>CM056500.1:3540620-4887438 GCA_029783415.1 Anisodus acutangulus
TTTTGCTTTTCAGCATGGTTTCCTAAACCATGTCAGAAATCAAATACTATCATTATGGGTTCAAAATGACTTTATTTGATTTCTGACATGGATTAGGGAACCATGCTCAAAAAGAACATCATTAAGAGTTTTTGTGCAATTTGCAAAGCCTGTCAAACGTCATTTAGCGCATTTTTAGTAATGTATTTATGTCCATGTGAGCATAGGCAGAAAATTTAGCATAACAATATTGAAATACTTAGACATTGGAGTTTGCACTTCGTGGAATTCACAAGTCAAAAACTCACTTCTGACAAGATTATATCTATATGAGTATATTAGACCAAGAATGTGCAAACAACAAATATCAGCAAGGGAAGACAAGGAAGTCTCAAAGAAAATCTGAAACTCTTCTCAGCAGAGCTTCAGATTCCAATTCATAGAGGAATAAACCAAGAAATACAGAAAACCTATACATGTTAGATTTACAAATTAACACCTGTAGTTCAGCTTTATGGAGAAAAACAGAGAGATTCTCCCAGAACCTTCGATTAAACTCTTCTCTAAGTTGGAAGAAAAACTAGTTTAAAGACTTCCTAAAGGAAGGATCAAAAGACAACATGAAAGAACTGACCTTCCGTTTCTCAAACTCGGGTCCACACCCAGCAAGTTACAATATGTAAGCCTCCTAGCCAGTAGAACAGAAGAAGGCTTTCTCAAGAATTCCATTCTCTACAACATAAAATCATGGTGGCATAGCATTATACAATAATTAAACCCTTGTTTACACTTGTTAAAAAGAAAAAGGAAAGAATCACATATTTGCATCCCGCAATTATAAATCAACCCAGTCATGAAGAGAAATGTAAACAACCTCCTTCCACCACATAATATTAACATGGTCTTTTTCCTCTGGAACACTTTTTGGTTGTTTGAGTCTTTTTCCCGTTGTAGCAAACAACTTCCGCTCCTTCAAGCAACGTATCTGCTCTTGGCACCTGACACTAAGCGGGTGAATACACAAATTGAAAACGAAATTTATTTGAATCCAGAAATTTGTCATCAGTAGTTGATATAAGAGTTATATAAAATAATGAAATCAAAAGAAACAACATATGAAGCCTGAAGTTATCTTATCCCAAAACTTTGAATGATAAATAGGAACTCCCTTAGTCAGAAATATCTTAAGTATGTCCAACTCGCAACAACCTGTAGACAAGCACTATGTGTGCCACCAACCATAAGTCACTGATCATCTTCTCCTAATCCAGCGGCTGAAAGAGCAAGTTTTCAGCTGACAAACTAAACCCCCACTAGTAACTAGGATTCAAGGGATTAGGTAATCTATCGTATGCTGATTTACTGCGAAGGAAATCGGTTATATAATGAGAGAGTCGTTAGTCTCAATCTGAATGAGGACAATCAGAATTCCTCTGTGCATAATGAGTCCCTCCTCTCCGCTACTCTCACACCACCACCACCACATCCCCACAAAACAAACACCTACCTAATAAAAAGAGGTACAGGTTGGGGGGTTTAAAAAAAGGAACAACTTTGGGGCTGCCCTTATTCATGCATCAGACACTAAAACTTCAAGCAACTTCACCATAGGCTTCACTCAATTTTCCACTATAAACACACACAGAAGAATACATAAAGTATTAGTACTAGTATATTTTTACATGAATAGCAGTGTCCATGGGTTCTGGGTCTTCCGACTAAACACATAAAGAAGAAAAATTACAGCATTTTCAAACAAGATGACAAATTCTTGCCTTCTGGGCTTCCACAACCAGCACCCCCCACCCCAACTAACCCAACAAGTAGTGACCTTTCTCCACACCCATAAATACATACATAAAAAGCATTCAACTTTAAGCAAGAAAAAGAAAAATAACAGCATTTTCAAACAATATGATAAATTCTTGCCTTCTGGGTTTCCACAACCAGTTACCCCCACCCCCAACCAACTAACCCAACAACTAGTGACCTTTCTCCTCACCCATAAATATATAGTACTTACAAGGGATGTGGACAGAAAGAGAACAAGTGGCGGCGAAGTGGAGGACGGAGGAAAAGGGAAAGTGAACAACGCCAACGAGGAACTGAAACGACAACGTTTTTCGCCGTAACCCAATACATAGCGAGAGAGAGTGTGTGTGTCTTGTTCTTCCCGCCAGAGAGTGAGAAAGGTAAACAGAACTACAGAAGTAGTGTCTGAAAGAGGGACCTACTTTATTTTATTTTTTATTTATTAAAAAGTTTTTTAATTATATTGTGGATAAATTACACTAAATATCTACTATGTAATATGATTTAATTGCAAATATAATTTTTATATTTTAAAATCCTTTTGAGCATGTTCAGCACTACGTGATATACATATGTTAAATGATATAATTATGAAAGCGGTCTCCAAACTTGCTCGACTTGGGCGATCATTTAAACACTAGCTATAGCAATAACTAGTATAATGAATCAGGGGTCGGGTAACACTTACCACCTATAAAAGTTTTATATGAATATAAAGATGTCTTCTCTAATTTTTTTAATAATATTTAAATACATATATAATTAAAATTCTATATAAAGAAATGTTCATCTAACAATAAATAAAACAAATTTTATACAATAAAATATTATAATTTTGAGAAAACATCAATGTTTACATGTCTAATGTGCAGGAATATTATTACTAATAATTGATATATTTTATTAATTAACATGTGATATTTAATCAAAAGCGAATATAGAAATTAACAAAAAAATGTGTACCCTCTTAAACTTTTTAAAATTTAAATACATAAAAACTCTTTATTTGTAATTTTAATTTGTCTTATCCAAAATCAATATTTTGTCATCATTCGTAGGTTCATTTTATATGAGATATTATTTTGCTCATCTCATATTTCTTAAAGAATATCGAATTGATGTCTCCAAGCTGGAACCTTTGGTGGCTAAGGTTGGTTATGCTCTACTCTTTTCTTATTTGTTGAATGCATCACTTGTATAATGCTATGTGTGGATCTTTATGTTTCTTTTCGTCTTGCTCATAAGCTGTGTTTTGACTCAGTCCAAGTATCATCTGTTCTAAATGTTTGAAACATTGTGTGTATCCTGCAGCCTCATTCACCTGGTAAGAGAGTGCAAAGATGTGAAAATCGACAGAGTATATATCGGATCATGTACTGGTGGAAAAACAGATAACTTCATGGCTGCTCAAAATGTTTGTAATATTATCTTTCTAATGCAGCTAATTCAATCATTTCTTGTACCCTGCTAAAAGTGTGGGGGGGCTCATGTGATGTATATTTGAAAATGTTTCAGGTATGGATGGATATATATAGTCGTTCGGTTCTAGGATCTAATGGCAAAACATGCTCCGAGATTTTCCAGGAAGCTAGTTGTTATAAACCTGTAAGTCCTGGTTGTGGTGCTTCTCCTGGCTGCATGTGAAAGAGATAGACAAGTGCACTAAAGTGTACATGGTAGAATTATTATTGAGTTGGTTGAGTTTGTTATGGTTGAGTTAGTTTGTTGAGACTTAGTTGAGTATGATTAATAGATACTTTAGATGAGTTGTAGTATGTATATATACAAGCATTGTAAGGACTAAGGTACCTACATATACAAAAATATCTGATTTTTCTCAACTCATACTCGAGCACTATATCTCATTTGTTTTCTTTGTTCTTCATCAATGGCAGTCTTGCCATTTGACTGATTTCTTCTTCTACAAATAGTACAACAATCTAACATGGTATCAGAGCAACCGACTGGCATAGATCGAGGAAAATTCAATCACATGCAGTGAAGAATTCGAGAGATCTGTGTCTGCGACTGAAGAAATCGAACATCAAAAATTGCAATAAAACCAAAAATTGTTAATCGAGTTTACAATTGAAGTCTGGAAACCACAAATTCAACAACAATGGAAGCTAATGGAGAAGACATGACAAGTGTAGTTGCAGCAACAATGATGAACATCGATCAAAATCATCATTTGTATCTTTTTCCAGCTGATGCGCCGGGTTCGTTGTATGTTGGAATAATGCTGATTGGAATGGACAATTACACTTTGTGGAGTATGACAATGAAATTAGCTATATTAGGAAAGAATAAGATAGGATTTATCGATGGAACAGTGAAGAGAGAAACCTTTCACGGTGATTTAACTAAGTTTTGGGATAGATGTAATGTTATTATGGTGTCATGGTTAATGGGGAATGTGAGTAAGAACATGCTTACTGGAATGTTGTTTAATGCTGATTCATACATGATATGGGAAGATTTGAAGGATAGGTTTGATAAAATAAACAGTCCAGGGGCATTTCAGTTACATAAGGAGATAGTCACATTGAGACAAGAAACACTATCAGTGTCTATGTACTATTATAGACTTAAGGATCTTTGGGATTAATATGACTACATTATACCACCACCATCTTTGTCACAAGTCAAAAGAATTTGTAGATCATTTACAATATCAGAGAATGCTACAATTTCTAATGGGACTTAATGACAATTATAGTCAAGCTGGAAGTCAAGTGATTATGATGCAACATATACCAAACTTAAATCATGTATATGCAATGATCAACCAAGAGGAAAGCCAAAGGATGATGCAGGATACAATGGAATCATCAGCCATGTTCACAATCATAAATGGAAGTGGAGGCCCAGGGCAAAAGAAACCATACAATCTTAGTGCAGTTTGTGACTTTTGACATGGCAAAGGACAATTGAAAATGGACTGCTTTAAACTGATGAAGCGTGACTTCTGTCACAAAACTGGACATGTACAAGATGATTGTTACAAGCTTAATGGATATCCTGAAAACTTTAAAGGAAAGACAAAGAAGGCAAATGTAGTGACAGGAGGTAATTTACCTTTTGAAGATAATGGACAAGGAGGTGAAATACAACATCATCAACATGATACAAAACATATTCAGAATTTGTAGTTTGGAAGAATACACAACAGCAGCACGGGACATTGTCAATTTCACAACTCTATAATCATCCACAAGGACCACATTTTATGCTAGGATATAATCCATACCATCATCATCAAGGCACATACATGACATGTAGTCAGTTTACACCTAGTCAACACCAACAACTTCTCAGCATGCTTAACAGTAATGCTGCAGTTGGAGAGACTAATGCTAGTGCAAATATGACAGGTACATTTAATCTTGATACAAAAGCACTGTTAAAATGGATTGTGGACATATGTGCAACTAATCACATGATTAGTAATCAGAAATACTTACCGAACAAAAATTTAATAGAAAATACAATGAATGTGCAGTTGCCTACAAGAGATTCAGCTAGAATCTCACATATTGGTGACTATCACTTAGGAGGAGGTGATGTTCTTAAGAATATTTTACGTGCGCAAATATTCAAGTTTAATCTCATGTTTGTTTCAAATGTGACAAAAGAACTGAATTGCAGTGTTACATTTTTTCCAAAATGTTGTATGTTTCAAGATCTCTCATCTGGAAGGCGAGGGCGATTGGTAATGAGGAAGAAGGGTTATATATACTATGCTTGGGCACACAAAATAAAGCAGGAGAGGTGACTAAGTATTTAGCATCAACTCAGCATGTTGATGTAGTTATATGGCATCACAAGTTATGTCATGTACCTATGAATGTTCTAAAGAAGATTCCATGCTTCAAGAATGATACTTCTTTTGTTTTGGATAATTGTGAAGTGTGTCCTTTAGCTAAACAGACTAGAATATTCTTTCCTACCAGTACTATCATGAAGACAGGACCATTTCAAACGTTGCATATGGATGTATGGGGACCTTATAAAGTTGAAACATATAATGGAATGAGATAATTTTTTACTATGGTGGATGACTACTCTTGATGGACTTGGATTTTTCTAATGAGACTGAAATCAGATGTGATCACATTGCCTAAAAATTTCTTTACTCAAGTCAATACTCAGTTTGATGTGAAAATAGAAAGGGTTAGATCAAACAATGGGACAAAATTCTTTAATCACAGCTGTAAGGAATTGTTTTAACTGCATGGTGTAGTATATGAGAGTTCATGTCCACACACACCACAACAAAATGGTGTTGTAGAAAGAAAACATAGACACATATTGGAGACAGCTAGAGCCATAAAAATTCAGGCTAATTTACCAGATAGATTTTGGGGTTTTTGTGTTGAAGGTGATGTGTATACAATGAACAGAATACCTTCTACTGTTATAGGAAACAAGTCACCTTATGAAATGTTATATAATAAAATGTCATCACTTTATCATCTAAGAGTGATAGGTTGCATGTGTTTTGCAACTACTTTAACCAAATAGGATAAGTTTAGTCCCAGGGTTGTGAGAACTGTTCTTATAGGATATGGTTCTGCACAGAAGGGATATAAACTATGTGATATGAAGAATAGAACATTTTTCATGAGAAGGGATGTAGTGTTCATGGAGACAATTTTTCCTTTCAAAAATGATACAAATGACAGGTCTGGTTTTATGAGTGCACGTGAACATTTTTGTTTTGATGATCTAGTTCATCCACATAATATAGAAATTGCATGTAACCATCCAGTAGTTCAAGATGCATGTACAAATACATAAATTGAAAATGTTACTACTAGAAGACATAGTCCTGGACAACAAGCTACAGAATTGTTGGATAGAACATCACCACCTAAACCTGATATTAGGAGGTCTACAATGGCTAGTAGACCCCATATGGCACAAAGATTACATTACTAAGCATGGTTTCAGATGGAATAGACTACATAGGATTGTCATCCAGATATCAAAGTTTTGTGGCTCGGGGTTATGCTGACACTGAACCATACAACTATTCATAAGCTATAAAAGACAAGAGGTGGATTAAAGCTGAGATCCAAGCACTGGAAGATAATAAAACATGGGAGCTAGTACATCTTCCAAAAGGGAAAAAGGCTATTGGATGTAGGTGGGTATACAAAATAAAGTACAAAGCAACATGAAAAGTAGAAAGATTCAAAGCTAGACTGGTAGCAAAATGATATAACCAAAAAGAAAGTCTTGATTACCAAGAGACTTTCACACCTGTGGTCAAAATGAACACATGGAGATCAGTCATATCCATTGCAAGCTGCTGAACAATGGACAATTCTTCAAATGGATGTGTACAATGATTTTCCGCAAACAGATCTTTATGAAGAAGTGTAAATAACACTACCAAAGGGTTTTAATAATGCAGAGGGATAAAAACAAGTTTGCAGATTTTTGAAATCCCTATATGGTTTAAAACAGGCTTCAAGGCAATGGAACATTAAACTCAATTCAGCATTGACTTCATCTGGTTCTCTTCAAAGTCACAGAGATTATTCTCTGTTTACAAAACAGAAAGGTAATAAGATAGTTGTGGTGCTGGTGTATGTAGATGATTTGCTTATTATTGGTAAGGATCCAACTCTTATTCAGTCTACCAAAGAAACACTTAAGTCAGCCTTCAAAATTAAAGATTTTGGGGAGCTTAGATATTTTCTTAGAATAGAGATTGCAAGGAGCTCTCAGGGTATTCTTATGCATCAAAGAAAATATGCTTTGGAACTCATATATGATATGGGGCTGGCAGGTGCTAAGACTGCTTATTCACCCATGGAAATGCACCAAAATTTTATTATTGTGGAGTTTGATTAGTATGTTACTTCCCAGTCTACTTTAGACAATGTAACATTTACTTCCTCTTCTAGACATGACTTGCCATTACCAGATCCTGACACTTATAGGAGACTGATTGGGAGATTACTATATCTCACAAACACCAGACCATATAGAGTATTTGATGTACAATGCTTGAGTCAGTTCATGCAGGCTCCTAAAACCTCACACATAGAAGCTGGGCTTAGACTAGTCAGATATATCAAACATGCACCAGGATCATGTGTCCTTATGTCTAGTTCTGGCAACTTTCATCTTAAGGTGTTTTGTGATGCAGATTGGGGGTCTTGTGTCAACAACATGAGATCTATTACAGGCTATCTAGTAATGTTTGGTTCTTCACCTGTATCCTGAAAATCTAAGAAATATGTTACAATTTCCAGAAGCTCAGCAGAGGCTGAGTATAGAGCCCTGGCAGCTTCAGTAGTATAAGTAGTTTGGCTCACTGGTTTGTACCAGGAGCTTGGTATTCAGGTTCAATTACCAATTTCTGTATTTACTGACAGTAAATCAGCACTTCAGATTGTTCCCAACCCAATTTTTCATAAATGTACCAAACACATTGACATAGATTATCATTTTATAAGGGAAATGATCCAAGAAGGTCTCATCTATATAACTTATCTGCCTTCTGTTGATCAACCTACAGATTTGCTTACCAAAGCTCTCAGCAGAATACAACATACTCATCTGATGTCCAAGCTAGGCATGAAGAACATCTTCATATCTCCTAGTTTGAGGTGTGTATGAAAGAGATAGACAAGTGCACTAAAGTACCATGAGGTGTAGTACATGGTAGAATTATTATTGAGTTGATTGAGTTAGTTATGAGTTTATTATGGTTGAGTTAGTTTGTTGAGTATAATTAATAGATAGTTTAGATGGGTTGTAGTATGTATATATACAAGCATTGTAAGGTAGTTATATCATCCGCAATTGCTTGAATCTCGAGATGTTCTTCGAACCAATCATATACTTTATTAAGATAGTCTGATTTTTCTCATCTCATACTCGAGCACTACATGTCCTCTGTTTTCTCTGTTCTTCGTCAATGGCAGTCTTGCCATTTGGCTGATTTCTTCTTCTACAAGTAGTACAACAACCTAACACGGCCTTCCAGACACTTATGGACGACTGAATGAACCTAAGGCAAACTGTTAATTATTTTTATGCTAATGATTAAACATGTCATTAAATCTTGGCGGAACCTTCCTTTTGGATTTATTTTTTCCTTTTTCTCCCTAATAGACTGATCTCTGTCCTCTATCATCTCTCTCAACTGTAATCTCATCTTGGTGCGCCACTCCAGCCGGTGACCAGAGTCCCATTTGCCGACGGACATCAGTGCGTCCCGACCATGTACTATTTTCCCTTACCGTCGGCGAATCATTCCGGCCAGATCTTTCTGGTTGGAACGATTTTGGGCCAGTCATCCCCCCCCTCTTCTCTTTTCTCCCCCTAGCTTCTTTTTTCCTCAACCAGAAACCCCTCCCTAATGGGTTTCCGGTCAAATTTGCATATGTACTCGATTTTTCCAACAGGCTCTGACGGCGAGCAGTAAGTTTCCAGCAGAGAACAATAACCCGATAGTGATTTTCCGGCAGTAAACAGTGAGTTTTCAGCGACAAACATATTATATTCACCTGGAGTTGGTACCTTCGGGCGCCCATATTCCCTCATTTCCCTTTTTAATGCTTGTCTCACTTTATTAGATCTTGATGTTGTATTTCTTGTCTTAATTTTCTTGCCTTTAGACATATCTTTGTCGTAGTTCGGCTTGCTGCTAGATTCTTGCTTGTATTGTAGTATTGGTTTTCTTGTATGAGGTATCTTTGACTATTTTTTTTGCTTTAGTGGTGTTGGTAAATGATGGTAGACTAGGGTCATGTTCTCGATCAGGAACGGGGGCGAGGGTTAGAGGGGTAAGTGGTGTAAGAGAGATTCTAGGCTGAGAATAGGGTCTTAGAACATTGGGACTTTGACGGGGAAGTCCACAGAGCTAGTTAAGATTCTTAAAAAGAAGAGGATTAATATAGCCTATGTCCATGAGGCCAAATGGGTAGGACCTAAGGCTAAGGATGTGGAAGAGCATAAGTTATGGTTCTCGGGTAGGTTGAGGTATAGGAATAGGGTAGGCATTTTGGTAGACAACGAGCTAAGAGATACGGTGGCAGAGGTTAGGAGGGTCAATGACAGGATGATGATGATTAAGTTGGTAGTTGAAGGATTCACTATGAATATTATTTGTGCTTACATGCCACAGACGGACTTGGACGATGAGGAGAAGAGGTTTTTTTAAGAGGATTTGGACGAGGTGGTGGGAGGTATATTACCCACTGAGAAGTTATTTGTAGGAGGGGATTTTAATGGACATATCGGGTCACTTCCAGAGGGTTATGACGACGTGCATGGAGGCTTTGGCCTCGGGGATAGGAATGAGGGAGGCGTATCACTTTTGGAGTTCCCTAAAGCTTGTGGGACGGTGATAGCAAATTTGAGGTTCCTGAAGAAGGAGGAGCATTTGGTGACTTTCTGTAGTTCGGTAGCTAAGACTTAGATAGACTTTTTGCTCCTTAGGAAGGCTGGCAAGGTCTTTGTAAAGACTGCAAGGTTATTTTGAGTGAGTATCTTACAACCCGACATAAACTTTTGGTGATTGATTTGGAGATCAAGATGGAGAAGAAGAGGATGGTTGTGGATGACCGACCAAAAATCAAATGGGAGAGTTTGACCATGTCTAGTGCAAAAGAGATGAGTGAGAGGTTGAAGGCCAGGAGGCTTGGGAGAGTAGTGGGGATGCGACCGGTATGTGGGACAGGATGATCAATTGCATTTGGGAGGTAGTTAGAGAAGTTCTAGGGGTCTCGCGGGGTAGCCGTGGTGGGCATCGAGGGGACTGGTGGTAGAATAGTAAAGTTCAAGAAAAGGTGGAAGTAAAGAAAGTGTTGTATGCAAAATTGGTAGAAAGTAATGATGAGGTAGAGAAGTGGACGAATAGGAAATTATATAAGATGGTGAGGAAGGAGGCAAAGCTAGCGGTTACGACGGCAAAAACGACGGCTTTTGAACGACTGTACGTGGAATTAGAGAAAAAAGATAGGGATAAGAAATTGTACAGACTAGCCAAGGCGAGAGAGAAGAGGACCCATGACTTGGATCACGTGAGGTGCATCAAGGACGAGGATGAACAAAGAAGGAGATAGAGACATTATGATGGGAGACCTGAGCAATCCGAATGGTACCGGGATTTTGAATATTGTAGGAGTATTAAGGTTGAAGAGGTTAATGGTGTTGTTCACAGGATGCGTAGGGGACGAGCAACCAAGCCTGATGAGATCCCAATTGAATTTTAGAAGAGCGTAGGCAGGGCAGGTATGGAGTGGCTGACGGAGTTGCTTAAAGTCATTTTTAAGATGGCAAGAATGTCCGAAGAATGGATGTGGAGTACAATGATTCCTTTGTACAAGAACAAATGTGACATCCAGAGTTGCAACAACTATAGGGGTATCAAGTTGCTAAGCCACACTATGGAAGTTTGGGAAAGGGTCGTGGAGATGAGGGTGAGAAAATGTGTGTCTATTTTCGAAAACCAGTTTGAATTCATGTTGGGGCGTTTGACTACAAAAGTCATTCATCTTATTAGGAGGTTGGTGGAGTAGTGTAGGGAGAGGAAGATAGACTTACATATGATTTTCATCGACCTCGAGAAGGCATACGACAAAGTCCATAGGGAGGTTCTATGGAGATGTTTGGAAGCTAGAGGTGTACTTGTGGAGTACACTAGGACGATCAAGGATATGTATGATGGAGCTAAGACCAGGGTACAGATAGTAGGATGAGACTTGGAGCACTTTCCAGTGATGATGAGACTACACCAAGGATCATCTCTTAGCCCATACCTGGCCACTACATTTTCATAGCTGATGAACGAGCAACCCGTAATGTGGATACTTTGAGGGACTTCTGCAATGAGCAAAATATTAAGTACTTTTATGACATTAAGGACCTTGGAAACTTCCAGGTATGCTATTGTGAAGCTTTCATATCATTTAATGACAGTTTCTAAAACACGGAGGACTGAATATGTTGACAGTCTAATCCAGATTACAAAGGAGTGTGCCACATTGCTCTTGCCCAAGAAGGTCACTGCAGACCTGGAGAGGTGACGTTTGTGAAAGACATGCAAAGATCCTAATATCTCTCATTCTTCAATGTTCTTCTTTTGACTTTGTAGGTTTGTCTGCAGGTTTTGGTAGGTACGGACTCACATACATGTACCGCAGGAGCATTCGGGCAATTTGCATCTGGAATTGGCAATACTGATGCAGGTTTTGTGCTTGGTACTGGAAAGATTTTGCTCAAGGTAAGTAACTACTTTATTTCTACTCCTAATTGTATTTGATTTTCGCTTTGGACCGCATCTCTTTTAGCATGAGAATCATTACTTTTAGGTGGATAAGATAATACACTCCACAACTTGCTTACAGAAATGCTTACAATTCTATTTTTTAGATCCCCGTGTTTTAGATTCCTGCAGCTCTCATGTTGATCTATTGTGAAATACAGGTTCCTCCAACTATCAATTTGTGTTGGATGGTGAAATCTCCAATTACATACTAGCTAAGGATTTGATTTTGCAAGTGAGTTCTTCAGACAGCCTCTTAATATTTTCTTTCCTTTTCCGTTTTGGAAACACTAGGCACACGTGCTGCGCATGTGTATATCACTCAGGATATAAGTACTATGCATATCTGTTTAGAATCTTATCGTACACAAATAATTATATTATCTTTTATGTTTATACTGTTAAATATCACATGCTAATGTAAAAGATTTGTGTTAGAAAAAAAAAAGTTGAGTTACTGGGATGCAAGCTTTTTCAAGTTGAGCAGCTGCTGCTTCATTTTTATGCTCTAAACTTATTGGTTCCCCAAGGTAGTCTAAAGCTCCAAGTTAGATTAAGATTATGAGGTTTTACTTTTGTATAAGATTAACTAGACTATTTATCCTAATTGAAACTTCACTTTGTATATGATTATTGTGCTTAACTTATCTCAAACGTAGTCTAGAATTTCAAGTGAAGCAAACGAGACTTTATTTTTGTAAAGGATTGATTAACTATTTATGCTAATTTCTATCCTATTTGATAGTCTATATTAGACTTTCTTCATGGAAACGAACTTATAATGACAGGGTTATCCTAGTCTTATGGAAAAGGAATAAAAACAAAGTAGGAAGAAACATATCCCACTTTTATATAGAGCATAGCTGTGAGATAAATGATGAATCGTGTATCATTTCTTGTTAAATTTAGCATGTTTGGTGGTTTCATTAAGTTCCAGATTTATTAGATACCATTGTAAATTTGACATCCCAGATTATTGGTGAAATTTCTGTAGCTGGTGCAACATACAAAACAATGGAGTTTGTCGGTACTGCTGTTGAAAGTTTAACAGTAAGTTTATTGACTTTTCACTCGAGGTAACCTAGTTGCATTGTCTGACTTATTAATATCTCTATGCTTTACATTTTTCTAAAGATGGAAAAGAGAATGACTTTATGCAATATGGTTATTGAAGCTGGTGGAAAGAATGGTGTTATTCCAGCTGATAAAACAACATATGACTACCTTAAGGTAAGTGTGACAAGTCCAGTTCAGCTTATAATAAAACAACATATGATTACATGTCTTAATTACTCCCTTCAGCTGCTTCACGGTTGAGTGAAATAAGACAAGTTCTCTTGCTAATAAACATCTTTCTTGTTTTCTGGTCATAGGACAAGACTACTGTGCATTATGAACCTGTCTACAGTGATGACCAAGCCAGGTAGCCAACACAAAAGACGTTGGTACATAACCTTTTTTTGTAAGCATTGCGTGTCTCCAATTTCATTTATGAAGGAGAGTCTTGGAGCAACGGTTAAAATGTCTACGTGTGACCTATAGAGTAGTGGAATCAACTACTGATGATTGTTTCAGGGTAGGCTGCCTGCATCACGCCCCCTTAGAGTGCGGCCCTTCCCTCGACCCTGCGTGAACGCGGGATGCTTTGTGTTCCAGACTTTTCTTTTATTAGGGAAAGAAGTATATATGTTTGGGGTTCCTATCCTTTTCCCAGTTCTCTTGTTTCACATTCTATAGCATTTTCATGATCTTATGATGCTGCATCAATCTGAACAAAGTCTTAGTTGCCAACTTGATTCTGGTGACCAGTAAAGCATTTTAATCAAATATGCTTGAGCACTCATGTTAACATAGTTAATGTTCTTTCTCCTCCAGATTTTCATTTCATTTGCTGTTATTCTGTGATACACAGAAGAGATTCTTACCGATGATATTTCTCAAATATTCTCAGGCAAAAATTTTGTCGCTACTTTATTTGCAACGGTATTGTTAAGAGTCTGGAAAACAATTGAGACAAGTGTATTGGGCGAAATTCGTATAAGATAGCTGTACGAATTATGGTGTGACACATGGAGCGTGATGCTGAGTCAGACTCACGCCAGATTACGACATTACTGGTTTGGTATGCGTGGAACCGGGAGCGCTGCAAACAGGGTCGGCACCGGAAATAGAGAAGGCTAAGAACCGTTTATATTATAACGGACGACCGTTACTAAAGCCGGTCCTACGACTTCCAATAGTCTTTTAATAACATTTATTGAGAGATTGATTGTCCAATTATTAAAACATTCATTCTCCTGCATTTATGAGGGCATATCTTGTGGGTTGTGTACCCGTGTAGCTCATAAATAAATAGGCACATTAGTCCATTGTAACCGATCAGATTCTAGCTATTACAAGACACTAATTATTATTCTCTTGATTTCTGTGCCTTCATACAAGTTACCGTCACTTTGCCCAAAAGCTATCATAAGGCTCGGGCTAAGTTTTACTTTATTATGTCTTGTTATTATTTATTTCCAGTACAATTTATCTAAAATTCTTATCTAACGTGTCAGTTGAGATCCATGTGTCCTTGACCACTTATACAAATTCAATTGTACTATTTTACGGGTAAACAACAAGTTAGGTTCAGTCTTAAAATGCAGTCTCCACTATTCAACCTTAATTACTTAAGATGCAGTCTTAAAATCCATCATAGCTTTGTTGAAAAAATAGCTTAGTGTAAAGAATGAATCTTGGGCCTAACTCAACTCCAAAATCTAGCTTGTGGGGTGAGTATTGTCCAAGTCCATATAAGGAATTCATATTCCCATTCCATATCCGATGAGCACTCCCCCGCACGCCCAGACCTTGTTAACTGGAGCGTGGACAATATAATTTGGGGGCCCAACATCGATGAACAAAGAATTGAAATGAGTCTGGTTCTGACACCATGTAAAAAATGGATCTTGGGCCTAACTCAACTCTAAAAGCGTAAAGAATGGATCTTGGGCCTAACTCAACCCCAAAAGCTAGCTTGTAGGGTGAGAATTGTCCAAGTCCATATAAGGAGTCCATATTCCCATGCCATATCCGACGTGAGACTCTTAACACTTCCCGCACGCCCAGACCTTGTTAACTGGAGCGTGGATAATATAATTTGGGGGCCCAACATCGGTGAACAAAAAATTGGAATGAGTCTGGCTCTGATACAATGTAAAGAATGGATCTTGGGCCTAACTCAACCAAAAAACTAGCTTGTAGGGTGAGGATTGTCCAAGTCCATAGAAGTAGTTCATATTACCATTCCATATCCGATGTGAGACTCTTAACACATATGACATTTTTGTTGATTCTTGATTGCAACATATTTTCTAGGGTATCGTAATTGGGGTTATTGTTTTTAGTTGTTTCATTCTTCTCACATTCAATTCGCCTAAGGAAAACATTTAAATGCCTTACACCAAGTATATTAAGTTTGTGCATGGTGTGTAACGAATTGATCTTGGCCTAACTCAACCCCAAAGCTAGCTTGTAGGGTGAGTATTGTCCAAGTCCATATAAGGAGTCCATGTTCCCATTCCATATACGATGAGCACTTAGCATTTTAGCTAAGACGATATAATGATATGCATGACTTACGAGATGATTGCAATAATTCCCAGATTTCTTGCGGAATACAAATTTGACGTCTCAAAGTTGGAGCCCTTAGTAGCAAAGGTGGGTCATAATTTGGCTGTTGATTCTTTTCTAAATACATCATAAGTGTCTGGTTTGTGCATATGATCTTCAACATTTAAGTCAGCTTGAAATATCCTAATCTTTTTTATGTACTCTTCAGCCTCATTCTCCTGATAATCATGCTTTGGCAAGAGAGTGCAAAGATGTTAAAATTGACAGAGTATATATTGGATCGTGTACCGGTGGAAAAACAGAGGACTTCATGGCTGCTGCCAAAGTTTTTCTAGCATCGGTAAGATGATATCTCTTTCTCAAAATTTCACCATGTTTACGAAAAGTATATACATTTATTTTGTTGCACTTGTCTTCTGTAATTCCTTTAACAGCCCCTTTATTGATATGCCTGACTAGCTGTCCATGCACAAGGCTCCCAAAAGGCATATCTTGTACTTTGCTTCCTTTTGTGTTGTTGAATAAGCATTTTGTGCTTAAATGACGCTTCTAGGTGGAAGTTTGGGATGTGATATTTTTCCTACCCTTTTCAGACTTTTGAAGACATAATTAAGTACTCCAATTAAAAACGTCCTCACTCTAATAGCTTAAGCTTTTAGATGAGATGGTCACACATTTCAACGCAGACTCTGAAAAATTGAATAGAACTTCAGGAAAAATGCCAGTTTTATAATAAGGGTAACCAATTATTTTTTAACATCTTGCTCCGCAAAATTTCTTGTTTGTTGCATCTTTGGTGGCTAACGGTGTTTTGCATCATTGCAGGGAAAGAAGGTTAAAGTTCCGACATTCCTTGTCCCTGCTACTCAGAAGGTTTGTGCTCTTACATATTATTTTTCCGGATACGGATACACATTTATCTAACACGAATGTTATGGTGTCGTACCATATGATGCAAAACTTTGCAACATTTCAGGTTTGGATCGATTTATATACTATCCCAGTTCCAGAATCTGGCGGCAAAACTTGTTCACAGATTTTCGAGGTTGCTGGCTGTGATACACCAGCAAGTCCTAGTTGTGGAGCTTGCATGGGTGTCCCTAGAGACACTCATGGTCGGTTGAATGAACCTCAGGCAACTTTCACCATTTTTTAGAAGTAAAAAGTTGTTAGTGGTCACCAATTCTTGCATCTTTTTCTAATCCCCTTGTTAGAATTTCTGGTCCTGCTCTGTTAAATCGTACCATTTTTCAGTAATCAAATAATAATGTGATCTTTGCATTGTGGATCAGAGTTCTTTTTCCCTTTCTTATCAACCAGTTTAGGATTAAGACGTAGTTGATTGATAGATTGATTTGGTCTTACAAGATTAGCTTATTCTTCTTATGTCTAGTAGTTCTTCAAGTTACTTACATTAACAATGAAATGAAAGCTCATCGCGCTATTTCAATGCAGAACAACTTGGCCCGAACGAACGATTTGATTTTGCAGGTCTGTGTCTCAACCACAAACAGAAACTTCCCAGGACGAATGGGCCATAAGGAAGGCCAAATTTATCTTGCATCTCCATAAACAGCTGCAGCATCAGCATTAACTGGTCACGTTACTGATCCCCGTGAGTTTCTGCAGTAACGTGCTTTGTTATTCATCTTAAGGCGCGCTTAAGCTTGAACGTTCTGTATGTTGCTTGTGTACCTGAATATTGTGTTTCAATGAAATAAGACTGGCAAAATACAGGTTCTCTAGTTCTCTTACCTGTAGTTACATTTAGGTACTCGTGGAAAGTGAAAAGACGTGTTGTTTTGTGAATCGCCTCTTCTAAAAGATTAATGTCTCAATATAACTTCTCTAATGCACTCTTCGTTTGCCCCAACCACACGTGAAAATATTTTGTCGATGGGATGAGATTCAACTCCATGACTTCTACTTATTCTTATGATAACATTAGCATCTTGAATTGTGTGAATTTCAAATGATCATTACTTCCTAACAAAGGCGATTATGCACCCAACAAGACTCGAACTCAAGACCTCTGATTAAGGATGAAGGAATACTTACCACTCCATCAGAAACCTTGTTGGTAGAATGGAGATATCCTAATAAGTAAGTCAGTATAAAGAGCTGAAATATGGAGTACTAAACAAGAATCTTCATGGGATGGCCTATTTAAGGATCAGTGTTTACCTTTTGACTTGACTAAAAAATGTTCTTCAAATATAAGGATCTCCTCATTAAAATGAATATATTAAACCTATTTCATATGTGTGATAGGTAAATAGCTAGTCTTTTTTAAAAGTTATGATAGATATATAGGTAACTATATGGCCTAAATGAATTTCTTTTTTTGGGTACCACAAATGAAGTTGGTCTTGTCTCATCACAGATAGTAGTGTTATATAGTAGAAGGTAGCTTTCATGATCCTTTTGAGATATGGAAGTGACACAATAGTTGGTGACTGAGATCTCACATAGTTTCATCATTGAGCAGGGTTCCTATTGTTGGGAAAAAGTGGAGAAAAAGGAAGAAGCACAATGGATCACGCATGAGAATTATACAACTTTTATGTTAGGAACCTCCTAGAAACACTATGTAAACAAGTACTCCGTCCGTCTCAATTTAAATGTCTTACTCTTTTTGATCTGTTCCAAAAAGAGTGCATCTTTCTATATTTAACAAGTTTTTTTAATTCTAAGACAAATTTAAGGACACAAGATTTTAAAAACCCCACACAACTTTAATTTAAAATCACAAGATTCGAAAGTTTCTCTTTGTTTCTTAAACTCCGTATCAAGTCAAACTAAGACACTTAAAATGGTACGGAGGGAGTATTTATTTATAATCAATATTTTGTACCAAACAAATGAATTTAAAGTATTTATTATATATATATATATATATATATATATATATATATATTATTATTATTATTATTATTATTTAACAAAAAAAGAGTCTTGGAGCAACGATAAATATGTTTTCGTCGTGACTCGTAAGTCAGATTCAAGCCATGAAATCCTACACGTACACTCCGTTAGAATGCTATCCTTTTCAAACTCTACGGGAACGCAGAAGGCCGTTCTTTTTCTTATTATTTAACCATGTTCTCTCAATATATACATAAAAGACGCTTATGACAAACATTTACTAATTTAGTATAAATATTGAATGTGGATAATTTTTATCCTAATTTTGTCTCTCCTAGACTCCACTAGGAGTATTGGGATACAGTTGTCATTTGATCAATGAGATAATTATGTTTAGAATGACTAACATTAGTCATAATCAGAATTATGGCATCATAAGAATACAAAGTCGCTTTATTGTCCCCCCCCCCCCCCCCCAATATTCTGACCTTATCCGAACTAAAGGTAAAGTGATTAGACAAACGAAACATACTTGTGCAGTTGTGCTTAAGAGGGGAAATTATACTTGTTCGGTTTTTACATGTGAGAAAAATATACTCTATTTAATAACTTATCTTCTCCCATGGACTGGTAGGTATATAATAACTTATCTTCTCCCTTGAATATTTTTAACCACTTTCATACTGCAAACTATACAACCCACTCTTCGTTTAAGACACCACACTCCAAACATCACAATTGCTTACCACCTATATCTTCATTTATTTGTATCTTGCTATTTTATCGTCAAAATTTTCTTGCAACCCTACTTAACAAACTTTTTTTTTGAGCCGAGAGTCTCCCTACCCCACGAACCCCACAAAAATAGGAATACAGTTTGCGTATATCCAACATTTCTACCCCACAAGATAAAAATAAATTATGTGCTTTGAGCCGTGGACCCCACAAAGGTAGTAATAAAGTCTGCATTTATCCAACCTCTTTACACCATAAAGTTAAAAATAAAATTTGTGTATATCTATCCCAACTCCACTTGTGAAAGTACACTGAATATATTATTGTGGTCGTACATTGACAAAGCGACTAAGTTAATATGCTACTATAAATAGTTAATCAATGTCATACAATCTTTCTTTTTTCCTTATGTTTAACCATTTGATATTCGAAGCTCAAAAGCCATTTGATATACATCTGATGTTTGAAGCTCAATCCTATGTTCTTTTTTCTTTTCCCTTGAGACCATTGGATATTTGAAGCTCAATCCAATAATTTGATATTTGAAGCTCAGAAGCATCAATCCAAAATATTCAGAGCTAACGGGCATAGCTACTCTAAGTTTGAGCCGCCACAACCTCAATACTTCTAATTCTTGATGATGGCACTCTGAAATAGAGCACAGAGTAAACTTGCACTATCTTGGATGATAAATCTAGTACCAAGAGTTTTTTACTTTGTGCAAACACATGATAAGATTTTGTACAAGCTGGCCTAAATTGCCAAATATTTAGTCCTGCAATGATTGACATAATCCACAATAAGGATTTGCTATGGACTTTCAACAACCAGTGCCCTAAATGACTTCACCACTAACAAATTCTATATAATATATCTCTTTACCACCAAACAAAAAGTGATTGATCAACATTAAAATAAATAAATAAATAAATAGAATTTATTGCAACAAACACAAGCACACAAAAAAGAGGAAAATAGCATTCCCATATTTACATTATGAGAAGGGTAGGCTTGGACAAAACACTGGTGTATCAACTATATGAGGGACTTGAGACCTAGACCAAAAAAAAAAACACAAAAGTAGGGCACTTTTTGAAGAGAAAATGGTGCAAAACAAAAAATGCAACCATGAAAAAGTAACAAATATCCCTGGACTCTTTTAACACTTCCCTATTTCTGTTTTACTTTTTTTTTCCTTCCAGACTGTTTTTTCATGCACTTTCCTTGCACCAAGCAAATTAGATAGGTTTTCCTTTGTGTCTCTCCTGCTTCTGAGGGATTCTTGGAGCTGAAAATCAACCAGTTTCTAGTGTTAGAGCCAAGGAAACAAAATGACGAAAAGGCAATGTTGCTCAGATTCTCCAAAAATGTTGCCGCACCCGTATCAGATCCTCCCGAAACGCACTACTTTTGGAGGATCCGGCACACCGTCGGCAACATTTTTGAAAAATTCGAGCAACAGAGCAAAAAGGAGAAGTAGAGTTTCATTGGAAAATATGTTGTTCTGCCATGCCTATATACATACCAAGTCCATTAGCCTCAGAAGTCCTCATGATTCTTAACCTTTTCACAGTGTTGAGAAACATCCTATAAGACATGAAAGTATTAGAACATATAAGAACTAGAGTGGAAAAAGAGAAATCATAACTAGTTGAATTTTCAGAGATGTAGATCATACTTTCTGTTAATGTTCTCCTATACTAGTACTTTTTTTTATTCAACTATCTGGTTTCAGAAATCTACTGGCCTGGTCTTGACTAATCCAGATCCATGCAACATAGGGCCCGTTAAAGGGGGAGACGCTTCCTACCAAGAATTTCTCCATTCCCGACACTCGAACTCGAACCCGAGACCTCCGGTTAAGCGTGGAGGGACCCATATTCCTTGATGTGTTCCTCTATGCTACTGATGAACTACACTTAATACTTAATATTGAAAGTTTTATACCTATTATTTTATTCATTTTCATTCCTATACTTTCTCTTTTTTCAAAGGGTGGGATGGTTGTTGGTAAGATGAAGGGGTGATCATTTGCTTTCATGAATAAGGTCCACCAAAAAGCACCATGCATAATATATATACTTGAGATCATCAATACTTCATGCTTTGCTAATATATTCATGTTTTTTTTTGTTTTTTTTTATGAAGACTTCAGGCTTGCCAATATATCCATGTTTTTTATGAAGACTTCAGGCTTGCCAATAAATCCATGTTTTTTCTGTGCCAGGATTTTTTGCAACTATGGAATACTAAAGGGAAGTTTCTTACCCCCATGGAACATCTCCAACAAGCATCCAGTCTCCTTCTTTATCCTCATATGTCAGCACAAATTCAGATGATCCATCCAAGAGCTTAAAAGACTTTGTCGCTTGCTCCTTCTCACCACCTATTTTACAGAATATAAATCAACGGAACATCAACAATCACTTCATAACAAAATCCTCTCTAACATACGATCGACTCATGTCATTTAGTACTCAAAATAACTCTGATTTTCTATCAACAACGACCATGTAAAACATACTCTTATCCAAAATAACTCCACAAAATTTTAGAGCCAATTTAAGAATTTTTCTTTTATACCATAACATGGTTGCGCCACGCCCATGCAGAAGTGCAATGCATGGGCGACGACTCCCCTGAAAAATTGAGTTAATATCATGTGGGCCATATGGATCGTATTAGATAGTAGTAAATTGATACGAACAGATACTACACTTGATCTTAGCCAAAAGGCCGAGAAAGGTTAGTTTTTACAGTCAATTAAGGTAACAACAAGAAGTGGACTTTGAATAGAATCCATACTTTTGGTTGATATGAAGAACATATCCTCCAAGGTTTCTGCTAAGGATTCATAGCAAGTGTGGGCATTCAAATCCACCTTTCTTCCAATAGGCAAACCATCCATATTCACCTTTACAAAACCAAGATTGCCTTTTTCTTTAGCAGAAGCTGCATCATCCTTAGTGTTTCCGTGATTGATTTTCTTCTTCGAATGCTCTTTCTTATCGTTCCCGCCAACTCCCTTGTCTTCATCAGCATTTAGAACCTTTGATTGATTAACCAAGCTATTCATTCTGTATGCCCTTATGGGTGGCCATCCCACAACCTGACTGCTTTCAGAAATCAAAATAAATGAATCATCAATTATATACTCTATCATCCATCAAGAAAGCCAAATTCATGAACTTTATAGCTAATTCTAGCTAACAATGAACAAGTCAAAAGAAAGAGGGGGAAAAAAGATTTGGCATAAGCCCATAACTTAACCATTCCTTAAAAAAATAGAAGAGGATAATGTTCTGCACACAACACAAGAGCAGAAAATAAAAGCCAGATGTGGGCAACCTCAGAGGAAGATAGGCCATATGAAAAATTGCAAAATGAAAGAATGTTTTTTTCTTCTAAAAGTACTAAATATTTTATAAAAAATTATCAAAGTTACACTAAAAAAAGGATTAATGTCTAAGAGGGAATATAATGATAGATTATCATAATGAAAGGGCAACCAAAAGCAACTTTTGGCAGATATTAGACTAAAGATTTAATAAAGGTAATGAAATGAACAAAGTGATGCATGCTCTGCCAGCTTCTCAGGATAAATAGCCAGTAATTATGAATAAACAATAACTCATCAAAGACAAAAGCTAAAACAAATTTAAGGAATATATACTCAACAACAAAAATCCTAGAAACAAAATAAATTTTATTCTTGAGTAGACTAAACACAACTTCATAGCTAAACATGAAATTAATGTAAGAATTTGTAATATTAAGGTAAAGAATTTTTCTTTAAGTACTTATCCAAGACAAAAATCCTAGAGACATGAAATACTTCATACTTTACATAAGAACAAGACCATTGAAACCCTTCAAGAACACAATTTCTTGAACAAACTAAACATAACTTCATGGATAGACATGAAATTGATGTAAAAATTCTAATATCAAAGGAAAGAACTCTGCTTTAGGAACCCATCAAAGACAAAAACAACAATGAAAAAAACAAATTCAAGGAACACATGACAAAAATCCTAGAAAAATATGAAACTCCACATAAGAACCAAAATCATTTAAGACCCTTTTGAGAGAAACAATTTCTTGAGCAAACTCAACATACCTCCATGGATAAACATGTAAAAATGCAAAATAAATATATATATATATATATATATATATAATATTAACACATGACAAAAATCCTAGTAAAAAATGAAACTTTACATAAGAACCAAAATCATTAAGACCCTCAAAGGGAAACGATTTTTTGAGCAAACTAAACATACCTCCATGGATAAACATGTAAAAATGCTAAAAAAAATTATAATATTAACACATGACAAAAATCCTAGTAAAAAATGAAACTTTACATAAGAACCAAAATCATTAAGACCAACAAACAACAACATACTGTAATCTCATAAGTGTGTCGGGGGAAGGTAGGACGTACGCAGAGCTTATCAATAAATCCTCGACTCAAAAGAAACGTAGTTAATGCAGAAATTCAAAAAAAATAAGACAACAAATTATTACGATTCAAAACAAAGAAGCAACACATAACAAAATCATTAAGACCCTTTAAGACAAACAATTTCTTGAGCAAACCAACCATACCATCATGAACAAACATGTAAAAATGCAATTTTTTTACTAATATTAAAGAAAATAACTCATTTTTAAGAAAAATATGACAATTCTAACCTTGCACCACTAGGAGGAGATCCAACCTCAGTGTTATAACCAGTAAAATCAGCAGCTCTTTTAGTACCACTAACACCACCACCATTAATGGATCTCCCAGCTGAAAATCCATTAGGAAAATCTTTAGCAGTTAAAATTCTACCATATTCACCCCATCCTGATGATTTCTTAATTTTACCCCCCACCCCACCACCCCCACTGTTAAGGCTAAGGCCTAACCCCAACTCAAGCTCAGTTTCATCTTCACAATACATGTCCATATTGTAATCTTGATCCATATTTAAACCTTTTTTTTCACCAGTGTCAAGTAAACCAAGTGTTGGTTCCATTAAAAGTGGTTTTCAAGAATTTATGAATACTAAATTTCAAGAAAATGGATGAGAATAAAGGGGTTACAAGGGATGAAGAGAATGTATAGTAGGGGGGTTAAGAGGGGGGTGAAATGGTGGAGCTAGTGATGATTATGGGACCCATATGTCTGGTAGTGCACCAAGCACTGTAATCAAAAGAGATGCAAAATTCTTCTTCATCAAGTTTCTTTTATTTTTTCGCACTCATTTCAATTTCTCGAACTCATGATTTTTTTTATATTCAACTTTCACGTTTACGTAATACTATTCCTGAAGATAATAATCTCTCAGCACTATTATCAGTAAATTATGAAATGTGACTGAATGAGTAGAATTTGAGAACAGAATAACTCATATCACCTACAAGGTCTATTCGAATAGAGTAAATTGCTCACATCAAAAGTTCAAAACCCACGCGGGGCAGACCTCCAATTGAATTTTTTAAATTGTCATCCGTTGTCACGAGCGACCTCGAACTCATGATTTTTGGTTTGGTTTTTGTATGGCCATGCTTTTGGTATTAGTAGTACTTGAAAGTGTTTTTTCTTTGTTCCCTTTTTCCACTTTTGTCCAAATGTTGGAAACAAATGAGTAGTACTTTAGTATGGGTATCATTTTATATTTCTCGAGTTCTGTAAATGTCTAAAATAACTTTACATTAGTATATTACTGTTACGTAGCTGTACTATACTTTTCCTATCTTTTAAAAAATAATTGAAGGAAGAACGATATTTTTCCATCATTTCATTTTTAAAATTTATCGACTCGGCTGATTCGAATTTATATCATAGCGCGATTCAATTAATTTAAATTTACATTGTGAAAATACAACGTAGAAGGATTTTGTCATTCCCTATCAAAAATAAAATTTTACTTTTATAGGTCGATACGTCTCCAACTTGTGTTTCAATGACGGGTAAGTCGGTCAAACTATCTGCGTCTGTCTGGTCAGATAGTTTAGCCGCTCTTACTCAGAGACGGAAATGTAAATAGAAAACATCCCTGGGAAAGCCTCACGACTCGGTGGTCAGCGTAAGTTAAGAGTAAACATCTTTATCATTCTACCATATCTTTCAATAGTAAATAAGGTAATATTATTAAATCATGTGAAGCATCATTTAAAATGGGAAAAGATTCAAAATTGTTCTTATGGTTAATGTGTGAAATTATCTATTTTTGCGCTGGTTTAAAAGTGAGGTCAACTCTATCCTTGTCATTTAAAAAACTGATACTATACATATTTGTTTTCATTTGCCAACTCAACTAACAGAATCATTTCTAAATAATAAAAGAAGGTCGAGCTCCTATAGTTTGCTAAATTATTCAAAATTGCTCCTTTACTTGTTTGGTTCACGATTTATTCTATGTTTCTATCATAAGTATTTGTTTAATATGAGATATACTTGATGTAGCTAATTCAGTTAGAACATTATAAATATTCCCTTTAGCGGATTATAAAAAATTACAAATTAATCAACCTCCATATAAGAGTCTCCAGGTAATTATTATTAAGATAAGTACAATAACAGAACTACAACACCCAAAAAATAATGTAACCTTGTAAAACGAAAGATTTTGGAAGGAAAAGATCTTTGAAATAATATTAGGAAACTCTAACGTTTCATATTGATTATGTACGCAAACGTAAAGAAAAAAATAAGATAGATTTAGTGTTAGAATTTAGAAACAGGGTAGTTTGAAATTTATAACAGGGTCTATCATTTGAATCAATCTTGTTATAAAATTCAGAAGTAAAATATGTTGGTACTCTATTGTACTTTATAAAGCAGTACGAGAAGTAAATAACTATTACAAGTGTTCGAAAGGATACATAAATGGTCAATCTTTAAAACTGCCGCAAGCTTGTTGTGTCTTGAATCTTGATAACCTTGCAAAGCCAATGTTGAGAACTGCCGCAAGCTTGTTGTGTCTTGAATCTTGATATCCTGAAATCAAGAAACAACTAAATCTGGATGGTTACAACGTTGTGTGTTGAGTCGAGGAATTACCCTCTGTCCTTAAGACAAGATTGCCCCGTATATATGCTTTTACGTTAGCGGGCAATAGTCTCCCAAGATAAAACAACACTTTAATCTCAACGCTACAAAGCCAATAGGTTGAGCCTGCCGAATAAAACAAATATGACTTGACTTGCTGAAGATATGGAATAGGAAGGAAGAGTTTCTATCTTCTCTTCTGTTTTGTCTCTGTGTATATGGTGTGTCTCTGTTGTGTATATCTTGTGTATATGTGAGTGTTTGCTCACTGTTTTTCAACACAGTTTTGCTCACTGTTTTGTGGTCTGATTGGGCTATTTTCGTGACTGTTTTTGTGCTGAAAAATGATGTGTTTCTCTTCTGTTTTTCTGTATGTTTTCCAGTCTTTTTCTAGCCTCTGAATTGAGCCAAAAGAGACTCAATATATAGCATGGATGAGGGGCTGTACAACTGTCCAAAATATGGTTGTTAATGACCATTATGAAGGCATTAAACAGCCAAGTAATTGTTGTTAATGGCCATCAAGAGGGGCTGAATTATGGACATGAATGAGGGTGATAATAGAGGAGTTAATCAGCCAAATAATGGCTGGTTAAAGCTCCTGAAAATAGTCCAACGGATTTCTGCCTTCCGTCACCCCAAAACCAACTTTCCAGAAACTTTGGGGACCAAACTGTAAAATATTAAACTTCAGGGACCAAATTGTACATCTGACAAAGTTCTCTGATCCAAAAAGATAATGTCAAAAATTCCCCACAGCCCACGACCGGACGGGACGGGCGGGCGGCGGCGCGCGTGTGGGCTTAGCCTTGAACGTAAGCACATCTAGGTCCTCTCTCCTTTAAACACGTGGAATACCCCTTGGGGTCCCAAACCCTTTACCACATTAGAGACTTATATATAGAGCAATTCTTCTTATTCCCACCGATGTGGTAGATTTGTCCCACACCACATTTCCATGCCTCAAACACCTTACTTCGTTGACCAATATCTCTTTCATTTCTCAACGAAATTTGACGATTATTGGCCATACGGTCATCTACTCACTTCGTAGATCATGCATGTGCGAAGAGACAAGGTCTCCAACATGCGGAACACTAGTGTTTAATTCATCAAAGATGGGTGGACACATCTCCCAGCCAAAGGCAAATTTCCAACAAAATATATATATGTAATATATTCAATAACAAATGAAATTAGTGATACAGCTATAGTTAAACATGCCGCTATTAAATGATTGTCTTTCGATTAATCATTTTCGTGCATATCATTCTTGGTCTCATGCATGCAAAGCAGGACAGCTAAGATAGAAATGATAAGGAGCTATTTTACAGAAATTATTTGTTACGTATATTGTCGTGTATATCTAACATATATACTATACTAAGTAAATCTTTCTCCTTTTTTCAGCTTGTGATGTACTAATAAAGAAATGATAATTTAATTCATGGACTAGTTATGTAACATCGTTATACATTCATTGGTATACGTACAATGAATAATTAAAATTATTATATAGTAATAATAAAAATATATTTATATTTTATCGCGCATAAAATGAATTTCATATTGATCAAACACTCATCATCTCAAATCAATAAAGTTTGACTTTATGATTTTATATAAAAAAATAATCATTAATACTGCAATAATAATTGTTACACTATCAATATATGCAACTTAAATCGCTATTTTGCAATCAAATGGATAAGAATTTAGAGGCAGTAGAAAAATGGTCTGATTATTTGGAGAACAAATTAGTTAAAAAGCCCTCTAATTCCTGGCATTGTCTTAAATAAACATGCACATTGATATTACAATATTTGACAAAATTTTGTGCTGAACTATAATACTTTTTGTTCGGCAATTAATTATCATACGTGAGGTATATTAAGCACTTTACGTGGTTGATTGTATTAATTTTTTTTAGGATAACAAAGAATTTTGAAGGCCCATTAATGTCTGCCAATATGAGAATTTATTTTATTACATAACTTGTAGTACAAGATTAGAATTTTAAATATATTGATTTTTCAAGTGACTTTACTTCCATTTCAACATTTACATCAAGTATGAATCTTGAAATAAATTCTCTCTTAGTCTCTTTTTTTTGTAGTAGATTGCCGAACCTATTGAGTGTCATTGACTCAGAGGACAGAGTACATTCTTACCTTTGAACTAACTTAATTTAATCAATCTATAAAACAATCCTAATGCACTCAAAGAGATATTTGACCTTAATTGAATGTTTACGTATTTAATATATGAAATTTTGTAATGTGCAATTTTCCAAAGACGTTGAGAGGAGGCTATACATTGAACACAAATCTACTCGATTTTTATAGTAAATTAAAGAAGATCAGGACAGTAAGAGTCAATATGTCAAATTGACCACGAAGGAATGCTGTCGAATAGAAAAATTCTCTCTACTTCTGAAGTCTCGAATTAAAACGTTATAAAATTAAATTTCTAATAGAGAATTCTTCCTCCTTATTTAAACTCATAACTTTTAGGAAAAACTACACTAATGCTTGTAAAAGTAAACTATTTTCGCGCATGTGCCCCTATTACTTTTGATACCTCACCTAAACTATTTATGCATCATACCCCCAACCTTTACCCGTTTCAACCCCAAACAAAATGTGAACCTCTAATGCAATAAAACTGAGTGTTGCAACGTGAACCCCCAACCCTTCACTGCAACTACGATCACTGCAAATTACGATTGAATAACTGAGTTCGAGTATCTTTAACAAAAATTCCAGTTAAAAAACAGAGCAAACTTCAACAAAATTCAAAAAGTATGATTCAAAATTGACTTTGAATTTCTAGTTCCTAATTTGATTTTTCGATTTTAAATTATTTTTCGCCCAATTCTCAAACTCAAAATATGTATACTCTTCAACTTGATTTATAAATCTGCAAATTGACACGTTTCTAATGGATGATATTACAATTTTAGTGCAACACAATGGTAGCTAGGATTTGAATAAAATACATTGATTATGACGTTGACACAATTTTCATAAAAACTAGCTGCAATTTTAACGAGCTTGTTGCATAAATTGTAACTCAATTACAGCACGATCCTGCTACAACAAAGCTAGAAATCAAATACACACTTGGAGAGGGATTCCCACCGATGAAGATCTTCAACGATATGGAGTAAACATGTATTTAGACTTGAAGAAGAAGAACATTGTCATAACTTCGTATTCATTGTCAATCTCATACAAAAATATTGTTGTCGACGCAATCATGCCCCAAATTGATGTTGGTGAAACTTCATAAAAAAGCGGAACTGATCAATTCAACAAAACTAGATGACGATGGTGACATAGATATGATTGACAATATCATTCATCAACCGCAACACATGGATCACAACATCATCATTACTGATCCACTCAAACAAGCAATTGAAGTTGGTTAAATTTATATTGACAAAAACACACTAATTGTTGTTATGCGACAATACTCAATACAAGAGAAATTCGAACATCGAACTAAAAAATTATATCACAGAAGGTTCGTGCATGTTTTTGTCAATTTTCTATGATACCTATTGTACACATATGATACCATCATGGTATATTCATATACTGAGATGATATCATAATGGATTGGGTTGCAGTCATTCCTTCAATGATAAACTCCCTCAGTCCACACATGATACCATCATGGTATATCCATATACTGATATGGTATCATGAAGGACTGGGTGTGGTCTCCCTCAGTCCACACATGATACCATCATGACATATTCATATATTGAGATAGTATCATGAAGGACTGGGTTACAGTCCTTCAATGAGAGACTCCATTAGTCCGCACATGATACCATCATGGTATATCTATATACTAATATGGTATCATTAAGCAATGGGTGACGTCCATCAATGTGAAACCCCCTCAATCCTGCATGATACCATCATGGTATATCTATATACTGATGGTGGTATCATGAAGAAATGGGTGAAGTTTATCAATGTGAAACTCCCTCAGTCCTTTATGATACCATCATGATATATCTATGTACTAAGATGGTATCACGAAGGACTGGGTTACAATCCTTTAATAAAAGACTACCCTCAGTCCACACATGATACCATAATGGCATATCCATGTACTAAGATGTTATTATTAAGGAATGCTTCAGTCATTCACCCACGTGCACGCCCCCTATTTTGCTCAGAATTTTTTTTCTCATGATGCAATCATTATGTACAGGTATAATGTTGCTTGCGTCAAAGAAGGATGCACATGTAGTCTTAAATCAAGAAGTGTACGAAAGTCAAACATGTTTCGAGTGTCATATTTCAATAACATCCACAGTTGCTCAAAGAATGATAGAAATTACTCCAAAAGAACTGCCACTATGATGTTTGTTAATGGTATCATGCAAGAAAAGCTTGTTGATCCAAAATAGTATACACACCATCATATATCCAGCGAGATGTCAAAAATACACATGATATCAACTTGTCCTACATGCAAACATGGCGTGCAAAGGAAAGGGCCATTGAAATTTGCAGAGAAAGCCCAAAAGATTCATACAAATAATTGCCAACATATATGTACATATTAGAGTATGCAAATCCAGGGACAATTACAACTCTAGATACTGAACAATATGACTCTTTCTTATATGTTTTCGTAGCACTAAATGCATCAATTCAAGGTTGAAAGTACTTCAAACCTACAGTAGTAGTCGATGTTAAATTCCTAAAGGCAACATACAGAGGGACCGTGATGGTAGCTGAAATACAAGATGCAGAAGATAAGTATACCTCATGCCTTGGCTACAATGCATAAAAACCCTCCACTGATCTGTGATACATGCATGGTATAAAATATACTTCATGAGTATCATGTGGGAAAAACTACAAAAATTTCTTACTAAGAAATATTATTTTTCATGAATTCATTTTCTCTCTCATTGTGACATTGCTATATTTATTCATACATGATAAATTTTACCGCTTGCATATGGAATTGTTGATTCGGAGAATGATATTTCTTGGGAGTATTTCTTCACACATTTCAAATAGATATATGGGGATAGGCATGAAATGTGTATTGTCTTAGACAGACACGATAGCATAGCAAAGGCAGCTACAACTGTTTATCCAACAATCCCTCACTGTGTCTGTATGTGACACTTGTGAAACAGTGTTAAAGAGAACTTCAAAAAGGAGAAAAACTGATTAAAGACTTTTACTTTGCATTGTTAAGAGCATACACAATTCAAGAGTTCAACAATCTTCTGATAGAGTTAGATGCAATTGATCCCCGAGTAAAACCATACTTGCAAGAAGTTGGATACTACAAATGATCTCGTGCACATTGTGCAGCCAACCGAACAACAGTAATGAAATCAAACATCATAGAATCAATAAATTCAACAACCAGACACGCAAGAGAGCTCCCAGTTACAGATTTTCTTGACTATATGATAAATTTAGTACAGAAATAGAATCACAAATACGGTACTACTGCCAAATATGCAAATACCATACTGAGTAACAAGTATGAGGATGTATTGTAAATATCAAAGCATCACAAATGATGTCGATGAGATATATTCTTAAAGCTTATTGCAGTTTCAAAAAAAATATAGTGCAAATTTTTTGATTATTTATGTTCCCCCACTAATGACATTTTACTGACTAAACAATGCATGTGCCTTCAATACAGTTTGTGCACTCAGTAATTGATGGTCCAATAAAATACATTGTGTCTCTACAATAAAAAATCTGCACATGTCACATGTTGATGAGCTGTCATGTCCACACGCTGTCATGTCCATACGCAATGGTAGTTTTAATAAAATTCTACCTCAACAAATACCAGTACTGCTCTCCATACTACATTAGAGATTTTCTAATCAAAATATATGAGACGTCATACATCCTCTACCACACCAGGCTATGTGCGAGATTCCACAACACGTCTCTGCTCGTACCATACTTCCACAAAATGCAAGAATTAGATCAGGAAGGCCTAAAAATCAGAGAGGCAAAGCAGGTTTTGAGGCATACCTTAGGGTCAATACAATAACAAGAATTAAATAGCGCAAGCTGCCTAGCCAACAACTTGTCATTCAACTCACTAACAATATCGTAGTTGGTGTTGCAGTCAATCTTTGGTTTATAGTCAATATCCATCTTGATATAAAAATCCCCAACCTACAAACACAACAATTATACAAAAAAAATATATCAAAACAACAACCCGCATTACTCTATCATACACATATACCATGTATCAGTACTCTGTGATGCCTAAATAGTATATCATATATACTAAAAGAGTATCAACTACATACCTACTCTTTAAAAATGATACTTCTATTGTGTATAAATATACTAACATGGTATCATAGAGAAGCAACTAATATACCTTCACCCACCAACTCCTTTATGATAATTACTATTATATACTATCGGAGTATCACGACAACTTGAAGGTTCATTACTTCAAACACACACATACTATTAACATATCAAAACAACAACCCTCGTTACTCCATCATACACATATACCATGTTTTAGTACTCTGTGATGCTTAAATAGTATATCATATATACTAAAAGAGTATCAATTACATACCTACTCTTTAAAAAATGATACTCTCATTGTATATAAATATACTAACATGGTATTATATAGAAGCAACTAATATACCTTCACCCGCTAACTCCTCTATGATACTCAATTACTATTATATACTATCGGAGTATCACAACAACTTGAAAGTTCATTACTTCAAACACACACACACACACTATTAACTGTACCAATAGAAACTACATTATATACAACTTCAATTTCACCACATTTTTGCATAAAGTATAGAAATTAAAGGTAATAAAAGACAAAAATTAAGTTACATTCGTATCATCAACATCATCGGGTGTTGCAGGGACTGTTTCAGGTCATGTTTCAAAAATTGATTCATAAGGAATATCTTGTGATTCAATTGCACTTTTTCTTTTCTTTGTTACATTCTCATCGTCTGAACCATCCGCCACCACTTTTTCCTTCCCCTTTATTTTGACATTGTCAACGTCTTTACCCGCCACTGCTTCATCAACCTCATATGAGTATCATGTTTTTAGGTCATCATATGATTTGGGGTCACCCTGATTCAGTTTAGGGCTACCAACAGAAATCGACTTCGAATTATCAATGTGGAATGAAAAATTTGGGCCCGACATCACTGACGAAATACACTCGTGTTTACCTACACCTTCATCTAAAGAATCATCAAAATCAGTCAAATGTTGAAGATAATGGCCCCTCCATCTAGTTGTAACGTGCTTTTGACGCATGCATGTGATACAAAAGCTACACACTAAAAAAGACTTTAAAAATAGGAGAAACTACTACTAAAAACTCAATTAACCTAGAAATTTTTATAAAAAAACTGTTAAAGCAATGAAGAAACACGAATAACTATCACTTTTCCAATTTCAAACACACCACAAAAAACGATGATGAAGAAACATGCCAAAACTGACTAAGAGAGATTGGATCGAATTGAGTAGAATTAGGACTAGGACCACACAAAAATCAGGTCGAATAAAGAGATCACTTGGACCGATGTGGGAGAGGGGTATGGCGCGTAAATAGTTTTGGCTGACATAAAGTGAAAATAGTTTGGGAGGGGGCACACGCGTGTAAATAGTTTGGGTTGTGGGGGCAATAAGTGTAGTTTTCCCTAACTTTTAGCCTAGACCTAAATTTATTTGTGTAAAACTCATTAAAATTGAAAGTATTAAACTATATAAACGTTGAACTCAAATAAAGTGATGTATTCAGTAGTTGAAACTAAATTCTGAACTCATAGAATAAAAAACCTAAATTCAATTTGGGTGTAAATCCAAATTAATTATGGCCAATGGGTACCGAATATCAATAATTATTTGTATAGAAAAGACCTAAAGGACATATATATCTTAGTGGCCGGCTTTCACTTTTGCTAGGCGAACGTACTTTGACAAGAGAAATCTCTTATAAGAATGGGAATAAGTTATCCCCGGGGCATAGCTGGATGACAAAGGAGGGGAACTTAAAATTCAGTTGGAGGCCTGCAGCGTGAGTTCGAATCCTGGTGGGAGCAATTTGCTCTCTTCTGGGGTAGGACCTTGTAGGTGACATCAATTGCTCTATTCTCAAACCCTGGTCATTCAGGCACATACTGCGATTTACTGGTAGTATTGTTGAGGGACATCTCCAGGAATAGTATGGCGTAAGCCGGAAAGCTGGATATAAAAAAAAGAATGGGAATAAGTTGGTTCAATAACTTTTTTTCTTTATTAATGTTACATCATAATAATAAAAATCTTAGTTACGCTTCAATCTCAAATAAATTAAAATCAATTATGTAAATGTTCAATATTCATATCGTTACTTGTCTTAATCAAATATCATAAGAAAAATTAATTTCTATAAGCTTAGTGCACAGAGATGCCCTTTTAGTTGCATCATATATGACAGGAACAAATTGCAAATATTTCATGTAATTTATTGTCATATACTCCAAATCTTACCGACAAATATTAATGAGTAAAAGAAAACAAATAACTTCAAGAGAGAATCATGAAAAGCAAAAGAAAAGAAAAGAAGAAAGCAAGTGAAAAGGGAAGAGAGAGGAAATGATAGAAGGAAAAAAGAAAGATAAAGTGTCATGTTTGTTAAGAGTCTCACATCGAAAATGGAATGGGAACATGGACTCTTTATATGTACTTGGACAATCCTTACACTACAAGCTAGCTTTTGGGGTTGAGTTAGGCCCAAAATCCATTCTTTACATGGTATCAGAGTCAGGCCCATTCCAATTCTTTGTTCACCGATGTTGGACCCCCAAATTATATCACGCTCTAGTTAACAACTTCTGGGCGTGCGAGGAGTGTTAAAAGTCCCACATTGAATATGAAATGGGAACATGAACTCCTTATATGGACTTGAAGTTTGAAAATTCCGTGACGCGCACGAGTTTCCATATGGTGAGTAGATGCAGGGGTACTGTTGGCAATGGGGTATTGTGGGTTTCGATTACTGGTCAACGGGATGGTTATAGGCGGTGAACCGGGTTTGACAACTGGTTGGGGTGTCGGGATTGTGGAATCTGGGTGTGGCATCGGGGGTGAAGATGGGGTCGAACTGGGTAGGTCGACGTTATATGGGTTGGGGACGGTAGGGTGTGACATCGGTGGGGGGTGAGGGTCTGTGGTGGGGGTTCAGTGTTCTGGTTATCGGGGTTGGTTTGGCCTAGGTTTTCGGTGATTGAGTGAGTCGCGGTGTCGAAATGGCGGTGCAATAGCGATACGATGGTCATTGGGTGATTGGACCGGGGGGAGTTTTGGGTGGATACCATAGCATATACGGGGACAGGGACTAGTGAAGGCACTGAGAAGGTGGGCCGATTGCCGGTAGTGGTGGCAATCGGCGGTGATGGTGGCAGAGAGTGGGCAGGCAGCAGAGACGCCGGAGTTGGTAACGTGGCAGCGACATTAGGTGTCATAGATTGGAATGGGGAACTGCCAGTGGTGGCAGCAGCTTGTGGCATTGATTGGGTAGTGGTGGTGGTGACGGAGGGCTGACCGTCGATAGTGGCATCATATCAGAATGCTTGTTGGACAAGCGGTGATGAATCCAAATCTTCGAGGAATTGGTAATCAGTGACTCGAAATTGTTTAATGTTGTCAAAATGGGAAAACATACTCAACAAAAGTGACGTGGCGAGAAATTATGATTTTGTCTGTGGAGAGCTCATAGCACAAGTACCCCTACGATTTGACGGAAAACCTAGAAAGGCGCACGGAGTAGATCTGGGTGCCAATTTGTGGGGGGCCGTGGATGCCAGATTAGGGTAACACAGACAACCAAAAATTCTAAGATGGTCATAGGTAGGGATCCGACGATAGAGAATTTTGGTGGGTGTCCTATTTTGAATCGCACGGGTAGGTAAATTGTTGAGAATTTGTTCTATCGTTTTAGTGCATATACCCAAAAAGTAGGGGGGAGAGACGCATGAAAAAGGAGGGTACAAATCATATTATTAATGATTATGAGAATTATTTCGGCTTTTCCATTTTGAGGAGAGGTATGGGGGCATGAGAAACGGAAGATCATGCCATTAGCCGCACAAAATTTATGAAATAGGGAATTATTAGACTCATGACTATTATCGCATTGAAATGATTTTATGTCTTTTTCAAATTGCGTTTTAACTAGTGTACGAAACTCAATAAATTTGGAAAACACTTGAGATTTGAGTTTGAGTGGATAGACCCAAAGAAAGTGAGAGAAATCATCCAAAAAATACCAGATAATATTTGTGGCCTAAGTTGCTAGTTATGGGAGATGTTCATAAATCTGCATGAATAATATCAAAATGAGAGAAAGTAATACTCATAGAACGCTTAAATGGTAGTCTAAATGGAATAAAAAACGTGAGAACCCGGATGACCAAGTCTACTATGCCACGTTGAGGGAGATATGACTGTTAAAACGGTACGAGGAGTGACGCTAGCAGCGGATGTGGGCAGGAAAGGATATAGGTCCCCTTCACTATTGCATCTCGTAAGGAGTTTTCTGGTACGGAGGTCCGTTACAGAAAATCCAAACGGGTCAAAATTAATTGAGACAGAGTTATCGGTGGTAAATTTTCTAACATAGATTAGATTTTTGATGATGTGTGGGGCATAAAATACGTTTTTAAGAGAGAAGTTGGGATGCGGTGGTGGGGTAAGGGTGTGGTCAAATCCTTGAATCGAAATGCTATGACCGTTTCCGACCATAAAAGATTGCGGAGTATGTAACTTGCGTAGTTGATGAAGATTACCAGAATTGTTGGTGAGATGTGACGTGGCGCCCGTATCCATATGCCACGCATTATCGGGCTGTCGAGGAGTAACTGTGACGAAAGTCTGATCCAAATTAGATTGGGGAAGGCCTTGTGGGGATTGGTGGGCTCCAGGAAATAGAGCCGAATTGTTGTGGCCCATTGACTGGCCTGAGGCGAACTAATTCAATTCCAAAAGCTAACTTGTAGGGTGAGGATTGTCCAAATACATATAAATAGTCCATATTTTCATTCCATTTTCGACATGGGACTCTTAATGTTTATAAGAAATTTTACTTTGTGTCTAACATGTCATGTGATAGTTGTATGAGACTTCTTATTATTTGGTATTTGGATAATTGAGTCCCACTGTCACTGCCATTTTGAAACTAATATATGAATAGCAGAAAAAATGTCGATTACAACTCTTAAGAGATCCAAGCCCCTTATTCAACGATTCTGTCACTATTGTTGCTTCATTTTGAATTTTTCCAGCAATATTTCTGACAGTGATATAAATATTGTGAAAACCCTAGAAAAAAAAGTAATATACAGGCCTAAAAGCAAAAAAAATACAAATAGTTGAATAAAAATTTTCAAATGAATTTGGAAATGAGAAAAAATGAAGAAGCAAAGAGGAGTAAGATTTACAATTTTACATCGACTAACTCTGGAAATCAACACATGAGCTGAGAAAGGCGAGGAAATATCAAATAATAAGAAGCTATTGAAGTCCATAAATAACCATATACAATCTAGTTTGCCTCATACAACTATGACTTGGCATGTTAGATACAAAGTAAAATTTCTCCATATTCATGATGAAGACTAATGAAGAAAATTTAGAAGACTTTTGCCTATTTTAATTAAGCATTTGTCGATAATTAAACAAATACTAAAGATTAAGAAAATCTTAATCAAGCTTAGTTGTCAGCTTTAGCATGAAATACGGTGGTTGTGTCTTAAAGGTTGGTTAAAAATTTCTCTGTGAGAGGGTGAGGAAGGTTTATGTAAGGAAAAAAGAAGAAATTATTTGTTTTCTTTCCATTACAAGTGAAATGACCTAGTTGGAATTGAATCTTATTATATAATCAAACGTACTCTATCCATTTCAAAAAGATTGGTTTACTTTGATAAAGTTTAAGAAATAAAGTAATACTTTTAAAATGTATGGTCTAAAATAAATTTTAGATATTTGTGTGATTGTAAATGATCTCGTAAAGTTAAATTATTTTTAAATATAAAAAATAGTCAATCTTTTTGAAACAAACTAATGAAAAAAATATGTTAATCTTTTTTTAGACTGGATGAGCAAACACTTTTCCCTCTGAACATCTACTCAATTCTCAACAATGCATTATTCTTTTTTTTTTCTTTTTGCTTCTCTCTTTGCTTATTTATTAGTTTATTGCCTTCGATAAATAAAAAAAGTAGGAATATGATACTAACAATATACTACTTCAGGTCTACAATCCCAGAAGTCCAAAATTTCAGGGATCAAGAATCCCAATTTGGGGCCACCATTAGATAATTTCGTTATTTTATTAGGAAATTGAATAAAAGAGACAATAAACATAATATTAGTGGGTCAATCGAGGGACAAATAAGAATAAGAACAATAAATAGTAACATAAGTCTCATTGTAGTCAATGCCTTGTTGTTGAATGCCCCCTCTTATCACCAACCTTGCCTTGAGCCTTTCAATAGATCCATCAGAGTTGTGCTTTACTTTGTAAACCCATTTACAAGGTAAGACTTTCTTTCCCACTGGTAACTCAACTTCATCCCAAGTGTGATTAAGTTGAAGTGCCTGAATTTCAGGATCCATGGATGCTTTCCAGCCATGATGAGATGCTGCTTGAGAATGTGTAACTGGTTCAGAAATGCTGGATAGAGTGTGAAGAATGTCTTGATTTGAGGGGGAGAGTGAACTAAAGGAGTAGGAGATTGGTTTAGAAGGATATGATTGGCAAGAATCAGTGAAATTAGTGAAAACCACACTGTTGCAAATAAAATCATTGAGATAAGCAGGTCTTTTTGTTAATCTAGTAGATTGTCTAGGTGGAAGAGGTGATGGTTGAGGAGAGGGTGAATGATCAGGTTCCACAATATGTACTGGGGTAGAAGGAGGTGTAAATAGGACTGGAAATTTGTGGTTCAGTAGGTGTAGTGATGGAGAAATCCTCAGTTAACATATTGGGGAAAATCAGAGTTACCATCTGAGCAAAAGAGAGGAGAATGAGTAGAAAAATTAGAATCAAAAGGAAAAACACTTTCATAGAAGGTAACATCTCTTGACACAAAAACTTTTCTAGTCTGAATATCTAGGACATTGTACCCCTTTTGATCCTGAGGATAGCTCAAGAACACACACTTAGTGGCTTTAGGATCAAACTTACTTCTTTATTGAGCCAAAGTGGATGTGTAATATAAACAGCCAAAAGATCTTAAGTATGTATAAGCAGGGGCTTTTCCATATAAGATCTGATGTGCGCTGTTACCTTTGAGCACCTTGTAAGGAATCAAATTTATCAAATGAGTGGTTGTTTAGACACATTCTCCCCAGTAGGAAATAGGTAACTTAGATTGAAAAAATAGTGCCCTAGCTATTTCTAACAAGTGCCTGTGTTTTCTTTCCGCTACCCCATTCTGTTGGGGAGTGGCAACACAGCTTCTTTGGTGTAAAAATCCTTGACTGCTTAGGAAAGCGGCCTCTTGAGAACCTGCTTCTAATTCCAATGCATTATCAGACCTAATGCACTTCACTTTCTTGTTAAACTGTCTTTTCACCATAGACAGAAAACACTTTAAAACAGGAAAAACATTACATTTGGTGCTAAGTAAAAATGTCCATGTGCCCCTACTAAAATCATCTGTAATGGTTAGAAAGTACTTGAAACCATTATAGATAGTATGCTTGTAAGGACCTCAAGTGTCAATGTGAATTAAATTAAAAATTCCTTTACTCCTTATTTCATTAAGGGGGAATGAGGATCTGGTTTGTTTAGCTTGAGGACAAACATGGAAAACACAATCAGAAGTACTAGGAATTTTTATAAAACTGAAGTGCTTCATTACAGAGAAAGGCAAATGCCCAAGTCTCATATGCCATAGAAGTACATCATAAATGACATTAGCAATAACAGAAAAAAGAAACTAAAGTAGTAACTACACTGGAATTGCTTCCTTTTTTAACAGAAACTATATTGTCTTTGAAAATAAAACTAGACTTAGAGACAGAAGGCTGAAGTAAGTACAATCCTCTCTTGACTTCACCAAAATCTTCTACCCTCCTCAGTAAAAGGTCCTGCAAAATGCATTCATTTTGTGTTGTCCATTAGGAAATTTCTGAGGATAAATTATAGATCTCTGTTGATTCTGAGGGTAAATTTAAGTTTTAGGATAGTTTGAAATCCTGAAAGACTGTCCAGAACCCGTATAGTTAGATCTGTTTTGATTTGTTACCATGAATGATGAAGAATCTGAGAAAACTTGGGCACTCATGTGGATCTCCCTTTGACTCTCATCTTGTAGTAACAAGGAATAAGAAGTATCCATACTGGGAAGGGGATTAATCATTATAATATTTTCCCTAGCTTGAGCATACACGTCATCCAAACCCATTAAAAATGGATCAATCTTTGATCCTGTAGAGATTTAGCTAGTTTGATATTTCCTTCACACACACACAACTACAAGTACATATAATATCAGAGTTCAGAGAGTCCAATTCATTCCAAGTCCTTTTAAGCTTTGTGAAATAACCTGAAATACTTGAATTTCCTTGAGTTGATGTGTTCAGTTCCTTTTGTAGGTGAAAAAGTTTTGCCCCATTTGATTTTCCAAACCTTCGTTCAAGGCTATTTTAGATTTCTTTGGCTGATTTTGAGTACATGACACTATCAGCAATTTCTTTTGATAGTGAGTTCAATAACCATGTTGTCATCATGTCATTGCAACAATACCATTGTGGGTACTCAGGTGAGTTCAGATTTGGGCATTTGCAAGTTTCTTTGATAAACCCTAACTTTTTCAATGCAGTATGAGCTATGAGGACTGATCTTCTCCACCCTGAAAACTCATTTCCATCAAAAACAGTATTGATGAGATTAATTCCAGGAGAATCTGAAGCAGTGAGGTGATATGGGTGACTGGAATCAAACACCAGTTTTTTCTCCTTGAGCAGTAGGACGAGTGGTGCTTTCTGCAGACAATCTTATTTCCTCAAGAAGATTAGATTGTAATTTTGATGATAGTGATGGAATTTGATTTGATGAACAATGGATAGAGCTTACTTCACTGCTCAAGGAGCAAACACTGTTGTTTGATACATATCTCATCTAACTTTAAAAGATTAAGTTATTAGAGAGAGCACATTTTTAATATTTAATTATATTTTTATCATGTTCTTCATGTGCTAGTTTGATTTTTTTTTTATAGTCCAAGCACGTAAAATTGTTTTTGATAGTAGATAGTGATGAGGTTCGATCTCATGACCTTTTGACCTGTTCTGATACCATATTAGAAATTAAAAGAATGATTGCGGAAATTCTGTTGTATTGCTATGATCATACATGATCATATTTATATAAATATTTTTGTACAAGAAATAAAATTAAATCCTAAATAAAAAATACTCATCTGTACACTTGTACTGATCATATGCTCTGTATTCTAACCATATAACTAATTATACTCTCTTCTATGTTAAGCATGTGCAAATCACATGCACATATTTACAATTGTTGGTCGAGGCCCATCGTGTGGCCTTTATTTAACCCGTCTGCATTGCCAATCAACGGTTCGATATTTGCCACATGTCCGTCGTTATCATTTGGTAAAGCAAACATAGGACTTAACGAAGAGACTTCATTTTCCTTTGTCTGAGATACCCTAAAATCCCAATTTCTCTTCTGCAAAACTTGCTTCTTTCTTGAGTTAATAGAATTAATGGAAACAACCTTTGATGAGCCTTTGATTTGCTTCTCATCCTTGGTTATTCCAACAAGTACCAATATTGTCTTAAACATCAGTTTGCTAAAATTTGTCTATAAAAGTATATAACATATAATAATTTGTACAAGGTCTCTATATGTTTGTGTACAACAACATACTCAGCTTTATCACTATCCCGTGAAGGTAGAGAAGTTATTGATAGACCCTCGACTCAAGTAATATCAAAAATCAAGTATGCAAAGCAAATACAATAGTGAAGATGTCATAGAAAACAATGAAGAAAAAAATAGTAGCAACAACAAATAATATGACAACTAAAGCAAAGAAAACAACAACTAGTATTAAAATCAAAGAATAAGATTACAGGAGTGTAATAATAATAATACTATACAAAAATTAGACATCACTCGATTACCTACTAACTTCTACCCTAATAATCGAGCTCCAAAATTTGTGTAAAGTAAATATTTTGGTAAGATTCAAAGATTAATAATAATAAATTGAATAAAAGTTGGGACTTTCATTATAAAAAATAATTTCAGACTTATTATAAATATATGTCATTTTTCCTCACGTAGAAAAATATTTCTTTGAGAAAAAAAAATTAGCCATATCAAACATACATTTTCTAGTTCGTTTGAAAATAAATACTAGAGAACATTGTGTTAATATGCCAGAACCTAATTATGAATTGGTTTTCGTTTCAAAACTTTTGTGTTTCAATTAAACTCATAAATCGAGCGATTTCATCTAAATACCAGTATTTTTATTATCTAACCAAATAGGTCCTAATATAATGGTGAACCTTTAGCTTCGTTTTTTATTTTTATTTTTCATCAGATATTCACTATTCTTATTAGAGTTCGAGTACATTTGGATTCGCGATAAAAAGTTTCATATTGAGGCAAAACGCTTTCTAACATAGGCTACTCCATGTTCTTCTCCTATGATCATGAACAAAAAATCAGAAACGTTAGTTTAATAAACATATAAACAAACAAAAATATTATTCCGAGCCCACAAGTTTCTTGTGTGTCCTTAAGGAATCCAATCCCCCACTATTGTCCAAGGTTACAAATTAATTCCTTCCAGGATAGAACAAAATAATATTCTGTAATAGTGACACTTCAAATTACAGATGTTCGGCGAACTCAAATGAACGGAGCAAATCACACGACTCTATGATATATTTGTTTTGAAACATAAATGCAGAAAACAGTTTAGAGGGGAGAAGAAATTCAGATCTCTGTATTTTTAAAATTTGAGGCAAGACATCTGAATTTATAAAAAAATGAAAGGATGAGATGGAGAGGTGCAATCTAAAAGGTGTCTTTTGGGTGCACTCCAAAAATGTATCTTTTCTCATTTTCCATTCACATATTAAAATCCCAACAATCCCCACATGAATGGGGAATGACTATATGATAGAACATGCATGAAAAATTGTGTGATTCGCAAGAAAATATTAATTGCATCTGGATAAGTAGGTTTTCCTTTGAACTTTCCGTAATGAACATGTGTCAGATATACTCGGTCAATAAGTAGAATTGGTAAATGTGAACCATCGAGCGTTGGTGTATACCTAGACAATCATATGTCACACAATTAACCCTTAACCGTCTTTGATTTTCATTGTTTGGTTCGTTTCAGCCCGCCTGATTCATAAGTACGTAGAGGATTGACCTTACAGAATTCTCCTTAAAGTGGCTTACACTTCACACTTACATAGGTGATTCCTAAAAGTGTAATTCCGTAGATACACTATTTAATATATCATGTATCAAACTTAGAAACCATTAAAAAGTCTTAATGCTTTATCCTTGTTACTGACCATTGTCTTCATCATGAGAATGGATCAAAAAATTTATTTGATAATGTTGAACCGTCAATCATAACTTTGTTTGATCTCCTTGAACCTAGATCTTGGAATCTCCAATCTTCTAAGTAGAGTTACCGCCATGTTGACTTGTCCTCGGCCATAATCTCATTCCCTTAGATGATTTCTCAACCGCCTCTCTAGATAGGCCTTTTGTAAGTGGATGCGACACATTATCCTTTGACCTTACATAGTCAATTGTGATAATTACACTAGAGAGTAATTGTCTAACATTATTATGTCTTTGTCGTATGTGACGAGATTTGCCGTTATGCATATGCTCCCAGCCTTTCTTATTGTCGCTTGACTATCGCAATATAAGCATATAGGTGCCAAAGGTTTGAACCAAAATAAAATATCTTCCAAGAAATTTCGTAGTCATTCAGCTTCCTCACCTATCATGTCTAAATTTATGAACTTAGACTCCATTGTGGAGCGAGCGATACACATTTATTTGGACGATTTTCAAGACACTGCTCCTCCGCCAATGGTAAAACATATCCAATTGTGAATTTTATTTCTATAAACATGGTTATCCAATTTTCATCACCATATCCCTCAAACCGTGGGATATTTATTATATGCAAAAACAACTAAGAGAATAGGATATATCGTAGATTGATGACTACTCTTGAAGTGACATCATTATACCAATACTAGTGGATATATATATATATATATATATATATATAATCATTTCACTTCTTGTAAGTCTACTTCTTCAAATATCCAACCAATAGCACATTCACCGATGTGATATCCAAGCTATTGTTGATTTCCTATCATTATCATCAATTGGTTCTTCGATTTATAGACCAATGACCTTATATGTTCAATAAACTGTCTTTTCTTTTCAAAAAGTTATATTTCAACAAACACATTTTATCATGAAAAGTCACAACTTTTCAAGTGACATATGTTCACAAAATTAATAAACACGACATTTAATGAGAGACATATGATCAACCACATCAAATTAGTAGTTCAATCAACTAGTCCTTCCAAGACGGGACGAGTTATGTGAAAATTTCACTAACTACCATATTAATATCCACCAAGGACATATATCGCGGCTTGACATAATATAATATTTCAATAGATCGGCATTGGCTGATTCTATTACTGTATTAATATGAATATCGGAATTTTCTGATTGTAAATCAGAAATCGATATCTTTTACTATTGGTGACATATTGTATGAAAACACAATTAACGGTTTTCGGTTTTATTTTTATCTTTTTGAGTTTAGAAACTTGCATTTTAGCTAAACACCTCCACACTTTAAAATATTCCAAGTTAGGATTTCTTCCTTTACAAATTTTCATATGGAATAGATTGTGTTTATGGAATACTTGGTTGAGTATTCGATTAGCTATACGTAAAGCTTCCCCGCAAGTTCTACGATAATTCAGAACTTATCAGTAAGATATTCATCATCTTCTTAATGTGCGATTTTTTCTTTTCGCAATCCAATTGATTGTGGCATGTAACAGACAGATGAATACTTAATGTCATATTCCTAATACATTTCTTCAACAGGAAATTAATAATCATCGCTCCTATCATTTCATAGGATTTTAATTTCCTTGATGTGCCAAATATGTTGTGCATCAAATGAACTTATTTTCACCATTCCAGTGGGAAGACCACAAGTGAGAAACAGATCAAAGCCATCAAATATGTTTAAGAAAAAATCAAATTATTTTTTCCGTATCATACCAACTGATGCAGTCATCAATACTTAATGAATTATCCAAAATCCACTATGATCTCATCCCCAAGATGCCAAACACATTCAATTTTGTTAATATCCTTAACGTAAAGAATCGCCCAGAAACACAATATTATGGAGAAATATTGTTAAGAGTTCCGCATCGAAAATGGAATGAGAATTTGGACTTCTTATATAGATTTGAACAATCCCCCTTCATAAGCTAGTTTTTGGGGTTGAGTTAGACCCAATATCCATTCTTTACATGGTATCAAAGTCAGGTTCATTCCAAATTTATGTTCACCGATGTTGGGTCCCCAAATTATGTCATTCACGCTCCAGTTAACGGGGTCTGGGCGTGCGGGGAGTGTTACGAGTCCCACATCGAAAATGAAATGAGAATTTGGACTCCTTATATGAACTTGAATAATCTTCCCCTCATAAGCTAACTTTTGAGGTTGAGTTAGACCCAATATACATTCTTTACAAATATTAAATTCCACTCCAATTGAGAGCATTAACTGGAGTACGCATATATTGACAAATTATATATGGATCTTCCATACTCAAAAGTTTCACATTTATGTTTGACAAGGACTATACTAAGCCAAATTTTATGCAACAAATCCATTGACTTTATGTAGCTTGTCCCTTTAGCAAACTAATTATATTAATTAGTAATAAAAGAATCGTGCTTAGATCTAATCTAACATAGTTAGCACATGATCCACCAAATACACTGTTTCATACCAACCCGTGCCTTTAGGCTTTTTGGTGACATCGTTCTTGGCAGCAGACAACGGTCGCAACTCCACTCTGAATTTTTATTGTTCTCTTTTTGTTTGCCACATTTAATAAAACGGCAAAATTTTTATATCTTCAAACCGAATATTAAGCAAAAAGATTTACTCGGTGAAGTTTTTAATCTTCAAACCGAATAAACATCCCAGCCAGCCGCAGCCAAGAACATTCTTATACATATGCATCGCTCGACTGATTTTAGAACGGAAACAGTCCATTTGGGACAATTCGCCTCGACATTTTTATTCATGACAGATGATTGATTTTTTCCCCCTTGTCTCCAAAATACTCCATAAGATTATTGTCCGATTATTGTCTTAGAGACCCATTTAACCATAAATGAGCATAACATATTATGCAATAATTCTAGTATGTTTCTAAACATTTGAAGAGACCAAAAAATTGTACCAGTAAAATGCTTTTAGTTTGTGTTGGGATTCTATGGTACTTTATAAAGCAGTACGGGAAGTAATAACTATTACAAATGTTCGAAAGGATAAATAAATGGTCAATCTTCAAAACTGCCGCATGTGTGTTGTGTCTTGAATCTTGATCACCTTGCAAAGCCAATGTTGAGAACTGTCGCAAGTTTGTTGTGTCTTGAATCTTGATAACCTGAAATCAAGAAACAACTAAATCTGGATGGTTACAACGTTGTGTGTTGAGTCGAGGATAGCCCTCTATCCTTAAGACAAGATTGCCCCGTATATATGCTTTTACGTTAGCGGGCAATAGTCTCCCAAGATAAAATAACACTTTAATCTCAACACTACAAAGCCAATAGGTTGAGCCTGTCGAAGAAAACAAATATGACTCGACTTGCTGAAGATATGAAATAGGAAGGAAGAGTTTCTCTCTACTCTTCTCTTTGTGTATATAGTGTGTCTCTGTAGTGTATACGTGAGGGTTTGGTCACTGTTTTTCAGTCGAAAATCGCACTGTTTTTATTGAATTTCACTCCTTGTTTTGTCTTTGAAAAAGCAGTTTTTTCTGTGTCTTTTAAATGCATGTTTTGTGGCCTGTTTTTCGTCTATTTTCTGCTTTTTTTCAGCCATGAATTGAGCCAACAACTACTCAATATATAGCAAGTAAGAGGGGCATTACAACCTTGTTTTTGGCAGTTGGACAGCCCAAACCCGTGAACCCGTGAACCCGTGAACCCGTGACCGGACGGGACGGGCGGGCGGCGGCGGGCGTGTGGGCTTAGCCTTGAAATACCCCTTGGGGTCCCAAACCCTTTACCAATTAGAGACTTATATAGAGAGCAATTCTTCCTATTCCCACCGATGTGGTAGATTTGTCCCACACCACATTTTCATGTCTCAAACACCTTACTTCGTGGACCAATATCTCTTTCATTTCTCAACGAAATTAGACGATTCTTAGCCCTACGGTCATCTACTCACTTCGTAGATCATGCATGTGTAAAGAGACAAGGTCTCCAACATACGGAACACAAGTGTTTAATTCATCAAAGATGGGTGGACGCATCTCCCCGCCAAATGCTAATTTCCAACAGTTTGCTACTACACAATATTGTTGAATGCCCAGTGCAAACTTACTTAATCGATTATCTGTATAGAAGAATTTGTTATCCTTCAGGTGTCTGAAGAGGACGAGATTACCTTGTTCTTGATCTCCCAGGCAGCGCTACTGATTGCTTCATCGACGCTGGACAGCATGAGTGCAACAAATCCCGCACAAATAATGAACACAGAAATAAAAGTTAGATTCCTTAAGATTGTTGTTCTCCTATGATCATAAACAGAAAATCAGAAACGTTAATTTAATAAACATATAAACAAACAAAAACATTATTTCGAGCCCACAAGTTTTTTGTGCGTTCTTAAGGAATATAATCCTCTCACTATTGCCCAACATGACGAATTAATTCCTCTCATGATAGAGCGGACTATTCTGTAATAGTAGCACTCCAAATTATAGAACTTCGGCGAACTCAAATGAACGGAACAAATCACACGACTCTATGATATTATTTGTTTTGAGACATAAATGCATAAAATAATTTAGAGGGGAGAAGAAATTTATATCCCTGTATTTTTTAAATTTGAGGAAAAATATTTGAATTTATAAAAAATGAAAGGGTGAGATGAAAATGTGCAATTCAAAATGTATTTTTTTGTGCACTCCAAAAGGTACATTTTCTCATTTTTTATTTCACACCTTAAAATTCCAATACTTCGTACCTAGGGAAACTCAAACCCAAAATCTCAAATTATAAATGAGGGAGTACTTATTAATTCACTAAAATCTTTGTTAGTCAATTTTTAAAATTTTCGTGCTTAAAGAAAGTGAAACGAAAATGTGGAAAGAATATAAATAAAGTAAAACACTTTTTTTCTTTTTTATCGTGCTTGCTAAAGGGAGGAAAAAAATATGTTAATAATAAACTGAAAATATCGGGAGAGAAGAGAGATAGAGACGAGAAATTAGTAACGGATAATCCAAGAAGAATCCAAAAAGGCGAAAGCTTGTCGCGTCATAGAGACAACCCGACAAAGTGGGGCCCAAAGTCACGTGAATAGCATGTCATATTGCCACGTCATCCGACAGACAACGCGGCTGACCGGGAGGCTTTGTGCTTGTGGGACCTACATGGCCTTTCAGTTAGCTGACAGTCTGAGTCTCTGAGACAGCTTAGGACTGAGCACCCATTAGGACCAGCAAAAACATTTGTGGTATGTTTTTATGTTGAAAAAGTTATTTTATGAATTAATTTTGATATTTAGCTAATTAAAATATCAAAATTATGTGTTGCCTCGTTTAATTTATCTTTACGTAGATTAACTCTTTATTGAGTTTAAGAAATAAAGCCGAAGTTTGATGGACAAATTTGGGAGGTTTGTTGGACCAAGATGGACAATAATATACACCATTATATGATTATAAAAACTTTTCATTTAGAGTAAAATAATAAAATAAAAATTAAATTATAAAATTTAGGACTTAATTAGCACCTCATTTAGACCAGTAAAAACATTTGTGGTATGTATTTATGTTAAAAAAAATTATGAATTATTTTTAATCTTTGATTAATTAGAATATGTTACTTATACTTCACAAGAGAAGCATATATATGATTAGCAATATAATAAAATATTCAGTGTATATTTTATAATATTTAGTGATATATGATCCTTATTGTATTAGGATTTCACATTGTATACCCTATATATATTTGTATTAATGAGAAAGACTCTCGAAGGGAGATTAATACAATTTTACATGGTATCAGAGTTAGGCCCATTTCAATTCTTTGTTCACCGATATTGGGCCCCCAAATTATATTATCCACGCTCTAGTTAACAAGGTCTGGGCGTGCAGGGAGTGCTAAGAGTCTCACATCGGATATGAAATGAGAACATGGACTCCTTATATGGACTTGAACAATCCTCACCCTACAAGCTACCTTTTGTGTGAGGATTGTCCAAGTCCATATAAGGAGTTAATGTTCTCATTTCATATCCGATGTGGAACTCTTAACATGGTATCAGAAGCCAACAATCCTTCCCAACCCAAAACCTAATTTCGGTCGCCCATTCCCCTCTTTTTTCGGCATCGAACCGACTGTATACCTTCGATATATGATGATATACAACTGATCAGCCCTCCAATTCTGCTAAACAACCCTATATACCCCTGGTATACTGCTGATATACAGCCTTCCCTCCGTCCTTGTCTCTCCAACAGGTCGTATACCCCTTGTATGTGCATACGGTTGATATACCATATCTTTCACTATATACTACATGTATACAACCTCCCTAAGTTGTTATACACCTTGTATACGGCTGTGTCTGCCTCATATACGCCTCGTATACGTCCTAAAACCCCATTATTGTTTTCTCTCTCCTACCCGATCTCCGGCAGCCACCATGGTCAGAAACCACCACGGATATAGCCGTGGACAGAGGTGCAGCGCTGGCAGCAGTGGGCGAGCTGGGAACTGGGCTTCCAACTTGAGCCCAACAGCCCCAGACAGAGCCCAACAGTTGTGGCAACCACACATAGCCTAGAAGTTGCGATCGAAATCCTAGCAACAGACCATCCGGCCCACCAACTTTCTGCCTAGCAATGGCCCAACAGTCTGGGTTCCTATCCGACTACCCATGGAAGCCAAGCCCAATTTCTTGGGGCCTACTTCTCTACTCCGGGCCTTCCTCAATCCAGTTTAGGCCAGGCTTTCGGCATATTGACTCCTCGAAAGCCCAATAATGTGTGGTATATAGATACGGGTGCAATGTCTCACCTCACCAACAATTCTGATAATCTTCCTCAAATGCGTAATTTAAATACTCCGCAATCTATTCTGGTCGGAAACGGTCATAGCATTCCAATTCAAGAGTTTGGCCATACACTAACCCTACCACCGCATCCCCACATCTCCTTTAAGAACGTCCTATATGCCCCGAACATTATCAAAAACCTAATCTCCGTTAGAAAATTTGCCACCGATAATTCCGTTTCAATTAATTTTGACCCATTTGGGTTTTCTGTAATGGACCTCCATACCGTGAAACTACTTATGAGGTGCAATAGTGAGGGGGACCTCTATCATTTTCTATCCACGTCTGGTACCAATGTCACCCCTCCCACATCTCTAGCTGCCCTCGTCACTCCTTCCACCGCTTTAACAACAATATCTCACTCAATGTGGCATAGTAGACTTGGTCATCCGGGTTCTCACGTTTTTTATTCCCTTTAGACTACCATTTAAGCGTTCTATGAGTATTACTTTCTCTCATTTTGATATTATTCATGCAGGTTTATGGACTTCACTCAGAACTAGCAACTTAGGCCACAAATATTATCTGGCATTCTTAGACGATTTCTCTCACTTCCTTTGGGTCTGTCCCCTCAAACTCAAATCTCAAGTATTCTCTAAATTCATTGAATTTCGTACACTGGATAAAACGCAATTTGAAAAAGACATAAAAATATTTCAATGTGATAATGGTCGTGAGTTCAATAATTTCCTATTTCATAAATTTTGTGCGGCTAATGGCATGATCTTTCATTTCTCGTGCCCCCATACCTCCTCTCAAAATGGTAAATTCGAAAGAATTCTCCGCACCATTAATAATATGATTCGTACCCACTTTTTTCATGCGTCTCCCCCCCTACTTTTTGGATATATGCATTAAAATGGTAGAATACATTCTCAACATTTTATCTACCCGTGCGATTCAAAATAGGACACCCACTGAAATTTTCTACTGTCGGACCCCTACCTATGACCATCTTAGAATTTTCGATTGTCTATGTTACCCTAATCTGACATCCACGCCCCCCCCCCCCCCACAAATTGGCACTCAGATCTACTCTGTGCGCCTTCCTAGGCTTCCCATCGAACCATAGGGGGTACTTGTGCTATGAACTATCAACCGACCAAATCATAATCTCACGTCACATCACTTTTGTTGAGTATGTTTTCCCGTTTGACAACATTCAAAAATTTTGAGTCACTGATTACAAATTTCTTGATGATTCGGACACCTCCCCCGTCATACTTTGTGAACTGCGTCAGTCTGCCACCACATATGCTCCCCATTCACCACTGCCACCCATCGCTGCCATTTCCGGCAGCCCACCAGCACTATCACGATCACCGCTGGTTGCCCCTCCCCCTATCGGCAACCGATCAGCTGCCTCTCCTTCCCATCCCAGCGTCTCCTCATCCACCCACCATCGTCCTCCACCATCGAACCTAGTCTTGTCACCAAATACCATCGGCATTCCACTCAGCCACCCTAACCTCGATATTGTATCGACCAACCCAACCCAGCACAGTCTCCGGACCCGATCCACATCGACCCCACACCCTCCTCTAACCAACGTTCTGTCACCCATACTGTCACCAGAAAACCCCATCAGCGTCGGTCCACTCAAATCGGCGACTTTACCACAACTGACGACACACACATAAATCACTGCCCAGACAACCTGCCCCAAACACCAACCCGCTACCGACATCGCCACCCGGAACCAGCACCACAACAGAACACCCACCCTATCCCTAACCCCACGCACCTTATGAAAACCTGTGCCAAACACGGGATTTTCAAACTCAAAGTCCACTTTAACCTATCTACACAAATTATATCCCCAATTCCCAAAACCCCAAAATTAGCCGAACAAGACCCTAATTGGAATGCGGCCATGCGTGAGAAATTTAATGCTTTAAAAAAAATAGCACACTTGGGATTTGATTCCTAGATCGAAGGGGGTGAATGTGATCCGATGTATGTAAAATTCTCGTAAAGGAATATATAACATTCTCTTTCAACATCAAATTTACTTTGACATACTCCTTCAATTGCATTTTGTTTGGAGTAGATCCTCGAGTCCAGGGTCTATCGAAAACGAACTCTCTATCTTCTAAGTAGGGATAAGGTCTGCGTATATTTTATTCTCTCTAAATTTTACTTTGTGATATTACACTGAATATGTTATTGTTGTAGTTTGACACGAAATAAAATTCTATGATATTAATCATGTCATAATATTGTGTGTTGTACTATTCTTAAAATTTGTAAGATTAAATATATTATAATATTTGTGTTGCTATAAAAACTTTTCATTCAGGAAATATAAAAATATATTGTATCATTTTTTTCGGAACAGATTACTAAAAAATAGTGTCAAACAAAGTGAAATGAGAGAAGTATATATATATATCAAATTTAATAAACAACATGAACTTTAACTTGGATGAGAGGTTGGTATGGAATAAAAATATATATATTCTTGATTATTTCATTCTAAAGTGATAGTAAATATACTATAATACAAGTATAATCATAGGATATAATTACGATAAGTAATAACTAAATCCTAGGCTACAATTACGGTAAGTAATGACTAAATATACACCTACTATATACAAGATATATATAATTATGATCGAATATATTTTTCTATTCTATCACACCCCCGCAGTCGAAGCAGGAGGTCGGCGTATGCTGAGACTATCCCGAAAATCTTCAAATAAAATCAGTGGAAGACCTTTGGTAAAAATATCAGCGATTTGATAGCGTAACAGGACATGTAAGACACGAACTTGTCCACGAGCTACCTTTTCGCGAACAAAGTAAATATCCAGCTCAATATGCTTAGTGCGTTGATGTTGAACCAGATTTCCTGCAAGATAAATCGCATTAATATTATCACAATAAACCAATGTCGCCTTCGGAACCGGGCATTGGAGCTCCAAAAGAAGGTTCCTTAGCCAACAAGATTCAGACACTACATTGGCAACTCATCGGCATTTTGCTTCGGCACTGGAACTGGACAGGGTAGCTTGCTGTTTGGAGGACCAAGATACCAAATTGTCACCAAGAAATACACAATAACCAGAAGTGGAGCGTATGGTATCCGAACATCCACCCCAATCTACATTTGTGTACGAAATGAGAGTGGATGTCAAAGATGGATATAGATGCAAGCCATGATCAAGAGTGCCTTGAATATAGCGCACAATGTGTTTAAGCGTATTCATGTGATCCTCTATCGGGTTATGCATGAATAGACAAACATGTTGCACAACATAAGATATATCGGGCCTCGTAAAAGTGAGATATTGTAGAGCCCCTGCAAGGCTGCGGTAATGTGATGGATCGGCAAATGGCTTAATGGAAGAGGCACTCAATTTCAGTTTAGTATCAACTGGAGTGGAGGACGGCCTACACGATGACATGCCAGCTCGTTCAACAATCTCTTCGGCATACTTCTTTTGGGATAAAAATAAACCACATGCATGACGTGTCACACCCATCCCCAAAAAGTAACTTAGTAGCCCTAGATCTTTTATTGCAAACTCAGAGCAAATAAGTGACATGATAGACTTGCGAATAGTATCATATGAGGCAGTTAATATAATATCATCCACATACAGAAGAATGTAAGCTATATCATTACCCTTACGGTATATGAATAGAGAATGATCAGACATGTTAGAAAACTCAATATGAGAAACATAATCTGCAAACCGCTTGTACTAGGCCCGAGGAGCTTGTTTGAGCCCATAAAATGATTTCTTTAGCAGACACACATGATTAGGATAAGTTGAGTCTCTGTATTCCATGGGCTGATATATGTACACCGTTTCATTGAGTTCTCCATGCAGGAAAGTTTTTTTTACATCAAGCTGATGAAACGGCCATGTCTTCGAAAGAGCCAGACTTAGTACCATGAGGATAGTTGTTGGTTTGATCACCGGACTGATGGTCTCACCGCAGTCCATACCAACCTGTTGAGTCTTCCCATCTCCTATAAGACGAGCTTTATGACACTCAAATGTACCATCATATTTTTTTTATGACTAAAAATCCACATAGACCGAATCACATTAACATCAGGAGGACGGAGCACCAAATCTCACGTCCTATTTTTAATAAGAGCATTATATTCATCATCCATAGCCATTTTCCAATTCGAGTCATTAATGGCAGACACTGGGTTACGGGGCAACGGTGATTTGGTTATATGGGAGTGAAGACCTTATTTTTTGTTTAGCTTGAAAATCCCGTGTTAACTACGAGTGACTGACCGTTGGGCCAGAATTTGAGATGGGCCGGTAGAGGAGATGGGACTGCCCGACAATGGGCAGTGGCTTGGGCTTTGGTCGCCATCGCCGAGTGGTCCGTTACCCAAGGATCGCTTTCGGCAGCTGGTCGCCGAGAGGCCCAATCGAGCCGGCAGCCGGACTCGGCAAGTAGGCTCGCCATCGGGCCGAGAAAACCATTGATGTCTTTGAGGTGAATGGGCCCAGTTCGCCCGAATTAACTAGGCTGGCAGAAACAGTTAGGCCAGATTGGGAAAATAATCGGTGGACCAAATACGAGGGTATGCTATCATCAAGAAATCCGTAGGTAAGAGGCACTGAACAATACATTTTGGCAAAGGAAAAATTTGTTTCATCAAAAACTACGTGACGACTCTCGATGATTTTCTTAGAGGATAAGTCGTAACATTTGTAACCACTATGATTTGGCGGATATCCTAAAAAAATACACGGAGTAGACCGGGGTTGAAGTTTATTGATTGTAGTTGAAGGAAAAAGAGGATAGAACAAGCACCCGAACACCCGTATATGAGAGTATGATGGGTCCCTTAGGAATAAAATGTTGAGAGGTGATTGATAGGACAAGTGTTTGCTCTGAAGTATGTTAAAGAGATAGGTTGCCATTTGTAATGCATGATGCCAAAATGATGGTGGTAGAGAGGCATGGGCAAGTAAGGTTCTAACAATGTTATTAATGGTTCAAATTTTTCTCTTCGCATTTCCATTTTGAGATGAGGTATGTGGACAAGAGATACGAAAAGATAAATCATTAGTTTTGCAAAAATCTCAAAGTGGCCCATTATCAAATTCTCTTCCATTATCACATTAAATATTTAATGTCCCATTCAAATTGATTTCAGATGAATGCTCTAAAGGAAAGAAATGTGGAAAACACTTGTGACTTTTTAGATAAAGGAAATGTCTACAAAAAATTAGAGTAATCATCCAACAAAAGAAGATAATATCGATGACCCGAAGAGCTCAAAACGGGAGATGTCCAAATATCACTATGGATAATATCAAAAGGTATAACAATGTAAGAATTAGAAGCAACAAAAGGCAATTTAACATACTTTCCAAGCAGACATGAACGATAAACATGAGAATTACGACGTCTAGTACATGAAATAAATTTATTTTGTTTAAGGGAGGCAAAAACAGGTGCATCCGGATGACTCAAACGTTCATGCCATAAAGACGGAGCTAAAGCAGTAAAAGTGGATGGTATGGCTTGATATGTGGTTGTGGTGATTAGATAAAGCTCGCCCCGACTAACACATCTCATTAGACGTATCCCCATCTGAAAATCCTTCACGGAAAATCCAAAATGATCAAATTCAATAGAAACCCAATTGTCATTAGTGAATTTTCTAACTGAAATAAGCTTTTAATTAATTGAGGAGCGTGAAGGACATTTTTTAAAGTTAACGGTGGGTTTGGGGGAGACAAGTTTGTAGTACCAAAACTACGAATTGGAATTGAATGATAATTATACCACGATTATTGTTCGAATTAAAATAGGACGAGAGATTACATTGTGATGACGCCATATGAGACGTTGCACCGGTGTCCATATACCAATTTGCGTCAGGCGGATTAAGCCCAAGAGTGTGCATCGCGGCCTCGATATCGGTCGGGGTCGCCACTGCCGAGTGGGCCTGTTGCCACTGGTTCGACAGTGGCCCAAGAATTCCTAGCTGCTGGCCGAGAATTGGGCCTGGCCCAGTTTCTGGTTGGATAGAGGCATGGAGGCACGGCCCAAGGCCCACTGCCCCACTTTGCCCTCGGCTACCATTGGGTTGGCGGTTGGTGCTGGTCGCCACCTCTGTCGCCACTCCTGCCACTTCCGCCATGGCTTTGGCCGCCACCCTTTCCATTACCACGGCCACCGCTGCGGTTTTTGCCTCCATTACCATTATTTTGTCTCTTTTGGCCACAGTTTGGCGGCAAATTTTCAAATTGTGAAGAATTATCATCGGACAGAGCAGCAATCATGGCGGAATTCAATACGATGGCTATTTTTTTAGCAAAACCTGCTTCTTCTAGAATGAGCATAGATCGGGCTTGGTAAAATGGTGGAAGAGGATTGCTTTGACGGATGAACGTACCCACTCCACTATATGTATCGGTGAGGCCGGCAACCAGTTGGAAAATAAGTTGATTGTTAGTTACCGGCGCCCCAATGTTCTTGAATTGGTCCGACAAAACCTTGAGTCGTTGACAATATGCGGATGCATTGGAAAAATTTGCCATGTCAGTGGTGGAGAATTCCTTCTCAAGAGTGACGACCCGAGATTTTTGTTGTCTTGGAATATGTCGCGCAAGCGATCCCAAGCCTCCATTGTCGTGGAGTCATGTTCAATAATCGTATGCAGCAAATCGCTAGAAATAGTGGCATAAATCCACTGAAGAACTATCGCATCGAGGGTTAACCATAATTCTCTTTCGTCGTCAGTTTTTGGCACCTTCTCCTTGTCTTTTTCCAACGGAATTATGTGATGGATAACCTAGTGCGATCGGCAGTGAATCTTGAAGAGCTCTGTCCATGTTGCATAATGAATGTTTTCCATCTCAAGAGTGATGGAAACATGGGATTTAATGTTTGAAACTGTGAGGGCTGGATGAAAAGATGATTTCGAGTCAGACATGGCTGACGAGATAGGAGGGTGGTCGGCAGCACAACGAGAAAAGGGGGGGGGGTGACACAAGGAAGCAATTTTAGGATTTCATGAACTTTTGCTAGGCTCTGATACCATGTAAGAAATATTCTTCCTTGATTATTTCATTTCAAAATGGTAGTAAATATACTATAATACAAGCATAATCCTATGCTACAATTACGGTAAGAAATGACTAAATATACACCTACAATATACAAGATGTACATAATTATGACCGAATATATTTTCCTATTCTATCATATATGTCTATTTTAGTTATTAACAGAATTGTTATAGTGTAAGTTTATTGCTCATCCGTTTATTTGCAAAAATATAAGCATTCAAGCTAAAATTTTTTGCAATTATCTAGTTTAGAAAAATAATGTTATGTTGTTTAACTTAGTTTATTAGTGTATTTTTTTGTAATTATTAGTGTTGTGTAATTATGGTAATTATAGAATCTCTTTTGTATTAGAATTTCATATTGTACACACTATATATATTGTATTAATGAGAAAGGCTCCCCAAGTGAGATTAATACAATTATACATGGTATCAGAGCCAACAATCCTTCCCAACCCAAAACCTAATTTCGGCTGACCGTTCCCCTCTTTTTACGGCGCCGAACAGACAGTATACCAGCGGTATACAGTCGATATACACTAAATATATAGCTGCCCAACCCTCAAAATCTGCTAACAACCATGTATATCCCTGGTATACTACAGATATACAACCCTACCACCTTCTCTATCTCTCCAACAGGTCGTATACCCCTTGTATACATCCTATGTGCCGGAAAACTCCTTACGAGATGTGATAGTGAAGGGGACCTCTATCCTTTCCTATCTACATCTGTTGTCAGTGTCACCCCTCCCACATCTTTAACTGTCCATGTCACTCCTCTCACCGCTTTAGCAGTAATCTCTCCGTCAACCTGACACAATAGACTTGGAAACCAGGATCTCATGTCTTTAATTTTCTTCAGAACAATAATTTAATTCGTTGTTCTAGTGGGAAGCCTGCCCAGTAATGCTTTTCTTTCCCTTTAGGCAAACACGTTCGCCTCCCTTTCAGTCTTCTTTAAGTGTTACGTTTTCTCCATTTGATATTGTTCATGCAGATTTATGGACATCTCCTGTCATTAGTTCACTGGGTCATAAATTTTACCTTGTGTTATTAGATGATTTTTCTTACTTTCTCTGGATTTACCCTCTAAAATTCAAGTCTGAAGTTTTTACCAAGTTTCTTGAGTTTCGTAACTTAATCAAAACACAATTTGAAAAGTCCATCAAATCATTTCAATGTGACAACGGTCGCGAGTTTAATAATTTCACGTTTCATAATTTTTGCACCAATAATGGCATGATCTTCCGTTTCTCCTGTCCCCATACCTCACCTCAAAATAGAAAAGCCGAAAGAATCTTCCGCACTATCAACAACATGGTTCGTACCATTCTTTTCCATGCCTCTCTCCCCCCGTTGTTTTGGGTATGTGCAGTCAAAATGGTAAAATACATCCTTAATATTTTACCTACCAGTACTCTTCACAACAAAACCCCCACTGAAATTCTCTACCGTCGGACCCCTTCCTATGATCACCTTAGAATTTTTTGTTGCCTGTGCTACCCAAATCTTTATTCCACTGCTTCTCATAAATTAGCACCTCGTACCACCCCGTGTGTCTTCTTAGGGTTCCTACCCAATCATATGGGGTATTTGTATTATAATTTATCTTTCTATAAAATTATCGTGTCCCGACATGTGACGTTTAACGAGACAATCTTCCCATTCACTAATCTAAAAAAATTCCGGACTACAGATTACACGTTTCTCGGGAAGTCCGAACCCTCTCTCGTCTTCCGCCACCTACTCAGTCCTCTGGTTACTGTACTGTCGAGTCTGCCACTATCGGTGTTATCCCTTCCCACCACTGCCTCCCAGATTCCGGCAGCCACCAACACTGCAGGTCACTCTCGGTCACCGCCAATTGCCACCGCTACTGTCGGCAATCGGTACCCTTTCCCTTAGACCAATCCCGTTATCGTCAATCCATCTCTGCCACATGCATGCTCTCTGTCACCATCACCGCCGAGTGCCACCACCACTGACAATCGGTCCACAATCTCAACACCATCATCGGTCCCCATCCCCACATTTGAATCATCATCGTAACCCCAACACCACTCCGCAACCACTCCAGCCACTGGTAACCCACATTGTCTAACCAGATCCCCCCTACCAAACCAGAACATCGTTTCCTTCCCACCACCGACATCATACCCCACATCATCGAACTCAGTCAATCTCGATCTACCAAATCGGCGACACCACACAACCCATCTACTATTCCTGGCCTCGACCCACCCAGATCGGCAACAACAAATATACCCGCCACTGTACCCAGTCACTAGTCTGACACCCTACCCCAACACCCGATTTTGAACCCAAACAGTGAACCCAACCCGATTCTGAACCCCAACAGTGAACCCGACTCGAAACACAACAACCATACCTAGCCAACACCCTCGCACCATATGGAAACCCGTGCTCAACACGGGATTTTCAAACCAAAGTCCAATTTAACTTGTCTACACAAACCATATCACCAATTCCCAAAAGCCCAAAATTAGCCAAACTAGACCCGAATTGGAATGCAACCATGTGTGAAGAGTTTAATGCCTTAACGAAACAACATACTTGGGATTTGATTCCCTGACCGATGGAGGTGAATGTGATCCAATGTATGTGACTTTTTCGTTATAAGTACAGAGACAATGGTGACTTAGAGAGATATAAGGTCAGGCTTGTGGCTAATGGTACTAATCAGCAGGAGGGCATTGATTGTGGTGAGAAATTCAGTCCGTTTGTTAAACTGACTACCATTCGTACAGTCCTGAGCATTGCTATGGGTAAGCATTGGCCGATTCATCAGCTTGATGTAAAAAATGCATTTCTACATGGAGATTTAAAAGAATATGTTTACATACACCAACCACCTGGTTTTGTCCATCCAGCAGCCCATCAGTATGTATGTCGTATCCGTAAGTCATTTTATGGTTTGAAGCAAGCCCCTAGAGCATGGTAGAATCATTTTGCACAGTATCTTATGCGGATTGTGTTTGTATGTAGCAAGTGTGATAATTCTCTCTTCATTTTTCTTCGAGGTAACATCATCACTTATTTATTGTTATATGTGGATGACATTGTGCTTACTGCCTCATCTGATTTGTTGAAAAATGAGATAATTGCATTGCTTAAAAAAGAATTTGACATGACCGACTTGGGAAAACTGAGTTATTTTTGGGGATATCAGTGACTAGATCTGCAGACTTTATGTTTCTATGTCAGCGTAAGTATGCAGATGAGATAGTACACAATGCTAAAATGGAAAACTGCAAGATTAAGTCCACTCCAGTTGATAATAAATCAAAGCTTAGTGTTGTTGATGGTAATCCAGTGTCCGATCCTACACTTTACAGGAGTCTTGCAGGTGCACTATCGTATCTCACCTTCACCAGACTTGATATTTCTTATGCTATTCAGCAGATGTGTCTGTTTATGCATGCCCCCAAGGAGCTGCCCTTAAGCGTATCATCCGATACATTAAGGGCACACTTGATCATGGATTACATTTATACCTCTCTGCACCTACCAGGTTACTATCATATATGGATGCAGATTGGGCAGGTTGTCCGGACACGCGACACTCCACCTCAGGAAATTGTGTATTCTTATGAGATAATCTAGTTTTATGGTCTGCCAAGAGACAGACCACACTATCCCGTTCGAGTGCATAAGCAGAGTACATAGGCGTTGCCAATGTTGTTGCTGAGATCTGTTGGCTAGGAAATCTACTTTTGGAGCTTCAGTGTCCTTTGCGTAAGGCGTCTATAGTCTATTGTGATAACATATATGCTGTTTATTTATCTCACAATCCAATTCAGCATCAGCGAACCAAACACATTGAGATGGATATACACTTTGTTCGTGAGAAAGTTACTATCGGACATGTCAAGGTATTGCATGTTCCCTCTTCATATCAATATATGGATATATTCACTAAAGGACTACCTAGACATCTATTCCTCGACTTCAGATCCAGTCTAAGCGTATGGCCTCCTCCCGCTCTGACTGAGGGGGTGTTTTAGTGAATATTAGTAGAATATTCACCATATATTTTATAATTATTAGTGTTGCATAATTATGATAATTATAGGATTCCTTTTGTATTAGGATTCCACATTATACACATTATATATATTGTATTAATGAGAAAGGCTCTTCAAGTGAGATTAGTACAAGTCTACATATAATACACCTTTTTTTTGTTCTTTGAACCAATGAGATAAAAAAACCAAATTCTTTTTCTTATTCTATTTGTTTTTAATTTGTTGTTACTATTCAAAAATAAAAATGAATACATAAAGCAATAAAAAAGTGTACTTCAGACAAACAAAGGGACCCAATAGAAGGAGGAGGATATTCCTCATAATTCGAGAGCTGAAATTTGAAGATATGAACCATCATGCTGTCACCACCTTCCTCCACGCCTTCTTTCTTTTCTTTTTATTTAGTTCAGAATTTTTAAATCTTTTTTATATTAAAATAGTAAAGATTTATGCATCTCCTTTTTGACCTTCGCCAAACATTTGCTAACCGGACCCTAGATAGGAAGGTATGAAGATCGATGATTAGGGTAGAAGGTAATAAGTAAAGTGTTGTCGTACGCTTATATGGGAGAGACAGGAACAACTGGTCTTCTCTACACATCTTCTCCTTATTTAGTAATATTATTTAGTATCCACGTAATATCGTATTCTTAATTTATTACTACTATTATTGCTTCATTTGATTTGTTTATCTTGCTTTTTGTTGTCGTTATTTTCTTTTCAATACTATTTTATTTACTTTTTTTGAGTTGTGAGTCTATAAGAAATTACCTCTACCCTACAAATATAGGAATAAAATCTGCATATATCCTATTCTCTCCAAATTCGATTTGTGGGATTACACTGCTTATATTGTTGTTGTATTCACCAGCTTTTGCTGTTCTTTGAGCAACATTAAAGAATGATTTTAAAACATGAATGGTGAATTAGTTTTAGCTCCAAATTATTTTATCTTATTTTACTGTTTTCATTTAGGAATATTGTGTCGAAGCTAGGAATTCGGGGATTGAAAAAGAATACACACTTTATGATCTCCTATATAGTACTATATGTTTGGCATTGATTGTTCTTTTTATATACTACTACTATCATTTTTGCCAATTAATCTCTGAAAAAAGATAGTCAACTAAAATTATAAAATTATCGGGTGTTTCAGCAAAGATTATTGATAAAGAAAAGAGAAATAAAATGTTGGGGAACACCTGCTTTATTTTTAAAATTTTTAGTTTCTTCTCAAATTCTGTTTACGTTCTTTTAACAAAATAATGGCAATTAGTGTAAACTAAGCATTTCACTCCCTGAAGTTAAATTGAGTGATATTGTTATAACTTCAGGGACCAAAAAGTGGAACCTAGAAGACATAATAGTCGAAAAATCATTTTAAGCATTATTTGTCTTAAAAAGTGTTTAGTATGTTTTTTAATGAGCAAAAAACTTTAAAAGGATAAGATATTTTATAAATAAAAGGTGTTTCATCATCCAATATTCGAGACTTATATCTACATGCTAAAAATTAATCATGCTACTATTGTTAAACCTCATGAAATTTGTTTATCATGCTGCTTACCAGCTATCTCTTAAACCTAATTAGGAAAAAAAGGCATTATCTAAAGAAAATGCTGATTCAGAAACCAAATCCAATATTTAACAATAATAAAATGATAAAAGCCAGTGACAAAGATATAGAGGACAAATATATTTATGTTAAGTTCGAAATTCATTGTCAGAAAAGAGAAATGGTACGATAGTATCGACATGCCGTGATTTAAAATTTTGAATCCGTCACTATTAAGCATTACAAACAATTACTATAGTGGAAAAGCATTGGTGTTCCACCTGGGCCTTCAAAAAAATATGACCTGGGTTTGGGCTTGGGCTTTTTTCAAAACAATGATCACCTGGGCTTCTTACCACAAATGCATTGGCATTCATACCAAAACAAGAAAACAATCCACTTGACCCACGTGCATGCCTCCTCGCGTGACGACCGGTCGAATGGTAGCTGGTCGAGGCGTGCCCACGGTCGTATACTGGCGGCAACTCCATCCGCCACCTCTCGAGTTTGGACCAGAGCCCCTCGACGCTCTCGTCCAAACTCCAACCATCCAAAACTGAGCTTTGTTGATCTTCCAATGGGTATTTCTTTTCAGCCACAGCCACAGCCGCCTCGACCTCGGATGCTGAAGGCCCAATTTCTGAGTCAGTCCAATGATGAGTATTTCCCTTGATTGGGCCTCCAATTACAAATTTTCCATTGTGTCCTGGACCTTTTGGGCCTCCAAACTCATATCCACTATAATTTGGAATGGGCTTTTTCAATGGCTGTTATTGGCTCTTTGGGCTCAACTTGTTTATCACTAACATCCAATAAGCCTTTGGGCTTTGTGAAAGGTTTTTCATCAACTACTTTAGTTGTTGATTGGTCATGGGCTGGACAAGGAGGCTTCACTCGTCATCGAGGAGGAGGAGGGTGGTGATGTCTCGCAGAGAGAACGTTAAAGCATTGTTACAAAGGAAGAAAATATGTTTGAACTAATGTGTTCTTCAACCCCTTTTATGATAATGATTTAATTTTTTTGTTCCCTCGATAAATGTCAATTGTGGTATTTTTTGTATTTGACTAATTAAGTATATTTAATTTTTAATTTATTTTAAATTGTATCTGTCAAATAACGAATTTACTACTTGCACAATTTGTAGGATTTTTTTGTTGGGTTCAAAACACATAAGTAAGACACAACGGAAGTATAAAATTTTGTTTCTTACTTACCCCAACAACATTTCTGGTATGGTTATACATCAATCAAACATGTAACATAAAGCATAAACTTACATGTTAGAATATCTGGAGTTTTTATCTATTATAAGGTGGACACGCGGTTGTCCTTCCGATTGCAAGCTCCAAGCTTCAATGTATTTCTCTTTCGGAAAGCTAGGAAATCCGGCAGAGGTTTGAGAGAGTTTTAATTCTAAGTGTCTAAGGCTTAAAATGATAATCTTAATTTGGTGTATGAATAATGAAGAGAATGCCTCTATTTATAGTTGAAAAATAGGTCAAAACCGGATTAGAGTTTGACCTTGGGCCTGACCCAAAATTTGAGGCAGAGGCGTCGCGGCCCTAGTGTATGGGCGACGCGGCGCTCGACGTGCTCCTGCACTGTCTCGATTTATTTTATGTGCATTTTAATTAAATCCAAAATCCAATTTTGACTTAATTAAAATAATTATTATTCATTTAAATATCTCGATTCTAAATCGAACATTTAATTACTCTCTCAATACATCCTTAGATCGAACGGACAATCGACATAGTGTGACCCTACAGGCCTTCTCATATCGACATTAATCAAATTAAGGTCTACGCGGAACTCCTATACGGCGCCGCAAGACGAACTCAATATGTGAAGTACGTTTAAGCGAATCTAGTAAACTTAACATTTATGTGGTAAGATAAAATCCTTTCATTCACGACACACCCCGATCAAACTTAGGATTTTGTCAAGTGTCTATCCAAATGGCTTAATCATTGTATCTCATCTATATTAGTTGACAACTAGACCATATTTTAAATACGTCTATTGCGTTGGCCAACGACTTAGTCAACCTAATATCACTGAGAATCCGAGTGTTCTCTCGAATATACATTTGAGGAATGAATCCTAATCTTGGCTCAACCACCACCTTTAATCCACATCGCAATGTACCCAATACAAGTCGTATCTCAACCTATAAAGCATTTGAGCTTAGGACGGGATCAAAGTACATTACTTTGTAGACAAGGCGCGTATTGACCTCAAGTCTAAGGATTTCTATCTCCCACACGTTGATCATACTTTAGACAAGTATAACAAACAGTATATCAGCAGGGTATATCAATACTTCCAAAGTATCCATGTGTCCATCACGAGTAGCCATTACTCGTAGCAGGTGAGACATAATACATCCTTTAAGGATGTGATGCAGACCACATGTCGACTTATCACATATCATCGATATCCCATTCTCGATAATCATTAGTCGATGCTATTTTAAGAGTTACGTTATAATATTAATATCTCACACTATTAATAACAGTGTAATCTCCAGGGATGCATATTATAGAATATTACAAATAATCCATTAATAATTCAATAATTGCAAATGCCAAAATATTAATCTCCATTAATAATAATACGAATGTGTATAAAGTACATTTTTTCTAATACAGATTGTCTCTGGGACATAAATATACTTTCACAATTATATGTAATCATCCATAGTATTATGCTAGTTGGTATTTGTGAGGGTAATATAGTTATAAACATAATATGGATATAACACTTTTGCTTTGAAGTATAACCATGGGCGAACCAAAATTGCAACTAAACTAGACCCATTTGTTAGGACAATCCCTAATTATCTCTCTCATATCTCATCACATCAATTATGTTGTAATTAGATTATAAAATTAGGATAATTATATCAATTATATTAGTTAGCATATTATTAGAAATAGGAAAGATTGATTGTATAGAATTATATATATTATATACTTTGAAAGGAAATAAACTCAAGGAATTAATTTCCTAAGTCATTTATTATTTGTGATCCTTCCAAGTTGATAAATAAAGATAAAAAGAACACGGACCTTTATTTTTAGGCAAAAATCTTTTGTCATATATTTAGAAACATGCACTCCCTATGTATCTCCTTTTCCCTTTCTCCTCATGATCCCTAAAGTAATAGTAGTAGTAATTTTTTATTTTATTAAAAGGTAAAAAGATAGCTTGTGAGGTTGACTAGTTGAGAAAGCTCACGAGCATCATGTTAGAAACATATACTCTTTCTCTCTTTAATTGATGTGGCAAAATTGAAGTTTTGAGATTTAAATTTTTTAATTTTGATTGTGAATTCAGACATATATAAAAAATTTAAATTTTTTTGAAAGAAATTATATATTTAAAAATTACATAAAAAATATGATAAATTATAATAATTAATAACTTAAAATATTTAAAAGACATATAAGAAAATTAGATCAAAGAAGAACTTAATTGACTTTCAAAATTTCGATTATACCAAGTAAATCGAGACTGAGCGAGCATTGTGATTTATAGCATTTTGATATAAATTTATAATTATGTAAACGAAATTCAAAACAATAAGAAATGAACATCTCAATTTCTACGGAAGTTCAATATTCTCTGTAGGACCAAGAAAACAATTTTAACTAAAAATTTGATTATCTTCCCTATTAATTCATTCATCAACCAAAAGGGGATGGGGGTGGGTGAAACTTGCGACTGTACCATATTCTTTAATATAAAATATATAGCCCTACATAAGATCTTGAAATTATTGATGAGAACAGACAAAATTCTTTATCAAATAGAGCACAAAACTAGGAAACAATTGATGATTAACTTATCAAGTCATTGCATTATTTTATTATTCATGGGTCAACCTCTATCCCACCTCAAAATAGTAAAAATCAAGTGGGATACTATTTTTTGAACCGCACATTAATACTTTGCTACTATTTAAAATATAATGAAAATATAGCAATTTTTTATACGGAGAAATATTTGAAAAAAATACCCCTAATTAGAACACGGAAAAACTCCATTAACACTATTGAAATTTAAACATTTATCATTTCAAACTCCAGAAACCATTTCTGGACTTTGAGTTCATATTGTGTTGAAATTTTGAATTCTTCCGTATTTTATGTAAGAGTATTTTTTATCTAAATTTTTTTCGCATTAAAATAGTAGCTAAATATTTGAGATAATGGCTAAAACTTAATTAGCTCCTTAAAAGATAATGACGGAGCCAGAATTTTCATTAATGAGTATTAAAATATAAAGAAGTAAATTCACAAAAAAATTAAAGAAGATTAATACATAATATACATATATAAAAAATATTTTTTAATTCAATTAAATAGTATAATTTTCCGGCGAAGCACCCTTAGATGCATGTGGCTCCGCCATTGTCAAAAGGTGATTATAATTGCCCATTTCACCCCTTCAAAATATCTCCACTTTATCCAAATTGTGTACATGACTTTCATTTTCTTAATAGACAGAAAATGCCATTCCTCATTTATTTATTTTCACTTCAATCACTCATTTAATAAATAAAAAGTAAAAGTACAGTATGCTAGCTTCAACTCCACGTGAACACTTTAATTACAAAACTTCATTTATTAGATCTTTTATCTTACTTTTTATTTTTTATAAGAATTTCCACAAATATTTTCAGTCAAGCTTTGGGAGTCAGAAAGTCCAAAAAAGGATACTACTAATACTCATCCTTTTTATCAATCAAATTACCTAAGTTTCCTTCTTTCATGGTGCTACACCCCATAACTTAGTTCTTTTTCTTGCAACTCTTTGTGGGGTTATTTGAATTCAGCTCAAAATCATTTAGAAGAGTTCAAACTGATGGAAATTTAAAAGGGTCATCTTGAAATACTTCAATTTTTCTAATCTTGAAATAGTGTACAGCTTAAAGGTGACATCTTTATCTTATCATAATCAAGAAAGTTCAAAATGTTGCCTAAAGAACCATCATTTTGTATATATAATACTGATGATGGAGTTGAAGAATTGAAGGAAAATCAAGATTTCGTGAGGTCAGTGACAATAGGTGATAATATATCAGATATAGTTAGTAGTGATTTCAGTTTTGGAAATAATGGAATGAGGTTAATTGAGGAAGATGAAAATGAAGAAGATGAGAAAGAAAGGGTTCTTGATGGGGTTAATGAACTTGGAATTAGTCCTATGTACCTTGCTACTGGATTTGGGGTTGATGGAAATGGTGTAAATAGTGGTGGTGTTGAGTTTGAACCTTTAGATTTTGATGGAAATGGAGATGTTGAGGAATATTATAAGAGGGTTCTTAAAGAAGATCCCTCTAATCCTTTGTTTTTGAGGAATTATGCTCAACTGTTACAGGTCGGTATTTCTTCCTGGTCTTTTAAAAGAACGTGTTTTCTCTTTATCTAAATTTAGTATACATGTTTAAATTCTTGGCATAACTGGTGAAGTTGTTGTCATGTGACCGGGAGGTCACTAATTCGAGTCGTGGAAACAACCTCTTGCAGAAATGCAGGATAAGGTTGCGTACAATAGACATTTGTGGTCCGGCCGTTCCCCGGACCTGCGCATAGCGGTAGCTTAGTGCACCGGACTGCCCTTTTGTTCAAATTCAGTTTTCTTCCTGTTCATTTCAGAAAACATTCTCTTTATTTTTCACTGTTGCTTTTGTGGTGTGTTGATGACATGAGTTCAGCTTAAACGGGAAACATGGTGAGTAATGATTCATACAACTGACCGTAACTTGTGTTATCCGGTAAAAATGATATCTACCAAAAACGTTGTTAGAGATTTATATTTCAAAGGTTTAAAGACAAGTAGGTCGTATCTGATCCGAAGACCCTCTTGATTGAGTCCAGGATTGAGATTTAGGTTACGGATATATGATGTTTAAAGATAATAATATGAATAAGCAAGTAACTAAAAAGTAATGAATTAGATTTGAAAATAAACTATGGATCGAATATGAACCAAAGCTGAGAATCGTGTATTAACTTGAGAGAGATCTGAGTTACAAAAATGTGTGCTTAGAGAGAATACAATGTGTCATCTTTCTCTTCTAAGCCATGCATATATAAGTCAAAACTTAGACTATTATGACCCTAAAGGGCTGTGGTGATGTATGTATCTTGATGTCACTACTCCCATGTGCGCCGCGGTGCTCTGATCTAGGTTGGTTGATGTGACGGGAGTTGTTGGGAGTGTGATATAGTTGTAAGGATCTGTTAGTCTCCGGAGCCACGAAGCTTCTTGCTTACGCATGACGCTCCCGGGTGCCTTTCTACCCAATATAGATAGTCCCCCACTTTCCGGGACTCTTGAACTAAAAGAACCGGGAAATGGAAGAGCTTTACGCGCCTTTTCAAAAATGACCTTTTCGTGGGAAACAAAACGTCACTTCCTTTCGCCACTAGACACTCCGTCAGTTACTCATTAAATGCATTCATACACTCAATGACACCTCTTCTGAGACGTCAATTCACGCTTTCTGACAAGACCCGCCTCTCCGATTTCCAAGGGTAATGATTATTCCTTCGGCTATTTAGACCAATAGTCTCGATCGTCCTTCTTCACTCCTATTTCCAACCTTCTTATTGCAACTTTATTTTCGACCTTTCTTTCTTCTTACTTTCCAGAAAAATGTCTACTTCTTCTTCGATGTTTGGTACTTCTGATGATCTAACTCTTGCTAGAATGGCGACAGAGTTGGGTCCATCCTGCCGTCGACCATCGTCATCTAGTGTTACCCAGGTCATTGATTTGGGTTCCACCGCTTCCGAGATCATCCCTCCCAACTTCTATTTTGAAAGGGATTTTGGTGCCAACCTCCGACTTGAATCTGTGGAAAACATGCTCTCTTTAATTGACGACTCTATCCTTCCCCAAGTTTGCATCGATTGTGGATGGGGCTTGGACATTGATGTTTTCCCCTCCACCCAACACCAGCATCACCCAACACATCCTTGGGATGTCTCTCATCTACACTTACCCATTTGCCATCGGTTTTGGGCTCCCAATCCATCAGGTGATGGAGGCCTCCTGCCGAAAAATAATTAGGTTTGGACATTTAGGTTTCTTATGGAGTACCACTACGTTTTCTAGCCAGTTCGGGTATTTTACCTCTCGGACCGCTCCTGACTGGATGAGTCATGCTATTTCTTCTTTAACGAATTGACTCCGTTCTGTTGACACCGAGCACTTTTTTTGCTTAATAGGAATACAATCCGAGTCCATATTTAGCTTGTGGAGGGCCAACTCCGGGGGCACACCTGTGACATCTAGTTCCGACCAAGTGAAGCCACTGATATTGTTATTTAGAAAAATAATCAAAATTTTCCTGAACTAGGGTTTAAGCCTGAGCCTAGGTATACCTGCTCCCCGAGCCCGTTCGATCGGCAAAAGGTGAGCTTGAGATCCTCTGCTGTGAATCTTCCTACATTTGACTCCTCTGGTGCTACGAACCCTCGAGGTATTATGTCTGTTGGACCCCCTGGATAGAGGGCTCTTGTTGGTTCCTGTTGTTGCTCGATCTCGGAGTGGATCTCGGGGTCGACCGTCTGTGATTGCTAGCTGTCTTTTCCGACCGAGACAGCCTGCTCGTTAACCAGGACGATTTTCGTTGGGTCAATTTCGACATCCCCTCTCACCTCAGCTACCCCCTATTGCGTTATTGTGTCGGGAATTTCATAGTCTTATGGAAAGTAGATGGAACTGCCCTCATGGCGTGCAGCCAGGGCCTCCCAATTACCAGGTTGTACGGCATTCCCCCTTCGAGGACATCGAACAAGGATTTCATTGACACTCCCTGCACGTGTGTTTCCAGCTCGATTTGTCCCCGGGTCATTTCGCTAGACAGGTTGAATTCGGTCAAAACTTTCAACGAGCGCCCGCTTAATGTTAAATTGAAATATTTGAATAGAAATTACTAGAACATTGGCGTATGTGTTCTCGATGCTTTCTCGTTCCACTTTGCTGAAGACGATAAGATCTTCATGCCCTTCCCTCGTCCTTTTTCTGGATGGAGGCGTGTATGCGGGTTGTTGCGCTCGAGATACTGCCCCAACCATTGTTCTTTTTGCGAACATGTTGATCATTCCCCGTTGCACTGGTCGTTCCCGCGAAGTCCTAGTACCTTTTTCCCTGGCGTACTTGGATCGGCTACTGAAGAATTCTTTCAAATGACCCCTTCTTAGCAGGTCTGCTACCTCATACCTCAAGTGTTTGCAATCTTCCGTTGAATGGCCTGGAATTCCGTGGAATTCACACCAAAGCTCTATGTTCGCGCCCCGCTTGTTTGGGTTGGATCAAACTACTACCGAGAACCGAGCCTCTTTCATATTTTTCATGGCCATGATTAGGTCCACGACCTCCACTTTAAAGTTGTAGGAGGCCACACTCGGCGGCCCTGAATCATTTACGGACTTCATTTGCGGCACTACCCTTTCTCTTCTGGGCTGACCTTGATCATATCTTGGTTTATTCAGCCGACCTTCATGCCTAGGTGACGGCCGAGTTGAATAAGGCTCGAACCATCCTCTAGGGTCCATTTGCTTGTATGGGGGCATTACGAGATCTACCCTATTGTCCCCCTTCGGCTCTGGTCTCGTGATCCGCTTCTATCCTCATTTGGCGGTATATCTGTTATTCACCTCGTTTCAGGAATTAGTCGGGAATTTCTTCAGGCTTTCTTTTAATTTCCTTGATGTGTCCGAACTGTCGGCGTTTAGGCCGTCAGCGAATGCTGCGCCAGCCCAATCTTCGGAGATCGCAGGCAGCTGCATCCTTTCCCGCTAGAAGCACTCCATGAAGTTGCAGAGTGATTCATCCTTCCTTTGCTTTATGGTGAAAACATATGCCTTGTGTGTTTCGACCTCCGGGCCCCAGTATGGGCTTTGACAAATGCATCTACAAGAGCAACAAAAGAATCAATAGAGTTTTCAGGGAAGAGAGTGCTCCCTTTGTGAGCGTCTGACTGAATTTTTTCAGCATAACGGATTTGATCTGATGTTGTTGCAGGTCATGCCCAGTGATTGCAGTCTCGAAAGTAACGATGTGTTCGTCCGGGTCGGTTGTGTCATCGTACTTGGGTATGTCATGCATTCTGAACTTTTTTGGGATGGGCTCCGGAGTCGCATCTTCTTTGTAGGGTATCTTTCCGTACTTCCTCGCTCCGACTCCTTTTAGAACAGGAGGGCCCCAGGTATCTGGCTCATCCTTTCGTGCATCTCCTTCTCTAATGCTGCGAGTCTTGTCAGGTCCGATTCTGGCATCGCAGGTTCTGTTCTCCCACGTTCGTTGTGGATGCGTCGAGAGCTCCTGTGGCTTCTTCATCTTCTGTCGGGTGGCAATCTGGTGCTATTCCCGATAAAGATCTTAGAAACTTCTCCATGCGCTCCATTATGGCACTGTTTTCTACCAAGATTGTGGCCAGCGCAGCTTCCGAGGGGGTACCCTCTTCTTTGAACATCCCCTCCACTTTGGAGTGCGGTTCTCTTTTCCTCTTCTTGGGTATCGTTACTTGGGTCGCACCTCGCTGCTCTCTGCTGGATGGCTTTGAGCATCTTCTTCGTCTACAGACTTGCTTGCCTTTGGTGCTATTGTTCCCTCTGATTTTGTCTATGACGTCTCAGACCGTTCTTCCAGGTCCTGATGCTCACTAAGCACCTGTTCCTTTCCAATCTCATGCGGGTCTCGAGCAATGCTGTTCTGACCTGACATGCTTCTCTTCCGTGATGTGTTTGCCTCAGGGTTTTCAAGAAAATCAGCTGCGGATCGAGACAACTCCACAACTGTCTATCTCCACAAACGGCGCCAAACTGTTTTCCGATAAAAATGATATCTATCAAAAACGCAGTTAGAGATTTGTATTTCAAGGGTTTAAAGACAAGTAGGTTGTATCTGATCCGGAGACCCTCTTGATTGAGTCCAGGATTGAGATTTAAGTTACGGATATATGATGTTTAAAGATAATAATATGAATAAGCAAATATCTAAAAAATAATGAATTAGATTTGAAAATTAACTATGGATCGATTATGAACCAAAGTTGAAAATCGTGTATTAGCTTGAGAGAGATCTGAGTTACAAAAATGTGTGCTTAGAGAGAATACAATGTGTACTCTTTCTCTTCTAAGCCTTGCATATATAAGTCAAAACTATTATGACCCTAGGGGGCTATGGTGATGTACGTATCCTGATGTCACTACTCCCATGTGCGTCGCGGCGCTCTGATCTAGGTTGGTTGATGTAACGGGAGTTGTTGGGAGTGGGAGACAACTGTAAGGATCCGTTAGAGTCTCCGGAGCCACAAAGCTTCTTGCTTACGCATGACGCTCCCGGGTGCCTTTCTACCCAATACAACTTGTTTGGGATTGAGGTCATAGTTGTTGTATACTTGTTTGATGGTTATTGTAAGTTCTTTAGAGATTCTAGGATTGCGACAGTAAGTTTCTTGTGAGTTCTATAACTGCAAAGTTGAAATTCGAATAGGTGAACTACAGTCACCTCTCTGGATTTGATCTCATCATTGGCTTCTTGCTCTTGCTGTTAAGTTGTCCCTTGATAAAATAGACTAGTCGGACAAGTACTTTAGGATAGTAACAGTAGTTTGAATTACTTTTAACAAAATATGATCCAATTTGGGACCTATATTCAGTTGACTCGTTTCGAAACTTAAATCATCTACTAAGTTTTGATTAGCAGTTGCATAACCAACTCACAAAGAGGAAAAGTATGCGAGTTCTGCTTTCGTGATGTTTTATGCTTTTAGCAATGCATGTCCACGATAAATTTACTAGTGGCTTGAAATGTAAAAAGCATATAAAATATCTGGTCTGGCTGGAAAGCACACAAAATATTAGAGTACATGCTTTATGTGGTGACACATTTTTCTTTATATAACCTACTGCATTTTGGTCTATAGTCAAAGGGAGATCTTTCTGGAGCTGAACACTATTACTTTCAAGCTACACTAGCAGATCCAAAAGATGGAGTTACCTTGTCACTGTATGCTAAATTAGTATGGGAGCTGCACCAAGAAAAAAATAGAGCATCAGATTACTTTGAACGTGCAGTTTATGCTGCTCCTGAAAACAGGTTATACTAGACTTTCACCTTTTCATCGAATGAGACAATGAGTAATCGGTCCAATTAGTTATTAGGAGTAATTGAAATCTGTTATTGTCTCCAGCCATGTTCTTGCAGCATATGCTAGTTTTCTTTGGGGTATCAATGACGACGGAAGTGAAGATGAAATGAACACGCAGAGTGATATGACTAAGGTTTTTTTCGTTTATTTCTGCTTTGGCACGAGTATATAAGTGTTAACTCTTTTCGACTGCGTTTCTTCTGATGTGCCAGATTGAGGAAACTGAGGAAGCTACTGTATCCCGGAACCTGGATTACGAAGAAGATAACAGACCTGTTAACTCTCCCTTACATCTTGCAGCAGGACTTGGAATTGGGGATAATATATTTGGTGGCGGCTCTCCTGTTGATTATACTGCAGCTGTATCTGATATAGACGGAAATTCCGAGGAGTACTACATGAGATTGATCAAAGAGAATCCTCATAACCCCGTGCTTTTAAGAAACTATGCTCAGTTTCTTAGTCAGGTGAATGTTTCTTGTTTTCTGCCTCAAATATTCTTTGTTATCACATAATCAACCATCATTTGCTTAGAACAACCCACTTGAAATCATATATCCTCGACTTAGTTAAGAATAATTGTTCAAAGCTGCATCCATCAACACAGTCATTCTCCCTAAGAGTGTTCAGATGGTAGATAGTAGATTTTCCAGATCAAGCTCCCCCCAAAACATGCTTTTTGAGATTTCTACTTATAGATACGGTATAATTTTCCGATAAAGGCTGTTCAATTGACCACCCTTCACTCTATGTGGCTACGCCTCATTCCGGTCACTTAAGGTCTATACAAATGGTACAACAGTTTCGGGTGTACTTATCAGAACTTGATATTTCAAGGAAAATCTGGCCCGTCATTGTTGATACAACATTTAACCTTTCTCATGTTTGTTGGACCTGCAGTCCAAGGGAGACCTACAAGGTGCTGAAGAATATTATTCACGTGCAATACTAGCGGATCCTACTGATGGAGAAACTATTTCGCATTATGCTATGTTGATTTGGCAACTTCATCGTGACAAATATAAAGCCTCATCCTATTTTAAGAGGGCAGTTCAAGCTTCTCCAGAAGACAGGTAAATGTTGAAAAAGCCCTTCACTTTTTATTCACAGCATTTAAAATTAAAAAAATAAATAATAATAACTAATTGCCTAAATGCATTTCCTACTTAGTTACTAAAACGATTTTACATATTTATGTGACATGTGAAGGAAATGTGCTACTATTTGATAGCACTGGAAACTGGAAAGGTTAATGAAAAGATACTAGTATAAGTTTGTTGGTATGATAGTGATAAAAAAAAAAGTTGGTCCGTATTATGCGAAATGTATTTGTGGAAAAATATGAAGATTTTTGGCGATCTTTGGCATGATGTTCAAGAGTTTTCACCTTGCATTTTACGTAGTTTCTTGGGGAAAAAAGGTTTGTTGGTTGCTCCTTGCACATAAAGATCATTGTTTTGCATTGTCTAAATTGCTTGTTTTGCTTTTCAGCGATGTGCTTGCTGCATATGCTAGATTTCTCTGGCAAATAGAGGAAGATGGAGATGATGAAGAAGAAGAAAATGAAATATTAGGCGATTACAGTGGAGCGCCACTTCTTCAAGGAGTTGTGGCTGCAAATGCCTAAACCCTGTCACGAATGGAGTCGCAATCCAGCTTCCGGTTTCTTCTTTTGGCCAATTTTAACGAAAACAATAGTTTTCTCAAGTTTTTCGTTAAATTTGAACACTTGAAGCTTCCTCTGTTTTGGAGATCAAGCATTCAAGATTGGGACAATTTTAAAATGGTAAATGTGGTTTAATGAGCATTAAAAATGTGACTATTCAACCTTGTAGACTGTTCTTCTGGAAATAATGCAGGAGATGGAAGTAGTTAAATAAAATTTGGAGACTCTGCATTCATCAGGCAGTCCAATGTCGTAAATAAAATTTCTGATATTGAATCATGTTAATTGCATTTTCCATCACTTTTTTCCTCCGCATTGTAGGTAATGGCACTGTTACTTCCTCTATTTTTATCTACATTCGTACGGCCTTCATAAATTACAGCATAGTTCCCCTATGGTTCGACATGTTACGTCTTAAGTATGAGTCTAGGTGGCACTAGCCAAGGGCGTGATCTAACTATCTAGTATCATAGCAGATGCAAAAAAACTCAATTATTTCACTCAAATGGCTTAAATTTTGGTGGCAAAATTACTTAGTAGGTATAATAATAAGGAACGTCAATATCCGGTAAAATAATCAACGTACGTACAAAATTGACCTGCACATGTCCTGACATCACCATCATAATAAAGAGAACGTACCATTTAATCCATCCTGGAACATTTTTTTCTATCATTTTTTACTAGCTAAGTTAGCATGGTGATGTTCATATCGCCAAGTACCTGCTACCTACAACCACATAACTCTGCTCACCAAGGACTCACAATGCTTCTTACTAGCCAATACAAATGTTGACAAATGAAAATCTTTTGACACATGGGGGTCCCAAAACCATTTAAAATTAAAAACCAGCAGCAACGCATCAAGAAGCCAAAACACTAAATAAATCTGATTCTTAAGTGCTGCAACAGCAACACACATGTATTCCTTGCAAAGAGAATACTATAGTCCAATTAGTTCACTGGAGGGAGAGAGGATTTTTACTGTTTAGGATTTATAGTTTGGTGGTCAGAGTAGCAGATCAGTCAGTTAAAAAGGAAGATCTCATGGAAAACTTGCGCAAAACATCCACTAGAGCCAAAACTGCATTAAGAACCCTTTCTGGTAAGTCTGTTCATGTACGAAAATAAATAACACACTTGCTATTTCTGCCAAAAAATATATGTATTTGGGATGCTTCCTTCCACAAATCTAAATTTTGATGCTTCTCAAAGTATACTAATCTTTTGAAGAACTATGAAGACAAAAAAGCTGTTCGCAACATGGCTTGTACTGAAGGTGTTGTCCTTTAAAAATTCAACTTGCTTATTCCCATGAACACTGCCCATTTCTCAAGTCTTGCCTGAGTAAGCTCTTTCTTGCCGAGGAGCTTGTCTATAGTAACCATTTCCTCTTGATCTGCCATAGTCACGGTCACCTCCATCTAGACCACCTCTCCCAAAACCACGGCCACCATAGCGACCCCTTCCGTCCATGGAGTAGCTAATTCTGCCTCTACCTCTTCCTCCTGTGTCCCCATTTTAAAGACAAACCAAAAGAATCTCAACATTTTTGGAAGCAAAGCAAAATATTTTTTCATGATCTCAAATTTAACAATAGAAAGTTATGAAATGCATGAACGAAGCAGGAAGCTATCAGACAAGGATCAGGCTTAGCATAATGATTTCCTAAACAGTCCTATTTTGGCTCTTACAAGCACAGACGAATCTAATATTAGGCCCAATTTACTTGGGAGTATTAAAAGGGGCCTACTTCAAGAGAAGGCAAACACTTAACTATTTACTAGTGAGGTCCTAAGTAGTTCCATTGATACCAGTATATGATTTGGTTTGAGACTAATACCATGGTGAAGATGTGGAAGCCAAATATTTACATCACTTGGAGCCTGGCGAGCATGCAAGTCAACTAGTGCAATTATAATCCCACTGAGCATATTATTCTTCTCTACTCCCTGCTTTTCATCATTCATGATACCACATTCATCTAGAATTGGGTATTGCAAGTAGATCCTAGAAAGTAGAAATGTTCATTGTTCATTTTATCCTAAATTTTCACATGAAGACACAGCTATCTCCAGAGTTAAAACTTTCCTCCAAGAAAGGAAGAGTAGGTTATGAGGACGGTTTGGTTGATTCACTTCCTTTTTAGATCCTTTATATCAAGAGGGAACAAAAGTCAATTCCATGACACCGCCAAAACAAAAGTAGAAAAGGTTCCAGCTTACCATCCAATCAGGCTGAAAGATGAGTATTTAATTTGATAGGGTAAAACATTTATGGACTACAGTTAAGAGTAAAAAAATTCCTCCAAGAAAGGAAGAGTAAGTTATGAGGGCAGTTTGGTTGATCCACTTTTCTTTTACGTCCCTTATCTTCCACCAAGTAGGGAACCAAAGTCAACGACATGACACCACCAAAACAAAAGTACCAAAGGTGTCCAAGCTTACACTTGAATCTGGCTGAAAGATGAATATTTAATTTGATAGGGTAAAGATTTGTGGACTATAGAAGAGTGCCAAAGACACTTTCTTGAACTGCTAAAGGTGTGCCTAGTGATCACCTAGTAGAACATATTTGTGCATAGCATTGCTTAGAAATACAACGAGAAAGAATTTAGCTTAAAGATATACTGGTTTACGTGAATGGAAAATGCAATAGCTTATTTATTGACCTACAATTGACCACTTACTTCCTCGAATTATGTTGTTTCTGTTCGGTCTCCTCCCTTCAATGTACAACTGGTGTCCACCAATCTGAACAGTAGATGCCTGCAACAATGTTTTACTTAGATGTGAGTACCTACTCTGAATGTAAATGCAGTAATTAGTCTTAGTTGAAAGTATGAATTGCAAAAAGAAGGCGAGAAAAACAGAAAGAGAACGAACATCATTCCCAACTTCCACACTACTTCACATGGATTACTTAGAATTTGTGCCAATTTATTTGACCTCATTCATAAAAAATTAGCACCTTCTCAATTATTCAAAATTCAAATTACAGTGTCCTGTTTCGCACTCTTTGGAAGATGACGAGTTTGACTAAGAACAGTTTTAGTGAGTCTTAATAGTTTATCACAAGCTGGTCCAAATGTGAGATAATGGTTTACTTATATTTTTTTTGGGGGGGGGGGGGGGGGTTGTTATACTACAGCAATGTTTCACATATTCCCCTTGTAACCTGACTTTATTTTACCACTCAAAAGGCAATTACGATGCTCAATTAGAAGTGGAATGACCAAACAAGGTCGTGCGTATCTCAGTTCTATTCCAGTGGTTATATTTGTACTTTTATTTTGTAATTATCATAGTATTCAAATCACATCATTTAAATCAAGACAGGGAGTAATAACAGCAAGATAACTTGCAAGGACCATATCAAGAATCACTAGCCAGAAATGAAGAACTTATGGCTAGGGTATTGAAACTTCAACACAAAAAGTAAAATTGAAGATGGCTCAAAATTTTGAAATATTAGTTCAAACCTCAATTGCATTCTGAACACCAGTTACATCTTCAAATTCGACAAATGCATAGCATACATCAATGTCCTGCATCAAATCAAACTCCGGATGAACTTTACTTTGACCTAATCTAGATTCAAGAGTAGTTCAAAAAATATGATAGAACAAACCTTTCGCGTTCTAATGGCAACAGCATCAGGCTTTAGTTTACCAAACTTTTTGAATTCCTCCTCGATTTCATAAGCAGCCATCGTTGTAGGCACGTTTTTGACATATACAGACTTGACTTCAACTGTGAAAAGTTCAAAAAAGGAAAATCATGAAAGCATATCACTCAAATGAGGTCCCCCATAAGAGAGAATACACATCCCTAGCAGACAGGATTATACATTGTACCAAAGTACAATAAACTAACCTTCATCTTCCACAGCTGAAGCCTCTTCTGTGGCCTCTGTTATAGACCTCTCAATAGTATTAGTTGATGGAACTGATGGCAGAGCAGGAGGCTCTGGCACATGTTGCCATTCTGAAGGAGGAGGAAGTGTAGGTTTGTTGAAAGAAGATTGGGCTGGTCCTCCTTGTGCAGAATTCCCTTTAGTAACTAATAACTTCCAATTTTGAATCAAGCAAATAAAATTAGTTCATAGTAAAAGCATACTCAAGACAATATGAGAATTTAATCATCAGGAGAAGTAAAGGTAATGGCATACAATAGAAGCATAAGTGTGCTTTTGGGGCTCCGCAACAGGTTCCTCAATAGGACTGGATAGATGGTCTTGTACTGCATTAATTGTATTCTGAAGTGAGCCGTTTGACTGCGCTGCAAAATTATCTTCAAGGATCTTCTCAGCTTTGGGGACATGCTGAAGCTGTTCCTCCGGAAAACTGTAGTTATCGACTGGTCCATTATCTTCAATTTTAGGAGCAGCAGCATACTCCCTTGCCTGGATTTCTACACCAAGCATGTAGTTGGGCACTGCAGAAACCATCATTAATCCTTTAAATATGCACATTTTCGTTTGCCTCATAGTATTGCAACATTAGCATGCAGAGAAACTGACTTCCAAGTCTTCTTTCAGAAGCATTGACATTTAAGTACATAACTTCTCACCAATTTATACTAAACTTCTTCTCACCAGAAAAAAAGGTAAGAAAATTAGCGAGCTTCGGCATTTGAAGCTACTGGAAGTATTCTCCCCTAATGACAATTGACAACTTAGCTTAGGGGTGAAGCATTCACCATGCGCCCCCTCACAGCATGGTTCTGTTCCTACTTTCACACCCCAACACCCTCTCCCCTCCTCCAAGAAAAGATAAGAAAGGAAAAGGCCTTAAGGTACATCAAGGAATTTATTTATTTATTTTTAAAAAAGGAAGAAATAGAGAGTAATAGAAACAAAAAGAAGTGAGAAGATCCTCCCATCAGACCTAGCTTAGGATGAAAACCTTGAAGATTGAACTCATACCTTGCTCTTGAAGTGCATTGGAAGCATTTAGCTTGGAATCAAGGTTAGTCTGTGCTAGATAGGGCATTGGTTGCTGAAGAATTTCCTCCTCATCAACATAGTGAAAGATATCATTGAGGACAAAGTATCCTTTTTCCTGGGGTCCAAGGAAAAATGTTTGTACGAACTTCCTACTCCTGTCGATACCTTTCACATGGACAGAACCTGAAACCATCACAAGGACACCACCATTCCATGATTCCAAGGAATGAAGTGTTTTAATCTCTATCCCAGTATAATGAAGCGACATGACGAGGGTGTGGATTTGCTGCACAATACAGAAAGAACAATGAAAAAAGGTAGTAGAATAATTCATGTTGGGGCCAAAGGAACATCAGACATGAACCATGTTTATTAGCTAGTTGAACATGACTAGAAGTTATATTAAATTGGAATAGAGTTATAGAAGTGGTTCAAAGATGATGTTTTCCTCTTTTATCTCTTTGAATCTTTCATTTTTATTAGTATATATTAATTAAAGCATGCAAGTGTCAATCACACAGGTAGTTATGATCTTTTCTTTTTTAATAAAGTAACTCATTTGTAGTAATGATACTAAGAAAGAACTCAAGACACCAGGAAAATAGGAAGGCCCTTCTGTAGATGTGTACGCCTTAGGACTCACTTGACAGAAAAGGGGAGCAGTGGTGGAAAGAGCAATATACACAATGGCACTTCTTTCGGATTTCAACTTCTAGAGGACAGAGAAAAACCATTAATGCAGCTGACTGGGGAAAAGGAGAATTTGGTGCACATTGCTTCTATATTTGTTTTCAGAAAGACGACTTTTAACCTAAGAATAAATGATATTTTTGTCATTAGTGTTTTGTTTCGGAATAGGGGTTACTTCATGGAAAAACTCAGAACTAATCTAGAACATATGGACATCATATAGATGACTGCAGAAACCATGTTCCAGTTAAGGACATGCATCTAGCAAGATCAACCAATCATAGGTTAGCCCAATTATAACCCATATATTAATAGCAATGAGTGAAGCAGTGATTAGTCATGCATTAGTAATGAGCTTCAATTAGCACATGACAACTGAAACAACTACACAAAATCAAAAGGGTGCTGGTCCAATGTTAAAGTCAGCCATGTATAACACATCAAAAGCAACAAAATGAAGAATATTAATTATCTAAGTAATTTTTGTGCATTCGATGTCCAATTCAATGGATAGATAAATTGGAGAGTGCTTTAAATTTAATGTTTTAGCTTCTGCTCTTGATCTATTTGTTGCCCAAAAAGATTGTAAAAGCACAAGAATAAGAAACTGCAACTTGGTTTCACCAGTGTAAATTGAATAAACTTGGATCAGCCGAACTCTAGGACAAAGCAACCAAACTACCAAAAGCACTTAATTGAGAAATAACTTCAAAGAAGGTTTTGCTCATAAACAAGTACAGAGAAGTAAGGCACTCTAGATAAATACCAGCATTCCTGAAGCAGTCTCCCTGGTGCTGGAATCAATTCGAAGCACAGTACTAGCATCACTGTATAACTGGTGAACAAAATCCGGTTGTGTTTGTAACATCTGATAATACTGGCCCACAAAGTATGTTCCCACCTGAAACATTACCCAAACCGCAAAAAGATGAAATTGAAATCCTGGCCATTAAAAACCAATCAATCAATATCGGCAACATGAGTCCTCTATATATTCTTCTCTATTTAGGCTCATTTCGTTCTAACTAATAAATAATTTGTCTTGTAAAGAAAAAGTAGGGCTCTATACGGAATAAAGGTTCTCTAAATCTCACACTTATCCTTAACGTAAGTGAATGGATAACAACTAACCCTTAATCTGGTAATCCTAATTATTCCTTAACTAATTGCTTTTCTTTTGGGATCATATATCCTTAACTAGTTGGTATGGTATTGTCAATATATATCGTTTGTTTCTACTATGTTTTATTCTTAATTAAGTTTGCATTAATTACTAGATATTGTAGCTCTTTCTTCAGAAAAATTGTCCCTGTTTAGGACATTCAATCACTATATCGTGACAACTATAAACATTAACATTTACAGGGAAAATAAACACAACAAAAATATTTACCTCTAGTAGTTTCTATATCTCTTAAAAAGTGGATATATGCATATCCATATAGATTTCACCTTTATACTAATGAACTTTTACAATGTCAAGTCACTTAAAATCCAATTCAACGCGGACCGGTAACTAGCAAAACAGAGTATGCGACCTTTTACAACAGATAAAACTACACTGACAGTGTAATTAACAACTTAAATCCATCCATATATAACCAAATATATAAAATAATCCAAACAGCGAAACCTAAAACTACTCACAATACTCAACTAGTACTTTACAAATGAATAAAACATAAATGTAATTAACAACTTAAATCCATCCATATATAACCAAATATATAAAACACTCCAAACAGCTAAACCTAAAACGACTCACAATAATCAACTAGTACTTTACAAATGAATAAAACATAAATGTAAAAAACGGTAAAAACACGGACAAAATGGTAAAAAGCTTAGACCTGAGCAGCAGTAACTGGCAAGTGAAAAGGCGTCGCCATTTCTAATGACGGCGGCGGCGGAAAACCTAGATCTACAAAAAATCTGAAATACACAAACCAAAAACCCTAGATTTCACAACATTCACATTCACATTGCCGCAAGTATAAAAAACCAGTAGAGTAATTTTTATTTTCCTTTACTTTCACAACAGTAAAAATAGCAATGAGTTTGATTTCTAGAGAGAGAAAAAATGGAGTGATGGGTTGAGGTTTTAGAGAACAGAGACCACTGGTTGTAATATGCTTAGTAGAGAGAGAGAATTGATGAACTATATATATAAGTATACTAGCAACGACAAGTCCAACATAGAGCTTCATCTTAATTGTTTTGGCTTGTTTAAAAAAATATCATTTTTAGTATATTATTTTGACTTTTTTCTTATTTTAAAAAATTATATAAATATAACTTTTAAAAATTTACCTCACCGGATATCCATAGATTTGATTTTAGTTTATTCATATATTATTCAACCTTATAGATAAAATATTAAATTATTATTTACCTTATAAATAACTAACATTTTTTCATAAAATTTTTCAATTTGCTCAAATCGAATTTCTAGGCCATGATTAAAAAAAATCCTATAAGTTACAAAAAAATTAAAAAATAGTAATTTACTAAATAATTATAAATTTTTAGTTTGCATATTCTCTTTTACTTACAAATTATTTATCTTTTCTCATAAATGAAAATTAGACAACCAAGAATCTTAATTGCACAAACCTCACCCAGAATTTAAGAGTTGTGGATTAAAAAATGAAATATTGGGAGGGAGATTCAAACACACATTCCCCTAAGTGTCTAGACCTTTGAAGTTCCACCTGAAATTCAAAGTATCAAATTGTCTTTTTGGTTTCTATGATATTTTTTAAATTATTATACTCAATTTTCATATATTTTTTATATAATTATACATAATCTGCATATGGTTTAACGGGTGCTAGAGCATGTTAAAATAAATGTAGGTCCACCCCTACCGGTCCGTTATGGAACGTCGAGATTCCAAATATGATTTTCACAAGGATAAAACAAAAAATGTTTCCGCACTCCACGTCTTGCGGTTCTTCCTTTTTTCTTACATTTTGCTATTTAAAGAGTAATAAATTTCTATTATGTATTTTGAGAACCAATAATTAAGGGTAAAATATAAAATGTTTCCGCACTCCACATCTTGTTGTTCTTCCTTTTTCCTATTTTTTGTTATTTAAAGAGTAATAAATTTCTATTATGTATCTTGAGAACCAGTAATTTCAACTACACGATATTAACAATGGTATTAACAGCCATAATCACATTTAAATGTAAAATGATATTTAAATTTACAAGTAATAGGGATTAATGTTATATTCTGATTTTAGTGACTGTGTTATCAGACTTATCATTATTGACCTTCAATTATATTACGGGGTATTTGACAGACAGCTAAGTCTACTAATGGACAATCATGGTACTAAATTTTGTAGGTGAAGAACCACTACTTAAAGGCCATGCCTCTAAACAGTGGCCAATACATTCCGATTAAAATCTCGAAGAAAAACAAAACAAACAATAGCTCTTGCAAGATTTGTAGTAACAACTCATGTTAGGAGTTACAGCCATTGTCAATAATTAGATGCTTCTCGTGTCAATCCTGATAATCCCAACACCAATATTGAGAGGGAAAAAAGCTACAAGACCAGATAGATAGAAGACTTTTTTTGTTAAGGGCAATTTGGTCATACAAATATTTGATGGGCATCTAATTCAACTTTTAACTTAGGGGCTTCTAGTTTTTAATATAACTAGTTTTCGAACACGTGCATGGCAAGTTCATGCTAATTAGTACTGATTTCTTAGAATATTAGAAGTAATATTAGAATAAGTGTGTGATGAGTTGCAGAAAGTTGAAAGGGCATAATGCATTCTCAAATTGATGAATAATGAGCTTATACATTCGATTTTTATTATTGTTGCAAAGTACAATTTTACTGGAAATTACTAAATGAAGTTGAAGGGATATCCTTTATTTTCAAGAGAGAGAAACATTTCTTTAGCATTGTTTTTAATTACTTTGATCTCTATTATATTGTATACAATATACAACCTTTCTTATTCATTTTTAATACATCAAATATTCATATTTTTTGGTGAATATTGGACCACTCATGTATTCAATCTATCTGATATTTGAACAACACATATGTAAATGTATGATTATAAATACTTTACATCTTAAAGTTTGTGCTATGTTTTTAAGAAACTTTAACCTTCGCTTTTTAAGAAGTTATTGTCAAATGAAAGTAATGTTTCGTATAAGTTGTATGAAAATTCAATTAACATATGTCTCTGTTGGAATGGCTAGTAGATCATTGTCAGCTTGGTGCACACCTGCAAAAAAGAATTATAGTAGTAGTTATTTATTGTAGAGATATTTAATAAGTATTGGCATATATATAAAAATTAAGTTGATGTGTATTAATCATAATTGCATGTATAGGTATCCTTTGTCTGATTCAAACATATGAGTCCTTTCATCAATTCTGTGAATTTGATAAAAAAAAAATATTAATTGAATCATATATTTTTATATATTATAAAATATAACACGACAATACGTTAACATGGACGTGTTATGTGTGAGCATGCAACACTGGATGGACACCATGGATTGATATAAGCAGTCATTAGCTTTGAAGCTAGCAGTCACACAGTGCATCTTTGTTGAAAGATTGAGCCATATAATACTAACTTCTAAAATTTACTCAAAGAAAAATAAATATATAATTATGATAGACAATGAAAGTGAAGAAACTAATATAAGAGCAGTAGTGTGCCATTGTTTGCAAAAAAATGTTGAAAGTATATCAAGCCGTAAGTAATTTCAGGGCAAAAGCATATATTGATGTGGTAAAGGACCAAAGGTTAAGCTAATAACTTGGAGTTTTCCAGCATTTTATAGCATCTAATAAAGTTTATCACATTTTAAGCATTCCCTGATCTGGGACTTATCAGAATCCCTTTCCTTTTCAGAGGAACTACTGTTACCATATTGTTTTTCTTTTTTAAGAAACTTTTTAAAATTTTTGGTGATTAATGTCATCTCGTCTTCATCTTCAATTTCAGAGGCCTTGAGAGCTAGAGATCTTCCCGTACGTGCTTCCTCATTCCTGAAATCCTCCATATCCATTTCATATGTCTTCAAGTTACCAACTAGTTCATCAAGTGATGTACTTTCTATGTCCTTAGCCTCCCGTATTGTAGTAACCTTCTTCTTGAAGGCATTTGGTAAGGTCCTCAGAATTTTATCTACAGATTACTCAGTGGTAATGATCTTTTCCAGCGATGTCAGCTCATTCACAATAGAGGTATATCTAGTGAACATCTCAACAATTGTTTCTCCAGGTTTCAGTTTGAAATTTTCATAGTCAGTAGCAAGCATGACCTTTCTGAATTCCTTACTTGACTTGTGCCTTTTGTGAGCATTTTTTAGAGCATCCCATATATGTTTAGTCTTAGTACACCCAGAGATCCTGTTGTACTCATTAGGTCCGAGTCTGCATATCAAAACGTTCTTGGCCTTGACATTCTTTCCAAGCATCTTGTAATCAGTCTCAGTGTACTCACCTTTTCCCTTCTTTTATATTTGTTCCATCAGCGTCCTTCTTGGTAGAGTACTTTGGTCCTTCAATGACCCTGTCTCATAGCTCGTAATCTTATGCTTGTAGATGATCCCCATACGAGCTTTCCACCAAATATAGTACTATCCACTGAATAGTGGTGGTCTCCGAGGTGATTGTTCTTCACCGTGTCTAATTGGTGGTGCAACATTCATCATGATATGTGTTAGCCTTTTAATTAGAATCTGCTCTAATACCAATTGATATTCTGCATTACCATATATCTATCGTATGCAATATCTAATTTCCACCTATAGGACAGAACACGTTACGCTACTTGTTCTAAGCGTTGCGTCTGCATAATAGTAAAGCAATGACACAATAATTTTCATATGAAAGCCACCCAACTCACAAAGTGTGGAAAAAAACACGACCTACACCTCTGTATTTAACTCAAACTCCACTACAACGTGAGCTTGTGCAAATTCAAGTTACAAACTCTGTAAACTAGGACTAAACTTTAATTCATATCTCACTAATCTCTCTAGACTAATAAGCCCACTTCAAGTTATCCCAACCTGCAATTGAATTTGACTAACTGTTTATACCTATGAGTATTGCTTCTATGAAAGCAGATAAAGGTACAACTCGATGATCAATCCTAATACAAGAATCTAGACTCAAAAACTGTAAACATAAACTCTGTAACACAATTTTTTTAATCTTCTTTATTGTATTAGGACACACTTGTGAAATCAAAACTCTCTCAAATATGCTTGACAGGGTTTGCTCAATATTCTGATCTTCTCTCCTTGTGAGTGTGTAACTTTCTTCACGGTAAGACTTGGATATATATATACCTTTTGGTCTTCAACACGTCGGATGATCCTAAACCCTACTTGATATGACCGATCATAGAAAATAGGGTTTGAGATTCTTGCATCTTGACGGAGCTTCAGTTTCCTTGTAGGACTCTGAAGTATCTTGATAAGTATGACAAATAAATCATGTAACCTTGAATGTCAAGTCCTTACCATAAACCACAAATTCTGCTCGCGGTAAGACTTTGAGGAGGAACACGTTCTTAGACCTATTTCAAGCATCTGTTCCATTTGACTCTGTCTCGCATCTATGTCTGATATAGAACATGTTAATCGACCTGGTTCATTCACTTTTGCTTTATGTCTGATTCGTTCAACTTTGTGTTGCATCTGTCTATTAAATGGATCAAGTTCACATACATGATTTATTCGTCTTGTTCATTTATTTTGTCAATCATCAAAACCTATACTTGTCATCTGTGCTAATTGCAACCGTCTAAATTCGATTAACACATTAATTCAATTATACACGTTATAACTTTAAATAATTTAATAATGATAGGTAGTAAAAAAAAGTTCAATTCCATTACTTTTATGATTCTTGATAATACCATATTTATTAGGAAGTGTTTTCTTACAATTTTGTACATTAGTGTTATGGGAATAGTGTTTGATTGAAGGACAAAAAAATCGTTCTTTGATGGACATTTTGATAATTCAATTTTTAAATTTTTTGGTTCTCATTTTTAGAATAGTATAGATAGATTAAAGGTAACTATTTCTATAGATGTGACGTTTGAAGAATGAAACTGAATATAACACAAGTATAGCACAACTTTTCAGTTGTTTTGCGTTAATTTTATGTCAAACCATATATAAAATTTCAATAGAACTTAAGTTTTATCAATATTGATATATGTAAGCTTAATATAATTTCATCAGTTTTAACATATCAATCACCCCTATTTATTTTAGCGTAGTTACTTAATTATTAACTGAAGTGATCTAATTGCGTAAATGAATTTTACATCATTACTAGACAAGATATAAACTCTAAAAAAGCTATATCCTTTAAATAAAATGAGTCACTTGAACGACAAAGTAAATAAACAAAATGTTAAATGTTATTTTTAAACAGAAAAATTACTAAATTAAGTTCTACAATTCTCAGAATCTCAGAGTTTATTAAGTGGATTTAGGTTTATTATCGATAATCTCATTACTACGTTCGGCTTATATGTCTATCTATTGGTGAAGGTCAAATTACAATTTGTTTCATATTAATTGTTGTTAACTTGTTATAACCAAGACGCAATCAAATTGCGTGTCCATGATCCTTATTTTCATGTCCACGTTTTTTTTTCAAAGTACATCAGATTGTCATATTTATGAATCATGAAGGGGGAGAATGAAATGCAACAATTTAGTTTGTTAAAAAATGATGATGACTGCATAGAAAATATAACTCCGTTTACTTTTACTTGTTCATTATACTAAAAGTAATTTTTTAGTTTTACTTATCCATTTTAGCATATCAAGAGAAAAATATCTTTCTTCTTATTTTACCCTTAACATTAACTACTTATTCTCAAGTCTATTGAGACCGTACATTAATTAATATTAATACCTTTATTCAATTAATATTAATACCTTTATAATTTTAAAAAAATAAATCTATTATAAATAAGTAAAATTGAACGGAGGATGTATCTTTTTGCCACATTGATTTGTGTATCATTAAGTGTGCGTTAAGTATAATAATCGATACTATTCTTGTTTTATTTTTTGTCAAAGTAATGAATACTATTCGTTATGCATATACTGCTCCTATAAGATTCTTTTAAGCGTAGTTCATTACATTATTAAAGAAAAATAGAAACAGAGTCCATAGATCATATTTTTGGGGTGTGTATTTTGGAGGAGCGACACAAAATCCTCCTATTTAATTTGTTTTGTTGAAATGAGATACAATCTTGGTGATAAAGCAGGCTAAATATGTTACCTCTCTTAATATATAAAATAAAACAGGTTGGCAAGATTAAATAGGAACAAATTGCATTTATGACCTCTTATTATGATTCAGATTTAGGCCATCAATTTCATTGATTCTCCCCTGTCATTTACATTAATCATTTTTTTTGGTCTACAACACTTAAACAACTATTGTTGAAGGTATGTTCCTACTTAACATTCCTAGCAACTTTTGTGTAATCTATATGGATGTTAGTATTTATACAAAAAGGCCGAATAGCCTAATACACACTTGTACTTGTACTGATTTGACACCCGACTCCTTCACGAAGTTTCATTTAAACACCTCAAACTCAATAAAACAAATATTTTAAACGCCTTGACCAATTAGTTTGAGTCATTAATAGCTCTTTAAATATGAAGGGAACAATGATAGCTCTCTCTAAATTACAAAAGGAAGGAAGGGAACAAAAAAAGAAAGCTCAATGTATGGGGATGTAATTCAAATGGTACATCTCCTTTTGCCCTAGTTAAAGCCTATTAACCATCCTAATACATGAATATAACTTGTTCTTCCATAGAAGGCAAATTTCATCTTTTACATCTGATATACAAGAACCTTGTCCATCTTATTGTTTCTTCCCGTGCTAAGCAATGTCCTTCCGTCCAATTCCTGAAATTAACAGATATAAGAGGGGCATAAATTGTAGTTCATTCATTTAATTTTCTCAAGGAGTTTAAGTTCTTTGCACCGACAATATAACATATTTACACAATATGAGATAAAAATGGCGACCAACCTGAGAGAATAGGTTAACTACACTAACAATCTTTATATTGTCAGGGTATATGGCTTAAATCTTTTCGCAAGAGGTGATATGAACAAATGAAATGCTTCAGAAAAGTAAGTTCAAGAAGTGCATACCACTCCATTAAGATTGTTAAGAGCATTCTCCATTTCTTCTCTAGTCTCAAAGCTCACAAACCATAGCCGCGAGACCTCCCTGTCTCTCCAACAACAGTTCCAAATTGTTGAAATGCTTGTACCAATCTATCAGATGTGACTGACCATGCCAAATTACCAACAAAGAGCTTGTGTTCAGTTTCCGGGTAAAGGGGTTCTTTTGGTTTAGGCTTGTCTGAGAAATTCACCCTTAAAGTTCTGCCACCATACTCCTGAATCCAGTATTGCTTAATTTTTATAGCCTCAGGTTAGCTCAATGTCAGAAATATTTTGTAATATTCAAAGAGGTGGCAAACATCGATGCACGAAAGGAAATTGAATTAATATCTTACTCTTCCGTCTAGATTTTCGATGACTTTCTTGCAATCTTCAAGAGAACTCATTGTCACAAATGCAAATCCTCTGCTTTTACCTGTTTCCCTATCATAAAGAACCTGGTCAAATTGGATACATTAGCACGTATAATACATTTAGGATATAGAAGGAAGGAACATTTTGGTTTGATTAAGAGGAGTTTCTTCATAGCACACGCTCAAATCGCGGTATACATGCTTTTATAACATTTTAATTACGAACGCAGTTCCACTTCAGGTCAAGTTCAATCTAAGCTTCTAACTCTTTTGCGCGGAAGTGATCTCCTTTGTTCTTATTTCACTCTCACTTAACTAACTCAAGTCGAAACTGGAAAGTAACATTTTCTAAATACAACATTAAATAGCTAATTTTCATATTCAAGCTCCAATTCAGGTACTAGTTACCTTTGGAACTGTTGAGAATATAATCAAATATTAAAAGTGTGTTCTATCTAAAAGCTTTTAGATCAGATGGTCACACACTTCAATATGGTATTAGAGCTGGCCAAAGGACCTGGGATCGAACCTCACCACCACCCATTCTCAAAAAGAATTTCCACATACTTGGACATGAAAAAAATAAGGTCAGCACGTGAGGGGGCGTGTTAAGAATATAATCAAATATTAAAAGTATGTTCTATCTAATAGCTTAAACTTTTATATTAGATGGTCACACACTTCAATATGAACTTATAACATCACCAACTTAATCATGAAGAAACAGGGTACACTTGCTGGCTCTGCTACATGTACTTGTCGGTATGCGTATGATATGGGTAGTGTAACTATATGGAAAGGGTAAATTCAGTTTTTTTTGCTAATCTTTAGTATATCTTGAGGGATCTTGACAAGGCACCCACCTCTTATCACATTTCTTCAACACGAATACATCAAGATATATAAATCCATGTAACATGGCTAAGTTGGTATAACATATGCTCATTGTCACAACTCACAAACCTTGAATATTATACACATGTTAGCACCTACTTATTCCACGAATGTCTAATTCGTTTACCCTCATTATTTTCCATGAGATAGTAGTCAAGATCATCCATGACTCTATGTAATACACAGGAAAAAAACTGAATATGTCAATGTGGTTCACAAAGTGGGAGCACAAAAGCTAGAGCATACATCAAACACCTTAATCTACTTCATGAAGCAACTATAACACAATAAGCAAATTGCAGAACAGAGCTCAAAACTTCCCCCTGATTCAAATTAACACATACTAGTATTTCTTTAGACAGACCATGGTGAAAGTACATACTAAATGACAATTATGCCTCAATTCCAAACAAGTTGGAATTGACTATACGAATACTCATTGATCAACATACTTAGGTCACCTTGGTAAAACTACATGAACCAACATATTTAAGTTACGTAAATAACTAACCTTTATACTAAAGTAAAAGGAGCCACTGAAACCCACACCTCTTTTCCCTATTGCTAAGAGCCTCACCCTCTTAACTCGATATAACGAGAAGACTACAAAGCATAGTAGATCACATTTTGCTTAAAGACTCGCTTAGACAAGTGAAAATCAAATTCTTTATGTCGGTCAAGCCAGCCCAAAAATACTTTCAACGTGATGTATTATTGCCCGCTTTAGGCCAAGTTTGCACGGGTTTTCTTAAAATGTCTCACGCGAGACGGACAAAAGAAAGCAAAATAATTTTTCATGATCTCAAATTTAACAATAGAAAGTTATGAAATGCAAGAATGAAGTAGGAAGCTATCAGACAAGGATCAGGCTTAGCATAATTATTTCCTAAACAGACCTATTTTGGCTCTTACAAGCACACACGAATCTAATATGAGGCCCTATTTACTTGGAGTATTAAAAGGGGCCTACTTTAAGAGAAAGCAAACACTTAACTATTTACAAGCGAGGTCCTAAGTAGTTCCATTGATACCAGCATATGATTTGTTTCGAGACTAATACCATGGTGAAGATGTGGAAGCCAAATATTTACATCAATAGCAGCCTGACAAGAATGCAAGCCAACTAGTGCAATTATAATCCACTGAGCATATTATTCTTCTCCACTCCCTGCTTTTCATCATTCATCTTGATATGGGTATTGCAAGTAGATCCAAGAAAGTAGTAATGTTCATTGTTCATTTTATCCTAAATGTTCACATGAAGAGACATCTATCTCCAGAGTTAAAACTTTCCTCCAAGAAAGGAAGAGTAAGTTATGAGGACGGTTTGGTTGATACACTTTTCTTTTATGTCCGTTATCTACCATCAAGAGGGAACAAAAGTCAATTCCGTGACACCGCCCAAACAAAAGTAGCAAAGGTGTCCAAGCTTACACTTGAATATGGCTGAAAGATGAATATTTAATTTGATAGGGTAAACATTTGTGGACTATAGTAGAGTGCCAACGACACTTTCTTGAACTGCTAAAGGTGTGCCTAGTGATCACCTAGTAGAACAAATTTGTGCTAGCATTTCTTAGAAAGACAACGAGAAAGAATTTAGCTTAAAGATATGCTCGTTTTCGTGAATGGAAAATGCAATAGCTTATTTATTGACCTACAATTGACCACTTACTTCCTGGAATTATGTTGTTTCTGTTCGGTCTCCTCCCTTCAATGTACAACTGGTGTCCACCAATCTGAACAGTAGATGCCTGCAACAATGTTTTACTTAGATGTGAGTACCTACTCTGAATGTAAATGCAGTAATTAGTCATAGTTGAAAGTATGAATTGCAAAAAGAAGGCGAGAAAAACAGAAAGAGAACGAACATCATTCCCAACTTCCACACTACTTCACATGGAATACTTAGAATTTGTGCCAATTTATTTGACCTCATTCACCATTCTCAATTATTCAAATTACAGTGTCCTGTTTCGCACTCTTTGGAAGATGCCGAGTTTGACTAAGAACAGTTTTAGTGAGTCTAATAGTTTATCACAAGGTGGTCGCAATTACGATGCTCAATTAGAAGTGGAATGACCAAACAAAGTCGTGCTTATCTCGGTTCTATTCCAGTGGTAATATTTGTACTTCTATTTCCTAATTATCATGGTATTCAAATCACATCATTTAAATCAAGACAGAGGGAGTAATAACAGCAAGATAACTTGCAAGGAACATATCTAGAAACACTAGCCAGAAATGAAGAACTTATGGTTAGAGTATTGAAACTTCAACACAAAAAGTAAAATTAAAGATGGCTCAAAATTTTGAAATATTAGTTCAAACCTCAATTGCATTCTGAACACCAGTTACATCTTCAAATTCGACAAATGCATGGCATACATCAATGTCCTGCATCACATCAAATTCCAGATGAACTTTATTTTGACTTAAACTAGATTCAAGAGTAGGACAAAAGAAAGATGATAGAACAAACCTTTCGCGTTCTAATGGCAACAGCATCAGGCTTTAGTTTACCAAACTTTTTGAATTCCTCCTCGATTTCATAAGCAGCCATCGTTGATGTAACACCCCGTACTTTAACTTTAGGATACATCGGGTAAACACACATGAATTTAATGAGATTGAGGTCATTCACGAAGTTATAGAAGATTCATATCAATGTTGAAGAGGTTACGCGGGGATTAAAGGTTAAAGGAATTAGAGAAATAAATTTCGTCAAAGATCGAAATATGGAGCAGGTTATAAAGACCATATAGAATTTTTGTCATAGAATCAAGAGCTCGGTGTATAAAAGGACGAAGTCTCGAAAATATTTACGACTTAAATGTTTGACGACGAGGATTGAAAATAATATATTGTATGTATACCGAAAGAGGCTACGGACTAGTGTCATATTACATGACCAGAATATATGAAATGTGTTGGAAGTGAGTGTTATTTAAGTGAATTGTGATAAGAATTAATTAAGTGGATGAGTAGTTAGGTGGGAACAATTTCCACGTGGATCCATAGTACGAAAGAAGTGTGTGACAAAGGTACAAATATGTGGTCTAGTAATGACACAAAGACAAGATTTCTATTACTAATAAATGCAAGGGACAAAATGATTACATTTTATACGGTCCAATAGAAATTAGTACTTCTAGATCTTACTTATTAATTTAGCTAGACATTCCATCTTAACAATTCTTGGCCAAACCATACCGTGCAACCTTTTTATATGCAGCAACCATATACCCTTTTAATTAACAAGAAACGTGAAAGGCAGCCCATGTTGTTGTAGTCGCCCGATTCATGGAAGTCGGAGTAGAGCGAGCTGATTTCAGCTTGTCTAAGATGAGCTGCATTAATTGGGTTGTTAAGAAGACCAATTAAGGTATGTTAAGGCAAATATTTTCTTCTTTTGGCATGTTCTAAGTTACGAAACGTAAACGTGATATTGTCCATAAATGATTCTACTCTTAGTAGTTAAGAATGTTCATGTTATTCATTCATGTTGTCAAAGCATGTCTAAATATGTTTCTAAATCCTTATTGAGGTATATGGGAAAAATGTTAGTATTCATAATGTAAATCGGAGGTGAAGCGATATTACATCACTCCGACAAACTTATAGTGTCTTATTATCATAGCATCATGCATTACATTCATGTACATACCTTGACCTCAAAGGAGTTATATACTCTACTATATGTATGCACTATATATGTATGAGATATGGGAAAAGGGAAGGCGTTATATACGCACACCACCTGCAGCTGGTACAGATATACACGATAATGATTATGCCCACAGAGGCTAATATGATATGATGGGATGCCCACAGAGGTTTGATGGCGTTATATACGCAGATGTATATGTATGACTGCATTGTGCATGACATTTAGTGGCCCTCAGAGGCATTCTGCACAAATATGATACTTAGGCATATTATGGTCCTCCGAGGCATCCTCTACTGGTTGGTTGTTTCTTGTCTCATGTTACTTTCAGGTCTCTATTATGCTATTCCTCATGCCTGACATACTCGGTACATCAGTCGTACTAACGTCCCTTTTGTTGGGGGACACTGCGTTTCATGCCCGCAGGCTCAGGTAAAGAGGGTGACAGTTCGCACTAGTAGGTTGCTGGTTCAGCTCATATTGAAGCACTCTATTTGTTTCAGAGTTGCAGTCTAGTCGTGGTACGATATTTTGGATATGCATAGGGGTATGGCGGGGCCCTGTCCCGACCTTATGATGTTACGTACTCTTTAGAGACTTGTAGACAGCTTTCTTGTGTATAGTAGTCGTGTATGACTTTGTCGGCCTTTGTATGTATATATGCATAGGTTGGGTTCTTCTGTTTGTAAGAGGTTACGTAGCATCTTTCCAGTTTACCATTTTTATATGTCAGCAGGGTATCTCGTGGCGGCCTCATGGGCCATGCGAAATTATGGATATATGCTAAATATATGATTAGTGGTACTCGACAAGTAAGGTCCGGGTGCTCGTCATGACCCTCCGGTTTGGGTCGTGACAGTTGTAGACACTTTTTGACATATATAGACTTGATTTCAATTGTGAAAAGTTCAAAAAAGGAAAATCATGAAAGCCTATCACTCAAATGAGGTCCCCCATAAGAGAGAATACACATCCCTAGCAGACAAGATTATACATTGTACAAAAGTACAATAAACTAACCTTCACCTTCCACAGCTGAAGCCTCTTCTGTGGCCTCTGTTATAGACCTATCAATAGTATTAGTTGATGGAACTGATGGCAGAGCAGGAGGCTCTGGCACATGTTGCTACTCTGAAGGAGGAGGAGGGGTAGGTTTGTTGAAAGAAGACTGGGCTGGTCCTCCTTGTGCAGAATTTCCTTTAGTAACTTGTAACTTCCAATTTTGAATCAAGCAAATAGAATTATTTCATAGTAAAAGCATACTCAAGACAATATGAGAATTTAATCATCAGGAGAAGTAAAGGTAATGGCATACAATAGAAGCATAAGTGTGCGTTTGGGGCTCCGCGACAGGTTCCTCAATAGGACTGGATAAATGGTCTTGCACTGCATTAATTGTATTCTGAAGTGAGCCGTTTGACTGCGCTGCAAAATTATCTTCAAGGATCTTCTCGGCTTCGGGGACATGCTGAAGCTATTCCTCCGGAAAACTGTAGTTATTGACTGGTCCATTATCTTCAATTTCAGGAGCAGCAGCATACTCCCTTGCCTGGATTTCTACACCAAGCATGTAGTTGGGCACTGCAGAAACCGTCATTAATCCTTTAAATAAGCACATTTTCGTTTACCTCATAGTATTGCAACATTAGCATGCAGAATTGCAGAGAAACTGACTTCCAAGTCTTCTTTCAGAAGCATTGACATTTAAGTACATAACTTCTCACCAATTTATAGCATATCATTAAAACTTCTTCTCACCAGAAAAAAAGGTAAGAAAATTAGCCAGCTTCGGCATTTGAAGCTATTGGAAGTATTCTCCCCTAATGACAATTGACAACTTAGCTTAGAGGTGAAGCATTCACCATGTGCCCCCTCACAGCATGGTTCTGTTCCTACTTTCACACCCCAACACCCTCTCCCCTCCTCCAAGAAAAGGTAAGAAAGGAAAAGGCCTTAAGTTACATCAAGGAATTTCTTCTTTTTTTTAAAAAAAAGGAAGAAATAGAGAGTAATAGAAACAAAAAGAAGTGAGAGGATCCTCCCATCAGACCTATCTTAGGATGAAAACCTTGAAGATTGAACTCATACCTTGCTCTTGAAGTGCATTGGAAGCATTTAGCTTGGAAGTCTGTGCTAGATAGGGAATTGGTTGCTGAAGAATTTGCTCCTCATCAACATAGTGAAAGTTATCATTGAGGACAAAGTATCCTTTTTCCTGGGGTCCAAGGAAAAATGTTTGTACGAACTTCCTACTCCTGTCGATACCTTTCACGTGGACAGAACCTGAAACCATCGCAAGGACACCACCATTCCATGATTACAAGGAATGAAGTATTTTAATCTCTATTCCAGTATAATGAAGCGACATGACGAGGGTGTGGATTTGCTGCACAACACAGAAGGAACAATGAAAAAGGGTAGCAGAATAATTCATATTGGGGCCAAAGGAACATCAGACATGAACCATGTTTATTAGCTAGTTGATTCAAAGATAATGTTTTCCTCTTTTATCTCTTTGAAGTCTTTCATTTTTATTAGTATATTAATTAAAGCATCCAAGTGTCAACTCACAGGTAGTTATGATCTTTTCTTTTTTAATAAAGTAACTCATTGGTAGTAATGATACTAGTAAAGTGCATACCTCAACAAGCTCAGGACTACCATAGTCTTGAACAATCCCAGCAAGTTGTGCACTGTCACAAAGATACGGCAAATTCCCAAAATAAATCTTAGTATTAACACTTCCACTACTACTCTCATCAGACCCCTCTCCTCCCTTTTCTTCCAGCATCACCGCCGCTTCTGCCTCTTCCTTCTCCGCCGTCATTGCCGCCTCCACCTCCTCTTGCGCCACGGCAGCCGCCAGTCTCGGTACCACCCTCCACTTCTTAAATGAAACAGCTAATAATGATGATGATGATGAAGTTAAAGTAATGTTTGGTGTTCTAGTGGATGATATTTCAAGGAAATGATCACAATTAGGCCAAGTTAACTTAGAACGTGTACAATGAAGATCTTGGTTTGGGTTTGACATCAGGAAATGCCACAGCAACATGTGAAGAAATTCTAGGATACTTCAAAACCTCCTCTGATGCCTCTTCTGATATGTCAACATTATCAGCCTAAACAATTATCAGTTTTTCTAATACCCTGTGCATTTTTCAGGAAAAACCTTAGTAGCTTCATCTCATTTTCTTCACATTTGAAATCAGTCAACTTAATCAACTTCAGAGTTCAGACTAGATTCCAAACACACAATGCTATCACTAGGGTCATGCATCTTCCAGTTCTCATCCCAATCAAAATTCTCATAAGAAAACAGATCAAGAACTTCTAGACTAGGAGAATGCTTGAGCAATAGCATCATGACTTGCATACAGTCTTCATCAACATACCCTTTCAATTTTAAGGACTTTGAGCTTATAAAACGTGACCGGAAAGTTTCTTACTTCATGAGATACACTATACATACCCAAAATGGAATCAAGGCATAATTTCAAAGCTGATATAGAAGGGACATTCTTGATCATCTTATGCACACACATGCCAATTTCTTTTCTTAGATCATCAAAATCATCAATGAAGAGGTCAACAACTTCTATAGAGAAGAGATTCTCTAAAATTATATCCTTTGCCATTTGAGCACTATATTTCAAGACCTTGAGATTCGGGCAAGATATTTTGACATTACAATTTCTGTAAATTCCATCATCGCTATGGTAGTTTTGTAGAGACATGTAAACCAGATATGTTGAAGAAATATCAACCGCAGTCATAGTTCCAAAACTACACTCTTCCAATATCAGTTTTTCTAGGACAGGATATTTTGAGAAGGAGCAAAATGCCACCCTTACTTTCTTGTTTATTTTAATAGGACACCGTTTAATGTTGACATGTCATTATTTTTTGAAGTTAATTTTTTTTTAATTCCATTTGTCATAGACTTCTATTGCTATTTGTATAAGGTCATTTAACTCATTGGCCCATCAATTTCATTGAAACGCCTGTGACAAATTAGTTTGAGTCATTAATAGATCTCTAAATATGAAAGGAACAATGATAGCTCTCTAAAGTACAAAAGGAAGGAAAAAGAACAAATCAAGAAAGCTCAATGTATGAGGATGTAATTCAAATGGTACATCTCCTTTTGCCCTAGTTAAAGCCTTTTAGCCATCCTAATCCATGAATAAAACTTGTTCTTCCATAGATGGCAAATTTCAACTTTTACTACTAATATACAAGAATCTTGTCCATCTTATTGTTTCTTCCCTTGTGCTAAGCTGACGCGCAATGCCCTTCCGTCCAATTCCTGAAATTAACAGACACAAGAGGGGTATAAATTGTAGTTCATTCATTTTTTCAAGGAGTTGAAGTTTTATGCACCGACAATATAATATGCTTACACAATCTGAGATAAAAATAGTGACCAGCCTAAGATAATAGGTTAACTACCATGATAGTGGAAAAAGAATCTTATACTGTCAATGTGTATGATTTAAATCTTTTCTCAAGAGCTGATATTAACAAATAAAATGCTTCAAAAAAGTAAGTTCAAGAAATGCATACCACTCCATTAAGATTGTTAAGAGCATTCTCCATTTCTTCTCTTGTCTCAAAGCTCACAAAACCATAGCCACGAGATCTCCCTGTCTCTCCATCATATAGTACCCTAGCTCCAACAACAGTTCCAAATTGTTGAAATGCTTGCACCAAGCTATCAGATGTGACTGACCAGGCCAAATTGCCAACAAAGAGTTTGTGTTCGGTTTCCGGGTAAAGGGGTTCTTTTGTTTTAGGCTTGTCTGAGAAATTCACCCTTAAGGTTCTGCCACCATACTCCTGAAATCAGTAAATATTGCTTAGTTTTATAGTCTATGATCAGCTCAATGTCAGTAGTATTTTGTAATATTCAAAGAGGAGGTGAATATCGATTCATGAAAGGAAATTGAATTAATATCTTACTCTTCCGTCTAGATTTTCGATGACTTTCTTGCAATCGTCAAGAGAACTCATTGTCACAAATGCAAATCCTCTGCTTTTACCTGTTTCCCTGTCATAAAGAACCTGGACAAATTGGATACATTAGCACGTAAAATACATTTAGGACATAGGACATTTTGGTTTTGGTTAGAAGAAAGTTTTTTATAGCACTAAAGAGACATTCAAAATTGCAGCATCCATGCTTCTATAATAGTTCAACTAAGAATATACGTTGTTCAATCCAAGCTTCAAACCCTTTTGCGCGGAAGTTATCTTCTTTGTTCTAAGAAAAATTCTTCTTTGTTCTGGTTTCATTGTCTATCACTTAAGTAACTCATGTTAAAACTACAAAGTGACATTCTATATCCCTTCTATTGAAATTCATGTTTTAATTCATTGGAAATTATTCATCACCTTTAATCATTAAGCAACAGGTTGCACTTGTACACACTGCTACATGAACTTGGACGTGTTAGTAAATGGAAAGGGTACATCTAGTTTTTCTCGTAATTTTCTTATCGTGAAGGATCTTAATGATGTGCCCATCCCTTCTCAAACCCATCCTTTATCACACTCGACATGATAGATATATAAGTGAAGGATCCATGTGACATAGCTTGGTGGTACAGCCTATGCTCATTGCCACAAACCAAGATGCACCTACTAATTCCATGAATGTCTAATTCGCTTTTCCTCATTATTTTTCATGAGATGGTTGTCAAGATTATCATCAACCGGTCTATGTAAGACACATAAGATACATAATGTGGCACAAATATGGATACAGAAAGCCTAGCCTGCAGATTAAACACTTAATCTACTTCATCAAGTAACTTTAGTAAGATGTCAAAAGTTCAATCCTAAGCCATGCCAGTCGCTAGCAAGAATCTTTTTTTGTCTTTAACTTAAACGATAAAGTAAAAAAGGATAACTAATTTAGCACTTTAGACCCCTGAGATATACATCATATCCATGACTAAGTGTACCATCTTCCGAATTGTTAGATTGCACCTTTGGGATAACCGAGCAAATTGCACAACAGAGCTCAAAACTTCAGTATAAATCAAATTAACACAGTTTTTTTTTAGACAGACCAAGGTGAAAGTACATAATTAACAACTATGCCTCAGTGTTAAACAAGTTAGGGTCAACTTTAGGAATCCTAACTGGTCATATTTAGGCCCAAGGTGAAAGTACTCGAATCAACATATTTAGTTCATCTCAGTAACTAACCTTGATAACCAAGTAAAAAGTGTTAGGGTTTATGCCCTGATTTTCTTACCATATTTGAGTTCGATGAAGCCTACCGAAGTCCACTCCTCTTTTCCCCAATTGTTAAAGCCTCACCCTCTTAACTCGATATGTCAAGAAGACTCCAACATATAGGCTATAGCAGATTACATTTTGCTTAAACACCCGCTTAGACAAGTGAAAATCAGATTCTGTCTGTCGGCCAAGCCAGCCAAAAATACTTTTAACACGATGTATTATTGCCTGCTTTCAACCAAGTTTGCACGGGTTTGCTTAAAATGTCTCACGCCACTAACAATATGTCTAGGCTAATATATCTTTTTTTTTCTTATCAACTCCCAATATTCAGTGACATACGGGAACCAAAAATTTTAGTTTATGGGTTCATGGTTTGAACCAAAATTATTAGGTTCTGGCGAACTCCCTAATCACCATTGTGGCCCGTCGTCCCTGCTAACGGATACTTTGTTCACACGCCCAACATATGTCATAGATTAGGAAACAAATCTCTTAACCAAGCACAACAAAACACAAAAGGTCTATCTTGATTATTTCTTAAATTCTGTTGAATTATCTAGTATTCACATCCCATTTTAAAGCAAACAATAACCTTATAAAACTAGATTTTTTTTTTTACTCTAGTTTAAGTAAAGTGCATACCTCAACAAGTTCAGGACTACCATAATCTTGAACAATCCCAGCAAGTTGTGCACTGTCACAAAGATAAGGCAAATTCCCAAAATAAAGCTTAGTATTAACACTTCCACTACTACTCTCATCAGAACCCTCTCCTCCCTTTTCCTCCACCACCACCACCACCACTTCCTCCTCCACCTCCACCTCCGCCTCTTCCTCCTCCGCCGTCACTACCGCCTCCACCTCCTCTTGCGCCACCGCAGCTGCCAGCCTCGGTATCGCTCTCCACTTCTTAAATGAACTAGCTAATGATGATGATGATGAAGTTAAAGTAATGTTTGGTGTGCTAGTTGATGATATTTTAAGGAAATGATCACAGTTAGGCCAAGTTAACTTAGAACGTATACAATGAAGACTGGAGAATGAAGATGCTACTGATGTGGCAGCTGTGGCTGCCATGTTGAACGGAATATATTGAAATGTGGTGGTTATTTTGATCGGATATTTTTTTAGATGGAAAAGTATAGAGAAGTATTAGTGCGAGTTTAGATATATGGGGTTATTACATGAGTATTTTTGAGTGCTGATGTGGTGAGATGAAATCCAAAGAGATAGGAGAAATATACATGAGGTGGATATTAACTGATAAGGTTTTTGGATTTTTGCTTTTTCTTGTTACCTTGTGGAATTGAAGCTCTCTTTTTATTGGGCTCTTTTGTAGTGTTGGTGTTTTCTTAGCCACACTTTTTTTTATGTTGGAAATTTTTAAAGTGAAATGAGAGGAAAAAGTTTGAATAAGGAAATATAATTAGAGTATTACTCAAAGTCAATGTTTACCCGTGAACGGTACAGTTGAATTTGTATATGTGATCAAGGATACGTGGATCTCAAGTAACACGTAAGATAGGAATCCTAGATGAATATGAACAATACCAAAACAAGATAAAGTAAAGCTTCTCCTGAGTCTTATGACAGCTTCTGGGCAAAGTGACGGTAACTTGTATGAAAATACATAAATCAAGAGAATAACAATAAATATTTGGTAATACCTAGAATCTGGTGGATTTGCCTTCTACGACCATTTTCTTTTGGTTTAGTTCTTCTAGCTCCTGTCCCCGCAGCCCCTGATGGGCTATTCTTTTGGTGAGTCACTTCATCTTTCACGATCGATGGTAAGTCCTCTTGCTTAGCCTATTTACTTTTCCCTTTGAGGGAATGAAGTGCCCTATTTATATATGAGTTATACGGATACACAACCCACGAAATATGGCTTCATAAATATAATCACTGGAGATAAGAACGAGTGAATCTAGTTTCGAGAGCATGCCTTACTCTAATAGGGGGCGTAGAGTATATAAGTGAAGGCAAGCGCAACTATACATGTAATATCCTAGCTGTCATAGGAGAATGAATGTTGTAATAATTAGGCAATCAATCTCTCAATAAATGCCATTAAAAGGCTGTTAGAAGTCGTATGACCGACTTTAGTAACAGTCATTCGTTACGATGCAAACGACTCTTAGCCTTCTTTATTACTGTTATCGGCCTTGCTTGCGTCACCCCCGGTAGCATGCATACCAAACCAATAGTGTTGTAATCTGATGTGGGTCTGACTTAGCATCATGCTCCACGTGTCACACCATAATTCGTATAACTGTCTTATACGAATTTTGCTTATACAGATAATCCTCGCACTTTTCAATGGCGACTCTTGTGCAACAGGGAAGTGGATTTGAATTAAAAACCAATCGACACTCTATACTCTGGCAGGAAACTTTGAAGAATAATGTCCACACATTTTGATGGTCCAATCGTCACCTTGATGAAACGATGGCAACCCTCCGACTTCCCTCAATTTATGGAAGATCGCAAAGTAATAATGAGGTGTGACATCCAATCACACTTGCTCTGACATGCACGTGATGTCGCTGATTGGCATTCGACACATCCTCCCTTCAAATGGCGTCACTACTTCTTCACTTATATATACTCCACCAACTTGTGGGTTTAGCCTTTCATCTCTTATTTTCACAAAAGCATCTTCAACTTTCTGATTGATATCTCCGTGTTTTTCACAAACATGACTAACCCTTCCACACGTAGCAACACTTCTTCTCACAAAAGAAACCCTAACCCTCAAGCAGGGACCTATTCCAACCAAAATCCTTCGATTTCTTCTCTTTTACGAAGACATGGTGTTTTATTCATGATATTTGAGAAAAGAATACTTCTAAGGTCTTACCCGGCGGTAGGGATACTCCCGCCGGTGATTACAAAACCTGAATTACTGCCGAAATTCTACTAACGGTGAAAGCCGATTGCGGCTGGGAAACGATTGAAGTCTTAATTTTCAATAGTAAGGAAAAGATCACCTCTTACAAAGAAGGGTATTCTTGTGTTTATACTTACCCTTTTTCCATGAAACTCTGGGATGAGATTAATGATGTCATTTTAGAATCCTGCTGCCGATACAAAGTATGCATAACTCAAATGGGCCCTTAGATTTGAAGGAAAGTCGTGTGCCTCTGGCATTTCGCTCGGGAAGTTTAATTGGACTTTACTTTGGACCACTTAATTTGTCTTTACTCTTCACGCAATTTCCATGACGGAGTTATCAGTCTGCACTATCGAGGAAGCAAGACCATTCTTGCTAGTCTTGATGATGACCGTGACTGTGGTTGGACGAAAAGATATGTCAAGTTCAGACTGCTGATCTCCTTCCCCCTGACAGTCGCCCAATCCCAGAGCGATGGAACCACTACCGTAAGTTTGCTTTTACGATGTCTTTTCCCTAAGCAGTCCGCTTCTACTTTTGATCGGGTTAAATTCTTTCATTCAGCCATCATATGAGAGCCTGGGAACATAGATGGCCTTGGGACCTGGGTTCATAAGATTCTCAACGTGTCCAAATCGGAACTCCGGACTTGGAAAAAACTTGCCTTGAAGAAGAACTGGGTATCCCGCAACCATGCTATACACCGTAATCCTTATTTCAAATTCCTATACTTATTTTGCCCTTTCAACAAAATCATTCTTCTTTTTGCTAGGTCTTTCAAAATCAACGGACACAACCCCTCCTGAAGAGGAAATTACAGATCCGGAAGCGGTTACTCTCGTGATTTAATAGACCCATGAACTGAAAAGGCTACGAGGTGAATCCTCTGCTAGCCCCCGAATGGGACAAAAATGTTTAAAGAAGAAAATGTCTGATCACTCTAACCGTACTTCTTCCAATGTTCCCGATAGCATCGATTTAATAGTTGGTTCTCTCTCCGTGGTGGACCTGGATGATGAAGGTCCCGATGAAGAACAACCTCTAGAGAGAAAGAGGAATGAAACCCCCTACTTTTTGCAAAAATGGAAGTTGTCAGCCATGGTGTCGGTTACACCACCACCTATTTTGCCCCAATAAGTATTGTTGTTTGTCAACCCCTGCATGTACCAACAACCACCTCTCTACCACCGATTGCTGAAGATCCCGGATCTCCGGTTATGCCGAGCATGATTCAAGAAGAAGACCATGAAATGTTATCTTCCCAGATCGAGTTTCTTCTTAGCGTAGGGATGAACTGGTAGATGAGTACCCAGCCCCGGTAACACAATCTATAGGGCTCGTCGGGTACCCTCTGAATGTGTCATCAACGAGGGGATGCATGATGCAGCCAATATACCACTATTTTCTGATCTGTTCATGCTTTATTTATCTCCGCATAACCTCCTCTAATAATTATGCTAATTTTCTAGGCTAACTTCCTCTGCTACATGGGGCTCTAAAGCATGATAAAAAAAATCGCCCTATAGACTAAAAGAGACACCGCCGTTCACTGACTGACAGTAGCAGAGGTGAAACTTGCCAAAGTTGACGAACTGCGCGACAAACTTAAGCATCTGGAGGAAAATAAAAAGGCTTATAGGCAACATGCTACTTGACATGAGGACTAAGCCGGGGATTGACAGAAAAAATGGAATGAGGCATCGAACACTATGTCAGATCTAACAATGCGCCTTTCTAACCTTGAGGTTGATGTGGGTACCTTCTCCGAACATCTCCAAATTAAAGAAATTGATATAGAAGATCTGAAGAAAGAGACCGATTCCTTGAGGTTTTGTCTTTCTACTTCAATTGCTCATAATAAGAGACAACAGAAAGAGATCTATGAGTTAACCCGAGCCAAAAAACTCTTTTATGCTACCAGCGTTGAGTTTACTCAAGTCGTTCAAGCTGTGTAGAAAGAGGTCCATGCAACCATTGACAAGTATACTTTGGCCATGATCAGGAACAACTACATGATATGCCGTAAGGCCTTGGAAGCAGTGAAAACCGGGCTTAAAATATTGACGAGGAGATTATTAAGGCTCGACAATTAGAAATGTCCTCTACTGACAGTCCCGATGGATCCCTACCCATGAAAGGGGATAGTGCTTCATTTGAGCGACCGAATATGAAGAAGTGCTCCCGGAAGATGAGGCTCATCACTCCCAAGAGCATGCGCCCTCTGCCTCTGACAACGTACCCAGTGCATCAGCCTCAAATCAACCTCAATCAGTCTCCATTTCTCAGGATTTGTTGGAAATACCAAGAACACCCCCGACGGACCATGGAGCAGACATGACGTAACCTTTTGCATGAATTTTTTTTAGTCTTTTGTTTTGTTGTCGGGTCACTTTTAGGCCCAATTAGTATATTTTATATCCGGTCTGGTTTCAGGCCGGAAGAATATGAATGAATGAATTTCCCTTTCGCAATTCTGCTTCAAGTTTTCACTCTTTATTTATTTTCATAAGTAAGTGTAAGTTCATACTTCATTACTTTGCTTTATGACCTGGAACCTAGCTTTGGGCTTCTTTTTATCAAAATAAGTTAAGACTTGAAGTTCACAGACTTTCCAATAACCTTAATTAAATTAAAAAGACATGTTTTTCTTTTCTTCTTTAACCGGGGCCTCTTATGGCCTCCAAAGTTAATTTCGGGCATAACTTGTCTCTGAACAACTTAAAACTCTAGTAATTCTTGTATCCAAAGCCTTAACTTTTTGTTAAGGTTTAATAAGAGAGGGCCCTTATTTTTAATGGTGCTGTAGAAAAGGACGTCTCATGTTCATTATGGCACATAAATTTTGATCTGTTTCATATAACAACATACGTTTTATGCTCGTGATGGCAAAGATTTATTTATCATAAAATGATTTTTTATTGATTTCCTTGACTTACAAATGTGAAGGCAGTTGCAAGAATAATTTGGCCGCCATCTAGTGTGGTCAGTTCAGTTACATATATGTTGAATATCCGGGCAGTCCCTAGTGTCGATGTTCCTTAGAAGCGTTAAAATTTCAAAATCTCCAACCCATTCCGGGTGTTTATAGCCCCCAGTATATGAGACTTCATGCTATGAAACCTTGGATACTGGATAATTCTCTTCGGTAGCAAGATCATGAACATGTTTATGTCGTGATGCTACCTCATTTAAAACCTTATCGGAAAAAACTAATTGGGACAAAAATCGGCCGAAGGGAAAAAGAGTGCAGCGCATGCTTCGATCTACTACACATAGTATTTATTCAAATAACTTACATTCCTATTTCTAGGAAGTAAATTTCCTTGTTGGTCTGCCAGCTGATAGGCTCATTTACCGGCAATACCGATAACCTTATATGGTCCTTCCCAATATTCTCCCAACTTTATAGCATTACACTCCCGAGTACTCTGAGTGACTCTTCGGAACACCAAGTCTCTGAGTTTAAAGTGTTGGAGATTTGTGCGCCGGTTGTAGTAACACTTCATTCTCTACTTTTAGGCTACCATCTAGACGTATGTTAAATCTCGACTTTCCTCAAGCAAATCCATGTGTAAGGACATTGACTTTGCATTTGATTCCTTCTCAGCCCGAAGGTACCTCAAGCTAGGGGTTTCAACTTCTACCGGGATCAAAGCCTCTACACCATAGACCATGGAAAAAAGAGTTTCTTTGGTACTCATTTTTGACATGATTCGATACGCCTATAAAATCTTCGGTAGTTTGGACAACCAATTTTCTTTTGTAGCCTCAAATTTCTTCTTCAAATTCTGAATTATAGTCTTGTTTGTTGACTCTGCTTGTCTTTTTGCACTGGGATGATATGGAGTACAAGTGATCCATTTGATATTCAACTCATCAAGGAAGTTCATGACCTTGGCTCTGATAAAATTTTGGTCATTATCACAAGCTATCTCCTTAGGGATAGGGGTGGGCAAAAAATCCGGGGAACCGAAAAAACCGAACCAAATCGAATTTCGGTTCGGTTTTTTCTCGGTTTTTTTAAAAAAAAAACCAATTTTTCAAAAAACCGAACCGAATCAGGATTTAGTGATTCGGTTCGGTTTTTTTATTTTGGATACAAACCGAACCGAAAAATCAAAATTTTAATATTTTTTTTATTTTTTTTATTTTTATTTTATTTTAGGCTACTACTATCTCTTGAATCATAGTTATTGAAGCTAATCTATGTTATGAAAGTCGCATGCGGTATGAACTTAATTAACATATCACGAAAACATTGACATAAAATGTATGGAGAAAAAATAGTTGTAAATTGATAAAACTTTAAATGGTCATAACTATGTGCTCGAATGTCTGTTTTACCCGATTTTTTTTTGATTTTGCGTATTTTTTTGAGACGGGGCCGATCAAACCGCCATAAGGTGGTTTGGCACAGCTAATTTTTAGAAATACGTCCGTTTTTCCAATCAATTTGTGTTTTCCCCCAAATCGATTTCTAATTTTCTTTTTTCTTTAGTAAAAATCTCACGATACACAATAGATTTCAACGTAGAAATTTCATGATAGTGTAGGTGTGAATGTAAATTTCAGTTTTGGAAATTCAATTTTTTTTTAAAAAAAAAACGACCCGGCCCGGCCCACTAGAAAAAATCGATACAAACCGATACATCCGGCAATATAAACCGATATATCGGTTTTTAAAAAAAAAAAGTTGTATTCGGTTTTTTTTAAAAAAACCGATTTTTATTCGGTTCATATTTTTCGGATACAAAACCGATATAAACCGATATACGCCCACCCCTACTTAGGGATGCCAAAACGACAAATAATATATTGCCAAATGAAATCCTTCACTTCTTTCTCCCGTATCTTTATGTAAGCTACATCGTTGACCCATTTAGAAAAATAGTCAGTCATAAAATAATTTTAGATACATGTCCTGGAGCCACTGGCAAGGATCTAACGATATCCATCCCCACTTCATAAACGGCCACACGAACACTATCAGATGCATCTCTTCTCTCGGTCGGTGTAACAGTTGTGCATGGCGCCGACACTTATCACATTTCTGCACAAATGCCTTCGTATCTTCCTCGATTTGGGGCAATAGTAATCGGCCCTTGTGAGCTTACTCATTAGGGATTCTGCTCCTAAATGATTTCCACAGATGCCTTCATGGACTTCTCTCATCACGCAATCTACTTCATCCGGGCCTATGCACCTGGCTAGAGGACCATAAAACACATATGATAAAGCTTTCCGTCTACGATACAACACTGGGAAGCCTTTGTCCTCAGAGATCTGGATGCCTTTGGGTCCTCCGGAATCATTCCGTTCATGAGATAATCCAAGAATTCATTTCTCTAGTCCCAAGTTAGGCTGGTTAAATTTATATCATCATATCCAACGGAATCCAGCGCCAAATGAAACAAATGAACACTCCATCCATTCTTGGAAATGGGACAACAACTTTAAAACCTTCTCAAGGTATCTCAACATACGCTTATCTTTTGCCTCGAACACTCCGTAGATTTGGTTTACTACCAGTATCGAGTCACATTTGACTTTGATAATTTTAGAACCTAGCCCCGGGCTAGTTCTAAACCTACAATCAAATCCTCATACTTTGCTTCACCGTTAGTCAGCGAAACACTATGTATTGCTCGTCTCAAGACTTCACCGATAGGAATTTGCAATACAACACCCAAACTTGTCCCTTGTCATTGGAGGCACCATCTGTAAAAAGTGTCTAGACATCGGGGGTAGTCCCCAAAACCATGTAGCCTTTTTTCTACCAGTCGGGTTACTCCCAGACTGAAAGTGACCATAAAATGCACAAAGACTTGCAATTTTATTATAGTTCGTGGTCTATACTCAATAAATTCACTTAATTCTACTGCCCACTTAGCTAGGCGCCCGGAAAGTTTGAGCTTATGCAACATATTTTAGAGGAAATATTGTTATTACGGAAATTGGGTGAAATTGAAAATACGGTCGAAGTTTCCGCGATGATATTACTAAAGTAAAATCCAATCTTTTAAGTAACGGGTATCTGGTATCAGCCCGTGACATTACTCTACTCACATAATAGACAGGAAATTGTGTATCTTTTTTCTCTTGAACCAAAACTGCAATTACCGCTACCTCCAAGACCGCTAAGTATATAGGTAGTTGTTCTCCGTCCTTTGCCTTTGACATGAGCAGGGGACTGGATAAGTAAGTTTTCAGGCTCCTTAAGGCCTGTTGGCACTCGGGCATTCATACATAATCGTTCTTCTTTTTTAGAAGTGAGAAGAACCTATGACATTTTTCTGAGGACCTGGATATATATCTGCTTAAGGCTGCCACACGCCCTGTTAGTCATTGCATTGCTTTAACATCTTTTAGTGTGTCCGGTATGTCTTCGATAACCTTTATTTTGTCAGATACGATCCCTTCTGGGAAACCAAGAAACCCAAATATTTATTGGAGCCGATCCCGAAAGCACACTTCTCCGGGTTTAGCTTCATGTTATACTTTCTCAACACTTCAAAGGTTTCCTACAAATGACTTAAATGATCTTTTACACGAAGACTCTTAACAAGCATAGCATAAATGTATACCTCTATTGCCTTACCAATTTATTTTTCAAACATTCGGTTTACTAACCTTTGATACATGGCCCCAACATTTTTCAATCCAAAAGGCATAACGCTATAACAATAAGTACCGAAAGTAGTTAAAATATGTTTTCCCGATCTTCCGGATGCATCCTTATTTGGTTGTACCCGGAATATGCATCGAAAAAACTTATTAACTCATACCCGACCGTAGCATCAATCATTTGATCTATGTTTAGTAGAGGGAATGAGTCTTTAGGATATATTTTATTTAAATCGTTATAATCAATGCACATTCTAAACCTTTTTAGTTACTACAACTACTTTTGCTAGCCAGTATGGGTATTTCACCTCCTGGATTGATCCTATATTGAGTATCTTGCTACCTCTTTCTTAACAAACTTGTTATGGAGTTCAGCTAACAGTCGTTTCTTCTGTCGCAGCAAAGGGAAACTGAAATTCAAGCCCAACTTATGAGTTGTGACTTTTGGAGAAATGCATGTCATATCTTCATGAGATCAAACAAAGCAATCAATATTAGATATAAGATATTTAAGAATCCTTGAGCTTCGGGGTTAATTTGGTGCCCAAGTTTACCTTCATATAGGGGTTTCCGGATGTAGTGCAATCTGATCTAACTCCTCTGCAGTGGACTTGATGGCATCTGATTCATCTGGTACCTGAAAGTATCTAGGTACTTGATATCGGTACGAAAACTCCTCCTCCGGATAAACGACTATTGATTCTACTAACGGAACCTAGTGAACTTCCTCTAGTACCGGCTCCGATTTCTGTGATTGCTATTTGGAGTCTACTGCAACCTCTGGTTCCTTTATAGCAAATATTTCCCTGGCGGCAGGATGTTCACCTCAAATTTGTTGAATTTCTTCCGGTGTCGAAAATTTTACCAACAGATGCAATATCAATGGGACCGTCTTCATATCATGTATCCATGGTATTCCTAATATTACGTTTGTACCTCATATCCCATCGATGATATAAAATTTTATCATCTTAATAACCCCTATTGCGTCTACCGGTAGGTCTACTTCCCCTTTCGTGGTTTCACTCGATATGTTGAAACCTGAAAGGGTTCTGGCAGTCGAAACTATTTTGTCTGTCATATTCATTTCTTCTACCACCTTCATCCTGATTATATTAGCTGAGCTCCCGGGATCAATTAAAACTTTTTTCACCTGAAAGCAGTCGATAGTCATCGTGACTATCAGTGCATCACTATAAGAGAAGATAATACCGGCAACATCTTATTAGGTTAACGTGATAGTATGTTCATCATGTATCTCTCGGAACCTCTTTCCCGGGGTCACAATTTTTTTGTCTTTTTAGTCAATGTGAAAGACGTGGCGGCAATTATTGATCCACTATATCATGTTTATGACATGGGGTGGAGTAGTCGAATTAGGCTTACCTTCTGCGGGTGGTCCCCGCTCATAGTTGTTCCGAGCTCGCTCGCTCAAATATTCTCATAAGTGGCCCTTGCTTAGCATTCCTCCCACCTCTTCTCATAGATGTCTACAATCCGCAATTTTATGGATGTGAGTCTTATGGAAATCGCACCAAATGGACTGATCTCTTTTACTTGGATCAAACTGTAGTGGTTTCAGTGTCGAGATCCCAAATGAGTTCTTAACACCGCCACCATCTGTTCTTCATCGATAATGAAATTGTACTCGGATAATTTCGAATACCCGGCACCCCTTAAATGAATTACTTTTCTCAAAATTCACCAATCTTTGATTGTTTTGGCGGGAGCCTTTTTTGTTACTTGATTTATCAAAGTAGCGAAACCCCTGTCCACCTCGTTGATTTCTGGTGAGAGGATAAGGTTGATAACGTTTTTTCGAGGAATTCCCTTTCTCTGCCTTTGCGAAGATACTCCCGACCTTAGATACAAGCATACATTCTTGATCCGGATCTTGGACACATATTGGTTGTGCACGTCTTCCTAAGTTGTCGCCTGACATTCCAAATGATTTTCCTTAAGCTTTCGTGAAGCATTTGAACTTGAAGGATTCATGCTCTTTGTGAAAGCTTCTGCCGCTCATTCATCAGGGGCGGCGGGTAGTAACATTCATTCATTTTGGAACCACTACAAGAAATATGCTAAATTGTGGAGATTTATTTGTGGGGTTATAAAAAAAACCACTATAAGATTATTTTGTGGCGTTTCTTTTAACCTCTGCTGTATTATTCTTTTTGTGGCAGTCTTGTTGTGGAGGTTCTTGATAACCTCCACAATTTGCTTCAAATTGTAGAGGTTTGTGAAATACCGCGATTTGATATAATTTGTGGCAGTTAATAACCCTCACAATTTAAGATGTACGCCAATATCTTGAACTATAGAGAAGCACTTTAGAGATTAATATAAGTAAGACTAAATTCATGCATTACAAGTTTGTGTGAAAATTGCAAAGTTGAGATGAGACTAGACGAAATTGCGGTACCAAAATATAAAAGATTTAAATATATATATATATATATATATATAGGCTCGTTGTTTTAAGAGAATTGAAGGATAGACAAAATTATCAATTCACTCATTGCGTTATAACATGATGATTGAAATAGATAAGTGCTACCGTGTTAGGTGATAAAAGAATGTCTACCAAAGGGAAAAATAAATAGGTAAGAATATAAAATTTATTGAATTTAAATTCATGAAACAATTTGGACTATTTTAAATCTAAGATATATTAGCCCAAATAATTATTTTATGAGTTAAAATAATTAAATAAAATACATAAGTCTAATATATATGAATTTAATAAATAAAGTTCTTTACGAGGCTAGCTTATTTAATTGTTCTACAGATGGTGAGCCCATTTTGTTAATTAGGCCAAGATGTCATGTTATTTTAGAGGATCACGCTTGTGCCAAGGTGACATGACACACCAACTCAAATGAAGAGCTAATAAGATAATGCCACATGTCGAAATGATAGTGGCATACCTAGTTAGATAAAATATCAATGAAAATAAAAGTACTTCACGTGTACAAATGACATATTCCGGTCAATCAAATATGATCATGTCACTTCAATCTGATTGGTCGAAAAAGAGTTTTCCCTCATCACAATTTTTCATCCTACAACTATAAATAGAATTATTTAAATAGGGGTCCTCATAATTAAGAAAAAACACCATAACTAAAATAAGAAGTCAGACAGAGGTCGTGGATCAAAGCCGTAAAATTTTCTACAAGCTATATGTATTCAAACACCCAAATATTTCTCTACATGTTTTAAATATCAAGACCACAATTCAAGATCAAGCCCTTAAATTCATATACAAGTCAAGATCAAGCTCAAGGACCATTGAATTTAATTTTCAAAAAGAAAAATCAAATGATTCATAAAGGTTGTAACATACCCACAAGATGAGTATTGCAAATATATAAATGATAAAATGGGTTTGCAGTCATACAAAATTAGATAAGATTAAAAATAATCATATTCGCTAGAAGGTGCAAATAGCGCAAATTGATGATAAAATGAGTAATAGCTTGGTAATATTATGTATCGATCTACAGATGCATTGGTTCATAAAGGAAAAATAAATTACTAAATATATGCGCATTAATGTCTTTTATTTTCATAATATTAGGAGTTCTAAATTTAAGCAATTATAGTAGAAACTTTAAAATTTTGTTACATTTTATTTTCATAATAAATGATTCTTGATTTGCTAAAAGTAATAAGTAAAAAGAAACTCTATTGTGGCTGTTCAATTTATCAAATTAAATTTTGGTCTCGTTTTTATAAAAAATTCGCCAAAAGCAGGCGCCAAAAGCTTCCCTCGTTTTCCTTTTTTATTTTTCCCGACTTAACTTCCCTCTTTGGCTCAGTGTTATCGGGTTTAGGGGAAATTGTTGGCCTGCAAGGTAAAGAATTCTTGTTCTTTAAGTCGATGCCTTCATCTGCTTTTTGATGACTTGCAATATTCTCTGATTTGCAGATTTTGGGCCGGATCATCTCCTCTTTGCACGTTGATGTCTTTGAATTTTAATTAAGTTTGACCTAGGGCTTACAAATCCTCGGGAGAACTCAGCTTTTCAAGCTCCGTTCGTCAATTTAATTTAGACTAGAGTTCGCGGTTGTCCAGATCGTAAGTTGGCATTTCCCTTATTCGTCATGTATGTTAATCTAGTTTTTTTTTAATATATAAAAATTAATTTCAGCATAGAAGGTAGTCTTGTTTCCTTTAATTGTTAGTATAATTTTTCATGGCGTATCGGGTCTAAAAGGGGAAAAATTACCCACCCCCCAGCAAAGATCGAGCCTTATTTAATTTAGGTTGAAATTGAAATTAGCAGTTAAATGAGAAGGGTCTCTCCGAGATATTTTTTTAAGAAAAATGGTATTTCAGAAATCATAAATAGAAGGGCATAATGAGGTGCTGGAAAAGTGATTGTATATGTACAAAGCCTTCACTTTATTCAAGAAATCTTAAATTGTAGAATCCTATTATGTGGACTTATGTTGTGATACTTAAAAAAAAGTATTGTTGTGATAATCAAATTCAGATTCTTTCCTAGTACTCAGTAGGAGATGAAAGTGATAGAATTCATGAAAGTCTTTTATTTTATTCTTGAGAGCTAAAAGTGCAAGTAAAAGAAAAACAAGTAAAACCCTTTATAGGGTCTATTACATGAGATACAAATGTGTTTTTTCAATGTGAGACAAAAGCAATGTGGGAAAGAGTTAATGCTAATATCCCCTCTCAAACTCGCGATGGTGTAGACAGAAGCATCGAGAATTTGCCAAGAAAGAACCGGTGACGCTTTAAGATATGCGCTTTTGTGAAGAAATCTGCAAGTTGCATCGAAGATGAGACAAATGGTAAGGATAGAGTGCCCTGCTGAAGATGATGTCGAATAATATGACAATCAATCTCGATATGCTTGGTACGTTCATGAAAGACCGTGTTGTGCACAATCTGAATAGAACTCTTATTATCACAGTACATCGGTGTTGGTAAGGAAAGAGAGACAGCCATATCAACCAATAACCGACGTAACCATGCAATCTCACACGTAGTAGAAGCCATAGCACGATACTCTGCTTCAGTTGAAGAGCGAGAAACCACATCTTGTTTCTTACTTTTCCATGAGATGAGTGAATCTCCTAAAAATACACAATAACTAGTAGTTGATTTCCGATCAATTAGGTCACCAGGCCAATTTGCATCAGAAAATGCATGAAGCTCCAAGGATGAGGTCGATGGAAACAGGAGACTGATAAATCGTTCCTCGAAGATAGTGAAGAATACGCATAACTGCAGCTCAATGTACAAATGTAGGAGAACAAACAAACTGACTGACAATGTGAACAACATATGCAATGTCAGGGCGAGTAATGGTGAGGTACACCAGACTCCCTACAACCGAGCGATATAAAGTGGAATCAGGAAGAGGATCCCCGTCAGTAGGTGTATATTGAACATTAACCTCAAGAGAAGAGTCAACTATACGAGTATCTGTGAGACGGGACTACTCAAGAATATCTGCAGTGTACTTAGACTGAGAGAGAAGATATCCCTTCTCAGAATAAGCTACCTCAATGCTTAAAAAGTAACGTAGATGACCTAAATCTTTCATCTCAAAACGGCGAGACAAAATAGATTTTAGGTTCGCAATACCATCAATATCATCACATGTAATGATCACGTCATCAACATACAACAACATCAAAATGCAACCGGCAGGGGATGATTTAACAAATAACTCTGAATCATGAAAGCTGGAAATAACCCAAGAGATGATACTAAAGTGGAGAACTTGTCGAACCAAGCTCTTGGAGCTTGTTTGAGACCATACAGAGCTTTCTTAAGCATGCACACATGTCCTGGACAATGTGAAACACCAGGTGGAGGGACCATGTAGACTTCTTCTTGAAGATCCCCATTCAAAAAAGCATTTTTAACATCCATTTGTGTCTGCAATAAGAACCCGGACAGATGTCATCTTTGCAACAGGTGCAAAAGTCTCTTCATAATCCATACCATATTCTTGAGCAAAATCCTTTGCAACCAAACGAGCTTTATATCGCTCAATAGAACCATCAGACTTAGTCTTAATCTTGTACACCCATCGAGAACCAATAGTTTTCTTACCAGTCGGTAGAGAAACCAAATCCGAAGTACCAGTTTTGTTCAAAGCCTCTTGCCAAAGAGGATCACGAGCTACCTTAGAGTAGGAGGTAGGCTCACAGAGAGAATTAATAGAAACTAGAAAGGAAGCGAATGATGGAGCATATCAAGAATAATCAAAACTGGATACCTGAGTAGATCGCAGAGTGCGTTTAGGATAGCGAGGTGGATCTGGATCTGCAACCATAAGAGGTTCTGAAATAGGCGTAGGAGGGGGCTGAATATCAATATCATGGTACTTGCCAGAAGACTAAGAAGGAACATATCATATAAATGTAGAATCAGATGGACAATCAGCATTAAAGGGATCAATATCAATAAGGTCAGATTTTGTCATGCCATGTGAGGTAGGTGGGATGGAAAAGAAAGTAACATGCTCAATAAAGGAAACATTATGAGATATACAATTTTTTCCAGAAATTGGATCATGACAACGATAACCTTTCTGCCCAACCCCATATCCAAGAAAAACACAAATGGCGACACGAGAAGATAACTTAGTACGCTCTGCATGTGGATGTAGAACAAAATATGTAGAACCAAAAACTCTCAAATGGGAATATAGTGGGGTGTGACCAAATAGTCTAGCATACGGAGAAATCCCAGAATTATGAGAAGTAGGGATCCTATTAATAAGATAAACAGATGTAATGACAACTTCTCCCCAAAATTCACTAGGTACACTAGCGGACAAAAGCATGGATCTAGCGGTCTCAACAATATGCCTATGCTTTCTCTCGGCTACCCCATTTTGTTGTGGTGTATCAGTACAAGAAGACTGATTTATTGTACCATCAGTTTTGAAAATACTAGAAAGATCCCCACTAGTATATTCACCTCCTAAATCAGCCCGAAAACATTTAATAATGACAGAATGTTGAGTTTTCACATAGGCTTGAAATTTAGCATAAGTATGAACAAAATCAGAACGTCTTTTCAACAAATAAACCCAACAATGACGAGTATAATCATCAATAAAGGAAACATAATATCTAGAGCCTCCCTTAGTAGGGATATGTGCTGGCCCCCAAACATCTGAATGAACTAGATCAAATGGTGTAGAAGAAGTAGAAGTACTAAGATTAAAAGGCAAAGCAGAAAATTTTCTAAGTTTACATCCACTACAATTAGAAATATCATCGGATTGTAAATCACCAAGAACACCAGTATTACACATAAAACGCAGGCGAGAGCCTTATACATGACCAAGTCTAGAGTGCCACAAATAAAACTTCGAAGATGAAGGTGTTAAATGAAAAGAAGACAGATTAACAGGCATAACTGCTGCATGAGTAGGAAGATGCAGCTCATCCAAAACATAGAGACCTCCCCCCTTTCTACGCCCTGTCCCAATAACTTTCTTGGATTTTAAATCCTGCACGTAACAAGAATTAGGGAAAAGTCCACTAAAACATCCAGAGTCACATATTTGACCAGCAGAATCAAGATTCATATGTAATTTTGGAATGCAATAAACATAAGGTAATGATATAGTGTCTGTCAATGCCATAGGTGTGCCATTAACAGTCACAACAGAAGTGGAAGGGGGGGGGGGGGTTAGAAGACATAAATACAAAGACGGAAGAATCAGGAGACATATGATTTCCAGAGTCCAAGATCCAAGAAGACGAAATGATACGTGAACCAATAGATGGTGATGAGCCGGAAGGAGAAGAAAAAACATAAGACTGAGAATTCTTTTGAAACTGTTGGAAGGCGAGGAACTTCTGAAATTGGTCAACTACAGAATCAGTACTGTTACTCACAGAGGCTCCTGAAGCTGGGTGATCAAGAGAGGGCACAAAGGCAGCATGAGTCGGTGGTTACGAGTTCTGGAATTGACCCTCAGAATATGGCTTATGTTGAGAAGGCTTCTGTCCTTGTCCCGAATGTGGAGGCTTAGAACCTGACGTCTTCCGTAGCTCTGGACATTGATTCTTCTAGTGTCTTGGTTTCTTGCAATAATTACAATTACTCATGATAGATGTTCTATACCAGTGTGTAGGGGCTGCAAGGACCGGTGCAGACGAAGAAGCTGCTAATACGAAAGTAGAAGCCTTATGTACCCCTTTTTGAGTCTTCAAACATGTTTCTTCAGCCATAAGTTCATTTACACATCTTCAACATATGGTAAGGGTTTGCGGTGTAACAAGCCTGAACGACTATTCTCAAATTCTGACTAAAGACCCATCAATAGCTGAGCAAGATGGTCTTCATCTCTGCATTTAATATAAGCATCTCGTGCTTGCAATTCAGTAGATTCCGTCATAGCTAACTGATCCCACAAAGTGGTCATTGCACAGAAATAATCTTGAATGCCCAAGTCATCTGTACTAGTGCACGAATTTTAGATTGTAAGGATATTTAACAGCAAAATTATTCTGCACAAACTATCTTGACAGATAAATCCCAAATCTCTTTAGTAGTTTTGAACTTAGCCAATTGAACACCAATTCTTTGTTCAACAGAGTTATTAATCCAAGTAATAATCTTTGAATTATTGGTCTCCCAAGTCCTAAATAATTCATCAAATTTTTCATCTCCAACTTTAGGTCATTTGGCTTTTCCAGACATATAATCCCAAAGCCCTTTTCCCTTCAAAAAATTTACCATAACATAGCTCCAATAGGAATAATTTTTTCCATCTAATCGAACACCAATAGTTTGCAAAGAATCATCACCTCCAACCATTATGAATTTTAAACAGAAAAATCACAAATAACAAGCAACAATCCCAAATAACAAGAAACAAAATAATAAAGGGTAGATTTCACCAATCAGATGCGGAAGCCAAGAAGACGAAACCCATATGCGGAAGCCAAGATCAGAACGAGCACGAGTAGCCAAAACAAGCCAAAACGAGCACGAGCTTCCAAAACAAGCCAATTTTTTTAACTGATACCAGGGGCGTGCTGCATGCGAACCCCCAACTAACTCACCACGAAGTTGGATCCGCGATAGAGTTAAAAATATTAACTTGCGCTCTTGGCTTTGATACCATGATATAATTCAAGAAAGTCTTTTATTCATAATATGAATTCTTACAAAGCAATAACAAGATAATAGAATAATACTCTTCTTGAGAGCTAAAAGTGCAAGTAAAACCCTTTATATAGGGTCTATTACATGAGATACAAATGTGTTTCCAATGTGGGACAAAAGCAATGTCGGAAAAAGTTAATGCTAATAGAAAGTTCTAGGACTTATACACTACAAATCAAAGGCTCCTCATTACAAACGAGTTGGGAAAAAGAGTTATAAACTTGTAAATTCAGCTAGTCGAGCGCGGTGAGTTATACTTAGATCAACTTTCTTGGCTTTATGTTGTGCTAATCATGCACACATCCTTTATCTGACTTTCTAAATATTTCCCTTATCTGCAAAATATGAGTGATCGGATTCATATAATCATATAAGAAAGAATATATCTAAGAACTTGCTAGAGTAATGAATTTTGTGTTTGCTTCCTTCTTGATCAGATTATACAGTGAATGAAGTCTTTCTGTAGTTGGCAGAGGTTGTTCTTCCACAAAATTATTAAGGTATCTATTTCTTGTTCTCATAATTATCACAGTTCCTGGAAATTAGTAGGCAAGTCTTATTACTTCTATTGTTTTCACCAAAAACATGCTTATTTCATATTTTTCTATTTATCAGTGTTGCTTTGATACTAATAGTTTTAGGAGGGGGCTGAATATCAATATCGGGAGTGAATCTACATCACAAGTGAATATAAGAGAATCATTGGGTGACATCAATGGAAATGATCAAGCAAATACTTAGAATTTTTTTTATTTCAATATGGAACCACTTTTGCTTCTATGAAATAGTAGTAATGTTTATCATACATTAGTTTATATTGCTTCAGTTTCTTAGGTAGTAAAGTATTTGAATTTGTGACTTGCTAGTATGGATTATTTTTATGAAATTTGATTTATGTTATATATTATTAAGTAAACTATTTATTTGATATGCATATTGTTATACAAGCTTGGTCTTATTTAATCACGCAATGAACTTTTTTATTGAGAAGAAAACACATTTCAATAATCAATTTGTCACGGTAATTGACCCCCACAAATTAAATTTTATACAATAATGAAATTATATTGTGGAGATTGTAGACCTCAACATATTAAAATATTTTTAAATATAAAGCTTATACTGTGGCGGTTGTACACCGCCACTAATTATTTTTTATTTTTTTTTTAAATCATACTGCGACAATTTAAAAATCCCATAAATTATATATCTTGGAGTATTAAAATTATGTTGTGGAGGTCACAGACCACCCCTAAGTTGACTTTAAAACCCCCACTAATTACACTTTCAATTTGTGGAGGTTGCCGTGGAGGTTTTTTAAAATCGCCACAAAATGCGTCGTGGCGCATATAACCTTGGAGTTTCTGAAAACCTCCACATTTCCATTTGCGGAGGTCGGAAACTGCCACAAAATTAAGAAAAAATCTGCAAAATAAGCCCCTTTTTTGGTAGTGAACTGTATAACGAAGTCCCTAAGGAGTTCCATTTCTCCTTGCAGTGAAGAAGATATCTGCCTTGCGTGTCTTTACTTTCCAAGCCCCCACATGAGCCTTTATGAACATGTCAATGAGCTGGGCGAACGATCTAATCGAGTGCTCAAGGAGTTGTGAATACCATGTCAGAGCTCCCTTAGCAAGTGTTTCAGCAATTTTTTTGATCAGAATCGATTCTATTTCGTGTTTTCTTATATCATTCCCTTTCATGGCCATAGTGTAGGCCAGGATATGTTCATGTGGATCGGTAATTCCATTATACTTAGCCACAAAAGGTATTTTGAACCTTTTGGGGATCAATTCAGGCGCAATCTCTACCTTATACACCAATTGAATATATTTCTTTGCATCCAGACAATCAACCATGGGTGGAGCCCCTAATAGTTGATCGAACTGGCGCCGGAACTCCTGAGCAATATTTTTTGCCTTTTCTGCATTGATATCAACTTTTCTAGTCATGTCCTTCATGAATTTCAAAACCTTTTCCTGGAATGAGTTTTCAGGGGCCTCGCTCTCTGGCAAGATATATTATTCACTAAAAGCAGCTACCAGGTGAGAATAAACAACTACAATTTAAGCTACCATCATTTGCAGATCTGCCTTAATCATCGTCGGTTTTGCCTTGACCATCACCGATTTCTCTATGTGTATTTGGTGGAGTAACCGATCCTCCTATTGGAGTACTGCCCGTATTTTTGGACATGAACTCCTCTTGAAACCGCTTCAGACACTCCACCTCTTCGCTCATTGTAGCATTCTGCACCCGAAGATTTTGTATGTATTTTCGGGTGTTTTATCAACGGGAATATCACCATATTGACCGTCCTCGGAAGTGACTCCGTCAATATGCATCGTGTCTCTGGGCGTCGTGGTTCCTCTTGGAAAACCATCCGGCCCCAGATTGCTCGTGTTTTCTCCGATGTTACGACTGCTTTCTCCTAGTCCTGCCATTTTATTTGATCTGAACAAACAATAAGACTTAAAGAAAAAGTAGATTAGTAGAGGGGTCACTTATGACACCACAATTGTCCAAGGTGGACGCCAAACTGTTTACCCGTAAAACGGTACAGTTGAATTTGTATATGTGGTCAAGGACACATGTATCTCAAGTGACACATAAGATAGGAATCCTAGACGAGTTATACTAAAAATGAATAATAACAAAACAAGATAAAGTAAAGCTTAGCCTGAGCCTTATGACAACTTCTGGGCAAAGTGACGGTAACTTGTATGAAAGCACATAAATCAAGAGAATAGTAATAAATATTTTGTAATAGCTAGAATTTGATGGGTTACAATGGAATGAAGTGCCCTATTTATACATGAGCTACACGGGTACACAACCCATGAAATATGTCATCATAAATATAGGAGAATGAATGTTGTAATAATTGGACAATCAATCTCTTAATCAATGCCATTAAAATGATGTTGAAAGTCGTATGACCGACTTTAGTAACGGTCATTTGTTACGATGAAAACGACTCTTAGCCTTCTTTATTACCGGTACCGACCTTGCTTGTGTCGTTTCCGGTACCATGCATACCAAACAAGTAGCACTGTAATCTGACGTGGGTCTGACTCAACATCATGGTCCATGTCCACATGTCACACCATAATTCGTATAACTGTTTTATACAAATTTTGCCCTATACTGTCAATAACGTATTTTACTTTCAAGATTAATAACTTTACAATTTAAGAAGACTTGCCATTTTACATAATGGTATCTTTTGAATGATGCAATCGTGTAATTAATATTTGTGCATAGGCTCAATGGTTTAATCTGGTAGTCTTCGTTTCCTCCCTTTCTAAGCACGAGCCACTCTTTTTAATAAGCTTTTGGTTGTCGGAATTTGTAGAAATCCGGTCATGAGTTTTGGTGTGACGTGAGTATAGAAAAGTGATTTTTTTATGTAATAAAAAAAGAAGATGATTTTATGATTGAATTTTCAATAGTTGAGTGAGCAAATAATCAAGAGATTATGAATTAAGACTAAAGTGTCTTATGTTGCATTTATTAAAAGAGTTTGTCGTAATTCATTGTTTCATTTGGTCTAGATGTTATTTTAGTCAAAAAATCATATTCTTTGTAATATTTTAACTACTAAACTTTTTCGTGGGAACAACCGTTAATTAGTTTATCTTTTGGAGGCAAAATGTGCTTTCCCAACAGAAGAACCGGGCGGTTCAACTAACAGTAACGGTTCAGTTTTCTGCTTTCACCTTGTTGAAGAAGCTCAAAAAGTGTTTTGATGAAATGCCGAAAAGAAACAGTCACATGGAAATCAAGAGACGACATTTCATTGTACAAACACACAACTTTCTCAACATTCCCATTTTGAAAATACCCAATGTAGAAGGTGCTGAAGAGATTTTTGAATCCATGGAGCATCGATATGTGGTGACGTGGAATTCCATGATCACATGGTATATCAATAACAGCTTTTTTGGATGAAGCACTTCAAATATTTCCTGGTACCTTTAAAAGATGTAGCCTAGCATTTGTACATAGATTTGGTTGAAACTTGAAAAAAGAGTTTCTGAAGATAGGATGAAAATTGATTTTTGAAAGTTGAAATTGTGTTTGGACATTATTTTACTTAAAAAGAAGTTGAAGTTTTGTGAGTAGAAAACTTGAAAAACTAGTCTAAACCACTTTCTGCTTATAAAACTACCCACAAACTAGTCACTTTGTATTAGCAAACAATGTTTTCAAAATATTTTTGAAAAAAAGTGAAAAAAACTTGTGACCAAACAGGAGCGTAGTTTATAATGAGTGGGTTAGTGAAAGAAGCTCACACATTTCTAGAGAAAAACCCGCATGTATAGTGATTTTGAATCACAGATTAATGTAGTTATAGGGTATTTCAATAGGGTGATACAGGAAGTGCCATAAAACTTTTCGATCTGATGCCATAGCGTGATACAACAGCATGAAATGATACAATATTTGAACTAGGAGAAAATGACCATTGTGAAGATGCAATCAAATTGTTTACAAGTATAGTTATTGTATGCTCAAACTTACCATCTCTAAATTTGGGGAAACAAACTCATATTGCAGTTTGTGGTTCTGCCCTTCTCCGAACCCTGCGCATAGTGGGAGCTTAGTGAACCGGCTTCCCTTTAAACTCATACTGAAGTTATTAAAAGAGGAGTTAGCTGTTTTACGTCAGTCTCTAATGTGATAGTCAACATGTATATTAGGAATGGGAACATGGATTCTGCATTGCTGGAATTTTCAAACATCTCTAATTGTGATGTCAATTCTTGGAATTCTGTAATATGTGGATTAGCTTACCATGGACATGGTAAAAGAGCTTTAGAGATGTTTCAGCAAATGAGTTTGACAGATGAATGCATCTTAGTGTGCAAAGTTGAATGGTTCTTCTGATCATTTATGGACTCTTTTAATCTGTTTTTTGCAAATCTATATCGGGGGATTCCATTTTTTAGGTGGTATGGCACTTTGAAGATCTTGCAGCTAGGATTTGTGTGATATATCCCTCATCAATTGCGCTTCCTGCTGGGCCCCCTTTCTTTTTATCAAAATCTAGCGTAACCAGAGAACAATCGAAAAGCCGTACAAGACTTGCAGGGCATGCCCGCCAGAAAGGTCCTTTCCTCACTGAGGACCATGGGCCAATAACTTCAGATACAAAGCATGATTAACATGTGAATTTGAGAGGCTCTTTTGTAACTTGAAGGTAATTGTCTTCAGAAATTTGAAAATCTTCAAGACTCTTTTCTTCACGCATCATAGCGCAGTTTTCAGTCTTTTTCATGAATGTCTCTAACATTGACAGGTTACTGTTCAGGCTGATATCGAGATCTAATCAATGGAATGTCGGGCAGTTAACTTTGATACCCTGAAAGTATGCAAGGTTGTTATTGTCCATATAAAGAAAATAATGTAACTTATCCTATGAACTAGTGCAACTATCAACAAAATGGGAATGATGTGTGGTCAAGCCATGAAAGAAATAGTACTACACAATCAAACTTGTCAAATGAGTCTTAATTTCTTATTCTCTCTTAGCTGTGGGATAGAAACTCATGAACACAATGCTTTCTTATTCTACTAACTATGTGAAGAAAGAAACTCAAAAGTATAATACTGCGAGTAAAAATCTGATCTTTTTGGAAAGAAAGAAAAACTTAATTCCAATGTGAAGGTTTAAATAAGTGTCTGTAGACGCTTTGTAGTGTGATAGAAGAGCTTGTAATTTGGTAACATGAATAATGAACTCATATCATAAAATATATAAAAAAAAAGGCAGCCCGGTGCACTAAGCTCCCGCTATGTGTGGGGTCCGAGGAAGGGCCGGACCACAAGAGTCTAATGTACGCAGCCTTACCTTACATTTCTGCAAGAGGTTGTTTCCACGGCTTGAACTCATGACCTCATGGTCATATCATAAAATATCAAATGTTAAAAAAAAATCAATTCAATTGAGCTTGGAATCCTCAACTTGTTCAAAGTGTTCTATTCAACTCATCTGTTTTTCTTCTTAATCACATTAACTATTGTACATGTTGTAGTCTCGGATAAAGACTGATCAAACTATGCTTCTTTCTTCCTTGTAATTCTAGCTAGGAGTCTAATTCATCAGCAGTTGGCATCTCATAGCGGCAAATAGGGCAACGATGACTCTTCTCTAACTACGTTGTAATACATTCTCCATGAAACATATGCGAGCAAGGCATGCACAAAATCTTCCTCTCCTTGCCGAGCATTTCAAAACAGATCACACAGTCATCATCGTCCATACACTCCCTTCTCTCTGGCAACTCCATAATGGATGACTTACTAGCTGGTACCATCCCATCATTGAAGCTCGACGTTGATTCTTCTAAAAAACGGTCAGCAGCTAAAGATACAACAACGAACACCTTCAAGTTTTGGCGACCCTTGTTAGACTCATCCTCAACAAGTTCACCAAGTGTGCTTATCATATCACGGATGACAAGGTGGCGATAATTCCGATCAAACTCGTCACCCCAATTCCTGAGATGGAATTGCATGACATGGTAGAACGTGTCGTCGTATGACATGTATAAGGAAGGGGGAATTTTGATATCATGAAGTGATGTGGTATGAATTTGCTGTCCTTGGAATTGTGCAGGGTCATTGGGTGCTCCTACTGGTCTATACCAATATTGTTCATCAGTATGAAGTTTAAAGTGAATGGTTAAAAGGGGTAAAGAAGAAGGAGAAATAATATTTATTATTAGTATCATTGTTTATTGGTGATACTATTGTTAGGCCAGCAACCGAGCTGGGATGGTGGTATTCGAAAGAAGCCTCCATATTCACTGATCTCAACATAATTAGTCTTTTTTTTATCTATGTATTTATAATGTAGAAGCAAATCCTAGACCAACTGAGCTTAGGATTAGGATTTTGATACGAACATGGTTTGCTTAGTTGTGATAAAATTGTGCCCCAAGAAACCAAGTAAATGTGAATACCTTTTCCCTTTGGAAGAAGGATTATGTTGAAATAAATAAAGAAATAAGGAAATTTATTTCAGTTGACCGTGTCGCTGTTGTTTCATTAAACTAGAAACAGGGGAATCCGACTGAAACAATAGAAGGAGAAATATGACTCTTAATTCTTGTAGTTGAGGTGATGGTAGTTGCCGAATTTTGAAACCTGCACCCATGTGACTGAGCCAAGATTTTTACTAAGGGGTTCAATTCAATAATACGAAGAAGTAAATATAGGAAGAAACCAAGGGAGTTCAACATCTTCTCTGTATACATAAAAATAATTTTAACATTATATATATAGTATAAGTTTTCGCCGAAGGGGGTTCCGATCCCCTTAGCCCAACCTATCTCCGCCCCTGGCCTGCACACAAGGGGAAGATGATGGTAGTATTCGAAAGTGGCTTCCATATTACTCCCTCATATTCAATTGATGAGGCTTGATTCGGAATACGAGAGTCAAGTAACAACGTGGTGAATATTTTCACTGAGAATTCCACGGCTTAAAAAGTTTCAGAAATTATGCCTTGTGCATCATATTATATATATGTAGAACAAGACATTTTAGGTTTGGTACAAGCTTTTCATAACTCATAAGTAAGGTTCGCTAAAGTTCTTATTCAAAGTTCTTTCCATGACATATATAGTAATTGGAAAGAACACACACTCAACAGAAAACCTATAACAATTAAAACTCAAGTCCCTTGGAACTCTTCAAGAGTTCTTTCCACCCGCGTATTCACGTACATGTGGACTTGATTCTTTCTCATCACTTACGCGTAGACAGAAGGATTGGCGAGGAGGTAGCCTTCAACAGCCTTGAAAAGATCCATGGCTTGTTTTTTGCCTTCATTGTGTTCTTCTTCCTTGAAAACATAATCACCTTTTGTGTGGTACTCAGTTGATGTCTTGCAAACACAGCCTTCATTTCCAGAAGCTTCAAATTTGATATCATAGGTAACTGATTCCAATTTGTCTCCAAGAACATCTCCTTCGATTAGTGAATATTTTGTTACCAAGTTCTTGTCGTCAATCACATGAAGCTTGTGTTTCAAGTACTTTATCGGTCCACCTGCCATTTCCAAAATAAGGCTATCAGTGTGATTTAATAAGTGCTACTAGTAGTTTAATTATATTTTATCCAGGTTAATAGTACGCGCGATGCGCGGACATTATTGAAGAATATTTATTATATGTGAGCATATTAGATCATATTGATTTAAGCAAAAACTGATTGTCATCTTGTTTTCCAATTCAATATATCCTTGTAGTTTAGTTATATTTTTTCCAGGTTATTATGAATTAGTAATAGCTTATCACAATATCTGGCCCAATTGACCTGATGGGTTCGGAGTATAAGGGTCAAGACACTTACTTTAATTATAAATACGGGTACAAATTCTTAAAAAAAATTAAAATAAAATTTATATATTTAATTAACAACTGCACGAAAATTATTACAGGGCATCATATATAGCTAATGATTCAAAATATTTTAAAAAGTGAGAAAATTATAATAAAAGAAAAATCTGTTTGACTCCCCAAACAGTGTTACATTCACATAATATGAAAAACAGAACTATTAATTATCTTTAGCTACCTAATTATAAACCTGATCATGTAAGTATATATCTTTTGTACTGTCAGTAGAACTAAAAACCTTTCCAGTAAGAGTAACAAACAATTTAATTAATACTCCAGTCGTCAATCCATTTAATGTTATAGTGTTTCACTAGCACGAAATTTAAGAAAATAAGATTTTTTTTTTTAAAACTTGTGACTTAAAATAGGTTTTACATATTGTAATACGAAAACAAAACCATATAAAAAACGTAAAATTAATTACTTTCAACAAAGTTCATCTTCTTGATGCTTCCAGCACCACCATCACCCTCAACAATCTCAATATTCTTAACATCTGGCATCAATTTAGGGATAAGGTTGTCAGCATCAATTACTAAAGCTTTGAACAACCTAGTAGGAGCAACTGTGGTTGAGACATCATCTGTATAGGTATTGACACCCATAGTTTTGAGAATGTTTTGAGGCGTGAGATATAATGTAAGTTTTAGATGGTATTTATAGGGGAAAAATGGAGTGAGAGTTTAGAGTGTTTAGAGTCATCAGCAACCGTAGCTTTTTTCTTAATTTCAACATTCAAAGTAGGCCATTCTTGACTTCTATATCAATTTTTTCTAGATCTTGTTCTGTACCTCCGAGGGTTTTGGTTGAATAAATTGAATTCATTTATTCTTAATTAAAGGTTTTGGAGATACAACGTGAATCCTAATTAGTCGGGACTCCAAAACAGATATTGAACACCAAAGATCAAAATAGTCAGTATAAAATTGGCAATACAAAGTTAATTTATTATTGCTAAAAAACGTAAATGACAACAAAAAAAACTTATTATTGTGAAAACTTTTCTCATCGATTGTTATTGCAACGACATGCAACAATTATTTTTGTTGCGAAAAGTATTTTTGATAACAACATCCAATATATGACAAAAAATATTGTTGTCAAATGTTGAATGTTCCTCCGTCATTCTATTTAAATCAATTTGTTGGTTGTGGCGTTGGATAACTTCATGACATGGTGTAACTATGAGGTTTGATGACACATTAAAGTCTGCTCTAGATCAAAGTTGTGCCTTGTATATCCAAATGCTGTGTTTTATTCAAAAAAAAAATAAAATCTGAACCTTTCTTAAACATTAAGGTGCCTTTTGCTTACAGGGAATAGGATTATCTCAATATAAAATCTGTTAAATTTTTATTCAGTATTTAATTGTGTGTATTAGTTAAAATCAGAATAATTTTTTTATTAAAATCTTGAAATTATTTATCTCATATAAAAAATAGAGTAATAACTCCGAAACTATAATTGTGATAGCCTTATTTTAATCTAAATGACCCATAAAAAGAACTAGACTATGGAATTATCCGGACCTTTGAAATTTATTTTCACTTTTCAAGTTCTTGTATATTTAAAAACTTATTCACACTCAATGTTTACTCTAAATCACAATAATATCATTGTGAAATGATATATTAAGGTAAAAGAATGTATAAAGTCTGTTGAAATAGTACCAAGTAGTGACTATTGTCTACTGATTTAACAAATAACAAGATGTTGCTTGTTGCCTTCTGATAATTGAGTGGGTTGGTGGGGAGGATATAAATTAAGGATATAGTTTAATTTTAAACGACTTTCCGCATATAGTCCTCTGTTAGCTGTTTTTTATTTATAAAGTTTGTCTTTTTTGGAAATCTTGTCTACATTTCAACTAAGGTGAAACCAAATGTCTTATTCTCTCTGAAATCTTGACTAAGTAAAGCCAATTGCTAATGTGAAAGAAGGAAATTTTGTATGCACTTAGCTTTTAGTTACTGATAAATAAATTAATGTATTGTCATGTTTGGATGCATACAAAATTGTTAGAAGTTGAGAGTAAGATAAGCTAAAATATAAACTTCCATTAAATGTACATGTTGTAATAAATATTACTCCCTTTGTTCCCAATTTTTGTGAAAAACATTAGAGTAGTACGAGGATCAAAATATTAATTTTAATTATAAGTTCAAGTATATATTCTTTAACTTAATTAAACATTTCCATTGGGGAGCTTGAATATATGATTGGAAGAAGGCTCAACTATGAACATGTCCTTGGTCAATATCAATTACTAATAAGAGTGACAGTTGTACGTAGAGGTATCGTTTCCTTGCTTATCATTTTCGCTCTTTCTTAATGAAATGGATACAGATGTATATGAATATGAGAAATAAATATATATTTAAATATTATATAAAAATACTATAAATTAAAATAACTAATGATTCAAAATATTTAGCTAGAACGCCTGTACATATATTGTTGATCTTTGTAATTGTTTGTACCTTCTGGATTTTTTTCGGTGATGGTATCATCAACTTTTTTGATTTGTCGTCTTGTATTGATCGAGGTCGGCTAAACCACTCTCTGGTTATTTAGTTAAAATTTAAATTCAACACCACCCAGACTTACATCTAGGTAATTGAATAAAAAAGTTTATTTAAGCTATTTATAAAAAGTTTTAAAAAATTAATATTATAATTAATTTTTTTTATTTGACTCTTTAAACAGTATCCCTTCATAGTTTACATTAAACGAGACGAAGGTTAGGTAAGACTACTTTCTATCTTTCCATTTCAATAATAGAATATTTTCACAATAATTAATTGTACATCTTTTCTATTAGGTAGAATTATATTTTTCCTGTAATTAAGATTGATTAGTTACCTAATTTGTAGTAAAGTAAATATTTCTGTAACATTATATATATTGTAAATCATTAATGAATAAAATCAAGGAAGAATATTTACTACATGGTATCAGATTCTAGGGAAAAGATTCTAAACCCTAAACTTTTCTCTCAATACCGTCGCCCCCCCCCCCCCCCCCCTCTTCCTTGCGGCACCGACCTCCCTTCTCCGTATGACAACCATGTCTGACTCGAAATCCAATTTTCACCCAGCTCTTGCTGTCTCCAACATCAAATCTCATATCTCCATCACTCTTGAGATGGAAAACGCCCATTATTCGACATGGGCGAAACTCTTTAAAATCTATTGTCGCTCACACCGGGTTATCCATCACATAATTTCTTGGAAAAAAGGCAAAGAGAATGTGTCGAAGACCGATGATGAGAAGGATTATGGTTAGAGATGGCAGTGGATTCTGGATCCGGTGGATCCAAATCCGTTTTATAGGATATGGATCTTCAAAATTTGGACCCGACGGATCCGGATCCATTTCTGACGGATCGGATCTGGATTTGAATCTTGTATTTGAGATCCGTATCTGTTCCAGATCCGACCAGTGGATTCATTTTTATTAAATATATTCATAACCTAGAATGTAATTTTATAAGTATTTTCTTAAAATTGCTAAGCACATTCTTGCAAGTTTAATTTATCCCCGCGTTAACTCAAAAACCCAAAAATAAAGAGGTAACTTCGATAATAAAATCAATGTTATATTAGTGAATGACTAACATCTCCATAGACAAGTAGTTAAAATTATATTCACTTCATTTGTGAAGATTCCAAGCACATGCAAATTCTGTATTGTGGAAATACTAGTCAGCATTTTCCACAACTATTGTCATTGTCCAACATTTTCAATTAATAGCTCACAATCAAAACGAGACAACGAATAAAATATCTCATATGGACATTTCAAAATTGAAACACAGTAAACTGTTAGTTAAGTAAAAAAACCGTTTGTCAGTTCAAAAAAAATTTCTTAGCAAGGTTACATTCTTAGCAAGGCAAAATTTTTTACATGTGGATCCAGATCCGATCCGTGAATTCGATGGATCCGGATTTGGATATAATTTTTATGGACCCGATGGATCTGGATCCGGATCTGGATTTAGGTATGAAAAACAGATCTGGATCTGGATCTAGTAGGATCTGGTCCAGATCCGATCCGTTGCCATCCCTAATTATGGTCGACCCTTGATGCAACGGTCCTCCAGTGGATCTACGCCAAAATCTCGAGTGATTTACTACATACTATTATTGAGCCTGATTCCACAGCTATGGAATCTTGGGAACGTTTACGTGACATATTCTAAGACAATAAGAATTCCAGGGCCGTCACACTTGAGCAGGAATTTTCCACCACTGATAAGGAGGATTTTCCCAATGCGTCCGCATATTGTCAACGGCTCAAGGTTCTGTCATACCAACTCAAAAACGTCGGGGCACCGGTAACTAACAATCGACTCGTGTTACAAATGGTTGCCGGCCTTACTAACGCATATAGTGGAGTAGATACGCTCATCCGTCAAAATAATCCACTTCTGCCATTCTACCAAGCCCGTTCTATGCTCATACTCGAAGAAGCGGATTTTGCCAAGAAGACAACAACCATGTCCAATTTTGCTTTGGTTGCCGCTCCGTCCAATGAGAATTCGTCACAATTTGAAAATTTGCCGCCAAATAGTAGCTAGAAGGGACGAACGACGGTAACGGGAGAAAAAACTGCGGTGGCAACCGCCGTTGTGGAGGTGGCGTTAGTGGCAGTAGGGGCGACGACCAGCAGCAACAACCAGCCTAGTGGCAGCCGCCAGCTCAGTGGGCCGATACCGTGGGTTTGGCATTGGCCCTGGGTCGTGCCTCCCTCCCCATTCCCCGCGGGAAATTGGGCCAGGCTAGCAGCCCAGGCACATCGGACCAACCAGCAGGCCCAACAATCCAGTGCGAAAATCCTTGGCCACTGCCGAGCTAGTGGCAGCAGGCCCACTCGGCAGTGGCGACCCCAACATATATCGAGGCCGCGATGCACACTCTTGGGCTTACTCTACCCGATGCAAATTGGTACATGAACACCGTGCAATGTCTCATATGACGTCCTCACAAGGTAATCTCTCGTCCTATTTTAATTTGAGCAATAATTGTCGGAAATGGTCATTCAATTCCAATTCGTGGTTATGGTATTACAAACTTGTTTCCCCCGAACCCACCGTTAATTTTGAAAAATGTCCTTCACGCACCTCAATTAATTAAAAACTTGATTTCAGTTAGAAAATTTATCATTGATAATTGGGGATTTGTTGAATTTGATCCTTTTAGGTTTTCCGTGAAGGATTTTCAGACGGGGATGCATCTAATGAGATGTGATAGTCGGGGTGAGCTTTATCCAATCACCACAACCACATATCAAGCCAAATTACTATCCACTTTTGCAGCTTTAGCTCCTTCTTTATGGCATGAATGTTTGGGTTATTCGGGAGCACCTGTTTTTGCTTCCCTTAAACAAAATAAATTTATTAAGTGTACTAGACCTCGTAGTTCTCATGCTTGTCAATCTTGTTCTCTTGGAAAACATGTTAAGTTGCCTTTTGTTGCTTCTAAGTCTCGTACTGTTATGCCTTTTTGATATTATTCATAGTGATATTTGAACATCTCCCGTTTTGAGCTCTTCAGGCCATCGGTATTATCTTTTGTTGTTGGATGATTACTTTAATTTTTTGTGGACGTTTCCTTTGTCTAAAAAGTCACAAGTTTTTCCACATTTCTATCATTTAGAGCATACATCCGCACTCAATTTGAATGGGATATTAAAAATATTCAGTGTGACAATGGTAGAATATTTGATAATGGGCCTTTTTGATATTCTTACAAAACTAATGGTTTGTCGTTTCGTCTCTCGTGTCCACATACATCATCTCAAAATGAAAAAGCAGAAAGAAAAAATTAAACTATTAACAATATTGTTAGAACTTTACTTGCCCATGCATCTCTACCACTATCCTTCTGGCATCATTCGTTACAAATGACAACCTATCTTTTGAACATACTTCCCAGAAAATAAATAGCCTATCAATCCCCACTCAAAATTTTATACTTAAGGGACCCATCATATTCTCATTTACGGGTTTTCGGGTGCTTATGCTATCCTCTCTTTCCTTCTACTACCGTCAATAAACTTCAACCCCAGTCAAATTCGTGTGCTTTTTTGGGATATTCGTCAAATTATCGTGGTTACAAATGTTTCGATTTATCCTCTAATAAAATCATCGTAAGTCATCACGTAATTTTTTATGAAACAAATTTTCCTTTTGCCAAATTACATTGTTTCGGGCCTCCTACCTATGAATTTCTTGACGATAGCCTCCCAAACAAGCCCAACGTGTCCCGGTGTCTCGGCCCAATTACCGAGCCCTACGGCTGCTGGTCCAGCTGAGCCTCTCGCTGGCAGCCTACTACCGAGAGGCCTTGTGGCGGGCAGTCCGCTGGGTATCGGCTCGCCATTCGGCTCGGGCAGCCCACCGTCCCCTAGCCCACTGCCCAACAGTCCAGTCACTGCCCGCCACATCACTAGTAGTCAACACGGGATTCTTAAGCCAAACAAAAAATACGATCTTCACACCCATATTGCCAAGTCACCGTTGCCCCATAATTTTGTGTCTGCCCTTAATGACCCGAATTGAAAAATGGATATGGATGATGAATTTAATGCTCTTATTAATAATAGGACGTGAGATTTGGTGCCCCATCCCCCTGATGTTAATGTGATTTGGTCTATGTGGATTTTTAATCATAAAGAAAAATCTGATGGTACATTTGAGAGGCACAAAACCCGTCTTGTAGGTGATGAAAAGACTCAACATGTTGGTGTGGATCGCGGTGAGACTTTCAGACAGTCCTCAGTTTGGCTCTTTCAAAGTCATGGTCGTTTTATTAGCTTGATGTAAAAAATGCCTTCATGCATGGAGACCTCAATGAAACAGTGTACATGTATCAGCCTATGGGGTACAGAGACCCTACTTATCTTATCATGTGTGCATGCTGAAGAAATCATTATATGGGCTCAAACAAGCTCCTAGGGCATGGTACAAGAGGTTTGCAGATTACGTTTTACATATTGATTTTCTAACAACAGGTCTGATCATTTTATATTCATCTATTGTCAGGGTAATGATATTGCTTACATTATTTTGTATGTGGATGATATTATCTTAAATGCCTCCTCTGATGCCCTTCACAAGTTTATCATGTCAGTGCTTGGCTCTGAATTTGCAAGGAAAGATCTAGGGACACTGAATTACTTCTTGGGGATAGCTGTGAAACGTCACGCATGTGGTTTATTTTTATCCCAAAAGAAGTATGCAACAGAGATTGTTGAACGAGCTGACATGTCATCGTGTAGGCCGTCTGCCACTCCGGTTGACACTAAACTGAAGTTGAGTGCTTCTTTTAGCAAGCCATATGTCGATCCATCACATTACAACAGCCTTGCAAGGGCCCTGCAATATCTCACATTCACGAGGCCCGACATCTCTTATGTTGTGCAACATGTTTGTCTATTCATGCATAATCGGATGGAGGATCACATGCATGCTCTCAAGCGCATTGTGCGTTATATTCAGGGTACTCTCGATCATGGCTTGCATTTATATCCGTCTTCGACAACCACTCTTTTACACAGATGCCGATTGGGGTGGTTGTCCAGATGTCAGACGCTCCACGTCTGGTTATTGTGTATTTCTTGGTGATAATTTGGTCTCTTGGTCCTCAAAACGGCAAGCAACCTTGTCCAGATCCAGTGCCGAAGCAGAATGCCGAGGAGTTGCCAATGTGGTGTCTGAATCTTGTTGTCTACGAAACCTTCTTTTAGAGTTCCATAGTCCGGTTCCGAAGGCGACATTGGTTTATTGTGATAATGTTAGTGCAATTTATCTCTCAGGGAATCCGGTTCACCACCAACGCACTAAACATATTGAGCTGAATATTCACTTTATTCGCGAAAAGGTTGCTCGTGGACAAGTACGTGTCTTACATGTCCCGTCACGTTATCAGATTGCCGACATATTTACAAAAGGTCTTCCGTTAGTTTTATTTGAAGACTTTCGGGATAGTCTCAGCATACGCTGACCTCCCGCTTCGATTGGGGGTGTAATAGAATATTTCCACAATAATTAATTGTACATTTCCTATATTAGGTAGAATTATATTTCTTTTATAATTAGAATTGATTAGTTATCTAATTTATAGCAAAGTAAATATATTTATAACACTATATATATTGTAAATCATTAATGAATAAAATCAAGAAATTATTCAATACTCTTTAATTTGGAGTCCAATTTCCAATACTACCACCAGTATACTCTGTGTGGTATAGTTGAGAAGCAGATTCTAGACTTGACATTATCCATCATTTTAATTGCATGTGTCGAAATAATCAAACAGCGTAATCATTTCTTCTACTATAAGTGTGTAAAGTCGGCCCTTTTGGAACAACTAATGAAGTGCTCACTCCTGAGAATTGCTCCTCCTAAATTTGAAATCCCAAAATTATGCCTCGAACATAATATATATTGAACAAGACTTTAATAGTTTGCTACAAGCATTTGATAAGTAAAGTTTATCACTAAAGGATGTGATGCACTGGATGAGGTTGCTTCTCCCTTAATTAGAGGTCTCGAATTCGATCTCTGAGTATGAATTTTTTTGGTAGGGTGCCGTTCTCCCAGAAATGGGCTCTACGCAGCACGAATTCAAATATAGTCGGGCTCCAATATAAATACTGGACACCGAATGAAAAACAAAAAAAAGATGAGTAAAGTTTGCGATAATCTTTATTGAAATTAAGTTCCTTCCATGACGTAGTAATTGGAAAGAATACACGCTCAATAAAAACACTATAAAATGAAAACTCAAGCCCTTTGAACTATTGAAGAGTTTGATACAACTCCATAATCACTTTACGCGGTTCATTTAAAACTCAAAAACTTTATAGAGAACACACCTTAATTTATTTTATTTTATTATATCTCAACACGTTATATTTTACGTGCGGATCTGATTCTTTTTCATCACTTAAGCATAGACGGAAGGATTGGCGAGGAGGTATGCTTCAACAGTCTTGAAAACTTCCAAGCCTTGATTTTTGCCTTCATTGTGTTCTTCTTCCTTCAACACATAATCACCCTTTGTGTGGTACTCAGTTATGCTCTTGCAAATACACCCTCCATTTCCAGCAGCTTCAAATTTGATATCATAGGCAATGGATTCCAATTTGTCTCCAAGAACATCTCCTTCGATCATTGAATACTTGGTCACCAAGTTCTTGTCGTCAACAACATGGATCTTGTGCTTCAAGTACTTGATCGGACCACCTGCCATTTTCAAAATATTGCAATTATTTTATTGGATAATTTAAAATTCCACATTTCGACCTGATGCAAAAGAATTTTTACGGCGAAGTAAGAAATTTTTTCAAGGATCTTATATTTTTTTTTTATCTATATGCAGTATAATTTTATATATACATTCGACGAAGAATATCCCATTGACCACCCTTTGGTCTATGCGAAGAAATTTAAAGAGTGTCTAATGGTTTTCAAATGATTGTAACTATTTTGTTGGATAATATCAAAGTCAACATTTCAATGGATGCAAAACAATGTTTATACTATGAAGTTACTTAAAAGATAACTGATCAAGCTAAGTAATTGTTCCTAATAAATGGAACTAGTTAATTACCTCAAAAATAGTGGTATGACAAGTACAAAATTATATTGACAATTTAAAATTCATTACACTATCAATGCATACAAGATAAATAAATAAAACCCATTACCTTCAACAAAGTTCATCTTCTTGATGCTTCCAGCACCACCATCACCTTCAACAATCTCAATGTTCTTAACAACTTGTGGCATCAACTTAGGTACAAGGTTGTCAGAATCAAGAACCAAAGCTTTGAACAGCCTAGTTGGGGCAACTGGTGTTGTGGTCTCATGTGTATAGGTATTGACACCCATAATGTTTATTTGCCTTAGAGATATTGAACCAAAAAGGATATATAAAATGAATGTGTAAGAACTTAAGTTGCTTGCTTGAGAATGTTTTGAGCTATGTGATAATGAAATCTTAGATGGTATTTATAGGGGAAAACAAGTGATAGTCTCACTATCTCAGAGTTAAATCAACAATTCCTTCATCTTAATTTCAACATTCAAAGCACTCCATTTTAGACATTTGTATCCATTTTTCTAGATGTTCTTGTATACATTGTCTTTAAGTTAATTTTTGGGAGAACTTTATGCTAAAATAGTCTAACAATGAGGCTTGCTGACACATGGGTACATTATGTTCTCTGTTTCAAACTTACCAAGTAATTGTTTTTCAACCTGTTAATTTAGTTCATTAATTAAGATTAATTTCATTTATCTACCTTAATGATTTATATAGGTTGTTCATTCGCTTCTTCTCAAAGATTTAAGTCTTGATTTGCTTTTGATCAGAGCATCAAGTAGCGCAACTCTATTTTACTTGACTAAGCCAGTGATTCTACAAGGAGGGAGTTTGGTAACAAGGCATAAATAGTTAAATACGAACAAAAGCTTTTATTTTTATATTTCTCATTTTTTACTTTAATACTGAATTTATTTTTTGCATCTCAAATTGTATTCCCCGCAAGGAAAGGTAAAGTTGAAAAATTAATCATTCAATCGATCAATTATACGCCCTTTAGGTGAATTCAATTAAAGAAGGAATTTTTTTTTTAGACTTTTTGACCAAATGTAATAAACTTTATAATTTGTCTGAGCTCCTTATTCCTTACTTAGATGTTTTCCCTTAGATAAAGGATATGATTTAATTAAAACAACTACTCCACATGTCCTTTCTGCTGTATAGTTTTGAGTTTTGACCATCCACATTTTTTTTACTGAATGTTGAATTCTCAATCTGTAATGTGAAAAATTGAGAATTTTGGGCACACTGAGTTTTTCCTTATTGACTTCTGTGGGTCATGTTTTATGTACTTTAAGGCTTGAAGGATTACAAATTTATGTCAAAATAGAATATCAAGGGCAAAATTATTCCAATACAAGCTGAAAATCCTACAAAATGCAAATAATGAGTTAAAAGAAAAACGACGATGGAAATTACTAAAAGTTATGGTGGGACGATAAGTTTCTATTAACATGTACAAATCCCAATTCAATACCATCACCATAATTAGAATATGTTCCATATATTGTGTAAATATTTAGTGATATAGAATTATGGTAAGTAGAGAATTATTATTGTACTAGGGTTCTACACATTGTACACTATATATATATTTGTATTAATGAGAAAACCTCCTGAAGGGAGATCATTACATTTTCACATGGTATCAAGAGCCAAACCCTAGGTCTTCAATAGAAAAACTGTCCCCCCCCTCCCCCCGTGTCTCACCACCGGTGGCCACTTTCCTGTTTTCTTGACCGGAAAAGACCAACTTCCCTTCCTTGGTTCTTCCTTGTTCCTTTTTTTCCTACTTCACTAAATTTAATCCACTATAATGACTCCTCCTGCAACTCCCACGACATCCTCATCCTCAACCGTCATCACACCTGAAATACCAAAAGCATCTTTTCATCCAACCCTCACTGTTACCAACATCAAGAACTGCCTCCCCATATTTCTTGATCAAGAAAACGATCAGTACTCTCCATAGGTTGAACTGTTTCACATTCATGCATGTGTCTATAACGTGCTTGATCATATCGATGACTCCTTCCCTCGCCCTCCTGAGGTTGATGAATCCACGTGGCTTCGTCTCGACGCCGTTGTCAAACAATGGATATATGACACTATCTCTCAAGACTTGCTCCTTACTATAATAAAATCTGGTGCCTCGACCCGTGATTTATGGCTTCGGTTGGAGGAAATTTTTCAAGATAACAAGCACACCCGTGATGTGTATTTGGAGGAACAATTTAATAATACATGCCTTGAATTTTTTTCCAACATGTCTGATTATTGCAAGCAGTTGAAACTCGTAGCGGACCAATTATCCAACTAGAGATGGCAACTAATCCTGGACCCGGTCCGGATCCGGTGGATCCAGATCCATTTTATAGGATATGGATCTTCATAATTTGGATCCGACGGATCCGGATTGGACCCGGATCCGTTTATGACGGATCAGATCTGGATATGGATCTTGTCTTTGAGATCCGTATCCAGTCCAGATCCTACCCGTGAATCAGTTTTTTATTAAATACATTATACATTTATATATCCATAAGTAAGACCAGTCCATAACCTAGAACTTCTTTTATTTTTCTCGGCCAGGCCCAAGTCCTTTAAGGACCGAAGCCCAACCCATCTGCATGTCTTTAAGCCAACGAAAGGGCAAAGACCTCCTCATTCATTTCATTTCCTTATGTAAGACAAACCCTAGCCGTCGTCTCTACTTGTCGTCCATACATAACGAAAGGCGAGTTCGATTTTTGTTTTTTGGCTCTTTTAACTTATGTTGTTTTCATAATCTACACACAAAAAAAAAGAATATAACTAAAAGAAGATTGATTAACCATTTATTTTAGATGAAGTTGTTTGGTCTGGGTTCTGACATCTCTTTAATACATCTTGCTTGTTTAAGGATTTTGTTCAAGTATGAACACATTCAAAAGTTAAGTAGTCTTGGTATTGTGATGGTTTATCAAGACAATCCTGGATACATCTGTTAAAGTTAAGGTTTATTGAATGTCAAGAAATTTGCTAGAAATGTGGATTTTAGAAAATTGTAGCTAGTAAAAGTAAAATAAATGGAATATCATTTGTTGCATGTATTTGCTTGAGAAGAAAAGGAAAGCTTAAAATCAAGAGTAAATCAGTTTTCTAAATTAGTCCTGCAAATACTTAATATGGAAGAAAGTCCATATTAACAGTTTTTCATTTATATAATATTTGATGTTTTGGGATTTTGAAAGATATATTAACAGTCAAACATAAACAGAAAAATAAAATACGTGTACGATTTTATCAATCCAACAAGAGCAGAGAACATAGACTAATTTTTGCTTACAAATTTCTGCAGCAAATAGAAGCGTCGATACAATTCATATTTGCACACACATCTATTATTTATGAGAAAAAGAACTTTCCAGTATCTCAATTTTGAAATTGGAAACTGGAAACTGAATGCATTGGATATGAATGTTGTTGTGTTTTGTTGATTCAGTATCTGAATGCACTGGAAATTGAATGCACTGGAACTTTCTAGTTTGCTAGTTACTGGGAACTGAATGCATTGCCTTTAATATTAGATATGAATGTTGTTGTGTTTTGTTGATTCAATATCGTACTATCCTGAAATGGTTGTATGTTGAATGTTGGAATATTATTCAAGGCAAAAATTTTTACGTGTGGATCTACGTCCGATCCGTGGACCCGGTGGATTCGATGGATATGGATTTGAATATGATTTTTATGGACCCGATAGATCTGGATCGGATCTGGATACATGTATGAAAAATGGATCTGGATACATATATGAAAAATGGATCTGGATCTGGATCTGGATCTAGTAGTATTCGGTCCAGATCCTATCCGTTGCCATCCCTATATCCAACGTTGGCACGCTTGTGTCTGAAGCAAAGATGGTCCTAAAATTAATTGCAGGCCTCCCTAAAGGTGAGTACGACACGTTAGCCACCATGATATAGGAGGCTGATCCGTTACCCAGTTTCAACAAGGCCCGCTCGCAATTTTTGCTAGAAGAAACCCGCCGTGCAAAGCAGGACGAACACACTCAAAAGACGTTAGCGGTCGAAACGTCTCCCCAATTTCAAATTTTAGGTGGTATTTATAGGGATAAAATGGAGTTAGATTTGACTGATTTAGGCAAATGTCCTTTTCGTGCGTCACAATTTAAATTGTTCCTATTTTTGAAAAGTTATAAAAATATCGGCTTTGAGCAAGTGGTGAGGAATCACAGTAAGATCATAGTGGAAACTGTTTATATCTTTAGAACTTATGGTATTCATCTGTCGCCTGTAATTGAAAAAGACTGACTAGACAAATAGATCATTGTCTAATTAACGACTATAAAAATCTAAATTGTAGTTTAACATTTTTTCATAAGACTTTTAGTTTTCTAGAAAGGTTTCTTTAGATCGTAATATAAAAGGTCCATAAATTGCAGAAAAAATTAATATAATAATTATTTATTAAACGACTGTTCCAAAAAGATACAACCGACTGAAAATTTCTAGTGAGATTTTAGAGTTCATGTCAGCACCAACCTTAGATTTAAATCTTAATTTCAACATTCAAAGCAGTCCATTGTTGACATTTGTGTCCATTTTTTCTAGATGTTATGTCATTCTCTTTAATTTACTTTGTTAGTTGTGGTGTTGGGAGAACTTTATGCCAAATGGTCTATAGCAATGAGGCTTGAGGACACAATATTAAGTTGATATGGACTGTGGAAACTTAGGCTATAAATGAGTCATCTTTTTCTGACCTACCAACTTGGTTTTGCATAGTGTTACTATAGAATCCAAATTATCTAGTTCCACCTCATCTAAAGATATATAAACTAGTTTTAATGTACGTGTAGCCTAGCGATCACGAGTGTATTTTGTCTCTGTCATGTTAAAAATATAGTCTATTTGATTAATAATATAATTATATATCACCATCAAATATGAATTAGCAATATAAATTGCACATTATCATGAGTAATTTATAAGTGGTGAAAAGGTTAATTCTTATGGTAATTTGAGAATATTCACAAGCAAAAAAATCAAAAGTGCACAATTCAATTAATTGACAATTTAATATGGTTAGTAAGATATCATAGGACGAAAACCAGAATTTACCAATAATTAAGGGAGAAATTATTACTATTAACCCTAAACTATATCTATTCTGATGTTAACATCTATATAATAAGATGAAAATTACTTTACCAAATACTTTATACAAAATATATATACTTGCTATTAACATATTATAATAATAATAATAATAATAATAATAATAATAATAATAATAATAATAATAATAAGATGCAAAGTACTTATACACATTTAATATTTACATCAAGCCAATTAATAGTGCTAGAGATGTAGTGTGTTTGTTTATATATAAATTTCTATACCAGTTAATCATTAAGTGATATGTATTCTCACTTCATATACAAACTTTTGCTTTTAAAATTAAATTGTCTTGTTTAATGTATACATCGAATACGGATAAATGTTTTCTTTAATTTTTTTTGACTGACTGTCCAATGGTAATTGGGTAGGTGGGTGAGAGGATAAAAGATATGCTTTTAAGCGACTAAGTGAAGCCAGATGTCTTCTTTTTAAATCTTTCAATGTCGAAATCTTGACTAATTAAGTAATTAGTAAAGCCAAATGTCGTATTATCTCTGAATTCTTTTAAGTGTCGACATCTTGACTAAGCCAAATTGTCTTATACAATCTTTAGTGTTGATGAAATCTTGACTAAGTAAAGCCAATTGGTAATGTGAAAGTAGGAATTTGATATAACTAAAGGTCATGTTCGGTTGCAGATAATATTGTTGAAATAAGATAAATTAATAGCATGTTCATGTTATTTTATGTTAGATTAGATAGAAACTTAAGACATTTTCAATCTTGCTGCAACTAGTTATAATTTTTTTTATATATACCACCTTTTAATTTCCAGAGATTATTGTTTTATTATCTTAAATGTTACCATCTTCTATCCTATCCGTAACTATCATAAATGGCACACGATCAACGAAAGATATGGTGGAATGAATGAAGTCACTTTCATTCTTAGTTAGAGGTTTAAGTCAAGTTCATGTATTGAAAACATAGGCGGATTGAATCTCCACAAAAAGTTTTGCCTTCAAATCATAGTGCATGGGGAATAAAAAAATTTGCTATTTCTTCACTTTGTAGCCATGATAATACTATCGACTATCTAGCGAAACATCTAAAAATCTAATTATTTCTAAAAGTTATTTTTGTTACAACCACTTTTTCAAAAAGTAATTTTGGTGAATAATAGTTTGTGTGTTGTCAATTAATTTGATAAGTAATTTTGCTATTATTTAAGCAATAATTGTATTTGGCCAAAGTTCTAAAAGTATGGAAAATTTTATTTTTCATCTTCTTCTACTATTCAAATTTTTATTTTTTTTATTACATAAGAGTAAGGAAAGGAGAAATGGGGAGGGGATTACAACATGGGATCAAACTCTGTTCAACAAGGTGAAAATTTAGATAGTCAACCAATTGAGCTACTATTCAATTTCTTTTTCTTTTTAAAAGTTTGATCAAACACCCAACTCTCAAAAATAAATACTACTACATTCTTTTACGAAAAAATAAACACTTTTAACTTTTTAAAAACTCAATCAAATAGGCTAATAATTCTTCTCTCCGGAGGACACTCTTAAGTTGAAATTAAGCATTTGTGGATAAAGCACCAACAGCCTTAAAACACAATTTTTTTGTAGAGATATCTTTCACAAAGAAATCGTCTAAATAACAAGTTAGCAATTTCAATTTCGGTTGTTATGATTGGTCAAAGTTAAAGTAGTTATATTGAAATACTCCCTCATCCTTAATAAGAGGTCTTTGATTCGAACTCTACTAGATACAAGTTCGTCTTTATTAGGAAGAATTTTACATCCGACATGAATTTTTCGACACAAATCTAAATTTAATCGAATCAAATATAAATGACGAACATCACGTAAGAAAAAAAAAACAGTTGCACTCATAGTAATAAATTTGGACTATCTGTGCCCTTTGAAATGGATCAACTTTCCATATCCACATTGTGAGATTTCACTGAATATGTTGTTGTTGTTGAATATTGTTAGTGATCTTTTGTATCTTTAAATATTGGTAGGGGTCTTTTGTATTAGTTAGGTGTATATTTTATTTCCGTAAATATAGCCTAAAATAACTATTATATCTCATGTATATAAGCTAATTAAACTAATAAAATCATCAAGGAATTATCCTCTTTCACATTTCACTCATTGTCTCAACTTGAATTGATTTCGAAAGAAAAAATGCACTTGATGTGTCCATTTTGACTAGGAGTTTAAATTTAACTCATAAAAATATAATTCACCCTTTCACTCAAATTTTTGTGGAGAAAATGATTTCCTATGGTTACTGACAATTTAAAGGAAATAAAATAATTTTTTCAGATCTCTTATTAGTTATTTTCATCCCTTATGAATGAACAACTCTTGACAAACTAAAAAAAAAAAATCTAACATACTACAAAACCAATTGACCCCAGATTTATGGGGATTATGGATCTTATACTAATTGGAGGGTCACTGTGGACATATCCCAAATTAACTAAAAAAAAAAGGGTCTCTGCAATTTGGGTTGCATATGTATCCTGAGTTGTTTCTTAAAAGAACATATCAAAACATAGAAAAATATAATTGGTTACGATTTGTTTGATATAGTCATAAAAGAATTACTACTTTTATAAGTCTGATTTGGTTATTTAACAAATAATAATGAAAAATAATTTGAACGGTACGGATAGAGTTAATGATCTATTTGAAAGTATGTATGTCCTAGAGACAATCATTATTAGGGACAAATGTACTTGAACACATTCGTATTATTAATAAGATTAATATTTATGGCAGTTGTAATTATTGAATTATTATTTGATTGTTTGTAATTATCCATTAATGTGCATTCCTTGAGTTTACGTTGTCATTAATAGAGTGAGATATTGATGATAGAGCGTAACTCTAAAATAGCCTCGACTAATGATCATCAAGACTGGGATATCGATGATATGTTATAAGTCGACATGTGGTATGCGTCACATTCTTAGAGAATGTAGTATGTCTCACCTGCTACTAGTAATGGTTACTAGTGATTGACACATTGATACTTTTGGAAAGTATTGGTATACCCTACTGATAAATTGTTTGTTATACATGTCTAAAGTGTTATCAGCGTGTGGGAGATGAAGGTCATTTGACTTGAAGTCAATACGCACCTTGTTTATAGAGTAATGTACTTTGACCCTGTCATAAGCTTAAACTCCTTATAGGATAAGATACGGCTTGTGTTGGGTGCATTATAATGTAAATTAAGGTCGTAGTTGAGCCAAGAATAGGATTCATTCCTCGATTGGATATTCGAGAGAACACTCAACTTCTCAGTGATATAAGGTCGACCAAGTCATTGGCCAATGCAAGAGACATATTTAGAATATGGTCTAGTTGTTGACTAATATGGATGAGATAAAGTGATCAAGCCATTTGAACAGACACATGGCAAATCCTAAGCTTGATCAAGTGTGTCGCGAATGAAAGGAATTTATCATCTCACATAAAGGTTATGTTTGCTGGATTCATGTAAACGTACTTCACATATTGAGTTCGTCATACGGCGCAGTCTAGGAGTTCCGTATGAACCTTAATTGGATTAGCGTCTATATTTGAAGGCCTATAGGGTCATACTATGTCGATTGTCTTTTCGGTCTAAGGGTGTATTGAGAAAGCATTAAATATTCGATTTAGAATCGAGATATTTAAATTAATAATAACTATGAGATAATTTCTATTGGATGGAAATTATTTAATTAAATCAAAATTGGATTTTGAATTTAATGCGCTGAATATATATATATATTAAATGAAAACGGGAAACAGAATTTCACGTAAGGTGCCGCGACGCCAGCCCGACAATGGGCCCAGTCAGACTGGCCCACTGCACCTCGGTTTTTGGGCCAGGCTTAGAGCCCAACCCTAATCTTATTTGTGACTTGATCCTCCCTATATAAACAACACTAAGCCCCATAAGTTAAATACACCAATTCTATAAACTTTCTAGACTTAGAGTCTTAGGACGAAACTCTCTCAAACCTCTGCCAAGATTTCCTGGCTTTCTTGACAGAGGAATACACCGTAGCATAGTGCTTGCAGTCGAAGGGATAGTCGCGTGTACTCCCTAAGTAAAGACTCCAGATAATACAACCTGTAAGCGTTCTAGTTTTATGTTACATGTTTTGATTGATATATAACTATAGCAGGAGAAATTGTTGGGGTAAGTAGAATAAAATTTTAAACTTCCGTTGTGCCTACTTATATGTTTTGAACCCAACAAAACCCTACACTATTAGTTGACTAAATTAACCTACCCATTTTTACAAAGTGAATCCATTGTGAACCAACCTATTTTAACACGTACACATACAACCTACCTTCCTAATTAACCCCCCCTCCCCCCAGCTACTTTGACATAAATTGTGATTCTTCAATCATGAAAGTGTAGATAAACCTGTCCCAAATAAAAAGTGAATGTCAATAAGGAAAACCAAAAATCGCAGTGTGCTAAAATTCTCATTTTTCACATTAAGCTAAGACAAAATAAATTAATTAACCACTAAACATACCTTAATTGATGAACTAAGTTTAAAAAGTAAAAAAGGCAACTTGGTAGGTTTGAAACAGAGAACATAATTACCCCATGTAACAGCAAGCCTCATTGTTAGACTATTTTAGCATAAAGTTCTCCAAAAAAACTTAAAGAGAATGTATAGAAGAACATCTAGAAAAAATGGATACAAATGTCTAAAATGGAGTACTTTAAATGTTGAAATTGAGATATAGAGGAATTGCTGATATAACTCTAAGACTGTCACTTGTTTTTCTCCTATAAATACCATCAAAGATTTCATTATCACATAGCTCAAAACATTCTCAAGCAAGAAACTTAAGTTCTTACACATTGATTTTATATATCCTTTTTAGTTCAATATCTCTAAGGTAAATTAACATTATGGGTGTCAATACCTATACACTTGAGACCACCACACCAGTTGCCCCTACTAGGCTATTCAAAGCTTTGGTTCTTGACTCTGACAACCTTGTACCTAAGTTGATGCCACAAGTTGTTAAGAACATTGAGATTGTTGAGGGTGATGGTGGTGCTGGAAGCATCAAGAAGATGAACTTTGTTGAAGGTTTGTTTTATTGATTTATTTTGTATGCATTGATAGTGTAATGAATTTTTAACTGTCTATATAATTTTATAATTGTCATACTATTATTTTTTAGGTAATTATAGTTCTAACTTATTATGACCAGTTACTTTGAGTTATCTTTTAGGTGACTTTATAATATAAAAAATTCTTTTGCACTCATTGAAAGGTTAGACTTCTAAATTATCCAAGATATATTGCAATATTTTGAAAGTGGCCGTCACAATGGCGGAATCACTTTTGTCGGAACGAATTGACACCCCTTCGTTAGAAAATTATACTGCGCTTATATTTTTTTATGTATATGTATACTACTATGTTATTTTTGTGTGTCTATTTTTTTATATTTTGAATCCCTTAATAAAAATCCTGGTTCAGCCACTTTATGAAAGGTTCTCCGATTAAGTACTTGAAGCACAAGATCCATGTTGTTGATGACAAGAACTTGGTGACCAAGTATTCAATGATCGAAGGAGATGTTCTTGGAGACAAATTGGAATCCATTTTCTATGATATCAAATTTGAAGCTTCTGGAAATGGAGGATGTGTTTGCAAGAGCATAACTGAGTACCACACAAAGGGTGATTATGTGTTGAAGGAAGAAGACCACAATGAAGGCAAAAATCAAGGCATAGAACTTTTCAAGACTGTTGAAGTATACCTCCTCGCCAATGTCCGCACGTAAGAGATGACGTGTTGTGACATTATATAATTAAATAATAAAAATATGCTCTTTTAAAAGTTTAAGCTTTTGGATGAGTTCCATCAAGCTCTTCTAGAGTTCCAAGGGCTTGAGTTTTCATTGTTATAGTGTCTTTATGTTGAGTGTGTGTTCTTTACCAAATCTATCATGGAAAGAACTCTTAATAATGTAGCAAGCTTTAATTTACTTATCAAATGCTTGTACCACAACTAAATGATTTATTTTTCAAATATATGATTTCCAAGCACAATTTGAGTTCAAGTATAATGCACTAACAGCGAAAAAAATATTTACACAATCAAATTACTTAAAAAATAAACTCCGGCAAATGTTCAATTGACAATTTTAATTATATAGCAGTTCTTCTTTTGGCTGGGCCACATCACTCCTATATTTATAAACCTCATAGTCTCAGACAGGATAGGTTGCATCTGTAAAATGACTTGTTTTACTGATATGTCAAAACCCACGACCTTGCATGCTTTGACACTATCAAAAGTTGAATTTCATATTCTATAACTTAATCTAGCATTTGCCTGAATAAAGGTACAACAAACAAAGCATCAAGGACAAGACTCGACAAACATAACATCAAGGATCTGTCGAACCAAAAATATCAATTGATAAAGTACCATGAAGGCATGAAAGTTCAGTTACTCGCATTGATACTACAGGTCAGATTTATAAAACATAACTTTTCATAGGGAAAAGGGAGATCACTGGATGATGACACTGTTAATTTGAAATTAAGCACTTGTAGCTAGACATCGGTGTAGTCATGTAGAACAAGAGGCAAAATATCAAGAGCCTGAAAGTGCAGAATTTTCTGAACAGGGGATGAGTCTTTTCACAAAAGCTGGAATCATTTCAATAAGAAGGTTTCTCTTTGAAGAGTTTCAAGTTCAGTTATAACTTGGTCCTGCAACTAGCTGTACTCAGAAACTTCCGGAATTAGTATGCAGGCTAGAGTAATCCCATTGGAAATGTTGATTACTTAGCCAATATGGACTGATCAGTGCTTTAGTTTGACCGAACATAATCTTCATCTCCTTTCCGAAGGTGTGTTCTTTGACTTGGATTAGCTCTCACTAGCCTTGCTCTTGCTCGAGAATCAAGTTTCCCATCCTCGGTGTCTTTTGAGCCCTTATTTCCACTTGTATGATTTTCAGCTTGAATTGATTTCGGAAAATTTTTGCACTTGGCATGATGTCTGTTTTGACATGAATTGTGATTCTTCAAGCCTGAAAATACTTCTGCTCTCGTCTTTCTCCTCGTGCTTATCATTTGATCATTATCTGCAAACAAAATTTCCAATACTTTCAGAGAGAAATGCGCCATTTATAGTGTGTTTATCTTTGTAAACTACACGACAATTCAGAATTTACAACAGGGTCGCTATTCGTGGTTATTCTGTCATTAATTCATGGTTATTCTACAGTACAGTTGACGTGCTTAAGCATATAGAACACACGAACAAGTTTCACACAATCGTGCAGTATCAAGAATAACTTTTGAAAATGTATCAGCAACATTCCTATTTCTCATCTAAGCAAATTTGTTAGATGAGATGAGTTGGTAAGTCCATTTCTGATGCGCGAATAATTCCGCTCCGTCATGCTCAATCAAATACGGCAAATTTCTCTTGATGTCCCACCGACAAACCTATATGTTGATGTCTCACTGAAAAACCTTTCCGTATCCCATGCACCAGCAAACTACACAAGGGTATGGATTTGACATGTTAAGTGTAGAATAACCAGGACTTCGTGCCCCCTTATGTATTCTGCTTTACTCATTCAGGTTATGAGGAGACATGAGATAGACAAAAAGGCGTGATATTATTTATCCACAGAAGTCGTGAGTAGTAGCTCACAAATCACAATGAAGATGAAGCTATTCTACATACCCCCAAAGTAACAAGGTTAAATTATCTGAACAAAAGTTGTTCAAATCCATAAGGGCGGGGCTTGTATGACTCACATGATAATGTCAACAATAAGCCCGTAAAATGTAAATGTTATGCTATTAAATCATTGTTCCTTGCTTTTCCTCAAGTGCATTTTCAGGTTTCTTCCATAACACTTTGTTTATGAATAAATATGGTTGTGCTACACCATTCAGTATCTAGAAGTTCAAGTTCGTATTACCCCATGAAGGAGTTAATTCTACAATGCATAGCATTACCCGGGCTTGATAAGACTGCACGTGGTCGTGGGACTGAAGTGGCCCTTGCATTTGTTTTGCTTCCACCAAAAATGCTTTGGTTATTGTCCTTGGTTATCCCTGCCAATCAACAGAGTGAATGTCAATCCACTTTCAAAGTAAGAGGTAACAAAAAGTTGTAAAAGAAGTATGTAACCTCTTGACGATGGAAGCCCATGTCTGTCGGGGCTTAAAATACATGCTCGGGGTATCCTCACAACTGATGTAGGAGAATCATCTTTATACACCATCAGGAAGAAGCAAAAGAAAGAAAAAAAAGCAAGAAACTAGTCAAACACTATTAAAGCTGAGAACAAATAAAATGATGGATACAGAACAGCAATGATTACTGATGGAATCAGTTAAATAGTACTATATTAGTGTGGCCAAAGTTATTGCTGGATGTTAATATGCAAACTCCAATATTTTGCTTAAATCTAACCATCTATACTGTGTCATGGTCTTGAAAATGGCGTACTTTGAATAAACCCAACAAATCAAAGCCTTCAACAAGCACTATGCAAGACAAAAAAATATTGTGACAATCAAGAAAGAACTATAGGGATTTGGAGACTTTAAGAAAAAAACGTAGTCTCATAGAAGGATATGCATCCGCTAAAGCTGACCTAGCTTATCAATTAAAGAAAGCTGCACTATTAGTGATAAGCCTAAAGCGTTGAATAGGATCGTCAAACACCAGAGAGTACTTGAAGGATTTCCAATCCAGCAGCACATTGGGATTCAGCTCAAAATAGATGAGGTCCAACGAACAGCATACACAAAATAAAAAAGCTCTAATTTCAGGATTATTTACAAGTAGCAAATCCTTGGGAGGTTAAGTAGAATATGATGTCGTGCTCTATTCCTTTTGCTTGCATCAGGACGTTACAATAAAATCCACATATAAAATATGTCCTGTTTAAGGAAAGCAGGAGGATAAGCAAAAGAGAGATACCAATATAACTAAGTGAACTACAATTAGTTTGACGAACTGTGTGGAACAATCTTTACATCATTTTAAGAAACAAATAGAAAGTCAAACCAATGCCGCCATGTTGAAATTACAAGGAAATTTTAAAGCATAATATAATCCTCATTCCTCTACATTCATATCAACTCGACAATACCTAAATCCCAAACTAGACGAGGCTATATAATCCTCTATATCCATTTCACTTATTTCATTCCAATATTGGCAAATAATTTGTCTTTTTACTGCAAATTAAAATTTCTCTATCACTACAGGTTTTCTAAACCTCGCATTTGTCCCTATACTAACATACAAGTTTGAAAAGCAAAAAATTCTATTATCCATAAGGCTTGTTATTGGCTAAAGCCATAGGGAGTTATGATTCTAATCCAGATCCCTCATCTACAAATAGAATTTTGTAGTCCCCCTAAAGAGCAATGCAAAGATAGTTGATCACAAAACAACAACAATAACATACCCAGTGCAATCACATAAGTGGAGTCTAGGGAGGGTAGGATGTACGCAGACCTTTCCCTACCTTTGTGGGTAGAGAGTCTGTTTCCGCATAGACCCTCGGCCCAAATGATCACAAAAAAACAAACAAGTTGAAATAGAAATGGATTGCAGGATAATAAAGAATTAACCAAAATACCAAGTTAAATTAGCAAAAGACAGATCACATAAGACAAAAGATGGGATTCAACACACAAAGGTGTACCTGAAGAAGAGAAGTCAGTTATGGAAAGGGATTCAAAAGCCTTCAAGGATGGCAAAGACTCATAAGCATACTGATCATCTTCTTCTTTCTGTACCCTCACCTTAACCCTTGGGTACACTTCCAAATTCAAACAAAAAAAATCAAAAAACCCATTTCAGCAAAAGGAAAAAAAAAAACAGAAAAACCCCATGAAAGCAAAATCAGAGTCTAATATGCACAGAAGATTGTCGTTACCCATGGTTTCATAATATACAGTGTCGTATTGTATAGTATGGTATTGTACTGTATTAATGAATACAATGTTTGGATAGATTGTATGGTTTGTTGTGGTTTAATAAAAAATTTATTGTTTGGTTTGATTGTATGGTACTGTATAATAACATATAAGTTTACTAAAATACTCTTATACCTTAATTACAAATTAGTTTATATATACTCTCTCCGTCTTAATGTAAGTGTCTTACTTTTCTTTTTGGTCCGTCCCAAAAAAATATCTCTTTCTATATTTAATAAGTTTTCCAATTCCAACATCCTACTAAGACACTTAAAATGGGACAGAGGGAGTATTAATAAAACTAAGGTAAAGGATAAAATAGGAACTTTAAAAGATAAGTAGGTGGTGGGTGGGGGGTGGTGGAGCGGGGTATAATAGGAAAATAAAATACGTAACCACGCAAAACACACCAAATCTGTGGTTTGAAAAATTAGACTTGTTCATGATTATATAACCACAGGATTACAAAGAGTTTACGATACCATACAACATAATTTTAAGAACAATAGAAACAATCATGGTTTCATAGAAAACAATACAATAATGAATCACGGGAAACAACCATCCAAACAGGGGATTAGGAAAACATAACAAACCAAAATTGGAACTCACTTGAATTTTGACTTGCAGAAGCTTCAAAATTTGACAAGAAAAATGAATACCAAGAGTCCACCAGCTATCTCTGTTCCTGAAAAGTGAAACCCCATATCAGCAAATAAGATCAATCAGGATCATACTCATAAAAGATCAAGAAATCATAACAAACCAAAAAACAAAAACCCCACATGACTTTTTGACTTTATAACTCAGAACTCACCAGCTGCTTGGCTTCTTCAGATATCTCTAAATTTGACAAGACAATGACTCACTGGGATTTTTGGGTTTAAATATGTGACGAAAGACATGAGAAGCATGTGGTGAAAACTGTGAATATTCAACGAAGCACTATGAATGATTCTTGGAACTGGAAACAAATCGTTAAAAAGGTCAAAATCAAGTTTACTTTTTGTTTTTTGCGGATAATTTGAATAAGATTTTGTGTGGACTCTGTCCAAATTATATCACACACTTTTCTTTTTACTTCATCCAAAAAAATGATATATTTTTTTATTTGATAATAATTTAATTTTAAACTTTACCGTACCATAATTTCCCCCCCTTAAATTTCATGCACAATCAAACTATATCATATAAATTGAGACGGAATAAGTAGTTATGTTTGTTTGTATGAGAGTGTTAAATATACCCGTGATATACATGCACGGTTTCACAAGGAAACTTTCCATATGTGAAACCGTGTTATACACGGTATACAAGCCCGTGTATATCACGGTTTTGGCAAGAATTTATGTAATATAATTATTATATTTATTGTATTAAATTAGTGATGTACACTTATCATAATTATAGAATTCTTGTACAACTAAAATAGGGTTTTGAGATTAGAATAGAAATAAATTTTTTCTATTATGAAAAAATATAATTTATATATATACTCTTTCATTAATAAAAATAATCATGAATTATTTCTTCCAGAGGTCAAAGGCCAACAAAATGGATCCTATTTGAAGCACTTTCGGCAAGGTTGATAGAATGTGATGCGTTTCACAAGCATGTACGGTAGGTAATGGGAAGAAAAAACGAGATGGTCAACTAATTGAGGTTCCTTTCAAGTTTTAAATTTCAGTTTCCTTTTTGTATCTGTCTCTCTATATTTTGGCTTCTTTACTCAATCTAACGCGCCATGTATAAGATGTCAATGAAGGAGGACGGAGCGAGTAAAATCTCTTCCACAAAGACTGGTTTTGTTCGGTAACAAATTATAGTCCTTTTTTGTAAGAAGTATTTAATCATTGTTAAAAGTCCACATCGGATATGTCATGGTAACATGACTTTTTATATGGACTTAGATAATCATTTGAGTTATGCTCAAGATTCATTATTTACATGGTATCAGAGCCAGACACATTCAAATTCTTTGTCCACCGATGTTGGGCCCCCAAATTATATTATCCACGCTCCAGTTAACAAAGTCTGAGCGTGCGCGAGAGTGTTAAGAGTCCCACATTGGATATGAAATGGGAACATGGACTCTTTATATGGACTTGGACAATCCTCACTCTACAAGCTAGCTTTTGGGGTTGAGTTAGACCCAAGATCCATTTTTTACCGTCATAAATATTTTTATAGAGTAGTCATTTGTAGGGGTGTTCATGGTAGGTTTTTAGCTAAAACCAAAACCAAATCAAAGTAGTCAATTTTTTAATTAATCAAATCAAATATAATACATATTCATCGATTTTGTTGTTGTCGATTTGGTTCGGGTTTTCATTTTTTAAGAAACTTAATGGTATTTCTCTCTTTAATTTTTTTTCCTATAATTAAGAAAGATTTTTTCATTCTTTTCCAACTTATAATTTGTTATTATTACTTTTTTTTATTATGGGAGCTATAATTTTCTTGGATTATGAAGAAAATATGTTAAGATCTGTAAGCTTTAATTAAGTGAATAAAGTTTATAGGAAACACAATCTTTTTTAGGTGAATCTCATAAATATTTTTTTGAATTAATGAGATTGAATTCCATGGATCTCTTTTAGTATTAGAGATAAAAAAAGTAAATAAAATATTTAAAATTACTTATAAAAATTAATATATCTTATATATATATATATATATATATATATTTATAAAAATTATGTATGATTTGTCGGTACGATTCGGTTTTTTCTTCGGTTTGTTTTTAATAAATCAAAACCAAACAAAATATTATAGGTTTTTAAAATTTTAAAATCAAACCAAACCAAACAACAATCGATTTATTTGATTGCTTTGGTTCGATTTGTGGTTTGGATCGGTTCCTAACCAAACCGTGAACACCCATTTATATTTGACTAATTAACTTGAGAATGTTGAAACAACAATTTATATTTTTCCAAGGTTCTAATTTAAATGTGCTTTTAGGAAAAAACTACAACCTTTTTAATTTCTTAAAAACTGTTTATGCTACTATTTAAAACACTTACTTTTTTCTTAAATGTTTGACTAAATATATTAACTCTCTAAAATAGGCCCTTTTAAAAAAAAAAGAATTTTTGACTTCTCGAAAAATTGGTTAGATTCTTTTTTTTCCTATCTATTGGATGGAGGATAAAATTATCTCTTTTCAAATATGTTAAGAGCAAATTTGACTTTTTTTATTCAAGCTAGAGCAACCGCTACTGGCGAGGTATTTTTGAGCTACTCAGTGGTGTCCATTTTTTCGATCATGTGAACTGATTTTTTTTTAAATGCAAGAGATTGATATTATTATTTTTCATTCTTTATAATAGGATAGAATATACAATGTGTATTAATTCTTGTTGCAGGTTTATCAGTGCTTCAGAATTTAGTTAGGGCTGTTAGAAGAAAACAGCAAAAATATAGTTTAAACAAATAAATTATTGTATTTGATTATGTGACAAACAATAGTGATAGAATACGTGATATACATGGACAAATCATGTCTATCAAACGGACGACTTTTGTATTATCTTACCATATTTTGTAGAATCTTTATACAAATATAATTATGATGTTAGTCTTGTATTAGAAAATTTTATTAGAATTATGATAGGAAAAGGTAGAGTTATTTTCCATAGTTAGGAATTATATATTTGTATATATACGTCTTCATTAATAAAATTAATGAGGGGATTATTCTCTTTCATGATATTAGAAGTCTAGGACAATTTTTTCCTTCTCCACGCAATTCCGCAGCCCCTCTCGGAAACCGTGCTTGGCCGTCGGCCACCTCCTTCCTTATTTTCTTCCCAATTTTTTTTCCAAATCCCTAATTCTCTTCTTGTTCTTTCATTATGTCTTCCTCAAAGAACACGTTTCATCCTGCCCTTACAGTATCCAAAAATCAAGAATCACATCCCTATTGTTCTTGAGATGGAAAACGTCCAATACGCGACATAGGCGGAATTATTTAAAGTTCACGCACGCTCGCATCAAGTCCTTCATAACATCATCCCCTCGGTAACAGGCAAGGAGAATGCGCCTACCCCCGAGGATGACCCTACGTTATGGATGACTCTTGATGCTACAATTCTCCAGTTGATTTATTCCACTATCTCTACGGACCTCTTACAGACGATTATTGAACTCGACGCTACGGCGATGGAAACTTGGAATAGGATGTGTGATATCTTCGTAGATAACAAAAATTCACGAGTCGTTACTCTTGAACATGAAATTTCTCATGTCAATATGGAGGATTTTCCAAATGTCTCAGCCTATTGTAAAAGGCTGAAGAAATTGGCGGATCAACTCAAGAACATTGGTGCGCCCGTCACAAATGATCGTATTGTTCTTCAGATGGTTGCAGGCCTACCCGAGGCTTATAATGGCGTTGGGACACTTCTTCGTGAAAGTAATCCACTTCCGCCGCTCTACCAGGCCCGTTCTATGCTCACGTTAGAAGAGGAAGATTTGGCCAAAAAGGCGGCTACCGGAACTAATTGGTATATGGATACTGGAGCCACTTCTCATATGATGTCCGCACAAGGTAACCTCTTGTCTTATTTCAATTTGAGCAATAATCGTGACATAATGGTTGGTAATGACAATTTAATTCCAATTCGTGGTTATGGTCACACAAATTTGTCCCCACCTCCCATATCCACCTCTAGTCCTAAAAAATATCATTCATGCCCCACAATTAATTAAAATTTTGGTGTCTGTCCGAAAATTCACCACTGATAATTGAGTTTCTGTTTACTTTGACCCCATTGGTTTTTCTGTGAAGGATTCAAGACGGGAATACCTCTAATGAGATGTAATAGTCGGGGAGAGTTTTATTCAATCACCACCACCACCATTTCCACGAGTCAAGCCACGCCATCAACGTTTGCAGCCCTTGCTCCTTCTTTGTGGCATGCACGTTTGGGTCATCCGGGGTCGTCTATTATTTTTTCTCTTCAAAATAAATTTTTTATTGATTATAAGAGTACGCGTAGTACTCAAATTTGTCCTTCTTGTCCATTAGAGAAACATGTTAGCTTACCTTTTGTAGCCTCTTCTTCTAGTACGTTGATGCCTTTTGACATTATTCATAGTGATTTATGGACATCTCCCATTTTAAGTTCTTTGGGCCATTGTTATTATGTGTTATTCTTGGATGATTATTCTAATTTTTTATGGACCTTTCCTTTGTCAAAAAAGTCTCACGTTTTTTCAACTTTCTTAAAATTAGAGCATTCATCTGTACCCAATTTCAACGAAAAATTAAAAATATTCAATTTGATAATGGAAGGGAATATGATAATGGGCCGTTTCGATAATTTTGTGACACTAATGACATATCTTTTCAGTTTTCTTGTCCTCATACGTCCTTACAAAATGTGAAGGTCGAAAGAAAAATTCGTTCCATCAATAATATTGTCCGAACATTATTGGTCCGTGCTTCAGTACCTCCTTCTTTTTGGCATCATGCGTTACAAATGGCTACCTACCTCCTTAATATTCTCCCTAACAAAGGTTTAACATATCAATCCACACTTAAACTTCTTTACAATAAAGATGTCACGCCCCGACTTTTCTCAAGTCTTTCTTTAGGACGTGATGGCACCTGGACAACTATCCCTTTCCAGGCGAACCCTTTACTTCATTTTCTTCCTAAATTAGACAGGTATTTGCGAAAATAATATATATAAAAATCAACTTGAAGTTTACGAAGGACAATCTCATGTGGGGCATTCCCCGAGATAATAAAACTTAATTCTTTAAACAAACTTAGTTTAGAGTAATTTTCACCAAATCCGAAATAATGGATTGATGGTACGATGAGGTCATGGAGACGATCGCTAGCCCTCTTATGAGCTTTTCCTCTATCGCGCCTTCCCGAAATATGTTAAATAAAAGAGTCACCTACCATCCGGCCGAGTGGGAATCTCACCTTACACCCAAAGTAACCTCACAATATTTTTAATTACAATCACATTATAAGAAAATAATAAGCATGTTGAAATAAACAGATTTCAACCCTTTTATTAAATAAATCAATAAATATTCACGTGCAAAATTTTCTCCCCACTCGTCATAAAAAGAGACAACTTAGTTTAATCAGTATTCCTGCTTTTTCCCATATGACATATTATACATTTGTTGCGGTACGTGCAACCCGATCCAGTGCATTTATATATTTGTTGCGGTACGTGCAACCCGATCCAGTGCATTTATTTATTTGTTGCGGTACGTGCAACCCGATCCAGTGCATTTATATATTTGTTGCGGTACGTGCAACCCGATCCAGTGCATTTATTTGTTGCGGTACGTGCAACCCGATCCAATGCACTTATTTGTTGCGGTACGTGCAACCCGATCCAATGCACTTATTTGTTGCGGTACGTGCAACCCGATCCAATGCACTTATTTTGTTGCGGTACGTGCAACCCGATCCAATGCACTTATTTTGTTGCGGTACGTGCAACCCGATCCAATGCACTTATTTGTTGCGGTACGTGCAACCCGATCCAATGCACTTATTTGTTGCGGTACGTGCAACCCGATCCAATGCACTTATTTGTTGTTTAAATATGTCATATGTTCAAAAGGCTCAAAATAATATTTTCTTCCTTCAATATTTCGCCCTTTCCACTTGTAAGGGTTACAACTCTCAAACCGTAAGTCGGATTTATCCCCGTAAAGTCTCAAACTGTCGAGGACAGAGAAATCTATAACATTTATTCAGCACAATATTTCATATTCATTACCGATTTGTACAGTTTTTACGTTATACATTCTGCCCTTCCAGACTTCGGTTGATCCGAGGCAGAATGTTCAAACAGCGATAACTCTCAAACCGTAAGTCGTATTTATCCCCGTAAAGTCTCAAACTGTCGAGGACAGAGTAATCTATAACTTTTATTCAGCACAAACTTTCATATTCATTACCGATTTGTACAGTTTTTACGTTATACATTCTGCCCTTTCAGACTTCGGTTGATCCGAGGCAGAATGTTCAAACAGAGATAACTCTCAAACCGTAAGTCGGATTTATCCCCGTAAAGTCTCAAACTGACCGTAACAGAAAGATGTACAACTCTGTAAAATTTCATCCAATTCTAACAAGTACAGCCCAGTATAACAGATTACAATTTCACAATCCAAACTAGTCATTAAACAATCATAAATTTCATGCTCATTCTTTCAATAACCGGATTATATTCTAACATGTATTGCAACTTAAAAATAAAGGATTTTACTAAGAACTTTGAGTGAGAAAACTCACCTTTGTTGCTTCGTAACCACGAACAAAACCTCAACTTCAACCAAACCTTTTTGGAACTCCTTAATTGCTCTCTTTAATCTTTTTTTTTCTTCCTCTCTTTGTTTTGTTTCTGATTTGCTGTATCTCCCTTTTTGTTGTATTGTATATTTGATGTGTTGTATTGTGTGTGTGTGTTGTTTTTGTAATCAAGTGCAGAAAAATCCCATGATAAGTGGAATGTGGGGGGAGTTATGGGAAAGTGCAGAAAATGCCCATGATAAATGGGATGTGAGGGAGTTAAGTTTTTTTTTTTTTTTTTTTATTAAAATTTTACAGGACTTTACATTCTCCCCTTCTTAAACAACATTCGTCCTCGAATGTGAGTAAGGTCATAACCCATGCACATAGACATGCAAACTGCACACACATGAAACACAACTTCCAAGACTTTACATTCTCCCCTCCTTAAACAACATTCGGCCTCGAATGTGAATAAGGTCGTAACACATGCACATAGACACACAAACTGCACACACATGAAACATAACTAAACACATTTTATTACCTTACTCAAACAGGAAAGGATATTTGATTTTCATCGCGTCTTCGGCTTCCCAGGTTGCTTCTTTTGTGGAGTGATTTCCCCATAGGACCTTCACGGATACAATATCTTTATTCCTAAGACGTTTAATCTGTCTATCCAGTATTTCTACCGGCATTTCTTCATATTGAAGCTCTTCATTCAGGACTATTTCTTGGGTTGGATGACGTGACTTGGATCATGCAAGTATTTTCGTAACATTGACACATGAAACACCGGATGCACCGCTGTTAATTCTTATGGAAGGGCTAGTTCGTAAGCCACATTTCCCACTCTTCGTAAAATCTCATATGGTCCAATAAACCTTGGGCTCAATTTTCCTTTCTTGCCAAATCGCATCACTCCCTTCATTGGAGAGACTTTTAAAAACACTTTCTCCCCTTCTTGAAATTCGAGATCTCTTTTGCGATGATCCGCATAAGACTTATGGCGGCTATGAGCTGTCTTGATCCGCTCCCGAATCATCTGAACTTTATCGTTTGTTTCTTGAATGACTTCGGGTCCGAACAGTAGTGTTTCACCCACTTCGAACCACCCGAGTGGAGATCTACATTTTCGCCCATACAATGCTTCGAACGGAGCCATATGTATACTAGCATGAAAACTGTTGTTGTAGGCGAACTCAATTAGACATAAATGGTCCAACCAGTTGCCCTGGAAGTCCAACACACAAGACCGCAGCATGTCCTCCAATGTTTGAATTGTTCGTTCAGCTTGTCCGTCGGTTTGCGGATGGAAAGCCATACTCAGCTTGACCTTTGTCCCGAGGCCCTGCTGGAAACTTTGCCAAAAGTGTGAGGTGAACTGGGAACCCCTATCGGAAATAATTTGCAATGGAATCCCATGCAACCTCACTATTTCTTTCAAATAAATTTGTGCATACTGCGGTGCCCGATATGTAGTCTTGACTGGTAGGAAATGGGCTGACTTTGTAAGTCGATCTACAATCACCCATATAGAATCATAACCTTCTCGTGTTTTTGGTAGACCGGTCACAAAATCCATATGAATCACCTCCCATTTCCAAATGGGGACGCCAATGTCCTGAAGTAGGCCGCCAGGTTTTTGATGTTCTGCTTTCACCTGTTGACACGTAAGACATTTTCCGACAAACTCTGCAACACCTCTCTTCATTCATTTCCACCAGTAATTTGCCTTGAGATCATGATACATTTTCGTTGATCCTGGATGAATGGAATACCTGGTATTGTGACCTTCGTCTAAGATCCCTTACCTTAGGAACACATAACCTACCCTTATACCGAAAGGTACCATCATTTCCTCCTAATGTAAATTGTGAAGGTTTTCCTTGTTGAATCCTCTCCCGAAACCTAACAAATTCCATATCCTCAAACTGACTCTCTTTTATTTCTGAAGTTAAGGCAGGCTGCGAGGTATCACGTACCACCACCCTACCTTCACCGACCTCAGTTAAACTAATCCCGAGGTTTCCCAATTTTTTGTACTGCACGAACAATACCTCTCTTTTGTACTACCAAGTGGGCCAAACTGCCCATTGATCTCCTACTGAGTGCATCAGCCACCACGTTAGCTTTTCCAGGATGGTAAAGAATGCTAAGGTCATAATCCTTAAGTAACTCTAACCATCTTCTTTGTCGGAGATTCAAATCCTTTTGCGTGGTTATGTACTGCAAACTCTTATGATCTGTAAATATATCTACATGCACCCCATACAAATAGTGTCTTCATATTCGTAAGGCAAACACTACCGCGGCCAATTCCAAGTCATGAAATGGATAATTCTTCTCATGTATCTTCAATTGTCGAGATGCATACGCAATAACTTTTCCAAATTGCATCAAGACACATCCTAACCCAACCCTAGAGGCATCACAATAAACTGTGAACCCTTCTTGTCCCGATGGTAAGGTTAGGGCAGTGCGATGAGTCAACAACTCCTTCGATTTCAAAACTTGTTTCGCATGTATCCGACTCACCGTACTTAATCGCTTTTGAGTCAATCGGGTCAAGGGAGCAGCAAGACTAGAAAAGCCTTCTACAAATCTTCTATAATACCCAGTCAAACCCAAGAAACTCCTAACTTCGCCGAGTGGTAGGTTTTGGCCGATTCTTCACCGCCTCTATCTTTTGGGGTCTACCATAATTCCATCCCTTGACACAACATGGCCCAAGAAGGCTACTTTTTCAACCAAAATTCACACTTTGAAAAATTTAGCGTCTGCCTCTCTTGTTTCAAGGTTTGAAGCACTACCCTCGGATGTTCTTCATGTTCTTCAACACTCTTGTAAATTAGGATATGGAGGAATAGAAATAGGTCTTGTACCTGGAATTAACTCTATAGCGAACTCCACTTCTCTATCCGGAGGAAGGCCTGGAAGATCTTCAGGAAAAACCTCCGAAAAATTTCGAACAATAGGGACATCTTGCACCGCTGGGGTTTTTTTTTTTTTTTTGGGTATCTACTATATTAGCCAGATATGCGTACTCCACTTTGTGACTTCTTAATAACTTTTGAGCCGTAAGATAGGAAATAAGCTGACGTGAGAATATTCCAATCTTACCATTTATAACAACTTCTGGTTCCCCGGAAAAATATAGTTTCACTATCTTTCGTCGGCAATCTAACATGGCATAACATGCTGACAACCAATCCATACCCAAAATGATGTCAAAATCTACCATATCAAGTAGTACTAGATTTACTATTGTTCCTCTGCCATTCACTTCTAATGAGAAATTTTTAACTACTCGAGAGGCCCAAACTGAAGCCCCTACGGGTGTCATAACCTCAAAAGGTTCACTTAAACAGGAAGGTTCTACATGTAGACTCTTAGCAAAACCCATTGACACATATGAAAATGTAAATTCGGGATCGTATAATACAAATGTAGGAATACTCGAGACCAGCAAAATACCTGTGACCACTGCATTAGATGCCTCCGCCTCATTCCTCTGGGGCAAAGCGTAGAGCCGATTAGAATTGTTGGACTGTTGACCTCCCTGACCCTGTCGGGACTGGTTTCCCTGATTTCCCTTGTAGGCGGCTGTGGTTGCTTCTAACCTCCCATGAGAAAATTGAGTTTGGACTCTCCTCTTGCAATCCCTGGCATGGTGGCCTGGTTCTCCACAGTTGTAACATCCTTTTGGTGAGGACCAACATTCTCCAATATGTTTCTTCTGACAAACCTTACAAACCGGGTTGTCACCTCTTGTGTTAGGGCCGGTGGCATGGACATTTCTACCTTGGTGAATGAACCATTTGTGCCATTGGGGCCTGAAATGAGACTGGCCTATTGACTGGTTCGGTTTTGACGAACCCCTACTGCTTTCTTGCCTCTGGTTTTGATTTCGATTAAAGGATCCCGACGATTGAAACCTCTTCTGCGAATACTCTTTTTTTTTTTGCTTTAGCAAAACCTTCTACCCTTATTGCCATATCGACGATCTGAAGGTAAGTCCGATCATGGGCTAATGCCACTACCTTCCCTGTCAAGTTCGAGTTTAAACTCTCAACAAATATTTTGACCTTCTCAATTTCCGTAGGAATACTGTGTGCGTTGTATGCCGACAATCGCATGAACTGGGTATCGTTTGCACATTGCAGTCTCCTTGTTTCAACTATTCAGACTCACGCCTGAGCGCATCTTTTCGGGTGTTAGGCATGTACTTTTCAATGAATGCGACTCTGAACTCCCCCCCACGTCATCGATGGTGACATCGGGGAACAATTTCTTCTACAGTTTACCGTTGCACAATCCCCTTCCATAATCTTTTGAAGGAAGTAGTACAAGAACCAAGTCTTTAAAAAGACTCAAGATAGGCACGGGAAGAGTATGAAAGAAGGGAAACTGTTTAGGATGTTATTCCGTTCACTTATTACTAAGGTGGCGCGCACACCGTCACAATAAGTAATCGTTCAAACACCCAACTCAAAGAAAGTTCCTAAGATCTCTTAACCTGGTTTAGCTTTGATACCAACTTGTCACGCCCCGACTTTTCTCAAGTCTTTCTTTAGGACGTGATGGCACCTGGACAACTATCCCTTTCCAGGCGAACCCTTTACTTCATTTTCTTCCTAAATTAGACAGGTATTTGCGAAAATAATATATATAAAAATCAACTTGAAGTTTACGAAGGACAATCTCATGTGGGGCATTCCCCGAGATAATAAAACTTAATTCTTTAAACAAACTTAGTTTAGAGTAATTTTCACCAAATCCGAAATAATGGATTGATGGTACGATGAGGCTGCGGGACGATCGCTAGCCCTCTTGCGGAGCTTTTCCTCTATCGCGCCTTCCTGAAATATGTTAAATAAAAGAGTCAGCCCTACCATCCGGGGCTGAGTGGGAATCTCACCTTACAGTCCAAAGTAACCTCACAATATTTTTAATTACAATCACATTATAAGAAAATAATAAGCATGTTGAAATAAACAGATTTCAACCCTTTTATTAAATAAATCAATAAATATTCACGTGCAAAATTTTCTCCCCACTCGTCATAAAAAGAGACAACTTAGTTTAATCAGTATTCCTGCTTTTTCCCATATGACATATTATACATTTGTTGCGGTACGTGCAACCCGATCCAGTGCATTTATATATTTGTTGCGATACGAGCAACCCGAGCCAATGCACTTATATATTTGTTGCGATACGTGCAACCCGATCCGATGCATTTATATATTTGTTGCGATGCGTGCAACCCGATCCAAAGTGCATTTATTTATTTGTTGCGATGCGTGCAACCCGATCGAGGCATTTATATATTTGTTGCGGTACGTGCAACCCGATCCAGTGCATTTATTTGTTGCGGTACGTGCAACCCGATCCAATGCACTTATTTGTTGCGGTACGTGCAACCCGATCCAATGCACTTATTTGTTGCGGTACGTGCAACCCGATCCAATGCACTTATTTTGTTGCGGTACGTGCAACCCGATCCAATGCACTTATTTGTTGCGGTACGTGCAACCCGATCCAATGCACTTATTTGTTGCGGTACGTGCAACCCGATCCAATGCACTTAATTGTTGTTTAAATATGTCATATGTTCAAAAGGCTCAAAATAATATTTTCTTCCTTCAATATTTCGCCCTTTCCACTTGTAAGGGTTACAACTCTCAAACCGTAAGTCGGATTTATCCCCGTAAAGTCTCAAACTGTCGAGGACAGAGAAATCTATAACATTTATTCAGCACAATATTTCATATTCATTACCGATTTGTACAGTTTTTACGTTATACATTCTGCCCTTCCAGACTTCGGTTGATCCGAGGCAGAATGTTCAAACAGCGATAACTCTCAAACCGTAAGTCGTATTTATCCCCGTAAAGTCTCAAACTGTCGAGGACAGAGTAATATATAACTTTTATTCAGAACAAACTTTCATATTCATTACCGATTTGTACAGTTTTTACGTTATACATTCTGCCCTTTCAGACTTCGGTTGATCCGAGGCAGAATGTTCAAACAGAGATAACTCTCAAACCGTAAGTCGGATTTATCCCCGTAAAGTCTCAAACTGACCGTAACAGAAAGATGTACAACTCTGTAAAATTTCATCCAATTCTAACAAGTACAGCCCAGTATAACAGATTACAATTTCACAATCCAAACTAGTCATTAAACAATCATAAATTTCATGCTCATTCTTTCAATAACCGGATTATATTCTAACATGTATTGCAACTTAAAAATAAAGGATTTTACTAAGAACTTTGAGTGAGAAAACTCACCTTTGTTGCTTCGTAACCACGAACAAAACCTCAACTTCAACCAAACCTTTTTGGAACTCCTTAATTGCTCTCTTTAATCTTTTTTTTTCTTCCTCTCTTTGTTTTGTTTCTGATTTGCTGTATCTCCCTTTTTGTTGTATTGTATATTTGATGTGTTGTATTGTGTGTGTGTGTTGTTTTTGTAATCAAGTGCAGAAAAATCCCATGATAAGTGGAATGTGGGGGGAGTTATGGGAAAGTGCAGAAAATGCCCATGATAAATGGGATGTGAGGGAGTTAAGTTTTTTTTTTTTTTTTTTTATTAAAATTTTACAGGACTTTACATATCCCTCATATTCTCATCTTAGTGTGTTTGGATGCTTGTGCTGTCCACTTTTCCGTCCACTATAATTAATAAACTTCAAACTCGGTCTACCGCTTGTGTATTTTTGGGGTTTCTGTCTCATTATTGTGGTTATAAATATTTTGATTTATCTTCCAATAAAATCATAATTAGTCGCCATGTTATTTTTGATGAAATCCAATCTCCGTTTGCTAAAGTGTCTAATTCCGTGTCGAGTAATTATATTTTTTTGGACGATGGTCTCTCCCCGTATATTCTCCAACAGTGGGCCCACCATACCCGTGCGTCATATCTGCCAGCAGGCCTACTGCCTGCTGGCACAAATAATACCACTACCGACCAGTCATGTGACCCAGGCCCAGAGTCAGCCCCTGTTCCCCGACCAGCAGGTCCAATATTTACCCAACCCAGATCCGTCAAAATTTCCAAGCCAGCAGGCCCACTGCCTGCTGGCCAGCAACAGTCCCCCAACGTCCCCGGTCTAGTCCATTTCTGTTCTGAGTCAAAGGCTTGTTACTCGTAGCAAAAGAGATATTTTAAAACCTAAACGACATTTTAATTTAAATTATTATGTCACTAAATCACCCATACCATGTAACCCAATGTCTGCCCTTCATGACCCGAATTGGAAAATGGCCATGGATGATGAATATAATGCTCTTATTGAAAATAAGACATGGGAGTTAGTGCCCGTCCGCCTGGTGGCAATATTATTCGTTATATGTGGATTTTTACTCACAAGAAAAATTATGACGGTTCTTTTGAGTGGCATAAGTCTCGTCTTGTAGGTGATGGGAAAACTCAATATGTTGGCGTGGATTGTGGTGAGATATTTAGTTCAGTGGTAAAACCGACTACCATTCGCACTGTTCTCAGTCTGACTCTCTCAAAAGCATGACACATTCATCAACTGGATGTGAAAAATACTTTCTTACACGGTGATCTTAAGGAGACAGTCTACATGCATCAACCCTTGATATTTAGAGACCCCAATTATCCTCATTATGTCTATTTGCTGGAAAAAGTCCTTGTATGAGCTTAAACAGGCTCCATGAGCGTGGCATAAGAGGTTTGTAGGTTTTATGTCTACTATTGAGTTTTCTCACAGCAGGTCTGATCAATCTTTGTTCATATATCGTCATGGTACTTCTATGGCATACATTATGTTATATGTGGATGATATTATTTTGACTGCCTCTTCTGATAATCTGCGCAAGTCTATCATGAACCTTTTGAGTTCAGAATTTGGTATGAAAGACTTGAGACCATTGAGTTATTTTTTGGGTATCGCTGTCACTCGTCATGCATGTGGTCTATTTTTATCACTGAAAAAGTATGCAGTCGAGATCATTGAGAGAGCTAGCATGTTATCTTGTAAGTCCTCTGCAACTCCGGTTGATACCAAACCGAAGCTGAGTGCTCATACTAGCACACCATACGAGGATCCCACCCACTATGACAGTCTTGTAGGGGCTCTTTAGTATCTTACCTTCAAGAGACCAGATATTACTTATGCAATCCAGCATGTGTGTTTATTTATGCATGATCCGAGGGTTGAGCACATGCATGCGCTCAAACGCATTATACGATACATACAGGGCACACTTGATTATGATTTGCATTTATATCCATCCCCCGTCTCTACTCTCGTGGCTTATACATATGTTGATTGTGGTGGATGTCCAGATACCAGGCGTTCGACCTCTGTTTATTGTATGTTTATGGGTAACAACTTGGTTTCTTGGTCAGCGAAACGTCAGGCTACTTTATCGCAATCCAGTGCGGAGGTCGAGTATCGAGGGGTAGCCAATGTGGTGTCTGAGTCATGTTGGCTACGTAATCTTCTATTAGAGCTACACTTTCCGATTCAGAAAGCTACCTTAGTGTACTGTGATAATGTTAGTGCAGTCTATCTCTCTGGGAATCCGATCCAACATCAGCGCACTAAACATATCGAGATGGATATTCACTTTGTTCGTGAAAAGGTAGCTCGTGGACAAGTATGTGTCTTGCATGTCCCTTCAAAGTACCAACTTGTTGACATCTTTACTAAGGGTCTTCCCTTGGTTATGTTTGGAGATTTTAGGGACAATCTCTCAGCGTACGACAACCGCCCGCTATGACTGCGGGGTTGTGATAGAATACGTGATATACACGGACAAACCGTGTATATCAAACGGATGACTTTTGTATTATTTTATCATATTTTGTAGAATCCCTGTACAAATATAATTATGATATTAGTCTTGTATTATAAAAATCTATTAGAATTATAGTAGGAAAATGTAGAGTTATTTTCCATAATTAGGAATTGTATATTTGTATATATACCTCTTCATTAATGAAAATAATGAGGAAATTATTCTATTTCAAATAGTTAACAAATAACTCACATGAGAGCTGATTTTTCAATTTTTACATCCCACACATCTAAAAGAGAGTATATTGATGCTCTTGCCACATCAGGGTTCAAGGAGGTCAAGAGTCAAGACTATTAGATTACCAAGTCTAGCTGTTTAGGGGATAATTAGGCTAACATGAAATTTAAATATACACCGAATAAAAGTCGTCAAATTCAGGAAATCCCAATCTATGTTATTTAATAAAAAAGGTTATACACCTTTTATAGAATGGAAAATCATCCATGAATCACAAATATTAAACGTAATATTAATTAGATACAGTACACGTATAAGTTACATCCACCAAATACATTGAATTTTATAATGATTTCAAATAATTTATTGGTATATTTTATAGAAAGTAAGAACTAAGAACACGAGAAAGTCCATTCAAAGTGTTTGGCCCAGTGGCCAATACATTAGGGTATTGCTGTCTGAGGTTCCGTGTTCGAGTCATTTGATCAGCGAGAGTGGAACTGTGTTCCCCCAAAAAAATCCCTCCATACGCGTAGGGCCAAGCGGTGTATACTAATCCGTAGGGCCAGGCCGGAGGTGGGGTTTTCTGGGGTATGAGGCCGTAATGCGGTGGGACCAGTCACTTTAAAAAGTTTACCCTACCTTAGTTTTATCCAAAGTGTTTGGCCCAGTGGCCAATACATTAGGGTATTGCTGTCTGAGGTTCCGTGTTCGAGTCCTCTGATCAGCGAGAGTGGAACTGTGTTCCCCAAAAAAATCCCTCCATACGCGTAGGGCCAAGCGGTGTATACTAATCCGTAGGGCCAGGCCGGAGGTGGGGTTTTCTGGGGTATGGGGCCGTAATGCGGTGGGACCAGTCACTTTAAAAAGTTTACTCTACCTTAGTTTTTGTCCGCTTGGGCAACTCAATTGGTTTCAAGGGGGATATTTGGAATAAAGACCAAGGATCGAATCCCGTCAGCGGCAGTGTGGGGGTTTCTTCTTGAAATAAAGGAGGGCCGTTGTGCGCAGCGTGGTACTGGTCTTACCTCCTTCACAGACCTGTCGGACCGGGGTGTGGGGCTCCTGGGGCGGGAGATTCCACCTTTTGGAGCAAAGAACACGAGAAAGTCGAGTGGACCCATTATAACACACGTGTCAAAATTAGAACACACCTCACACAACTATAATTACTTGTGCTGACGCATAACCTAAATATTTTACATTATTTAGGGTTCATTACACTCTCTTCACTGTCTCATCTGTAGTAGATCTCTCAATTCTCCAACCTCAAAAAAAGGTCAGCTTTCTATTCTTAATTTCGTAATTACCGTTTATTCAACGCCTAATGAGATTTATTTGTGGAAGTTATATTTATATTTATATCAACTGCCTGTTTCAACTTATGTATTCCATTTCTTACAAAAAAAATGGCCTGATTATGCCTTTCCATGTGTATTAATCAACAACGACATACCCAGTGTAATCCCACCAGATGAGGTCGAGGGAGTTACCCTACTTTGTGACGGGTAGAAGAGACTGTTTTCGATAGACCCTCGGCTTCCATGTGTATTAATATGGGTGTAAATTCAGTTTAAGTAATTTATGGGTTAATTTCTCACATGGTCACTGAACTTTACCCGGTGCCAGAAATTTGACTTTCCTGTGTGAGTTAATGTAGATGCTTATGATTCAGTAGGAGGAGGAATACCCTATTCTAAAGAAGAAGAAAAAACAGAATGATATGCTTTTAGGTGAACATATATCTATGTCTGCTGGTGAAGCTCAAAGAGTACAACAACAACATATACAGTATAATCCCACCGGGTGGGGTTTGAGGAGGGTAGAGTGTATGCATAACTTACCCCTACCTTGTGACTTCCTGCTCGAGTAGAAATGAAAAGGCAACAATAAATAATAAGTTGTAATAGCAACAAGAAAATAAGATAACTAAGTGAAAGAAACAATCACGTAGTAATAGAAAACTAAAAATAAGGAATACGAGAATATTAAAAGAAAAATGACGGAAATAATATTGATCCTACAGGAAAGGATAATAATACTAATTCTAATACTAACCTTCTACCCTAATCCTCGACCTCTATACCCTCTTACGAGGAAATGTAGAGTAATTGATCAAATTTGTGAATGTTCCTATGAGGAAACATATTTTCTACAATAACATACTCAGTATAGTTTCATAAGTGGTGTCTGGGGAGGATAAGATGTAGGCATAACTTACCCCTAACCTTGTGGAGTAGAGGGGCAGTTTCCAAAAAAAACCCGACTCAAAAAAGGATACATCAAAATAGCAAGAAACAAAATAAGAAGCATATTTTCTGAGAAACTAAAATATAGTTTAGTGATTTTAATGATACAAAAAATAGTTTTGTGATTTTTGATATAATGTGTAAAGTTTAGTGACCATGTGTGAAATTAACTCCAGTAATTTGTTTTTGCCCTCAAGATGATATTACCTTTGACACTGGATATCGTGGGAAGTTACATATGATGGCTGTATTCTTTTGTTTTTCTGATTGGTTGGGGAGCTGGATTTGTGCATGCTAATGGATATTTTAATTGGAATCTATTAATCTCTCTCTCTCTCTCTCCCTCTCTCTCTTGTTGCTTTATTGTTTTGTTTTTGAAAAAGAAAAGCATAAAAATGCGATGAGTGATATAAATTTGTTAAACTTTACGAAAGCGCGAAACAATAACTTAGAGACATTACACTCCCTCTTCCCATCTCATCGATGCCTTTTTCCCACTTTTTGAGTGATACTAATTTTCTCAGTTTATTCATTGGGATGCTTGAAGTTGGAATTCAGGGGCCCTGATGCAAATGATTCGTGGGCGTACCAGAATGGCACTTTCTGCTGGTGCGATGTTATATCTTTCAGGTCCTGTACGGTTGATGGCGACAGACGCACAAAGGGTTGCTGCTAAGCTGAACAACTCTGGATTGTTGCGGAGTCAGGCTCTCATTGGAGGGAAATGGGTTGATTCATATGATGGAAAGACTATAAAGGTCCACAATCCTGCCACAGGGGAGGTAATAGCAAATGTGCCATGCATGGGTCGGAAGGAGACAAACGATGCAGTTTCTTCTGCCTATGATGCGTTTAGTTCTTGGAGCAAACTTACTGCTGCTGAAAGGAGCAAATTATTAAGGAAGTGGTATGATTTGATAATGGCCCACAAAGAAGAACTCAGTCAACTTATGACACTAGAGCAAGGGAAACCTCTAAAAGAGGCCATTGGTGAAGTTAGTTACGGGGCTGGTTTTATTGAGTTCTCCGCTGAAGAGGGTAAGCGTATATATGGTGACATCATTCCATCACCATTAGCTGATAGGCGATTATTTGTTTTAAAGCAACCAGTTGGTGTTGTTGGTGCAATTACACCGTGGAACTTTCCCTTGGCTATGATTACCCGAAAAGTGGGCCCTGCTCTTGCCTGTGGTTGTACAGTGGTGATAAAACCTTCCGAACTCACGCCCTTGACTGCTTTAGCAGCAGCTGAACTCTCCCTTCAAGCTGGAATACCACCAGGCGTGGTGAATGTTGTTATGGGAAATGCATCTGTTATTGGAGACGCACTGCTTGCAAGCTCACAGGTAAGAAAAATTACATTCACAGGTTCGACCAAGGTTGGGAAAAAGCTGATGGAAGGTGCTGCTGCCACCGTTAAAAAAGTATCTCTTGAGCTAGGCGGTAATGCACCCTGCATTATCTTTGATGACGCAGACCTTGAAGTAGCTATAAAAGGAGCTCTGGCAACAAAATTCCGTAACACTGGACAAACATGTGTATGTGCCAATAGAATACTTGTGCAAGAAGGGATATACGAAAAATTCGCAAATGCTTTTGCGAAAGCTGTCCAAAGCATGAAAGTTGGAGATGGTTTCAGTGATGGCGTGGAGCTGGGCCCTCTAATTAATGACGCAGCAGTACAGAAGGTTGAATCTTTTCTAGAAGATGCTACTTCGAAGGGAGCTAAAGTCCTTGTTGGGGGAAAGAGACATAGCCTTGGCATGACCTTCTACGAGCCTACAGTCGTAACTGGAGTTAATAATGAGATGCTCTTGGCGAGGGAGGAAGTATTTGGGCCAGTCGCGCCTCTTTTGAAGTTCAAAACAGAGGAAGAAGCAATCCATATGGCTAATGACACCAATGCTGGTTTAGCTGCTTATATATTCTCAACAAATATTAAAAGAGCTTGGCGTGTCACTGAGGCTCTCGAATATGGAATTGTTGGAGTTAATGAAGGACTAGTTTCGACTGAGGTAGCTCCATTTGGGGGCGTGAAACAATCAGGTCTCGGCCGTGAAGGTTCTAAATACGGGTTGGACGAATATTTGGAGATGAAATATGTGTGCTTGGGAAGTATGAGCTAAATCACCAATGCAAGTTCTCATAACAAGGGACACCATGGTGTCAGTCTGAATTGGGTTAATACGGTTTTCATGTCTATCCATTTGGGTGAACCATTTTGAGCGTCTTTGTTGCCCTATTTTTTTCAATAGTTCTGCTCTTTCATTGCTTTCTGTTCTCTTCTTGGGCAACTTATACATTGTAGCTGAAGAACGATGAATGAAAGAACTTCATATGAGGCAATTATTTTGTTAATCTTATAGTATAGCTGACTAACCACATTCAAAATTTAGAGGTCACACTGATAATCAACAGTGTTGGAGGTTATGTCATTGAAAATGCATCTTATTTCTGTTATCGAATATGACACAAAATCGCATATTGAAAGCCTATATTAGGCGAATAATCCTAGTATAAGATGATGCAGTCACAAGTAATACAGGAAACTCAAGCTTACCTGTTTCTTGTATTACAGTTTATATCCTTTGAACTGACTCAAATACGAGACTAACTGAATTCTTTCAGACTCATAAATTAATGTTCGTTTTTTCACATAGATGTATCAACTTAGATATGATTCTGGTCTGTGCCTTCATACTGAAAATTCGTCTCTGTGATTTCCATTGGGGTCACATAGCCGGGGTAAACTATAGGTGAATTCTTGTAATATGATTTTTGAGAGGAGTAGTGGCTTAATATTCATCATGATCACTCTCTTTATGACGGTATTATTCGAATCAGCTTGTGTGCACCTAACTAACAAATCACGAAGCTTACGACATCCTTTAAGCACGAGTATCGGGTATCAACCTGTCTATCAAGATTGGAGCAGATGAACTCACATTAAATGTTGAAGCTGTGTTTGCCCAAGAAGAATTTTATGGCCATAGCATTAAGAGTTTGAATTTCAATTGTCCCTTGAAGACTAGTGCAAAATAGGTTGTTTTTATGTTAACAACTTGAAGTACAAAAGGCTTTTCTACTAAAAGTATTCATACGTTCCCAAGAAGATTTTTCATGGCCACAAAGCTATGATTCAATAGTAGTATTAAGAGTTTAAATTTCAATTGATTTCAACTATTTTTTTTACAAACAGGACACGCAGCCGCTACCCTTCAGTGCGCACAGGGTAAACCCGCTCATGTGTAATAGCCCGTAAATCACATAGGAGAGATAAACTGCACTCGACAACCAATTGCTTTCGACTACTAGTGGTTAAAATAAATTCTTTTTACTCTTATGTTAACATTTGAAGTACATACAGAACTACAGGTTCGAATTTGGATGCCTCCTAACCATAGTATTGTATATGAGTTCTTCTCAGTCCATCGTTAAGCATGTATGTAACTAAGGAAAACGGTAGGAGATACACATTAAAGAAATTTAAATTGAGTCAAATTTGTAATTGACCTTTTTTCTCCTCTTGATAATTAGTCAGACCATATTAATTTATTATATTTAAGCGACATATATTATATATTTATTGATTTGATATAAATAACAACAACTATAACATATTCAATGTATTCCCACAAAGTGGGGTCTGGGAAGGGTAAGATGTACGCAGACCTTATCTCGACTTTTATGAGGTAGAGAGACTGTTTCCGATAGACCATCGGCTTAAAAGGAAAATAGTAGATGCAGGATTGCAAGGAAAATAAGATCACAAAATATCTAAATAGAAAGAAAATGGAGTAACACATAGTAATACACACATAAAAAATAAGAATCTATGCGATACCTAAACAATAATACTTAGCAAGAGAGAAGAGTAGAAGAAGAGGCTAGCCCCCTACCTTACCCACACAATGTGACAAAACCTCAACTACCCACTACCCTAATTATCTACCTCCAAATCTTCCTATCTAGGGTCATATACTCATTCAGCTAGAGTTGTGTCATGTACTGTCTAATCACCTCTCACAATTCTTCTTCGGCCTGCCTTTCTCTTTCATAATTCCTGCTACCGCCAATCTCTCACACGTCCTCACTGACACATCTTCACACATCCTCTTCACATGTCCGAATCATCTCAGTCTTGCTTCCCTCATCTTATACTCTACGGAGGTCATTCCGACCTTGTCCCCTAACCTATTTATTGATTTGATAGAAATATCAAATAGGTATCCCTATCAAATATATAGAGTTTTTTTTTAAAACTTGCAGGGACATCTTAAAGAAAAAAAGTAAAAAATATAAAGAAAAATGGTCAAAAATACTCCTCTACTATACAAATATCTTAATTTATCTTTCAATATAAAAAAATTACTAGTATATATTTTCTCTGGTAATTAAACAAATTTGAACATTTTAGGGTATATAATGACCCTTAAAAATGACCCGAAACTTCCGTAAAGAGGTTTAGTGAGGGTTTATTGGAAATGTTAAATTTAAGCAAACGGAATTTATCATGGCAGCTAAGGCGTTTATCAACAGCAATTAGACAAAGTGTAGAAGATGAAGGCGATTGGTTTTATTCATCAGAGTGGTGGGGCTCACTCTCCGATGGCCACACAGTTTTCCGATCAATTTCCGATAAGGGAAACGGTGTCGTTTCTGTCGGAGCTTATCCTTCTTCCAGACCAGTTCAGTATTTCTCTCCCTTTATTCCATTTTAATTTTTCGTTAACTCCTAATTTGTCTTATAATGCTAATTGTTGAGTACTCCTTATATACTACTCCTTCTCCTTCCGTTTACTTTTTAATCCGTTTAAAAAATAATGTCTCTTTCTTTCTGACAACTCTTTAAATATTTAATGATATTTTGGTACATTCTACCTTTTCTATTTTCTATAGGTTAAGACCACAAAATTTAAATTTCGTGTCAAGGAGTAGTATTTCCAGAATTTCAAAGTTCTAACTAATAGTTGAATGTGCTCTTTTTTAGCTAAAGAGAGCTACTAATTTATTGTTCTAAGGCTTTTATTTCTAGGATTAATACATAAACAAGCCTTTAAACTGGCCAGTATATCCCATTTAGATACTCGAACTAAAGTTTGTTCTAATTGAACACCCAAACACATAGTAAAGTGTTCATATTAGACACTTTCGGTTTAAGTTTTGGAAAAACTTCTGCGCGTGTTCTCAAGTGTACATTACGTAGATAAGTTAAACAGGTTAAATGTGTCACCTCCTTTAATTATATGCATTTGCCTAAATAAGCCTTAAAATCTCTGGCCTATTCTGATTGTGGTTGATGTGTATACTTAAAAGAGATGGCCCATTTGCGCAAAAGTTTTTTCAAAAATTGAACCAAAAGTGTCTTAAGAGGAACTCAATTGGAACAAGTCTTAGTTTGAGTGTCTAAATGGAATTTGCTGGCGAGTTTAAGGGGCTATCCATGTATTAAGCCTTACTTCTATAATAAAGGTAGTACAATGTTGGATGTGTTGTAAGTACGAGTTTGAATCTAGCTGGTGAACCCTGTGTGATATTTTAGTGGAGAAGGGTAGGGGAGCGGACCAATTATGCGGAAGTTGAAAAGAATGTCCATTATAAAAAAATCCTAAATTCTCTGGGAAGGCAAATTATGGTAATGGTTCGAGTTCACATGGAGGGAAATGGAGATATTTAATATTCATATAGCTGATCCTAACTAGCTTGTGATTGAGATGTTTTTGTTATTGTTTTTCTTATTGGATGTGATATTTTACGCTTTTTTGTAGTGATGGAATAATGGGGCTAGTTTTGGTACTTTCTTTTGACAGGAAAATTGTTATTGGGCAAGAACAGAGAATTGGCTTCACAAGAGGTACGAAAAGATATATCCGGGGCATGGACATGAAGGGTATTTCAGGATTCTTGGTTACCAATGGCGTAATCTTCACTTTAACGACGACACTCGCCAAAGCACAGTTAAAATAATGGCTGCTTACAGGGATTCAGATCCTGGTTCTATACACTTGATGCAGCAGGCAGAGTGTCTCGCTGTTCCATGTAAGTATCACAATATTATTATATGTCTTATCGCGCCTCTGCAATAGTAATCATGTAATAGAATATATGATTCTCAACGAGTATAGTTTCATTACCTGTACATTTAGCTTCCCAAAAAATATTATGGCTTTAAATTTTGGTCCATCATTTGCACATCAGCTATTCAGGGTTCACGTGTAGAATGTTTTCAGGGATGCATATGCTCTTTCTCTGTCTGTGGTGGTGAGCTTTTAGTGTCTTGATTTCCTAAATAGAGAGGCAAACAAGATTCTTTCGCCCTGTGTGAGGGTAGGATGGACGCAGGCCTTACTTCTACCTTTTGCGGGGTAGAGAGTCTGTTTCCAATAGACCCTCGGCTCAAAAGAAATGTAATCATGCAGGATTGCATGAAAAAGAAGACAACAAAATATCAAGATACAAAACAAATGGCGCAACATAGTAATATACATATAAAGATAATGATCTACGCGATACCAAAATAATACAACTAAGAAAAGGAGAAGAGGAGATGGAAAGGCTAGCCTCCCACCTCTCTCACACGTAGAGCGACAAAACAGAGAGGCAAACAAGGCATGTTCTAATAATAAAACTAAAGGATGAATGGTACTATTGTTGCCTTATTCTTTTCAATAGCTGGTTGATCCCCCTAAATAAATAAGTCTTTTTCTTAGTTTTGCATTTGGTTCTTGAGTTGGTCAGGTCTTTTATCGAGAATTAATTTTGCTGCTTTACTATGAGAAAGGGCATATAGAATTATTCATTATGGGGAATATACAAGTTACTCAGTTTATAGCTACCTTTTCTCTTTCCTACACCAATTCCTTTGCATGGTTTCTCTCTTCTTTGTGCAACTGAATCTCAATTTTTGCTAAACTGAGTTGTAAATATGGTAGTGATATTGAAAACAAAACTAAGATGAATAAAGAATGTCAGACACTTTTCTCATTTTCAGATCCCTTTACTTTAGGTACTGAGGGGGAGGGGGTTTCAATAGGGTAAAGTATGCCTTATCCACTAAGGCTTACTTAACGTGTCATACTTGTCCAGTTCTCCTCAAAGATAATCATGCTTTCACATTTTTAGTGTTGCATCTTTTCATATCATCTACCTCTACAGATGTGAAGAGCATGGTCTCTGCTGGCTTGGCTACCATAGCATCTTGCAAATTCGATCTTGAAAGTGCAGTTTGTGGGAGAAAACCAATGAAAATTTTATGCATTGGGCATGGTGGAGGAAGCATTCCATTGTTTTTGGCGAGTAAAATCCAAGGTTCGGACTGTATGCTGTTTATCCTGCCTCTTTTCCCTTTTAGTCTCTGAATTTGATAATTCTTTTGGTGTTGTTGTGTCATTTGATAATGTCTGAACAGGAAACCATTAGCCAATCCTTCTTATCACTGGATCTGATAGTAAAGACACATTTTTCTTCTCCTTTTGACGTAAAATTTCATCTCGAAGGCAAGTATTGGGGCATATCATCTGACATGACATGATGCAGCCAGAGATGATACAGGAAACTCAAGATTTTGTGTTTCTTGCATTATATTGGTCCCTTTGAACTAAAAGGGCAGTCCGGTGCACTAAGCTCCCGCTATGCGCGGGGTCCGGGCAAGGGCCGGACCACAAGGGTCCCTCTGAACTAACTCAAATATAAATACTGACTGAATTCTTCCAACTTATGAAGGAATCATCATCTTTCCCGTAGAAGATATACATGATGTGAGGTCTGGTGGAAGAATAATGGTAGAGTGAGTGCCTTTTAACTTGAATAGTGCTTGTGGTTCTGGTCTGTAGGTTTTGCTTGGATCACTGGGCATCTCCGTGTCAGAGAAAATTCATCCCAATGTTTTTGTTTGATTCACATAGCTGGGGGTAAATGATGAAGGACAAACTTTTGATCCTAATAGTAGAACTTGGAGCACTGTTATCCAAATGTTACAAAGTTCCATAGTGGTCTCTGGACTTCTCGAAATATGCCTGTAAAATGAACACTTCGGATTGCTTGTATCATTGGAGAATAGATATGAATATTGGATTTACCTAGACGAGAAACTATGATGTTCTCTGCTTTTAAATCCTATTCTCGTGTTTACTTCTTAGGTCTTCAGTTTCTATCAATTGTTATTGAAACTTTGGGGGCACTTGTTCCTAAACTAGCTTCTGCTTGTTTTGACGTACTAATATTTTCCCAGCTATCTATTTTGTAAATAACCCCTGCGATGTATCAGGTGCTGAGGTACACATAGCTGAAATCGACCCTGTCGTAATCTCAGCCTCAGTCCAAGCTATGGGGTTCCCATCTTACTCAGTTATGACCCCATCCGGTAGCCGTGCACACTCAACTCCCGATCCTATCGAAGAAGTTCAATGGAAAGGCATTCATGAGAGGCTTCAATTACACGAATCAGATGCTGAGAAGTTTCTCCTTGAGAACAGAAATCTTTATGATCTTGTTTTCATCGATGCGTATGACGGGGAAGATATCTTTCCTCACGCGCTATGGGATACACATTCTCCATTCCTCAACTCTCTCGCGGACCAACTACACCCCGAGCATGGAACCGTTGTCGTAAACCTTCACTCAGATGTAGATTTCAGGGATGCTGACTTCTGTCCACCTGGTTCTCACCTTTTGCCAATGGGAAAGTATGTTTCTAAAGTGTGCAGAGCATACAAAGAAGTTTTGTTAGGGACTAGGAGTTCCAACAATGGTCTAGCTTATGTAGTATCTGTGCCTTGGGTATGTAATACGTCTCTTGTTGTGTGTAGAGGTTTAGAGAAATCTAGTAGAGATATCGTTATGAAGACTATGATGTCTAGAGCCCTAGTTGTTGAGAATATTCTTGACTTGCCATTTTCTTGTTTGCAATATTTGAAACGAGGTTTTACTCTCGTGAATTAATATGAATTGAAGTGTTTTGCCTTCTCTTCAAAGACGTCCGTATTCACTTTCATCATATTAAGAATGGCGCTTGTATCCAGAATCACTTCCTGGACAACTTAGAAATTATCTTATGCAGGAAAAGTGCAATTAGTCCAATCTGTTATTTTTGGGATGCAAGCCTACTGGGCTCAGTTATATGCTATACCTGCCAAGGTTATGAAGGCTATTGATGCATATTACAGGAGCTACATCTGATCTGGAGTACACACAATTATTACGAAGGCTTTGGTTGCATGGGATCAGGTTTGTTTGCCTCAATCTGCTGGTGGGCTGAGATTGATTAACTTTAAGCTATGGAGTAAGGCAGCCATAGCCCAAAGCTGTTGGGATATTACTCATAAACAGGATAAGCTATGGATCAAGTGGATCCATGCTTATTGCATTAAAGGGCAGCAGATACAAACAATGCAGATACCTCAGCAGGCATGTTGGATGATCAGGAAACTATTGGAAGCAAGAACTGTTCTGAAAGAAGTCCTGGTCAAAAGTTCAAGCCATAAGGGACTAATTAAACAGAACTATCTTTAGCTGATAGGGGACTGTCCCAGAATGAGATGGAAGGGGCTTATGTTCAAGAATGCTGCTCGACCAAAAGCCAAATTCACACTCTGGCTGCAGTTACAAGGAAGATTGTTGACAGCTGACAGGTTAACTACTTGGGGGAATGAAAATGTGGGCGGATAAACTTTGCAGTTTATGTGGCTCAGCAAATGAATCCAGAGACCACTTATTTGTTCACTGTGAATACTCACAAAAGATATGGGAAAGATTGGTACAATGGCTTCTACTCCAAAATTACTTTGCCCCAGACTGGGAACAACACCTTAACTGGATAGTAATGAAGTCCAAAGGAAAACACAGAGTGCACAACTAACGCGAATGGCCTACACAGAAGCTGTCCACTCCATTTGGATAGAGAGGAATTAAAGTATCTTTGAGAATAAAACAAGGCCCTGGGAAAGTCTAGCTAGAGAAATAATCTATGTTTATCATGTAAGAGCCCCTGTGGGAGTTAGGACCATGATTAAAAGATTTGTGTTCTAGAATTTCTAATCTTACTTTCTTTGTAATTGGGAGTAGTTGATAGAATAGCAAGCTGTGAAGGCTTTGCTATGAAAATGTCAGTTCATTACCAAAAAAGAATGGTGCTTGTCAAATTTAAATCATAAAAAAACCGTTAGGTGGTTTCTTTTTATCTACCTAAGTTTTGGGGGACAGTTACCCAATACATGTGTTGGTTGTAGATAGTAAGTATTCGATGAAATAGTTAAGGTACACGTAAGTTGGCTTTAACACCACCATTATTAAAAAACAAGATACGAAGCTTGTGACATAGAACCTGTACTTGTACATCCGCCCAACTAATTAGCATGTTCCACAACCAAGATTTATTTAGAGAAAGTATAACAAAGGACAATATGTTCTTTATTACATCAAGGAGAGATTATGAGGAACATATTTCGACATAAGTCGAATTGCAATGTAGACAATAAAGTAATCATGTACAATCATTTAAACCCCCAGACGTATAGCATGGCTAGGTCATTATATTGTAGATGAGAAGTATGTTATATTAAGAGTTTATAAGTTATACATCGTCGGTATAAAAAAAGTATGTATACTGACTGACAATGTATATAACTTAGAACTCAGTTAAAGAGTAATGCGCATGCAGCCATGCATCTGTCTAAAGAGGACTAGGATCCAAGGAACAGAAAGCAAGAAACTCAGGATCACACTCAACGACGGCCATAAGATTTACTTCAAGGCTTATCCAAGCTTCAATGCCATCTGATGTATTTGTATCCATCAAAGCAATGTAATTTGTAGCAATTGGAAGACCTGTCTCAAAACTGCTTACTCGAGACCAAATAGGCCTTCCCCATCCAAAATCTACTTCATATAATCCACCATTGCACAAACTAGTACAACCAAAATAAAGAGCATTATTATTGGAGTAATACTTTTCTTCCAAAACTCTCAAATTTTCCTCTACCTTGAACACACCTCCTTCCCCTTTTATTTCCTCGATAAATTCGTTGTTGACTTTCTCAGCAGCTGACCTTAAACATGCTATAACATGACGTACCTCTAGATCAGTATCACAGTTGTACGAAGAAGCAATGTTCCAGATAATGTTCCCCATGGAAAATGGTAACAATGGTGGTGAATGACGAGGTCTCAAGTTCATCGAAAAGGTGAAAATTGAAGGTTTTCGAAATCCTGATACAATATTTGAAGCTAAGCAACCATCGCGGTTTTCCATATGAGCCCCATCACGGACATAACAAAAGTGGAATGTTGCACTTTGGCCTTTAGCGCGGCTATGGCCGAGGCATCAAATACAAATCTCCTTGTCAGACACTTAAGTTGTTCACCAAACAGAGTAGGCCACATTGTCAAGGTTAATTCCTTTGGCAATTTAGGATTAGGGATGAAAATCAATGGTGAAGTAGTGAAATCAGGATGTATATTTTGTCTTGAAGATGATTCACATGCCCAAGATTTCAAGAAAGTCAAGAGAGAATGACCATCAATTATCTTGTGAGAAGTATATATTCCAATGGCAATGCCACCACATTCAAAGAAGTTCACTTGAATCATCACCACAAAGTCCATTTTTTCTAGCTCTTTAGAACATGGATCAAAGGAAGCAAATTGTGTATCAACCTATTATTAGGCTTAGCGCCAAGGAAACTTACATCAACATGTTCATTGTTCTTAAATTTTGGAATATTGCTGTTTGCATAGAATAGAATAAGAGGAACATAAGCATGTTCAACTAGTTGATCCAAAAGGGAATGTTTGTGTGTTTTCAAGTGATGGGCAGTTGGTTGAGCTGGCCTTTTATCTATGGAGATGATCTCCATATGCATACCCATCTTGTTGGCCTCTTGATGCTCCATCTATTAGAAGATATGATTGAATAACTAAAGATGTATTCTCTGTAATAACTTATGTTTTTAGAGGAAATGGTCTATTCTAATTTATAACAGGGTAACAAAGCAGGAAGAGGTCTTGAGTTTGAGTCTTACCGTCAACCATTATCAATTTTTTTAATGTGTTTGGCTCATAAAAAAGAACCAAGCTCGCATGTGAGAGGACGTGTGGAAGATATAAGTAATAAAATATGTTCTTTCTAACAACTTAAGTTTTTAAATTAGATGATCACACAATTTAATAACATCCCGCGCATAGCGGGAGCTTAGTGCACCGGACTGCCCTTTTTTTAGTCAAGAAATTGAGTTTTTACAAATAATGTACATGAGATAACTGTTGCATAAACGATTAACATTATTATTCTATAAGTGATATAAGCATTTGAAAAAGAATCAAATAATTTCTTTAATCATTTTCATTAGTAAATCAATTAAAGTGTTAGATCTTCAACTAATTGTACAATTTCTTGTATAAATTTTAATTAAGAAAGTTACTCTTACCACTAATATCAGATTGACCACTATGTTTTAAGAAAAGTTAAAAGGTTAAGGTAGACGAAAATAAATGAAAGAAACTCAAATTCATCAGCATTGAGGATTTATATATAGCATAAGAATGAAATAGCAACAATCAAAATGTTGTAGCTCTTGGTTTTTTAATTCTCTTAACCCTCAACTTCAAATATGTTTCTAAGTTTCTTGCACGACTTTAATGCAACTTCTTCACAGTACACCCCATAGGCTATATACAAGTCTGAAATATATGCTAAATGAATAAACCTTCTATGCAAATCCACTTCACAAACTTGGAATAAACTAATAGTATACTAATCTTTCCTAGTGTTGGTTTACAAGGATTGCAAGAAACGGAAATTACAAGTAACTGCTTATGTAAGAATTGAACTTACAATTCAACTAGAAACTGAAAATTACAATATAACAATAAAACTGAAATTACAATATTTGTTGAACAAGAAGACCGGAAACTGCTTTGATTTTTGCTGAGTCGAGTGTGGCACTCTGTCCTTAAGACAATATTGCCCCGTATGTATCCTTTATACGTCCCGGACAATTCGTCTCCCAAGATAAAACAGCAATGGAACAATTGAGCAAAGGAAACTCAAAAGCTACCGTGAAGAATATTGAATAACGAAATGATGCTTGGAAGATTAGGAAGAAACTGCTTGCTTTCTGCTTTGTGTATTTTCGTGTATATGAAGTGTGCCTCAACAATGGTGTAAGGGGTGTTTATATAGGAGGAAGAAGGATCGTTGATCGCTTCCATAATGACCATTATTGGCCAAATAATGATCATTATGGAGGTAGTAAAGCCACCAAATAAATGGAGAAAATTGCCAACGGATTGGCCATTATTGGAGGTGTAATTCAGCCAAAATAAATGGCTGAATTGAGTGCTGGACGTTTATGTTCTGGACCGTCGAAATTCTGACTTTCTGAAAACTTCAGGGACCAAACTGTACATCTTGCAACTTCAGGGATCAAACTGCACATCTGAAAGAATTCTGGTCCGAACTGCACATCTGAAACTTCTGGGATCAAACTGTACTTCTGACAAAGTTTTCTGGCCCAAAAAGATAATATCAGAAGGCCCACTGGCCCCGAGGACCCGAGACCCCGGAACCGGACGGGCGGGCGGCGGCGCGCGTGGTCTTTCCTTGAACCGAAGCACATCTAGGTCCTCCCTCCTTTAAACACATGGGATACCCCTTGGGGTCCCAAACCCCAAACCAATTTCGAGTCTTATATACACAACAATTCTTTCTTCCTCTACCGATGAGGGAGAATTGAACACAACACCACACTTTCCATGCTTCAAACACCTCACTTCGTGAACCAATATCTCTTTCATTTCTCAATGAAATTTGACGATTCTTGGCCCTACGGTTATCTACGTACTTAGTACATCATGCATGTGTGAATAACCGGATTCTCCAACATACGTAACACTAGTGTTTAAGCCGTTAAAGTTGGTCGGTCGCAACTCCCGCCAAAGGCTAATTTCCAAGACCTAGTACTTGACTTTAACATGTTCTGAGAAGTCGAAAATAATTTTACAAAGTGTAATAAGTACATGTGACTCGTCGACAAGTTGACATGTGGCAAATTTAAGATGGAAGACATATATATATATATATAGTTTATTTATTAATGCATAGCAATGTGTACATTTTTTACGATCGAATATACTAAATACTGATGAGGAAATTTACCATAAATTCAATCAAAACTTTAATAGTTACAATCCAACATGAGAATCATATAATATTAGAATCGGAATTTTGTACAATTTCGTTTAATAAATTAAGTGAACTAAAAGTTATGTTCAATAATAGAATATTTTAGTGTCAATTTGTAAAAATGCTATATATGGATCGATTCATTCTGACGTGCATAATCCAAGAAAAAGGGATAAATCATCACAATAGTTCATTACTTTTTAATTGGGTGATCATCTGAAGGGCAATTTACTAAATTAATTATATCCTACCATCTTTTACGTTTGCACTTGTCGACAAGGCACATGCAAATTGTGTTTTGAAGTTTACAGAATGAGTAGTTATCAAGAATAAGGTTACTTAAAATTACACATTCTGCAAACTTTGAAAATATTTTTACAAAGTGAATTATAAGTGCATGCGACAAAACGTAAAGTTGAAATTACATAAATTTTAGCTGAAAAAATGTACCAAACTGATTTAGCAATCTAAATATAGTAATCAGTTAATTCATCAAAGTCTTAAATCAAAGAACAACACATATTGCAAAGAAATAAATCTTGAATCTAACTCTAACTCCAAAATTAACTCATGAGGGGAGAATTATTCAAATTCATATAAGGAGATCACTCATTTCATTAACTACCGATGTGGGAATTTTTCATTCTTTAACACATATATTACACATAAAATTGTAATAAAATAACAATATAGAACAGATAATTATGTTCATGACAAAAAAAAAAGAGACAAATAAGAATAACTATGGGATCGCACACGGTTTCCACTGCCGACAAGAAGAACCAATTTAATTTATTTTTTGAACAACCAATTAAAGCATGCCATATGGGCCAAAAACTCAATGAAAAGAGTTGAGCAAGTTGGGAGAAATTGATAAATATCCATTTTTAGATGGCTAATCAAGTTTCAATTAGCGTTTTCAAAATTATTTAGTATTTAGACATTTTTAATAGCGGAAATGAAATTTTGACAAGAATACCGCTACTTATAATACGGAAAAACTTTCTTTATTGGAGTTTGAAATCTATGAATTTAATGAGTTTATAACTCTACTAAATTTTTTCACTTAAATTGTAAAAGTTTAAACTCCATAAATTATTAAAAAGTTTTAAACTTTAATAAATTTTCGAACTCCATCACACTGTTAAAATTTCACTTGTTAAAATTTCGAACTCCATGCGTGTGCTGGAGTTATTCCATGTTTTGACTAATGATACTTTTGTCCAAATATAATTTCTCTTTAAAAGTAATTATTTTTAATTACATTCTAAATGGTGGTTAAATCAATAAGTTGTTTGAAAACTGGCCATCTGGTATTTTTCTGTTACTTTTGGTCTATCTTTGTGTATGATGTAGTTTTTTATGTTACGATTTTGTATTATTTTGACAAAAGATTATGATGTTTTGGTTAAAAAAAATTCACAATTCCGTTAAATTTAATAATCAAAGTTTGATAAATATTTGACAGAGTCAACAATGTCACTTTTGGAAAACTTAGAGGACCAAAACTGCGTAGTTAATACTTAAGGGACTATTTTGAACCTACTACAAAAAATAAGGGACTATTTTTGTCATTTTCTTTTAAAATACCACTTTGAAGTTTGAATCACAGTTTTTTAGGACACGCTGTATTTCTATCCTGTTTGTAGTATCCATCAAATTAAAAACAGAAAACAGCACACAAAAAGATGTGTAAATCTATCTAACTGAAACTAATATGAAATTTGTGTGCTGCAACTTTGCTCTTTATCTTTCCCCTAAAGTTCACCAGTATATAAACACTTACTTTGTGATACCTTAAAATCATCAAAAAAACAAAACAAACACATAAAGCAAAGTGCAGAAATATGTGTGGTCTTATAGATATCTGGACAACTGAATTTGCAAAGTTGCAGAACAAAGTGGTTGAAAAGAATCCAAGAACTGAATTGATTGGTGAAAACCATGAAACTAAAAAAGGAAATTGGAGTTATCAATATGTTGTTGGGAAATATGAGTCACTTAAGAAGTTGCAAATTCTGCAGAATTATTACTCTGAAGCTTCAATTTCCATTATTCTTGATTGTGTTAGCCCTTGAAGGAAAATGGACACTGTTTTATTACACTTTTGTGTTGTTTTCTTCATTTCCATGTATAGGTTTAATTTGGTTTTAGAATAAGTTTTTGTATAAATCTGATTTTCCTTAATATAGTTACGTCCTCCGTTCTTTTATATGCTTTGACTTCAGTTATGATTTTCCTTTGCAGGTGTTGGCCCAATCTAATTATTAAAATCGTATATTTACTTATATTAAGAGTCCACTTTTACGAATTAGAACAGGGCGCCCCAAAATATTTGAGACGGCCCTGTTATCCCTCAAAGGAAACAAGATTCTGCTTTATTACACCTTTTTCTTTTTCCTTTATTTCACTGTTTGATTTTACTTCCATGTATAGGTTTGATTTGATTTCTGAATAAGTTTTTGTATAAATCTGATTTTCCTTAATAGAGTTACTTGCTCTCGTGTACGGAGACCTTAACCTCACTTTATAAAGATAGGAAAGTTGTTTCTTATAGACTCTCGGCTCAAGTAAAATATATATTATCATTTTAATAAAAAAAAATTAATATATTTATCATTTTTCAGATGTAGGTTTTAAGTTACGAGTTTGATAAGACCAATATATTTAAAAAATTATTAAATATGTACAAATATTTTAATTTAAAATTCAGTTATTAACACTTAAGGCGACCGTCATATAGTTCAAAACTCATAAATATAATTTTTAAATTTATCTCTAGAGACATTAATTATTTTTTTATCTATATTGTTCCTGTTCCAAAAAAGATATCTAGTCATATAGCTCAATTAAAGTAGAGGTAAGAGTAGCCACTCTTTTTTTTTTCTCCATCAGATAGGAGCGAAAGACTAATACATGTTTTATAATCACAAAGATTTCATTTGAACTATGCTTCTAATCATCATCATATGACAAGGAGTAACCACTCCATTTAATGCTATTAAACAATTTTTATAGTGTGTGTCAAAACCTTAAACAATGTATGAAAAGTGAGAAGAAATGTTAAGGACCTTGTTAACACAAAAATTGGAATGGTTTATGCTAAAGAGATGATAAAGTAGGTTGCAAATCAAAAGATGGATTATTCAAAAAAATACTTCATTGACAACAAACCATTAATTACAATTTTGATTCATCAAGATAGTACTATATCTTTTCTAGTTTGCTTTTATTAAAGTAGCAGCATAATAGTACATATCTTTCTAACTAGGTGCAATCTTTTGTTGAACATTCATCCAAGCAGCTGCTCATTAGCTCCTCGTCTAGTAAACAAATGTTAAAATAATAAGTCATAAACTTGATTTATTGGGACAAACATAAAAAAGGATGGCAAAATTAGACTATAAAATCATGATCCGTCAAATCTCCTTAAATTTAGGTTGGTCATTAACCCGCATATTAATTAACTCATTTTATTTTGACATGTTCAATTCAGCTTATCTAAAAGTTGCGCTCATATATAATTCAAATTGACCAATGACAAACCTTGCCAAAATATTTTTAAAATTTCATTTATTTTGCTATATAAGTTATGTATAGTCATAATAAATAAATAAAATATTAGGTACTTAAACAAATTATAAGAAACAGATAAATTAAAGAAATTAAAATTAGTAAGAATTGTGTGGATTGAGTTATGACCGTTTTCAGTCAATTTCACCCCAATTTATTTCAGTTTAAGTAACTTTGAGTGAATTAACGGAAAAGGGCCTAAAATGCCCCTGAACTATTGGATTTGATACAAAAATGTCATATATTCACCTTTTCGCTCTAAAATGCACCTGCCGTCAATCTATTGGGCCTAAATTACATTTATTTTTAACGGCCCCTTGACGGCAGGGGCATTTTAGAGCGCAAAGGTAAACTAAGGGGATTTTAGGCCCTTTTATGATAAATGCCTTTAAAATCATAATAATTATGATTTAACTCTCGGGGTGTAGAACTTAGTATTCCGCACTTATATTGATTTCTATATTATGCTAATGGTTTAGCTCTAATTGACTTATACTTCCATATGTTTAAATGTTTCGGTTTAAGGGAAGGGTTCGCTCACTGGGGGCTGGGGGGCGCCCCTCACAACCCATTATTTGGATCGTTACATTAACACATTGTTGTTTATAATATGTGAATTATATAACTCGAAGGTATATACCGTGTGAATTGTATATACCTGACAATAAACAATGTATATATTTGTTAATTATTATAATTTTAAAGGCATTTATTGAAATTTTTAAAGATTAAATAGTGAAAACAATTATTTAATTAATTATATAAGTTAACTTATAATTAATAAATAATATTTTACTCCGTTAAATCAAGAAGCTTAGATAACTAAGTAAATGATGAAAATTTAGGATCAGATTCAAACCTGAACTAATTTAATTATTTTAATCATAATCAAAATAATTTTGCATAATCAAATGGTTTACTTTTAAAATATGAGCAAACAAATAAGTAATTGGAGAACATATTGGAGGAGGGAGGGGAGAATGGGTCATAGGGGGTTGGGTGGGCTAATGAGTGTAGAGAGAGAGCGCTTTTTTTTTAAAACGGAAAAGGGCCTAAAATGCCCTCCAACTATGAGATTTGGTACAAAAATTCCCTCAGTTTATCTGTGCGCTCTAAAATGCCTCTGCCGTCAAGGGGCCGCTAAAAATAAGGACAATTTAGGTCCAATAGGTTGACGGCATGGACATTTTAGAGCGAAAAGGTAAACGGGGGGCATTTTTATTTCAAATCACATAGTTCAAGGGCATTTTATGCCCTTTCCCGACGAATTAATAATCCATCAATTTATTACCCATTTTGATACATCAAAATTCAGTTCAACCGACCCATTTGATAACCCTGGACTTAACTTATTGGGAGGGAATTATTGAATTAAAAATATATATGAAAAGAAGTATACCTTCTTTAAACTTGGAGCAATGTTCATTTGAACAAGTAAGCTTACAGTTCAATGCTTTAGAAGAAATAGAATGAGGACAATTTTTCAAGCATATTGCTATGCAAACAGGATTGCCCAAACATGCTAATCTACATTTTATGTCGCAAGTCAATTTCACCTTACTAATATCATTACTATTTGCTATAAAAATCATATTAAGGAGAACTGCCACTGTTAGAACCTTTATGAAATTCATAATTTATGATATATGTATTTTAGACTTGTGTATGTGAGATACTAGATTTTAGAGTAACACTATTTATAACCAAAGATTTCAGTTGAATTAAGATAAGTTACAATACAATCTTATTATGAAAATTAGGTTACACCCCAATAATAAATATTGTACAATTGTATTTACAGTTGTTGTCAAAAAATAAAGATAGTACAATTTGATTATAAAAATTAGACTACAAAAATAAATATAGTACAATCTGCAGACTGCAATTTGTATAAAACATTATAACTATCATATTATGCAACTTGAAGTTTTAATTTAGGATAACTTCAGATATATCCGTTCAAGTTTGGTTTCATAACATTAATCCCTAGTGATTTGCAATACTATACTTATCGTTTATTTTAATTTCTTAGTAACAATTGTTTTAAGACATCTATCATTAATACAAATTAGAACAATCTGACCACTATGACTTTTTAGTTTTAGATTCTCTTAATTAATTAATGAATAAATTTTACTTTACTCCCTTAATCTTTAATGGTTGAGAAATAATACTCTCCTCGCCTTTTAAATAAAAAACTATTTTTTTATTTTTCCCTACTAGTTGGAGATTAAATTATTCCGACAGAGTTATTATGCCAAAATGGAATCACGATTTACAGAATTATTTACCGTGCCTTGGAATTTTAAGTTATAAAAATCAAACTCCAGAGTATACCAGAGTTTGAACTTGTGTAACATCGAACTTCATGAAATTTTTTCTCATTTTTGTCAAATTTTATTTTCGTATTAAAAATAGTTATTTTTAAAAATTATTTGGGTTTTTTAAACTACAAGTCGGAAAACTGGCCAACCCACGCATTTGAATTGTCAACAGGAAGAACCAATTTCTTTTTCGAACTAACCAATTAATGCATGCCACGTGGGTCAAAACTCACACGTATACTACTTTCGAGCCACAGTTTTAGGACACAGTAAAATACTGGTACTTCGTATAATATATCCATCAACATTGAATACTGGAAGCCGCACACAATACAAGTATGTGCAAATCTGTAAACAAAAAAATATAGCCTTAATGCATATGCGGTCTCCTAATTTTTTTTTGGTATCTAACTAAGTGTTGTTACTATTTGATCTCTAAATTTGGCCTTAAATGTTTTTATCAAACACAATCCAATTTATATATAACATATGTGGTGAGTTTTTTTTTTTTAATTTTGCACGTGAATGACAATTGCATCCTACGTAGAAAATCCAACCAATTAGAAGGCCCCGCCCATTTTAATTATACACATCAGATATTAAATTTTGATTTTGGTTTTTTAGTTTTCAGTTTTGGTGTCCAGTTTTGATTTGTTATTTTTCAGTTTTTGTTTTTCTGGTTTTAGCTTCCAGTTTTTATTTTTCAATTTTTGTTTCTTATTTTTTACTTTTCAGTTTTAGTTTCTAATTTTGATTTCTTATTTTCCAGTTTTGTTATTTGATTGGTTTAGACTTTAGGTGATGGTTCTTCCCTTGTATAACACAGTAGCACACTTCTTTCTATCTGATGTGTATAAGTAAAATGAGTAGAGTGTTTTAATTGGTTGAATTTTCCACGTAGAATGCGATTGACATTCACGCGCAATATTAAAAAAATGAAACTCACCATATATACTATGTAAGTTGGATTGTATTTAATACACATATGAAGTGAAGTTCAGGAGTTCAATAAGAACAACACTTAATTGAGATGTCAAAATGGAAAAAGGGATAAATTTAGTGGGTGGCCCAAAAATATATGAAACGTGTGTGCTGCAAAACAAGAAACTCTTTTTATCCTTAAAAACTTCACTAATATATAAACAGTCCCCTGTGTGATACCTTTAAAGCATCAAAAAGAAAAACACACATATTACATATAGCATCTACTATATAAAAGCAAAGTGCAGACAAATGTCTGGTCTGATAAATATTAATTTTAATTACATTATTAAAGTATACTAGTTGGACCTTTCTAGAGTTCAATAATTTTGGAGTCCAGGATATTTCGTGTCATTTGATGTGAGTAGGGGTTTTCATAATTAAAATTAAATCAATTATTACACAAATTTATCGATTTGATTATTATCTATTTTTGTTGATTTAAATCGGTTTGGTGGTTTTATTGATTTATATTTACTACTATCTTAAATAGCTTGACTAAAAATCACTAATATAGTGAATATTTAATTAGATATATAACATGTTGTAAATTGTTAATTTTTTAATAAAATATTTAGAGATTTTTTTATCCATAGACAAATATTAAGTGTCACTGCATACTTCATGTGTAGATAAACTAATAAGAGTACTTGATAAAAGAAACGAATCTAGAAAGCTACTACTAAGATTTTACATGTTTACAATTTTTCTATTTATGCTAATTATGAAGACTTTAAAATCGTCAAATAGTAGTAATATAGAATAAAATAAATAATTACTATGTAGTTTCAAACAAATCGAAATCGGCTATATAATTTATTTATTTTTCATTTAAGCTCATTTTATATCGAATAGAAATAGAGAAATGGGAATTAATTTAGATTGGATTATCTTTTTTTAATTACTACTTTTCTTGTTCTGTTACTGAGATGTGCTTGAATTCAGTATTTTATTCAAAGAAAACGAAATGAGGTGAACTTAATTAGGAACTAAAGGTCAGTGCCTATGAAAAAATAATTTCTTGATTATTTTTATTAATGAAAGAGTATATATATAATTTACAATTTTCATAATATAGAAAATTTTATTCCTATTATACTCCCAAAATCCTATTCTAGTTGTACAAGAATCCTACAATTATGGTAAGTGTACAATGCTAATTATATACAAATAATATAAATAATGTGTTACCAAAATAGGGATATACACGACTGTGTATACCGTGTATATCACAGTCTCCCACGTGTATACCGTGTATATCCTTGTATATTTTCACACCCCCGCAGTCATAGCGGGCGGTCTTCGTACGATAAGACTGTCCCTAAAATCTTCAAATAGGACCGAGGGAAGACCCTTAGTGAAGATGTCTGCAATTTGATACCTGGAAGGAACATGTAAGACGCGTACTTGTCCACGAGCTACCTTTTTGCGAACAAAATGGATATTCATCTCAATATGTTTAGTGCGCTGGTGTTGAACCGGATTCCCAGAAAGATATACAGCACTAATATTATCACAATATTCCAAGGTAGCTTTTTGAATGGGAAAGTGAAGCAAGATTAAGTAACCAACATGATTTAGAAACCACATTGGCCACCCCTCGATACTCGGCCTCTGCACTGGAGCGTGATAAGGTAGTATGTCGTTTGGCAGACCATGAGACCAAGTTATCACCAAGAAACATGCAATAACCAGACGTGGAGCGTCTGGTATCTGGACAACCACCCCAATCAGCATCGGTATATGAGACAAGTTTAGAGGCCGATGATAGATAAAGATACAAGCCATAGTCAAGTGTCCCTTGGATGTATCGGATAATGCGTTTGAGCGCATTCATGTGTTCCACCCTAGGATCATGCATAAACAAACACTCATGTTGTACGGCATACGTAATAACCGATCTCGTGAACATAAGTTACTGAAGAGCTCTAGCAAGACTGAGATAGTGAGTGGGATCCTCGTAAGGTGAGCTAGCTGCAGCACCCAGCTTGGGCTTAGTATCAACTGGAGTGGAAGTAGACTTACACGAGGACATACCAGCCCTTTCAATTATCTCAGTGGCATACTTTCGTTGTGATAAGAATAATTCACTTGCATGACGAGAGGCATCAATCCCCAAAAAGTAACTCAAGCCCCAAGTCTTTCATAGCAAACTCAGAAATGAGCATGGTCATGATAGACTTGCGCAAAACATCAGTAGAGGCAGTCAAGATAATATCATCCACATATAATAGAATATAAGCCAGTGAAGTACCACGACGATATATGAACAATGAATTATCAGACCTGCTATGAGAAAACCCAATAGACGAAACATAGTCTATAAATCTCTTATACCAAGCCTGTGGGACCTGCTTAAGCCCATACAAGAACGTTTTCAATAAACATACACGATGAGGATATTTGGGGTCTCAAAAACCCAAGGGCTGATGCATGTAAACGGTCTCCTTAAGATCACCATGTAAGAATGCATTTTTCATATCTAACTGATGAATGGGCCATGCCTTTGAAAAATGGTAAGCCTTTAAATGCAAACATTACTATCATGTAAAGAAGTCGTGTATGAGAAGTATTTCCTAGTCCCATCATGATTGATTGCATCTCGAAAATAGACAAAAACTTTTAGGTGAGTGAGTGTTAATTAAGTTAGTCTTTTAATGAAGTTCTTACAAGCAAGAAATCTTGAAATCGAAATGATAATATTGTTCCTTAAGTATAATCTAGTGGCTAGGAAAATATGTAGCATATATATATAAATAGGCCTTTAGACGTTAGGGATTTTTCATATCTCGAGAAAGTTTATTTGGCAGATGGTAAGCCTTTGGACGTTGTTGGTATTGGAGACATTAATTTGAACATGTCAAATCGAAATGTGTGGAAGATAACAAAGGTCAGACATGTGCCAGATTTGAAGCGTAATCTGATCTCAGTGAGTCAGCTTGATCATGAGGGACATGATTTTAACTTTGGTAATGGGTCCTAGAAGGTGATGAAGAGTGCTATGGTGGTTGGTTGAGGTAAGAAAATGGGTACTCTTTATATGACGACGAGTTGCCGTGATACAATTGATGTTGTTGACAACACCAAGAAGAAGGAGTTGTGGCATTGCAGGTTGGGGCATATGACCGAGAAAGGGATGAGGAGGTTCGCATGATAGATTATGGTGAGGCATCGACAAGTCGGTGAATTATCATATGTGTGAGAGTTGCATTCTTGGAAAACAGAAGCGAGTAAGTTTTTCAAGTGCAGGTAGAGAATTGAATGCTAAGAAGCTTGAATTGGTGCACACTGACGTGTGGGGACCTGCTACTATCCGCTCACTAGGAGGATCACATTACTACGTGACCTTCATTGATGATTCAACCAGGAAGCTATGGGTCTATTTTATGAAAAATAAATCTAACGTATTCACTGTCTTCAAAAGGTGGAAAGTCGTTGTCGAGAATGAGACAAACCTAAAGTTGAGGAGCCTGAGGTCCGACAACGGTAGAGAATACATTGATGGTGACTTCAAACGGTATTGTGCTGATAATGGGATCAAGATGGTGAAGACTATTCCTAGAATGCCCCAACAAAATGGAATAGCAGAAATGATGAATCGAACATTGAACGAGTGTGCACAGAGCATGAGAATACACGCTGGACTGCCCAAGACATTTTGGACAGATGCAATCAATACCGCAGCCTTCTTGATTAACATATGACCGTCTGTTCCTTTGGGTTTCAGAATTCCAGAAGAGGCTTGGAGTGGAAAAAGGTAAATATTTCTTTTCTGAAAGTGTTTGGTTGATTATCCTATGTTCAAATTGATGCTACTGCTAGAAGTAAACTTGATCCGAAATCTAAGAAATGTTATTTTATTGGCTATGGTGACACCGAGTTTGGTTATCAATTTTGGGATGACCAAAATCGAAAGATTATCCAAAACAGGGACATCGTATTCAATGAACAAGTGTTGTACAAGGACAAGTTGTAGGAGAGTTCAGAAAGCAAAGTCTCTAAGAACAAGGAATCAGAAACAGTTGATTTGAGAGACTTCTTGGCACCCGAGCTACAGTAAGGAACTATATCGGCAGAGGAACAAGCCAATGATGGAGAGGTTGATGAAAATATTGATTTTCAAACAAATTAGCGGACGCCGATCACATAATTACACAGATCATCCAGGATCAGTAAGCCAGTTCACAAGTTCTCTCCGTCCCTCAACTACATTCTGCTCACTGACAGAGGGGAGCCAGAATGTTACGAAAAAGCGATGCAAGTTGATGAATCGATCAAGTGGGAGCTGGCAATGAAAGATGAGATGGACTCACTATTGTCAAATCATACATGGGAGTTAGCTAAGTTACCAAAGGAGAAGAAGGCATAGCAGAACAAATGGGTCTACCAGATAAAGAAAGAACACGATGAAAGTAAGCGCTATAAAGCAAGACTGATTGTGAAGGGATTTCAACAGAAAAAAGGCATTGACTACACAGAGATCTTCTCTCCCGTAGTTAAGTTGGTGACAATCAGAACTGTTCTTGGGCTGGTAGCAAATGAAGATCTGCATCTTCAATAGATGGACGTGAAAACTGCTTTTCTTCACGGTGACTTAGAAGAAGAAATCTACATGAAGCAACCTGAGGGATTTGAGGTCAAAAGGAAAGAGAAGCTGGTGTGCAAGCTTCAAAATAGCATGTACGGACTTAAAAATGCCTCAAGACAGTGGTATAAGAAGTTTAACAGCTTTATGAAGAAAGTCGAATTCCTAAGGTGAGAAGCAGATCACTATTGTCACTTCAAGAGATTTGAAAACTCCTACATGATACTGCTCCTTTATGTTGACGATATGCTGATCGTAGGAGCAGACCTACATGAGATTGATATGTTGAAGAAGAAGATGTCAGAAGAATTTGCAATGAAGGATCTAGGAGCCGAAAACCAAATTCTCGGGATGAGAATCATCAGAAGTAGGAAGGGCCTCAAGCTCTCACAAGAAGAATATGTGAAAAAGGTTCTTAAGAGGTTCAACATGGATAATGCTAAGCCAGTCAGTACTCCCTTGGCTGGACACTTTCACTTGTCAAATGATCATTCGCCTATGACCGAGGACGAGAAGGAGCATATGGACAAGGTACCTTATGCCTCTGCTATTGGCAGTCTTATGTGCGCGATTGTATGTACGAGGCCAGACATTGCACATGCAGTGGGAGTTATTAGCATGTTTATGAGCAATCCGAGAAAGCAACATTGAAAGGTTGTGAAGTGGATTTTCAGGTATCTGAAGGGCAACTCAAGTTCAACTTTGTTCCTTTCGAAGGAGAGGCCTTCACATTCCTAATCCGGTTTCCGAAAGTCAGAGACATGATTGTAGGGATATGTTGATGCTGACAATGGTGGTGATGTTGATAGCAGAAAGAGCACATTCGAGTATGTTTACACCTTCGGAGGTACTGCGATTTGCTGGGTTTCAAAGTTGCAGAAAATAGTAGCTCTCTCTAGTTGTGAGGCTGAGTACGTTGTCGTGGCGGATGCCACGAAGGAGATGATGTGGCTATAATCTTTTCTCCGAGAATTGGATCAAGACCATGAGGGGAGTGTGCTATACTGTGATTGCCAAAGTGCCATTCATTTGGTAAAGAACCAAAGTCTACCATGCTCGCACGAACCACATACAACTCCGGTACCATTTCATCATATCAGCTTTGGAAGATGGAGTATTAGTGCTTGAGAAGATCCTAGAAAGTCAGAATTTAGCAGACATGCTGACGAAGGCCGTGCCGAATGATAAACTGAAGTTGTGTGCAACTTCAGTTGGACTTCTTGGATGAGGATCGGAGTCGCCGTTGCAGATGGAGACAAATGATTGAAATTAGTTTCCAAGTGGGAGATTGTTGAGTTGTGGAGCCTAACTCAACAATTTAGGGAGATTTTAGCCTTGTATTATGTTCGCCCTAATTTTCGCTATATATAGACTATGACGCCATTTTTATTTCTTTGAGGTCGAACAAAAGAGAGAAAGAGAGAATTGTAAACTCAAACTCCCTATTTGATTATAATAAAATTTGGCGCCATTTTTCTTTCTTTGAGGTCTAGCAAAAGAGAGAAAGCGAGAATTGTAAACTCAAACTCCCTATTTGATTATAGTAAAATCTGCAGCGGCAAAGTGGACGTAGCTCTCGCATTGTGGGTGAACCACTATAAATTTGTGTGTGTTATTTGTTTTTCGCTTATTTACTGTTTTCTGATTAGGTAGAATTTGGGACTCAAATCCTAACAGAACATAGATGGACTTGAAGGTGAAGATGATACATTCATGCTACCATCAAATACTCCTAAATATGAACACTACTTCGCTTCCCTAAAACAACTTGAATTGGGGATAATAAGTGAGAAGATATTGAAGCAAATTCTTTGCCCACCTCATCATCCTTCGCCTCTTTGCGATTTAAATAATTTTACTCTAGGTAGCAACTATGCCAGAGGATGTGTTCAAGAGTCTCACATCACTCCAATCCTTGTCTATTGGAAATTGCAGAAATCTGGTCTCTCTATCCACATGTATAATTCATCTCACTTCCCTTGAGTTTTTATGTATAGAGAATAGCCCTCTGCTTGACTTGTCCAACGAAGAAGCAATGCAATTTGAATTCCCGGGGAATCTATCAACTTTCAGAGTTTTCTCGCTTGACAAGCTAATGTCGCTTCCAGTTTGGCTCCGACATTTCTCGGGTACCTTGAAGTCAATAGAAATCTGGGAATGTCCTAACTTTACAACAATTCCAGAATGGATAGGCGACCTCATTGCTCTTACTCGGTTGGAGATTGATGGTTCCCCAATGTTGGCATCCTTGCCAGAAGGCATGAGATCTCTCGCAGCATTGCAAATGCTAATTGTTAAAAGATGTTCATCAAGACTGAAGCAAAGATGCCAGAAGGACTGGCCTAAGATTGCTCACATCCCAAAAGTTTACATATAAGTAATAAGGAATGATAACCTGGTGCAAGTTGAGGTAATTATTCTTTTTACATCCTGTGTGGATTGTTGTTTCTCATCGTTTCATAATGCATTGTTTTATAATGTATTAAATTGTGTTGTTGAATCCATGTTTGGATAGAAAGATGAGTAAGCATGAGTTTGCCAAGTTGCGCGAAAAGGTGGGTGAAGGTCAAGGTGCTGAACCGATTTTCTCGTGAAGTTAAAGAAAGAAGTTGAGGTTTCAACTATGTTCTTGGGAGATTCGAGTCGATTAAAAAGTTGCTAGTTTTGCAGAACTACTCTGGGGCTTCAGTTTCCATGATTCTTGATTGAATGATTTTGTTGGCCCTTGAAGGAAAGTGGACATTATTACACTTCAAGAAAATTAAGAAGACGTTGATTATATATGGGATTATACTGGGTTGTTATTGTTGTAGTGGTCATGCTCTAAGAAGGCATATAGTCATATTATTACTCAATTAAACAAGAGATAATAGTATCAAAGCTCCGATTAATGTTATATTAAATGGTTTTCTTAAACAGTATGTCAAAAAATAAATTATATTTGCAGCGACAACTTAATCTCTATTTTTAAGGCGTGATCACTCCACTCAGACCCGACCTCCTTTTCTCTCTATCTTCTAACGCTATGAATATGCTGGCAAAAAATTTCTGCCTTGTGACTGAGCTCCGGCTACTTGATTTTCGTTGTCCTGTGTGCAAAATCAAAAGGTTGCAAGAAAGGGTATAACTTTAACTAATAAGCAAGTGTATACTGAAAGCACAACTGTATATTGTGGGGTTATGTCTTGCTCATCTAAAGAACTATTGTATGGTGCTTAACGTGAGTATTAATATACACATAATGTGAGGGGGGGGGGGGGGACATGAAGGACTCATAAACAAGAAAAGGATAGCTCAGTTTTGGGAAAAAGAAGATTCTTAGTGTAGATCAATGCTGATAGTGTAGTGACTATCAAGTTTAAAAGTCTGACAGGGTCTTTACTTAAACAATTTAATTTATCATGGTTAAATAATTTAATGAAGTGAAAATATACATCAATTAACCATAGTTAAGTGATGGTAGTATATGTTTAAACACATATCGTACATCCATTGATTAGGTGTAAGCACCCGTTATGAGTAAGTTTTTTACCAAAAAGTACTAAACTACTTTTTCTCCCGGAAGCAATGGCTTTATCACATCGGGTCAAGGGTGGTTAATTGAATTCCCTTTTTCAAAAACAACATAACATGCATTTTTTATGTATATATTGATTGTCAACCCCATTTACAGTGTACTAGCTAATAAATACTTACTCGCCGATAGGCAATAGTTTATATCTGACTAAATAATTAACTTTAAAAATTAATAAATTAGAGCGAAAATGTATTTCACTTAATTATAATTAAAAAGTGTATATACAAAACATATATCTGTACGTTCATTAGCTTGGAGGAAGGCACACCAAATAATGCGAGATATGGGCTCTTGGATATTGACACAAGTAGCAAAAATTTATCCTTCTCCATTTTAAGTTGGTAGGATAAAAAAAATTCAGTGAACTGCTGAAGATGCTAAAACAACAATATTGTTCTTGAATATTGACCCAAGTAACATAAATTATTTTTTAATTCATATATTATACAAGTGGAAATGCACACACAGACAGAGAGGGAGAGAACTTTCTAAAAAGTATAAAACTTTAGAAGAAAAATTAAACCATTATTCGAGACAAAGAGAAAAGAGACCACATGCACATGGCAATAGGAGAAAAAAGCCAAAACCAATTAGAGTGCTCTTTCCAATCTTCTTCATAGTTGACAAAAATAACATGTATTGTTACATCATTTCTCCAAAATTTTATGTCCCATTCATCTCAGTTTCATCACCCCAAAATTACTCTCTACTCAAATAGTTCCCCCCTCCCCCCCCCCCCTTTTACCTAATAATTCCAAGAATTACAGCTCACAAAATCCATAGAAAGAAAAATTCTTTTTCTTCTAGGATGAAAATCTAAACAAGGAAAGTATCCACCTCAGAAAAAGCTTTTGCCAGCCTTTTATAAAATACACAGCTGATCCCTTCAATAATCTGCAGAAAATATTTAAATCATAACATAACATAAGCAAGTGGCAATATTTAAACCATAGAAAATATTTAGGGCTAATAACACTTTTGATATCTCAGTTAACGGTAAATTCTAGTTTTAGTCTTTGTGATATCTGATTAAGTGCATTTTGACCTTCAATTACTTAAAGTGACAATTTTTTATTCCTTTGCTGGTGAATATTCACATATTCCGAAAATTATTAACTATTTCACTATTTAATTACACATATGTTAAGTAAAGCTTGAGTTGTTACTTATACTTCTAAAAGTAGTTCAAATATAATATATTTTCTATATAAGGGAAGGTAAGACGTGTTGAGTCATTTATTAAAAGGATTAAAATTATAATTTATCAATAAATGAGGGATTAAAATGCTATTATCTCGAAAATTTACTACCACTTAGTTAAGTTTACACTTACCATCATGTTTCTTCATTTGGTTCCTAGCAAACAGCATACAAATGACTAGAAAACCAACTCCTGCTGCTCCTCCTAGTATTATAGCCACTGTCTTCCCTGTGTTTTGGCCTGTCCCTACACATTCATTGAACACCACTCTCGTTACTAAACAACAATTGATAACAAATCTGAAATGATAGCACACAAATCTAAGCTAGACAAACATCTTGTTAACAGTGACATATTATTAAAAAAAACAATTTATCATGCTCCTTATTTGTTTATTCCAAGATCCTTTTCTTAATAATAGTACTCCCTCCGGATTAAAACGAGAGTTCACTTAGCCATATGTCCATCTCTTAAGAAAATATTAACTTTCTAGGTAAAAATAAATAATTTGACTAAAATGTCCCTAATTAAATATGTATTGGGATTTGGTCGCCTAACACTAAATAAAGTTAATTCTTTTTAACTTAAAAATAAAGGCTAAGTGGACAATTTTTTGATGGGTTAGACAGCTCAAAAGTCCAAGAAAGACAATCTTGATTAGAGTGTTAACACTTGCAAAAACCAGAAACCATTCAAGAAACCAATTTGACAAAATAATAGCCCCCAAAATTCAAATGCATGTCTTGAATATGAAGTATAAATATACATATAATATACATAATCAATGTAATATTATTATATATTTTAGCTATCGCCCGTAATTAATTTGGGCTTACAGGCCAGGAATGAAAATGAAGGTGTCATATCAAATCAAGAAATGTACCTGCTGAAGGAGATGGAGACCAATATGAAGATGATGATGATTTTTTGGGAGCCCCATTTGGATAATAATTAAAACTGACAAAGCACTTATGTAGGAAAATTTGGCCAGAAACTGAGCTACCACATTCAACCTGAGCTTTTTGGACAGCACTTTTAACACACTCACCACAATCAGCATTTCCCACATCTCCTTCACATTGTCCCAAAACAAAAACAGACTCATAATTTGCTGTGTAAAATCCATTAATACTAGCACTAGCCATACCATTTTCCAATGTTGAAAAAGCAGTATCCCTCTTCTCTTCAAATCCACTCCCTGGTGCATTTTTACCACTACATGTCTTGTATAACATTTCCATACCTGAGATTTGAGGAAAACCAGAAACCTCATATAACATGTAACATCCTAATAGTTGTATTCTTGCAGCAACAGGTGTAGGGGTACCACAAAGTTTGTCTATTAGTATTGGTAAACCATTTACACATTTATAACAATCAACATTAGATAGATCACCTCTACATTGAAAAAGACCAGTTATTGTTGTTTGGCCAGTACCAGTTGTTGTCTTGTAAAACTTGGACTTTGAAGATTGTGAAACAAGAGAGCCAAAAAGGGTTGAAAGGGCTTGTGAGTATACACCAGATGGATCTGATAATGCCTGCTTTGCACAACCTTTGTACACTAAATTAGTGTCACCAGATGCACATTCAGTTGGTGTTATCAGAATAACCAAGAAAACTGAGAAAATGCAAATAAATGGTGTCTTGGGCAACCCCATTTGAGATTCTTGAAAAATTATAGCATGGTTTTTGCTCTTTTGAAGGATTTTTTTGCTTAAGAGATCAGTAAGGGATATCACTAGTACTATTTGTTCTTGAAATTTTGTTACTTTTTATTGGTTTTTGTAGTGGTGTTTGGGATTCACTTTCTTTTAAGATGGCCTACTATTGTCTATCTTTGGATGTGCAGAGCTGAGAAAAATAGGGCATCTGTATCTTTATCAGTACACATATATATGTACAAAAGGACAATTTGATACTGTATTTTAACCTCTACGTCTATTTTTTACTAATAATGGCCATATGGGAAGAATTTTATTTTATTTAGTATTTGAAGAGAATGAGAACAAAAAGGATGGTTATAAAAACCAACAAAAAAACAACTCATAAAGTGTTACGAAATATTCCCTAGGTAACTGAGAGGTGGAGAGAGTGGGAGTAAACATGGATTAACTGTGAAAGTTTGACCAAAGTACATCTATTTTTTAAAAAAGAAAAAACTGTAAATTTCAAGATTTTGAATTTTGAAAAATTTAATAGGTTTCTGGTATATTTGTTCTGTATTGGTTGTTTTGGTTTGGTTGTCTGAAGTTTAACATACCCGACGGTTTATCGGAAACAACTTCCCTACTTTTCAAAATAGAGATAAGTTTTGCGTACACTTTAACCTCCTCATGCCCCACTTGTGGGGCTACACCGGTATGTTATTGTTGTCGTCGTCGTCGTCTGAAGTTGAACATTGTTTGATGGAGTTTGAATAAATATTGTGAATTAATGGTATAAGTACTGGTAGCATGAGACAGATGAACTTATTTATTAATGGCTTGATATAGTTATGGCAACCAATCTTTATCATGTGATAACTGCAAGATTTATTAGTACTTGAAGTTGAAAAGATTTGAGAGATTTGTGTTAAATATCCATAGGATATACACGTGTATATCCTATGTATATTGGGCTTCGGTTGTGTATAGTTGACCGTGTATAGGGTCTATAGTTTAGGTAATGTTTTAATCTCCTAGTTTAGGTAATGTTGTGGTGTAATTAGTATTGTACACTTAACATAATATTTATAGTACCATAATTGTATAGTTAGTGTCCAAGTAGAATAATGTGTTAGGAGTAGAATAGGAATAGAATTCTCCTATTATGGAAATATGTAAATTGTATATATACTCTTTCAATTAATGAAAATAATCAAGGGATTATTTTTTTCATGGTATCAGAAGTATAGGTCTTAAAATCCTCTCCAAACTCATTGCAAATTCGTCCGTCATAAGCCTCGAAAACCGAGTCTCTCTTCTCGGGTTTTGTGCCGACGGTTCATCCTTTCTCACAATTTTTTCTTCCAAATCCCTCAATCACATATTGTTCTATCAGTATGTCTACATCAAGGAACACGTTTCATTCTGCCCTTATAGTTTCTAACATCAAGAATAACATCTCTCTTGTTCTTGAAATAGAAAACGTCCAATATGCGACGTGGGCCGAACTGTTCAAAATTCACGCACGCTCGCATCAAGTCATCCATCACATAATCCCCGCGGCTCATGAGGAGGAGGTGCCAAGACGCGAGGATAATCCTAAGTTATGGACGACTCTTGATGCCACTGTCCTTCAATGGATATACTCCACGATTTCTACCGACCTTTTGCAAACAATTATTGAACATGACGCTACGGCACATGCAACTTGGGATAGACTATGTGATATATTTCAAGATAATCAAAATTTTAGAGCTGTTACTCTTGAGCAGGAATTCTCCCACGTCAACAAGGAAGACTTCCCTAACATTTCGGCTTATTGCAAAAGATTGAAGGAATTGGCAGATTAACTCCGCAACGTTGGCGCGCCGGTTTCGAATGATCGTTTGGTCCTCCAAATGGTTTCAGGTCTCTCCGAGGCCTATAGTGGTGTTAGCACGCTTCTTCGTCAAAGCAATCCTCTTTCGCAATTTTATCAGGCTCGTTCTATGCTTACACTCGAAGAAGCAGGCATGGCTAAAAAGGCGGCTACCGGTGCTAGTCCTGTAATCATGATGACCGAGGACACTTTTCATCCTACCAGTTCCAATAACTCAGGCCAAAACCGCAACAACGGTGGAGGCAAAAAAGGACAAAATAAGAAAAATAATGGCAAGAATCGCGGCGGCAACACTGGCGGCAGCCGAAACAGTGGTGGTGGCCCTCGGAGCGGTCAATAGCAACAACAGCTGGGTCCAAAGATGGTGGGCCCCATGCATGGTCATGGGCCCCAGTTTGGGCCAAAACAGGCAACCCAAAGATTTCACCATCGGCGAGTCGCCGCCAGCAGTCAAGGCCCAACATGCAGTGGCCCAATTTCAGTAATCCATCTGGGTCGAGGCAGCAAGCAGGGGTACTTGGGCCTTAGCCCCAGCAGGCCCATCACGCAGTGGCCCCCACTTCTACCGACAGAAGCCGCAATGCACACGCTTGGATTAAATCCTCCGGACCCAAATTGGTATATGGACACAGGTGCCACTACCCACATAACATCCGATTCAGGTACTCTCTCGTCTTATTCCAATTTGAGCAACCCTCGTGGCATAATTGTTGGCAATGGTAATTTTATTTCAATTCGTGGTTATAGTCATAAAACTTTGTCTCCACCCATCCACCCCTTATCTTGAAAAATACCCTACATGCCCCCAAATTGATTAAAAACTTAGTGTCTGTCCGTAAATTCACCACTGACAATTCTGTGTATTGAATTTGATCAGTTTGGTTTCTCTGTGAAGGATTTCAAGACGGGGAGTCATCTCATGAGGTGTGATAGTAGGGGGGATCTTTATCATATCACGCCAAGTTCCGGTCTATCGAGTCAAGCCTTGCCGTCAGCATTTGCAGCCCTTGCTCATTCCTTGTGGCATGCTCGTCTTGGTCATCCGGGGTCGTCTATTTTGTCTTCCTTAGATAAAAATAATTTTATTTCATGTAAGGGTACGCGTAGTACTCCGAATTATCATTCTTGTTCTTTAGGAAAAATTGTTAGGTTGCCGTTTGTAGACTCTAATTCTCATACTTTAAGGCCATTTGATATTATTCATAGCGACTTATGGACATCTCTTGTTCTTAGTTCTTTGGGTCATCGGTATTATGTTCTCTTTTTGGATGATTATTCTAAATTTTTATGGACTTTTCCGATAGCGAAAAAATCTCAAGTTTTTTCCATCTTCTTAAAATTTAGAGCTTTCATTAGAACCCAATTCGAACGAGAAATAAAAAATATTCAATGTGATAATGACAGAGATTATGACAACGGGGTATTTCGGGAATTTTGTGCAACTAATGAGATCAATTTTCATTTTTCTTGCCCTCATACGTCTTCACAAAAAGGGAAAGCCGAACGCAAAATTCGTATCATTAATAACATTGTCCGAACTTTATTGATTCATGCTTCCGTACCCCATTCATTTTGGCATCATGCTCTACAAATGGCTACATATCTCCTTAACATTCTTCTTTCCAAAGGTTTGACATATTCTTCCCCTCTTCAAATTTTATATAATAAGAGTCCTTCGTATTCATATCTTCAGGTCTTTGGGTGCTTATGTTATCCGTTATTCGTTATTTCCGACCACCACAATTAACAAACTTCAGGCCCGGTCTACTCTGTGTGTGTTTTTGGGGTTTTCGTCTAATTATCGTGGTTACAAATATTTTGATTTATCCTCTAATAAAATTATCATTAGTCGTCATGTAACTTTTTATGAATCCCAATTCCCGTTTGCTAAGATTAGTACTCCCGTACCTAGTTCGTATAATTTTTTGAATGATGATATCTCCCCGTATATTATTCACCATTTTTCGGACGTCTCCCGCACTCAACCGCCAATGCCCATCGTCCGCCCCATCGCCTGGCCACGAGCTACAAGGTTTGCCAATCGGGTCCTCGCCCGCCATCGGGCTAGTGACCCAGCCATTAACGCCACTGGTCCAATCCATGTTTCACCATCCCGTTATTGAATTGGGCCAGCATGCCCACTGCCTGTTGGCCATTCCGTCCCGAGTCCAGAAAATTCCCAAAATCCGCCAAATTCTTCCCCGAGTCATAGACCGGTCACTCATAGTCAACATGGTATTTTTAAACAAAAGGCATTTTAATTTAAATTCTAATGCTCTTAAATCACCCTTACCCCGTAATCCCATGTCTGCATTAAATGACCCGAATTAGAAAATTGCTATGACCGATGAATATAATGCTCTTATTGATAATAAGACGTGGGAGTTGGTGCCATGTCCATCTGGTATTAATATTATTAGGTCTATGTGGATTTTTGCTCATAAGGACAATTCAGACGGTTCGTTTGCAAGGCATAAGGCTCGGCTTGTGGGTGATGGTAAGACTCAGCAAGTTGGTGTGGATTGTGGGGAGACGTTTAGTCCGGTGGTCAAGCCGGCTACCATTCATATTGTACTCAGCTTAGCTCTTTCGAAAGCATGGCCCATCCATCAGTTAGATGTAAAGAATATTTTCTTACATGGTGATCTCAAGAAAACAGTGTATATGCATCAGCCTTTGGGGTTTAGGGACCCCGTATATCCTAATCATGTCTGTTTGTTTAAGAAGTCCGTATATGGGCTTAAGCAGTCTCCACGGGCCTGGTATAAGAGGTTCGCCGACTATGTCTCGACTATTGGGTTCACTCACAGCAGGTCGAATAATTTCTTGTTCATATATCGTCGTGGTTCGTCCTTGGCTTATATACTATTATATGTGGATGATATTATCCTGACTGTCTCTTTCAATGCCCTACGTCAGTCTATCATGACAATGCTCAGTTCTGAGTTTGCTATGAAAGACTTGGGGCCCTTGAGTTATTTTTTGGGGATTGTTGTCACTCGTCATGCAGGTGGATTTTTCTTATCACAGAAGAAGTATGCAACCGAGATCATTGATAGGGCTGGGATGTCATCCTATAACTCCACTTCCACTACAGTTGATACTAAACCTAAATTGGGTATTGCGGTCGGCGTACCATACGAGGATCTAATCCGTTATTGTAGTCTTGCAGGGGCCCTTCAGTATCTTACATTCACGAGACCAGATATTACGTATGCCGCACAACAAGTGTGTTTGTTTATGCATGATCCAAGGGTTGAGCACATGAATGCGCTCAAACGCATCATTCGGTATATTCAGGGTACACTTGACTATGACTTGCATTTATATTCTTCATCGATGTCCACACTTGTCTCGTATACATATGTTGATTGGGGTGGCTGTCCGGACACCAGACGGTCTACGTCTGGCTATTGTATGTTTCTTGGCAATAACTTGGTCTCATGGTCTGCGAAACGTCAGTCAACTTTGTCCCGATCCATTGCCGAGGTCGAGTATCGAGGGGTAGCTAATGTGGTCTCAGAATCATGTTGGTTACGTAATTTGCTGTTAGAGCTTCATTGTCCTATTCAGAAAGCGACTTTGGTTTATTGTGATAATGTTAGTGCCATCTACCTTTCTGGTAATCCGGTTCAGCATCAGCGCACTAAACATATCGAGATGGACATTCACTTTGTTCGCGAAAAGGTTGCTCGTGGTCAAGTACGCGTTTGATATGTCCCGTCCAGGTATCAAATTGCCGACATCTTTACAAAGGGTCTTACCTCGGTCCTTTTTGAAGATTTTAGAGACAGTCTCAGCGTTCGAAGATCGCCCGCTATGACTGCGGGAGTGTGTTAAATATCCATAGGATATACATGTGTATATCCTATATGTATTGGGCATCGATTGTGTATAGTTGACCGTGTATAGGGTCTATAGTTTAGGTAATGTTTTAGTCTCCTAGTTTAGATAATGTTGTGGTGTAATTAGTATTGTACACTTACCATAATATTTGTATTACCATAATTGTGTAGTTAGTGTCCAAGTAGAATAAGGTGTTAGGAGTGGAATAGGAATAGGATTCTCCTATTATGGAAATATGTAAATTGTATATATACTCTTTCAATTAATGAAAATAATCAAATGATTATTTCTTTCAATTTGCTTCTAACAGTAACTAGAAATAGTGTGCTTATAAAGATTTTTTGTTTTTCTAATTATGGTCTTCAAAATTCATTGTTTCGACTATTCCAAATTAGTACAGCATTAGCAAGGGGAAATCATCTATAACTAAGAAAATCAAAAGTGAGATGTTCAGCTCTAATTATCTTAAATTTTAAATAAGATAGTTACACACTTTAAATGGTATAAAAGCAAACAGATGATATGAATTCAAATCTCACCGTCCCTGAACGGAAAAAAATAAATTCTTGTGCTTGCGTCATAAAAAGAATCAACACCCCCCCACCCGCCACACACACACGTGAGAGGACATATTGAATATATTTTTTTTTTTTTAAAAATTGTTCTCCTTAATAGCTTAAATTTTTAGGTGAAATGTTGCATTGATCAACATCCTACTATGAATTTCTTTATAACTTGAAACATATGATTAAGGATGAAGAGATTGTATTTATCCTACTACGCGGCTTACTGATGTTGTTTATGTTGAGTTGTGGAGCCTAATTCATCACCGACACTATCTAATGTTATTTAGTGGAGGGTATTTTGGGAATTTCAGGTTTGTATTATGTTTGTCCTAGTTTTCGCTATATATAGACTAGGGCGCCATTTTCTTTCTTGGTCGAGCAAGAGAGAATTATAAACACAAACTCCCTATTTGATTATAGTAAAATCTGCAACAACAAAGTGGACGTAGCTCGCGCATTGAGGGTGAACCACTATAAATCTGTGTGTTATTTGTTCTTCACTTATTTACTACTTTCTGATTAGGTAGGATTTGAGATTCAAATCCTAACAACTGGTATCATAGCGACAGTGTAACACCCCGTACTTTCGGACAATAGTTTGAGTAGCTAGACGTATGCAAATAGACCCGAGCCTTGGAGAATTTTGGTCATATTCACGTATGCAATGAAGAGCTTAATATATAAAAGAATGCGGTCCCAAAATAAATAAGGTGACAACGATGACTAGTAATAATATTTTATATGTACCAAAAGAGATTATGGAGTAGTGTTATATCACATGATTATGAAAATGAGTGTATGAATTGTTTATCGATTAAGCGGACGAATCCCGTATAAGCATTGACATGTGGCAACAAGGAGGTACACTTATGCATGCAGATAAGATTAAGTGGAAATTTTAAGTGGTGACTAAGCTAAGAGGTCGGCAAAGGCTTACACATGGAAGGGGTATCTTATCCTATTTCCATGTACTTGCTATTTTATAGGAAATTGGGTTGGATGGGAGAGCACATACTTATTCGTATGCAGCAACCCATTGACATTTCATTTAGTAAACATTTCATTTTGTTGGATAAGTAAGACCAAAAACGTGAACATCAAACACACTTAGCATTTTCACTTAGTCAAACATAGTAGTAACATGAAACTTGGAGATGAATCTTTGTAGAGAAGAAAAAATGATTCAGCCACATACATATATACAACAAGAATATCCAGCCATATAGATATAAAATTTGAGTATTTCATTTGATGAGTTAAGTTTTAATCAACAACGTAAATTCAAGGTTGGGAACTCGTGGTGCTAGTGGATCGTATTTTCTCCTTTTTGTTGTTGATTTAGGAGATTTATTTTAAGTGAAGCAAGCTCGGGTTTAGAGCTACTCTGGGTGATTGAGAGTGAGGTGCATTGAGGATTGAATACGATATGTCAACGAGTAGATCGACGAAAGGTATGTTAAGGCAAATCCTTTCTTCTTTTGGCATGTTCTAAGTATGAAACGTAAACGTAATATTGTCTCATAAATGATTCTACTCTTAGTAGTTAAGAATGTTCATGTTATTCATTCCTATTGTCAAAAGCATATCTAAATATATTCTTAAATCCCTATTGAGATATATGAGGAAGATGTTAGTATTCATAATGTTAATCGGAGGTAAAGCGATATTACATCACTCAGACAAACTTATAGTGTCATATTATCATATCATTCATGCATTACATTCATGTACATACCTTGACCTCAAAGGAGTTATATACTCTACTATATGTATGCATTATATATATGTATGGGATATGGAGAAAGTGAATGAGTTATATCACCACCTGCAGCTGGTACAAATATACACGATAATGATTATACCCACAGAGGCCGATATGATATGATATGATGGGATGCCCACAGAAGTTTGATGGCGTTATATATGCATATGTGCATGTCATTTAGGCTATTATGTCCCTAAGAGGCATTCTACACAGACATGATACTTATGCATATTATGGCCCTCAGAGGCATTCTGCACATACATGGTACTTAGGCATATTATGGCCCTCAGAGGCTTTCTCTAATGGTTGGTTGTTTCTTGTCTCAATTTACTTTCAGGTCTCTATTATGCTATTTTTTATGTCTGACATACTCTGTACATCAGTCGTACTGACGTCCCTTTTGTCGGGAGATGCTGCGTTTCATGCCAGCAGGCTCAGATAGACATGGTGACGGTTCACACTAGTAGGTTGCTGGTTCAGCGGATATTAGAGCACTCTATTTATTCCGGAGTAGCAGACTAATCTTGGTACGGTACTTTTGCATATGGGTATGACGGGGCCCTGTCCCGACCTTATGATGTCACATACTCTTCAGAGGCTTGTAGATAGTTATCTTGTGTGTAGTAGTTGTGTATGGCCATGTCGGCCTTAATGTGTGTGTCAACAGGATATTTAGTGACGGTCCTTGTGGCCATAATTGATTATGGTTAGATGTTAATTATATGATTAGTAGTACTCGGCAAGTAAGATCCGGGTGCCCGTCATGACCCTCCGATTTGGATTGTGATAGACAGGTTGTGTTGCGATTCAGAAAATGATATGAGGTGAAGATGGTTCAGGGCACGGGATCGGGAAATTTGATGGTACGAATTTTGCATTTTGGAGAATGCAGATTAAAGATTATTTGTACGGCAGAAAACTTCATGAACTGCTGAGTTCGAAGCCAGAGGAGATGAATGATGCAGAGTGGAATCTCCTTGACAGACAGGTTCTGGGAGTCATTCGATTGACGTTGTCGAAGAATGTTGCTCACAATATGGCGAAGGAGAAGACCACCGATGGTATGATGAAGGTTCGTTCCGACATGTATGAGAAACTTTCGACAAACAATAAGGTATTTCTCATGAAGAAACTCTTTCATCTAAAGATGGAGGAAGGTGCTCCTATTGCAACACATGTGAATGAATTCAACACGATTGTCAATCAATTTTCATGTGTTGCAATCGAGTTTGGCGATGAAGTGCAAGCCCTAATTTTGTTGGCGTCTCTACCGAATAGCTGGGAGCCGATGAGAGCAGCGGTTAGTAATTATGTTGGCAGTGTTAATCTGAAATTCAACGATGTTAGAGATCGTATTCTTGCTGAGGAGTTTCGCATGATAGATTATGGTGAGGCATCGACAAGTCGGTGAATCATCATATGTGTGAGAGTTGCATTCTCAAAAAACAGAAGCGAGTAAGTTTTTCAAATGCAGGTAGAGAATTGAAAGCTAAGAATCTTGAATTGGTGCACACTGACGTGTGGGGACCTGCTACTATCCCCTCACTCAGAGGATCACATTACTACGTGACCTTCATTGATGATTCAACTAGGAAGCTATGTGTCTGTTTTATAAAAAATAAATCTGACGTGTTCACTGTTTTCAAAAGGTGGAAAGTCATGGTCGAGAATGAGACAAACCTCAAGTTGAGGAGCCTGAGGTCCAACAACGGTGAATAATACATTGATGGTGACTTCAAACAATATTGTGCTGGTAATGGGATCAAGATGGTGAAGACTATTCCTGAAACGCCCCAATAAAATATAATAGCGGAAAGGATGAATCGATTATTGAACGAGCGTGCACGGAGTATGAAAATACATGTTGGACTGTCCAAAACATTCTGGGCAGATGCAGTCAATACCGCAACCTTCTTGATTAATAGAGGACTGTCTGTTCCTTTGGATTTCAGAATTCCAGAAGAGGCTTGGAGTGGAAAAAAAGTAAATCTTTCTTTTCTGAAAGTGTTTAGTTGATTATCCTATGTTCATATTGATGCTACTGCTAGAAGTAAATTTGATCTGAAATCTAAGAAGTGTTATTTTATTGGCTATATGAAAAGGAGTTTGGTTATCGATTCTAGGATGACCAAAATCGGAAGATCATCCGAAGCAGGGATGCCGTCTTCAATGAACATGTGTTGTACAAGGACAAGTTGCATGAGAGTTCAGAAAACAAAGTCTCTAAGAACAAGGAATTGAAAATAGTTGATTTCAGAAACTTCTCGACACCCGAGCTACAATAAGGTACTACTGCGGCAGAGGAACAAGCAGCACGAGAAGAAGGTCGAAGAGCCAGTGATGGCGAGGTTGATGAAAATGTTGATTTTGAAACAAATCAACGGACGTCGATCACAGAATTACGCAGATCATCCGGGATCAGTAGGTCGGTTCACATGCTCTATCCGTCTCTCAACTACATTCTGCTCACTGACATAGGGGAGCCGGAATGTTACGAAGAAGTGATGCAAGTTGATGAATCGATCAAGTGGGAGTTGGCAATAAAAGGTGAGATGGACTCACTATTGTCAAATCATACATGTGAGTTAGCTAAGTTATCAGAGGAGAAGAAGTCATTGCAAAACAAATAAGTCTACTGGATAAAGGAAGAACACGATGGAAGTAAGCGTTATAAAGCAAGGCTGGTTGTGAAAGGATCCCAACAGGAAGAAGGCATTGACTACACATAGATCGTCTCTCATGTAGTCAAGTTGGTGACAATCAGAACTGTTATTGGGTTGGTTGCAAGGGAAGCTGGTGTGCAAGCTTCAAAAGAGCATGTACGGACTTAAACACTCTCTAAGACAGGGGTATAAGAAGTTTGACAGCTTTATAAAGAAAGTTGAATTCTTAAGGTGTGAAGCAGATCACTGTTGTTACTTCAAGAGATTTGAAGACTCCTACATGATACTGCTCCTTTATGTTGACGACAAGTTGATCGTAGGAGCAGACCTACATGACATTGATATGCTGAAGAATAAGTTGTTAGAAGAATTTGCAATGAAGGATCTGGGGGCCGCAAAGTAAATCCTCGAGATGAGGATCATCAAAAGTAAGGAGGGCCTCAAGCTCTCACAAGAAGAATACGTGAAAAAGGTTCTCAAGAGGTTCAACATGAACGTTGCCAAACCAGACAGTACTCTCTTGGCTGGACACTTTCGCTTGTCAAAAGATCAGTCGCATGTGACCGAGGACGAGATAAAGCACGTGGACAAGGTACCTTATGCCTATTCTATTGCCAGTCTTATGTACGCGATGGTATGTACGAGGCTAGACATTGCACATGTAGTGAGAGTTGTTAGCATGTTTTTTAACAATCCGGGGAAGTAACATTGGGAGGTTGTGAAGTGGATTTTCAAGGATCTGAAAGGCAGCTCAAGTTCAGCGTTGTGTTTTCGGAAGTTAGAGGCAGGATTGCAGGGATATGTTGATGCTGACAATGGTGGTAATATTGATAGCAGAAAGAGCACATTCGGGTAGTTTACACCTTTGGAGGTACTGCAATTTGATGGATTTCAAAGTTGCAGAAGATATTAGCTATCTTTAGCTGTGAGGCTGAGTATGTTGTCGTGACGGAGGCCACGAAGGAGATGATGTGGCTACAATCTTTTCTGCGGGAATTGGATCAGAAACACGAGGGGAGTGTGTTATACTGTGATAGTTAGAGGGGTGGGTTGGAGGTGGGGGGTTGAGTGGAGTGGTGATGTGGGGTGGGTAAAGATGAAGTGCAATCGAGGGTGGTGGTTGGGTGGGATTTGGTTGGGGAGTGGGTGGTGGAGGGTGGATGCATGGGGTGAGGTTGGGGTGGGAATGGTGGGACTTGGGTGGGTATTGTCCGAAAAATATTTTCATGGAGGCAGTGTCATTAAAAAGTTTCGAAGTTCTATCATTCCAACAAATGTTGAGGTGCAATTATGTATTAGGCATTGGATTTGTGGACAAATATTTTCATGGAGGCAGTGTCATTGAAAAGTTTCATTGGATTTCTCCATAATAACTACATGAAACCAACATCTTTAAAGTAACTTTGAATAATATGGATATTCATATTATCCGCCGATTAACCCATTTTTTTATCCGTGTTGAATATGGGCGGTCGGATAATTAATCCGTTTTTATTTAACCTATTTTCACCCCATATCCAACTCGACCCGCTCATTTGCCACCCCTACTTATGGTATAGATGGTAGACTATAGAGGACCCATAATTGAATATTTGTTGAAAATTAAAAAAAGAACACTTAAAGAGTTAAAATTGGAAGCTAAAAATATAAGTGTTTCACATGGTTGTCTCTCTAATGTGGATAATAGTCGCATTGTTGACTTCCAACATGTATCTGCAATAATTGCCCATGAAATTATATGTTGTCCTGTTTAATAAGCATAACAACAAATAGGCAGTCGGTTTTTACCTCTAATTTTCTATATCCCATTATTTTACTAATTACACTCTTGTTTGATGCTCTATAATTGCAATTCTGGTTCTAATAACCCTTTCAGTACAATTTATTTTCGTCCTTTAGGGATCAACAATGATTTTGTACATCCAGTGTCACTCAAAACCCTACGAAAATGATTTGATATTAATTTTGATAATTTAAATAGAACAGAATGATTACAAGTGGTTTGGAATTTATCATTTATTTTTTCGAATGATTGATTCCTCGAGGACTTACTATTCCTTCATTATCAACCAATATATCTCTTAGCTAGCTGAAACATGTTTTGAATCACCAAAAAACTTAGAAACTGGGATAGATTTGAGCAAAATGAGATAATGCCTTGATAAATCAAATAGAAATCAATAACTTTTGTAAGTAATTCTTGTAATTAAACCCACTCCGATTTAACTTAAATAAGAATAAATTGTTCGGATTGAGTCTCAAATCCTACCTAATCAGAAAACAGTAAATAAGCGAAGAACAAATAACACACAGATTTATAGTGATTCACCCTCTATGCGAGAGTTACGTCCACTTTGCCGCTGCAAATTTTACTATAATCAAATAGGGAGTTTGTGTTTACAATTCTCTCTTGCTCACTTTTTCTCTTGCTCGACCAAGAAAGAAAACGGTGCCCTAGTCTATATATAGCGAAAACTAGGGAGAACATAATACAAGCCTGAAATTCCCAAAATACTCTCCACTAAATAACATTACATAGTGTCGGTGATGAATTAAGCTCCACAACTCAACAATCTCCAACTTGGAGAATAATTTCAATCATTTGTCTCCATCTGCAATGGCGACTCCGATCCTCATCCAAGAAGTCCAACTGAAGTTGGACACAACTTCAGTTTATCATTCGGCACGACCTTCGTCAGCATGTCTGTTGGATTCTGACTCCCTGGGATCTTCTCAAGCACTAATACTCCATCTTCCAAAGATGATCTAATGAAATGGTACAGGAGTTGTATATGCTTCGTACGAGCATGGTAGACCGGGTTCTTTGCCGAATGAATTTTACTTTTATAAAAATAAAAAAAATTATCCCGTCCCCTCGCTTCCGCCTCCCCCACCCAAACCACCACCCACCACCTATCACACACCAATTCAACACGCAAAGTTCTCATTCTTTGTAAGTTTTTATAAAAGAAAAACAAAATATATGAAGTAGAAAATTCGGCTAAGGGATGGGGTTGAGTGGGTGGATGGTGTAGAAAACCAAAATAAATTTTTTTTTTAAATATTTTTTTGAGGTGTGGGGGGTGCGGGGGGAGGGGAGGGGGAGGTGTAAAAAACAAAATAAAAACTTTTATTTAAAGAAAAAATAATTTTTTGGGGTGTGTGTGGGGGTGGGAGTGTGATTGGGGGTGAGTTGGATGGTTGGTGAAGTGGCACTTGTGGGATTTGTTATTATTATGGAAGTCATTTTTTTTTATTTTTAAGGAATTTGTTTTACTAAAGTTGTGAGTTTTATCCATTAAATTACTCATATTTTAAGTGGATAATATAAGTTAATTCATATTTGACCTATTTTAAATAGGTCGGATATCCAACCCATTTTAAATGAGTAGGATTGATAATCATTATTTTTACCCATTTTGCCACCCCTAATTTTAAAATAAGTTTCACCCCATCCCACACGGAGACTGTTTCTGCGTTCTTTTTAATTTAATTCTCAAATATTATATTTTGTCTTTTTGAAGAATGTTTTATTCGAAAATTGAAGTAGAAGACAAGAATATTACCAAACTATGATTAAGGTTTAGAAGAAGAACATATTTCATGTACTGTGCTTTAATTGTTTATAACATGTTTCATGTACTGTGCTTTAATTGTTTATCTACTACAGACTTTGTCACTGTCGTGGTTATGGCACTTCAAAAGAACAAACGAAACAATAAATATAAACTTAATCAATTTAACTATGTTAATAGTCGATTTTTTTTAGTTAAAATTGGTTTATACGTGACGTCAACAAGCATTTATATATTAGGATTGCTTAAAATATGTTTTTATCAGTTAATCTAAACAGAATCATAGATTCCCAATTTACAAAGTTGAATTTTCACCGGGTGGTCTTTTGACGGGGTGGTGTTTAATTTTTGAATTCATTAAAAAATTTGTACTAATATATATTTATCATTAACTAATACTACTACTTTTCTTCTTTCTCCTCCTCCTCCTCCTTTTGTGTAATAGAAATTTGAATATTCATTGCTTATTTGCGATTATTTAGGATTGAGTTTGGTTGAAGAAATTTGAAAAACACCAATATTGAATTTTATTGAGTTTGTTTGTGGAAGAAGATACAATGAAATCTATTAACGGAAGGTTTGAGTTGGATCCAACAATAAAATTTTATTTGTATTGTCATTAGAAGGATATCAAATCCGAAGTTGATTTGGAACAATTTCAATTAGTTTTGAAGTAAAAATATGTTGTTAAACTTCATACAGAACAAATTATGATAATTGTCGAAATTTTGACCACTATCAGAATTTCAAACGCCAATATTGAAAAGATCCCGACGATCCGTCAAAATATATAACCAAAATTCTGACGACCAAAATCCAACGAACAATATAACTTAAGGTAAGTCTTCCCTCCATCATAAGAATGGAACTCTTGAAAATTTTAAAAAATATCAAATAAGAAAACCCACTAAGATTTTACTCCTTATTTTGGTGCAACAGTTATGGTTGCACTTTTTCTTAACAAGGTCAAATTTAAACGGGGTACCTAAAGATTCTATTTGTGCAAATTCCCAATAATAATAATAATAATAATAACATACCTAGTGTAATTTCACATAGTGAATTTGAGGAGGGTAGGATGTACGCAAACCTTACCCCCTAACTTGTGAGGTAAAGAGGTTGTTTTCGATAAACTTGCGACTCAAAGGAAATGGAACCAATGGATTGGAAGAAAATAAAATAGCAAAATACAAGATAAGTACAACCACACATAGTAATACACCTTGAAGATTAAAAAATTACGCGATAACTAAATAAAATTACACAAAGAAGAAAATGAGAGGCGGAGGCTAGCCTCCTACCTCTCCCACACAAATTGCGACATAATTCAACTACCTACTAACCTTCTACCTAATTTTCGTCCTCCATACTTTCATATCTAAGGTCATGTACTCGATCAGTCGGAGTTGTGTCATGCCGTCTCTAATCACTTCCCCCAGTTCTTCTTTGGCCTACCTACACCTCTCCTAGCTTCTGCCACAACGTACCTCACACCTTCTCACTAGCGCATCATCACACCTCCTCTTCACATGCTCGAACCATTTCAGTCTCGCTTCCCTCATCTTGTCCATCATGGAATCCACTCTCACCTTGCCCCGTATAACTTCGTTTCTAATCTTCTCTCCTAGTATGCCCACACATCCATCTGAGCATCCTCATCTCTGCTACCTCCATCTTCTGAAAGTGGCGTTCTTGACTAGCTAACGCTCAACCCCATACAAACAATGTAGGTCTAACCACCACTCTATAGAACTTACCTTTACGTCATAGCTGTATATTGTTATCACACAGTACCTAAAAGACGAGCCTCTATTTCACTCAACCCGCTTCAATACGGTGTGCGACATCATCGTCGATCTCCCCGTCTCCTTGAATTATGGACCAAAGATACTTGAAACTTCCTCTCTTGGGTATGACATGTTCCTCGATCTTCACTTTCAACTTCGCCTCATGCGTTACATCACTGAATTTGCACTCGAGCTACTCTATTTTCGTTCTGCTTAACTTGAAACCTTTAGATTTTACGGTCTTTCTCTAAACTTTCAACCTATCACTAACCTCATCGCACATCTCATCAACCAATACTATTCCATGCACTACAACACCTCCCCTAGAATATGTCGTGTCAATTCGTCCATCATTAAGGAAAATAGGAACGGGCTAAGGGATGAACTATGGTGCAACCGCATCACGATTGAAAAGTCTTATGAATCACCTCCCACTGTCCTAACCCGAGTGTTAGTCTCATCATACATGTCTTTAATATCACTAATGTAAGCCACAACTACATCTCTAGAGTCCAAACATCTCCAAAGGACCCTAGAGACTTTATTATAAGTCATTTCTAGATTAATGAACACCATGTGTAAATTCTTCTTCTTGTCCCTATACTGCTCCAATAATCTTCTTGCAAGGTGAATGTCTTCTGTCATCGATCACCCTGACATGAATATGAATTGATTCTCAGATATAGACACACTCTTTCTCATTCTCATCTCGACTAACCTCTCCCAAACTTTCATAATGTGACTCAATAACTTCGTTCCACTATAATTACTGCAATTTGTGCAAATCTCCATTTATAAAATTATTTTCTAAATTCATATTTTTCTCCTTAAAATGATTTCCTCCCATTTGTCCCTACCTAGCGTCAACAGAAAAAAAGTTGGTACACAGTCAAAATCAGAATATCCTTGTCTAAATTGGACAGTTCCCTTATTTTTTCGAGAGAAAAAAAAAAGTTGCCTTATTTTCCAATTTGTCTTTCTTTTTTCCTTCTCTTTTCAGCTGTTATAACAAAGGCGCGGTGCTCACATCACCACAACAAGATCGCAATAATCCAAATGCAACCCAAGAAAAACACATTCTTTTGCTTTCACATTGCCCTTTTCAACACTTTCTTGAATTTGGGTTTCTCAAATTAATACTTTAAATCTCAGTTTTTGTTCTCAATTTCAAAGGTTCTTGATTTGGTGTAAAACAAAGAGCTATGCATGCTGTAAAGGAAACAGTTTCTGAGAAGCTTTCTCGTCTATTTTCAGCTTCCCCTTCTAAATCTGTTGATCAACAACCTCAGGTTCTTTTTTCCTCTTTTTCTGTTAGAATTTAAGTTGCTTAATCTTTTGTGATTTTTGGTTCTTGGGTTATGAGTTTTTACATTTTATTTGTATGTGACTCTTAATAATTCAATTGCTTTTGCTGGCAAAATGTTAACTTTTGGTGATCTGTCAAATTGGGCTGATTAGTTTGTGCATGAACTGAATTGGGTAACTGGAAGAAAAAAAAACATACCAGTGTAATACCACAAAGTAGGGTCTGGTAGGGTAAGATGTATCCAGACCTTACCCCTACCTTTGTGAGGTAGAGTCTGTTTCCGGTAGACCCTTGGCTCGAAAGGAAAGATAGGAGAATGACAACAAATAGCATGACAAAAGACATTGTATCATGAAAAAAAAATATCACAACAAAATAGCAAGATAAAAAGCAAATGCGGCAACGTATAGTAAAACACCTTGAGGAAAAGAAACTACGTGATTCCTACTTAACACTACTAATACAGAAAACCAATCTATCTTAATCCTCGACCTCCACACTTTTCTATCTAGGGTCATGTCCTCAATAAGCTAGAGTTGTGTCATGTCCTGTCTAATCACCTCCCCTAGTTCTTTTTTGGCCCACCCCTACTTACCTTTCCTAATTCTTGTTATACCACCTCCTTACAGTGGCATCCTCATGAAAGTATATTTATGTCCTAGAGACAATCTGTATTAGGACAAATGTACTTTATACACATTCATATTATTACTAATGGAGACTAATATTTTGGCATTTGCAATTATTGAATTATTATTTGATTGTTTGTAAATATTCATTAATGTGCATCCCTTGAGCTTACGTTGTCGTTAATAGAGTGAGATATTCATGGTAGAGCGTAACTCTTAAAATAGCCTCGACTAATGATCATCGAGAATGGGATATCGATGATATGTGATAAGTCGATATGTGGTCTGCATCACATCCTTAGAGGATATAATATGTCCCACCTGCTACGAGTAATGGCTACTCGTGATGGACACATGGATACTTTGGAAGTATTGGTATACCCTGCTGATATATTGTTTGTTATACTTGTCTAAAGTATGATTAGCGTGTGAGAGATAGAAGTCCTTAGACTTGAGGTCAATACGCGTCTTGTCTACAAAGTAATGTACTTTGATCCCGTCCTAAGCTCAAATGCCTTATAGGTTGAGATAAGGCTTGTATTGGGTACATTACGATGTGGATTGAAGGTGGTAGTTGAGCCAAGATTATGATTCATTCCTCGAATGTATATTCGAGATAACACTCTGATTCTCAGTGATATTAGGTTGACTAAGTCGTTGGCCAACGCAATAGACATATTTAGAATATGGTCTAGTCGTCAACTAATATAGATGAGATACAATGATTAAGTCATTTGGATAGACACTTGACAAATCTTAAGCTTGATCGGGTGTGTCGTGAATGAAAGAATTTTATCTTACCACATAAAGGTTAAGTTTACTGGATTCGCGTAAACGTACTTCACATATTGAGTTCGTCTTCCGGCGTCGTATAGGAGTTCCGTGTAGACCTTAATTTGATTAATGTCGATATGAGAAGGCATGTAGGGTCACACTATGTCGATTGTCCGTTTCGATCTAAGGATGTATTGAGAGAGTAATTAAATGTTCGATTTGGAATCGAGATATTTAAATGAATAATGATTATTTTAATTAAGTCAAAATTGGATTTTGAATTTAATTAAGAATGCACGAAAATAAATCGAGGCAGTGCAGGAGCACGTCGAGCGCCGCGACGCCCATACCCTAGGGCCGCGGCGCCTCTGCCTCGAATTTTGGGTCAAACCCAAGGTCAAACCCTAATCCGGTTTTGACCTATTTTTCAACTATAAATAAAACCATTCACCTCATCATTTATACACTAATTTTTCAGAATATCATTCTAAGCCTTAGAGACTTAGAATCAAATACTCTCTCGAACCTCTGTCGGATTTCCTAGCTTTCCGAAGGAGAAATACATTGAAGCTTGGAGCTTGCAATCGGAAGGGCAATTGCGTGTGCACCTCACAGTTGATAAAGATTCCAGATAATTCTAACTTGTAAGTATATGTTTTATGTTACAAGTTTAATTGTTGTATAACCATACCATAAATATTGTTGGGGTAAATAAGAAATAAAACTTTTAAACTTCCGCTGTGTCTTACTTGTGTGTTTTGAACCCAACAAAATTCTACACTGCACACCTCCCCTTCACATGACCGAACCATCTTAATCGTGCTTCCCTCATCTTGTCCGCCACGGGGCCACTTCCACCTTGCCCCGTATAACTTCATTCTGAATCATATCCCTCCTAGTATACCCACACATCCATCTAATCATTCTCATCTCTGCTACAATCATCTTCTGAATGTGTGCGTTCTTGACTGACCAACACTCTGGCCCGTACAACAAGGTCGGTCTAATTGAAAAAAAGAAACAAAAGATGAAAAGTTTATATGATGTTTAAGGAATTTATAAAGGGATATTTTCAAAAATATAATTGGTAACTGAAAAAAGAAAGGGAAAAATGATTTTAAAAAAAATAAAGTAACTATTTGATGTATAAGGAATTTGTATATGTTCATGAAATAGGTGACTGAAAGTCTGAAAGTAAAAAAGCAAAATGATGAAAACTATATAGCATGTCTAAGGAATTTGTATATGAAGCGAATCAAGTAACTGAAAAAAGAAAATAAGATGACCACAAAAAAAAAGATGAAAACTTTTAAAAGAGTCGAAGGATTTAGTTAGTTGTTTCATGGTTGTTTATTTTGCGGTTACAAAATATGAAGTACTTGATATATTCTCTGTTCGTTCAAGCTCAAGTTTGTTTATAGCAGTTTGTCACTAAATGGAGCAGCGTTCGTCAGCTGTGATATTTAATAGAATTATATGTATATACATATAGAGTTTGCATTTCCTGCTGGAGAATGAACTACTACTCATGCTACATTGTTTTTATACTTGGTTCTTTTGTAATTTAGAATATTTGTTTATTTAAGCATAAATAGATTGTTGTTTGATTAAGGGTTACATATTATTTGTAACAATACCTCTCTCTGTGTTTAGGCTAGGCCGTATACTAAGGAGGGAAAATCTATAACATCAATATTTTCTTTCCTTCTACCATCAACATATTTTGTGAATATAAGAGACCGGAGAGAGGTCAAACCACTTCAAACAAATTCTTTTACATGGAGAAGTAAAAGTTTCTCGTGGCGCGATAAACCTCTCGATAATTTTGAGGTTCACGATGATTACATACCAGATATTCGTCCAGAAAAAGGTGAAGATGGCTCCATCAGGAGTTCAATTTGTGAAAAAAAGGAAACCGTAAATACAGACAAGGATAATGGAGAGCCTAATTCTGCTGGGAGCATTGCCAGCGGTTCGGAAACTTTTGAAGATGCTCCTGATACACACAGTTTTGACCAGTCCATGGCCTATCTCACCACTGATTCTGTTTTCATTACTCCACATTTATACGACTTTTTCCAGTCTTCCCTTCCTAATATAGTGAAAGGTTGTCAATGGGTCTTATTATATAGGTAATCTTGACTTTGAAATAGTTTCTACTGCTACTTCTGATGCAACATTGGTAGCCTGAATATCAATAACTAACCTGTTCATTCTAATGAAGGGCAGCACGGCCAGACACGGTATATCACTTCGTACTCTTATTCAGAAGAGCGCTGATATTTCTGGTCCTTGCTTGCTGGTATGTTCATCCTAAATTGCTGCAAATATTTGTTGTGCTTGCATTCCCGACTTTTTAGCTATTTTTAAAGGATCCCTTCATTTTAAGATGAATTTTCATTATAATGTTTGTCCCAGATTACTGGTGATAAGAAGGGTGCAGTATTTGGTGGGTTGCTTGAGGCACCATTGAGGCCTACTGCAAAGAGGAAATACCAAGTAAGAAAGCGAACACATGCACTATTTAATTTTCTTTAACTGATACAATCTAATGGCGAAGTAATGTTCAAAAAGAAAACATTAGACATTCCAAATGAAGAGTTAAAAAGCAATAGCCTATGTCTGCTTTTTTCATCTTCACCGAGCATTGGTTTCATTTTCAATGCTAATGTAATTATTGTATTATTGTGTCAGGGAACAAATCAAACATTTGTATTCACAACTCTATATGGTGAACCAAGGTTATTTAGACCAACAGGTAAGGAAATTATCTGGATGTTTGTTACAATATCAGTTTGTACAAAAAACGATACTAGAAAAATTCCCTTTGAGAGAAACTGCAGGGATGAATTAACTATGAGCCTCACAATTAAATACACGAGCCAATTTTTTTAAACATTATTTATAGGAACTGGCTTTTCCAGCTGTTGCATTGTGTTACTCCCTCCGTTCCAATTGATGTGATGTACTTTTATTTGGCACGCACTTTAAGAAATAAAAGAAGGTTTTTGAATCTTATGGTCTAAAATAAGCCAAAGATATTTGTGTGGTTATAGATCTTCTTGTTTTGTGTAAAAGGTAAAGTTTAAAGTTAAATTGTTGTCAAATAAGGAAGTATGTCATTCTTTTTGGGACGGACTAAAAAGAAAAGTGAGTCATTCTTTTTGGGACAGGGGGAGTATATGGTTATTTAGACTCATTGGGAAAGTTGTTCATGATGGTTGGAAATAGAGGCCTTTTTTTTTTTTGATAATGGTAACATAGAGATAGACATAAAGGCCTTCTTGATGAACCTATTTCATCCCTTAAAAGTATTTTACTGTCAGCTGATTGGAAGCTACTTATCTTCAATGTAATCCATGCAAATTTTATACTCCGTCCGTCCCAAAATACTTGTCGCGTTTTTCACTTACACGCCCCTTAAGAAAGCATTTATAAGGGTAACATTTTGACTATTTTACCCTCTTAACATATTTCATCATCCTCAATAAATATTTACTCCATCAAGGATGAGAACCTCTTAAATATTGATAATTAATACAAGGGTAAAATGAAAAAAAGCTACTTAATTTCATCTTGAGTAAATGAAACAACAAGTATTTTTAGTAAGGACGACAAGTATTTTGGGATGGAGGGAGTACTATATTAGTTCTGAGATGGGGAAGGTGGTTTACTTCCATAATTCATAAATGTCTATGGGTTTTTTATATGGTTGGAAGGTATGTAAAAGTGATTTTTTTTTAATGTAGAAGTGATACACTTCCTTCTTTCCATCTTGTTCAGGAGAGATTGATATAACTGACATTACCTATCCACTTTTCCTTCCCCTCTTTTTCTTTCTGACCTAACAAGAGAAGTAACTCTTTCCCTTCTATTATTTTTACCCCAACCAGCGTCAAAGATGTATGTCAAAGGCCTGCTTTAAAGAGTGCAACATAATAAAACTTTCAGAAGGTTTTTTTCTCTCAAAAGAATAGAAAAGGAGTTATATTATGTTGCGTTGTTACATTCTTACAAGGAACCTAATTTCCTCCTTTCGACATAGTTAGTCTCTCTGATAAAAAATGAAGGCTGGTTCTTACTTCTTAGTAGGTATGGTGTACTGTCGCTGGCAAACTTAGGTGATAAACATATCTCAAAAATCTAACCCTTTCTGACTATTATCAGCAAATAAAGTCACTGTCATTTAGTTGAAAGTCTGGTACAATCTTTTATTCTGGCCTTTGATGAGATTTTTTCAATCTCCAAATATGATCTTTTCCCTCTTTTTTCTTGTTTCTTTTTGTTTGGTGAGAGTAGCAGCAAGAGTTAATTCAAACTGACTTTTTTAACAGTCATATCAAACTATGTTCTATATGCTGCCTAGCTTTATTCCTCTATTTAAATTGCTCTAACATATGTTACGGCTGCCAGACCACCGAATACAAGACAAAATATAATATAGATTTCATTGTTTTAGTGAGATTGATCATGTTCTTATTAAGCATTTTGTATGACAAATCTTCTTGCTCAGTAGACATGCAAACTTGTTTATTGCGTTTTCAGTCTCTTTGTATGGGAACTAAACATGAAATGTGAACTTTTGTATACCCATTATGATACATGTAATGCAAGTATGCAACAGTACAGAAGGAAAATCGTTGTATATTAGTTGCTGAAAATCCCATCCAATCTGAAGTAATTTGTGCAGACATAAGCTAAACTGCTGCTATTTTCGGAATAGGTGCCAATAGATTTTTTTTCTTGTGTTTGAATGACATCCTGGCACTTGGAGGAGGTAGAAATTTCGCTTTACGGTTGGATGGTGAATTGTGAGTTTCTCTGCCTTGCACTATTCATTGTTGCTTGCAAGTTGCAAATTTCTTCCTTATTTCCAATTTTCGGCGAAGGTTATCTGGCAGTAGTGGACCTTGTGAAACATTTGGGAACTCATTCTTGGCGCATAATCAAGAGTTTGAACTGAAGAATGTTGAGGTAATTTTCTTATTAACCCTTTGTCTTTGTGCCCATCAATTATTCTACTTCCAATCGAGTCAAAGAACTGTCTGCGGATCAATGTTTTACCAACTTAAAGAGAGAGAGAGAGAGAGACAAAGAAAGAGGAAACCTAGCCAAGAAAGGTCAATTTAGGTAGACCCTCATTCATGACTCCTAACAGTTCCCAGGGAGAGAATTTGTTTTAAAGAGAGAGAGAGAGCGCACTTGAGCGCTCGACTATGTTGCTCGGACTCTTTAAAAATGTCAACGGGTGCGTGTCGGATACTCCAAAAGTAGTGTATTTTTGGAGAATCCGACACGGGTGCGGCATCGAAAGTGAAGAGTCCGCACAACTTAGGCGCTCGATGTCTCTACATGTATAGACCTATAAATGTGGAGATCTATGTATCATATGTATTTTAACTATGTGTGCTTAAGCCAGTACTTAACTGCAGATCAATGATTCCTTATAGTTTTGTGTCAAGGAAAGGAGAAATTCCTTGTCTCCTCTAATGAGGATTAATGTTCAGTTATTTGTTGTTGTTATACTTGCATTGGCTTTATGCAAGGTAAGGCTGTGTACAACAGACCCTTGAGGTCCGGCCCTTCCCCAGACACCGCACATAGTGGGAGTTTAGTGCACCGGACTGCCCTTTTTTTATACTTGCATTGGCTTTGATGCTTGGGATGAGTCTTTTTTAGTTTGGTTAGAAACTTGCATATCAGTGTAATATCTATAAAACTCCTAATTTTCCTTCAAAAAGCAAATTATATACCAAAATTGTTATGAAATAAACCTAAATAGAGCGGAATAGATATAAAGGATTCATGTGAATGGCCTTTAATAGTTTCAGACTGTGACATCATTAATTGACTGACTGAAGGAGAACTGGAGATTCTTAGTTGCTTCAATTTTGGGAACCAAAAATCTAGGAGGTTAACTTTTAACTAAAGTTAAAAAGTACATATTAGCGAAAAATAAGAAAGAATATAACTGATTTGTTACTCCTGTTTGCAGTTTTAAGGGTCATTCACAAGGGAACCAATGACGAATAATTGTGGGTAAAACATATCATTTATAAAGTTGTTTCAAGTTTTTGGCAGTTTGTAGTAGTCAAAATAATCTGCTCAAAACTCAAACATTACTTTCCTATGGATAAAATTGTAGCTTAAGAATATCATATGGCTTTGTGATAAATTTTTCTCAAACTTTAGGAATGTGTTCTAGGGCTAGGACATTGTACTTTTGGTAGCAGACTGATGAAATATTCGAATAATCTATTCGATATACTATTACCAATCTCTTTTTCTTCTTGATGCAGCTATGGGGTTTTGCGCACGCGTCTCGGTACCTCACTGTGTGACAAGCCTAAATTTTCTTTTCATTTATTTGTTAGCTATATTTATTTTGTCACCTACATTTATTCTTTCATGTCCATGAAGCACCTTCCTCCTTTATAATCCTGGAGGCTTCCTGCTGTACATGGTCCGATTGCAGCCTAGGAATGAGATTCTAGCAATTGTGAGTTGATATGTATGTAGATATTCTTTATTCTTCTATTTAGCGCACACATTCTGAACCTTTATCCTTCCAGCCAGGGGAGGCTTTCTAGTGTATGATTATTGTGATATTATATATACCACGTCAGTTTTTTGAGTATTATCTTGAACCTTTTATGTTGTGCACTTCTAGCCTACCTCTGCACTTCTATTTCTTCTATCTATACAACATATCACATTGCATTCACTGGGTATGTTGTTGTTGTTGGCCTTCAAACTTGTTCTTAAAAAGACTTCCTGGATAATCCATTCTGTTGTACCTTTCTAGCCATATATAAGAGTGCAGCAGCTAGTGTCATTCTATATAAAGTAAGGCTGGCCAGTGGGCCGGGACGGCCCGACCCCGACCCGACCCCGTCCCAAGCCCGCCCCGGTCCCGCGTAAATAAATTAAAAAAAACGGTAGCAGGACTCGAACTCGGGACGGGACAATGTCTCGTCCCGCCAGACCCGAGCCCGCCCCAGGCCCGCCCGGCCCCGACCCCGTCCCGACCCCGACCCCGACCCCGCCCGAGTTCTCCCCCTTTGCAAATATAACCGTTGCACCAACGGCCATTTTAGATTTTGACCGTTGGGCAACAGCCATTTTAGGCCTCCCCCTCCCCCAACCCCCCCTACCCCTTAATATTTATTTTTAACCCATAAGTTATTATATTTACACTTTAACCCAATTTTCCAACTATAAATAACTCATTTTCTCTTCATCTTTCTCACAAATCTTCCTACAATCTCTCTAATCTCTCAATATATCTCTCTACAAGTCTACATTGTTTGCTAAATATTCAATCTTATTTATTCATTTGGGAATTAGGAGTGAAGTTGGCAACTAGTTTGAGGATCTTCCATCGAGCAAAGTTTCAATTTTCAACCTCTCGATTACACGTCGACGTTACGTCGGCGTTTGGTACATTCGTTCCTTCATTAAATTATTATTGTCTGTTTATTTTATTTAGCGCACTTAATTTTATTATCTTTAATTATTTATTATCATAATTAAAATGGAAGGATTAAGAGGTATGTTTAAGGGTAAGGGTAAGGGTAAGGGTGCTTCTTCTAGTAGGGGCAACCAGGGCAAGGTACTTCTTCTAGTCATCTTATTCCTACATAGGATGATTTTATTGATACTCAACATTTTCCTACAATACCGTTAGATTTAGACGAGGAGTTATTTTCTGGAACTCAAGAAGACTTTAATTTAGACGATGATCTAGATGATACACCCACTAATGTTGATGACAACACACCCACTAGTGCACCTTCAACTGAAATACCTCCTATTCCCCCTAGTATGAGACGAGGTCCGGCAAAACGACCATTAAAATCAGATGCATGGACATTTTTTGATAGGGACGTAGAGAATCAAGTAGCTATATGTAAAATTTGTAAAAATGTTTTAAAATTTAAAACTGAAAAAGGTCACGGTGGGACGGGGGGTTTAATTAGACACGTAGTAAGTGTTCATCCAGCTAGGTATGCCCAATACCATGCTTCAAAATCGGGTCATAACAGCCGCTCCATCGGGACAAGGTTCACATATCGACATCTTGTCTGGACCAAGTATATGGTCAAATTAACCCTATGACGGGGGGAATTGTAGGCCCTAAATACAATAAACATAGAGATAGGGAAGCAATATCAAAATTAGTTGCTGTGGAGGGTTTGCCTTTTTCATTTTCTTCATCTCCCGATTTTATTCATTACATTAGAGATATATATAATCCTGCTTTTAACGGTTTTTCTAGATCAACTGTTAAGAGAGATGTATTAAATTCGCGCATGAATATCAACAATATTTACGATATTCATTATATCATTTTAATGGCAAAGTATCTATCACGTCTGATATAGGTCGTAATACTAACGACCATGATTATTTAACTGTAACTTGGCATTGAATAGATTATAAATGGTCTATGCAAAAACGTATTTTAGCGTATAGATATATAGATGATAGGCACACTGGTACTTTTATTGCAGATAATATTTATCAAGTGTGCCATTATTACGGAATAACCGATAAAATTATGACTATTACATTAGATAACGCTTCTTCTAACAATTACGCAATTACAATTTTAAAAAAATAGTTTTAACTCCATCTTTTCCAGATCATTTTCATATAAAATGCGCGTGTCATAAATATAATTTAATTGTAAAGGATGGTCTATCACTTTTTGAAGACATTCTTAGTAAAATACAATTTGCTATAAACTTTATTTTTAAAAGTAATAAAGTACAACGTAGAAAAGAATATAAAAAAACTTGTCACGATTGTGGACTATCTTATAGAAAAATTCCACAAAAAGAATCCACTAGGTGGAATTCTTTATACGAGCAACTACTTGTTGCTTATGACTATAGAAAACCTATAACTTTATTTTTTAACTCTCATAATAAAAATTCAGCTGATATGATTTTAGATAGTGATTGGGTAAAAATTTCCGAACTTATTGTATTTTTAGAGAATTTTTTTCAAGCAACAAAAGAATTTTCCGGTATAGATTATCCTACTATTTCAACTATGTTGTTTTATATAACTCTAATATTTTTATTACTTAGTGAATATATGAAAAAATCAGCTTATAAGGCAGCTATTAAAAAAATGTTTGTCAAAATAAAAAAATACTTTATTTCTATTCCCACTATTTATATTATTGGTTATGTATTAAATCCTACTATTAAAATAGACGGTACTAAATCACTATTTGAAACTATTTACGATTGTATAGAAGTACTACCACCTCCAAGTCCCAAAAATCTAAATCACCCACCACCTATTGAACAAAGTCAAACTAAAGAAGAAGTGTTGTCTAGCGTAGAACACCAATGCAAAAAAATATATAGATTTTATCAACAAGAAAATGCTAGTAACTTACCGGCTTCCATACCATCTTCTTCATCTTCAACACAACCTCACAAAAGACATGCTGTTTCTGCGGCTAGTATTGAAAGCCTTCTTAATAGAATGTGCGGCCGTACCTCTACTACTAACCAAATTAGCGAGTTGGATATTTTTATTTTGCAGGGTTCTGTACCGTATCAAGAAGTTATCAATGAAGATGGACATGAAGACTTGCTGAAATACTGGAGGGGGAATGAGAAGACCTTTCCGACACTTTCATTGATGGCCCGAGATGTTTTGAACATTCAAGCGTCATCAACTGCGTCTGAAAGCGCTTTTTCTGCCGGCAGATATAAAATAGGAGACCACAGACACTCATTAGCGTGAGACAGCTTGGAAATTGTAGTATTATTCAGAGATTGGATACGAGCGGAGCGGAGAAGGTGCGGTCAACCGGAGATCAACGAAGAAGAAGACGAAAACTACAACGAAATTTTATCCGAAGGTGGTAGAAGCGACGTAGATCAATTTGACCAACAAATACCAATTCCAACTGAAGAACCACAGGAAATTATCAAGCAATTAGAACAGGTTTTTTTGAGAATGTAATTTTTTTAATTGAAATTTTATTATGTAATTTGCAACTTTTGGACAACACCACAAAGTTGTAATTTAGATTTTAGACAATTGTATTTGTATTACAAAAAAAATCATGTCTATTAAATAATATAAGAGGCACAAAAACAGCCTTGAGATGTTTTTATTACACTATCTTGTCTTGTTTATTGAGTTTTTTTTTATACATATGTTATTTATTTTTATTTTTTAAAAAAAAAGAAAACCCGCCGGACCCCGCCCTGACCCGATTCCGACGGGATCGGGATCGGGACGGGACTGGAGCAAGTCCCGCCAGACCCGACCCCGACCCCTTCGCCCGTCCATCCCCGACCCCGCCAGACCCGAGCCCGGCCCACTGGCCACCTTTAATATAAAGCAACACCTTGATGCCTATCGCTGCATTGTCTTTCTGCCCATCTTAGCTCATCCTGCCAGACCATTGCCATTGCTGTAGCTTTTCCTATATTTTGCCAGATATACTACACTCAAACAGCAGGTGTTGTATGCTCTCATTTGCCTTTGTGCATAAAGGACATGTCAAGATTGTGGTGACCCCCCCCCCCCCCCGTGCTAGCCCAAAGCCCCCTATTTGAATATAAACAACCACTTTGGAGAATCTTGATTTTACATATCAGCCTTTTCCAAGATACCTACTGAAACTCCCCTTGAATCTTCCTATACATGCATTTAGTTGAGAAATTCCCATTTGCTTCATCAGATTCTGTGTAACTAGATTTTCAAAGCATTTTTTAACTTGACAGGATGCTTGCTTTGCCTCTGTATTCCGCACAGTTCCTTCTTTAACATAGTATGTGTACCCATACAACTCATAGCTTGTCTTTTTTTCGTACAGATATTCCACAGTAACTTGCTTACATCAGCCTTATTCCACAGTGCCACATTGATCAAATTTAAGCAATCTAGAGTTTGTGGCCAACATAATTTGTCTCAAGCTACAGTGCTTTCTTTGATATCTCATAGGAACCTCTTAAATATTGTTTCAATGAATTACAGGATCTTCTTAAGCAAGATAAAGATTTGGGACCATAAGGTATGTATGCCAAATAACACGCGTTTAATTAGTTAAGTTCCTCCTGCATAGAACAGAAACTTAGCGGTCCAAGTAGTTATCCTCCACCAGCAACATTGTATAGCAGACCATCGTCGTTTAGTGTTTAAAGGTAAGTCAAATATCTAATTGGCAGCTCTCCTTGTGTGCTGAACTTTCTTGAAGTTCCATTACCTACATATTACAGTGTAGAAAATTGCATTTCTGATTGGATGAACAGTAATATTCATGCATCATAAGTAAAAGGTGTAGGAGACTTGAGGGCTTGTTATTCATTTAATAGACCATCAAGATTCTAGACCAAAAACCTTAAAAAATTGAGTCTATATTGCGAGCATGACCAATATGAAAACCTTGTCTTCAAATTCTACTCCAAGCTGTGAACAGTTATTTATTGTTTCCAAGTTATCCTTGAACATCCAAACACTTACCTGCAACGGAAGTAAGAAAAAGATTTCTTATGACGACTTTAATTTAAAGATCTTTGAGTTATTTTTTACCAATGTATAAAGGGCCTCGACAAAAATAAAAGACAAAAAGCTCATGTGATGCTAACGTCAATGAGGAATGCATTCTCAAAATATAAAAGACGTGCTAGTCGCGTCTCATAAGACTGCAACAATTACGCACAACAGCGAATTCAAATCAAATGCTGATTAACATGGAAAAGTATCAGGTAAAAATCGCATCGATATAAATTGGTAAATTGATTGTCATGGAAACCATTAATGCAATGTGACAAGCTACTTCTCAAGATACTGCAACTGATCAGATCCATTCAGACTTTTGCTTCCAGAACGGTTATACAAGAATGATACACAATAGACTACACCCAAGGATGGTATTGGGACGACTAAATAAACTCTGCACTTCAGATGTTATCCCAAGTTTGTTGTATGTCCTATTATAGCCTGCCCACCCCAAAATTTAGCAAAAACCGGAAGAATTACATATTAAACGGAACCTGTCGACCTCCTGCCATTTGAGAAAACACAGTGATCTTGCAGCAGATGCGGAGGCAAAACACATGGCTTCGGCTGTTTGCTTTCACGCTGGAATGAGCCTAACCCTCCATTTGATCCTCACCAGGCAGCCCAAATATTCTTAAATTACGGTCCATAGATCCGACAGCTATGTAACTTGCATCAGAACCAAATTTCAGACATGTTGCTTTGCCTGCATTAGATGATAGGAATGACTATTACTACCTTTATAAACACATGTGCACATAAGTAATCTAAAGCACATTTAAGAGTATAAAATGAGAGGAACACTATACCTGTGCCTGATAAGTCGGGGAAGGTTTTAATGGGATTCCATTCAGCCTTAACACTAGCGACTTGATAAACTCTGATTCAGCATAGAAAGAAACCACATTAACTCTACTTGATAAAAGAAAACTCCAGCGGATCATTTAACTAGGGATACATAAAGTAATGACAAAAAATCCACCCAGCTTCTTGGTTTCTACTTTTTCTTTTCATTGAGCTGTGCCAAAGTCTTCTGGGACCCAGTAAGGGGAACTACTTTTAAATTCAAGAAAAATGAGAACTATCTGAGTCCCAATATTTGTGTAGATGTCTTACCGTATATCTGAGCCTCCTAAGGCAAGATAACTTCCACTATGGTCAAATTCCACTGCAAGTAAAAAGGGAAGCAGAAACATTAGACGATCTTAGATGCACATAACATGGCTACAGAAGATGAATTTATGATGAAACAAGTAATAAACATCCCAAAAGATGAAGGTACAATAGAGTTGATATGACACTACTCGAAAGGAGATTGAGTGGTAAAAAAATATGCTGATGCAGTGTTAAAAATAAAAAGTCGCTGAAGTAGATTAATGAATTAGAAAGCTAACAGACTATAAAAAGGGAATGGCCCATAAACAACAGTGAAACCTGAGATAGTATACTCAAAACATACAGCACTTCATTAATGTCAACGCTTCCAGACAAAAACAGTGAGTCCTAAGCTAGTATGAATATACAGTAATTCACTCGTGAAACAAATTTTTGACCTTCCAAAAGTACTTGATGCAAACACTAAATATCTTTGTTTATGAACTGCCAAAGCTTCTTTGATTCGTCACATGGATTCAGCGTCTTACTTCAGTAGAATACAGTTAGGTATACCTGACTGGGTTGGTGTATTTTCATCATAAGGAGAGAAAGTTCTGAAGTTCTTCAATTTGCGTAAATCCCAAAGTTTAACACCATCATGAGCAGCAGTCTGATGAATAACACAAAGGAAACATCAGTGACAACTCACCAGTTCAATCAAAATCCAATGAAAGGAAGATTATCAAAAGCTTAATTCAGTATTAAATTACTCACCGCTAAGAAATAACCATTTTCTGAAAAGGAAATAGCAGTTACTGACCCAACATGGCCATCAAATTTTGCAACATTTGCCTGAAGTGAAGCACCCAAAAAGGAAAAACACACAGAGAAAACAAACAGTAAGAATACTTGGATAGAAGAAGAGGAATGACATGAGAACTCGTGCTGCCTTTGGGGCAAACAGACCTGACTTTTTACATCCCAAATCTTGACCAGAGACCCTGAAGTCCCTGTTCCAAGGATCAGACCATCAGGGTGGAAAGCTGCGGAAGTATAGCCATCAGATTCTGAAGCATCTCCTACCTGAATTAAAATTTGATTTTTTTAACAAGTAAATTAGTTTAAAAGTTGATGACTCGAGACATCTATACACATCATTTCTTGAAAATGAGAGGCAAGAGGGAAAAGCAACCTGTGTAAGGCATAAACCAGAAGCAAGATCATAAAAGCACCACGTGCTATCAAGAGAAGCAGTCACAAAATAATTATTGGTTGCATGGACAGTGACAGCTTGCACCTGCAATCATTGGTAGATATATATGTTTGATCATTGATTAAAAGGTCTGAAAATGAACTATGTTCAGTTGAAAGCAACAACCTAGTAATGAAGTAACATCAATATGTGAAGGGTGAAGGCAGTTTCATGGGTCTGCAGAACTTATATTCGATGGCAGGGACAACATAACATTGATATTACTTGAAATATCCCACTCGCCCTCTTATTCCCCAAAAATGTTTCACCTTTTTTCCCTTTTCCTTCAATCATAATGTGGAAAATTATTTAAGGCATGCAGGTATACATTCAAGAGGTGGAAGCTCGATATGAAACTAGTCCAGGGACAAAAGAACTAAATTTACCACGGGGTAAATACAACTCCAAGGACAAAAGAAACACTTTTTTTCTCTTTGATAGTTGATACGACAGCAGATATACTCCCCAACTCAACCTTACCATTCTGAAAAGAAAGATATGCTCCCCAAGCAATTTCGGATCAAAAAGGTCTTTGTACTATGGATGAACAAATTTATCTACTCTCTTACTACATAGGTAAATACAGAAACTACAATTTTCTAGTACAATGAAGCATTAGTCCCAATATATTAGTTCTATCTCCATCTTTCACTTCTTAATGATCTATTCTACCATTCCCATATTGAAGCCTAGAAAAGAAATATCCAAAAAAAGTGGACGACTAAATAGGCAACCGAGATTGATTATCAACACCAGAAAACTCAGAAGCTTGTTTTCCAGAATCAAAATTAAGTTTTGTGCAATCAAGCAGGACAAGTACCAGCATTTTTCTTTCAATAATTCAATATCAGAATTTCCATTATTGATCAATGAGATGCTAATATGAAATTACCTCTGCTGTATGATCCTTCAAGACGTGCCTACAGTCATAATTTCCATTTTCAGAACTTTGCCACACACGAACTGTCTGCAAAACTCAGCGACATAGTTTAGTAAAACATTGAAGGAAGAATGCAACTGAGGCTAGTCATGCAACTGTGCATTAAGCAACAACAGTGTTACTGTTTATAATTTTGCTAACCCATCTGAAATGACCTTTGAATCTAAAGTTGCTGTCATATTAAGAACTTCCAACTTCTACTTCTAACCAGATCTGAACCTAGAGGCTTGAACTGAAGGGACATCAATAAAAACACAAATGTTTCATGAAAAATAATCCCTTTCCTTTTTATGATCCGTTCTATTCTTAGAAGCATAGCAAAGAGTACATTTGGCGGCAAAAATTTAAAGAAACCCCATACTGCAACATCAAATATCATTGACTCATGTTTAGATATTTTTTACAAGTGAACTCTTTTCAGTAATTCCATAGAAGTAGAACATAACTTACCATAGAAGGGGAGAACATGCTAAAGAAAGTACGAGCTTTAACAAGACGAGGGAACATTTGATCAAACAAAAAAAGTACTTGGGCCTTAGACGCAGCGTCTGGGAAAGCGAAGGGAATAGGAAGACCAGGAACGAAGTCATTCGACCAAAAGGAGGCTACTACTGAATGAGAAGTGCATGTCCAACTCGCACTAAAGAAAAACAACCAGGTGTACCTTATCTGCTGAACCAGAGACCACCAGTTCACCCTCAGCCGCAAATTTTACATTGGTAACCTATAAAGACAGAATATACTGAGACAGAAATTCTTGCTAAGGAAACACAGCTAATGAATTATCAAGCAATAGTAAGAAAAGAAAGTATCAATAAGATGACAGACCCTCTTTGAATGACCACTTAGTGTTGATATGATCTGTCCTGAAGGTCGATCGAAGACCACAACATTTGAATCAACTCCACCAGTAGCAATTATGTCCTGACAAAACATGAATTAGAATTAGACATGCTGAAAGAAGTTAAACCATATATATGTACCAATAGAAGAAGAAAGCATAAGAATCAAGTGGCACGAATCATTGAATATCTGCAACATGTGACTTTCTCATGAATCATAAGTTTCATCTTTTAAAGAGATCTCTTAATAACACAAAATTATTGGTCGGTTTTGCACTAATGTGATGTAGCCTTATAATTGGGGGTTAAATTGAACCTAACTTTCAACGCAGAGCAAAAATTTATGTGTAAAAAATTATTAAAATTGTAATATTTAGTACTCCCTCCGTCCCAAAAAGATTGTCTTGGTTTGACTTGAAGGAAGACTTTTGAAATGTGTGGTCCAAAACAGGCCTTATATATTTCATATTTGCGTGGTTGTAAATATCTCATAAAGTTAAATTGTTTCTAAATATAGAAATGTGCCAATCTTTTTTGGACAAACTAATAAGGAAAGTAGGACAATCTTTTTGGGAAGGGGAGTAGATATGAACCCATAATTTTGAAAATATAATGGGTTCAATATTAAAAGTCTTAAGATTGAACCCATAGAATTCAAAACAAATTACTTCATATTAGCTAATGTGAAACCCAAATTGGGATATATTTTAGTTTATGTTAGATGGATCCTCCATTTGAGTCAACATAAGTGTCAAACGGGTGTGACATGGGCATCGGTACTTCATGCAACTTCTTCAAATAATACTAATAATTGTCAGGAAAAGTGCAAGTACGAGTGTCAGATTGACAAACCCACATTGAATAAGTACAAATGGCCAAGTCCAGAAAACAGATTTTGGCTGCATCTCCCTTGTGAACAATAATGAAAAACAAATCACAGGAAAAACAGAAGAAAGAATTTACCTTAGCGTAATGAATATCCAAAGACAAAATGCCGGGTTTGTTGGTTTTGTGAAGAGGATAACTATTCAGTTGGGTATATCTCTCCACAGCATCCACAGGGGCCAACGTTGCTGGTATCTAGATGGGAAAAGACAGTGAGATAATCAGTTATCATCTAACTGGGAGAAGCAGCAAAATAAAAAAGCTCATACAATACCTACTTACATTAGTCTAAAGAAAGGAGGGATGCAATTTCAGAAGAGAACGAAGGAAAGCGCTACTTATAAAGCCCTCCAAACATGTGTAGCAGATATTACCTGTCGTTTTTTCCTTTGTTGTGAAAGAGCAGCATTACATTCTGTAAGAGTGTCAATGACAGACTGTGATATTCCAGGGCGAATTTTGTTGCCATCAGGGCCCATCTCCTCGTCCTCGGCAGCTATTGATACAAGTTGATAACATGAATCATTAAGTATGGGACAAAGATGGTATAAGACACATATAAAAGCATAAAAATCAACTACCTCTTTTCCCATTGCTTACAGCAGTAGTGCCAACTGCTGTAGTGGCTACCATAGGGATTTGTCTTTCAGCCTGGGCAAGCAACCCCCTTGCCTCATCCCTTTCCTTTTTCAGCCTTGCAATTACCCTGCAGGCAGCATCATGCTGCCAAGATAAGACACAAAATTAGCAAGACATGTACCAGATGAAGCACACAGAACAATGTAGTATGGACAAACAGCTACTACATGAATGTATGGCGAGAGAATCAGGAGAAAATTGTCCAGATGTCAATTTTGGAGATTGAGAAGAGGGAACTTTGGATTAGAAAGACAGGACAAAAATAGAAAAGATGACAAAAAATGAAATTGTACAGTGAATCTTGAACCTGATTATTGGTTCAAGAAGCAACAGCGCCAAATATTAGGGTGCTAATCGTACTCAATTTAGACTCCAACAGGCAACAGTATGTGTCACCACTCTTGTGTTTTTCTCTGAAGGAGAACTCATGTCATACAAGAAAAAACTCATGTCACTTTACAGGCAATAGGACACAACTTATTTCTTTGCTATGCTTAAGATTCTTTTTCCATTATGACGAGAGAGATAAGCTTGGTAGTAAGGACTCCCCATCTCCAACATAAAGTTGGAGTTTGAGTCATAAAGGGAGCAAAAGTGGGAAAGATCCACTGTTGAGCTCCAAGGTAGGGAGTTAGAACTCGTTATACAAAATAGAAAACTTGAAACAACAAATGACGTTATAACAGAAAAAGTAACACAAAAAAAAGAACTTCTAACTTAGTACCACCTAGCTTTCAGAATTTCAGCTTTTACTTCTCTCCTCTTCATCAATAGTATATGAGGCTTCCCATATGTCCATACTGCCTAAGTAAGCCCTCAAAGTTTCAGAAAACCAATCATTGCATCTACGTTATCAAAGATGACTCAAGGATAAACTCTCCAGAATAAAGAGTTCTACGTGCTTAAGAGCATGTAGGGCCACTTCCTTCACCTGATATAAAGCATGGCTCAGCTCTTGTCTTGCGGTATGTAATTGTTGTTCCAATGCAAAATTTGACAGCATCAGACCATCCCATTCCTGCGAGACAAGAAAATTAAGACTACAGAAGCATCAAATGTAACAGATGCTCCTAGATAAATGGCAATTTTTTTAGTAGTCACACCACTTAAAAGGATTAAGTGATGAGAACGCTATTTGATAAGCAAACAGGATCTAAAGAGTAAGAGATCAATATGTAATAATGTCAAAGGCATTATTTGGAATCTTCAAGAACTAATTTATGACCATAAATTTCGAGATGATGATTTTAACCTAGGCTGCATGCCACATTCTAATTGAACAATGTACAAAAAACCAATACTTAAGCAATTTCTTTTATTATTTTAAAAAAGCATTATGAGAGATATGGGGCATATCATGAGAAATCTTCTTAAACCTTCCAACAGAACACTCAAAGGTAAATCTTAGCGGAAGTGTTTTCAAAAGAGATGATTAAGAAACGCTATTTTGCAAAATGATAATTGAGTAGCCCGGTTTCTCAGCATTACATATTAATTAAGTTGCAAACAAACCTTAGAAGTGGGAAGCAGAAAATCAAGGATCAAAAACACGTACTATTTGAAACATTCCCAACATCCCAGGAATGCTAGCAGCCTGTACAGGTCGGGGTTTAACTATCTGCAATAAGTACCAATAATAGTAAGCTCCACAACGTAAACCCATTTGAGATCATACCATAAAGCTAATACCAGGAAAAATTAGAAGTAAATTACGTTATAAATTTCAGATAGTATTACCTTGCCAGTCTGAACAGGGATAATGTCATCTGCTGTCAATGGCTCTCCGGTAACAGGACATTTACCATAATCCTGCACCAACCAAAAGAACAAAAAGATTAAAAAAACACATGTAAACTTTAGAAAAATGCAGCCTTCAGCTAGAGGTCAAAATATACAACTTAAACCCCAAAAGAAAGAGAGATGGTAATACTCTCCCTCCAGATAACTAGGAAAATTCTACGACAATCAAGCTAAACGAATGCTAATTTTTCTGCTCAATCTTTTCATTTTTGAGAAAGCCTGAGTTGGTTGCTTGGTGCAGCTTAAGTTTCTATTAGCTATTATGGAACCCATTAAGAGAGGAGTGAAAGGGGGGTGGAAGAGGGGATAGAGACCAGAGATTCAGAATCTATACTGGATAAAATATACAAAAGCCAATCAATTAAATTTTTGAATGAAACGGACCCAAATTGAACAGAATGAATATAGAGGATTCATACATACAGACCCTAACTAGCATAAGGTTGAGGCACAGATGTTTAATTTTCTTTAACAGAGTAGTTTCAAAGTTTCTCCTTCCTATATTTTACATCACACAAGCTCAGACATGCAACCTATTCCTCTTCAAGATTGACCACAGAAAGAACCACAAAAATCAAATTAAAAATCCGGGAGAAAAAAACACACATTGCACAGAGCATTAAAAGATAAGTTTAATATTCTGACAATGTAGAGAATTTTCAAGCTATTAGTCACTTTAACGCAAATTACAGATAGCACTCTATAGCAAACATGGATTGATAACCTACAAAGGATGGTAGATAACATAGCAAGCATAGATTTGCAACCAATAAGGGAAGCTAAATAACAAATTATAAAAACTGTACTAATTTTGTAAAAATTCTTATACTGTTATACACCATCCACACATATAATTTAGGGAAACTTACATAAATATACCCTTCGGCGATCTAGTTTACCAAACATGGCCAAAGTATACACTACCTATACACTTCAGATGTATAGGTAGTGTATAGGTAAGTATAGCATATGTATATTTAGTACAAATTATACACTACGTATGATGTACATATAAAATATACAACATCACATTATATGAATATAGGTATGTATAGTATATGTATATTTAGTATAAACTATACATTGTACCTATACAATGTGTACACATTTTGTAAACTAGATGACTGGATGTATAGGTATGTTCATTGTACGCATAGGTATGTGTATTATATGTATATATAGTATAAACTACCTATACAGTGTGTACCCATTTTGTAAACTAGATGACTGGATGTATAGGTATGTGTATTTTATGTATATTTAGTATAAACTATACAATGTGCCTATACAATGTGTTGGAAATTAGCCTTTGGCGGAAGTTGCGACCGACCAACTTTAACGGCTTAAACACTAGTGTTACGTATGTTGGAGAATCCGGTTCTTCACACATGCATGATGTACTAAGTACGTAGATAACCGTAGGGCCAAGAATCGTCAAATTTCATTGAGAAATGAAAGAGATATTGGTTCACGAAGTGAGGTGTTTGAAGCATGGAAAGTGTGGTGTTGTGTTCAATTCTCCCTCATCGGTAGAGGAAGAAAGAATTGTTGTGTATATAAGACTCGAAATGTGTTTGGGGTTTGGGACCCCAAGGGGAATTTCGACGGTCCAGAACAGAAACGTTCCAGCACTCAATTCAGCCATTTATTTTGGCTGAATTACACCTCCACTAATGGCCAATCCGTTTGGCAATTTTCTCCATTTATTTGATGGCTTTACTACCTCCATAATGGTCATTATTTGGCCAATAATGGTTGTTATGGAGGCAGTCAAACAGCCCCTCTTCCTCCTATATAAACACCCCTTACACCATTGTTGAGGGACACTTCACATACACGAATATACACAAACCATAAAGTATAGCAAAACAGTTTCTTCCTAATCTTCCAAGCATCATTTCGTTATTCAATATTCTTCACGGTAGCTTTTGAGTTTCCTTTGCTCAATTGTTCCATTGCTGTTTTATCTTGGGAGACGAATTGTCCGGAACGTATAAAGGATACATACGGGGCAATATTGTCTTAAGGACAGAGTGCCACACTCGACTCAGCAAAAAGAAATCAAAAGCAGTTTCCGGTCTTGTTCAACAATTATTGTAATTTCAGTTTTCTTGTTATATAGTAATTTTCAGTTTTCTAGTTGAATTGTAATTTCAATTATTACATAAGCAGTTACTTGTAATTTCCGTTTCTGCAAATCCTTTGTAATACCCAACAACTTAAGACAATATTTTGCTTACGGTAACTGCAATAACATGGCTGGAAATATGACCGATGTTGCCGCTATCGCTGCCGCCTCTCGAGGCAACGTTGTCGCTTTCCCCATCGCCGCCATCGCCAAGGCGAGAACCCTCCGCTTTCACCGCCGCCGCCGCCATCGCTCAAGGCGATAACTCGCCGCTTTTCCGATCGCTGAGCTCCCCTCTTTTCACACCACCATGATCGCCTGAAAAGTTCATGGGATCGAATTTAAAAGATGGCGACAAAGATGCCGTTTCTACTTAACGATTATGGGCATGGCCCGGTTCGCTTCTGGAAGATCCTCCACAAGTCGGAGATGAAATGGACTCTTACTTTCTTTGAAGCGGGTGAAGGGCCTTGGTATCCATGTCGTTAACGGTATGAAGATGGTTCGTGATGCGTGGAATCATAGCGATTTCATGTGCAAGAACTATATCTTGAATCGCTTGGCGGACCCTCTACACGGTATATTCTACCGTTAGCACCGCCAAAGAACTGTGGGAAAATCGCAAAGAAGTACAACGCACAAGACGCGGGTACTAAGAAGTTCATCGTTGGGAAATTTCTAAAATTCCAAATGGTGGACAAGAAAAGCGATGATGTCCCAAGTCCAGGAATTCCAAATGATTTTACATCACCTGGATTTGGAAGGACTAAAGCCAAACGAGCGCTTTTGGTTGCATCGCCGATTGAAAAGTTACCTCGCTTCGTGGAATGAGTTTATGAGTTACTTGAAACTCAAGACAAAGGAGATGACCTTTGAAGAGCTTGTTATCAAACCGCAAATTCAGGAAGATAATAAGAAGACCTTGCCAAAGGGTAGACAACATTCTCGAGGCAAAGGCGAATCTGGCCGAGGCCAAAGGGAAAACAAGCAACAAGCGGAAGTTCCACAAAGACGGCAAAGCCCCGCAATGAGACGTTGAGAGGTAATCGCTATCACCGTGGGAAACCTGGTCACAGGATCAAGGAATGCCGCAAGCTCAAGACTGAGCAACAATGTAAAGCCAAGTCGAAGGCAAGGCTCAAGCTAACGCCGTCAAGGACACGCTCCTGGATGACATGATTGAGGATCTCTGGCCGTGGTGCTAGAAGCCAACTTGGTGGAGAATCCAATGCAGGTGGTGGGTGGACACAGTGCAACAAGACACATCTGTTCCAACAAAGATGCCTTCTCCACGTACACTCCGGTCTCCGACAAGCGGTGCTCATGGGCAACAACGCTTCTTCTGACGTGCTAGGGGTTGGAAAGGTGGTCCTGAAGATGACTTGGCAAGGAACTCACTGAAGGAAGTGATGCACGCCCCGTAGATTAGAAGAAATCTAGTTTCGGACCTTTATTGGTTAATGCCGGTTTTAGGCTAGTGTTTGAATCAAATAAATTTGTACTCACTAAAAATGGCACATTTGTGGGGAGGGCTTCGTCTGTGAAGGTCTCTTCAAAGTGAATGCCATGTCTCAGATTACACAAGGAAATAAAGTTGAACCTTCTTCTTATTTGCTTGAGTCTTCTAATTTATGGCATCATAGATTAGGACACGTTAACTACAAGTCTATTCAAAGGTGGTAAAGATGGAGTTGTTGCCGCCTATCGACGTAAACCCTCAACATAAGTGTGAGGTGTGCATAGAGTCAAAACTTACTAAGCTTCCTTTTCGATCCGTCGAAAGGAATACCGCTCTCTAGAACTTATTCACACGGATATATGTGATTTGAAGTTTGCACAAACTAGAGGGGGAACAAGTACTTTGTGACATTTATAGATGATAGCACAAGGTATTGTTACCTTTACTTGTTGAAAAGTAAGGATGAAGCCTTTGAAGCGTTTCGACGTTACAAAGCGTAAGTTGAGAATCAACTTAGCCTACTGATTAAATCCATTCGTAGCGATAGAGGAGAATATGTAGCGCCTTTTGAGGAATCTGTGCCCAGAAGGCATTATTCATCAAACGACGGCTCCATACTCACCTCAATCAAGCGGTGTGGCGGAACGTAAGAACCGCACATTAAAGGAAATGATGAATGCCTTGCTTATCAATTAGGTCTTCCCCAAAACATGTGGGGAGAAGCCGTCCTTACCGCTAATATGATTCTTAACAGAGTCCCACATAAGGGTAAGGACAAAACTCCATATGAATCATGGAAAGGAAAGAAACCCACCTACAAATATTTTAAGGTGTGGGGTTGTCCGCAAAGGTTGAAGTACCCAAGCCAAAGCGGTCAAGATTGGGCCTAAGGCGTAGATTGCATATTCATCTGATATGCAAATAACGATAGTGCTTATCGCTTCTTAGTGCATAAGTCGATATTCCAGATATCCACCAGGGTACAATAATGGAATCAAGGAATGCTCTATTCTTTGAAAGTACCTTTCCTAGAAAGGAGAAAGACATAACCTCTCTCAAACGGTTATGCACAAAGTTATCAAGAACCGGAGTCCTTGATCGCCCGGATCCGAATGGTTCAGATCTAGCGAATCTCGAGGTGGTGAACATCCTAATCTAGTGTTCCATTCTCGTAACTTGGAGACTCCAGAGATGGATCTAAGGCGAAGTAAAAGGGCCGAAGGATAAATCTTTTGGTCCCGACTTTGTAGCTTATATGGTTAATGATGAACCAAGGACAATTGCTAAGGCGTTGTCAACTCGTAAGCACCGCCTGGAAAGAAGCTATTAAGAGTGAAATAAGCTCCATTCTCGCACAACCATACTTGGGAGTTGGTTGATCTTCCTCCGGAAATAAACCGTTGGGGTGTAAGTGGATACTCAAACCAAATACAAAGCGGATGGGTCTATAGACAAGTACAAGGCCAGGTTGGTAGTCAAGGGATATCGGCAGACGTAAGGCTTTGACTACTTTGATACCTACTCCCAGATCCCGAATGACATCCATACGGGTATTTATTGCGATCGCAGCCTTTGCGTGACCTTGAGATACACCGGATGGATGTTAAGACAAACTTCCTAAACGGCGATTTGGAAGAAGAAATCTATATGGACCAACCCGGCGGGTACGTGGTTCAAGGGCAAGAGAAGAAAGTCCGTCGACTTATCAAATCTGCATGCGGTGAAACAAGCCCGAAGCAATGGCACGAAAAATTTGATAGTACTCTACTATCGAAGGGGTTCGCCATTAATGAGTGTGATAAATGTGTTTACACGAAGGTAACTCGACTCGTTTGTTATGATATGCCCGTATGTAGGCGACATGTTAATCACAGAAGCGATCTAGGGTAATCCTAGAGACTAAGAACATGTTGAAACAATGCTTCGACATGAAGGATATGGGTATCGCAGATGTCATCTTAGGGATTAAGATCTCTAAGACGCCTGACGGCCGTCTTATCTCGCCTCACTACATCGAGGATGTTTTGAGAAAGTTTGAGATGTTAGGCAGTTCACCGATAAAGTCACCAATGGATACAAATCAAAAGCTTGATAAAAATCTTGGTGCACTGTATACCAGGAAGCGATATCGCAGTGATCGGTAGTTTGATGTATATAACAAAGCGCACCCGACCGATATTGCTTACGCAATCAATAAGTTGGCTAGGTTCACCCGTGTCCGAAGTGATAACCACTGGAAGGCGTTGAATCGGGTATTACAATACCGAAATACACGTTAAATTACGGGTTACACTATTCGAGATATCCAAATTGTACTAGAGGGTACAGTGATGCAAACCGATATCCGATATAGAGAACACCAAGTCCACCAGTGGGTATGTATTTACAATTGGTGGTGGGCCGTGGTCTTGGAAATCCTCTAAGCAAACTTGCATCGCCCGATCCACAATGGAATCGGAGTTTATCGCTTTAGACAAAGCGAGGAGAAGAAGGTGAGTGGCTTCATGACTTCTTAGAGGATGTTCCGTGTTGGAACAAACCCGCACCTTCGGTAATGATCCACCGCGACGGTCGATCGGCTCTAGGAAGAACACGGAATGCTATGTACAACGGCAAGTCTCGTCATATTCGACGGAGGCATAAGGCAGTTAGGCAACCGATCACCACGGGTATAATATCCATTGATTACATCAAGTCTAAGGATAATATAGCGCACTTTGACAAAGCGGCTTACCCAAAGATCGGATGGCTTGCCTGTTTAGGGAATGGGCTTAAAACCCAAAATATAAGGACTAATACAATGGTAACCCAACCTTACGAACCGGAGATCCCGATAATTTGGTTCAATGGGAAAACGGTTGTAAAGGTTCGATTGATCGCCGGTGGAAGTATGAGCACTTCGGATAGTGATTTCGGAAAGAAACTCCAAATCCAAAGCCGTTCGCGATAGACTTTAAGTGCTATCTGCGGTGTGGGTAAAGGTTAAGTTTTCAAAACTCGTAATGCTCCTCAACAGTTGAGGTTAGGTTTTGGGAAACTTTTAATGGTTCCTAACACTTGTGAAGTGGGGGATAGCAGGATACCTTGTAGGAGACCACCTATGTAAGTGCCAGGACGGGCCGCGCCAAAATGGACGCACTTAAGAAGCCAAGACGGAGACCATGGCGAAAACGGACAAAACATTACGAAGAAGAGAGTAAGGGAATTTGTTGTGTTTGTACCATTGACTTGGCTTACACTAAATACTGACGGTTCAAGACATCACGTTCACCGCAGCGATAAGTAAGTCCGATGGTATTCAACTATGGAAGGTTCAAAGTCGATGCTACCTCTCCTTATGCAACATCGGTCCATTGAAATATTGCTTTGGAAATGAAAAGACACCATGTGAGTGCGCCAAAATCTCTTTCAAGAGGGATTGTTGGAAATTAGCCTTTGGCGGAAGTTGCGACCGACCAACTTTAACGGCTTAAACACTAGTGTTACGTATGTTGAAGAATCCGGTTCTTCACACATGCATGATGTACTAAATGCGTAGATAACCGTAGGGCCAAGAATCGCCAAATTTCATTGAGAAATGAAAGAGATATTGGTTCACGAAGTGAGGTGTTTGAAGCATGGAAAGTGTGGTGTTGTGTTCAATTCTCCTCATCGGTAGAGGAAGAAAGAATTGTTGTGTATATAAGACTCGAAATGTGTTTGGGGTTTGGGACCCCAGGGTATCCCGTGTGTTTAAAGGAGGGAGGACCTAGATGTGCTTGGTTCAAGGAAAGACCACACGCGCTGCCGCCGCCGCCCGCCCGTCCGGCTCAGTTCGCCCGGTTCCCGGTTCTCGTCCACGGGTCCACGGTCGTGGTCGTGGGCCTTCGATATTATCTTTTGGGCCGTAAAACTTTGTCAAGTACGTAAGTTTCAGATGTGCGCTTTGGACCGTAATTCTTTCAGATGTGCGATTTGATCCCTGGTTTCAAGATGTACGCTTGGTCCCTGAAGTTTTTCGTAAAATCGCAATTCGACGGTCTGAGCGTAAACGTTCCAGCACTCAATTCAGCCATTTATTTTGGCTGAATTACACCTCCACTAATGGCCAATCCGTTTGGCAATTTTCTCCATTTATTTGATGGCTTTACTACCTCCATAATGGTCATTATTTGGCCAATAATGGTTGTTATGGAGGCAGTCAAACAGCCCCTCTTCCTCCTATATAAACACCCCTTACACCATTGTTGAGGGACACTTCACATACACGAATATACACAAACCAGAAAGTATAGCAAAACAGTTTCTTCCTAATCTTCCAAGCATCATTTCGTTATTCAATATTCTTCACAGTAGCTTTTGAGTTTCCTTTGCTCAATTGTTCCATTGCTGTTTTATCTTGGGAGATGAATTGTCCGGAACGTATAAAGGATACATACGGGGCAATATTGTCTTAAGGACAGAGTGCCACACTCGACTCAGCAAAAAGAAATCAAAAGCAGTTTCCGGTCTTGTTCAACAATTATTGTAATTTCAGTTTTCTTGTTATATAGTAATTTTCAGTTTTCTAGTTGAATTGTAATTTCAATTATTACATAAGCAGTTACTTGTAATTTCCGTTTCTGCAAATCCTTTGTAATACCCAACACAATGTGTACACATTTTGTAAACAAGATGGTGGAATGATATTTGACTGTAATTTTTGCTATAATTTAAATCCTTAAATAAAAATAAAAAGGAGATAAACTCACAGAAATATGTCTTTCTATTAAACGCTTCTCGAAAAGGAGTCCGGACTTCTTCGATACCACTGGATCCTCCGGCACCTCACCGGAAACTGCACGGATTTTTTTTAAAAAAAAACAGTTAAAACAATAGATCAGAGACAACAAAAAAAGACCTATTTAATGGAAAATAATTAGAGAGAGAAAGAGCTAAAGCTTACTTGAACAGTTCATTGCGAAAAGAGAGAGTTAGGGTTTAAGCAGAGCACAAAAAGGAGCTGATGGAGAGTGAGAGCAAGGCGAGGGAGAAGACAAAAAGAATTGATTTATTTGAGGGTTTTCAGATTGATAATGAGATATGGTACGATCCGAACCGACCCGAATCTGCCTCCAGCCTTTAAGGGTGTGTTTTGTACGAAGGAAAATAAAAGGTCAACCCCATCAACAATTCCTTATGGTCGTCAAGATTTTTTATCCAAATCTCAATTAAATCATGTTTCATTTAGACACTTGAAGCAGGTACCGAATGTGCTATTTATACATTTTTCGCTAATTTGAAAAGTTGCGTGATTTTCACACAAAATAGGCACTTGAGAAAGCTAAAAAAATTGTTCTTTTTATTTTTTTTAATTCTTTTTATTTCCTACTCCTCCTTTTTTTCATCTTTATTCTTTTCTCTTTCTTCTCCACTTAATATTCCACCATTAACAAACCTTCCATCATTGCTATCTTGCTCCACTTGGAAAAATGAAGACCGAGAACATTATTTAAAATCAAAATAAAAAATGAATTTTAGTTTTTAAAAAAATCTGTCAAAAAAGAGAAAAAATCACCCACCCCCTATTCGTTTTCCCCGCCCCCCAATCCCCGCTTCGTTTTCTTCCCCACCGACCCCTCACCTTTTTGAAAATTTCAACCTAAAAAAGAACAAATCTAAAAATTCCAGCCAAAAAAAAACATATTTGAATTTTTTTAAAAAGTTTAGCGGAATTTTTTTCCAGTTAAAGCTATTCATTTTCCGGTGAAAAGTATGTAGAATTTGTTTAGAAAATAATTTTTAAATTTTTGCTGAAAAATATTTTTTCTTTTCTTTTTCTTATAATTCATTTTTAACTATTATCTCTGATCCAAATATCATATGTAATCAGTTAATTTGCTATTTTTCCATGTCATCAACGAGTGTATTACACACTCTTTATATATTTGACTGAGTTAGCGAAAAGTGTCTAAATGACACAGTCGGGCCCTACCTCAGGTGTCTAAATGAAACAAAGGTTTAGTTGAGGTGTTAAGTAAAAATTCTTGACGGCGACGGGTCTGGCAAAAGAAAAGTTTTTCTATAAAATATTGAAAAACAAGTGGGTTTCTTACTTACTTTTAAGTGTTTGATATGTAAATAAAAAAATATTACTCAATCTGTTTCAAAATGTTTTTCTGATTTTGACTTGGCACAAAGTTTAAGAAAAAATAGAGAAGACTTTTGAATCTTGTGGTCTTAAAATAAGGATATGTGGAACGTACCAAAATGTCATTTAATCTTATGGTCTTAAACATGTCACGTGGAAAGTTTGAGTTAAAAAGTTGTCAAAAAAAGAAAGAGTCATTTTTTTAACACAGACAAAAAAGAAAAATGACAAATATTTTAAAACGGAAAAAGTATTCCAAAAACATTTATATGTAATCTAGTAAAATACTATGAGGATGGGGTGGTGGAGTGGGGCCTCAGAGGTGGCGGGGGGTGAGATGGTCAAGGAGTAGAGGTTGGAGGCGTTGGTGGATAGGGAAAACTAAGCAGCAAAAGGTTCAGTTGAGCACTTTCGTGGAAGCAAGAGCACTTCGGATGATGAGTTCTGTAAGGAAACATGAATCCAAAGTTGTTCCCGCGATAGACATTAAAGTGCTACCTACATGGTGGGTAAAGGTTAAGCTTCCAAACCTTTAACGACCCTCAAACGGTTGAGGTTAAGGTTGGGGAAACTTTTAATGATTCCTAACACTTGTGAAGTGGGGTATAGCAGGATACCTTGTAGGAGATCACCTATTTAAGTGCGAGGACAGGCCGCCTCAAATGAACGCACTTAAGAATCTAAGTGTGTCCACGGCCACAACGGAGAGAACAAAAGAAGAAACGTTTAAAGGGGAGGTATTGTGTTGGTACCGTTGTCTAGGCTTACATTAAACACTGACGGTTCATGACATCACGTTCACCGCGCAGTAAGTAAGTCCGATGGTATTCAACTAGGGAAGGTTCAAAGCGTAAGCTACCTCTCCAGATGCAATATCTTTTCGCTGAAAGATTGCTGAAAGTAGACACATTGTGTGTGCGCCAAAATCTCTTTCAAGAGGGGATTGTTGAAAATTTACTAATGTGGAATTAAGTTTATCCCATTATTTATGACTCAAACAATTGGGCCCCGTACGTCGGAAATATCGTTTCCACACACGTGCAATCTTAGTGTCAAGTATCGTAAATTTCGTTAATGAAAGAGATATTGGTACGTAAGTGAAATGTTTGAGACATAGAATGATGGATGGTTATTTGCTAAATGACATGTGTTCCACGTTGGTAAACGAAGGAAGGATTGTGCGAAGTGTAAGATGGTACGGGTCGGAAAAGGGCCGCGAAGCCAAGGAGGGCCGCGACGCCCCCTAGCAGCGCCGCGACGCCTGATTGGCAGTAAGCGTCGTCGGTTTTCTGGTTGAATTAGCGCCGCTGTGCTAATGTGGCAGAGCCGCGGCGCTTCATTGGCAGTGAGTGCTCGACGGAAGTCCAAAAGTTTGGCTAATTATGGAGAGGCTTTGGAGCATTAACTTGACAGTTTTTTCTCCATAACTTAGCCATTATTTGGCTGCATTAGTTGGTGGTTTAAAGGGCCATTACATTACATTTAAATGACCATTACTTGGGCACTTGAAGAGGTCATTTTGCACACCTATAAATTGAGGCATTTAGCTCAATTCTATAGAAGAACATATATGAACATATGAACAGAAAAACAAGTTCACAACACCACAAAGATATCAAATTTTCCTGATAGCAATCCTTCTCTTAACAATCTTCATTATTCGTGTTCTTCGCTGAGATCATTTGTGTAGGCTTTGCACACTTGATAGTTTGTTGTTTCATCTTGGGAGACTATTGTCCACACTTCCGTAAAGCCTATATACGGGGGCAATCTTGTCTTAAAGACAGAGAGTCATCTCTCAACTCAGCCGGTGGTGTTGTGTTTATTTAATTGGTTGCTAAGTATTTCAGGTGTTAACTCAACAGACGAAAGATTCTAACCGTTCGTATTCTCAGCGGATCTACAAGCCACAAGTGTAGCAGTTCAAGTTCTTGTATTTCCGAATACAAGTTCTATATTTGAAGTTTCAATCAAGATCAAGATATTGACAACTTGTTGTTGTCCTCATTGTTGTTTATCCTTTCGATCACTGTAATAGTTATTTACTATTCCCATTGTTGCTTTACATATTCCAACAAATTTCATCCCTACAACAGTGGGAAAAATGTTTTTGCCTATGTAACCTTACCTTGCTATTTCTATGCAATAATATTTCAAACAAAAAGGTGTCTAGCCAGATTTAATATTGTTTTTATTTACATATTTCCATATATATCAAGATTCTGAGACCAAATTAGCATAGACTTCTGTATTTTCAATATTGTTATTTGAATGCACTCTTAGAATTTTATTTTTCTTAAGATAGGAAGCTTCAAAGTGTTTTGATTGTAATATGCATGACCTATCTTTTTTCTCTCTTTTTGTTCGTCATTAGCTCTAAATGATATCAAAGGGAATGAGAACAGACTTGAAAAGATTTATATACACCAATCAGGGAGGTATATAGGCAATTAGGCATTGTCCATAGGGCTAGGTTCGTTTTCCGATTCCTAAACTATAAATGAATAAACAATTAATAGAAATAAGATGGGAAAGGAAAGGACCAATATTATTGAAGCCTAAAGCTAAGTTAAAAAGATTTGTTTGGTGCACTAAGATTTACCTTTCCATACAATATTTCGGAATGTATCTTGCTGCGCACGAGATTCATAGGACATGATTATATTAGGTCTATCGTGCTCTACCTTACGTTGTAGTATTATTATAAGAGATTATTGTCACATGTTAAATTATTCTATTATTGGGTGTGCGAATAAATTGTAGCAAGGGATTCATAGGACATGATTATACTAGGTCTATCGTGCTATACCTTATGAATATGGAGATGACAGAGAGTGCTTGTCTACCAGCAAGCTTATTGTCTTAACTCGTAGTTTGGAGACGTGCACGTAAAAGCTTTGATGGTCATAAATATTGTAATAATGTGAGTGACATATCATGAATCTCTAAATCTTGATGACAGGGCCATGTAATATTTAGTTTGAGAGGAAGTTCTATATTGAAAACTAAAAAAAAAAAAAACTACATATATGAGGTGTGTTAATGTAAGCGACTTTTTAAGAAAATAGTACCTCTTGACTAAAAACAAAAAAATTACACCATATATATCTTCGGACCAATTAAATTAGCATCAGATGAAATCTTTATGAAAGTACCTATGACTAGTACTTTAGGTTCATCGTATCAAAAGTAACAACAAACCTCGATATAGAATGAATCACACAGTCATTTCATCTTAGAATCACTGTCTTGTTATTAGCCCAAAAGATGCCAATCTCCACACTTCTTTGCATCCATGTGTGTATTAAAAGTCTCTGACATGAACAACACATACAAAACTTTACTTACAATTTACAACCATCTCATCAATGGCTTGGAATATTTATCAATGCTAAAAGAAGAAACACAACCTTAGTCTTGATTCCTATTTATATATTGCTCGGATATATATATACTTATTCCAAAAGGTGGAATCTCCCACCCCAGGAGCCCCCACACCCCGGTCCGACAGGTCTGTGAAGGAGGTAAATCATGGTGACTCGATTGATATATATATACTTCATCAAGGGGCTGGAATCATTCCATAATTAGTAAAAAGAAAGATGTCCCTAGAAAGGTCTGCTTGCTATTTTTGGTATAATTATGAATTAAATGAAGTGCATTTTACCACATTAGCATAGACATTTTGCGGGTTTGCCTAAATCGTAGCCAATGAGGACAACGTGTGAGCCATCTTTTCTTAACAACTATTTTTTTTTATAACGATGGTGTCCGAATCAGTTTGCTTGCACTTCGATTAATTTTATAAGATATTTGCTACCTCTCTGTATCGAGTAACTTTGTCACTAAAACCTAGACAAATGGCAAGAAATCACATACGTATTTTTGTTGGGAGATTTTACTCTATGGTACTTTATAAAGCAGTACGGAAAGCATATAACTATTACAAGTATTCGAAAGGATAAACAAAGATTCAATAATTCATCTAAAAATCTGAAAATTACAATAGAACCACAAAACTGAAATTACAATTTTGTTGAAGACGGAAAAATGGAAACTGGTTTTGTTGAGTCGAGTGTGGCACTCTGTCCTTAAGACAATATTGCCCCGTATGTATCATTTATACGTCCTGGACAATTTGTCTCCCAAGATAAAACAGCAATGGAACACTTGAGCAAAGGAAACTCAAATGCTACCGTGAAGAATATTGAGTAACGAAATGATGTTTGAAAGTTGTAGGAAGAAAACTGTTTTGGTTGTGTATTTTCGTGAGTTGTATAAACTGTTATTTGTAGTGCTCAACAATGGTGTAAGGGGGTGTTTATATAGGTGAGGGAGGGTCGCTTAATCGCTCTATAACAAATGTATTATTGGCCAAATAATGATCATTATGGAGGTAGTAAAGCCACCAATATAAATGATGAAAGACCAACGGATTTGGCCATTATAGGAGGAGTAATTCAGCCAAAATAAATGGCTGAATTGAGTGCTTGGGCGTTTCTGTTTTGACCGTCGAAATTCTGATTTTCTGAAAACTTCAGGGACCAAACTGTACATCTAAAAGAATTCTGGTCCAAACTGTACTTCTGGCAAAGTTTTCTGGCCCAAAAAGATAATATCAGTAGGCCCACAGCCCACAGCCCGTGAACCCGGAACCGGACCGGACGGGCGGGCGGCGGCGGCGCGCGTGTGGTCTTTCCTCGAACCGAAGCACATCTAGGTCCTCCCTCCTTTAAACACATGGGATAACCCTTGGGGTCCCAAACCCCAAACCAATTTCGAGTCTTAAATACACAACAATTCTTTCTTCCTCTACCGATGAGGGAGAATTGAACACAACACCACACTTTCCATGCTTCAAACACCTCACTTCATGGACCAATATCTCTTTCATTTCTCAATGAAATTTGACGATTCATGGCCATACGGTTATCTACGTACTTAGTAGATCATGCATGTGTGAAGAACCGAATTCTCCAACATACGTAACACTAGTGTTTAAGCCGTTAAAGTTGGTCGGTCGCAACTCCCGCCAAAGGCAAATTTCCAACAATTTTTGCCTTCATTGGATTTTAAACTTCCGAGTTCATAATTTTCAATCTAATTCATTGATCCTTTGATCACACACTTGAGTGTAATTCTAAACAACTATAGGTGTCTGTTTGTGGGGTCGATATTGCGTATAACTTATGAGTTCATTTAAATTCAATAATATTGGCTCGGATCCGCGTGTATAGGCAAGGTCGGTTCCAGGGCCAAACAAGCGAAGTGGCCGCTCTAGGCTCCGGAGAAATTTAGGCCCCAATAATTACCTTACATAATTTATATAGTTATTTTTTATTTTTAATAATTGTTACTATAAAGAAAATTATTATTATTTGTGATTTTTAACAAAGAGTGACTGTCATTTGGGTATTTGCACGCATAATTTTCTTTAGGCCACTCTTTAGATTATGTCCCATTATTTAGTGGGTTAAATTTATCTAAAAAATATTCATCCAATTAATTTTCAATTTGTCCCTTTCTAGGAGAGTTGTTTTGTAAATGATCCTATTTCTATTTATTTTTTTGCAATTGAAGTCCCTTTTAGACCGAGATCTAAGAATTCCTTTTGAGCATATTGAAAATCTTATGAGAAAAAGTTAGACGATAATTTAAAATTTTGTTAGTTATTACAAACATCAGACGATAGTCTAATATTTTGTTTGTAAAATTGAGCTACATTTGAGCTAACATATGACCCGAATCTAACATGTTTCTGGAGGCTATATTTATATTAACTTTTAAAAATAAAAATAAATTAAACGATGGCCTAAATAAGGGATGTTTGCATAAATCAACCCCAACTTTTAAAGACGATATTAGCACATTGATTAACAAGTGATAGAATTTAAACGTGATTTCAGAAAAATGTCTTACAATGCAAATAATCCAATACGAGCTTGTCCATAATCTCTAAAAAGTTATTCATCCATTCTATTGTTTTAACTTTATGTTATCTTCTTTTAATTCAAAATTTTCACTTTTAATTTTTTTCTTCGTAAATGCATATATCATTTTTTGTTATTTATGAGAATATTTTAATATGTCAACCGAAAATATAAATATGATTATTCATAACTCAAAAAATATTATAAAGAAATAATTAATTACGTTGAATTTTAAAAAGTTAGAAAAACAGGCTTCAAATAAATTTAAAGCCTCTTATTAAAGTTTCGCTTTTGGCCACAAAAGTTGTTGAGCCGCCCCTGTATAGGTATTAAAAAGATTCACCAAGTACAAAATATTGATTTCAGTTTTTAGATCTAACAAATCAAATGAGTTAGGACAAAATTCCTAATTCAACTCTCATAATGTTCAAATGCTTAATCTGCCTAGCTTATTTGGTTCGGTAAAGACTAAATAACCTATGTTGGTGCCTTATAGTACAAGATTTTCTCGTTTCTTATAATTTCCTATTGTCTTCTTTCTGTTGTCACAGGTGGGGTTGGGGTTGGGGTTGGGGGTTGGGGGAATAGGGGTGGGGTGTGTTTTGCTTGCATTTTTTTACTACATAAAGGTGATCTAATTTGATGCAAAGTAATCTAGTTAGGACTAGGTATTTTATTCCAAAGTGTTAGGCTAGACTTTTGGAATCACGAATTTAAGATGGTTTCTTTTTCTTTTACTACTGATCTTAGTATGGTACAAACTATTTACACTATCTACAGACAGAGATTAATTCAAAATTTAAACTTGAAGAAGTTAACATTTGAGATTCATTGAACATATTACACTTATGAAATAATGAATCCTAGTTTTTAATGATTATTGAAACTTTTTGTAATTATCACATATGCTATTATATAATTTCATGTTAAAAATACTGAATTAAATTGAACTGAATTATATGTTTATGTTTCATCTACGTTTTCCTATGGGATACAAAAACGTGTAATATCCGACCTGCATGAATTTTAAGGTGATGTTTAAGGTGGATACGTAATTTGATACCCTTATTTATGAGGACCGATAATATCAAAGAATTGTGCTAGTCTTAAGGATAAGGTTATGTCTTATGCTTGATGTTTTTGTTTCCTCTGACAACGTTTCATGGTAAAAATTTATTCTAATTCAGTCACGAAGAGAGAACGACTATACTTTCTGAGTTAGAACATTAGGAATCTTACATTAAAAAAAGTAGTAAAAACAATAGAGAAGATCATAGAGCTGGAATCCACTTGACTGTAAGGAGGCGGGTTTAGTGAAAAAAGTTAGCTCACAATTATCTTTGATGAAAAAAGCCGTAAGTTTAGATAGAAAAAATAACCAGTGTCATAGATAGGTCTCTCTCCATATAGATAAGTATCTCCGTGAATAGAGATAAATAGAGGGATTCATCTAGATCTTGATTCACTATTTTAAAATTTTATGATTCTGATTGATTACCTTTTTTACAACAAGTTTTAAATCTTAATGCATGCGAGAAATCATTGTTTATCAATTATTACTTGCTGGAGCGGAGAGTAGACGAGCGAGCAGAGACAAGAAAAGAGGAAAGTGAAAGTATATTTATGTCCTAGAGACAATCTGTATTAGGACAAATGTACTTTATACACATTCGTATTATTATTAATGGAGATTAATATTTTGGCATTTGTAATTATTGAATTATTATTTGATTGTTTGTAACTATTCATTAATGTGCATCCCTTGAGCTTACGTTGTCATTAATAGAGTGAGATATTCATGATAGAGCGTAACTCTTAAAATAGCCTCGACTAATGATCATCGAGAATGGAATATCGATGATATGTGATAAGTCAACATGTGGTCTGCATCACATCCTTAGAGGATGTAGTATGTCTCACCTGCTACGAGTAATGGCTACTCGTGATGGATACATGGATACTTTGGAAGTATTGGTATACCCTGCTGATATATTATTTGTTATACTTGTCTAAAGTATGATCAGCGTGTGGGAGATAGAAGTCCTTAGACTTGAGGTCAATACGCGTCTTGTCTACAAAGTAATGTACTTTGATCCCGTCCTAAGCTCAAATGCCTTATAGGTTGAGATACAACTTGTATTGGGTACATTACGATGTGGATTAAAGGTGGTAGTTGAGCCAAGATTAGGATTCATTCCTCGAATGTATATTCGGGAGAACATTCAAATTCTCAGTGATATTTAGTTGACTAAGTCGTTGGCCAACGCAATAGACATATTTAGAATATAGTCTAGTTGTCAACTAATATAGATGAGATACAATGATTAAGCCATTTGGATAGACACTTGACAAATCCTAAGCTTGATCGGGTGTGTCGTGAATGGAAGGATTTTATCTTACTACATAAAGGTTAAGTTTACTGGATTCGCGTAAACGTACTTCACATATTGAGTTCGTCTTCCGGCGCCGTCTAGGAGTTTCGCGTAGACCTTATTTGATTAATGTCGATATGAGAAGGCATGTAGGGTCACACTATGTCGATTGTTCGTTTCGATCTAAGGATGTATTGAGAGAGAAATTAAATGTTCGATTTGGAATCAAGATATTTAAATGAATAATGATTACTTTAATTAAGTCAAAATTAAATTTTGGATTTAATTAAGAATGCACGAAAAATAAATCGAGACAGTGCAGGAGCACGTCAAGCGCCGCGACGCCAATATCCTAGGGCCGCGGCGCAGTGTAGGAGCACGTCGAGCGCTGCGGCGCCCATACCTTAGGGTCGCGACGCCTCTGCCTAGATTTTGGGCCAAGCCCAAGGTCAAACCCTAATCCAGTTTTGACCTATTTTTCAACTATAAATAGAGGCATTCACCTCATTATTCATACACCAATTTTCAGAATATTATTCTAAACCTTAGAGACTTAAAATCAAATACTCTCTCGAACCTCTGCCGGATTTCCTAGCTTTCCGAAAGAGAAATACATTGAAGCTTGGAGCTTGCAATCGGAAGGGCAACCGCGTGTGCACCTTATAGTAGATAAAGATTCCAGATACTATAACTTGTAAGTTTATGCTTTATGTTACAAATTTAATTGTTGTATAATCATACCATAAATGTTGTTGGGGTAAGTAAGAAACAAAATTTTAAACTTCCGATGTACCTTACTTATGTGTTTTGAACCCAACAAAACCCTACAGAAAGTATGTCATAGAACAGTCGACTAGAAGTAGAAGGCCATTAAGATGCACAAACGAAAAAGGGATAATAAAAAGAAGTAATTTCATACACATATAAAGATATGAGTTTTCGACTTTAGATCGAAATGGTATCCCCCAAAACCTATGCTCATTCGTCTTTCACTTGTATGTTTGCTTCTGACTATGTCGGTAAAATGGGATTGTAAGACAACACACCACTAGAGCTTGATTTGCTCTCGCTTTGCTCCCTTCCATCATTCTTATTCCACGCAGTATAAGAGAAAGTCCGTCTTCTCAAAGTCTGTATTTGTATTGAAGAGACCAAACTTTGGGAAGACATCACCTATACTAGAAGGCTTATTCAATATTTATCTTAATCTAATTAAAAATTATGATATATATTTTCACACTTATTATTATTACTAGATCATAGTTAATTAATACATATTCTCGCCTTAATCATGTAAATTGGGCGATGAAGCATCTAATTAATACTCATTTTGTTCAATATTTTCTGACATTGTGTTCTTATTAGTTCATTTAAAAAAGAATGACACATTTTTATAATTGAAGATAATTCAACTTTAAATTTTGTTGGGATCGAAATAATCATGACGTCATGCGGAAACTAATAATTGCAAACTTTGAACGACGATAAATCAGATGACACATAAACTATATTAAAAGAAGCATAATATATTAATATGATTTGGTCAAGTGATTTACATATTGGAAAAACTAATAAGTTCATCTCCACATATAGTACGCTGGATAAAATCTTCATTATCGTGATAGTGGTTGCAACTGATTTGAATTGGTCGCCTTAAGCCTGTCTTCAACCCATTGAATCGTTGACTGAACAATTGGCTCTGATACCACTTGTTGGGGATTGAAATAATCATGGCGTCATGCGAAAACTTTTGTATAATTACAAACCTTGAACGACGATAAATCAGACGACACATAAACTATACTAAAAGAAACATAATATTCAATATGATTTGGTCAAGTGATTTACATATTGGAAAAACTAATAAGTTCATCTCCACATATAGTACGCTGGATAAAATCTTCATTATCGTGATAGTGGTTGCAACTGATTTGAACTGGTCGCCTTAAGCCTGTCTTCAACCCATTGAATCATTGACTGAACAATTGGCTCTGATACCACTTGTTGGGGATTGAAATAATCATGGCGTCATGCGAAAACTTTTGTATAATTGCAAACCTTGAACGACGATAAATCAGACGACACATAAACTATACTAAAAGAAACATAATATTCAATATGATTTGGTCAAGTGACCTACATATTGAAAAAACTAATATAAAAAAACATAAAACCTATTGAGAGAATGATCCCCCTAAGGAAGACTCGTTAATGATTATATATTGGATGTTATTGTGTTGTTTATGAGAAGAAAATATCCCCTATTTATATAAGTCTAAAACGTATCCTCCAAAAAATGGTAAATAAGGTAGAATCCTTTTCCACAAAGAAAATCTTTTCACCAATAAAATCCTTTTGAAGTAAAACACAATTATGATAAAATTCAAATAAGGTAGAAAATTCAGGGCAAACCCTAACAAACTTCTCATAAATATTTAATGGTATGCTTTTATAGTTTCATAAATAGAGCGGGTAGCAGAATTGAACCTACATCGTTAGCTTGGAAGGCTAGGGGTATAGTCGACGTCGATTCATTATTTGAAATGTCTCTAATGCATATCGAACATGAAACTTTGGGCTCTTCTATGGAGATGAGCCAGTTTATAGATTTAAGATGTGAACAAAGCTCAAGAAAAAAAAAGGGTAAAGAAAAGGCTTATACCCATAATATCTATGTCAACTAATTTTGGTCTGAATACCAAAAAAAAATAATATAACTTTGTATATGATCTTTCTAACGGAGGGGATTCTAACAACCTTTCCGGTTATCGTTCTCTATTTCTATTCAATAAGATCCCAAGGAAATGATATAATAAGTTGATATCTCCGGTAAACAAAAGTCATCGTTTAAAGGTTATCTTACTTCAAAAAAAAAAATCACAAATAGCAAATTGAAGATTCACCACTAAGAAATTTATATTTTTTCACTGATTTCCTACTGAAAAATGTTTAATGGCTATTTCCCACCAAATTTCAGTGAAAAAAAACTAAATAGCAATAGTATTTTTACACGAAAAAATTAGGAAGTTTTCCAACGATTCAATGGGAACCTGTTTCTATCATGTGTTTTTTCAATGAGTGGTTCGGTAAAAATGAAGTGAAAAAATCATATTTTATAACATAAATTTCCCACTAAAGATAAGTTCAGAAAAACATTTATTTCTAGTAGTGATTTAGTTGATTATGATCTAATGGTATATTTATGATCATAAATTTCAAAAAAAAAAGTCTCTTAAACTCATCATTCAGTCAAATATCATAACTTATAGCATGTTTGGTCAAGTTTATTTTCCCCCAAAAGTATTTTTTTCCCCAGTAAGTGTTTATTTTAAAAAAGTAAGGTGTTTAGCCAAGCTTTTGGAAGAAAATAAGTGTTTCTGGAAGTAGTAAAAACAGTTTTTCAGAAGCTAAAAAAATAGTTTTTGCCCAAAAACACTTTTTTGAAAAGTACTTTTGAGAAAAAAATACTCTTATAAGAAACACTTGTTAAAAGCTTTGTCAAATACTAATTATTGCTCAAAGGTATTTTTAAAATTAATTAGTCAAAGACAAACTGTTTTTCGTCAAAAATACTTTTTTATAAAACACTTTTAAAAAAAACATTTTAAAAATAAATTGATTTAATAAGCTTGACCAAACAAACTATTAAATTGAAACTAAATAAGTAACAACTATATACGACGAAGTGAAAAAAGTCGCATGAGATGGTAATATATATTTAATTTCTTACACTAACCAAAGTTAATCTAAATTTGCAACTACACAATAGAACTATGTTCCAACGTCTGATATTCTCTTTAATTTTTTCCTTTAAAACTAAAACTGCTACTAGTAAATACGGAGTTTCTAATGATACAACTTAATTATTTTTCTAATGTAGCCACTTTTGGGAGTTAGTACAGTAATATAGCACTTTACTGTACCAGAAGCACCTACCTACAATTGAAGAAATATTCGAAAAGCAGGCATTCACTAAAGCTATACATATAAGTAACATATCCATGCTAGAAATTGATAATTCTTTCACAGTTTCACTAACGTTTATTCTAAAAGCCTACTTTTGCAAAAGTGGGAAAATAGTTATAACACACACACAAAACAAAATTATTGTGGAACAAGGATGTGTTTGTTAGATAAGAAAATATAATACAATTTATTCATTGATCAAAAAATTTAAAATATTTTTCTCAATAAAAAATTCTTTAAGAATGAAAAAAATTACGTTCATCGTGAAAATAGGAAAAACAAATTCCACATATGAAAATTCAGTCTTTGCCATCCTCCACCAAACCAATCTCACCCTTGACCCCACCACCCATAGTCCTTTTCCCATTCACGTTCACCTCATAGTGTTTTACTAAATTATATATAATTGCTTCTGTAACAATATATTGTGCTTATTTACCAAACATTAGAAGATAAATAAAATAGTCATTTATTTTCTAGAAAAATATTTTTCTTTCATTCCAAACAAACCCTCATAGTGAGTTCTCTTTATTCGAAGTTTGGATAAAATTCTCTCCAAAGAGCTGTTTGTTTCGAATTTGGATAGTCTTGCTTAATGATATTGATATCTTTGACTAAAAAAATATCATTTTCAGATAGATAATTAGCATCAATGTTGCGCTCAAAAAGTAAAGTGTTTATAAAACAACTCAAGTAACACCTATGATTTTCCTTGCAAACTTTATTCTTAATTATTTTTCTTAAAAACTCTTTCCTTATGTAATCTCCTTTCTCCCATTACAATTTTGCTAAGAAAGTTGAGTCTTTTATCCCCATTTAAATACACAAGCAAGTCATTGAGTTCTTGCACTCTAACGTCACTTATTGTATTCATGGTTAAACACAAACGTTGTGCCTTTTTAGGTTAAACAATAGGCATGAGAATTCAATATTACCTAAAAATAAGATAATTACTCTCAATTACCTCCATTGCATATGTTCATTTGTAGAAATACATAAAGAAAAACAGATATCGAATACTTAGTAGTAGTAAAATGGAATAAATTTACCGGAATGACCTTGATACGCCAACATAGTTAATTTACCTCATCACCATCTCGTAAAGACGTTCATATTGTTTTTGAAAAAGTATAGAAAATAGAACTTTATCAAGTTGAGTGTTTTTACGATTTTATCTTCCCATTTAGCATTAAATGGAAAAAAAATCAAAATGCCAGATAGACATCTAATTCCAGGTGTCATAATTTCATGAAATATCCCACAAATTGGCTGGCCCACCAACAATTTCGGTTTGACTCCAATGTACGGTCAATCCATGAACCTATACCTTTGTATTTCCATTTGGACCAACACATGTTATAATAATCCCAAATGTTTCATATACCATCTTCTTAATTCATATATCTTCTCTCTATTTTTCCAGTCCAAAATATAATCCTATTTTTCTTGCATGGATTTCTCTCTTCCATTGGTTACAAACATGAGTTTCATTAAGGTTGGTAATCACAGGTTTCTTTGTTTAATCATTTTTTTTAATTTTCTACTTTGATATCATGGATAGTATAAATTTTCAAGTTTTAAAAAAATTAAATCAAGAAAGAACAATGTTGGAGGACATGATGCTTCATCCTCAAGAACATCAGCTTTTTAATGTATACTTCTTATTTATCCCAAAAAGATTATTTTATTTTTTGAAAAGAAAAACACAAGCTATTATGATGATTTCTTATAGTTTTTTTTTTATAGATATACAGACAAGATTATAATTTTATGGAAATGGGGTTTTGAGAATTGAATGATTTTTCTTTTTCTTTGTTTCTCTTATCTGACTTTTTCTCTTTGATTTTCTTTCAAGATCTTGAATTAGATCATCATAACTACTTTTTCTTTGTCTTAGTTGTATTCATTGGCAAATTTAACGCTTTTTTACTACTAACAATTTATGTTTATGTTTATGTTTGTTGCCTTCATTTCATTCATTGTGTGAGTTGTGTTTATCAAATTCCTCTTTTCTACGTAATTTGAAAGATTTTTCATTCATTTATTACCAGTAAAAGTATTAGTACTACTAGAGGTTTAAAGACTCAAAAAATTTCATCATTATTAATATTTTTCTCCATTAAATTTTTCTGAAGGCTAATTTAATTTTCCAATTTTGGATTAAAATGGCATATTTAGCTTTTCAAGCTTATAGCTGAAGTTCTCTAACTATGAAATATGATTCTGTTTCTAAGGTTTTATAAGTGGATTTTTTTTAAGGAACTTCAAAATTGCAGAGACAAAGCCACATGCTTATCATAATAGGCGTTTATAGCTAAAAACAATTTCCATTGCTTGTCCAACTTTGGATTCTTTTTTGTTCCATTTTTCATGTTTTGAACAATTGCTTTCACTAACATGATCCTCAGAATTCATGTCCTTTTTGTACAATTTAGATGCCACAAGAGTTTTAAGTGTACGTAGTAGAGTGTTAGACATATCTCGAGTCCTGTGCAGTTTGCATGAAAAAAATAACGTTTTTAGCAAAAATACGTAACGTAACAATATGATTCTATTCTATGAAAGGTAGTAAAAAGATGCTACTACTAAATCTTTTTTTTTTATTATGGTTTTATGTTTTTGCAGGAAGAAATGGCAAGTCCACTCAATGATCAAATTCTGAATTTATGTGAATCTGAACTTTTTTCCGAAATACAAAATTCAGAAGTTGCTTCTAGCTCAAATGGTTGTTGCTATGATGAACAATCTTCTTATAGTACCAATTTTGATCTAAATAAATTCCAAAGCACCAGTGAAAAAAATGACGAAACTATCACGAAAGCAGCCACTAGCACGACCGATTTTAGCCCTAACATCGATAACAACAACAACAATAACAATTTGTCGATCATATTTGATACTCAAGAGGAAATTGACAATGACATTTCCGCTTCAATAGACTTCACACCATCCGCGAACTTCACAGTCCCTGATCATTTCCTTCAACAACAAGAGGAACAATTCGACATAAATCATCTTAACAATCAATATCATCCTGATAATCCTCATGTTATACCCCTTATGGGGCCTCCATTAGGCCATGTATACCAAGACGAATCGTTGTCTTCTGTTCCTCCTTACATGAGCTTCGCTTCTTCTTCTTCTTCTCCTTCTTGTGCACTTCTTGATCCTAACATGGTAAATTACCTCCAAGGAAATCTCAGTACAACAATCAATTCAGAAGCTTCAGCAATATTTGCTGCAGCTGCTAATAGTGCCTTGTTCTTTGGATCACAATTGCCAAATCAAGAATTAGATTTTCAAGGAGAGAATGGCAGAACTTTTTGCCCTGATTCCTTGCCAAGGATCTATAATAGTGAGCTTCAGGTATTGATTTCCTTTCATGTGTAGCAGGATAGATATTGGCGGAGTCAGAATTTTTCACTAAAAGAATTTAAAATATAAAGATATAAATATTCGAAGAATCTAAGGATTTAACATCTACCGTATGATAAAAAATAATTTTGACCTTATATACCTATTGTAATTTTGCTGGCAAGGGGGTCCGGATGAACTCCTGCGCCCTTTTGGCGGAAAACTATATTGTGTAAATAGGTCAATATATATATCTATATATATATTATATGTCGAATTTCCTTGAATTTTTCATATATTTATTTCTTTGTACTTTGGATCCCTCAGTGAAAATCATAGTTCTACCACCGATGTGAAGCTTACTTCTTTTTGGCTTTTATTTACTTGATCTTTTGTTAAATATAATTTTCTTTTTTAATTGAAGGCACTCAGTAGTGAGAATCAACATTTGGTTAGTGGTGCTGGTTGTTCTAACACTCTGGCCATAGAGATCACAAGCTTTGAAGATCTTAATCATAATAAAACTGGCAGGTGTTCACCTGAGGAAAGGAGGGAGAAGATTCATAGATATATGAAGAAAAGAAATGAGAGGAACTTCAGCAAGAAAATCAAGGTCTACATCTACTATTTCAAATTTTATTCCCTCTCACCCTCCCCATAAAAATCTTCGTACCAGTGGCGAAGACAAAAATTTTCTAAGCATATTTAAGGTTTAATATATTTATTTAAATATTTAATATTTTTTTTAATATATTTATATATATAAAGTTATTTTTTGTAAGACTGCGTACAATAGATCCTTATAGTTCGGTTTTTCACCGGATCCCGCGTATAACGGGAGCTTAGTACACCGAACTGACTTTTTTTATATAAAGTTATTTTCTATTTATATAAATGTATGAATTTCTATATACTCAATATTTAATTTTTTTAAGAAGGGTCATTCAATGAAGCTATGTCACCGCTCCATACCCAAAAGACTAAGGAAATACCATCTAGCCATTATTTACATGTATGGTTATTGAACTTTACAGTGACAACAAATAGATCGATGACTTTACTGTTGTTACAGTTGGTATAGTTTAATTACTTTCGTGTGACAAAAAATATAAGTTTATGTCTTTACTATTAAAATAAGTAAAACTCAGTGATTGTAAATTAACCCTACTGTCTTAAAATATTTAATACTCTGCTTTATTTTTATTTTTTACTGCATTTGACTTTAGAGGCCTTTATGCAGTATGTGTTGAAAATTTACTATTATGGAATTAAGTTTATCTCATTATTTATGATTCGAACAATTGAGGTCCCGCACGTCGGAACGTCGTTTCCACACACGTGTACACGTAGTGCCAAGTATTGTAAATTTCATTAGTGAAAGAGAAATTGGTACATACGTAATACGTTTGAGACATAGAATGATGGACGGTTATTGGCCAAATGACAAGTATTCCGCGTTGGTAAACGAAGGAAGAAGTGTACGAAGTGTAAGATGAAACGAATCGGAAATAGCCGCGGGGCCGTGAAGGGCCGCGGCGCAACACTATCGGAGCCGCGGCGCCTCCAAGCCAGCGCCGCAGCGCTAAATGGGCAGTAGCTACTGGAGCTGTGGCGCTAATTAGCAAAGCCGCGGCGCTTCGGAGGCAGAATGCTGCGACGGGAAGATGGAAAGTTCTGACTTTTGGGCTGGTTTTGGAGCATTGAATCTCCATTATTTAGCACATGAATTCAGCCATTATTTGGCTGAATGTAACCCCTCAAAAAGTGTCATTACATGGCTATTGAATGTCATTAGTTGGCTAGTTGAGGGGTCATTTCCTTACACTATAAATTGAGGCATTTGGCTCAATTGTTCAACACTTAGAAATTTTCTGAAATCTTCTTCTTCCTCTTTAGCAAGTTTTCTATATTCAAAGTTCTTCAAGAGTAACACTTGAGTTTCCTTTGCTCATTTGTTAAGTTGTTGTTGTATCTTATAAGACTATTGCCCGACAACGTAAGAGAATATATACGGGGCAATCTTGTCTTAAAGACAGTGACATCACTCGACTCAGCAAATCACAAGGAGTTTGTAATCGTTCTTATTTTCAGTTTGTTGTAATCTTGAGTAGTTTATCCTTTCTAGCATTTGTAATATTTATTTTACTTCCTGTTTCCTACAATTGTTGTACCCACAATTTTAAGACAAGAGTGTTGAAAGTGCTTAGAAATATGACTGGAAGAGAACAACTCGCTTCTGATTCTGCCTTCTCCACTGCTCAAGGCAACTCATCTGCCTTCTCCACTGCTCAAGGCAACCCCAATGTCATTCCTACTGCTCAAGCCACACCCAATGCCTTTCCGGTTGCTCAAGGGAACGTTACTGTTCCTCCACTCTCCGGTTTCCACAATGAACGCCCATAGAAGTTTATGGGCTCCAACTTCAAGAGATGACATCAGAAGATGTTGTTTTATCTGACTGTTATGGGAATGACTCATTTCTTAACAGAAGATCCTCCACAAGCTGGAGATGAAGTGGACCCTCAGCCTAATGAAACGGTTGGAGGGGGCTAATGTATCCATGTCGTCAATGGCATGAAGATGGTTTTTGATGCTTGGAGTCATAATAACTTCATGTGTAAGAACTATATTCTGAATTGTCTATTAGACCCACTCTACACGATGTATTGCGCCGTAGGCACAACCAAAGAGTTATGGGAAAAGCTGCAGAAGAAGTACAACACACAAGATGCTGGTACGAAGAAATTCATCGTTGTGAAATTCCTAAAATTTCAAATGCTGGATAGCAAAACTGTGATGTCCCAAGTCCAGGAATTCCAAATGATTCTACATCGCCTGGATTTGGAAGGTATGAAACCAAATGAGCAGTTTTTGGTTGCATCACTGATTGAGAAGTTACCTCCCTCGTGGAATGAGATTATGAGTTACTTAAAACTCAAGACAAAGAAAATGACCTTTGAGGAACTTATTATCAAACTCCAGATTCAGGAACATAATAAGAAGGCATTACCTAGGGGAAAGCAACCCACTGAGGCAAAGGCAAATCTGGCTGAGGCTAAAGAGAACCCAAGCAAGAATCGCAAGTTCCAGAAAGACGGCAAGACCCAGGCGGCGGAGAAGTTCAAGGGGAACTGTCACCACTGTGGGAAACCTAGTCACATGATCAAGGATTGCCGCAGACTCAAGACTGAGCAATAGGCCAAAGTCAAGGCACAAACTAACGCCGTTAAAGACACACTTCTTGACGACATAATTGAGGAGTTCCCGGCAGTGGTTCTTGAAGCAAACCTTGTTGAGAATCTCATGCAATGGTGGATGGACACGGGTGCTACCAGACACATCTGTTCCAATAGAGATGCCTTCTCCACATATACATCAGTTACAGATAAGAAGTTGTGCATGGGTAACAACGCTTCCTCTGACTTTCTGGGGGTAGGAAAGGTAGTCATGAAGATGACTTCTGGAAAGGAGCTCAATCTGAAGGAGGTGATGCATGTCCTTGAGATTATGAGGAATTTAATTTCAGGTCATTTATTGGTTAATGCTGGTTTTAGGCTTGTATTTGAGTCCAATAAATTTGTAATCACCAAGAATGGAATTTTTGTGGGAAGAGGCTTCGTCTGTGAAGGCCTCTTCAAAGTTAACGTCATGTCTGCAATATGTGCAAGCAATAATAATGAAGTTTCTTCTTACTTGCTTGAGTCCTCTAATTTATGACATCATAGATTAGGACATCTTAACTATAAGTCCATCCAAAGGTTGGTGAAGTTGGAGTTGTTGCCGTCTATCGACGTAAACCCTCAACATAAGTATGAGGTGTGCGTAGCGGCAAAATTCACAAAGATTCCTTTTCTATCCGTCAAAAGGAATATCGCTCCTCTAGAAATTATTCACACAGATATATGTGATTTGAAGTTTGCACAAACTAGGGGGAACAAGTACTTTGTGACATTCATTGATGATAGCACAATGTATTGTTACTTTTACTTGTTGAAAAGTAAAGATGAAGCTTTTGAAGCGTTTTGATGTTACAAAGCAGAAGTTGAAAACCAACTAATTATGCAGATTAAATATATTTGTAGTGATAGAGGGGGAGAATACGTAGCGCTATTTGAGGAATATTCTGCCGAATCGGGCATTGTTCATCAAACGACAGCTCTATACTCACATCAGTCGAAAGGTGTTGTTGAACGCAAGAACCACACGTTGAAGAAAATGATGAATGTCTTGCTTATCAATTCCGGTCTTCCCCAAAACATGTGGGGAGAAGCCGTCCTTACCGCTAATATGATTCTTAATAGAGTCCCACATAAGGGTAAGGACAAAACTCCATACGAATCATGGAAGGGAAAGAAACTCACATATAAATATTTAAAGGTATGGGGTTGTTTAGCAAAGGTCGAAGTGCCCAAGCCAAAGCAGGTCAAGATTGGGCCTAAGACTGTAGATTGCATTTTCATCGGATATGCAAATAACAGTAGTGCTTATCGCTTCTTAGCATAAGTCAGATATTCCAGATATCCACGGGGGTACAATCATGGAATCAAAGAATGCTCAATTCTTTGAGGATACTTTTCCTAGAAAGGAAAAAGACATAGCCTCTCGCAAATGAAGTTATGAAGAAAGCTCTCAGAAACCAGGAGTCGTTGACTACCCGGATCTAGATGGTTCAGATCTAGTGGACTTCGAAGTGGCTGAATATCCGGAATCTGGTGTTCCAGATTCTCAGAACTTGGAGACTCCAGAGATGGAACCGAGGAAAAGTAAAAGGGCCAGGAAGGATAAATCATCCAGTCCTGACTTTGTAGCTTATATGGTTGATAACGAACCAAGGACAATTGCTGAAACATTGTCAACTCCAGAGGCACCGCTCTGGAAAAAAGCTATTGATAGTGAAATAGACTTTATCCTGCATAACCATACTTGAGAGTTGGTTGATCTTCCTCCGAAAAATAAACCATTGGGTTATAAATGGATACTTAAATGGAAGTATAAAGCAGATGAGCCTATAGATAAGTACAAGGTCAGGTTGGTAGTCAAGGTCTATAGGCAGAAAGAAGGCCTTGACTATTTTGACACGTACTCCCCGGTGTTTAGGATGACGTCCATACGAGTATTCATTGCGATCGTAGCGTTGCGTGACCTTGAGATACATCAAATGGATGTCAAGACTGCCTTCCTAAATGGTGATTTGGAGAAGAAATTTATATGGAACAACCCGAGGGGTATGTGGTTCTAGGGCAAGAGAAGAAAGTCTATCGACTTGTCAAATCTTTGTGCGGGCTGAAACAGGCCCCGAAGCAGTGGCACGAAAAATTTGATAGTACTCTACTATCGAATGGTTTCTTCATTAATGAGTGTGACAAATGTGTCTACACGAAAGGTAACTCTGACTCGTTCGTCACGATATGCCTGTACGTAGATGACATGTTGATCACATGGAGCAGTCCTAACTTGATCCTAGAGACTAAGAACATGTTGAAACAATGCTTCGGCATGAAGGATATGGGTATCACAGATGTCATCTTAGGGATAAAGATCTTTAAGACTTCTGACAGATTGGTCTTATCTCAGTCTCACTACATCGAGGATGTGTTGAGAAAGTTTGAGATGTTTGACAGTTCGCCTATGAAGTCAACACTGGATAGAAATCAAAAGCTTGATAAAAATCATGTTGCACCCGTATGCCAGGAGCAATATGCACATGTGATTAGGAGTTTGATGTACATAACAAACTACACCCGACCTGATATTTCTTATACAATCAACAAGTTGGCTAGGTTTACCCGTAATCCGAGTAATAATCATTGGAAGGAGTTGAATCGGGTACTACGATACCTGAAATACACGATAACTTATGGGTTGCATTATTCGAGATATCCAGCTGTACTATAGGGGTACAGTGATGCAAACTGGATAGCTGATATAGAGAACACTAAGTCCACCAGTGGGTATATATTTATAATTGGTGGTGGGGTTGTGTCTTGGAAATCCTCTAAGTAAACTTGTATAGCCCGATCCACGATGGAATCAGAGTTTATCGCTTTAGACAAAGCAGGAGAAGAAGCTGGGTGTCTTCACGACTTCTTAGATGATGTCCCTTGTTGGGATAAACCCGTTCCTTCTGTAATGATCCACTACGACAATCAGTCGGCTCTAGGAAAGGCATGAAGTTCTATGTACAACGACAAGTCTCGTCATATTCGACGGAGACATAAGACCGTTAGGCAGCTGATCACCACGGGTATAATATCCATTGATTACATAAAATCAAAGGATAACATAGCGGACCCACTGACAAAGGGCTTACCCAAAGATCAGATATTCTGCTTGTCTAAGGGAATGGGCTTAAAACCCAAGCTTTAAGGACCAATACGGTGGTAACCCAACCTTACTAATTGGAGATCTTAGGAATTTGGTTCAATGGGAAAACTAAGATGTAAAGGTTCAGTTGAGCGCTTCGGTGGAAGCAAGAGCACTTTGGGTTATGATCCATGTAAGGAACATAAACCCAAAGTCGTTCCCGCAATAGACGTTAAGTGCTATCTGCAGTGTGGGTAAATGTTAAGTTTCCAAAACCTTTAATGATCATCAACGGTTGAGGTTAGGTTTGGGAAAACTTTTAATGGTTCCTGACACTTGTAAAATAGGGTATAACAGGATACCTTGTAGGAGACCACTTATTTAAGTGCGAGGACAGACTGCCTCAAATGAACGCACTTAAGAATCCAAGAAGTGTCCACGGCCACAACAGACAAAACACTACGAAGAACAGAGTAAGGGAAGTTGTTGTGTTGGTACCGTTGACTTGGATTACACTAAACACTGACGGTTCAAGACATCACATTCACCGCACATTAAGTAATTCCGATGGTATTCAACTATGGAAGGTTCAAAACGGAAGCTACTTATCCAGATGCAACATCTGTCCGCTGAAAGATTGCTAGAAATAGACACCTTGTGAGTGCGCCAAAATCTCTTTCAAGAGGGGATTGGTGGAAATTTACTAATATGGAATTAAGTTTATCATATTATTTATGACTCGAACAATTAGGGCCCCGCACGTAGTGTCAAGTATCGTAAATTTCATTAGTGAAAGAGATATTGGTACATACGTTTGAGACATAGAATGATGGACGGTTATTGGCCAAATGACAAGTATTCCACGTTGGTAAACGAAGGAAGAAGTGTAAGACGAAACGAGTCGGAAATTGCTGCGACTCAACACCGTCGGAGCTACGGCGCCTCCAAGCCAGCGCCGCGATGCTAAATGGGAAGTAGCTACTAGAGCCGCGACGCTTCGGAGGCAGAATGCTGCGACAGGAAGATTGAAAGTTCTGACTTTTAGGCTGGTTTTGGAGCATTTAATCTCCATTATTTGGCACATGAATTCAGCCATTATTTGGCTGAATGTAACCCCTCAATAAGTGTCATTACATGGCTATTGAAGGTCATTAGTTGGCTAGTTGAGGGGTCATTTCCTTACACTATAAATTGAAGCCTTTGGCTCAATTGTTCAACACTTAGAAATTTTCTGAAATCTTCTTCTTCTTCTCTAGCAAGTTTTCTATATTCAAAGTTCTTCAAGAGTAACACTTGAGTTTTCTTTGCTCATTTGTTAAGTTGTTGTTGTATCTTGGGAGACTATTGCCCGACAACGTAAAAGAATATATACGGGGCAATCTTGTCTTAAAGACAGAGTGTCATCACCCGACTCAGCAAATCACAAGGAGTTTGTAATCGTTCTTATTTCCAGTTTGTTGTAATCTTGAGTAGTTTATCCTTTCTAGAATTTGTAATATTTATTTTACTTCCCGTTTCCTACAATTGTTGTACCCACAGTATGCATGCAGAAAAACACTAGCAGATTGTAGGCCAAGAGTGAGGGGAAGATTTGCAAGAAATGATGAATTTGGTGAAGCAAGTAAAGCAAATTCTTGTGGAACTATTGAAGAGGACACAATTAGTCATGAAGATGTAAGGCTCAATAATATTATGCATCATCATAATCATCATGATGCAAATATGGCTGCTTCTTCAACTCATCATGACAATAATGGTCGGATTTTCATCTCCAATTGTCATGTATCCACTACTGGTCCCTATGATATGTGCACTCCTCTCTATTGCACAGATGGTCAAATGCACTAGCTAGAGTTCGTTAAAGCTCTCCAATGTGCTCCTATAGGTTCTCCTCTACATATAATAACAAGGTATTCTTCTAACAACCCTTCACATGTTTTTTAACACCGTTAGTGTATGCGATAGTGTTTGGCTAGAAACGGAATTCAAGAAAGAAAAAAAATAATTTATGCTTTAAAATAAGTCATAGATTTTTATGAGGTCATAGACCATCTCATTAACCGTATTGTCATTTCAAAGTTAAATTGTCACTAGATATAGAAAAGTATAATTCTTTTTTAAACTAAGTAAAAAAGAAAAGAGTGTCACATAAATTGGGATAGAGAGAGATATAAAGCACATATTTGTAAAAGTGGCCAAGAAAATAAGGCAATTTACCATATAATATGTTGACATACATTGATAGTAGTGGTGTCAAATAAGTGAGTTGAGCTTAATTTGGGCAGGTCAAATGAATTGAGTTAATAAATGGACGATGTAATAGATTACTTATGTTGAGATCAGAGGCGGATCCAAAATTTAAATTTAATGAGTTTAATTTTAATATTCTTAAAGTAAACTCATTGTACTGCTAAAATAAAGGATGTTCATGGGTTGATTTAGACTGGGTTTTGGTCAAACCAAAATCAAAATAATTTTCAATTATTCAAATATCAAAATCAAATAAAATATAATAAGAAATGAGTTTAAGACCTAAAGCCCATTAGTTTATTAGTGATAAAGTTAATGGTAAAGCAAATTTTTTGATGACAAATTAACTATTCAAAATATTTAAATTTATTTATAAAAATGAATATATTGCACGTATATAATTATAAAAAGTGTGTGTATAGTTTGTCAGTTGGTTCATTTTCCTTCAATTTTAGTAAAATCAAACCAATATTGTTGGGTTTTATTAATTTAAAAGTAAACCAAACTAAATTCAAAGAAGTAGCGGCTTATTTAGTCAATTTGGTTGATATCTATTATTCTTGATATTTTAGTATGTATATTAATACTTCATATTGAAAGTTGCGAGTTCATATGAACACATAACCAAAAGGCTACATTTGTCGAGAGTTGACATGAGTTAAACAATGGGGCGTAAGTTTATTAAATTTTAATTTTTTATTTGTTTTTTTATAATTTGCTTAATTACCTAGTAATTTTTATTATAACTATATATAGCACATCAAACAACAAAATCTTTTAAAAAGGTTTCTCATAAGCTAATTTGGATTACATATTTAGTTAAAATCAGTCCAACTTTTAGTGAGTAAATTGGGCTGATTAAAATGAGCTGAGTTAATAAATAGAGGGGTCATTAGCCCGTCCAAATTTGGGCAGGTTGGATGGATCATATTTTCATTGGTTAGTTTTGCCGCCCCTACCTAATACGTCAAAATATGAACTACTCCCTACGTCTCAATTTATGTGATATAATTTGACTGACACGGAGTTTAAGAAATAAAAGAAGACTTTTAAATCTTGTGGTCTAAAATAAGTCAAAGATATTTGTGTGGTTATAGACCATCTCGTTAAGCGTAAAAGATAAATGTTAAAATTAAATTGTTGCAAAATAAGGTAATGTATCATTCTTTTTTGGACGGACTAAAAAAGAAAATGTATCACATAAATTGAGACAGAGGGAGTAATAATGCTAGTGTAAGAAATTCTTACACTTTCAATGTATCCTAACCTATTGCAGCATTTGTCTATGTTATTAATTCCAATTTTTTTATAAAGAGTTATTTTTTAGATAGTCTCATAGTATAAAAATTCATTTATAATATTGGTGTAATTAAACTCTTCAAATATATATTGTGTGTGACAGTATATGATGGTCAAAGAAGAAGAGGTGGAATCAATATATATATATATATATCCACATATTATTGGTGTGAATACCTTCAAAATAAACTATTGCATCAAGCAATCTTGGATTTGATCAGATGTCAAGTTTATCTTGGATACAATTTTGAAGAACTTTGTTTCCAATAGGATGCATTAATTAGTCATAAACTAATATAGAAAACAAAGAATAACTTGTAATAACTTACTCAATGTCCCGTAGTCGGGGCATGTAAATTTTGTAAATGTTGTGCTATTGTAAGTTATACTTTTGTGGTTTGTATGCCAAGAGTTACCCAAGTTGAGCAAATTTGGGGCCAAAAAGGGAAATCACTTATCCCGGCGAAGTGCATAAATATTCGATTTTCGGATCGGCACTTAAATTGCTTTGGAATAACTTCAAACATACTGGATTGAAGTTGCAAAAAATTGAATATGAAATTTGCAAATTTAGGATATTTTTTTGCCTGAAGTGTGGCCTTGTCAAGACAAAACATCAGATATTTTTATTCCAAAATTTGGCCTAACTTGCCAAAGCCAACTTCAGACATTTCATTTGCAAGGCCAAACTTCAGACATTTTTAATTGAAGTCCTGGCCTTGGCAAGGCCTAACTTCATAATTAGAATGACTTTCCAAGACCAACTGAAGTTATGGCCTTGATAAGGCATAAATTCAGAATTCTTTACTGAAGTTGTATCCTCGGCAAGACCAAACTTCAGACATATAATGTTGCACTTAAGTTATTTTGGTGTAAAGGTGAGGCATATATTTGGATGCACTCAGACATTTTGGTGTGAAGTTAAAGTGAACAAATTTTTGCCCAAAACTAACAACTTGCTCTTCGACTTTCAACAATCACACACACGATTCAACACTCAAATCTATCTTAAATGAGGACAAATTCGAAACATAAGTTTTATATTTCACGAAGAACAAACCTTAATCATCAATTAGCCAAAACAATAACTAATCTAACAAATTTATTTGCAACAATGGTGATTTGTCATTATTTTCAAGCTTTTCCAACAACAAACATTTGAATTTAAATTTACTTTTCATATTCGAAGTATTATACTTCTATTTTTATAAGTTCGATTGTACAACAACAAAGAAGGAGGAGAAGGAGAAGGAGAAGGAGGAGGAGGAGGAGGAGGAGGAAAAGCAGAGTAAAAATAATTTGGGAAAATTTCAAAAATATACAATTTGCTCACTTACATGCAAAATAATAGCCCAAAATTTACATTACAAAGCTTTGGCCCAAAAAAACTTTTATACAATGTTGTACACTTATATACAAAAGACAAGTACATTCTGTATAGAGGTGTTTGAAGGTGTATACATATTTATACACCTATATACATAAAGTTACAAGACATATACATTATGTATATAGGTGTATAAAAATATATAGTAGTATATAAGAGGGGTGTCTACACCCAAATACACTATTATACACTGACTACCCTTGTCCCTCTAGATTTCTCCATCACCAACCTCAACCACCTCCGGTGACCCCCACCGTCGGTAATTTCATCACCGCCACTTGCGCTCCACCACCACTTCAATGAGTTTTCGATAGATCTAGATCTTGATCTAGGTAATTTTTTATCAGATCTAAGTCACCGCAGCGGAGGAGGCACTCAAATCTGAGCCACCAGAAAAGTCGTCATCGTCGGAGAACGATAGAGGAAGCGCGTAGAGAGAGAGAGGAGGCGTGGTAGAGAGAGAGAGCGAGAGAGGAGAGGAAGGCAGGAGAGAGAGCGAGAGAGATGAGGATAAGGGAATGTGTGGAGAGAGAGAGGCCGACGAACTCAATCTCTGTCCTTTTCGGTGGTGCCGACAGCCGCCTCTGACGGAGTCGTCGTTTGGAGATGCCGGCGATTAGGGTCCGGCGAAGAAGAGAGAGGGGGGGGGGGAGTGCAGAGAGAGAGGGAGGAGGAGTAGGGAGTGAGTCATTTTTTGTAAGATTTTAAAATGTAAGTTAATTTTAATAGCATTAGTACCCTAATTAACATATGACATAATTATTCCAAATAATTTTGTCTTAAGTCATCTATAATTTGGGTGGCAGAATTTTTTTTATGAAACAAATCGGTGTAAGTTAAAATGGAGACCACCAAATAAGATTGCTAGTGAAAATTTTACGCTTTTCAAAAAAGTGATAACGCACCTCTTACAACCATTGTTCCTTCTTGTGCAACACTTATTTCTGAACCTGCAAATTGCTTCTATTACTTCATCTCCCCATCGCCCATCAGAATCTCCATGAGGAAATAGACCTGGATAAATCTATCTCCGGCAAATCTTTTTTTTTTTGTTTGTATGAATTTGTTTTTCACATTACAATGATGGAATGAATTGAAATTATACGATGGTTTGTGTTTGGTGGTGGTTCGAATGTGGAGTAAATATATATTTGGTGTATCTTATTGTATATCTAGTGTATGTTTATTGCATGTTTTATGTATCACGATGCATACAGTGACATACAAGTACATAGAACAATATACAAGTACATACAATAATATACAAGTCTATATATTATTATATATTGTGTGTATGACATGTATATATATTGTATCTTTTGTGTAAGTGTATATAATTATTGTATGTCATGTATATATTAACATATATATGATAAACAATGATATACAAGTGTATATGGAGAGAAGGAGTTGTCCAAGTCATGAGAGAGAACTCCGGCGAAGAAGAAAACTCAACGAAAAAGAAAAAGCTAGGGGCAGGTCTAGTCACTTGATTTTTCAGAGGAACTCCGACAATCTTCGGGACGAAAGCGGTGATAGGAGCGTAGCCGTGACAGATAGCATAGAACAACAACGGCTAGAGTTTGTGGGAAGAGAACATGTGAAGGAAGAGAACATGAGAAGAAGGATAAATAGGAAGATCTCCAAGGATTTTTTGAAGGTTGTATTGTTTTTTTATAAAACTAATGTTAGTTTTTAAAAATGTATTTTTATTGTTAAAATGGGTTAATTAGGCACTTTAATTAACATTTCGCTTTATTTGTTTGTACTTAATGGAGATCTGAATCTAAATGGTTCAGACCTTATTAAGTGTCTTTATTTACATTAAGATGTATTTATTGGGTGTGAATAAGTCTTAATCATTAAGATCTTTAACGAAATCTTAGTATTATTAAGAGGTATTTTGGTACAGATAACTTTTACCACCACTTTGTCTAAATCACCCGCTACCGTCACTAACCATCTTTTCCATCACTACTACCACCACTGTCGTCGCCACCCACCAACCACCACCATCAACCATTGTTAAGAGTCTCACACCGGATATGAAATGGGAACATGGACTCCTTATATGGACTTGCGGACAGGGGTTGGTTGACGGGGATTGGGGGGTCGATGACGGTATCGGGTGGCAGTGGGGTAGTGGGGTTGTCACGAGATCAGTAGGTAGGCCGGGGGAGATTACAGGTGGTAGTGGGGCAGTGGGATTGTCACGGGTGGGGCAGTGGGAGGTGACAAGAGTAGTGGGTGCCAGGGAAGATGACCGGGGCAATGGGTTTTGAGTCGAACTACTAGCTCAATGGATCATATTATTAAACAGGGGGGGAAGTGTCCGAATCGTCAAGAAAGCCATAGTCAGTGACTTAAAATTTTTGAACGTTTGCAAAAGGGAAGATGTGCTCCTCAAACGTAACATGGCGAGAGACAAAGACTTTATTTGTGGACAAATCATAGCATATGTACCCCCTATGGTTTGACGAAAAATGCAAGAAGATGCAAAGAGTAGTCCTAGGTGCTAATTTGTGAGGAGCCGTGGAGGCGATATTATGGTAGCATAGACAGCCAAAGATTTGGAGTTGAGTATAGGAAAGGACCCGACATAATAGAATTTCGGTAGGAGTTTTATTTTAAAAGGTATCGGTAGGCAATATATTAAGAAGGTATGCTACCATTTGTAACGTGTAGACCCAAAAGAGAGGGGGAGAGACATGAAATCGCATGGTACGAATCATATTATTAATGATACGAATGGTTCTTTCGACTTTACCATTTTGAGGTGAGGTATGGGGGCAAGAGAATCGGAACACCATACCATTGTCCGTACAAAATTTATGAAAGAGTGAATTGTTAAACTCACGACTATTAGCACGTGTGTATAATGTAATATTTACCATATTTAGTGTTATGTAATTATGGTAGAATTAGGATCCTTATTATGTAAGGATTCCACATTGTACACCTATATATATTTTATATTAATGAGAAAGGCTTCCAAGGGAGATTAATATTGTCTAACATGGTATCAGAGTCAGACTCATTCTAATTCTACCATAATTACATAACACTAAATATGATAAATATTACATTGGGTCTGGCTCTGATACCATGTTAGATAGCATTAATCTTTCTTGGGGAGTCTTTCTCATTAATACAAAATATATATAGGTGTACAATGTGAAATTCTTATACAATAGGGATCCTAATTCTACTATAATTACATAACACTAAATATGATAAATATTACATTATACACACGTGCTAATAACGACCATTGTCACATTGAAACGATTTAATGTTCTTTTCAAATTGCGTTTTGACGTAGGATCAAAATTCAAGAAAGGCGGAGTAGACTTGAGACTTATATTTGAGCGGATATACCCATAGAAAATTAGAGAAGTCATCTAATAGTACCAAATAATATTTATGACCTAGTTTACAAGTAATGAGAGATGTCCATAAATCTGCATGAATGATATCAAATGGAGAGAAAGTAACACTTAAAGACGATTTAAAAGGAAGTCTAACATGTTTTCCTAGTGGACAAGAATAACAGTTGTGGATAAATTTCTCTTTATTACATTGAATCAAATTGTGACTTCTAAGAAAGTTAAAAATTTGTGCTCCTGGGTGCCCAAGTCGACTGTGCCAGGTTCAAGGAGAGATTGCAACTAGAGATGTATGTGGATTGACACTTTCAGCGGAATTGGAAGAGAAATGATATAGGTCCCACACACTATTGCATCTCGTAAGAGTTGTCCCCGTATATAGGTCCTTCACAGAAAAACCAAAAGGGTCAAACTCAATAGATACATAATTGTTCCTAGCAAATTTTCTAACAAAGATTAAGTTTTTAATAATGTTAGGAGCATATAGGACGTTTTTTAGGAAAAAGGAAGGGTGAGGTGGTGGAGTTTGAGCGGTGCCATAACCTTGAATTGGAATGAGATTATCATTTTCGACCAAAATAAATTGGGGATCGTTCAAATTAAATTGTTGAGAAAGATTACCGAATTTACGAGTGAGGTGAGATGTGACGCCCGTATCCATATACCAGGCATCGTCGGGTTGCTGTAAATTTATGGTGTTGTAGGCCTCGCCTAGTTCGGTAGGGGTAATGAGGTCGTACAGTGGTTGTTGATGTTGTTGTTAGGCCGCTGAGAAGTAGGCTTGTTGTGGTTGGCTGCTGAAACTGGACCGTCCCCCACGTCCTTTTTCCTTGCCACCACGGCCGTTACTGCGGCCTCTGTCCCTCCCGCGGCCGCCCCGCAACTGTTGGTTGTCCGTGTGCTACGGCTGGCCGACGGGTGTGGTGGTGGTCACTGATGCATCAATTACCAAGGCCTTTTGATTATGTTCATCTTGTTTGGCTAGTTTCCTCTAAGAGCAATTGTGACCAGGCCTTGTTGAAACTAGAGAGAGGATCAGCTTGTTGAATTATTGTCGCAAGTGTGTCGTACTCACCATTTGGCAAACCATTTATTAGTTGCAAAACCATATTCGTTTCTGAAATCGTTGTGCCGACATTAGTTAATTGATCTGCAACTAATTTCAATTATTTGCAATAGTCGTACACATTCGCAAAGTTTTCAAGACAGATATTATTGAATTGTTCATCCAAAATAGATGGCACGAGTATGTTTGTTGTCTTGAATGATTTCCTCTAGTCTTGTCTATAGTTCATGAGCCGAAACACATGCCTTCATAATATTATGAAGTAAATACTCGGATACGGTGCCATATATCCATGGCTTGACGATAGCAACAAGTTGTTTCCACGTTGTGTTGTCAACGTCAGACGGACATGGTATGGTGGTGTCGATGTGATCAAGAACATTGTAGACACAAGCATGAATTTGAAATAATTATACTCACGAAGAGTATTGTCCATTCTCTTGATCAAGAACCAAAATGATAAAGTTCTTGATATTTGTGACGGCGAAGATTAGATGAAGAGGGTTGGTAGATGAAGATGGAGTAGGAGGATGTGTGCGTCTTGTGTGGAGGAGGAGGAATCATGAGAACCCATGTTGCCGCCGGAAGTTTGGGAAGAGAGGGGAAGGGTGGCAAAAATTCTTTAGGGTTTGACGGGTTGCCGCCGGAAAGAGAGAACGGGGGGCTGTAAAAAAAAAAATTTAGAGTGTTGGGGTCCTTATATGGATTTGAATAATCCTCACCCTACAAGATAACTTTTGGGGTTGAGTTAGGCCCAAGATCCATTATTTACATGGTATCAGAGCCAGACTCATTCCAATTACCGATGTTGGGCCCCCAAATTATATTATCCACGCTCCAGTTAACAAGGTCTGGGCGTGCGGAGGAGTGTTAAGAGTCCCACATAAGATATGGAATGAGAACATAGACTCCTTATATGGACTTGGACAATCCTCACCCTACAAGCTAACTTTTGGGGTTGAATTAGACTCAAGATCCATTCTTTACAACCGTAACTACCTCCATAAATATAATCATATCCACAACCGTCATCGTCGCCGCAACCACCATTATCAACCACTAGAGATACTCCTAACTATCAACCTCCCCCACTATCATAACTAGCACCACTGCCAACTATCACAACATAATCCTAACTATCAACCTCCTCCACCATCATAACTAGCACCACCGCCAACACCATTATCAACACCCAGACATTCTTCAGTCACTACCACTAACTCTACCATCACAACCACCATTACCAGCCATCATCATCGCGTCAGTCACTGCAACACTAACCACCTTACCATCACAATTATCACCACCACTGTTACTAGTTACTAGCACCAATCATCACCACCACATAACATATCTACCATCACTAACAAACATAAATATTTCATTTTTAATCAAATATTAATTTTAATTTATTAAAATTTATATATTTTTTATTTTTAATTACCTTTTTATTCTGAAAAATATCATATTTGGCCCTATACTCTTAAAAAAAGATTATATTTTCGTTATATTTTTTAAATATTTATCCTGACTATCTTATTTAAATCCATATTTACCTTGAACAGTTAATTCCCCTTATCCCCACCTTATTATCCTACGTGACACTTGCTTGATGTAACCCAACCTACCCTCAAAATAAGCTGACCCACTTGCCAAAAAAAAAAAGTAACTGTTTCTCAAAATGAAATAGAGAATTAGAGATCTTTATCCAAACACCGGAGAAGATCGGGAAATCATATAGCAGAAGAGTAAGTAAATCAGTCTTCACTACCACCAATTTGTTAACGTCAATGGTTTCTTGAATCAATGGCGCGGCGATCCATAGATCAACACCCCCTTCCTCGTCTCCCCTTCAACGCCTCTCAACTTTCAAAGACAGATTTGCCTCCACCACCACCGCCACCATAACCCTAACTCTGACCTCCACCACCTCCGCCCCAATCGATTCCTTCACTTCCGATCTAATTTTCTCATTTTTTCTCTCCTCCGACTCCGACACCACCCATTTCTCCCCCGTCGCACTTTCCTCCAGTTACACCGCTTCTCGTATCGAGAAACTTCAAGAACAAATGGCAATTGGGTTTATATTGTAAGTGAGTTGGTTTATTTTTGGGTGGTCAGGTTTAATTTGATGGATTTAAATTGGTTGAAAATAATATGCGCCATGCAGTATAATAAGTTGGGGACAAGGTAATTAATGACTTAGGGGTAAATATGAGCTCAAAGTAGGGGTGGCCAACGGGGTGGGTACGGGGTGGGGCGGGCAGGTCCCGGCGGGACGGGGTAGGTTTTTTCATTTTTTTTTCAATTTTTTTAATTAAGAAAAATAACATATATATAAACACCTCAATAATTGAACAAGATAGTGTAATAAAAACATCACAATACTGTTTTTGTGCCTCTTATATTATTTAATAGAAATATAATTTTTTTGTAATACAATTGTCAAAATTGCAACTTTGTCGTGTTGAAAGTTGCAAATAACATAGTAAAATTACAATTAAAAAAAATACATATTTAAAAACACATTTTCTAATTTCTTGTGGTTCTTCGGTTGGAATTTGTATTTGTTGGTCAAATTGCTCGACGTCGCTTTCACCTCCATCGGATAAGATTTCGTTGTAGTATTCGTCTTCTTCTTCGCTGATCTCCGGTTGACCTCGCCTTCTTCGCTCCGCTCGTATCCAATCTCTGAATAACACTGTAATCTCCAAGATGTCTCTCGCTAATGAGTGTCTGTGCTCTGCTATTTGAAATCTACCGGCAGAAAAAGCGCTTTCAGACGCTGTTGATGACGCTTGAATGCTCAACACATCTCGAACCATCTTTGACAGTGTCGAAAATGTCTTCTCATTCTCTCTCTAATATTTCAGCAAGTCTTCACGTCCTTCTTCATTGAGAACTGCTTGGTACGGTACAACACCATTCAAAACAAAAAATATCAAACTCCCTAACTTGGTTAGTAGTGTCACCACTATGCATTCTATGTCTAAGGTTTTCAATACTAGCTGTAGAAACGACATGTCTTTTTTGAGGTTGTGTTGAAGAAGAAGAAGATGGTATGGAAGCCGGTTGGTTGCTAGCACTTTTTTGTTGGTAATGCCTATATATTTTTTTGCATTCATCTTGTATGTTAGACAACACCTTTTCTTTAGTTTGTTGGTCATTTGAATTTTTTGGAGTTGGAGGTGGAAGTACTTCTATACAATTATAAATAGTTTCAATTAGTGCTTTACAACCGTCTATTTTAATAGTCGAATTTAATACAACACCAATATTATAGATAGTGGGAATAGGAATAAAATATTTTTTAAATTTGATAAATATTCTTTAATAGGTGTCTTATAAGCTGATTTTTTCATATATTCACTAAGTAATAAAATACTAGAGCTATATAAAATAACATAGTTGAAATAGTAGGATAATATATACCGAAAAAATCTTTTGTTGCTTGAAAAAATTTCTCTAGAAATACAATAAGTTCTGAATTTTTTTCTCAATCGTTATCTACAACCATATCAGTTGGATTTTGATTATGGGCATTAAAAATAAAGTTATAGGTCTTCTATAATCATAAGCAACAATCAGTTGTTCGTATAAAGAATTTCACATAGTAGCTACTTATTCGGGAATTTTTCTATAAGCTAGTCCACAATCATGATAAGTTTTTTTATATTTTTTTTTCGTTGTATTCTATTACTTCTAAAATAAAGTTTATAGCAAATTATATTTTATTAAGAAACCATCATTTACAACTAAGTTATAAATATGACACACACATTTTATATGAAAAAGATTAGGAAAAGATGGAGTTAAAAAATCTTTTAAAAGTCTAATAGCATAATTATTAGAAGAAGCATTATCTAACGTAACAGTCATTATTTTGTTAGTTACACCATAATAATCGCAAACTTGATAAATATTTTCAGCAATAAAATTTTCGGTGTGCCTATCATCAATATATCTATACGCTAAAATACGTTTTTTCATAGACCATTTATAATCTATCCAATGACATATTATCATTAATTAATCATGGTCGTTAGTACTACAGCCTATATCAGACGTGATAGATACTTTACCAATAAAATGATATACGTGATAGATACTTTACCATAATACCGTTGACCCTGTACTTGATCTAGGACAATATGTGAACCTTGTCCCGACAGAGAGGGCATTGGCGCACCCGATTTTTCAGCCAAGTATTGGTCCCACCTAGCTTTGTGAAAGTTTTGTACGTGTCTTAGTAAACCTCTCGTCCCACCTTGGCCTTTTCTCATTTTAAATTTATAAAGATTTTTACAAAATTGACATCTAACTACTTGATTCTCTTCGTCCCTATAAAAAAAAAATCCGTGCATCTGATTTTAAATTTTGTTTTATTTGGCCTCGTCTCATACTAGGGGGAATAAGAGGCGTTCCAGTTGGAGGTGCACTAGTGGGTGTGTCATCTAGATTAGTGAGTGTCTCATCTAGATTAGTGAGTGTGTTATCTAGATTAGTGGGTGTGTTATATAGATTATCTTCTAAATTAAAGTTTGGTTGAGTTGCAGAAAATATCTCGTCGTCTAAATCTAATGGTATTTCAGGAAAAAATTCAGTTTCATGATCTATATGTGTGTAATCAACCAAATCATCATGTCTAGGAATAGGATGACTAGAAGAAGTACTCATGCCCATGTTACCCCTACTAGAAGAAGTATCATTACCCTTATCCTTAAACATACCTCTTAATCCTTCCATTTTAATTATGCTAATAAATAATTAAAGATAATGAAATTAAGTGCGCTAATTAAAATAAAGTAACAATAATAATTTAAAGAAGGAACGAATGTACCAAACGCCGACGTAACGTCGACGTGTAATCGAGGTTGAAAATTGAAACTTTGCTCGATGGACGATCCTCAAGCTAGTTGCCAACTTCACTCCCAATTTTTGAACTTTGATATAGTTATACAAATTACAAACGAATAAATAAAATTTAATATTTAGTAGACAATGTAGACTTGTCGAGAGATAGATTAAGAGATTGTAGGAAGATTTGTGAGAAAGATGAAGAGAAAATGAAGTATTTATAATTGAAAAATTGGGTTAAAGTATAAATATATTAACTTAGGGATTAAAAATAAATATTAAGGGGTAGGGGGTTGGGGGGGGGGGGAGGGAAGGCCAAAATGGCCGTTGCACAACGACCAAAATATAAAATGGTCATTGTGCAACGGTCATTTTTTGCAAAGGGGAGGGATCGGGTGGGACCGGGGCGGGGCGGGGCGGGGTCGGGACTGGGCCGACCCGTTGGCTAGCCTTAGCTCAAAGTATAACTAAGCACAAATATAATCTTTTTTGAAGTCTATAGGGGCAAATGTGATTCTTTTTTCGCTTTTTATTTGAATTATGAATTTATTATGTTTAAGAAAAATATATTATTAACATTTAGATATTAAAAAATAAAAATTATTAATCATTCATTGTTCAGATATAGAGATAACATCTTAATCATTCAAATCTTCATTCAGATTCAGATGTTTAATCTTAATGTAATTGTAAACGAATGAGGCCTCAATTTGCATTGTTAGTTGAAACTTGAAAGTCAGTCCTACATTAATTTACCTCTCTTTATATCGTAAGGTCCAATAAAATTAGTATGTGAACCCAGCTTCTTGCGCGACACATATAAGAAGCCCAATACTGCAGAAAACTGGTCTCCAAGATAATTGACCAAGTGTTTTCTTTCCTGCATTTTATTTTTTTGTACATTGTTTTACTAGAGTCGTTTGATCATGAATATGATTTGATTTGAAATATTTGAAATAACATTAGGAAATTATTTCAAATAAGTATTTGTTCGCCAAACTGACCATTTATTTAAACTTCAAAATTAAAATATAAAAGTAGAAGTTTGAAAAAATAGGTTTTAGGAAATTTTCAAGATCATTAATAAATTTCAATTTTATTTGCACGTAAGGATGTGACCTAGGGTCAATGAAGTGGGTTGTCAGGTTCAAATTTCAGCGGAGACAAAAATATTAGGTGATTTCATTTTATCTGTCCTAGCACGGATACCATGATTATCAGAACACAAATTCAACTTTTTTCATGTCCCAATACAATTTTAACTTCTAAATACCATTTCTTAATTTAACTTCAAACACTATTTTTTCTTCTTCAAATTTCAACCAGATATCCAAATACCTACTAAGTATATCGGGATTGTCCAACTAGGTATACCTTGTTGTGAAGAGGAGAATGATAGAAAAACTGGAGTTTACCTTATAAAAGAAATTAAAAAAATAACAATATATGAGTCATAATTTTTAAAAGCTTCTCTTTAACATATTTCAAACAACATTAATTTACGTAACTTCCGGAAAACTCTTGTGATCGATATGTTTAATAAATCATTTTCTATTCATTTTTAACCCACTCAATCGGGTTAGAAAGATGAAACACATCTTAGATATTATTAAGAAAATGTAGAAATTAAGTTTTCCTTTTCTTGGATGGGACAATAGAAAGCTCCGTTTGAAAATTATGTTACAAACTTTTGCAATAAAAAGTACTAGCGACGACGGGGAATATGGTTGGCCATCCCGTTTTAGGGCGTGTTTGGTATGGAGGAAATTATTTTTCAAAAAATATTTTTTAATCTTCTCATAATTGGTTGGTCAAATTATTTTGAAAAATATTTTCTCTAGGAAAAAAGTTCTTTAAAACTGAGAAAAATAATTTTTCTAGTGGGAATAGGGAAAACAAGTTTAATAAGTATGTACTGACGCGTCATCCCCAAACTCTCACTCCCCACCCCATCCTATTCGCATAGTGTTTTTTTAAATTATATTTAAATGTTCGTAGGATTGTATTTTCTTGCTTACGTATCAAATACTAGAAAATAAGTAAGAAATTTACTTATCTTTCACAATGTTTTCTGGTAAAACATTTCCCTCCATACCGAACACAACCTTAGTGTCTTGGACCCTAGTCTCGAATCTTAATATTGAATTATCTTCAACAATGTTAATTGACCATTTGCTTTTATCAAAACGTAAGTTAACATTAAGGGTGTGTTTAGTATGATGGAAACTGTTTTCGTAGATAATATTTTTTTGAAAAACAAGTGATTTTCCTACTTATTTTCTTGTGTTTGGTTGGATGTGAAAAATATTGTCTAGTGTTTGGGTTGAAGGAAATACCAATCCAATCCCCTAACCACACGCACCTCCAACCCTCCAACCCCCCAACTCACTACCTCTCACCTCCTACCCCCCCCCCCCCAATCCAACCTTCACTACTACCCCACTCCCCATTTTGAAAAAGACGTTACTTTCACAAAGTGGTTATTTTTATAATATAACTAAATACGTACATACCTTTGCAAGTGGCCATTTTCTAGGACGACAACAGCAAAAAAAAAGACTACTTTGCACTTTGAAAGACAATCCAAAAAGTGACTATGTTTGTAAGCTAGAATTTCTTAAAAGTGACACAAAAAACGATTGTTTTTGTAAATTGATCCTTTTTAAAAAGTGATATAAAAAAAATGAATTTCTTGCAAAAGGACCGAAAATACAAATTTGCAAAAATAGTACTTTTTTGTCATTTAAAAAAAATGGTAACTTTACAAAAGTAACCATTTTTGTATCACTTTTAAAAAATAACTACTTTACAAAAGTGGTAACTATCTTATAAAGGTCACATGCAAATATGGCTATTTTAATACTTTGACAAAGAGGAATTTTACAAACGGTTACCTTTGCAAAGTACTTAGTTTTTAAAAGTAACTACTTTCACAAAATGTTTTTTTTTTTGAAAATTGGTTACCTTCATTAAGTGACTACTTTTAAAAAGCATCCACTTTCACAAAGTGGTTATTTTCACAAAGTGACTACTTTTACAAAGTGACTTTTTTCTTAAGTGGTTATACTTGCAAGGCGACCATTTTTGAAAAGAAGTTACTTTTCGCAGGTAAATATTTTCAAAAAGTGGAGCTTTTGTAAAGTTGCTATTTTTGAAAGTTACTACTTTCACAAAGGGCTTAGTTTTGCAAAGTTGAGAGATAGGGGGTGGTGGTAGGGAGGTGAGAGGTAGGGGTTTAGGTGGTGATAGGGCTAGGGGGTGGTAGGTGGTTATAAGGGTGGAGAGGGAGGTAGTGGGTGGGTATGAGGGGTGGTTAAGTGGTGGGGTGAGGTAGTGGGGGTGGTTAGGTGGTGATGTGGGGTGGGGGTAGTTGGGTGGTGTATGGGATGTGGGAGTGGGGGGTTCGGGGATGGCGGGGTGTGGGAAGGTCGAGGGGTAGGTTTTGGGGTTGTTGGGTGGGTGGGGAGGAGATAATGAATTTGCAATGTTATTTGTGGAACTTGTTTTTCCTACTTCCATTAAAGAAGTCATTTTTCTCATTTTCAAGGAACTTGTTTTCTTAGAAAAAAAAATTTTCAAGACATTTTGACCAACCAAACATGAGAAATTTGAAAAATGTTTTCCTCCATACCAAACACACTTTAAAGATAATATTAAATTCCTTGAGTTTCATTTTATATGTCAATGTTTTTTACTTTTATTGGTCTTTTTTCTTATTTTTTTTGTTTTTATTACATAGGGATGGGATGGAAAAATGGGGAAGGGATTACACCGTGGAGATTCAAATTCCCACGAACAAGATAAAAGTTTAGATAGCCAACCAACTGAACTATTAAATTTCTACCTTTACTTTTATTGGTAACTAAAGAGCAAGGCTAAATTTTTTCAGTAAGAAGATTTTTATTAGTATTTGTTTTCTTGTTTACTATACACTGCTTATGTTACTAATTTAATCTACCTATATAAATATAAGTTGATAAAGTTACTACTCGATAATGAAATGATTGTTGGGGTTAAGGGATTAGAGATAATTTCTTAGGTTAGAGTTTTATAATCTAAAACATTGACTATTTGTTTTTAGTGAAGTTTGAGTTAAAACTTAGGGATTTGGTAGTTCCTCCAGTTGGCTAGTGAATTTAATACACGTGTCCTCCTAAAATATTTATGATTCAGATTTATTTGGTTAATCCAACCATTTTGACCCAAGGTAAAATTCTCTCTCTCCTCTCAAACAACAATCTATTCCCCTATTCCTCCCAAATCAAAACAATTGGTTCCAACAAGAAAGGGCTACGCCAAGATGAAGTTGTTTTGGTGATATTAGTTGCTAATCAACAATGGTTGCACAAGTTCAAGCTTATTTCTGGAAAGAAGTAATTTTTTGATTATTTTTATTAATGAATTGAGTATATATAATTTATACTTTTCATAACATGAAAAATTATATTCCTATTTTATTCTCAAAATCCTATTCTATTTGTACAAGAATACTATAATTATGGTAAGTGTACAATACGTAATTAATTACAACTAACATATTACAATTATGGGTATATACGATTTAGCTTGTCAATCCGTGATATACACGGTATACACAAGGCGTGTCTATACCGTATATATTACGGGTATATTTATCACACCTCCACGGTCATAGCGGGCGGTCTTAGTACGCTGAGATTGTCCCTAATCTGGGAGGGACATGGCAGACACGTACTTGTCCACGAGCTACCTTTTCTCGAACAAAGTGGATATCTATCTTGATGTGTTTAGTGCGTTGGTGTTGAACCGGATTAACATAAAGATAGATGACACTAATATTATCATAATAAACCAAGGTAGCTTTCTGAATGTGACAATGAAGTTCTAAGAGAAGATTACGTAACCAACATGATTCAGAGATCACATTGGCTACCGCACGATACTCGGCCTCCGCACTAGAGCGTGACAACGTAGACTGTCGCTTCGCAGACCATGAGACTAAGTTATTTCCAAGAAACATACAATAGCTAGACGTGGAGCGTCTGGTATTTGGATAACCACCCCAATCAGCATCCGTATACGAGACAAGTGTAGAAGCCGACGACAGATAAAGATGCAAGTCATAGTCAAGTGTTCCCTGGATGTAGTGGATAATGCGTTGAGCGAATTCATGTGCTCAATCCTAGGACCATGCATAAACAAACATACCTGATGTACGACATATGTAATATCCGGTCTCGTGAAAGTAAGATACTGAAGAACTCCGGCAAGACTGCGATAGTGGGTAGGATCCTCGTAAGGTGAGCCAGCCGCAACACCCAACTTGTGTTTAGTATCAACATGAGTGGAAATAGACTTACACGAGGACATACCAGCTCTCTCAATTATTTCAGCGGCATACTTCCGTTGTGATAAGAATTATCACCTACATGACGAGTGATAACAATCTCCAATAAGTAACTCAAGGGCCACAAGTTTTTCATAGCAAACTCAGAACTAAGCAGTGTCACGATAGGCTTGCGCAAAACATCAAACGAGACAATCAAGATAATATCATCCACATATAATAGAATATACTATATCTTTTCAATGGGTTTGATTATTTTCTTAATGTTGTTCAGTTCAGAAAATAAGTATAGTGCCATTTATTTCTTCAATCAGTAAAATTTTATAAGTGTATTGTGCCTCCGCCATTATTGCATTCGTTTTCTCTTCTTTGAGACATTTGGGGGGTGAAGGGAGAGAGTTCTTGTTTGGCAGTGAAAAGGCAAGAGGAAAAAAGAGAGAAGTTATAACCATGGTTAAAATGGTTGGGTTAATCAAATAAATCTGGACCATCAATTTTTTACAAGGACACGTGCACTAAATTTAACAGCCTACTGGACAAACTGGAGGGATTGGCTACTGGAGAGGAGCCAGATCCAAAACTTATATAGATAGATATATAGTGAAAAAGATATGATATGTATTTAGATGAGAGGAAGTGAAAAAGATAAGTGTACATTGTATATGATCCACCACATTGACACTTCCAAGTTCCAACTGATTATATTTGCCCAAATTGAAGGTAATTATATCAACAAGTCATTTTCACCTCCATAATTTGACTAATACATCTGAAAAACCAACCTTTAAACAGTAGTAATAAGCTTGCCATTCAATTTTTTGACTTTGAAGAACAACAAGGAATTCATTTTTTTCTCGAGGGTTAGTTGGTTAAATAGTTTTTAATTGTATAAAAAAACAAATATTTCTCTGTCAATCAAGATTTCAATCAGATCCATTGCATTAATACCGCAAATTTGTTCATAATGGGTTCTTTAATTTGGTCCCACCACCTGAATTTGAGTTTTCAAAATGAAGCAATTTTAATACACTATGTGCATTTAAATAAATTGTTTCCAGAGAGTAACTACTAAATTTGACTTTGTAACTATGAAAAGAAGTGCAGAGTTTATATAGTGTTTCTTTTTGGTTTATGTCTTGAATTCAAAATTTTAAAATTCTGAATCCATGAGATAATGTTTTTATAAAGTAATAAAGATGCACCTTCTAGTGTCACAATTATTGGAGCATATTCTGGATTCATGTCCATTTTATGAATTTCAAATTTGAAAGATGGTGCATAAACATATAGTATATTATAATATTTTAGTGCAAATTTGTTGTTGTCTTGTTGCATAGATTATATATACAAGATTGAGGTAATGAATTATGATTCACTTAAAAAGGAATTATTAATTTGTAGCTAAATAATTAACAGAATTTGTTAATGATGTATTGCTAAATAGCCCATAATTAATATGGTCGTTCCTTATTTGAATATGATGTTAATAAAACCATTTTCTATGTAAAACAAAGAGGGGTTGATTATCGATTTTCTTTTGAAAGTACTCCCTCCGTCCATATAGATATCCACTTTTATTATATTCAAATTCAAAGACTGATATAGTAAATGTTGGAAATTTGGTTTTGGCAGGAGTTGCGTCAAACCATCTTTAATGACTTAAATACTAGGATTCCGCATGTTGGAGACTTTGATTCTTCACATGTGTATAATCTACTAAGTAAGTAGATGACCGTAGAGCCAAGAATCGTCAAATTTCGTTGAGAAATGAAAGAGATATTGGTCCACGAAGTGAGGTGTTTGAAGAATAGAAAAAGGTGGTAAAGACCAATCCTCATCGGTGGGGGAAGGAAGATTTGTTTAGTTTATAAGTCTCAAAGTTGGCTTGGGGTTTGGGACCCCAAGGGGTATCCCATGTGTTTAAAGGATGGAGGACCTAGATGTGCTTTGGTTCGAGGCGAAGCCCGCCCGTCCCGTCCGGTCACGGGTCTTGGGCTTCTTCTGATATTATCTTTTTGGACCCAAATTACTTCATATTTATAGTTTGGTCCCTGAAGTTTCAGGTAAATTAAATTGGGCAGAGAACTTGTGCTTGCTGTTGGTTTTTGGAACGTTAACCAACATTATTATGCACATCAATTCAGTCATTTATTTTGGCTGAATTACTCTCCCTAAAAGATAATCCGTTGAACATCAATTGATCATTTATGTTGGCTGAATTACTACCTCCATAATTGCCATTACTTGGCCAGTAACATCAATTATGTGGGCAGTTGGTAAGTCCTCTCCTTACACTATATAATGAAGCCTTTGCTCAACTGTTGAGAGTTGAGACTACACAGAAACACACAAACGAAATCAGATTCTTCCTACAACTTTCCAGCATCATTTCTTACTTAAAATTCTTCAAAATAACACTTGAGTTTCCTTTGCTCAATTGTTGAGTTGCTATTTTATCTTGAGAGACTATTGTCCAAAACGTAGAAAGGATATATACGAGACAATCTTGTCTTAAAGACAGAGTGCCATCACTCGACCCATCAGTTTCTTCTTCCAGTTTCTTATTCCAGTTTACTGAAATTTCAGATTGTTGTAATTTTATTTTGTTGTAATACTTAGCAATTACTTATTTTCGTTTCCTGCACCATTGTAATCAACAGTAAACTTATGATTTTATTAATTATTTTTTAAGAAATGTGCCAAGTCAAATATAAATAAGTAAAAACGAATAGAGGAAGTATATTTTACATAAAACAAGATACACCTTAATGACTATCTCAAACTGTAAAGTCAGTCTGGTGGAAAAGAAGTGTCAATAACTTACATTAGATCCAAAATAATATTTAGTAGGCGTTTGATCATACACTTATTTTAGAATTTTTGGAATTAAAGTTGTGTTTGACCATAATTTTTGCAAATAATATTTGGTTGTTGAAATGTATTTTTTTCTAACAAATATAAAATATGATTTATACTCTCTAATTTTTGAGAACTAGCAAAATCACTCAAAACAATTAATGAATATAACGAGTGCGTAAACACCGCCCATCAATCATTTTCTATTATATTAAGCATGATTTATATAGACTTTTTAATACATGATATTGTACGCGCCCGTTTTCGACCCGGCTCGGGTCGAAGCGGAGCGCGGACGTGTCCGGGTGATTCCTGGGTAAAAAGGGTTGAGGAGTCGCCACCTAATTATTTTTACGGTGAATTAGGACACCTAAATATGAAACTAAGTGCTGCAATGTAAACTCCAATTTTAAGGTCTGCGAAACTAGCGAGATTCTAGGTAAGGGTTCTTTATTATCCTAAAGGGAAGGGGTTAGGCATCCTTTAAGATCCGCTAACTTGCGGTTATCCGGTCAAATTCAGGTTAATTATTGGTAGGAATAATGCATGTTTTACAAGCATAATAGGTTAAAAGACGTTTGCAAATAATTAGAAAAAGGATGCATTTTAAAAGATAGATAAATGTAGAGATTTTTTCAAAATATGCATTTATATGATATCTAAAGAGAAATACATGTAGAGTTGAAAAAATATGTATTTTGACAATTGATAGTAAAACAATTTATTTATAATGCCAAAGAAGTAAAATTTTGGGAATCATTGAATTGTAAATTGACAAAAGATAAACTTATTCGTTGTGATTAATAAAGCAAATAAAAGATGACAAAAGTTGTTTTGAAAATCTTGAATACGCGTGACGAGCCTAAAATAAATAAACTAGCGAAGGATTTCTAAGTTTGCGAGCCTACATATAAATAAGCTAGCGACGGGTTTCAAATCTTAAACTAACCTATGAATAAATCCTAAGTTTGCCTATTCTAAGCATTTCAATAATTACATAAGTGCGATAAATAATATTACAATGCAAAGCGAGATAAAAGCTGAATTAAAGAAAGAAATAACAATAAATAAACTCCGAGGAATATTTGTCGTTATTTACTTTAATCCCTGCAAGCTGTCAAGAACAAACGGTTAGAAACATTTAAATACAAATAACTTCATATTCGTATTCAAAACAGTGAATGTTTTGATCGCGGAGGGCTCAGACTTAAATTTTGAAAAGAACATTCCAATCACGTCGTGGCTGCAAACATATGACTAATGTAGTTTATTTTGATTGCCTCGCCTACTAAACGTGTCGGTCTCTCGGGTGAAATAGAAAAGATCACTATAATCACGTCGTGGCTGCGAATATATAACTTGTTGGTTATTTTAGTCACCTCGCCTACTAAACATGTTGATCTTGGATAAAAAGGTTTAAGTCTTCATCATTGCCCAGAAGTTATATTTCCGTCTTTGCAACCGTAGGCCTCAAAATCGACGGATATTTTTCATCGGCCATTGTAGTATCGTGTTCAAATCAAGAAAATAAAATCGAACAGAAAGAAGCAGCAGCAGAGTAAAAACAAAGAGTGAGCGAGCTTAAAAAACAGAGGCGTAAAAACAGCTCGAAAATGACGCGGTGTCTAGTTTTAAAACAAGAAAGCAAGAGAACGGTAATTTGAATGTCAAACAAATGAACTAAATAGAAAGCAATGTTGGAAAAATGCGGTGTTTAGTTTAAAACAAGAAAATGATAAAGCAAGAAACAAGAATCAAACGGGAGCAAACCGGCAGAAAAACAATACCAACAGACGCGGTATTTATTCAAACAAGAAAAACAAGAATATGAAACCGGAAGCGTCTCCCAAGATGGACGCAATATTGGTTTGGATCAATAAAACAACAAAGAGAATGCGGTATTAATTCAATCAATAACATAATAATAATGCCAAAGAAACAGACAGATGGCGATTTAAAATACCCGACCCGAAGTTCAAATTCGAAATATTCAAATCGGTCGCCTGACTCAGTCGTTGATTCAAACCCGAAATCGATTTCAAAGACCAATTTCAAATAACCAAGAACAAGAATATGAAATGCAAGAGTTCAAAATGTTGCCTAAATCGGTCGATCTGACCGTCAAGGATCTGACCTTGATCAATGATCCAAACTTGAATCGATTTCAAACCAAATTCAGATAACCAATAACAAGAATATGAAATGCAAGAGTTCAAAATAATGATCAAATCGGTCGACCCGACCGACCAAACAAAGGACTGACCGAATTGGAGTTTTCAACCCTAATCAAATAATTTCATCAATTTCAGATAACCAATGATAACAACAAAGAAGAATGTAAGAAAATTGGAAAAATCTAAACCGTCGACTGACCGGTCGATGACCTGACCAATTGTGTGTTCAACCCAAGTCAAATAATTTCATCAATTTCAGATAACCAATGATAACAACAGCAGCAATGAAATTTGGAAATTTAAATCGGGTCGACCCGACCCGGGTCAGTGACCCGACCCGAAAATCAGTGATCCAAATCAAATCTTAACACCAAATTCAGATAACCAACATACATAAATATGAAATGCAAGAATTCTGAAAATGTTACCCGAACCGGTCGACTTTCGGTCGACCCGACCCGAATAGTGAAAAAAATCAGAGAAATCAAGGGGGATGACAAACCTTTTCGGACTTGATTCTTGGAACAACAACGAAGCCAAATGCTTTGAACTCAAGAACACAACAAAATATCTATGTATATATTGAATAATCTTCCGAAAATCCTTCCAAAAATGTATTTTTTTCTCCCCGAAAATCTCCTCCAAAATGAAGAACAATATGGGGTATTTATAGGTGGATTCCCCCCAAGAATCGAGTTTGAAATTCGAATTAAAGGTAAAGAAAATCTGAATTTGGAAGCGGATTTTAGGGGGTATGGGCGTGGGTCGAAGTGACGGGAGTTGGTGGTGGCAGGGGGTTGGTGTTGGCAGGGCGAGGTGACCGGCGACGTGGGGTCGCCGGTATGGGGGGTGTGGGGTCGGTGGCGATTTTGGGAGAAAAGGTAGGGTTCGTTTGATTTTCTTTTTTTTTTTTGTTCGTTTTGGGGTTTTTTGGGGAATTAAAAGGCGGCGGGTTGGTGGGTCGGTTCGGTGTGGGCAGGGGATTAAAAGGGGTAAGGGATTTGGGCTTGGCTGGACCGGTTCGATTGGGCTTGGGAAAGGGGAGAATGGGGAGTTTGGTGGAAATAAAGGGGTTGGGCCGGTTGGGCTTGGGAGTTTTTTTGTTTGGGTAGAATTGTTTTGGGTTTGGGTATAGGGAATTTAATTGGGGAGTTTGGGCTTGTGGTGTTGGGTTTAATTGTTTTGGGTTTGGGTATAAGGGAATTTAATTGGGGAGTTTGGGCTTGTGAATTTTGTTTGGGTAGAATTTGTTTTGGGTTAGGAAATAAAAATGGGTTATGGATTAAAAAATATATAAGAGGGGTTTAATATTAAAAATATATTTTTTGTAAAAGATGTGAATTATTTAAAATAACATAACGATGTGATAATAAAAATATAATATTTACGAAATGTTTAATGCTTAAAAAAAAGGAAATGCGATGCAATTTTGCGAGAATAAACTAACATAGAATTTTCGGATAAAACTTATGATTATTATAAAATGCAAATGATATAAAATATGCGAATAATAATAATAATACGAAGATACACACATATATGCCTATATTTTAAAATTATTTTAAAAGTGTCAAAATATTAAAAATTACGAATAAAATCATAAAAGATGGGACAAAATTGGGTGTCAACAGATATAACCAAGTTCACGAAACTCATCGATTGAATCTACTATGGGGTCAAATTTATTAAAAAAAAATGTAAGTAAAATTTGAAAAGTGAAAGATAAAAGCAATGACCAAAAATAAAAACTGAAAATTGCAAAAACAAGGTTTGATGTGTTTTTCATATTCTAATTATAACTTGTATTTGAAATTTTCATGACCAAATACTAATTTAAAAAAAATGAAAAAAATGAAAAAAATATCTATGGCCTAAAAGGTCTTTAGTCTTCTTGTCTTACATTAATGTCATATGTTTATATATATACTTTTCAAACTTCGACAAATGCCTAGTTTCACTTCTTTGAAATCTACAAAACAAACAATTAAGTTGGAGAAGAAAGCTTATTGGAAATTTTGTGTCATAAGCCTATTGGTAATTTAGAAAGGAAAAAAAAATAGTGTGTTTGGCATGACGGAAAATATTTTTTAAATTTTATGTTTGATTGATTAAAATATTTTTAAAAAATATTTTCTTCAGAAAAATAAGTATCTTAAAAATTAAGAAATGACTTCGGCGGAGGAGTAGGAAAAACATATTCTATAAATGACATATCACGCTATTGTTTCCTTCACCCCCATCTCATCCCACCCTATAATATTTATTTAAATTATATATAAATGCTCTTTGTATATATTTTCCATTTCCTTATCAAACATCATTAGAAGTAAGAAAATCGTAAATATTTTTCGTGACAAACATTTTACTTCATACCAAACACACTCATATTCTGCACTTGTTCTAGAAAACTACGGAATCTGGTATTTATGATTGATCTAATTGAACTAATCAAATGAAGCCAAACATATGAGATACCTAATGTAAGTGGATCACTTCATCATTTGGAAAGTTGAAACTTGAAAGCAACAAATTGTTCAATCCATTAAGTGAATTAATGGATCACCATGTGCACGCACCATCTTAAGAGTTGTCTATGGTGTTAATCAATAACATAATTTAGGGGATTAGAATTTGATTGTAAATTAATATAATTAATTTAGAATGATTAGATTAGTCTTCCTTAATGTTAACATTGTATACTTGTATATATATTTGACTATGAGAATGAAATAAATGATGGAATTGATTTTCTTCATGGTATCAGAACCACAAATAATTTTCCATAAATCTTTTCCGCCCCACCCCCCATTCGGCCTCCCTCACCAACCGAAAATCTCTTCTCCTTTCATTTTTTTCAACCCTGACCGACACCCTCTCTTCTTCTTGTTCTATTCTTCGTGAGAAACTATGGTCGACAAACAAAAATTACATCTAGCTCTTGCCGTAAACAACGTCAAGAACTTTATCTCAATTACCCTTGAGATGTACAAAGGGCAATACTCTTCTTGGGCGGAACTATTCAAAATTCATTGCCGCGCCTATGAAGTAATAGAACATATCATTCCTTCCGAGTCTTCATCAGACACTAATTATGTTGACAAAAAGTTATGGTCTCGTTTAGATGCTATAGTCCTTCAATGAATTTATGACACTATTTCCAACGACCTTTTGCATACTATACTAGAACCGGACTCTACGGCACAACAAGCGTGGGAACGTTTGCAAAATATTTTTCAATATAATAAACTTTCTAGGGCGGTCTATCTTGAAAACCAATTCACCAACGTCAAATTGGATGATTTTTCAAACGTTTCCACTTATTGTCAAGAATTGAAGATGCTTGTCGACCAACTATCCAACGTTGTTGCGCCGATGAAAAATCAAAGGTTGGTTCTTCAATTGATTGTAGAGTTGAATGAAAATTATGATGGGGTGACTACATTCATTCAACAAAGTAATCCGTTGCCTCCATTTTATAAGGCTCGTTCGAGATTGATTCTCGAAGAAACCTGCAAGGCAAAATAGACAGCCTTCGGGGCATCTACCGTCGGAACAACACTCGTCTCCACCTCCGCGGATTTTGTGACACCAAAATTCCAGTTCGGGAGGAACCGGAAATCACAACAACAATGGTAAAAAATGAGGGTCAAATCGCAACAACAACAAAGGAAAAAATAATAGCGGAAATGGACGTGGAAGGGGTGGCGGCCAACCCGCCGGCGGCAGCGGCAACCACCAGCCGCAGGGGCAGTACATGACATGGGCTTGGCCACCACATTGGGCTGCCCCGCCATGCCCCTACCCCACTTCTTCATAGGTTAGGCCATAACCTTCGAACCGACATCCCGAACTTTTAGGTTCTCGTCCGCAACAAGCGTTTGCAGCCCACACACCATCTTCTGCAAGTTATGCTCCAACCGATATCGAACATGCCATGAACAACATGAATCTGAATGTTCCATATAATTTGTGGTACATGGACATGAGGGCTACGTCACACATGACGTCATCTAAAGGTAATCTCTTATCTTATTTTAATATGAGTAGTAATAAAAATATTATTGTCGGAAGTGGGCAAAAAATTCCAATTCGTGGTATTGGTCAGGTAAAACTCCCCCCCACACTCACCATTATATTTGAAAAACGTTTTACATTCACCTAAACAGATTAAAAACTTGATACATGTACGACGTTTTACAACTGACAACAATGTTTCTGTGAATTTTGATCCATTTAGGTTTTATGTGAAGGATTTTCAGATGGGGATGCCACTAATGAGATGTAATAGCAGGAGGGACTTGTATCTCATCACTACCGTTTCCAACAATCATGTGACAAAACCATCAAACTTTGTAGCTATTTTCCCTATCGTATGACATAATCAGTTGGGACACTCGGGAGCACCAGTTTTTAATAATCATAGGAAGAACAATTTTGTTACTTGTAAGTTGTAACAAACTTTTGGACTCTTCTGTTTGCCAAACTTGTGTGTTTGGGAAGCATGTTTAACTTCCTTTTTCATAATCTACTTCACATACACTTATGCCATTTGATCTTATGCGTTATGATTTGTGGACATCACCAGTTTTGAGTTTTGCAGGTCATAAATATTATATGCTCATTTTAGATGATTATTCAAATTTTCTGTGGACCTTTCCCTTAGGGCAAAAATCGCAAGCCTACACCATTTTAAAATAATTTAGTGTTTTTATCAAAACTCAATTTGATAAATCCATTACATGTTTTCAATGTGACAATGGAAGGGAATTCATAAATGCTCAATTTAATGATTTTTGTCACCAAAATGGAATGTCTTTGCATCTTTCATGTCCACATGCATCACCTCAAAATGGGAAAGCCGAAAGAAAAATTAGAACAATTAACAATATGATTCGCACACTTCTTGTGCATTCGTCCACACCACTAACTTTTTGGCATCATGCACTTCAAATGACCACATATCTTTTAAATATTCCTCATAGCAAACTACTTTCCAATGTGTACCTACATAAATGTTGTACCGCCTCCTCCCATCTTTTACACATTTGAGGGTTTTTGGGTGTTTGTGTTATCCCCTGTTTCCGTCCATAACCATTAACAAACTTCAGGCTTGTTCCACTCCTTGTGTGTTTTTGGGATATCCACAAAATTATAGGGGATATAAATGTTATGATATGATGAACGGGAAAATCATTATCTCTCGTCACGTAGTTTTTGATGAGTCTACATTTCCGTTTGCTAATTCTCATGTGGCATCCCCCCTTCATATGATTTCTTAGAAAATATAATACATCCAATTTTACAACACTATCTCAATACCCAAAAACAGATGGGATAGGCCCAACCACGAAATGGGACTAGACTAGTTCGTGGTATGGAGGTCACTGCCTCTTTACCGTCGGTCTCAGCCTAGTCCACTTCGAGTGGCTGCCAGGCCCAATTGAGGGAGCTCATTGCTCCATCACCCATTAACTCAACCCGTGATCACTCCCAGCCCAATAACCTGGCAGAAACCCAACTTCAACAACATTCACCCTTGGCTCAAAATACCACCTCATCTTGGCCCACTACCTTGACCGAGACCCCTACTCCCCAGACAATGGGGTTAGCCCAATCTCAGACCATTGAAACCCATGCCATGCACGGGATCATTCGGCCTAAATGTCATTTTAACTTAACATCCTCAGTCCAACCATCACCTCTACCAAAAAATCCCAAAGCAGCCCTATCAGACCCGAATTGGAAAGATGCCATGTTAGATGAAATTGATGCTCTTATTAAAAATAAGACGTGTGAGTTAGTGCCCCGTCCATCTAATATGAACATAATTCGGTCTATGTGAGTTTTTTATCATAAAAAGAATTCTGATGGCTCCTTTGTGAGATACAAAGTTCGTCTTGTTGGTGATGGTAGGTCTTAGCAGATTGACGTGGATTGTGGTGAAACATTCAGTTCGGTGGTTAAGCCAGCAACTATCAGGATAGTTCTTAGCCTGACACTGTAAATCATGATCCATTCATCAGTTGGATGTCAAAAATGCATTCTTACATGGCCATTTACAGGAAATAATTTACATGCACCAACCGTAGAGTTCCCGAGACTCTACACATCCGAATTATGTTAGCCTGTTGAAAAAATCCTTATATGATTTGAAACATGTTCCACGGGCATGGTATAACAGGTTTGCAGGGTTTGTATCCACACTGGGTTTCTTACACAACAAGTCTGATTAGTCCTTATTCATTTACAAGAAGGGAAACGACATGTCATATATCTTCCTATATGTAGATGACATCATTCTCATGACCTCATCTAAATCACTTCGCCGATCTATTATGTCCTCTTGCAAAATAATTTACGATGAAGGATTTGGGTCCATTAAATTATTTTTTACGAATCGATGTAACCCAATATGCAGGTGGTCTGTTTTTCAGTCAAAAGAAATACGCCAAGGAGATCATTGAAAAACTGATATGTCCTCCTGCAAACCGTCACACACACACATCATCTGTCGATACAAAGGCCAAACCAAGCAACGCTACATGAACCCCATATAGTGATCCAACACACTACCGCAGCCTTGCAGTACCTCACATTCACGAGACCTGATATCTCGTATGCGGTTCATCAAATGTGTTTACATATGCATGATTCAAAAAAGGAACATATGGGGGCTCTCAAGCGAATTTTGCGGTATGTCAAAGGTATTTTTCATTTTGAATTGCATCTGTATTGTTGACACCCAATTTTGTCCCATCTTTTATGATTTTATTCGTAATTTTTAACATTTTTGACACTTTTAAAACAATTTTAAAATATATATATATATGCATATTATTCTCTTATTATTATTATTATTCGCATTTTTTACTGTCATTTGCATTTTTATCACAATCATAAGTTTTATCCAAAAATTCTATGTTATTTTATTCTCGCAAAATTGCATCGCATTTCCCTTTTATTAAGCATTAAACATTTCGCAAATATTATATTTTATTATTATCACGTCGTTATGTTATTTTAAATAATTCACATCTTTTACAAAAAATATATATATATATATAAATATGTTTTAATATTAAACCCCTTTTATATTTTTTATCCATAACCCATTTTCATTTTCCCAACCCAAAACAATTTCTACCCAAAAAACAATTCAACTCTCCCTCTTTATTTCACCCAATCGGACCAAATTTCAAAACTCCCCAAATTAAATTCTCTTATACCCAAACCCAAAACAATTAAACCCAACACCACCGGCCCACCCGCCAGGCCCAATTCGGCCAAATCCATTTCATCGCCTCACCAACTCCCGTCGCCCACTTACCAAACCCGAACCGGTCCAAATTTATCACCCATTCCCCCAAACTCTTTTAATTCCCCAAACAAACAAAAATCCCAAAATTCAAAAAAAAAACCCAAACCCTAATATCCCTTTTCTCCCTCAAACCCGGACCCCACACCCCCCACACCGCCGACCCCACGTCGCCGGTCACCTCACCCCCGCCGCCACCAACCCCTCTCACATTCCGACACCCCTAAGACCCGCGACCCATGCCCCTCAAATCCGCGATTTTCTTTACCTTTAATTCGAATTCAAACTCGTTTTTTAGGGGGGAATCCACCTATAAATACCCCATGATTGTTCTTCATTTAGGGAGACGAAGGAGGAGATTTCGGGGAGAGAAAAAGAGATTTTCGGAAGGATTTTCGGAAGATTATTCAATATATACATACATATTTTGTTGTGTTCTTGATTTTAGAGTATTTGGCTTCGTTGTTGTTCCAAGAATCAAGTCCGAAAAGGTTTGTCATCCCCTTTGATTTCTCTGATTTTTTTCACTGATTTCGGGTCGGGTCGACCCGACCCGGGCCGACCCCCGGTTCGGGTATTATTTTCAGAATTCTTGCATTTCATGTTTATGTATGTTGGTTATCTGAATTTGGTGTAAGATTCGATTCGGATCACTGATGTCGGGTCGGGTCCCCGGTTTAGATTTTTCCAATTTTTCCTACATTGCTGTTTGTTGTCATTGGTTATCTGAAATTGATGAAATTATTTGACTTCGGGTTGAACACACGATTCGGTCGGTCATCGACCGGTCGGGTCGACCGGCTTAGATTTTTCCAATTTTCTTACATTCTTTCTTGTTTGTTATCATTGGTTATCTGAAATTGATGAATTTGTTTGATCCGAAGTTGAAACAACGATCCGGTCGGTCATCGATCCGGTCGGGTCGACCGGTTTGAGTAACATTTTCGTAATCCTTGCATTTCATATTCTTGTTATTGGTTATCTGAATTTGGTGTTGAAATCGATTCGAGTTTGGATCATCGATCCGGTCAGATCATCGACGGTCGGGTCGACCGATTTGAACATTTTCAGAATTCTTGCATTTCATATTCTTGTTATTGGTTATCTGAATTTGGTGTTGAAATCGATTTGATTTGGATCATCGATTTTGGTCGTCATCGACCGGTCAGTCGACACGATTTGAACATTTTCGTAATTTCTTGCATTTCACATTCTCGTTCTTGGTTATCTGAAATTGGTGGGAAATCGATTTGGGTTTGAATCATCGACCGGTCGGGCGACCGATTTGAATATTTCCATAATTTGTAACTCGGGTCGGGTATTTAAAATCGCTCTTCTGTTTCTTTGGCATTATTATTATGTTATTGATTGAATTAATACCGCATTCTCTTTGTTGTTTTATTGATTCAAACCAATATTGCGTCCATCTTCGGAGACGCTTCTCGGTTTCAGACATTCGCTTTTCTTGTTTGAATAAATCTGCGTCTGCTTTTTCTTGTTTTTACTATTTTTTAAACTAAAACACCGCGTCATCTCGGAAACTATTTTCTACTTCATCGCTTCCCGCCATCGCCATCAAGCATCGCCATCGCATCGCTATCAAGCATCGCTATCGCTCATCGCTATCGCTATCGCTATCGCTACCGCTATCGCTATCGCATCGCTATCGCTATCAAGCATCGCTATCGCTCTCATTGTTATCGCTTTCATTGTTTTTCGGTTTCGCTTGCTCCCATTTCAGATTCATTTCTTTGCTTTATCATTTTCTTGTTTTAAATCGAACAGCATTTTCAAACATTGCTTTCTATTTCAGTTCCACTGTTTGACATTCAAATATTTGTTCTCTTTGTTTCTTGTTTTAAACTAGACACCGCGTCATTTTTTGGAAACTGCTTTTTCTTCTTACATTATCGCTACCGCCATCTTTATCGCTTTCATTTTTTACCGATTTGAACACGATACTACATCGGCGATGAAAAATATCCGTCGATTTTGAGGCCTACACAGTTGCAAAGACGGAAATATGACTTCTGGGCAAGGATGAAGACTTAAACCTTTTATCCGAGATCAACATGTTTAGTAGGCGAGGTGAATTATATATTCGCAGCCACGACGTGATTATAAGTGATCTTTTCTATTTCACCCGAGAGACCGACACGTTTAGTAGGCGAGGCAATCAAAATAAACTACATTAGTCATATGTTTGCAGCCACGACGTGATTGGAATGTTCTTTTCAAAATTTAAGTTCTGAGCCTCGCGATCAAAACATTCACTGTTTTGAATACGGATATGAAGTTATTTGTATTTATATGTTTCTAACCGTTTGTTCTTGACAGCTTGCAGGGATTAAAGCAAAATAACGACAAATATTCCTCGGAGTTTATTTATTGTTATTTCTTTCTTTAATTCAGCTTTTATTTCGCTTTGAATTGTAATATTATTTATCGCACTTATGTAATTATTGAAATGCTTAGAATAGGCAAACTTAGGATTTATTCATAGGTTAGTTTAAGATTTGAAACCCGTCGCTAGCTTATTTGTAGGCTCGCAAACTTAGAAATCCTTCGCTAGTTTATTTATTTTAGGCTCGTCACGCGAATTCAAGATTTTCAAAATAACTTTTGTCATCTTTTATTTTGCTTTATTAATCATACTGAATAAGTTTACCTTTTTGTCAGTTTACAATTCATTGATTTCTCAAAATTTTACTTCTTTGGCATTATAAATAAATTGTTTTACTATCAATTATCAAATACATATTTTTTAACTCTATATGTATTTCTCTTTAGATATCATATAAATGCATATTTCAAAAATCTCTACATTCATCTATCTTTTAAATGTCCCCTTTTTATTAATTATTAACAAACATCTTTTAAACTTCATGCTTCAAACACGCATTTTTTCTAATAATAATTAACCTGAGTTTTACCGGATAACCGCAAGTTAGCGGATCTTAAAGGATGCCTAACCCCTTCCCTTTAGGATAATAAAGAACCCTTACCTAGAATCTCACTAGTTTTGCAGACCTTAAAATTGGAGTTACATTGCAGCACTTAGTTTAAATATTTAGGTGTCCTAATTCACCGTAAAAAATAATTAGGTGGCGACTCCTCAATCCTTTACCCAGGAATCACCCCATACGTCCGAGCTCTGCTTTGACCCGAGCCGGGTCGAAAAAGGGCGCGCACAGCATGGCGACTCCGCTGGGGAATATTCAGGTTCTTAACCATAACAAGTTCAGGTTAATCATTATTGTGCTTTATATTGCTCCTTATTTGATCTATTATTTTTAATTATTTTCTGTTGAAATTTTGTATGCATAACTGCTTTAATTACTATATTCTCTTACTGCTTTCCTTAAATTGGCATTTCGCTCATATTTCTTCCACTCTGGAAAATTGACACTATCACACACTACACGCGAGGTGTGTTTTACGCACCCGCAAATTTCTTTCAATCTACCAAAATTTAGGAGAGTTGGCGTATGCGCGGAGTGACCGGACCATCTGGTGGCCGCGTAGCCTTCTCACTCGAGTAGTCCGCTCGGGAACCTTGTGTCTAGTCAGCCAAATCTTAGAAAATATAAGATAGAGCTATATCACCCTTTATTTTAAGTCATGCATGCATACACCTTAGGTGGGTCGATCCTTGGTATCGACTCCACAATTAAGAAATCCGCCAAAGATGTCTACGGGTCTCACAACCCAACGACCAATCATCATATTATGTGTAGCGTGATAAGGATAGACTAATCCAAGACTAATCATGACATCTTTGAAATTGGAAAATGTACATTCATTTTGTCTCATTTCCAACAAAGCATTGCGGTTTAGCGACTTGGATCAAATCTGTCGTAATCCCAAGATATCTGGCGTTAGGCCCACCTCTGGCATAAGAGAGGCCCTTGTATATTAGGACGCCGCATATACAATTTGCTTGCTATTTTCTCGCTTTCCACTCTGTGTATATTATTTGAATCAATAATTACTCACCTTATACTAATTTGGTTTTCTTCATTTTTCAGGAGATTCATTTTGCCTTATTTATTTCCCCAAAAGTTGATTCGTGTTGACTAAAACTAGCGGAGCACCCCATCTGTTATTTCCCAATCATGCCTATCCAAATTGTATTAGTACTTAATGAAAACGCGATTTAAATTGAGGCCTGAATCACATATATGCATTTAATGTGTTTTGCCTCTACCTTTTTAAAGCCTAAAATGACAAATCTGCACTGCTTTTGCTATTATAAAATATGTTTTGTTCAAAAATTCTCTTTTCTTTTTTCATCATGCAAACTAATTTGTCGGCAATATGTGACATATAATGAAACAAGCAAACAAGGTCCCAAACAAGCAAGGCTTCGAAGAATATAAGGAAGACTCACAAGCGGAAGAATTGAGGCATTTTTTGGAATAAGCCAAAGACAGATTTGGATGAAACATCAAGATGGTTGATAGTTACAAGCATTGGCACAGACATTTGCCATTTGTACTCTTGGGCTACCACACTACAATCAGGAATTCTACTGGGGCAATAATATATCTTCCGCAGCCAAGTGGATACAAAATCATGTACGGAAAGGCTGATGAACACAGTTTGTCCGGGGCAACTTTATCGGAATAGAATGGCCAAAGATTGACCTGAACTACGTTATGACCTGATTCCCTCGGCGGGATACGTAGGCGGCCACATCGGCTTCGGTCCCATCTTTAGAAAAATCCTTACAATCTCCTTTGCTTACCTGAACTACGTTATGACCTGATTCCCTACGGGATACGTGGCGCCACATCCGCCGGTCCCATCTTTAGAAAAATCCTTACAATCTCCTTTGCTTACCTGAACTACGTTATGACCTGATTCCCTCGGCGGGATACGTAGGCGGCCACATCGGCTTCGGTCCCACCTTTAGAAAATCCTTACAAATCACATTTCTTTGTAATGAACTACGTCATGACCTGATTCCCTCATGGGGATACGTAGGCGGCCTAAATCGGCTTCGGTCCCACCATTAGGAAATATTTTCTCCTTTATCTCACAAAAGACAAAATGCACCCATCTGATCACCCTGATAGGACAGGCAAGCAATCTACACAAGACTCGGTTGTCCGTTTAAAAGATCATCATCCTCATATATCAAAAACTGGGGCATTTTTAAGGGATCACTACCAGAGGACGCCGATAAACATAGAAAAGCATCGGCAAACTAAGTCTTCAGCCTAAGAGGATTTTGGATAAGACGTTTGCTCTGTTTCACCGCATGTCACTGCTCGACAGATATTTACATATATGCATACTTTCTTATAAACAATTTATTTTTAACAAATATTTTCCATTAGAGTTCGACAGAACTTTTTACATATATGCCTACTTTATTATAAGCGATTTATTTCCACCAAATATTTTCATTAAAATTTGACAAGATTTTTATTACTAATATGCATACTTTCTTATACACAGTTTATTTTTACCAAATATTTTCATTAGAGTTTGACAAGATATTTTACATATATGCCTACTTTCGTATGAGCAAATCATTTTCAACAAATGTTTTCATTAGAGTTCGACAAGAACTTTTTAATGGTAAGCATACTTTCTTATAAACAACTCATTTTCAAAGAATGTTTTCATTTAACGGTTAGCCAAGATTGGGAACCAGGCAGAGCTACTGAGTCCAAATCGGCGGGACATGCAAATATCAAGAGCCAAAGCTATCAAGTCAACGCGGATCAACCGCCTCCCCAAACTCACAAATTTTCTTTGAGTACGTGTTCTTCAAAGTTGAAAAAGCAGGGAAGCCACATCGCTTATGATCAATTCCCCAAAGAATTTCGGCACTACAACTCACTACAACGACACGTTCTTGTTCTACATTTATGCGAAGACATCATCTTGACCTCTGTGGTCCCGACTATTATGTCCGCACAAAGATGTTATTTCGGATCACAAAGACCGACAACAAGGCAAACCCGACGGCAAAGACGTCGTGATCACATTTTCGCCGTGCCAGGGCGACATTTCAATTCACATGAGTTTGGATCGGCGGAAGATTCAAAGACAACGTGGAGCCCTATTACAAAGAAACCGACGGCAAGGACGCCACTTACATCTCTTACAACAGGACAACATTACAAAAACGCCATCGACGCGTTATGGCAAGACACAATCATCTTCTACAAGATCTCGGCGGCGCCAACAAAGACTACAATGACGTCTTTCAACGACTATCTTTTACAAAGAACGCAAAGACGACAATTATCTTTTATCGATCTCGACGACGTCAAATGACGTCTTCAAACGCAAAGAACTATCTTTACGGCAATGCAAAGAACTATCTTTATCAGATCTCAACGACGCCAACAAAGATTACAATGACGTCTTCAAGCAAAGAACTATCTTTTACAACAACACAACAAATATCTTGTACCGCATCTCGGCGACGCCAACAAAGACTACAATGACGTCTTCGCCAGACTATCTTTACAAAGAACGCAAAGACGACAATTATCTTTACCGCGTCTCGACGACGCCAAATGACGTCTTCAAACGCAAAGAACTATCTTTACGGCAATGCAACAAATATCTTTACCGCGTCTCAACGACGCCAACGATTACAATGACGTCTTCAACGCATCACCTATCTTTACGGCATTACAACAACGCTATTGGCGTTCTTCGCAAAGACATCAACTATCTTCAACAAAGATTACAACGACGCCAAAGACAACAAATTATCCGCAATAGCAAACATCATTACAACAACGTCATCGACGCGTAAAGAAGACAACAAATATCTTTACGGATTGCAACGACGTCAACAAAGATTACAATGACGCCCTCAACGCAGCAGCCTATCTTTACAAAGATTACAACAACGCTATTGACGTAATCGCAAAGACATCAACTATCTTCAACAAAGATTACAACAACGCCCACGACGTTCACGGCTGACGACAACTATTTTTACAACAACAACAACATCAAGAAAGTCTATACAACGACGACATCATCAACGCCTATACAACGACGACATCAAAGAAAGTCTATACAACATCGACGCCAACAAAAATTACAACGACGTCTTCAACACAACACGCCGATCCAACGACGCCATTTCGTGCTCCCACCTTATAATGAGGGTATTTTAATTTCAACAGCGCCCACCTTATAACAAGGGAATTTTAATTTCAACAGCGCCACCTTATAACAAGGGAATTTTAAGTTATTTTCTCTACAATTTTTCTCAGCAGTTATGCACTAATTATATCTTAAGCTTTAGTTTGCAGGAGTTTTTAATTTGCAGGAACTTCATCACAGCGTGGGACTATCTCTTACGGCGGACCGAGGCAAATTGGTCAGCGACCTACTTCGAACGTCGATCCGCTCTTTTCCAATAGTTTCTCGCATCTGCGACACGTGTCATCCTAAGTCGACACTGGGGCATTGTTGCTTGAATGTGCACCATCTTTTTGCAACTTCACTTCCCCCCCGGAATTCTATGCAATCCCGATGATCGGGACAAAATTGGCTACTCAGTCAACTTCTTTGGCCGAAAACTCTTTCATCGTCTCCGTCCAAAGAGGGGCATCTGTTGACACCCAATTTTGTCCCATCTTTTATGATTTTATTCGTAATTTTTAACATTTTTGACACTTTTAAAACAATTTTAAAATATATATATATATGCATATTATTCTCTTATTATTATTATTATTCGCATTTTTTACTGTCATTTGCATTTTTATCACAATCATAAGTTTTATCCAAAAAATTCTATGTTATTTTATTCTCGCAAAATTGCATCGCATTTCCCTTTTATTAAGCATTAAACATTTCGCAAATATTATATTTTATTATTATCACGTCGTTATGTTATTTTAAATAATTCACATCTTTTACAAAAAATATATATATATATATATAAATATGTTTTAATATTAAACCCCTTTTATATTTTTTATCCATAACCCATTTTCATTTTCCCAACCCAAAACAATTTCTACCCAAAAAAACAATTCAACTCTCCCTCTTTATTTCGGCCCAATCGGACCAAATTTCAAAACTCCCCAAATTAAATTCTCTTATACCCAAACCCAAAACAATTAAACCCAACACCACCGGCCCACCCGCCAGGCCCAATTCGCCAAATCCATTTCATCGCCTCACCAACTCCCGCCGCCCACTTACCAAACCCGAACCTGGTCCAAATTTCATCACCCATTCCCCAAACTCTTTAATTCCCCAAACAAACAAAAATCCCAAAATTCAAAAAAAAAACCCAAACCCTAATATCCCTTTTCTCCCTCAAGCCGCCACCCCACACTTTCATACCGGCGACCCCATCGCCGCCGTCACCTCACCCCGCCGCCACCAACCCCTCTCTACGCCGACACCCCTAAGACCCACACCCATGCCCCTCAAATCCGCGATTTTCTTTACCTTTAATTCGAATTCAAACTCGTTTTTTAGGGGGGAATCCACCTATAAATACCCCATGATTGTTCTTCATTTAGGGAGACGAAGGAGGAGATTTCGGGGAGAGAAAAAGAGATTTTCGGAAGGATTTTCGGAAGATTATTCAATATATACATACATATTTTGTTGTGTTCTTGAATTTAGAGTATTTGGCTTCGTTGTTGTTCCAAGAATCAAGTCCAAAAGGTTTGTCATCCCTTTGATTTCTCTCGATTTTTTCACCGATTTGGTCGGTCGACTGACCGCCGACCTGCTCGTATTATTTTCGTAATTCTTGCATTTCATGTTTATGTATGTTGGTTATCCGAATTTGGTGTAAGATTCGATTCGGATCATCGATGCTCGGTCGGGTCCCCGCTTAGATTTTTCCAATTTTTCCTACATTCTTGTTTGTTGTCATTGGTTATCCGAAATTGATGAAATTATTTGACTTCGTTGAACACACGATTCGGTCGGGTCATCGACCGGTCGGGTCGACCGGTTTAGATTTTTCCAATTTTCTTACATTGTCAGCTGTTTGTTATCATTGGTTATCCAAATTGATGAATTTGTTTGATCCGAATCAAACACTGATCCGCTCTAAACATCGATCCGGTCGGGTCGACCCGCTTGAGTAACATTTTCGTAATCCTTGCATTTCATATTCTTGTTATTGGTTATCTCAATTTGGTGTTGAAATCGATTCGAGTTTGGATCATCGATCCGGTCAAGTCATCGACCGCCTGTCGACCGATTTGAACATTTTCGCATTCTTGCATTTCATATTCTTGTTATTGGTTATCTGAATTTGGTGTTGAAATCGATTTGATTTGGATCATCGATTTTCGGTCAGTCACCGACCTGCCTGTCGACACGATTTGAACATTTTCGTAATTTCTTGCATTTCACATTCTCGTTCTTGGTTATCTCAAATTGGTCTTGAAATCGATTTCGGGTTTGAATCACCGACCGGTGGGCGACCCGATTTGAATATTTCCATAATTTCGTAACTCGCCTGTATTTAAAATCGCTATCGCCTGCTTCTTTGGCATTATTATTATGTTATTGATTGAATTAATACCGCATTCTCTTTGTTGTTTTATTGATTCAAACCAATATTGCGCCCATCTTCGAGACGCTTCTCGGTTTCAGACATCGCTTTCTTGTTTTGAATAACATCTGCGTCTGCTTTTTCTTGTTTTACTATTTTTTAAACTAAAACACCGCGTCATCTCTGAAACTATTTTCTACTTCATCGCTTCCCGCCATCGCCATCGCTCATCGCTCGCATCGCTATCAAGCATCGCTATCGCTATCGCTATCGCTATCGCTATCACATCGCTATCGCTATCGCTACCGCTATCAAGCATCGCCGCCGCATGTTATTCTTGTTTCATTGTTTTTCGGTTTCGCTTTGCTCCCATTTCAGATTATCATTCGCTTTATCATTTTATCGCTTTAAATCGAACACCGTGATTTTTCAAACATTGCTTTCTATTTCGCCACTGTTTCAAAGATTCAAATATTTGTTCTCTTTGTTTACCGCTTTAAACTAGACACCGCGTCATTTTTTGGAAACTGCTTTTCTTCTTATCTTGCTACCGCCATCTTTATTCTTGTTTCATTTTTTTACCGATTTGAACACGATACTACACCGCCGATGAAAAATATCCGTCGATTTTGAGGCCTACACGATTGCAAAGACGGAAATATGACTTCGGGCAAGGATGAAGACTTAAACCTTTTATCCGAGATCAACATGTTTAGTAGGCGAGGTGAATTATATATTCGCAGCCTACGACGTGATTATAAGTGATCTTTTCTATTTCACCCGAGAGACCGACACGCTTAGTAGGCGAGGCAATCAAAATAAACTACATTAGTCATATGTTTGCAGCCACGACGTGATTGGAATGTTCTTTTCAAAATTTAAGTTCTGAGCCTCCGCGATCAAAACATTCACTGCTTTGAATACGGATATGAAGTTATTTGTATTTATATGTTTCTAACCGCTTGTTCTTGGACAGCTTGCAGGATTAAAGCAAAATAACGACAAATATTCCTGAGTTTATTTATTGTTATTTCTTTCTTTAATTCAGCTTTTATTTCGCTTTGAATTGTAATATTATTTATCGCACTTATGTAATTATTGAAATGCTTAGAATAGGCAAACTTAGGATTTATTCATAGGTTAGTTTAAGATTTGAAACCCGTCGCTAGCTTATTTGTAGGCTCGCAAACTTAGAAATCCTTCGCTAGTTTATTTATTTTAGGCTCGTCACGCGAATTCAAGATTTTCAAAATAACTTTTGTCATCTTTTATTTTGCTTTATTAATCATACTGAATAAGTTTACCTTTTTGTCAGTTTACAATTCATTGATTTCTCAAAATTTTACTTCTTTGGCATTATAAATAAATTGTTTTACTATCAATTATCAAATACATATTTTTTAACTCTATATGTATTTCTCTTTAGATATCATATAAATGCATATTTCAAAAATCTCTACATTCATCTATCTTTTAAATGTCCCCTTTTTATTAATTATTAACAAACATCTTTTAAACTTCATGCTTCAAACACGCATTTTTTCTAATAATAATTAACCTGAGTTTTACCGGATAACCGCAAGTTAGCGGATCTTAAAGGATGCCTAACCCCTTCCCTTTAGGATAATAAAGAACCCTTACCTAGAATCTCACTAGTTTTGCAGACCTTAAAATTGGAGTTACATTGCAGCACTTAGTTTAAATATTTAGGTGTCCTAATTCACCGTAAAAAATAATTAGGTGGCGACTCCTCAATCCTTTACCCAGGAATCACCCCATACGTCCGAGCTCTGCTTTGACCCGAGCCGGGTCGAAAAAGGGCGCGCACATGTATAAGTCCTTCAGTTCGAGTCTCTCATCTTATACAGATGCGGATTGGGGTGGTTGTCCGGATACACGACGTTCCACCTCTGGTTATTGCGTGTTTTTGGGCGACAACCTCATTTCATGGTCATCAAAACGACATCCAACGATGTCTTGGTCAAGCACCGAAGTAGAATACCGAGGGGTAGTCAATGTGGTTGTTGAATAATGCTGGTTCAGTAATATTCTTTTAGAGCTCCATTGTCCGATTGAAAAGGCAACCGTGGTGTATTGTGATAATGTGAGTGCGATATACTTATCCGGTAATCCTGTTCAGCATCAACGCACAAAACACATAGAGATGAATATATTATTTGTTCGAGAAAAGGTTACACGTGGACAAGTCCGTGTTCTCCATGTACCGTCCCGTTATCAGATTGTCGACATCTTCACAAATTGTCTTCCGCGCGTACTATTTGATGATTTCAGAGATATGTTCAGCATACGAGAATCTTCCGCTAAGACTGCGGGGACTGTTAGGATAATTATGGGGCCATCCATAATTATCTCAAATCATGATCACATCGTATATTGTGTAATAATATAATCCAGAATGATTATGATTTGATTGTAAATTAGTATAAATTAATTTAGAATAATTAGATCAGTCTTCCTTAATATTTGCATTGTATACTTGTATATATATTTGACTATAAGAATGAAATAAATGATGGAATTGATTTCCTTCCGGTCCAAACCTTGTATAAGTATCCGTTCGTTAAAAAATACACAAATTTAACATCAATTGAAACTTAAGAAGATGAACTTGTAATAATAACTTTACACTTAACTATTTATGATCAAGGTTTCTCTTTTCATTCCGCAATCGTTTATGAAGCTTCACACAGGCCCCTTGATGATTTCAATTTCTTTTATGCATGAAATACTTGTTTCTTTTTACATATAATAGATGAGTTCACAATTTCAATGCGATAATCTTTCTTTTTTTTCATTTCATAAATTATTTGTAATCAATCATCTTGAAGTTTGAATAATTCCTCCATAGGTATGTCGAATAAATCCATAGTTAGGTTGAACCAGTATTCTACTATTCTCTTTGGAAGTATCTAAAAAGTCAATTGATGCAAAATTCTAATCCTAAATTTAAAAAGGTAATTTATTATTCTCTCCTATGACCTATATATCTAAACACTTCTCTAAAAAATAAAATTTTCCTCTTTCTTTCTTTCTTTCTTTTTTTTTCTTTTATTATCTACTTTGTTATTTAATTTTTTATTCCAAATGCATCGACAAGTTTCAATCTGTTGAGCTTTTTGCGCCGTAGATAGACAATAAAAAACAGGTCAAAGAAAACAACAATAACAATTAAAAAAAAGCAGCAACATGACAATATTCATAATTTGAAACAAGACGATATTTAATAATTTCACAGGCAAATCTACCACCAAACATTAATTTCACAAAAAGAACATTTCCAATATCTATAACATTAATTTTGAAAACATGTTTGGAACATAACACCTCCAAGACTTTTTGTCCTACCCTCTACGTGATCTAAGTAAGAAATATTCTATTATATATATATAATAACAACATATCCAGTGAAATCTCATAACGTGGAGTATGGGGAGGGTAGAGCTTACACCTTTACCTTGATAGGTAGATCGGCTGTTTTCTAGAGACTCTCGATTCAAGACAAAGCACAAAGCACAATCACAAGCAAAACAAGAGAAATGATAAGACCCAGATAAGAAGTTTAAAGCAGTATGAAAATGCGGGTATCAAAAGGGAATAAGCCATGATAGTGCATTCTGAAAAAAAAAGCAGTAACTAACATAGGTAAACAAGATAAACAAACTACCAGAACTTTATATATATATATATATATATATATTTAAGATTACATAAGTCACATGTTTGAGGAAAAGTCATGGAGAAAGGTTCAAGATTCAAGGTTGTTAGGTACATATGTTTATTTATATCTTTACAGGATCCTTTTGTTTTCTTGCTTTTGGAATGGTCAATGGTGACATATTTGTATAGTTAATTAGTAATATTGTGAACATCTTATTTAATAATTTAAATTATCAGAGAGTAAATATTTTTATTTACTTATCAAAAACAATTTCTCTATCTTTCAAGGTAGAGATAAGATCCGCGTACACTCTATCATCTAGATCCACTTATGCGATTGCACTGGATATACTATTGTTGTTATCGTTATTTATTAAGATTTACAACGCGCTCTCTCACATAATTAGAACTGTTATACCTTGGCCCAAACGGTGTCATGATACATCACTATATTGAATTTTTTACCTAATATGTATATATAGATAATAAGTAAAATAAAAATATTAGATATAAATATAAAATATTACACCATTTGCTATTACAATAATTCATTCATTGTTCACTTCTTTAAATATCAACACCTCTTAGTAAAAACCCTAATACTTATCTGTTCTGATATCATACATTGAGCAAATTACCTCAATTTAAATATTTAAATTGTCAAAAATGATAACATTTTATTTATTAATTTTAAGCATGCAACAAAACCACTTGTGTGTTTAAGTTAATGATAAAAAAGTTTATGAGGGTTTAATCACATATATTTATTATGAATTTCCCAAAATATTTTCTTCTGAATTTCATAATTCCAGCAAGATATGACATGTTTTCTTGATCAAAACCACTAAATGTTTTTTCAATAAATTATTTAGAAAAATAATAAAAGCTTTAAAGGAAAAAGGGAAATTAGTTAAGGACATGACATATAGTGTCAAGTTGCCAAATAGTCCTACACTGATATATTGTGCGGACCAGCTAATACTACTACTACATTTTTGTTGCCTTTTTCTCTCTTTAACCTATACATACATATTTCTCTATGTCTTCTCTTTCATGTTTTCACTTGTATAGTATGTGGGGTGGGGGGTTTACTCCATAGATTAGAGTTTAGACCTTGAAAATGCAAGATTTCAGCAAATCTTGGACCCCACCATATTTTATTCTATATTTTTTCCTAATATTTCCAAATAAATGAACGTGGCTTACTCATCCCACCACCCCCTTTAGCTTAAAATTTTACATTTTTTCCATATTTATGTGTTTGGTTCAAGATTTGTCTGAAAATAGTTACTTTGCAGTTGGAGAGTTGAAAGTGGTGGTGTAGCTTTCGTCCATGTGCTATACTTGGTAGTGTTAATTTCTTTATTAGCCAAACTTTTTTGCTTTTCTTTATCTACTTTGTTTGTTTAAAATAGACTTTATGAGGGGACTAATTTTACATCTTATCTTGTTTTAGTTGCAGTTTATTATCACTTTGTGGGTTGGCTTGAAGAATATTGTAAGAACCAAAGCTTGATCTGAGTGGTAAATTTTGAAGGTGAGTAGGAAGTTAAGCTTTGATTTTATTTCTGATGTTTGATGTGTTGTTGTACTTTGCTTACTAATTGTAGTGGACTGGTTGGTTTGACATGTTGTTAATGTGTGCATCTTTTTTTGCAATTTGTCCAGCAATTGTTGCAAGTTTTATACTGCCTTTCTTGGTTCTTGAATTGAGCCGAGGGTTTATCGGGACAACCTCTCTACCCCTCAAGGTAGAGGTAGGGTGTCCGTACACTCTAACCTTTTCAGACTCCACTTATGGGATTATAATGGGTATGTTGTTGTTGCCTTTCTTGGTTCTTGAAATGCAATTAGGATTTGCTTGAGCTCTATGAGAAATATAACACTGTTCTTTAATCTTTCTGTTTCACTGTTTGTGTCTTTCCCAGCTACTCGGAGTAGCAAAGTGCACCATAAAAAAATTCTTAAAGTTCTAATAACCTTTATGGTGTATATTTATGTCTTTGTGAGAAGATTTGTTGCCAAAGAGATAATCTTTTTGAAAGAAATAATCCCTTGATTATTTTCATTAATTGAAAAAGTATATATACAATTTATATATTTCCATAATAGGAAAATCCTATTCCTATTCTACTCATAAAACCTTATTCTAATTGGAGACTAACTATACAATTATGGTAAGTGTACAATGCTAATTAATACAAAATATTTACACTTTATTTTGAGGACAAAACCGTGATATACACTTATTTAAGGTAAGTGTATATCACGGTATATACTATACATATACTCTATATTTAACACTTTTTTCTCTTTTTCAGTTGTTACAAAGTCACAGTACTTATTTTGTATAGAGGGTTGTAACTCATTATTTGATCAAGTTGTAGTCTTTAGAGTAATTTAATTGGTAAAGATTCTTTCTTTGTTTGGTTGTCAAAAACAAAAAGGAATTTCCTCTGATTCATGCCCAAAAATTCTTTTGCATTAACTGGTAATACCATTTGATTTCAGGCTATTTCCAGAAATCTGAATCGGAATGATACAATTGCTGGTGGATTCTGGTCTCTCTGTATAATCATATTTAAACGGTGGAAGGTGAAAGAAGAAAGTTCATTTATCTGCTTTCTAATGTTTAATCACCTTGGAGGTGGAATATGGAAAACAGAAACATGGACAAGGATGGGTCTAATAAAGAAGATTTATTGCACTTTGTGAACAAGGAAGAACAAGCAGAGGAGAATAGTTGTTTGTCGACAAGATTAATAAAAGAGATAGAACCACAACAATTATTTAGACTCGGAAACCCACATTTTACTGGAAATTGCACTCAGAAATTGTTATTTCATAGTTCTCTGGGCTTACAAAATAAGCTTCCGAAGCATATAATAAGTTTTGACGAAAGATACTTCCTTCGCTGCCTTGAATTGGTACACATTCATTCCACATGCAATTTCTCTTCAAAAATGCAAATTTTATCAAAGAGTGAAAATATCTGCACTAATGGCAATCTGGCGATTGAATGTCCTCAAGCTGCAGGAACTAAGAGTTATGTCCCCGACTCCTCTGAGGAGTGGATTCTTGGTGCAATAACTGGTAGTAAGAGTATGCTGAACATTTTAAAGAGTCCGTTACTTAATCAATTGGGATCTGTTAACAAGGAAAATATACATGAAGGTGAAGAATCCACAGTTTTTTCTGATTTCATGAGCTCTCCCGGTGGTTTTAGTGTCGGTTCATCACAGAAACCAGTTGGATCTGAGCATGTACACAGAAGGGTTCTTTCTGTATCTAGTACAACTTCGACATGCTCAGATCAATCTTGTCTTTCGGCAGCTGCTCCTATTTCTCAAGGAATGCTCCAGAGGAGGTGGAAAAATGGTCTACCGCATTACGTCTTTTCCGTAGATGGTAAAAAGGATGTTTATGCAGCTGATTTGCTGAAGATTGATTCACCTGATGATAAGTTTCTGGATTATGTTTACACATTTCATTCAAGACCAGAAGGGAAAAAGGAACGTGCCTTGAGGGAATCACATCTTGTAGGTAAAATGACGGTGTCAACTTCAGTTACACTCAGCTCAACCAAGTTGGAGATTATGGAGACCCGATTTGTAGTGTTTGGTTCCATGGATCAATATATGGATGAGATACAAACAAGTCATATCCTCAGGAAGAACAAAAGATTGACAAAGAAAGTAACGGATGTGTTCAGAACTAGTCAGTCTTATAAGCAGAGAAGCTTATCCAAGTTCGGTGGAACAAGCACCATTCTTGAAGATGCTTCTTGGATGCCGTCCATCGATATGTATGATGATTATTATTCATGCGGCAATGCTCTTTTAGATCAACAAATCCCGCCAAATTTCGAGTTGGCTGCCGTTGTTATGAGAGATCCTATTCATGACAGCTCCAAGGAGATAGAGACGGGTGGCTGGGGTATGAAGTTTCTCAAGAAATTACCGACTCCTGAGACATCAGTGGAACGTTGTTCACGTGGTTCCAGTGAATGCTCGACAAGCATGAATGTTATAGTTCCAACCGGTTTTCATGGTGGACCTAGAAGCAGATATGCTGGGCCGTCAAGCCTGTTGGAGCGGTGGAGCTCCGGTGGGCACTGTGATTGTGGAGGCTGGGATGTTGGGTGCCCCCTCACAGTTCTTAAAACTGGAAATGAAGCTTCATCACAAACTACATCTGGAGACTGCCAAACTTTTGATCTCTATATACAGGTCTGTCCTTTGGCATGTGCACTTTAATATCGGATTTTCACCATTTTTGGCCAGTCGGCCGAAATTAATTACAGGAGCTAGCCAAAATATACAAAACATCTACACTGATTACGTATATTTATGTGTACTATATGTATATTTGTTCTTGCATTTCTTTCAAACCACTTTCTGAAAAATGATTTTCTTGAGCCGAGGGGTATGTTCTTCTTCTTCTTGTTGTTCTTATATGTATATTTATGTATACAATATGTATATTTATACTTGATATACTTAACCTATACATTTGCTGGCTACTTTATAAATTAGATCACCGAAAGGCATTGGATTGTAATTATCTCTACTTTTCTAATATCTCCCTGTTCCTCTTAGCTCTCATTTCTAGTTTCTCTGCTAAAGCTGTCTCGCAAGTCGCAACTACGCATTTAAATAAGTGGAGCATTGAGATGTCACTAACCTACTTTTTTCTTTCCCGATTTTGCAGGGTTCAAAACAAAGTGCACCAGTCATGAAAATGTCAAATATTCATGATGGTTTGTATTACATCCATTTTCATTCGACTCTATCAGCTTTGCAGTCCTTTGCCATAGCTGCTGCTTTCATTCATAGACATAGTCCTTTCCTACGACCGAAACTGTACAGGAAGTGAAGTAAGAGGACCAAAGTATGTGATATCTGTTGTTATAGTTCTCTCAGACAAATTGACCGTTAGAAATGGTTCAAAGATATAACATCTGATTTTCTCTCATGTTTATTAATTCATCTTCAACAACAACATACCTAGTGTATTCCCACAAGTGGGGTTTGGGGAGTTAAGGATGTACGCAGACCTTACCTCTACCTTTGTGGGGTAGAGAGGCTGTTTCCGATAGACCCTCGGTTAATGTTTATTAATTTATCTTAGCTGGCATTGTTAGATAGGAAATTCATTAGCTCATGTTATCATTTTGTTAGTGTCATGAATGATACACTTTAGAAGCAGCGGTCAGTGTACAAATCGTGTATTGGATGGGGGCATCCATTTGTACCGTAAAAGTTGTTTAAGTTACTGAAACATAATGATTTTTCAGTGGTTTATTCCTTTGATTTTTACTGCAACTTTCAGGCATTAATTGATTCTTCAGTGATGTTTGGTCTCGTTTACCGTTGATTGTAAGTAGGACTTAGGAATTTCCTTTCTAAGTTTCAAAATGTCAACTTAGGAATCACATATCCTGCTTCTTTGTGCTAATCATGGTGGAAAGTTCTACCTCTGATTGAAACCATGTATTTATTTTTGCGTCCACTTTACTAGTTCTCAAAAATATCTCCAGTTACTGGATGGTTAGACTCTGGACTATGCTACATTTTGGGTCTTCAAGTGGAATGTTATCCCGTTTATCTTTATGTTTATGTTGCAAATTGTAAGGATTTTCCTGCAAATTCTGCTTCTGTTAATTGTAGCGTTGAATGCTGAATACTTCGGTTAATAGTGATAGAATAATTAATAATTGATTGTATTCATTACATAGTATCAGCAGATTAGGGAAAAGAACCTACCCTAAATAAATTTTACTCCAAAATTCGCCCCCCCCCCTTCCTCCACCACAACCGGCCGACCACCACCCTTTATTTCATTATTGTTCTTCATTTTTCGGTCAACAATGTCTGACTCCAAATTCACATTTCATCTCGCCTTTACCGTTTCTAACATCAAAACGCATATTTTCGTCACTCTTGAGATATAAAATGTTCACTATGCAACTTGGGTAGTGCTCTTTAAAATCTGTTGCCGTTCCCACCAAGTTATTCATCACATAATCCCACTGAAAAATGGCAAAGCAAAGGAGTTAAAAATCGATGATGAAAAAGAACTTTGGGAAACCTTTGATGCCACATTTCTCTCATGGATTTATGCAACTATCTCTTGTGATTTGTTGCACACAATAATAGAATCCGATTCTACGGCAATGGAGGCATGGAATCACTTGCGGGATATTTTTCAAGACAACAAAAATTCCCGAGCCGTCACGTTGGAGCAAAAATTCTCCACCACCAATATGGCGAATTTTTCGAATGCGTCGGCGGATTGTCAACGCCTCAAAGTCTTGTCGGATCAACTTAAAAATGTTGGTTCGCCGGTTACCAACAATCGATTGGTTCTACAATTGGTTGCCGGCCTTACCGACGCGTATAGTGACGTGTGAACGCTCATCCGACAAAGCAATCCTCTACCACTTTTTTATCAAGCCCGTTCTATGCTTATTCTTGAAGAGTCGGGTTACACCAAAAGGCCGCAACCGTCTCGAATTCTGTCATGATTGCCACCCTAACCAATGACACTGCTACCAATTTTGAGCCTATACAACAAAATCGGGGACAAAAAAGACGGAACGGTGGTAAAAATCGGAGTGGGAATAACTGAAATGGCAAAAATGGCGGCAACTGGAATTTCGGTGCCGGAGGACACGGCGGCAGGAGCAGCGAGACCGACGGCCAGCAGTGGTAGCCTCGGCAACAGTGGGGTGGCGGCCCAACCCAGTGGGCCAGGCAGTGGCCTTAGGCTGTGCCACCCTGCCCAGTTCCGTCGGGTAATTGGGCCAGGCCCAGGCCCAGTCCAAGACTTGTCCAGGTTACCGGTAGTTAACAACAAGGCTATGGGCCTTCTCCTTTTGGTCCACGAAACGGTGGCGGACCGAGCTGCTTTGGGTCATTGCCGAACAAGTGGCAAGAGGCCTATTAGGCAGTGGCCAGCCCAACAGATATTGAGTCCCACATGCACACTCTCGGACTTAATTCGCCAGACGCAAATCGGTACATGGACACCGGAGCGACGTCTCATATGACGTCCTCCCAAGGTAATCTCTCGTCCTATTTTAATTTGAGCAAAAATAATGGTATAATTGTCGAAAATGATCATTCTATTCCAATTCGTGGTTATGGTTCTACCAAATTGACTCCACCAAACCCACCCTTAATTTTAAAGAATGTCCTTCATGCTCCATAATTAATTAAAAACTTGGTTTCGATTAGAAAGTTTACTACTGATAATTGGGTATTTGTTGTTTTTAACCCTTTTAGATTTTTCGTGAAGAATTTTCAGACGGGGATGCTTCTAATGAGATGTGATAGTCATGGGGAGCTATATCCAATTACCACATCTAATCAACGAACAAAGTCACCATCCACTTTTGCAGCTCTCGCACCTTCATTATAGCATGAACGTTTGGGTCATCTAAGGGCAACTGTTTTAGCCTCTCTCAAATGAAATAATTTTATTTCATGTACTCCAACACGTAATTCAAGTTTGTGTCGATCATGTCCACTTGGAAAATATGTTCAAGTGCCATTTGTTTCATCTAATTCATGCACACTTGTGCCGTTTGATATTATTCATTGTGATATTTGGACATCACCCGTTTTGAGCTCTTCGGGCCATATATATTATTTGCTTTTACTATATGATTACTCTAAGTTTTTGTGGACGTTTCCTTTGGCTAAGAACTCAGAAGTCTTTTCCATATTTCTAACTTTTAGAGCATTCATCCGGAATCATATTGAACGGGATATTAAAAATATTCAATGTGATAATGATAGGGAGTTTGATAATGGACTTTTTTGGGATATTTGCATTCTACTGGTTTAACTTTTCGTCTTTCCTGTCCACATACTTCCTCTCAAAATGGAAAGGCAGAACGAAAAATTCGAACCATCAATAACATCATTCGAAATCCCTTGCCCATGCCTCACTACCACCATTTTTTTGGCATCATGCACTACAAATGACTACCTATATTTTGAACATACTTCCCCCCCAAAACTTGCCCTATCAAGCTCCACTAAAAATCCTATACTTAAGAGATCCATCTTATTCTCATTTACGGGTATTCAGGTGCTTATGTTATCCTCTTTTTCATCTACCACAATCACTAAACTTCAACCCCGGTCTACTCTTTGCATTTTTTGGGATATCCATTTAATCATTGAGGTTACAAATGTTACGACCTTTCCTCTAATAAAATAATAGTGAGTCGTCATGTTATCTTTGATGAGATACATTTCTCATTTACTAAAATGCATGAGTCTGTACCCCCTACCTATGATTTTCTAGATGATAGTATGCCCCCGTATTTATCCCAACATTTTTTGTATCAGATTGAGCCCACTGTTTCGGCGGACCAACATATTTTGGGTAATTTGGGCCCCGGACAATGGCCCAGCCGCGACAAACCAATGCCCAGCAAGCTGGGCCTCCCGTCCTGAGCCCAAACTTGCCTACTGGATCGACGAGCCTAACCTGGGTGCTTGGTAGTGGCTTGGGTCACGACCCAGTTCACTGCCGACTGCCAGGCAGTGCAGTCCCGTACAGTGGCCCATCTCAAAACACGGCCCAACGTCCAGTCACCCGTAGTCAACACGACATTGTCAAACCCAACACCAAATATAACCTACACACCCAAATTCCCAAATCACCTTTGCCTCGTAATCCTGTCTCTGCTCTTAATGACCCGAATTGGAAATTGGCCATGAATGATGAATTTAATGCTCTTATTAAAAATAGGACGTGAGAGTTAGTTCGTCGTCCCACTCATGCTAATGTAATTCTATCTATGTGGATTTTCAGTCACAAAGAAAAACCTGATGGCACTTTTGAGAGGCATAAAGCCCGTTTTGTAGGTGATGGGAAAACATAATAAGTTGGTGTGGATTGTGTGGAGACGTTCAGTCCGGTGGTCAAACCGGCAACTATATGAACGACCCTTAGCTTGGCTTTATCGAAGGCGTGACCTCTTCATCAGTTGGATGTCAAAAATGCCTTCCTCCACAGAGAACTTAATGAAACAGTGTACATGTAGCCTTTGGGATATAGGGACTCCAAATATCCCAATCATATGTGCCTGCTCAAGAAATCATTATATGGACTCAAACAAGCCCCCTGGGCCTGGTACAAACGGTTCACAAATTTTTTCACGTATTGGTTTTTCCAACAGCCGTCCGATCACTCTCTGTTTATCTATCGTCAGGGTAATAATATTGATCATCTTCTTTTATATGTGGATGATATTATATTAACTGCCTCATCAGATGCTCTTCGCAAGTTCTTCATGTCACAACTTGACTTTGAATTTGCTATAAAAGATCTAGGGCCACTACACTATTTTCTAGGAATGGCTGTGACACGTCATGCATGTGGTTTATTTCTATCCCAAAAGAAGTACGCAGCTGAGATTGTTGAACGTGTCGGCATGTCCTCCTGCAAACATTCGACAACTCCAGTAGACATTAAATCCAAATTGAGTGCATCATCCGACAAACCATTTGCTGATCCAACGCTCTACCGCAGCTTGGCATGGGCCCTGTAGTATCTGACATTCACCAAACCAAATATTTCTTATGCTGTGCAATAAGTGTGCCTTTTCATGCATAATCCGATGGATGATCATAAGCATGCTCTCAAACGCATTGTGCGTTACACTCACGGTACTTTCGAGTATGGCCTGTATCTATATCCATCGTCGACATCCACACTTGTCACTTATACGGATGCCGACCGAGGAGGATGTCCGGACACCAGACGCTTCACTTCTGGTTATGGTGTATATCTTGGTCCTCAAAACGGCAAGCAACATTATCCAGATCCAGTGCCGAAATAGAATACCGAGGTGTTGCCAATGTTGTGTCTGAATCGTGTTGGCTTCATAATCTTCTTCTCGAACTCCACTGCCCAATTACAAAGGCCACATTGGTGTACTGTGATAATGTTAGTGTCATCTACCTCTCTGGAAATCCGGTCAATCACCAATGCACTAAACATATTGAGCTGGATATTCACTTTGTTCGTGAAAACGTATCACACAGACAAGTGCGTGTTTTACATGTCTCGTCACACTATCAGATTGCATATATTTTTACTAAAGATCTTCCGCTTGTATTATTTGAAGACTTTCGGGACAGTCTCAGCATACGCCTGCATCTCGCTTCGACTGCGGGGGAATGATAGAATAATTAATAATTGATTATAATTAATAATTATTATAATTAATTTTCGAAGGTAAATGGTAGGTAAATTAGCATTTAAGTAGATAGATTAGATGACATATAATTAGCCTAATTATATCCTATTAGTAGTTATTAATAGTTTAATTATAGCCTAAGATGTTGCTCTACTTGTTGTATATTTACCTCATTTATGGAAGAATAGCATTGAGAAAAATAATCTTATCACTCTATTATTCTTACAAATAATTTGGAGGGTTTCTTGAAATGGAATAAGTTTTTCTTTTAATTAGTGGAAGCTTCATTGCTTGCTCCTTTCGCCGGCCTTAGTGGGTTAGTGGTCCATGTTATGGAAATAGCGGAGGCGAATTTGGGATAGGTTCGGTTATGAATCCATTACTTTCGAATTGAATCATGTACACATGCAAAAAAAGATTAAATACACATACGTATTATATGGTAACATATATTAGAAATGGGTTTAATTCTTAAAACTAAGCGCCAAAATAAGTAGTTATTTTCAGTTGTCTTAAAGTAAAGCAAGCGGGACCATATGTCCGGACCGATTTCGGTGCAAATCATTCAACATTCAAGCTTGATCCATTCTTGAAGTTTGGAGTTTGTACAATCTTTTTTGTCTTTGAAACCCAATTCTTATGTGGGTGAGACCACTCTCTTATTCTAACCCATTTACTAGTCCAATAAAAGATTTCTCAATATAAAGAGAAGGAAAAATCTTTCCACCATCAATAAGGGACATTTGCATTTCATAGAGGATAAAGGAGAAGTAAAAAAAGAAAATGAACCCACAAGGAAACTTTGGCTTTGCATTACCAATTAAGACTTACTAAACAAGGAATGAAATGAATAATTCCCACAATCCACACCCTTCTTCGTGGGCTTTAGAAATCAAAACCAGACCAAGCTCAGAAACAAGCCTGCTATTAAAAATGTTGAATTGGGATAGGAAATCATCATATGCCAGAAGCAAAACTATTTATTGAAGCTGTCAAATGACATCATTGATCACCTAGGGGTATGTAGGTGTTGTGACCTAGTGATCATTGAAATTAATTGAGAATCATGAGGTCTAAAGTTTAAATTTTAGCGGAGATAATAATATTAGTTATAGAAATTTTTACCTGTCCAACAATCAAATTATTTGAGAATAGAGTTATTCGGTATCTATGTTGGTGTAAGATTAATAGATATTTGTAAATTTAATTGAATTACGTGCAAATTGATCTAGACACTACAATAGTAAAAAATAAAAAAAAAACCACCATTCATTGAAGACTAAATCTGCCACACTGATTTCAGCAAAGTCTTAAGTACTCTCAATGTCATGAAATGAGGTCCTCCTCATGCAAAGTGAGGATTTTATTCTCACATCAGAGTTTTGAATGTCTTATTGGGCAGACCAAGTGATCGACACATCTCTTTTACAGTGCAGTTATTGCAGAGAACTTGCAGGAAGCAATTGATCACATTCTAACCTCACCAAATTCTTGCACAAATAGTCCAAACTTAAAACCTTGGTCTGCAATCACCGTGGTTTTGAAAAAGAACTCATATAAGGAGTACAACAATAACATATCCAGTGAAATCTCACAACGTAGGGTGATGTATAGTGTATGCAAATCTTACCTCTACCTTGATAGATAGAGCGGCTGTTTTCGGGAGACTCTCAACTCAAATGATATAAGGAGTGAGACTAATAATTGGAGAAGGACAAATGGTCAAATTTGTACTAATTCTATTCGAAATTTAGTAATTTTGCATCCATTAAACTTTTGGTCCAATATTCTAAATATTTTTGAGACTTGAAGGCTATCTATTTCATGCTAGAGCTCCATTAATGAAAAGAAACAAGTACGAAACTATTTGCTACCAACAAAAACATGAATGAATAAAAAGTGTAACATAAGATAAAATTGAGCAATTATGAATAATGCTAATTTCGTCCCTTTTCCGGTCTTCCTCTAAAGATCTTAGTTTTTTGCATTAAAAATAGTGGGCTTATTGAATACTTTCTCCGGATAAAAAAGAATGTTCAGTTAGCCTTTTTTTCTTGGTAAAAAAAAAGAGTGTCCACCTACTAAATCAGGAAAGAATTAACTTTATTTTTTCAAAATTTTCCCTATTAATTGTTATGTGATCAAATTCCAATACCTATTTAATCAGGACAGTTTAATCAAATTATTTATTTTTATCTAGAAGTTAGTATTTTTTTAAGAGGTGTTCAAATGACTAAATGAACATTCTTTTTGATCTGGATGAAGTATTTATTGAGAACAAATTCTTCAAGTGCATTGATTGCGTTTATTAATTAAAAAGCACTTCCTTAGTAAGAAGTGCAAGTTAGTACAAACATATAAACTAAATTCTACAAATATTGCTAAACTCAACTTTTTCAAGGACCTGTTTTTTTTTTCTTTTCTATATAAGCTAACAAGAAGATAAAGTAGAAATAAGATAATTAATGTTGATAATTTCATTATTTCCGTTATTGTGAGAAAATATTTTTGCAGTGGTAATTGAGAAAAGCTGGTGAGACAGTGTTTGTATCGAGGAAATGGTAAAGACAGTTTTCTGTAAAGCTCTGTTTGTTTTGAGGAGTTAAAGATTGATTCCCAAACAGGGAATGAAAAGATATGAGGAGTCTTCTGTGGTTGTATGAACCGTTGGATCAGCGAGGTTGAATGGCCATGATTAATTCATATGTGACGGTTTTGTTGATAGCATCTGACGGTCTACGTTGGTCAAAGTGCCTATCCTGGTCAAGAGTCCACGTGGACTATCACGTACTACATTTTGTCAAACATATTATGGTAAATGGTAAAAGTTTGCTCGCTTCGGTTCCCACAAATCATACTAATTTACTATGACAAATTATGAATTAAGATAAAACACATGTAATTTATTATAATATTATATGTAAACACATGTAATATGTATTGATTTTATATATATATATATGAATTTCTATTTTGGTAAAGTGCTACCTTTCCGAAATTCCATCAAATAATGATGGATAAAACACAATGTAACAATATTTAGCAAATACGCATTTATCTTTAAGAATATGTTTAAAAAATATAAAATGAAAATCGATTTAATATTTTCTTGCCATAGAAATAAAATAGAAATATCAATATATTGAAATAGAGTAAGATAAAATAAGATAACATGGACAATATCAGGCCAAAAATGTTATTTTCCTTAAAAATGATTTGGAAGAGTGATTGGGATAAATTAGATGTTTATCGTTTTTCTCTGACTCAAAATGCTATAGTTTTGAAATGGAAATTTTTCTTTAGCAATTTATGAAATGCGAAATTTGACTCTTAAGGACGGCATAATCATACCTTGATTTTTGAACTGTAGATATATTTCAAATTAAAACAGAATCGAATTACATGAACTCTGAAAATTGAGAAAGTGAGTATGTTACAGTATTGCATATTACATTGAAGTTGAAGAAAGATCACACCTTATCTTATAGATTGAATTATACATTTAAGCTTAAAAGCAAAATTTTACATTTGCTATACAAAATTTAAATTAAATAAGGCTTTCACAATACTTATATATCATATGAGAGGTATGTATATTTTGATATTTTATGATGGAATGCAATCTTTTCAATAGTTTAAAAAGGTAAGGACAAAAAATGCTCATTATACGAAATTAATAATATTTGTCATTTGATCATAGTTTAGTCCAATCATACATTCAGTAAATTTATTGAGCCAAATATGCCCTTATTTCATACAAAATCTAACGGAGTATAACTACAAGACTAATTGGAGGATATATATGGAGCTAAAAAAATACATTGAGAAAATATTTAGTTCAATTTAATTTCTAACTGCAATTATGTAATAACTTGATTAAATTATAGTGAATTTTCTCACCAATTTAAGGCATCTCATGGAATACATTCTGGACAATTTTAAACGACTTAAAGGGCCATTTTGTGAAACTTAAATCAGAAGCTTTTGAAAAAGCTACAACAAGCATAATATCATAAAAAATGAGAAAACATTACATTACTCACTACTAAAAAATAACATTTAGTGACATACCACATTCCGTCGCTAACTACCAACAAATTTACTTGCTTATCTATGAAATATCGCATTGTTACTAGCCTTTCCGGAAACGGAGTAGTCATTTTGTAGCGAGAATAACAATTAAAATTTGGTTCATTCTAGAGAGACAGATTAGCAACGAAATCTACCCTCCATCACTAAATATTAGCGTGAAATTTTGGTGCCTTAATTTTTCCTACAGATTTAGCAACAAAGGGCTGGTTATTATTTTAAAAAAACTCGAGCTATTATCGTAGCGACGAAAACGTCTGTCGCTAAACGTTGTTTTTTAGTGACTTTAAACACAAAATGCATTTCTGCTGCATAAAAAAACATAATTAAACCTACCGATTGCTTCAACAATATACTTATATAAACAATTAGAAGTAGAACATTGAGACAGTTCATAAATAATTGAGAGAAATAAATGAGAAAGATGACTTCAATATTACTACAAACTTACAATTAGCTCAAAATTTACCAAAATTAAAGGAAAAAGCTAAACCTACTTGAACAGATTTAAGAAATTGGAAGAGAGGCTAGGGTTCGGTTAAGAATGGGGTTGAGTTTGAGTAAAATTCTAACGGTTGAAACAGGCTTGAGAAGGGCGGAGGGGGTCAGGGGTGGTACACTAATAAACGGAGGATAAGTATTGTGAATATTGCATAATTGAAGGATATTTTGACCCTTTTCCACCAATTTAAATGATATACAATGCCAATATAATGGACTTATACACTATTAGTGTAGTTTAACCAATAATAGCAACCATCAACAAAAGTCATGGTAGAGTGGTAAGTACTCCTTCATCTTTAATCAGAGGTCTCGGGTTTGAGTCCCCTGGATACAGAGTCACCTTTGTTAGGGAGGTAAAATTTAATAGCAATTGTCATGGACCGACTCCTTCTTAGCATCATCGGCACACTAATAGCCTGTGTGACACCCATAATTCTGGCAACTACAAGCCAGCTGTCACACCCCAAACTGGGGGGTGTGGCCGACACCCGACGCCTGAACGACCCGAGCGTACCACATGTATATCATAATCTGAGCATACAACGATCTGGGCCGCCAAGATCTTAGAATGATCAATATAAGGAAAACTGAATATGACAATCTGATATAAGGACAACAAGGCCAACATATATACAGCAAGGCCGTTAAGGCTGCAATGAGAGAACTATGTATACACTTAATCTACAAGCCTCTATGGAAAATATAACTATGATGTGACCGAGACAGGGCCCTGACCTACCCATCTACTGTACATGTACCAGACTCAGCTCCTGACTCTAACTCGGTAGCTTCGGATGGAGTGAAGCTCACCACCCAATTCGCATTACTCAACCAGCTCCTATAGGGGAGGCCTGTCTGCATCTCTATATGAATCTGCAGCATGACATGTAGTGCCTTAGATAAATGGGATGTCAGTATGAATAAAATGTACTGGTATGTAAAGCATGAATAGCAGTATGAAACTGTAAGCTGTAAAGAAAAGCATAAGAGCAATATGAAGAGATAAGCTGTAAATGAAAGCATAAGTAACATGGATGTCATATGAGACGAATAATGAAACTCTGAAACTCAAATACAACCTGTCTGGATAAGCCTTATTGTATAAACTACCTTTGACTTATAGCACGAGATGTGTAGCATGTCACTACCATCAGGTATACTATGAGGTGTATGGATGGATGCATATATAAGTGTCTACCCGACCAACTATAGCGCGATGCGGTGTGTATAATGTACATGTACAACTACCCACCGACTATTTGCAATGGTGGCGTGAATCTTATATATATATATATATATATATATAGTAATAATAGCACTTAAGGCCTCTTTTAAACTCAGAACTCTTTGACTTTACTTTTGGAACGACTTTTAGTCGACTTTGACAATTAACTCTTTAGAATGCTTCCTTCTGAGAACTTATGATAAGATAATCCAGTATCCAAACACAATGATCATGAGCATAGGAGTAATCAATGAACACTTCTCGGCAAGAGGTTTTGATATACAATAAAATGAAGTTTTTGACGTTTCTTTTTTAAAATAATAACTCTTTGGATTTCATGCTTTTGAAAGAAATGGATAGTCCTACATACCTGCGTTACTTAGTTAATGACGTCACACGAACCTCCGAATGCTTTACGAACGATTATCTATACCATACAGAGGTTTTGTATTCGGATACGATTGACAAATTAAGAATCTATTCATTGGGACAATTTAACGAACACCTAACATGTATACTTCTCTAATTATAGTGTTTATGGCTTCTATCCATGTCACATACTCCTTTTCAACACAACTCCAACAACACCAATATCAACACAATAATAATTACCATAACAGCAACACAACAACATCAACAACAAGATCATCATACATAATCCATAACTTCTATATCCTTCAACTCAAGCCATGATCAGTTCCAAGTTAGCTTAAGAAATATCCACGGTTCATACAAGTTCTTTCATGAATTTTTGACCCAATTATCATAAATTTTCTTTATCCATTGTTCTAAAAAAAGCAATGAAAAACTTAAGACTATCAAGAACATCAATAACATACCTTCAATCAGCTAAGAGAAGTTTGCACCATAAACTTCTTTTCAACACCAAGGATTCTTCACTCATTACTCCTATGGATGTTTCCAAGCTTGTACACATGGTGTATGTATTGTTGTCTCATTGCGGCCTCGTCGGCCTTTTTGTATTTATGTTGGCCTTGTTGTAGTTATATCAGATTATCATATTCAGTTTCTCTTATATTGATCATTCTGAGGCCTTGGCGACCCAGATCATTGTATGCTCAGATTAAGATATACATGTGGTACGCTTGGTCCATTCAGGCACCGAATGCTGGACACACACCCCAATACTTTTTGTATACCCCATACTTTTTGTAGAAATAGAAGTTTCCAGTCTTGGTGCCGGTTACACAACCACCTCTTTTGCCCCAATAAGCACGGTTGCTCATCAACCCCTACATGCGCTAACTACCAGCTCTCTACCACCAAGTTGCTGAAGATTCAGGATCTCCGGTCATGCGGAACATGATTCAAGAAGAAGACCATGAAATTCCATCTTCCTCAGACCGAGTTTCTTCTTCACGTAGGGATGAATTGGTAGATGTGTACCCGACCCCGGTAGCACAACCAATAGAGTTTTGAATCATAACCTTCTATTTCCCTAATGACTACCATATTTGTTTTAAGCCCGTTAGAATGGCTAACTATATAAAGCACATGGCCTTAGACAAGGATAAGAGGAAGACTCACCGGGTATTCTCTAAATGCGTTATTAATGATGGGATGCACACTGCAGCCAAGGTACCACTATTTTCTGATATGTTCATGCTTTATTTATCTCCGCATAACCTCATCTGATAATTGTGCCCCTTTTTCGGGACAACTTTCTCTGCTACGAGGGGCTTCGCGTATGATTGAAGAAAAAGTCGCTCTGCAGACTGAAAGGGACAATGTCGTTCACCGGCTGACGGTGGCAGAGGTGAAACTTGCCAAAGTAGATGAGCTACGCAGAAAACTTAAGCATCTGGAGGAAGATAAAGAGGCCTATAGACAACAGGTTACTTTACATGAGGACCGGGCTAGGGATTGATAGAAAAAGTGGAATGAGGCATCTAACAGTATGTCATATCTGACAATACGCCTTTCTGGATTTAAGGTTGATGTGGGCACCTTCTCCGAACGTATCTAAATTAAAGAAACAAAAATAGAAGCTCTGAAGAAAGAGACCGAGTCTGTGAGGTTTCGTCTTTCTGCTTCAAATGCTCAGAATGAGAGAAAATAGTAAGAGATTGCTGAGTTGACTCTAGCCAACAAACTCTTTTATGCTACCAGCACCGAGCTTACTCAAGTTGTTCAAGTTGTGAAGGAAGAAGTACATGCCACCATTGACAAATATACTCTGGCCATGATCAAGAATGTCTACATGATGCGCTGTAAGGATTTGGAGGCAATGAAGATCAGGATTATAAATATTGACGAGGAGATCATCAAGGCTCGATAGTTAGAGATAGCCTATGCAGACAGCCCCGATGGATCTCTACCCATGAAAGAAGACAATGCTTCATTCGAGGGGACCGAAGATGAGGAAGTCCTCCCGAATGCTAAAGCTCCTTACTCCCTAGAGCATGTGCCTTCTGTCTCTAATAATGTAACTGGTGCATCAGCCTTAGACCAGCCTCATTCAGTCCCTACTTCTCAGAATTCTTTGGAAACACCAAGAACACCACTAGAAACATCCCATGTGGACCATGGAGTGGACAGGTCGTAACCTTTCGCGCGAGTTTTTATTTTAGTGTTTCATTTTGTTATCGGGTCAATTTGGGGCCCGGTTAGTATCTTTTATATCCGGACTGGTTTCAGTCTGGAAGAACATGAATGAATGAATTTCCCTTCCTCAATTCTGCTTCAAGTTTTCACTCTTTATTTATTTTCATAAGCAAGCATTAGTTCAAACTTCATTACTTTGCTTTATGACCCAAAATATAGCTTTGAGGTTTTCTTTATCAGAATAGGATAAGACTTGAAGTTTCCAGACTTTCCAATAACCTTAATCGAATTCCAAAGATGTATTTTTCTTTCCATATTTAAACCAGGTCCTCTTATGGCCTCCAAAGTTAGTTCCGGACTTAACTTGTCTCCCAACAACTTAAAACTCTGGTACTTCTGGTATTCGGAGCTTTAACTTTTTATTAAGATTTTAATAAGAGAGAGCCCTTATTTTTAATTGTGTTGTAGAAAAGAATGTCTCATGTTCATTATGGCATGAAATTTTTGATATGCTTAATATAACAACATACATTTTATGCTCGCGATGACAAAAATTTATTAATCATAAAAGAAGATTTCATTGATTCCTTTGACTTACAAATGTGTAGACAATTACAAGAATAATCTACCTGCTATCTAGTATGGTCAGTCCGCCTACTATCTAGTATGGCCAGTCCGTCTGCTATCTAGTGTGGTTAGTTCGGTTACATATATGCTGAATATCCGGACAATCCCTAACATCTCAGAAGTCCCAGTGTTGGTGCTCCTTAGAAGCGTTAAAATTTTAAAATCTTTACTCCATTCCGGGTGTATATGCCCTAGTATCTGAGACTTCATGCTATGAAGACTTAGATACTGGATAATTTTCTTCGGTAGTAAGATTATGAACATGCTTATATCGTGATGCTGCCTCATTAAAAATCTTGCTGGAAAATTCAATATGGACAAAAATCAGTTGAATGAAAAAAAGTGCAATGCATGCTTTGATCTACTACACATAGTATTTCTTCAAATGACTTACATTTCAATTGCTATGAAGTAAATTTCCTTGTTGGTCAACTAGCTGATAAGCTCATTTACCAGCAATACCGGTTATAGTGTATGTCCCTTCCCAGTTTGCTCATAGCTTTCCAGCATTACACTCCCGGGTACTATGATTAACTCTCCGGAGCACCAAGTCTCCGAGTTTGAAGTGTCGGAGATTTATGCGCCGGTTCTAGTAACGCTTCATTCTTTGATTTTGAGCCACCATCCGGATGTATGCTAAATCTCGACGTTCCTCAAGCAAATCCAGGTATAAGGACATTGTCTATGCATTTGATTCTTCCTCAGCCCAAAGATATCTCAAGCTGGGAGTTCCAACTTCTACCGGGATCAAGGCTTCTGTACCATAAACCAGGGAAAAGGGAGTTTCTTCGGTGCTAATTTTTGTTGTGGTTTGATATGCCCATAAAATCTATAGTAGTTTGGACAACCAGTTTTCCTTTGCAGCCTCCAATTTCTTCTTCAAATTCTAGATTATAGTCTTGTTTGTTGACTCTGCTTGTCCATTTGCGCTGGGATGATAGAGTGTAGAGGTGATCCGCTTGATATTCAATTCATCAAAGAAATTTGTGACCTTCGCACCGATGAAATTCTGGCAATTGTCACAAAGCTATCTCCTTAGGGATGCCAAAACGACAAATAATATATTGTCAAATGAAATTCTTCACCTCTTTCTCTCGTATCTTTATGTAAGCCGCAACTTCAACCCATTTAGAAAAATAGTCAAACATTAAAATAATTTGAGATACCTATTCTGAAGCCGCTGGTAAGGGTCCGACGATGTCCATCCCCCACTTCATAAACGACCATGAGGGCACTACCAGATGTAGATCTTTTCCCGGTCGGTGTAAAAGTTGTGCATGTCGCTGACACTTATCACATTTTCGCACAAATGCCTTCGTATCTTCATTGATCCAGGGCTAATAGTAACCGACCCTCATGAGCTTCCTCATTAGGGATTCTGCTTCTGAATGATTTCCACATATGCCTTCATACACTTCTCTCATCACGTTATCTGCTTCATCGGGGCCTATGAACCGGACTAGGGGATCGTAAAAACACATTCGGTAAAGTTTTCCGTCCACGATAGAGTACCGGGCGGCCTTGGTCCTCAGAGCTCTGGATGCCTTTGGGTTCTCCGGGATCTTTTCGTTCATGAGATAATCCAAAAATTCATTCCTCCAGTCCCAAGTTAGGCTGGTTGAATTTATTTCACCATATCCAATGGAATCCAGTGCCGAATGCAACAATTGAACAACCAACTCGATTCTAGAACCCTCGGCCTCCGTGTTGGAGCCTAAATTTGCGAGTGCAACCGTCTCTGTGTTTTTCTCTCGGGGTATATGCACCACCGTCCATTCTTGAAAATGGGACAACAGCTTCAAAGCCTTTTCAAGGTATCTCGACAAACGCTCTTATTTGGCCTCGAACACTCTGTGGACTTAGTTCACTACCAGCAACGAGTCATACTTGACTTCGATATTTGTGAACCTAGCCCCAGGCTAGTTCTAAACCTCCAATCAAAACTTTGTACTATGCTTCATTGTTAGTCAATGGAACACTATGTATTACTTGCCTCAAGACTTCACCGGTGGAAGTTCGCAATACAACACCCAAACGGGTCCCCTTGATGTTGGAGGCACCATTTATAAATAGTGTCCATATCTCGGGGGCAGTCCCCAAGACCATAATAGCCTTCTTTTTTGCGTGTGGGGTTACTCCTGGACTGAAATCAGCCATAAAGTCTGCAAGGACCTGCGACTTTATTGCAGTTTGGGGTCTGTACTCAATATCAAATTCACTTAATTCTACTGCCCATTTATCCAAGAGCCTGAATAGTTGGGGCTTATGCAAAACATTTTTAGAGGAAAAGTTGTAGTAAGGCAATTGTGTGGCATTGAAAATAAGGCCGAAGCTTCCGCGATGCCATTACTAAGAAAAAAGTCAATCTTTCAAGTAATGGGTACCTTGTCTCAGCCCCTAACATTACTCTACTGACGTAATAAATAAGAAATTATGTACCTTTTTCCTCCCTCATCAATACTGCACTAACCGCTACTTCTGAGACTGTCAAGTATATAAGCAGTTGCTCTCCATCCTTTGACTTTGACATGAATGAAGGGCTGGATAAGTACGTATTCAGGTCCCATAAGGCTTGCTGGAATTCAGATGTCCATACAAAGTCGTTCTTCTTCTTTAAAAGTGAAGAAAAATCTATGATTAAATTTTCTTAAGGCCGCCATGCGACTGGTCAATCGCTGCATTACTTTAACATCTTACACTATGTCTGGTATGTCTTCGATAACCTTTATTTTATCAGAATTTATCTCGATCCCCCTCTGGGAAACCAAGAAACTTAAGAATTTTCCGGAGCCAACCTCGAGGCACACTTCTTAGGATTCAGTTTCATGTTGTACTTCTTCAGTACCTCAAAGGTTTTCTACAAATGACTTAAATGTTCTTCTGCATGAAGACTCTTAACAAGCATAATGTCTATATATACTTCCATTGTTTTACCTATTTGCTTTTCAAACATTTTATTTACTAGCCTTTGATATGTGGCTTCGATATGTTTTAGTCCAAAAGGCATAACATTGTAACAATAAGTACCGGAAGTAGTTAAAAAATGTTTTTCTTGGTCTTCCGGGTGCATCCTTATTTGGTTGTACCCGGAATACGCATCGAGAAGACTCATTATCTCATGCTCGACCATAGCATCGATTATCTGATCTATGTTCGGTAACGGAAATGAGTCTTTAGGACATGTCTTATTTAAATTCTTGTAATCAATGCACATTCTAAACTTGTTTCCCTTTTTAGGTACTACAACTACGTTTGCTAACCAGACCGGGTATTTTACCTTCCGGATTAATCCTATATTGAGTAGTCTAGCTACCTCTTCCTTAACAAACCTGTTGCAAAGTCGGTCATTTTTTTTGTCGTATCGGAGGGAACTAAGATCCAGGCCCAACTTATAAGTTGTGACTTCTAGAAGAATATTTGTCATATCTTTATGAGACCATGCAAAGCAATCAATGTTAGATATAAGATATTTAAGAATTAAATTTTGGAGCTCCGGGATCAATCCAGTGCCTAGGTATACCTTTCTAACGAGAGTTTCTGGATGTAATGTGATCTGCTTTAATTTCTTTACAGTGGACTTGGTGGCATTTGATTCATTCGGTACCTAAAAGTATTTGGGTACTTAATACCGGTATGAAAACTCCTCTTCCAGATGGGCTGATATTATTTCTACTCGCGGACCTTGGTGAACCTCTTATAGTATCGACTCCACTTGTTGTAATTGCTATTTGGGGTCTGCGTCCACCTGCGGTTCATTTATGGCATACATCTCTCTGGCAGCGGGTTGTTCACCTCGAATTTGCTGAATCCATTCCGGTGTAAGGAATTTCACCAACTGATGCAATGTTGATAGGACCGCATTCATGTCATGTATCCATGGTCTCTTAAATATTGCATTGCACCTCATGTCCCCATCAAGGACGCAGAATTTTGTCATCTTAATAACCCTCATTACGTCCACCGGTAGGTCCACTTCCCTCTTTGTGGTCTCACTTGACATGTTGAAACCTGAAAGAGTTCTGGCAGCCGAAACTATCTTGTTCATCATATTCATTTCTTCTACAACCTTTAGCCTAATTATGTTGGTTGAGCTTCCGGGATCAATTATAACTCTTTTCACTTGGAAGCAGTCGATAGGCAATGCGATTATCAATACATAATTATGGGGAAAGATTACACCGACAATGTCTTCTTCAGTGAACGTGATAGTATGTTCGTCAGGTATCTCTCGAAATCTCTTTTCCCGGATCACAGAAATTTTCATCTTTTTTACCGCTGTAAAAGATGTGGCGGCAATCATTGATTCACCACATATCATGTTTATAACATGAGGTGGAGCAGCCAGATTAGGCTTATCTTATGCGGATGGTCCTCGCTCATAGTTGTTCCGAGCTCTCTCGCTCAAATATTCTCGGAGATGGTCCTTGCTTAGCATTCTTGCCACCTCTTCTCGTAGATATCTGCAATCCATAGTTTATGCCCGTGAGTGTCATGGAAATCGCACCAAATGGATTGATCTCTTTTACTCGAATCAGACTGTAGTGGTTTCGGTGGTCGAGATGTCGGATGAATTTTTAACACCATCGCCATCTATTCTTCATAGATATTGAAATTATATTCGGATAATTTTGGATATCTGACACCCTTAGATGAATTACCTTTCTCAGAATTCACCAATCCTTAATTATATCGCCTAGAGCCTTCTTTGTTATTTGATATATCAAATGAGCGGGAATCTTGTCCACCTCATTGCTTTTCGGTGGGAGGATAAGGTTGATAACAGTTTTTTTGAGGAATTCCCTTTCTCTAACTTTGCGAAAATACTTTCGGCTTTAGTCCCAAGCATATCATCCTAAATTTGGATCTTGGACTCATACAACTTGTGCACGTCTTTTCAAGTCGTAGCCTGAAATTCCAAAATATGTTCTTTAAGCTTTCATGAAATATCTGAACTTGAAGGATTCAAACTCTTTATGAAGGCTTCTGCAGCCCATTCATTTGGGACTGCGGGTAGTAGCATCTGTTCTTTCTAGAACTGAGTAACAAAGTCTCTAAGGAGTTTTGTTTCTCCTTATGCAATTCCGAAAATATTCGCCTTGCGTGTTTTCACCTTCTGAGCCCTCCCTCCCCCCCGCATGAGCCTTTATGAACATATCGACTAGATGGGCAAATGAACCAATAGAATGCTCAAGGAGTTGTGAATACCATATCAGAGCCCCCTTAACAAGTGTTTCATCGAACTTTTTGATCAGATCGTTTCCTTTCACGATCGTAGTATAGGCTATGATATGCTCATGTGGATCAGTAGTTCCATCATACTTGGCCACAAAAGGCATTTTAAATCTTTTTAGGATCAATTTGAGCGCAACCTCTGGCTTATATGCCAATTGAACATACTTCTTTGCATCCGGACCGTCAACCACGGAAAGAGCCCTCGATATTTGATTGAACTGGCGCTGGAACTCTTTAGCAGTTTTTTTTTTTGCCTTCTCTGCATTGGTATCAACTTTGCTTGTCATGTCCTTCGTGAATTTCTGGACCTTTTTCTGGAACGAGTTTTCAGAGACTTCACTCTCTGAACCATCATTTGCAAATCTGCCTTGATCATCACTGATTTTGCCTTGACCATCACCGTTTCTGCCTTGACGACCACCGGTTTTAGTAACGGTCGTCCGTTATGATGCAAACAGCTCTTATCCTTCTTTATTACCGGTACCGGCCTTGCTTGTGTCGCCCCCGATTCCATACATATGAACCAGTAGCGCTGTAATCTGACGTGGGTTTGACTCAGCATCATGCTCCACATGCCAAGCCATAATTCGTACAGATGTCTTATACGAATTTTGCTCTATACATCGTCAATATATTAACTTGATTCCCCCTCCCCCTTTTTAATAATTAAATAAAAAATGAATCATTAAAAAGGTTTTTTACTTCCATTTGTGGAGTGCCAAAGAGTCACTAATGAAGTGAAAAGGTAAAAGGTTGTACACATTCCATATGAAGGTAGTACATTTTGACAGTAAAATAGGATATAAAAAGGCAGCCTGGTGCACTAAGCTCTCGGTATGCGTGGGGGTTCGGGAAAGGGCCGGACCACAAGGACCAGACCACAGTAAAATAGGATAAATTGCAGTAATTTTATTACTCCTTTTTTGTCGTGCTCTCTAAAAAAATTAGTAGGCGTTTGATCATGAAAATTAAATATTTTTACTTTATTTAAATTTTTGAAGTTGGAGTTGAGATGAAGTTGTGTTTGATTATATTTTTTACAAAGAATATTTGGTTGTTTGAATGTATTGAAAGTGAAAAAAGTTAAAATAACGTTTTAAAAATTGTATTTGGAAATTTTCATGGTCAAACGATGATTTTCAAAAGAAAGTGAATTTTTTTCTTCAGAAAAGCGTGAAAAATTCTCATGGCCAAACGGGTTTAAGAAACAAGATATTTATAAAGTACATATATTTTGTGCTTTACATAACTAATATAAGTTGTGTGTGACTTCTTTTTATTTCACAAATTAATGACTTCAAAGTTTGTGGGCCCAAAAGTATAAAGTTTTTATGAAATACATATCCTTTGTATGGATGTCCATACACATGCACTAACATTTTGTATGTAACATGTACCTATTAATTTGGGCACTTAATATTTGTAACCTCCATCAATTAATTTGAGCACTTAATATTTGTAACCTCCATTGGATGATTCCATCTTATAAATTGGGATGTTATTCACATTTGAAGGTAGACTAACATACACTTGAAATAAGAAGAAAGTCTCATCTTCCTCTCTACTTCTTTGTCTACATCTCTTGTCTTATATTGCTATTGCTATCATTTTATAACACGTTATCAACACGAGACTCTGCCTTGAACACTTATTTTGAAAAAATCAAAGGTATGTGTTTTACAAATCCACCTTAACAATGGTATCATATTGATTTCTCAATCTTGTGGATATCTGCAATTGTTTGGTTTCAATATATGAAACTCATCAATATGAGTGTGCCGAATTAATTAAATATTGGTCATTGAATTCACACATAGCTTGATTCTATTTTATATATGGTGATGTTTACATAGTTACTATTTAATATGGCGATGGTAATGATTACATTCCTATATATTGAGATTTAGAAAGAGATGTTTAGTTTTCCCCCCCAAATGCAACGAATGGATGTATTGAAGATATGTTAGAGAAAATTTCTCCACATCATATATATGCCTCAATTTGCTCCTGAAGTAGCAAGATCTTAAAGAAGTTCTAAGTTATCATTATTTGATATGTTTAAGGCATGTTGAGATATGTTCCATTCCTGAAGAATGGAAACTTTTGATAAATGTTATAAGTACAGATCCATTTCTTGAAGTGAATGTGACAATATGTAGTAAAGCTTATATATACGAATGTGCATTTGATTGTGAAGTTATCACGACTGACCTCCAGAAGATGTATAATAATTGAGCAAAAAATATTCTAAATATTTTATGCTTTACTCCTGAAGTAGTAAACTCCGAATTCTGCTCCCGAAGTAGCAAATTTTAAACTCTACTCCTTAAGTAATAAATCTTTGAACTTTACTCCGGAAGTAGTAAAACTTTAAATTTTACTCTTGAAATAGTAAATCTAAAATTTACTCTTGAAGTAGTGAATTCAAAATTTATTCCCGAAACAGTAAGTCTCTGAAATTTACTCCTGAAGTAGTAGAACTCTTAAATTTACTCTCGTATTAGTAGAATTTTGAACCTTACTCCCGAAGTAGTAGAATTTCGAACCTTACCCCCGACGTAGTAGAACTTTGAATTTACTCCCGAAGTGGTAAATCTTTGAACTTTACTCCCCAAGGAGTATGATTTTGAATTTTACTTTCAAAAGAGTTCAACTTTGAAATTTACTTCTTTTACTCCTCAAAATCTGTTATGATTTTATAATGCATGTAAAGTTTTTTCTTATTTTCTTGCAAGCTTCAGTTTTAGTTATATAAGGTGACAAAATAACGACGGAAATATTTATATTTAATTTGTTGTCATTTTCTTAAAGTGTTGGGATGTACTACTACCAGGGGATGATTTTATATGTATTTTGATGATCTAGAAGTATTGGTATGATTTTTGACAAGCGGAAAAGTATTTGAAAATTATATTGAAGCGGTTTTTTCTTGTGGTTGAGTGAAATAATAAGCTATTAAAAATAATTATGTATAAAGCGCATCTAAATGGCCAGGTTTCATTTCCCGAAGTGAATGAAGAAATACCACAACACACCTCCTGCAGAGATTGAATAACAAAGGATATAAATGTTATTTTGTGGTATGAAGGTCATTGTTCCATGTACCTGTCACACGTCTAATCATCTTGAAAACTTTTATTATGTATCATTCTAAGGCAAAATGATATAAATTGTGTAGAATACTATCTATTGTAACCACATTGATATATTATGGTTGATGTCGCAACTTTGATGATAAATATTCGAATGTTAATGGTATTCTCCTGAAGGAGATGTTTGAAATACTAAAGTTTAGAACTTACTTTTCATTATTTATAAATTGTATTATCTTTAAATGTCCATTTAATTACTATTCCAATAGTGTCTAACTATAATTTATTTTATGATACCAGCAATATCTAAGAAATATTTAGTTGTACAAAATTAATGATCAAGTGCTCCAGAAGAGCTAACTATAACTATTTATCTAGAAGATCATGACACAAATAGTGTCCAAATAATATGTGTGATTATGGAGAATAAATTAGAGGCTCATGAAGAGCTTATATACTATTATGTAATTTGTTCTAAATTGTAATAAACGTAGTTGTTATGATCGAAACACAAGTTGTAGTAAACCCGAAGTTTACTAAAGTAAATAGAATATCATATTGAAGCTATAATTAATCGGAGAATTAAATATCTTCAAAATTATAGTGGGCAAGAAATATGTATGTGAATGATTACCCTCTTTATTCTTTAAATTGGACTACACAAATATAAACATGATGAAATCATATGTCACGGTAAACCAGAAGTTTATTAGTACACAAAAAAAATTCATGTCATAGTAAATCGGAAGTTTACTAAAACAAATAGCACATGACATGGTAAACCTGAAGTTTACTAGTACAAATAATTTATCAATTGACGTGACAATTTTGGTTGTCCTGATTTAAATCTGATGTGCTAAGTTTGTATTCGAAATATATTGAAGAACTAGAAGATTCTTCAAGAATTAATTTGCTTATTCTCATGATAAGTTGATTACACCAGCTAATGTTGGGATTGAATTCCCTAAATTTTGAAAAATATAAAAGGTGAATAAGGGCCCATTCACCTGTTATGTGATGTCTTAAATAGATGCATCGATAAGACGGTCACATGTGCGTTTATTGTCAACCCGCATTTTGACATATGCAAAGTTACTTGCTTAAAATAATTGAGTTGAGAGCACAATTTTCAGATTATGTAATCAAGATAATTCATCTTGTTAATGCTGGTTTATATTCAAGTTGGTTTAGCGTTGAATACCTCCGTTAAATAGCTAAAGCATTGCGAATGAGAACAAATCTTCATGTGTTGATATGAAATATGATATATTGCATACAACGCCGTTTGTATGCTTCAGACTAATAAATTATGATAAATTCTCCCCTCACAATTGGTTCAAGGTCAGGAACCAAATGTTTTCATCTAATAGTTTTATTATGCGGTATATGATTAATGAATCTACCACGATGCACACATATTGATTTCCCAAATAAGGTAAAAATGTATGTTAGTTTTTCTAACATAAGGGTAGAGAGAATAAACAGCTAAGAAATATATTGTGAATTATCACCAGTATGATCCTCGTTCAAACGATAATTCAAGTCAAATGCTAGAAGCATTTGCTGACCCAACTATTTCATATTTCAACTGCAAGATGCTCCTAAATGTCCCTGAAGGACAGGGTTTACAACATGCATGAAGCATGGTAGACAAATCGGTTTCAAACGCAATAATCCTTGAAAAAAGAGAGGAGAAAATGATTAAAATGATCATAATAAGTAGGCAATGTGCTCTTGAAGAGCCTACGACATAACACTTCATAAAACCTCGTACGAGGTTCAGGTACCTGAAAAACAATGAAGTGATAAGATCTCAGTAAGTTATGTTTAAATGCAAACTGATACAAAATGATATCTCGTCGATGATATATTTGATACAATATAGTGCACAATATTGTATAATATTATGAGGATCTGAATTCTACGTCTCTTAAAGCATGTTGATGTAGGAATAGTTACCAAGTAGATACATCTTGGTAAATTTATTTGACCTGCAGTTCTGACATGAGAAGATGTCATGTAAATTAAATACTAAATGAAAATTGTCTCAGTCTATATGGCTTATGTGATAAAATTATATAATTTTTTTTAAGGATTAAAAATGCCTGAAGCATATACAAGTTATTGAAAAACTTATTTGTAATCCATAAATGGATTAAATGAACAAAGGTTGATGTACTAAAATCACCTTAATAAGCATTTATTGACGAGGGGGTACAAAGATGACTCTGTTTACCCTTATCCATTTACGATATTCAAAATCTTTCATAAGGCTGTGGAAGTTGCTGACTTGAATATGATTGGAGATTTTGAAGAGTTTTCGAAAAGCAGTAGACTACCTGCTAAAAGAAGTTGAAATGAGAAAATTAGATTGGTCCTGAAGTACCATATATTTGTTCAATTGATACATTTATTTATCTTGCTATAACTATGAGCATGATATAATTTCTTCCTTACACGGAGATACTGAAATAAGATCAATTGCATATTGTCGATTTGATAAGAGATTTTTTCTAAAATTAGGGGGAGAGAATAATGAAATAAAAAGGAAAATTTTATGAAAAAATCAATCACCGTCTCATCTTGATCTACATGCTTCTATTAGTGAGCAAGAGGTCCAAAAGATTATTCACTTGCAGAAAATAGCAAATCAAATACCAGACGCATTTACATATTTGAAAAGGATTACCGAATCACATATCCCTACAAAGAATGTTCCAATTCGGATTGATGTCCCTGTAGGACCATCTACTAGTGTCACAGAAAATGAGTCCAAAAGCACACCTAAAGTGATAGACCATTGGGTTCTAAGGATTGGAATCCTAGAAAAAGAAAAATAAATGGTCAAGATGACACTAAGAAAGAATCTCATAAAGAAATGCAAGTTTGTTCAATCCTTATATTCTTGAAGAAATCAATGAGCTGCAAACTCAAGAAAATGAACAAATATCAATAAATCCAATTGATGTTATGACTATTTGAATCGCTTGGAAAAAAATGTGGTTTGAAATACACACAACATTACATGAATATAATGCAACATGCATTGCTCAATTGAATGGAGTATTCAGAAAATGAGATAGGACAAAAGCACATTTCACCAAAGTTGTTCTTCACACACGAGCTCCAAAAGAATGGTGATATCAACGTGCAACAGATTCATTCAAGTGATAATATGACTAATTTGTTCACAAAGTCTCTACCAACTGCAACTTTCGAGAAGATGGTGCACAAGATTGGAATACGAAGACTCAAGCATTTGGACTGAAGTTCTCATCAGGGGGAGTTAATACATGTTGTACTCCTTTTTTTCATATAAGGTTTTGTCCCACTGGGTTTTTTCCTTGTAAGGTTTTTAACAAGGCAATCAAAATATGTATTATTAAAAATGTGTAATTTTTTTCCTTCACTAGAATTTTTTCCCACTGGGTTTTTTCTAGTAAGATTTTAACGAGGCACATTATGTATGAACATCCAAGGGGGAGTGTTATGAAATACATATACTTTGTATGGATGTCCATACACATTTACTAAACTTTTGTATGTTACATGTACCTATTAATTTGGGTACTTAATATTTGTAACCTCAACCAATTAATTTGGTCATTTAATATTTGTAACCTCCATTGGGTGGTTTCATTCTATAAATTGGAATGTTATTCACCTTTGAAGGAAGACCAACATACACTTGAAATAAGAACAAAGTCTCCTCCTCTCTACTTCTTTGTCTACCTCTCTAGACTCATTAATTTGTGAAACAAAAACAAGTTTCTAATTATGCGAGACACAAAATAAAATTTCTACCTAACCATAATTATCTAACTATAGTTAAACATTAAATTTTGATTCGATACAAAAATTAAAGAATGAAGCATTTGTTAATTGTTTCTCACCATTGTTGTAGAGAATATTGAGAAAGAGTCCAAGATTTTCTTGAAGGTGAAGTAAAAGCTATTTCTCCACCTTTTCAAAAAGGTATGTAATTTATTCCTTTTTTTTTTCTACTACTATTCATTTAAAAAAATTAGGGTTTGATTCAGAATTTAAGTTTTAAGATTTTTAGCATTAAACCCATATAATATATTTTAAAGTTATATTTTTCATATTTATTATTTGTTACAATTTTCTATATAAAAAAGTATTGAGTTTATATTAACTCACTTCCGTATATAAAGTATGGTCCACAAGAGTTACTTTTCTGAAGTTTTAAGGTTAGAATGAATAGTTTATTTGTTCTGTTATTTTGGGATTTGTGGAAGAATTTTCTGGGAAAACCTAGTGGGGTCAATGTTGGGTTACAACACATTCATATTGGATACTTAAAAATAGTGTCATGCAAGGAGAAAAAAAATATGATATACTAATACTTTAAATTTGTAATGTATTTTGGGTTATTGTTATTACAACAATAACATATTCAGTGTAATCTCACAAGGTGGTGTCGGGAGGGAGAAGTAATGCAGACTTTATCTCTGACCATTATGAGTAGAGATGTTGTTTCTGATATATTAATAATTTAATTTTTGAAATGTATTTTGGGTTGTTGTTATTAAGCTTATAGAAACCCAGAAGTAATAACGTTATTGTTTTGTTGCAGTGCCCACTAGCTGCTGACGTATACTGAAGGTTTAATTTATATATTTTTTGATTTTTTTATTTATTGTGACAATGGGTGTTATTACTACTTATGATCTCCATTCCTCTGTTATTTTCTCTTGGATTGTAGAGAAGATTACTGATAAAAAAAAAAGAGTTACAGTAGTAATGAAACATGATTTGGTGAAATGTGGGAAACAACTCTCCTACTGCATTAATTTGTATTTTTGGATGATGAAGTGATTATTATGCAGTCAACCCTTTTCTACTGTCTCAATCCCAGCTAGCACTCTATTAGGAATTTCTGGAATGATGAAGGGTGTGTTTGGTACGAAGGAAAATGTTTTTCTTGAAAAATATTATCTTGGAAAATGTTTTCTGATAAAAATAAGTGGGTTTTTTTTTACTTAAGTTCTTGTGTTGGCATGCAAGTTGGAAAATGTCATTTTAAGAGCATTTGCATATATTCGAAGTAAAATACTATGAGATTTTCAAATTCGGAGTGCAACTTCTAGTAGTGGGGTAGGCTGCGGGGGGTGGTGGTGGTGGGATGGGTGGTGAGGATTGTGGGGGGTGTGGGGGTGGTGATGGTGGTGGGGTGGGTGGTAAGGATTGTGGTGTGTGTGGTGGTGGTAGTGGTGGAGATGGGGTGAAGATGTGGTGGGTGAGTGGTGAGGGTAGGGCCGGTGGGTGAGGGGGTGGGTTGTGGATGGCTGGTGTGTTTTTATTGATTCGGAAAATGTTTACCGTCAAAACATTTTCTTCTATTTTGAGGAAAACATTTTCTAAGATATTGCATTAATTTGTATTTTGGTTGGTGAAGTGAATATTATGCAATCAACTGTTTTCTACTGTCTCACACTTAGCTCTATTAGGAATTTCTGGAATGATGAAGTATTGGTTTGATGTTTAACTATATCACACGGCGTGTTTTTTCTATTGATGTAGCATTCGATAAAACAAACATTCTGCACCTCCTATCAGCTTCAGAAAAATAAAATTTCTCTTTTATATATACATTTATTACATAACCAGAATTATTTTACTATTAATTAAACATTAAATTGTTTGGTTTGATATATACCTTGAAGAGTGAAGCATTTGTTTCTCACTTGAGAAAGAGAAAGAGCTATTTCTCAACCTTTTCCAAAAAGGTATTGTGATTATCTCCTTTTACCAATACTATTCATTCAAAGAATTATGGCCGGATTCACGATTTAAGGTTTAGAGGTTCACATTTAAAGTTCTTAATATTGAACCCATATATCTTTAAACTTATAGCTTCATATTTATTATTTATTGTAATTTTTACAAATAAATTTATGTTTTGTATCGAAAATATTGAATTTCAGATGAACCCAATATCGGTATGATACTATTCATCTCTGAAATTATGGTCCACAAGAGGTTCTTTTCTCAAGTTTTAAGGTAGAATATTTAAGTTATTCGTTCGTTGCGAAAATGTTGCGGGGTCAGTCTTGCATTGAGGTTTTTGAGTGATTCTATGTTGGGATACAATTACAACCCATTGATATTGGATAGTGAAAATGGTTTCATGCAGGAGAAAAAACAATGATATAACGCTTTACTTTTTGAAATGTATTTTATTTTTGTTGTTTTTTCATGCTTATAAAAGCCCAGAAGTACAAACATTGTTGTTACGTTGTTCCACAAAAAATAAATTTTGGTTGTCTCATATGGAATCTGTTCTATTCCACAATTTGTTCCTCTCTGTTATTTGTAATTTTTTTCTTTTTATAAAACTTGATTCCATTTTCCCATGCTAAGTTGTTGGTGATTCTATTTTTGTTAGTACTTAATTTTTATTTTATGTTTCATCTGTTAAATAGGGGTTTTGGAGTCAAACTTGCTGTTAAAGAGAAGTTTAAATTTGTTTTTACAGGTTGAACATGATCTCTAATTAACTTCAAACATACTAGTAATCTTCTGTGGGCAAGGGCAGATAGTAGTTGTTAAAGAATAACATGGCAATAAGTTGTTGCGACACAACTGAAGTATGGACTTAATTCCTGTTAAATTAATGTCTTTTTGATCTATGAACATGCAACTGTCATGGAGCTAATTTGTACAATTCCTTGTAGATTTTTAAAAAATTTCCTCAATAATGTATCTTAAAACTCTCATTAGCATCTTTTCTTGTGACAATGGGTGTTGTCTCAGCAATATTAACGTTTTCACGTTGTGAATAAAAGATATTTTTGGTTAGTGGTAGGAAGATGTCTGATATAACAAATTTTGACAAGTAGGAACTACTTATGATCTCCAATTGTAAAGAAGATGTTTACTGATAAAAAAGACAGAGTAATAGATAAGATGTTAGTGATGAAACACGACTTAGTGAAATGTGGGAAACAATTCTCCCACTGCATTAATTTGTATTTGGCTGATGAAGTGATTATGATGCAGTTAACCCTTTTCTACTGTCTCACACCGAGCTCTATTAGGAGTTTCTGGATGATGAAGTATCGGTTTGATGCTTAACTATATCATACTGTTCTTCTATTAATGTAGCATTTAGGTAAACCAATATCCTTCACCTCCTATTAGCTTCCAAAAAAATGCTAGGTGTCCTCATAAATCTGTACTAAATGCCGTTTAACATGGATTGTCATCTAGTAAGTTAGTACGCTATGTTTATATTTCTTCCAGTCATTATGTTGGTACATTTTATGAGCGTTTCTGTTTTTTCTTGTTTGTGGCTGAAATGCAGATGTAATGTTTTCTCTTTTTTTTTTTTGAATTGAAAGGAAGAAGCTGTATCTCAACCTCATTGAGCTCCTTCAAGTTCTACAGTAGTAATATAAAATGGCGCCAAACTCGAAAACAAAAGTTAAAAAGGCATGTGAGGCAATGAAGGTCTTTGGCTATACTGAAAAGGATGTGAAGCCAGTGTTGATGAACCTTCTGAAATTGTACAACAAAAACTGGGAGCTTATTGAAGATGAGAGTTATTCTGTTCTTTTGGAGTCTATTATAGACAGCAAGAAGTCTAAGGTACTGTTATTACTTATGATTCAGTTTTTATTTCCATTGTCCATAACCACATGATACCCCTTGCGACGTGTTAATCCTTTCTATAGATTATGTATGGTAATATTTGTGTCTATATTGAGATCATGCAAAATGAAACACGGATCGTTCATTCATCTTCACATCTTTCTTTTCAATTTCCTATGAGAATGCATGTCATTATAGTTCCCCTGATGATCAGATAAGGCATTTGGTAGATGAGCCGGAAGAAGACGAACCACCACTGAAAAGATCTAGGATGAGCTCCCAGGGAAATCATTCTTCACAATACGATCCGAGCCCTAGTGCTGACACATGTACTTCAGAGTTGCAGCCTCCCAGCAAGCAGAAGATGGCTGAGTTCACTACCGAGTCTTATGAAACTGAGGATGTTGGATCGAAGCCTCTTACTCTCTTGAACCATTATCAGCGCAAAGGTAAGAAACGGAGTTCTTCAGAGGCTTCTCCTATTTCAGAGGGGGCTAATGACATTGTAGTACTCTCTGATGATGACACAGAACGCAGATACTGAAATTATTGACTAGAAGGAAGAAATAGAAAAGGAGTTAACTTGCTAATGTCTATTTTAGAAGTTAATGTGTTATCTGAAAGCCAAAGAAAGACAGCAAAGTCGAACTGCTATATTGCAATCCTTTCTCCACTGATATACAACTCTTCTTATGAAGCTTCAATGATTACAAATTTTCTGAGGGCTTCTATGAATCTGTTCTTGTTCTAGTGTTCTTTGAACAATTCAAAGATGTGAAATCATATTTGTATAGACACTTTCTACAAAAAAAACTACATCTTCCACTCTTGATCGAGCTAGAAAAGCTATTCTCTTCTTGTCTGTTATGAGGTTGGTTTAAGACTGATTCAGGTTTTTTCTTCCTATTTTCTGGGTCACGATTTTCAATCAATAAGTCAAATACATGTCAGCTTTATCTTTCATACAAGCTAACCGTGCAGAGATTCTTATGGTTTACAGTAATTCTAAATTAGTTTCTGCTCATAGTAATTCCAACTTTGATATTTTGATTGATGAAAAGGAAAAAGCTATCTGAATGAACAACATCAAGATTTGTTGAATCAGATGGGCTCGTAAGTTCTTTTTCTTTTTTTGTTGGTAAAACCACAGGAAAATGTATCTATTGGTAAAATCGTATGTCTCAAATTGGAATTTTTTTATTTGTATTCCTTTCCTTTTGGTTTTGTTGTCAATTTCTCAGTCTTACCAAAATGTGAATGTTATGTATAATCTAAAAGCTATATTCTCTCATGTTCTTTGGGATTGAAAGGAGGAATAGAAAAACAAGACTTGGAGTGTCTCAACTCTGAACATTTGGGCACAGAAGGAAATGAAGAAGGCACAACAAATTCATCACGATTGGATATTGCTTCCTCTTCAAAAGGGGAGGTGAACATCTCTTTTTTCTATAAGCCATATTCCCAATCAGACTTTTGTCCACCAAGTTTAGATTCAGTCTTGAAGCGGGTGGAGGAAAAGTATATAAAGTCTTACGGATTTTCTCAACCTGGTTTCGATCTGCCGAGGCTAATGGAAAATTTGTGCGAATGCTATCTGACAGCTGGGACCAAGACAAGGGCAGCAAATGAGCCATCAGCTGGGATAGAGTCTCAGAGACTTCATCCAGTAGGTGAATTGCACTTTGCTTCAGACATTGGCTCATTCAAATTGTCGAATCTTGTCAAAGTTTTACCTCAAATTCCAAAATTTCCAGCTTCGGGAAATAGGGATATAATGGGCTATATGGTGGAATTTAATGGTACAAAGATTAATGGGGATGGACAGGAAAAAGTTAACAAGGTTCTAAAACTCCTTAAAGACATTACAAATGGTCAAGAGGAACACTCACGTGCTGGTCTTCCTAATGTTGGTTATTATATTGAAGACATTTCAAATGGTCAAGAGGAGCATAGAATTTCGTTTACAAATGAATACAACCACGAGATTCTGCCCATTTTTAAGTACATACCTAAAAATGTTATTTTCCAAAACGCGTATGTGAAGTTCCTTCTTGCTCGTATATCAGATGACAACTGTTGTTCAAGCTGCAGCGGGGATTGTGTGTCTCAAGATATACCCTGTGCTTGTGCTGGTGAAACAGGGGGTGAATTTGCCTATGCATCAGGTGGTTTTCTCAAGGAGAAGTTTCTCGAGAGTTGCATCTCAATGAATCGTGAACCCCAAAAGCATGGTTTAGTATATTGTCAAGACTGTCCCCTTGAAAGGTCTAAGAACAATAGCATGTCTGGCCTGTGCAAGGGTCATTTGGTGAGGAAATTTATCAAAGAGTGCTGGCATAAATGCGGCTGCAGTAAGGGATGTGGAAATCGTGTTGTTCAGCGAGGCATAGCAGTGCCATTACAGGTTAGAAAATATTGCAAACCAAGAGTTTCATGTACGACCACTTTGGCTCTTTTTCAACATAAGAATAGGAGATTTGTTTCGGTAATAGTGAGACTGATGTTTGGAGTATTAGGAAACATGATAGTTGACTGTGGTTGAATTATAAATATATATTGTATATATTGTTTTTTTCCATCTTGGGTGTGATATAAATGGTACGTATCTGATTTATCCAAAAAGAAAAAGAAGAGGTTTGACATATTCTTATCCTGCATGCAGGTGTTTATGACAGCTGATGGAAAAGGTTGGGGGCTCAGGGCACTGGAGGATTTGCCTAGAGGTGCTTTTGTTTGTGAATATGTAGGAGAAATAGTGACCAACACGGAGTTGTATGAGCGAAACACACAAACTGCTGATGACAGACACACATATCCAGTTTTGCTGGATGCAGACTGGGGTTCGGAAGGAGTCCTGAAGGATGAAGAGGCACTTTGTTTGGATGCAACTTCTTATGGCAATGTTGCAAGGTTCATTAATCATAGGTTAGGCTCCTATTCACATCCTTTCCTCTTTGTAGTTGCCTTCTTATTTGTCTTCTTTTCTCTCCTCTTCCATTTATCGGGTGATGCCTCACTTTGAAAATAATTCCTCGCACAGCAACGAATGGTACTCTTGGTCTCTTAGATGCTTGGAGTTAATATTTTGTCCTCACTCTTTCAGTGGTCTTCTCTTTGTTTCTATTACTTTGGTCCTCATATATGAAAAGAGAAGTGATAGGTAAACAGTAGATGCAACATCATCTCTGGCATGTAGAGATATAATCAATCAATTGGCATGGAATGAACCATCAGTCAAGCACCATTTCTTTTCCCGTTATTCTTGTTTGTGCGATCAAATAGCTCGTTCTTTGCAAGTATTGTTTCTAAGAATCACATTTACATTAAAGAAAAGTATGTTGTTCTTTTTCTCTTTCCAATGTGGACTGAAACTAACCACATTGTAATTTTATCTTGGTCAGATGTTATGAAGCTAACTTGATTGAGATCCCAGTTGAAGTAGAGACTCCGGATCATCACTACTACCATGTATTTGTTATCTTTCTTTTCAAGCTTTTTGAAGTATCCTTCTGTTATTTAGAAATCCGTGGAATATCTATATCAAGCATCTTTTTTAAATGTCACATGCAGGTCGCTTTTTTCACTAAAAGGAAAGTCAATGCTTTAGAAGAGTTAACTTGGGTAAGGCCCCCATCTATGTTCAACACACTGACTTTAGAACTTTCTCATTTTAATGTACATGAAGCATGAGTTAAGTCAAAGATAAGTGTCATTTCTTTTTTACTAGTTATCGACTTTGACTCGCGAAGAATCATTATGAAACATTGCAGGATTATGGTATTGACTTCACCGATCATAGTCATCCAGTGAAAGCGTTCAAGTGCTGCTGTGGAAGTAAAGTTTGTCGAGACATCAGCCTTTGAAGAGTAAGTTCAACTTTTTCTCTCTTTTTTTTACACACACACAGCAGTGAAATCTGCCTACTGTTTTCATGCGCATATCGACCTGAGTACTTCTCTAGAGCTTTGTGATATGTATTATCCAGTAAGTGCCATAACTGCACTAAATACACCCACACTAGTACTCACTTAATTATATTGAATACATTAAGTAATAATTTTCGGTTGTTTCCTTTTTTCCCATGCATCTCGTACTGCATGTGATGACATACACTTCTCCTGGCAAGCTCTTTAAGTGGCATTGCATAGTTGCACGGCTAAATGATGTCAGGGATTAATTCTTTGTTTAGCTGTATATCAAGAATATAAACTCGTGTTTTCACAATTTTCTATGTATTGTTCATGGGCTACTTTTGGCTGCTGCAGGTTCTGCTATAACTGGTCCAATTGGAAGGAGTGTGCTAATCTATGGCCAAGGATTGCTACTGCAGCTAATGCAATTGTTTGAACTGGGAGTTAACCTGCAGATTTTGATGCCTTTATTTGGAAGTGCTATTATTGTCACATATACAAACAAATGTAGCAATGTTGTATTGCTGTGAGAGTTTAAAGTTCACATACCAATTATTTGCTACTTAATATCACGTAATTTTTTATTCGCCAAAATTTTGTCGTGTTGTAAATATGGAAGACTTGTCCATATATTTAACAGATAAAATAAACCTGTTTGCTCTATTCATGATAATGAACTATTGGAGGATTTATTGCTAAGGCTCACTGTATTCTCTGTTTTATGTCATGATCTCTTGCTAAAGGAAATATACAGTACTCACCACCTATTGATTAAAATTGAAGTACTTTATTATATTTTGTTTGTGTTACTAAAATCCAAGCAAGAAGTCGGGTTTGAGTCTTGGGTATGAAGTTATTTTGTTCGGAAATGTATTGCCCTTAATGTAGGACTTTCATGCGTAAATTTGATTTCAGTTGGGTCCCATACAAATTCCGGACATTGAATGAGAGATCGAAAGCTTTAAGTACTCTATGGATAATAATTTAGTTCACCTAACAACCTAGCTAATTTTGGTTTCATGTTTCCTACCCAGAAGAGTTTATGGATAATCATCTTGGTGATTTGTTCAGCTTGCCTCTGCTTGAACTGCAAAGTTCTTCCAATTGATGAAATTATATGTATATTGCTTCCTTTAAAGTTCTACCTATCAAGGCTTCAGTGCATCCAATATGTTTATTAGGTGCTCTAATTACTTATTGTGAACTGCTCTCATTTGATCTTTATATTTGATTAGATATCTTTACTTTGCAGGAGCTAGTAAATTATACTACTAGTGATTGTATATTAGTAAAAGTCATCGTTCACAAAAGTTTTAGTCATGGAAATCTATCAAATTGTATCTTTGAATAATATGACGGGTATCTTTAATATAGCATGGTAAATTACGCTAGCGACTGTATATTAGTAAAAGTCATCGTTCACAAAATCTTTTTTAGTCATGAAAATCTATCAAAATGTATCTTTGAATAGGATGACATATATCTTTAATATAGCATGGAAAATTACGCTAGTAACTATATATTAGTAAAAATCATCCATGGAAATATTATCCGTCATACTATTCAACACCAAAATATAGTCCATAAACAACTAAAAGTACATAATATGAAACAAGTCCTAAGGTAGATATTAACTTTACAATATGCAAACTCTAAATTCTTAAAAATAATAGTCAAGAAATAGTCTACTAATTACCATGCAACATCAAACTATAGTCAAGAAATAACTACACACTATATGCAACAAATGTTCAGATAGATACCAACTCAGCAACACACAAACTCTAAATTCTTTCAAAACTTTGATCCAACACCTTTGCCTTCTCCATCACCATATCCTCATCAAACACATAGATACTTACAAACTTTGATTTCTCAATCTCATTCTTCTTATCTTCCTCCATACCTTTAAAATCTTCAAAATCACTCTCCATTTTCTTAACTATAGTAATAATTTCTTCTCATCTGCCTATGCCAACGACTTTTTTGTCGGAAATTTTTTCGTGCACTATCTTCTTCACACCGTAATATTCCAAACTCCTTGAGAACCATTTCACCTTACCTTTAAATGCCACCATCTTCAACTGAAACTTCTTTTGCCTTCCATGGTAAATACGCTTATAATGTGCCATAACTCCTTTGATCCAAATTTTCCAGCTTTTCGCCACCTCAAAGGCGTAATTTTCGACGTCATCATCGATTTTGAAGGCAACCTTTCTAATATTTTCGATCATTTCACGTATTTTTTTGTTTCCCTTTTGTTTCTCTTCAGCATCTTTGAGTAACTGCTTCATATGCTTGAGTTCTGTTTGAAGATCCTTCACAAATTTTTTGGCACCAAAGTAATGTTCCATTTGTTTAATTTCAACACACCATCAATTCTCTCCATGAGAAAGGATACAAAAGATTCAGCCATTGATGTTAATTTGCACTAAACTCAATATGGTCACAAGAATTGAAATCAAATAGTGTTGGTTGACCTTTAGTTCCTTTATATATAATCTTTAAAGTTTTACTAATGACAGATGAAGTCCATAATTTATTTAAAAGTACAAAGAGCTTCCAGTATAATGACAAAGATGGTCCCTTATATTTGGGAATATGTTCAAAAAGATCCCCTAAATATAATGCACTTTTGGACTTCATCCAATTTTTAACAAACTTTGGCGGTTAGATTTTATAAAAATTATAAAAAAAAATAACCAGAAACACCAAGAAAGTCTCATCAAATCTTAGAAATTGCAACACTAAAAACTCCGCCAAACACCAACAACAATTATACGTCAGTCCCAAACACCAATGTAAGATTGTATTAATCTCACTTGGGGGTCTTTCTCATTAATACAAATATATATAGTGTACAATGTGGAATCCTAATACAAAAAATATCATATAACTACCATAATTATACATCACTAAATATTATACAATATATGGAGTATAATATATTTGTACACGTTAATACACCCCTCAGTTAGAGCGGGAGAAGGCTGGACGCTAAGACTGGATCTGAAGTCGAGGAATAGATGTCTAGGAAGACCTTTAGTGAAGATATCTGCATACTGATATGAAGAAGGCACATGCAACACATTAACATGATCGAGAGCAACCTTCTCACGAACAAAGTGTATAACCATCTCAATATGCTTGGTTCGCTGATGCTGAACCGGATTATGAGATAAATATATGGCGGATATGTTATCACAGTAAACCAAAGACGCCTTACGCAAGAGACACTGAAGCTCCAAGAGAAGGTTTCGGAGCCAGCAGATCTCAGGAACAACATTTGCAACACCTCTATACTATGTTTCTACACTGGAATGAGATAAAATGGCTTGCCTCTTGGCAGACCAAGAAATGAGATTATCCCATAAGAACACACAGTAGCCTGAGGTGGAGCGATGTGTGTCCGGACAGCCTACCCAATCAGCATCCGTATATGATAACAACCTGATCAGTGCTGAGGGCTATAGGTGCAATCCATAATCAAGTGTGTCATTAACATATCGAATGATACACTTAAGGGCAGTAAAATGAGGCTCCATGGGGGCATGCATAAACAGATACACCTACTGAACATCATAGGCAATATCAGGCCTGGTGAATGTAAGATACTGAAGTGCACCTGCAAGACTCCTGTACAGAGTAGGATCAGACACTGGATTACCATTAACAACACTTAGCTTTGATTTAGAGTCAACTGGATTGGGCATGATCTTGCAGTTCGCCATTTTAGCCCTGAACACAATCTCCTCTGCATACTTACGCTGACATAAAAACATAATATCTGCAGATCTAGTCACTGAAATCCCCAAGAAGTAACTTAACTTTCGCAAGTCAGTCATAACAAATTCAATTTTAAGTAGTGCAATGATCTCATTTTTCAGCATATCAGAAGAGGCAGTAAGGACAATATCATCCACATATAACAACAGATAAGTAACGTTACTATCTCGCTGAAAAATAAATAGAGAAGTATCACACTTGCTGCATGCAAACCCAATATGCATAAGGTATTGTGCAAAGCATTCATACCACGCCCTGTGGCCTGTTTCAAACCATAAAGTGACTTACGGAGACGACAAACATAATGAGGGGCTGCAGGATGGAAAAAATCTGGCGGTTGATGCAAATAAATAGTTTCTTTTAAGTCCCCATATAAAAATGCATTATTCACATCAAGCTGATGAATCGGCCAATGTCTGCCCATTGCAATACTCAGAACTGTGCGAATTGTGGATGGTTTAACAACCGGACTGAACGTCTCACCACAATCAATACCCTCTTGCTGATTAGTACCATTGGCCATAAGTCTCGCCTCATATCGCTCAAGGTCATCACTGTCTCTAAATTTGTGACGAAATAGCCACATGCAACGGATCACATTTACCCATCCGATCGAGGAACTAAATCCCAAGTGTGCTGATTTGTTAAAGCATTAAATTCCTCACGCATGACCGCATTCCAATTAGGGTCTTGTTTAGCTAATTTTGGGTTTTGGGGAATTTGGGATATAATTTGGGTTGAGAAAGAGGACAACTAATGTGTTTAATTGTGTTTGCAGACAAGTTGGGCGAAGAGAAAAAGGACAACCAAATTGTGTTTGGTCCTCGGGTAAAAAGCAGAGAAAGTGTCAGAAAAAAATGTTGTGTTCTGAACCCAGGGAGCAACCGCCGGTTGAAGAAACCGAGGGAGGTTGCGGGTGAAAAAAATATAGGGTTTAGGTTTTGTCTCTTGATACCATGTAAGATTGTATTAATCTCCCTTGGGAGTCTTTCTCATTAGTACAAATATATATATATATATATATATATATATATATAGTGTACAATGTGGTATCCTAATACAATAAGGATCCTATAACTACCATAATTATACATCACTAAATATTACACAATATATTGAGTATAATATATTTGTACACGTTAATAACCAAAATAGATAAAAAGTAGGAAAAAAGTGCAAATATACCCTTAACTTTACGTTTTAGAGCAGATATACCCTCCCATTATAAAAGCGGTGGATATATACCCCTGCCGTTATAAAAGCGGTGGATATATACCCCTGTCGTTATAAAAGCGGTGGATATATACCCCTGCCGTTATAAAATGGTGCAAATATACCTTTTCGATGACGGAAATTTTCTAAAAAATCGTTTAGCTTATTTTTTAATAAAAAAGTGTCTCGTCATTTTAAAAAAATCTACCCATTTTTTAGTAGACATTTTTCTAAAGCCACATGATAATTTTTTTCTGGTGGATCGGGTCTGATTTATTTAAAAAATATCTTCGTGGCTTTAAAAAAAATAAGTCTACCAAATTTTTTAAACGAATCAGACGCCACACACCAAGAAAAAAATTACCATGTTGCTTAGAGAAATATGTCTACTCAAAAAAAATCCGTAGACTTTTTTTAAAGCCCCGTAATATTTTTTTAATTCAAAAATAAGATAAATGGTTTTTTAAAAAAATCCATCATCAAAAAGGATATATTTGCACCATTTTGTAACGATAGGGGTATATATCCACCACTTTTACAACTGAGGGTATATCTGCTCTGAATCGCAAAGTTGATGGGTATTTTTGCACCTTTTCCCTAAAAAGTACTTGTCTAGTTTAAAAAGAATAACACATTTTTAAATTTAAAAACAAGGGGAAAACCCCAAATATGTCATCAAACTATCGAAAATGACTCATTTATGCCACTCGTCAATAGTTTGGCTCACTTATGTATCATCGTTACCAAAATGTCTCATACATGCCATTTTTCATTAACACCGAATTTATAATACCATTTTTCATTAACATCGGCGTTAATGAAAAATGGCATGAATGAGCTATTTTGGTAACGACAATAGCATAAATGAGTCAAACTATTAATGAATGACATAAATGAGTCATTTTCAGTAGTTCAATAGCTTATTTGAGCTTTTTCTCTAAAAGCAATTAATTTTACACTTTCATTTTACTCTTAATAAGAAGCTTTATAACCATGGACATGTTATGACATATTTAAGTTCATAAGTTTCAAACGATTTGCCATGCCAATTCAAACTACTAAATCATTTTTTTTTGTTTCAAGCGCAGAATTAATTCTTGCAGAGTGATTAATAATATATCAAGTTGTGTTGGTTAGTTTTTAGTTCCTCAAAGCTTATAATCTTGAAAGTTTCAGTAATGGGTGAGTCATTTGTTATAAGGTTATAACTATAGAAACCACCCTATTAACTTTATAGAATTACACTTTATTAGTTGAAGTTTTGAAGAATGACAAATAAGTTAGTGATGTTAAAATCGCCAAGGGTATATTTTCAGAGTAATCAATGTACTACTCAAAAGGTTCACCACCTGATGTGGAGCGGTGGATGACGATGCCCCTCCTTTAATTAGAGGTATCGGGTTCGAGTTATAAGTATGAAAAAATCTTTGATAGAAAACATTTTTTCATAAATTGGTCCTAGCCGACACGAATTCAATATAGTCGAACTGTGAATATCAAATACCGAATGGGAAAAAAAATCAAAATCAAAAGGTTCTTTTTTCTTCCCAACTTATGTCCTTTTCTTTTTACATGAAAAAGTGTATGCTAACAAAAGTTATAGTAGTGAAATTGGATTCTTTTCTCACATAAGTAAAATGGGATCTTAATAAACAGTAGTATTGAACAAAGATACAGAGAGAAAGGTAATTTGGATTTAAAGAACTTATATTATTCATGTATAAAAATAAAATAAAGATAATTCACTGAAACAGTGTTCACTTTAATAGTATTTTTTTCTTTTTATTCTTTTAATATATATGTTTTTAAATCGTCTTATGTTTAAAATATGGGTTGTTAAAATTAGTTACAGATTAATGAGAGCTGCATTAGCGTCTAACAATAATCAATAAAGTACTCAAAATATTTTCTTTTTAAAAAAGGATCCTTATTCTGTTAAACGTCATTTTCATGTAGTCTAAAAGTAATAACAATGGTTAATTACATGTTCAAAGGGTACTAATAATTATTACATTTACTACCTAATTTATGGCAAATTCTTATCACTCTACCTCTTCACGCTTTTTTCTCAATTCATATTTGAGACAATGACACAAATTTGTAATTATCATAAGCTTTATTTTCTCTGTTCCATTTCTAAATATTAAATATTATTTAAACACAAGCTTCAAATATTATAGACACGTAATGCATAATTAGTCCTTGTTTTATCTCTTCATTAACAAAATCAGATGAATCCAATATGTTGTGGATTCACTAGTCACTAATATCTTTCCAAGATTTTGTCCATGAATAGAAAATAAAATTGTGTAATTCTTCACACCTTAATCCTTGCAGTAATGTGAAAGCATAGTGATAATGAATTTGTACCGGTTGACATATTAAGAATTGACAATAGTTTTTTTGATTGACTAATCAAGTTAATTGTGTGTAAACGCTTCATATAATCTCACAATTTAACATAAGTTAATTGAATATCAATATATTAAAGGCCCTATGATTCCAAACACTAAATAACGGCCTCCAAATAGATCAGTATTTGAAAGATTTTTTGTCTTTTATACTTATTTAGGACTGAGCGAAACACTTATGAAACTTTCTAGATTCTCATGCGGAGTTTGTATTGTAAGACTTAAATCCTAAGCGTGCGAGCTAATATAAACACGCCAAACACTTAACACTCAATGCTTGAGACTAATGTCTCGTCCTACATTACCTAGTCTAACATCTCCATCTTTTACAACACTACTCCAAGTACAAGATAATAATCTTGTACATCCGACTCGGATACAACAACAACATATTCAGTGAAATCCTATAGCGTAGGTCTGGGAAGGATAGGGTGTACGCAGACCTTACCTCTACCTTAGTAGGTAGAGCGGATGTTTCCGAGAGAAACTCGGCTCAAGACAAAGCATAAGCACAAACAAAGCAAGCAAGCAAGCAAAACAAGAGAAACGGTCAGGTCCGGGCAAAATAATTAAAGTAGTATGAAAATGTTGGTATCAAAAGAAAAAAAGCCATGATAGATCATTCTAGAAAAAAGAGCAGTAACTAACGCATGTAAATAAGATATACAGAGTACACTAAAGAACACATAACAACAGAAATCAAACTATAAGGAACTATACAACAATATTGCGCCTATTAGTATGATAGGCTAAGTGGGCCTACACTAAAAAATACTACAACTACCAGTTTTCAAGCGTAAGTAGGACTACACTCGAGTACCTACTACCCTTCTACCCTAATCCGTGTCCTCCACAACCCCCTATCTAAGGTTATGTCCTCAGTAAGTTGCACCTGTGCCATATCCCGTCTAATCACTTCTCCCCAATACTTCTTCGACCTACCTCTACCCTTCTTGAACCTGTCCATAGCCAACCTCTCACACCACCGCACTGAAGCATTTGTGTCTCTCTTCTGCATATGCCCAAAATATCTCAACCTCGCTTCCCGCATCTTATCCTCCACCAAGGCCACTTCCACTGTCTCCGATAACATCATTTCAAATCCTATCCTTTCTTGTATGCCCACACATCCATCTCAGCATCCCCATCTCCGTAACTTTCATCCTTTGGATGTACAGAGTCTTGACTGGCCAACAATCCATCCTATACAACATAGTCGGTCTAACCACCGCCCTATATAACTTGCCTTTAAGTTTTGGTGGTACCTTTTTGTCGCATATGACTCCAGATGTGATCCTCTATTTTATCCACCCTGCCCCAATACAATGTGTGACATCGTCATCAATCTCTATATCCCTTGGATAATAGACCCGAAGTACTTGAAACTTTCTTTATTTGGAATGACCTGAGTAACAAGCTTCACATCCATGCATGCCTCAAGGTCGCTCCCGTTACTGAACTTGCACTCCAAGTATTCTATCTTGGTCATACTCAGCCTGAACCCTTTAGACTCTAGAGTCTATCTCCAAACCTCCAGCTTAGCGGCCACTCTGCTGCGAGTCTCATCAATCATGACTATGTCGTCTGCGAATAACATACTTCATGGCACCTCCCCTTGGATTTGTCGCATCAGTCCATCCATCACCATGGCAAATAAGAATGGGCTAAGAGTTAATCCCTGATGCAGCCCCATCATCACTGGAAAGTGATCCGAGTCTCCTCCTATTGTATGTACCATGGTCTTGGCTCCATCATACATATCCTTGATCACCCTAGTGTACGCCACATGTAAACATCTAACCTCCAAACATCTTCATAGAAACTCCATTGGGACTTTGTCGTATGCCTTCTCGAGATCGATGAAAACTATTTGTAAGTATTTATTCCTCTCCCTATACTGCTCCACCAACCTCATAATAAGATAAATGGCTTTTGTAGTCAAATGCCCCGGCATAAATCCAAAATGGTTCTCGAAAATAGACACGCCTCTTCTCACCCTCTTCTCCATGACTCTTTCCCAAATTTTCATAGTGTGGCTTAGTTGCTTGATACCCCTATAGTTGTTGCAACTCTGGATATCACCTTTGTTCTTGTTCAAAGGAATCATTGTGCTCCACCTCCATTATTCGGGTCTTCTTACCTTCTTAAAAATGATGTTAAACAACTCAGTCAGTCACTCCAAACCTGCCCTGCCTGCGCTCTTCCAAAATTCAATTGGATCTCATCAGGCCCAGTCGCACGTCCCATGTGCATCATGCGAACAACACCCTTAACCTCTTCAACCTTAATGCTTCTACAATACCCAAAATATCAGTACCTACCATATTACTACAAATCTCCTAGCACGATGTCTTTATCTCTTTTCTCGTTCAAGACTTTATGGAAGTAAGATTGTCACCTCCGCCTAATATGTGCATCATCCACCAGTACTTTTCCATCCTCATCCTTAATGCACCTTACGTGATCAAAGTCACATGCCCTCCTCTCCATCACCTTAACTAATTTGTACAACTTTTTATCCCTGTTTTTTTCCTCTAATTTCACATACAAGCGTTCAAAAGCCGTCGTTTTCGCCGCCGTAATCGCAAACTTTGCCTCCTTCCTCGCCAACTTATACAGTTCCTTATTTGTCCACTTCTCCACCTCATCCTGGCTTTCTACCAATTTATACGCCGCTTTCTTTGCTTCCACCTTCTCTTGAACTTCACCATTCCACCACCAGTCCCATCGATGCCTACAACGGCTACCCCACGAGATCCTAGTACTTCTCTAGCTACCTCTCGAATGCAAGTGGATGTCTTGTCCCACATACTGGTCGCATCCCCATTACTCCCCCAAGCCTCTTTGGCCATCAATCTCTCCCTAATCTCATTTGCACTAGCCATGGTCAAACTCCCCATTTGATTCTTAACATGTCATCCACAACCCACATCTTCTTCTCCATCCTGATCTCCAAATCCATCACCAAAAGCTTATGTCGAGTTGTAAGATATTCCCTCGGGATAACCTTGCAGTCTTTACAAAGGTCGTTGTCACCCTTCCTAAGGAGCAAAAAGTTTATCTGAGTTTTAGCCATCGAACTACGGAAAGTTATCAAGTGCTCCTGCTTCTTCAGGAACCTCGAATTGGCTATCACCATCTCAAAAGCTCTAGTGAACTCCAAAAGTGAGACGCCTCCCCCATTCATGTCCCCGAAGCTAAAGCATCTATGCACGTCGTCATAACCCCCCGGAATTGACCCTATATATCAATTGAAATCCCCTAATACAAATAACTTCTTAGTGGGTGGTATACATCCCACCACCTCGTCCAAATCCTCCCAAAAGTGCCTCTTCTCCTCCTCGTCCAAGCCTGTCTACGACGCGTAAGCACTAATAATGTTCATAGTGAACCCTCCAACTACCAACTTAATCGCCATCATCCTATCATTGACCTTCCTAACCTCTACCACCTTATCCCTTAGCTCGTTGTCTACTAAAATGCCTACCACATTCCTATACCTCGACCTACCCGAGAACCATAACTTATACCCGTCCATATCCTTAGCCTTAGGTCCTGCCCATTTGATAGGGGTGGACATATATCGATTTATATCGATTTTGTATTCGAAAAATATGAACCGAATAAAAATCGTTTTTAAAAAAAAAAATCAGAATCCAACTTATTTCAAAAAAGAAAACTAATATGTTCGGTTTATATCGCCGAACGTATCGATTATATCGGTTTTTTCTAGTGGGCCAGGGCGGGTCGGGTCAGAGAATTTTTTTTTTAAAAATTGAATTTCCAAAACTGAAATTGACATTCACACCTACACTATCATGAAATTTCGACGTTGATATCTATTGTGTATCGTGAAATGTTTACTAAAGAAAAAGCAAAATTAGAAATCGATTTGGGGGAAAGCATAAATTGATTGGGAAAACAGACGTTTTCTAAAAATTGGCTGTGCCAAACTGCCTTGCTGCAGTTTGGGCCGCCCCGTCTCGAAAAAATACCCAAAATTAAAAAAAACAGGTAAAACGAACATCCGAGCGCAGAGTTATGACCATTTAAAGTTTTACCAATTTACAACTACTTTCTCTCCCTACATTTTATGTCAATGCTTCCGTGATATGTTAATCAAGTTCATGCCGCATTCGACTTCCATAAAAGCTTCATAGATTGGTTTCAATGACTATGATTCAAGAGATAGTAGTAGCCTAAAATAAAAATTAAGATTAATTACATATTTAATTCGGTTTTTCAGTTTTTCGGTTTGGTTCGTATCCAAAATTAAAAAATCGAACCGAATCACTAAATCCTGATTCGGTTCGGTTTTTTTAAAAATCATTATTTTTAAAACCGAATAAAAACCAAACCGAACCTCGGTTTTTTCGGTTCTCCGAATTTTTTGCCCACCCCTACCATTTGATCTCCTGTATACAAGCTATGTTAATCCTCATCTTCTTAAGAATTTCAACTAGCTCTATGGACTTCCCCGTTAAAGTCCCAATGTTCCAAGACCCTATTCTCAGCCTAGCATCTCCCTTACCCCACTTACCCCTCCTAACCCTCGCCTCCGTCCCCGACCGAGAACATGACCAGGGTCTACCATCATTTACCAAAGCCACTAGAGTCACAAATACTATATACGAACACTATACTATTATCTAATTGCAAAAAGTAAGAAAAGTATGAATCATATAATCAATAAAACAAGAAGAGAATGCAACAACTAAATCAGCTACCCAAAGCAAGTAAAATGTAGCACTCAAACTAAGGCAATTAATTAACTAACGAGAAAGATAGACAAAGCTCAACAAGTGAACCAGAGGTACCAATTCCAGTAAGAATGAACCTGGACCGTAGATGCTCCTCCACAAACTAATGGCGTTTCCTTGTACATCCGACTCGAATAAAAATATAAAAATCAACCTAACTTCCTATCAAACACATGCAAGCATTCAAACGGGTCTAGAGTTTTGCCCACACATTCCAATGAAGTACTGGCAGAGCCACCTTAGGTGAAGGGTGGTCTAGTGCACACCCTTCGCCGAAAAATTATGCGGTATATGTTAGCTATTAAGAGTATATATTTATTTTTGCACAACCAACACAAGTGAAAAGAAAATTTGAACACTATTCATCAAATTTCTAGCTCCACCACCGCAATGAAGTCATCAAGCCCAACTGGTTCGTAACCAAATTTAAGTCAGATAACTGAAACAAATTCATCAATAGAGCAAAAGAGGCCCAATTTTCGTTCTTCCTTTAGGATCCAAGAAGATTGTGGTTGAAGCTCCTCTTCAAATTGAAAAACCTTTCCGGGTTATTTGAACTTTTGGCCCTATTTTGTGTTGGTCTTTAGTTTTTGGCCATTATAATAAATAATTTTTTAATATCCCAATAAGTTATTCCCAGCATAATCTTTACCTTAAAAAACTCACATTCACTAGATATAAATTTGATTGCTAAAAGGCAAAAATTAAATATAGTCTATTTGAAGGGAAAAGTTTTTAAAAGAGCAGCACATTTGAAGAAAATTCGTGCAATTTCTTCAACCTTTCCCTCCTCAAACGGGAAAATTAAATAAATGGGACCGTCTAAAGCTACATGTGGATTAGCCCAGTTAGAGTCCATATTGTGGAGGTCATTTGCACGTTTTGGCCTTCAAATAGGTTTATCTTTAGCTTTTGCTTTTTAACATTGAACTGATACACATAAATTACACATTATAATATTCATAAATTATGCCTTTAATTTTGCTTTTCTACATTGAACTGATGCACATAAATTACACATTATAATATTCATAAATTATCCCCTATAGGCATAAGTTCAGTTGTAACTTGTAAAGGACAAAAATTAAAGACCAGCTCATTTGAAAGACCGGCCCATTTGATCCAACAAAACAATCTCTGAATTACTAATAGAAACCCTAACGGCGTTCTAGAAAACACTAGAATTGTGTGAAATGTAATTTCTATAAAACCCTAGCAAAACCCTAAACCTCCATACTTGAAGAACCAAAATGTCAAAGCAGGGCAAGTTTAGTGATTTGAGGTGTTGTTTTTGTGTTTGGTTGTGTTATGCTTTATTTGTTCTGTCTTTTGAATTGACTATTATTTAGGGTGTGTTTGGTATGATATAAAATATGCTTAGATGTGTTAAGTCTTACTTAAATTTCCGTTTAAGCAATGCCCAAATTTGGGATGATTTGATTTTGTATTAGTATGTTGTGAAGTATTCATATGGTTAGTTATAAAGTGTTACCCATTTGAGGTTCTGTGGATCAATCTAATAGAGTTACTCGTAGGGTGTTTGCTAGTATAGATATACATATATCTTTGTACATTTCTCCCAAATTTTAAGCAGTATGTGTATAGTGAATGCATCTGTAATATGTTTTATAGAAGTAATGTACCAATGCGAGCTGGTCTACTGGTATCAGCATTGAATTTTGTCCTTTTTTATTTTGTATGGTATTATTTTGACATTTTTGTTTTGAGCAGAGGGTCTCGGAAAGAGCTTCTCTACCTACCAAGGTAGCAGAGTTAAGGTCTGCGTACACTACCTACCTAGAAGCCCCAATTTTACGGTGTATGTTGTTGTTGGTATTATTTTGGCATTTGAGATATAAGCAAGTCAGCTTCTTGACTGGAATTGAACCTTAAACGATCCATTCAATTTAAATACACAAGCTTGCGAAAAAGAAATAGCCAGTATCACTCGCCTGAATCTGATTCTTCCCCTTGATTTTTCAGGCCCTTTACCTACTGGCACATCTTATTCTTATTACTAGAATAACTTTTTAACAATTTTTATCATTGCTTGAGATTTTGTTGTGTTGGTTTTTTCTTTTTACAAGATTTTGCTCTACTTTTAGAATGAATCCTTATATATTGAAATTGTATTAAGCAAACGCACTCTGTCCCAGAACCATAATTAATGTTCTGTGGCAATTTCTTCGTTTGCGAAATGAATATTATTTCAGCTTTCAATTACTCGTCCACAAGGTCTTTTCTTTCATGATCTTATTGGACTCATGGTTGGATTACATCTTTTTACTTTGACAATTTGATGGGTATTAGATGAACATAGTGACAACGATGCTGATCGCAGGTTTGAATGTTTGAACATGTCTTCAAGGGTTAATCCATTGACTTGGGAAAAAAGTATTAGATTTTACATTATGTTAATTCTTCTACGTCTTGTGAAATGGCTTGGACGGTCTGGATTACAAATTTTCCATTTTTGGGTCTCCATTGGATTTCTATCTCTCATTCTTCTGGTTGCTTTGTTGGTAATGTAGTGTTGAGAATTGGATTTGAATATCTGCACTTCCCATGACCAGCTATAGCCTAACCAATCTTCCCCTCCCTCGGATGGTAACTTCGCTTACCATCCCTGTCAAGGTTGGGAAACTTGATGTCATTAATTTCTATGACTTGTTCATCTTTGTACTCTCTTTCTACATTATCTACACTTGTTATCAAATTGTCTTGCTGGTACTGTGATAGGATCAAAATATTTTCCTGTCCTGGTTTATTGTCACCTCTTTCCGATATCTGTTTTACAATTCTCTTCTGCATTGTTCTGAAAGAGGCCACACCTTAACAACCTTTTCTTCACCTGAAAGTTAAGAGGCAACACATATGTACCAGTTTCAAATTCAAATTGTTATTATGTTGTAGAACTTAAACATATCCAGCCATTAGTCAGGTAACAACCTCTTATACTGTGGTTGATACAGTTACATGTCTGGTAAATGGAAGTGTCCATCGTTACAGATGTGTTAATTCCTTTTATGCTCACATCTGCCCCATTTGGACTCTACATATGTTATTGAGTTGTAGCATGTTAAGCATATATTGTGTTTGCATAAATTGATTTCAATGTTCTCTTGTTATTGTGGTATATAACTTAGAACATATCCAGACATTAGTCAGGTAGCAATAACAAGAGAACATTGAAATCCTTTGCACTCTAGCACTTAAAGGTCATGCGCTAATCCCAATAAGTTTCTCTCTCTCCAATATTTTGAGTTTCAAATTAAAGAGGATTTATCAATCATGGATCAAATTATAAACTGCAATTATTAGTTTTTAAACTACGAGATCTTGATGTGAAAATTCATGATGCTCTACAAATTGGTGCAATTATGTCCAAACGGTTTAATTCATGAAAGAATTACAGAAAGAAAAATTTGCATTCTCGTGAAAAAAGGGAATTTTTATATCTCGCATCTACTTAAATTGTGGGAATATGAGAATCTCTTTCGTTGAATTGAAAGAATTTTCTATTGAATGGAAGATAGATTTTACATCAACAAGTAAAGGCAAAAAGAGTTCTTTTGGCTTTAGCCTTTATATACAAATTATATGTGCATCAAATAGATGTGAAAATAATATCTTTGGATGTTGATTTGTTCTTCCTGAAAATAAAAATAAAGTTTGCACATTAGTAAAATTTCTTTATGAGTTAAAACAAACTCCAAAGCAGTGGCATGAGAAATTTGATGATGTCATTTTACATAATAATGCTGATAAATGCATGTATTTTAAGTTTACAAAAGTTTGTGGTGTTATTATAAGTCTCTATGTAGATGACTTATTAATTTTTTTTGTACAAATATGCTTGGAGTTAATGATACTAAAAAATATCTTAATTCAGTCTTTAAAATGAAAGATCTTAATGATATCTTAATGAAGTTGACACCATTCTTGGAATTAAGATCAAGAAAAATGACAAAGGTATCTCCTTAAATCAATCACATTACATAGAAAATGTGATTCAAAATTTAGTCACTTGAGAATCAAAGAGTTTAAAACTCCTTTACATCCAAATATAAAGCTGACTGAAAATTTTGAAGGGTCGTAACACAATTGGAGTATGCTAGTGCTATTGGAAGTGTTATGTATACAACACATAGCACACTATTGGATGTAGCACATGCAGTTTGCAAACTTTCAAGATATACAAGTAAACCAAGCGTTGAACATTGGAAAGTTATTTAAAGAGTGCTTGGTTATTTAAAGAAAATAAAGAATGTTGGATTATGTTATAATGGTTTTCCTAGCACGTTAGAAGAATTCTCTAATGCTAGTTGGATAACCAATGATGATGATAAAAAATCCACATCATAATGATTTTTACGTTAGGTGGAGGTGCTATAAGTTGGGCATCAAAGAAACAGAATTATATTACACATTCTACAATGGAATTCGAACTTTTAGAATTAGCAGCTGCTGGAAAAGAAGCGAAATAGCTGAGAAATAGGTTATTAGATATAAAGTTGTGGCCACAACCGATCCTAGCCATTCCCATAGATTGTGATAATGAGGCAACATCGAGTGTTGTTCATAATAAGATATACATGGGAAAGTCTAGATATATTAGTCTGCTTTAGGCCTAAGAATTGCTTATAAGTGGTGTCATGACAACTATATATGTTAAGTCTTGCAAGAATTTAGCGGATCTACTTACAAAAGCACTTCCTAGAGATGCTACTACAACAACATATAGTGGGATGGGGTTAAAAATCTTAACTATAAGTACATTAATAGAGGGAACCCAATCTTGAGTTAGCAAAACTAACAATAAAGGTTCAATGTGTAAAAATAATCTATTAATGTCGTTTTGAGCACTGAAAAAATAAAAGTATCAAATCTTTAAGCCCTATCCGAGGATGATCGGTGCATACTGTTACAAGGACAGGATGATCAAGAACTCTTAATGAAAATGTCAAATGTCTGAAGTAATAGGGGCATAAAACATTTTTACCTATATGAATATAGGAGTGGTGCCGCTTCAACAAGAGTTCTTAAGATTTGATCTTGTAAGTATTCATGAATTGGGATTAGCGCATGACCTTTAAGTGCTAGAGTGAATCAATGACTTAAAGTAGTTGTACATGCGTGTGATATTTTTGATTTAGGCATAAGGGGTTATGATTCAATTCTTAGTAATATCAATAACTTCGTCTAAACTTTAAAATATTTACACTACTAGAAAGTTCAAATCTATGAAATACTTTCTATATTGTATGATATTAGGAGTAGTGTTACAAACTAGTGGGGGGTTGTTATATAGTTTGTAATATTGGAGTACTAATATCTAAATTATTTGGGTACTACACTTAAAATAATTAGTTCGGGTACCGCCACTGAAATGTGTACCACTGGTGAAATATTCTAACGGGTACCATTAGTGAAATATTCCAACGTGTTTGTTCTTCAAACGGACACAACCTTTCGAAACAAGTGTCTATTTCAACTATTTATCTTCTCTATAAATAGAGAGGTGATTACTCCATATCAGCAATTTTTAATTCAACTGATAATAGACTTGTTGTATCCCAAAAAAGCGTTGTCTGCTAACCGCATAAACAAGCAAGCAATCATTCTTTTGAGACAGTGACACGCCTCAAGCATTTTCTTCCTATTCTTTTCATCCAATTTCTAATAATATTTACTAAATAATTTTATTATTATTTAATTTCAATATTATTCTCTAACATTATATTTCTAAGATAATTTGTTCCCCAATCAAATACTACTCCTACCTAAGAGTAGATTTGAAAAGAAAATAAAAAAAGTGACAATTCGGCTGATCGAAACGAGTAATATTTGAGATCGGAGAGCTTATAATCTATGGAGTACCTCTCTGCTTAGCAAAAACAGATAGATCAATTATATACGTCATTGTTTATATCATAAATGTTTATTGATTGGGTTAGGAATCGGCTTGACATAGCTGTAAGTTGACCAAAAAAAACAAAAAAAGAGATGTGTAAAAGACGTGCTGCCTACTTGCTGATTATTATTATTCTAATTATAAATTGGTTAAGAATTTTGGTGTTCTTTCCTTTTTAATTTTTGGTACTGTTCTTCCACGTATCATCAATAATCAAGAGTGATAACAACATGCTTGAGAAGGATTGACTAATAATAATTAAATTGCTTATTTAATTTTTGGAACTTTCTAATTATCATTTTTTTAATTGGTTTGAATATTTGTTGTTTTCTTTTTCTTTGTGAAGGGAAAAGTCCCGAAAGCGAAACCCCCCACCTGTATCAGAGGTCCCTTTATCAGGTGAGATGTAAATCGAGGGATATGAGCGAGTGACAGCCCTGCAAGGGAGAGGACCAACGAGACACGAACCCATCAACAGCTCTGGCAATATTTCATCAAAGTGTTGTTTTCTTTTTCTAGTTATATCAATTATTTCTTGACACTTCTTAATTGTACATAGCATGAATATTGCATCCGAAGTCGCTCTTCATCAAGCTTTGCACGTAGGGTTCAAATTACTAATTTAACTGCGGAACTTCTTATTAAGTAATAGTTTTGATAAAATTTAGGTCAATAATTTTTTAAAAATTAGAAGCGTTTTAGAGACCCCGTTGTGATTTGTTTTTGTAACAATAATCTCCCTTCTATTTTGAGATATAATCAAAAGTGAACGTCGATTTTGTACAAGCAAATGTCAGTTTATTGACACGACATAAAATTGATATTAATGTCGTATTTCGACCAAAAAAAATATTCATGTCGTATTAGTTTTCAAGTGGGTATCACCTATTATATATACATATTCTTATTTAGAAAATCTTCATGAAGAGGAGCTTTGAAATAACTGATAAAGTTACTGTCATGTGGCCAAGAGGTCATGAGTTCAAACCGTGAAAATAACATCTTACAGAGATGTGAGGTAAGACTGCGTACAATAGACCCTTGTGGTCTGGCCCTTCCCCGAACCCCGCGTATAGCGAGCTTAGTGCACCGGACTGCCCTTTTTTTTATTTAGAAAAAAGTATTAAATATATTCATGAGAATTTCTTAACGAAGTAGAATCAAATGACACCTTTTGTCAAGATGTCTTCCGGATATATTTTTCTTTTGGTGAAAAATTATTATCTCAAATCACAAGAAAAGTAATTTACCTTATGCGTCGGTTTAAATGACACTCTTGGAGATGTAATTGATATTTTGAGCACGGGTTTATCGGTAAAAAAATTAAATGGATTCAATTAGAGTTTTTTCCGAACATATCAATAAGCTAGATCCATACTACGAATTGTTTCATACCATAAATAAACTTGTACACTCAAGAAATCTATTAGACAAAAGGATTCACATCTCTTACGATCAACACAAGTCCTCTGTTCATGGAGCATAAGCAGTTTGTTTAGCTTTAAAATCATTCCAAAGTATCATATTTCTAATACATCGGTAGGGCAAGCTCAAACACATTGAGTACATCCTATAAATTAACCGTATGCATCACTTTAAATTACGCTCTTGGAGATGTAATTGAATATATAAGCTGGCCGGTGCTAGTGTAAACGAAATATAAAAGAAATCAAATTGTTACTAACCAAAAAACAAAATGTGTCAATTTTTTTAAGGAAGTATTGAATTGACTTACATGACACCGTTAATTGGACATAATTAGACAATTTTCATACTCTAATATAATCAACCTGCCACCCTAGAAATCATGTGTTCTTGAGGACAAGAATATACATGGTGACAACTAATTCCCATCACCCATGTGACCCTTCATTTGAAATTTATCACTAGTGACGCCCCACAATAAGTAGCTACACAAAATCAACTAAAACTCCAACTTTCTCATCAATTTCTCTAACTTTTTCTCTCTAAAACAATGGCAAGAAAATTTGGAATTTTCTTCACTATCTTTTGCCTTCTCTTTACTTCATCTCTTGCAGATTGGAACATTTTGAAAGAGTACAAAACCAATGATGGTCTCAAAATCAGCCTTAAGAATTACTGTGAGAGTTGGAGAATGAATGTTGAGTTGCACAACATTAGAAACTATGTTGTTGTCCCTCAAGAATGTGTTACCTATATTGGGAAGTACATGACTTCCACTCAATACAAAGTGGATTCTGAAAGAACTATTGATGAGTGCATACTTCATCTTAGTACTAACTGCATTTTGGAAAATGATGGGAAAGATGCTTGGATTTTTGACATTGATGACACCCTTCTTTCCTCTATTCCTTACTACAAGAAAAATGAATTTGGGTAAGTTGTGTTTCTCTTTTTTCTTTTTAGGGTACGATTTTAGTTTTGTGCATTGACAGTGTATATAAAGATCTCTTACACTATTTGTTGAGTTTGTTTCATATCGGTCGTGGGATGACAACTTAGCTTTTGAAGTTGTCTAAGAGGGTGTTTGAATTAATTTTTTTTAAGTAGCTTATATAAACTAAAAGCTAAAAGCCAGATACCTAACTTTTAGCTTTTATCTTATTTTTGTACTTTTTTTTACTTAAAAGTAAGTGCTCAAACATTTTTTACATTTTCCAAACACCACAAAAGAGTTTAAAAGTTATTTTTGCCAAAAAGCACCTAAAAAGCAAAGATCATCAGCTTATATTCATCTATCTCTCTGCCTATTCCCTTTGCAAAAGTCCATTTCTTATTTTGGTATTAGAATTAGATCCATCCAAATTTCTAGTTACTTGATGTTGAGCCCCATGTTATGTTAGCCAACATTCCAATTGGCAGACATGGTGGAGGAGGGGGGAGGGGGTGTTGAGTTTGTCCCACGTTGATCGTGGGAGGTGTTTGGTCTAGTATGGTATTAAATAATCTTCATTACATAAGCTATCTTTTATGCTTGATTTAGGTCCACTGTCAATTTCTTATTACCACCGTAAGGTTAAATTGCCTTACAACGACAAATATGTTTAACAAGTTTAATATGGCCATTTAAAAAATAGAGTGATAACATGTTATAGTCGATCACATTACATTGATAGTGACAAATTAATTTATATTGTTATTGCATGTAACTTAAACGCATTCAGAAAAAATGTATCATTTGCTCGAGGTTATAATGAGATTTTATTGTTGCTAATGTTTTTTTTTTTTTTTTTTGGGTGGAACAGGGGAAACAAGTTAAATGTGACATCTTTGGAGGATTGGATGAGCCAAGGGAAAGGAACAGCATTGGGTCATTCTGTGAAGTTGTTCAATCATCTTAAAAAGCTAGGAGTTAAAATCTTTCTTGTCTCTTCAAGAAGAGAACATCTTAGATCTGCCACCACTGACAATCTTGTCCATGTTGGTTTCTATGGATGGTCTAGCCTCATACTAAGGTTTGAATTTTTTGTTGTCAATTTATTTGGTTTATGCATGTTATACATTAATTTGTTGGTACTTATCTTTAGATTATTTTTTTGTTGTATTTTAGAGGTCAAGAAGATGAATGCAAAAATGTTCAGAAATTTAAGGCAGAGGCAAGGAGTAAACTTATAAGCAAAGGCTATAGAATTTTGGGCATTGTTGGAGACCAATGGAGCAGCATTGTGGGGCTTCCAAGTGCAAAAAGAACATTCAAACTTCCAAATCCGATGTACTATGTTGCTTGATATGGATCATTTTGTTCCTTTCACTCGTGAAATTTGTCAAGTTTTTGTGAGGAAAAAAACATGATTTATTGGATATTATCTGTTTATTTTTGTTGTTGTTGTGATGTGGTCTTGTTGATGGAAATAAATTTCTGAAGCAACTTGATGATTTGGTTGAGTTCACACTAAATAGTAGAAAGTTCCAAGTTGATCCATCCATTTGTTATTGCAATTATTGGAGCTAGCAATTGTCAACCACTACCCAACCAAAGGTGGCATGTGCACATTTAAGAATGGAAACAGACAAAAAATAAAGATGATTCATCTCTTTTATAGAGTTGAACTTATATACTGACTGCATAGAGATGTTTCACATTCTCAGAATAATTCTAGTCACCTAATTTTGAAGAGTTACCAATTCATATTTAGCATACCATCTACTAGTAGTTGATTGGTTTTATTTGACGTGAAAAAGATCATCAAACTGTCTAGGTAAACTCGAATGTTCAATAATATTAATAGTCTGTTTGGCCAAGCTTCTGAAAAGCCAGCCAAACAAATTGATAAGATGCAAGATTCTGAGCGTGGAACGAAAAATAACTTGAAGTTCCAAATCCACCTCACAGTTTCTGAACAAAGGAAACGCTTAAACAAGTATGCCAAATACAAGCTTCAAGACCAACTCTCTACCAGAGTATGACGTCTATATCAGTAAGACAGTAACACTAGCATATGTATACTTTCCAAGTGAACCTATTCTTGTTTATTAGCAAAGTCACCTCCCATTTTCACCTTGGCACAATAGTCGAACAAACTCCCATCGAAGCATCTCCTTATTGCCTCTTTTGATAAGAAACCATCTTCATCTCGAGCAAGAAGATACATGATTCCCCACTCCATTTTTGAAGCGATCCTGCAAAATTAGAAGAAAAAGATCAGAAATGGTCAAAAGCAACTATATAAGTGCTAGAGAAAGTAAGCAAAACTACGTGTTTGGATAGAAGTATTGAAGCTGAAAATAAGCCATTAATATGTTCGGAAAGTAAAGAAATGGACCAACTTACCAGCCAAAGAAATCAAATGCTTCTCTATTGGCCTGAGTCATATCCCACAATTCTCCGAGAGTAAGCTTATCAGGAACAGTGCGAGCGTACTTACTAAAGATGTTCTCAAAATGCACCGGGGTATATCTAAGGAGAAACCACAGAATGAGATTAAGATCAGCTTCAGCAAGTCGAAGTAATTAGATCGACTTCAGAATGAAGAAAGTATATATACTATAGGTCCCTGAGTCACTTCCATGCTTGCACTTGTATATATTATTAATGTATATCGGAAGCAACAGAGAAGGAAACCACCCCTGCAAATTAATATTATTAACGGAGCGAACTTAAAACCCACAACAAGCAGAATGGGGAAAATGACTGATCATAATTCGAGCTATTAATTAGTTCTGGTGCCTCTCCTACAACTATGCCTTCATTACAGTAGGTATTGTTAAAGCCAATTGCTGATTCTGAATGCATCAAATTGGACTAAATTACAAACTATGTGCTACAACCCTCAATGAAGTCCTTGTGCCAAGGGTCTACCGGAAACAACCTCTCTACCTCCCAAGATAGGAGTAACGTCTACGTACATCGCTACTCTCCCCAGACCCCACGTTGTGGGATTTCACTGGTTATGTTGTTGTTGTTGTTGTTGTTGTGTCGTGCTACAACTCCCAATGAAGCAAATAATGGCATGAAACAATATTCCTTGAGATATTATTCTTTTGATTTTTGAAAAGAATGGATTTTGAGCCTAATTCAACCCCAAAAGGGGTGAGAATTGTCCAGGTCCATATAAGGAGTCCATGTTTCCATTCCATCCATTTTCGATGTGATACTCTTAACACTCTCCTGCACACCCAGACCTCGTTAACTGGAGTGTGGACAATATAATTTCGGGGTCCAACATCGGTGAACAAAGAATTGGAATGAGTCTAGCTCTAATACCATGTAAAGAATTGATCTTGAGCCTAACTCAACCTAAAAAATCAGCTTGTAGGGTGAGGATTGTCCAAGTTCATATAAGGAGTGTTCCCATTCCATTTCCGACGTGAGACTCTTAAGAATTTTCATAAGTTGCTATCATTATTCTGCTTTTAACTTACCGGGAGAGTATGATAGCTCAAAGCAGCATTGATGATGATAGCCATTATGAACGACCCAATCATGTTGAAACCAATTTGACGAAATCCTGTCCAAAGCGGTTAGAAAGTGCAAGAAACATTAGACACTGGCAAGGTACCAGCTAATGATTCTTGAAGTGAAAAAAGATGGGAAGTTATATTAATCCGTCAAGACAAAAGTTCCCTCCTGGTGATTAAATTACATACCCATGGAATAAGTCGGCCTTACAAGAATTACAGAATAGAATGATAATTTACCTGCATAAGTTTCCCATGGGTAAATAATGCCATTATTATCCTGGTCGAAGAAGGCTGCATGCTGCTGAAGAACACTCATGCCGTTGTGCCTGTGGCCAGGCGTTCCGTTGGGGTGCTCCATATCCGGAGCAACCAATCCCCTAGCCATATTTGAATATTTTTGAGTGGCGTAAGGATGCCATAACTACGTTAATTACAAGAAAAGGACAAGTAATACCAGCAGAACTGGCATATAATCAAAACTAATAATGAACCACCAAGTGACAACTGGAGAAGAAGCTACTAATTTGCGAATCAACACTCCTATTCAAGCAAAACTAGAAAAAATTCACTAAAAGCAATTATCTACAGGCACAACACATTTGTTATACTTAGTACCTTCAGTTTGGTAATTTCTGCCTTAATTCAACTATGAATAAAGGATCCACAGACAAAGTAGATTTAATTTCTAATCATAGCTAATCTTCAGATCTGTTCAATTTCTCGTGAAGCCAAAATCTCATTGGCACAGACCAATGAGCTTTGGCCTTGTAACCCCACAAAATAACAAATTTTAATCAAGCAGAGTCGAGGAATGGTAGTGGGACTACACTGTGTATGTTGTCGTTGTAATATGTTAAGCTATATTTGGGTCAAGTTCTTGTTGGAAATTAGCCTTTGGCGGGGAGATGCGTCCACCCATCTTTGATGAATTAAACACTAGTGTTCCGTATGTTGGAGACCTCGTCTCTTTACACATGCATGATCTACGAAGTGAGTAGATGACCGTAGGGCCAAGAATCGTCTAATTTCGTTGAGAAATGAAAGAGATATTGGTCCACGAAGTAAGGTGTTTGAGACATGGAAATGTGGTGTGGGACAAATCTACCACATCGGTGGGAATAGGAAGAATTGCTCTCTATATAAGTCTCTAATTGGTAAAGGGTTTGGGACCCCAAGGGGTATCCCATGTGTTTAAAGGAGGGAAGACCTAGATGTGCTTGGGTTCAAGGCTAAGCCCACACGCGCGCCGTCCGGTCCGGGTCTCGGGTCTCGGGCTCACGGCCTGTGGGCCTGTGGGCCTGTCTAATATTATCTTTTTGGACCAGAGAACTCTGCCAGATGTACAGTTTGATCCCTGAAGCTTCATATGTACAGTTTGGTCCCTGAAGTTTCAATATTTACAGTTTGGTCCCCAGAATTTCTGGAGACGTTTTCTGTCTACTGTTGGACTGCGTTTTGGAGCATTAACCAGCCATTATTTGGCTGATTAATTCCTCCATTAACAGCCCATTACTTGGGCGGTTAGGCGACCTTTCAATGGCCTTTAATGACCATTACTTGGCTGTTTTAATGCCCTCCTAATGGCCATTAACAGCCATGTTTTGGCGGTTGGAAGGCCCCTTCTCCTTGCTATATATTGAGCTTCATTTGGCTGAAAAAGCGAAGCAAGAAATAGGCAAGAAAAGCGAGCAGAAATGTGCACAAAGCAGGCGAAAAAGCCCGCAGAAAAAGCGATCGCTTTTTCAGCACAAACAAAGGCGCAACAGCCTCAAATTAGCACAAACCCGATCGGTGAAATCCAGCGAAAATCGGTGCAATTTTCGACTGAAAAAGCGATGACCAAACCCTCACGTATACACAAGATATACACTACAGAGACACACTATATACACAGAGACAAAAGAGAAGAGTAGAGAGAAACTCTTCCTTCCTATTCCATATCTTCAGCAAGTCGAGTCATATTTGTTTTCTTCGCCAGGCTCAACCTATTGGCTTTGTAGTGTTGAGATTAAAGTGTTGTTTTATCTTGGGAGACTATTGCCCGCTAACGTAAAAGCATATATACGGGGCAATCTTGTCTTAAGGATAGAGGGCTATCCTCGACTCAACACACAACGTTGTAACCATCCAGATTTAGTTGTTTCTTGATTTCAGGTTATCAAGATTCAAGACACAACAAACTTGCGGCAGTTCTCAATATTGGCTTTGCAAGTTGATCAAGATTCAAGACACAACACACATGCGGCAATTTTGAAGATTGACAATTTATTTATCCTTTCGAACATTTGTAATAGTTATTACTTCCCGTACTGCTTTATAAAGTACCATAGAAACTCCAACAGTTCTGTAGTAATTTTTACAGTCAGTTAAAACCATTTTCTAAACCAAACAGAAAGTTCATGTCTAAACAGTTGGCTCAGCACGGTTTTTCCATGAATATTGTTTCTTTGTTTTCGGCTTTTTAACTTTAAAGGATTGAAGACGACAACTTTCTCAATTTATCTAATTAACAGGTCAGCTTCAGGAACCACAAAATTCATGTGTCTGATTTTCATTAAGTCTTGCTCTGAATGAAGAGATACACAAACTAGTAAACTCAGCACAAAGTTCCTTCTTAACACACAGATAAGCTGCCTTTACATTAAAACTCTCTATACCCTCCTGGTAAGGGAGGCCTTATAATTGCTCTGGGGTTCCTGCCAATTCAAGAATCACCACACTGCTATATGGCCTACTTCTTCACCACAAGAAACAACAAATAAAGGAGACGCCCGACAAGCCTCTGCAATATAATGTAGTCTTATACTTTAAGATCTAAGTTATATATAATGGTTCTAACATGTAATATATATACATTAAAAGATTGATATTATTTATTGTTGAAATACAATATAATTAAGCAAATAAATGTAAGTTTTTTGTAACAGCTTAAATTTAACATGGTACTACCAGAATTAGACCCATCTCATTATTTGCCCGATATTGTCTGAGACCCATCCTGTGTTGTCCCCTCTCCAGTTATTCAGTCCTCCACCTGGAGGGAGTGTTAAATCACACATCGGAGTGGATTAATGAGGATTATGTTAGAGTAATTATGGAATATCTCATAATTACTTCTCATTTATTAGAATTGATATTGTAATATATTGTAATTATTATGATTGTAATTAGTATCTTTATATTTTAAGTAAGGTAGATTAATTTTTCATTATTCAAGCCTAGGATATATGTATATATATTGTATCTTTAGAATAACATTGGGGTGACTATGAGATTATGTGCCAATTTATATGAGCTAGTAATTTAGATCTTTATTACGCTAAAAGTCCATTTTTATCTGTGTAATTTTTGACAAATGGGATTTGGACGGATCCCATTCCGCCCCTGGTGATAGTATAATGAAACGTTTACACTTATAACACAATTCAACTATGTGCAATCTAATAGTTGTAGAACGTTATGTGTCTTATTGTATAGTAGGTAACTTGTACCACTTATGATTATAGCAGGAATCAGTGTGCAGTGTAACTCTCATATCAGTGTATAAAAATTAAACTTTTCAAATAAACAGTCACCACTCGGTTAGAAAAATAGGTAAATAAAATCAAAAAAGAAATAGCTTTGAGGCGTGAATAAATCGACTTTTCTTAAAGAGATATTGTCCGTCTATATATCGAGAAAAATGCAAGCAATTCTCTTCAGCATACAACAAAACTCAGATTATACCTGCAAATTTTTCATAGTCACTTCATGAAGACCTTATTTATAGAGTTGAGAAGTGTGAATACTCACCTTGTTTCATGAACATACATGTTCATTTAATTCAAATTTTATTTAAAATTTGAAAAACACCAAGACTTTTAATATATAAAGTCTTCAAACTCATTTTGAATATATATGTATATTATAAATTATCTAACACACTCACCCTGTTCAAGATCAGTACAACAACAACACGCACATATCATAACAGAGCAAAAAGTAGAAGTTGTTAGATTGTATTAATCTTCCTAGAGAACACGCACAATCTAATAACATACATGTTGCATGATAATTCATTGATCAATTATAAGATTATTATCTTCCTACAGAACACAATAATAAGAGAAAAAATTGATGTCGTACTCGATCCTGTTGAATTGTGGAGAATGTTCCGGATCAGTACTTGCTAGTTTTATGATATTGATCCTGATATTATCTTATATTAGTGCATGAGTATTTATGAAACATTAATCACGAGTAATACAACAACGACAACATATACAGTAAAATTCCACAACGTGGGGTCTGGGGAGGGTAGAGTGTACGCAGACCTTACCTCTACCTTGGCAGGCGGCTGTTTCCGAGAGACCCTCGGCTCAAGACATAGCATAAGCACAAGCAAAGCAAAAGCCAAGCAAAGCAAGAGCAAAGCAAGATAAACGGTCAGATCCGGTCAGTATGAAAATGTTGATATCAAAAGCGAATAAGTCATGATAGCGCATTCTGAAAAAGTAAGCAGTAACTAGTGCAGTTAAATAAGCTACACAAGTACACTAGAGAACACATAGTAGCAGAAATCAAACTACAAAGGACTATAAAGCCATACCGCGCCTATTAGTATGATAGATTAAGTGGACCTACAGTAATAACACTACAACTATTAGTTTGCAAGCATAAATAGGACTACGCTCGACTACCTACTACCCTTCTACACTACAATATTAATCAAGAGTAATATTAAGAAATTAACTAATTACTTTCAACACTTCTGTAAACATGCACTTCCTTTACAATAGAGCAACTCAGTTCTGTATGTCTTAGTGAGGGTGCTACATTCTGAAAGTTAAATAGTAAATAGCACCCCATGTATGCAGTACTTTAGAGCATGTCTTGGTAAGCTTATCGTAAATAACTTAAAAATTATGTATGGATATACACTTCTAAGCATGAAAAATTAATCTTATAAATAAGTAATAATAAATAGGTAAAAAAGTATTGATAATTCTAGTTACAGACACAGTATATTTAAAGTTTCTCAAAATGAATATATGTGCAAAATTATTAGAAAATCAATATAAGTTAAATAACGGCATACACGTAAAATACCCGGTGAGATTTTTACCTCAAGCTACACAAAAGAAGAGGATTATTGGGGGTCATCCACACAAATGTGCCTATCTCAGGGTGGTTTTTGATTTTTGCCGGCCCTCAAATTTGTTGCTTTTAATTTTTTTCCTTCAATACTTTTATATCGATATAAGTTTAAATTTCGTTCGGTAAAATTTATGTTTAGCTCAACATATGTATCACATGATACCACAAGTTATGTCGGACAAGGCAAAACTTTCAAACACTTAACATAATCTGAAAATCAATGTAAGTTTAAATTTCGCTCGGCATAGTTTATATCTCATTCCCACAAGTTATGTCGAATATGATAAAATTTTCAAAACTTAACATAAAAATGGTCAAAAATGCATAAAATGCAAAAAAAAGGCACGAAAAAAGATAAAGAACACATGTCCCAAAAGGCATAATTTCAGACTTCCAGTTTCTAAACACTACAACAAATTATGAAAAAACTATATTACTTATGTGGCATAACTTAATTCTTACAGAACTTATGCCGAGCGAGATAAAACTAATGTTATAGAAATTATGTCTTGTGAAGCAGATCTGAATATTTTGATTAAATCAGTAGCAGGGATAAATAAAATTAAAGAGGCAAAAAAATTTAAAGACCAGTGCGTTTGAAATGCAATGCGTGCAAAAACTTCGATTATTGTCCCATTCTGTCATCAAACATGGGCTTATTAAACTAGCAACTCTTTTAGCTACAAGGCCCACTAACATCAACCAACTGGGCCGATATAAAACACAACTCCATCACCATAACCTTACCCTCTACCACCATCTCTTAAAATCTACACAAAAAGGAGAGGATTCGAACGCAAAAACAACAACAATGGCCACCGAATCACCACCGGTAGAAGCGACGGAGGTTCCGCCGGTCACGGCTTCGGAGACGGCGGAGACGAAGCAGGCACATAAGCTAAATAGGAAATGGACGTTTTGGTTCGATAATCAATCTAGACCTAAACAAGGCGCCGCTTGGGGAAGTTCTCTTCGTAAAGCATATACTTTTGAAACTGTTGAGGAATTCTGGAGGTATAATAGGAAGCTTCTAGATTGTTCTAATTATGTTTATTTAGATTTGTGCTCGGTATTTGTTGAAACCCTAACCCTATCTATAGCGCATATTGCAAATCGAATGAAATGAAAATTTATGCTATTTATTCGAATTTAGATTTTTTTAGTGTGAGGGCATGTTGTTGTTGTTAGTGTGATTTATCAATTGCGTTTAAAAGGTAGCCCCGTGCACTAAGCTCCTGCGGGTTTCGAGTAAGGGTCGTACAACAAGAGTCTATTGTATGCAGCCTTATCTCACATTTATTTATCAATTGCGTTTATGATTAATTAATCAATTAAGATAGTTTTGATTGTTGCAACATTAATGTGTTGTGGAAACCCTATCTATGGCTCATGTAACAGATTGATATCCTTACTTATGACGAAATGAATTTCTGTGGACTTTTTTTTTTGTGTTTGTTCGAATTTAGATTTTTAGTGTGATTTATCAATTGCGTTTGTGGAGTTTTATTTCATATGATTAAGAGTATATGTGAAGAGAGAATGTTCTAGACATTTTGTTAAGTCGGAAAGAGTCTGCGCCTTTCAGAATATGTTATCTTCGATGAAGTTTCATTAATGCTCCATGCGTTTCAATTTGTTTGTCTTGTTTTGACTTGGCATGTAGTTTAAAAAAGTAAAAATAGATTGTTGAATCTTGTGGTCTAAAATCAAAGATGTGTAGAATGTACCAAAATGTGCTTTAATCTTGTGGTTTTAAACATGTCATTTGAAAAGTTAGAATTAAAGAGCTGCCAAAAAAGTAAAGAGACATTCTTTTTTGAAAAAGACTAAGAAGGAAAGTAAGACAAACAAATTGAAACGGAGGGAGTATTGTTTTATGCAAGTTTCAGAATTTTCAAGAAATCAAATTTACTTGGCTGTTCAAAACATGTGATGTTTTCTCTATAAAACTAACTTTTCAGATATTACTATTTCAGTATTTTCTTCAACTACTACTACTATAATTATAGCTGAAATTGACATGTTAAACTCACTATCCAGTCAAGCAGTGTCCAATTAAACGAAATGGATCACTTTTTTATCTTAAATTTCATAGTTTCCTACTCCCTCCGTCCCATTTTATATGAAGGTGGTTGACTCGACACGGAGTTTAAGGAAGAAAGGAAGACTGTTGAAACTTGTGGTCTAAAACAAGACATTGAGAAATGTGTGGCTACAAATCATTTCATTAAGGGTAAATGGGAAATTTAAAGTTTCATTGTTTCTAAATATCAAAAGGTGTCATTCTTTTATTCTTTTTGGGACCGACTAAAAAGGAAAGAGTGTCATATAAATTGGGATGGAGGGAGTAGTAATTAAACTTTTCGGTCTGATTTATCTATACTTTGGATGTTGTAGAGCTTGATTTTGATTAGTTAATGAGGTACTATGGTTTAGAAAGAATAATAGGCGGGTAGAAGCTTCTTTTAAGTGTGGATTGAAGTGTTGGATTATCTTCTTTGCAGTTTATATGATCAGATATTCAAGCCCAGCAAGTTGACTGTTATTGCAGAATTTCATTTGTTCAAAGCTGGGATTGAGCCCAAATGGGAAGATCCCGAGTGCGCCAATGGTGGCAAGTGGACTGCTATGAGCAGCAGAAAGGCTAATCTTGAAACTATGTGGCTTGAAACTGTAATAAATTCACTCTTTATCGTTTGGTTTCTGTTCAGTAGTTAGTATGCCATGGAAATCACTATGTTGGTAGTTTTCTTGCTAAAGATGCTCATATATTGTTTGCTGGATGGGCTCCTTTTGGACAGCTGATGGCATTGGTCGGTGAGCAATTTGATGAGTCAGCAGAAGATATATGTGGAGTGGTTGCCAGTGTGCGTAGGAGTCAGGATAAACTTTCCTTGTGGACTAAGACTGCCACCAATGAAGCAGCTCAGGTTAGTCTTTGAATTCTCTTGATGTTGAATAGCTTCCGAACTGAAATGTGTTATTGTTACACTATTTCTGAAATATGATATGAATACTTCTTCGGTTCCTTTTTACTTGTCCCTTATACTAAAGATAGATTTTCATTTTACTTGTCCATTTTAGTAAATCAAGAGAGATTTATTATTTTCTTCCAATATTACCTTTATCAGTACTAGTAATCAAACTTAGATTTTCAAAATATAATTAATAAGGGTACTAATGGATTTGCTCATGGAAGAATTAGTTCCCACCCTCATATTTAGATTTTTTTTGATATCCTATATGATCCTCTTTCCAATTTATTTGTTAAAAATAGTTTTGAGCTCCCCCTCTCCACCTTCGCCTAAGACGAAAATCTTGGAGTTTTTGAAATAAGTACTTGTATTTCATTGTTTAAGCATTATTCCATGTAATACCAAATGCTTATATTAGACATGTTATCTTACACCATTGCAATACACAAGTTGTACATTAAAATTGCGATTACATTGCTTCACTAGGTTTTCCTCAATCCTCCAGATGATTCCCTTTTTTGTGTATTGCTCTGTAATCGTGTTTGTTTGCCTGCTTTTGGCCTTGTCACATGTCTGCATATGACAATTTTCAGTCTCGAACACTTTGCCTCTTGGCGTGATGCTACACTTGATGCACCGTGGTTTTGCTATATATATATATAACTGGTTGGCTTTATGCTGTAGAAGGGCATTGGTTTTTCTATTATACATAACTGGTTCGTTTTATGTTGTAGATGGGCATTGGTAGGAAGTGGAAGGAGATCATTGATGCTGAAAATATATCCTATAGTTTCCATGTAACTTCCCTTACCACTTACCATCCCTTGCAAATTCAATAGTCTTTTGTCTTCCCTCTTGATTTTTCTTTCTTAATCAATCAATATTCTTTTGGTGGTTGCAGGTTGATTCTAAAAGGGAGAGGTCAACTAAGAGCCGATATACAGTGTGAATTTCTTTGTCAATGCACTTGTCTGCTGCAAATTTTGATTCTTTTGAATTTTTTTGTACTGTTGTATGTTTGGCTGTATTGCGTTAAAGAGTTCATTCGTCTAATGGTTACTTATTTGGAGTCGCTCCATGTCTTAATTTGTCGATCAGAATTTTGCAAACATTTTTCCCATCTTCCATAATAGTCTGGTTGATGATTGGGTACTTTTATATCTAACTACTTATTGTATCGAAAAGAAGAAAAAACCGGTTTAAATTATAGGTCAGGTCGTAAAACATCTAAGAAAAATTGAGGGTATAATATAATTTTGGAGGAATTTAGTAATTGGAGACTATGCATCTAATGTTGGATGGAGGTAGGGATGGAGGTAGCATCCTGGCCAAATTCGTACTGTTGCCAAATGACTTTTACCTCAAAGTGCACTAACTAAATGTAGCTAATATTTGAAGGGCATTTTCATACGAGTATAAAATCACAACATGCTCTCAAATACGGTCGTAGTTGTGTGGTATTTCACTGGGTATTGGATACTATCTTTTACAAACAAAGGTATTGGTGTGACTTTGTCCACCCAGACTTAGATAGATGGGAAGAAAGATGTTTGTAACTTTTATGTCTTTGAACTTAGATTTCTCATCAACATGGCAGCTCAAAGTTCCGAATCTTGATGGGCTCCTAGACTGCATTTTACACATAGGATTTATCCCTCAAAAGGCAGATGGTATAATTCTAAAGCAAAAAGCATCTTCTTTGGCAATTTGGAGTGAGAAATTCAAAGATGAAATCTTATTACCATGACTTCTCATGAAGATCACTTTTTTCTTTTATCGAATTTTTTTTCATACTTGGCTATTCCTTTAAAAGAGTTAAATATATACTATGAATATGGATACAAATCTAAATGTAGAAACAAGAAAGCATACCTAGACTACAAAGCATACATATGTTTGAATAGTACAGATAATTAAGTTGTATCTGATTGATTTGTCTCAAGCACACAAAGCTATAGCTATTTGATCATAACACATTTTCCATTGGCAATGGTATGGGATACCATATATAAAGAGCATCAAGCAAGAAATCCAAGTCTTTCACCATTCTTCTTTGCCAATCGGATCAATCCTTGTCTTTGCTTCTGATCTGCTCCTATTGACTTGCAGAATTCTGTGATTACCTGAAAACAGATACCATAAAACAGAATTCTCTTTTAGTACTATAGCTTGTAGAAAATTATATACGACAAGACACTTTCGCTTTTCTTGCATAGGGGTGGAGCTAGGGGTTCATTCAAATTTCCTTCACCAGAGAATTACACTGTAGTATATGATTATTTTCTATGTATATATAGTAGATGTCGAATACCATTTGCTTCTTCGTGTATTAACTTCTTCATATTTTGAATCCTCTTAATAAAAATTCTGATTTCCGCCACTGTCCGGCACATTCATCAGCTATAGAAAGTTTTTAATTTCTAGCTAAAAGTGCTTATAAGAGACGTAAACATCTCTTCAATTTGGTCAACTGATGTTCATGAAATTTATAATTCTTCTATTTTTCTCTAAGAGTCTGACGGTTTAATATAGCAAGGACAAAGACTTTGAAATCCATTGGCACGACCCTTTTGAATATTCCAAAACAACTTTGAATTGGAAGAACAAACATAAACAATGGAGTAGTAGTTTGTTTGAACCCTCGTTTCAAATTCGTTCAAACTAATACAAAACTTTAAGAATTTTAAAATTTTAAAATCTCAAATCTTGCCATAAATCCAATTCAGTCCTGTTAAATATAGAAGATATTTCGTGATATACACTAAGTGTATATCACGGTTTTGTGCATAAGTCCCATTCGGTTTTGTACATAAGTTTCCGTTATTTTGTATAGTTTAGGTAATATTTTAGTGTAAGTATTACATTGTACACTTACCATAATTATAGGAGTCTTGTACTACTAGAATATGGTTTTGGGATTAGAATATGAATAAGTTTTCTATTATGGAAAATTGTAATTTGTATATATACTCTTTTCATTAATGATTTCTTTCATGGTATCAGAAGTCTAGGTTCATATTTTCTCTCAATGTTTTCCATCCAAACAGTCCGGGTTCCGAGCTCCCTTCATCGGTTTCCGTGCCAGGAAATTATTTTTTCTTCCAAAAATTTTCTTCCAAATCCCTTTCTCACGTCGTTCGTTGCTATTATGGCTAAGAACATGTTTCACCCTGCCCTTACAGTTTCTAACATCAAGAATCATATCTTTCTTATTCTTGAAATAGAAAACGTCCAATATGCGACGTGGGCCAAACTGTTCAAAATTCACGCACATTCGCATCAAGTCATCCATCACATAATCCCATCGGCTCCTGAAGATATGGAGGTGCCTAAACGCAAGGATGATCCTAAGTTGTGGACGACTTTTGATGCCATCGTCCTTCAGTGGATTTACTCCACTATTTCTACCTACCTGTTGCAGACGATTATTGAGCCGGACGCTACGGTGATGGCTGCTTAGGATATGTCGCGTGACATATTCCAAGATAATCAAAATTCCAGAGTTGTTACACTTGAGCAGGAATTTTCCCACGTCCATATGGATAATTTCCCAAACATTTCAGCGTATTGCAAAAGGTTGAAAGAATTAACGGACCAATTCCGCAACGTTGGTGTGCCTGTTAGCGACGATCATCTTGTTCTCCATATGGTTGTTGGCCTCTCTGAGGCCTATAGTGGCGTTGGTACTCTCCTTCGTCAAAGTAATTCTCTCCCGAAGTTCTATCAAGCCCGCTCCATGCTTACTTTGGAAGAAGTCGGCTTGGCTAAAAAGGTGGCTACTAGTGCTAGTCCCGTGGTCATGATGACATCCTTCACTAATTCTCATAATTTTGGTGACAATTCATCCCCAAACTGGTCTCAAGGGGACGACAAAAATAGTCGGAAAAATAATGGCAAAAATCGCGGGGGCAAACACTGCAGTAACGGCGGCAGTGGGACCCGCCACAACAACATTGGGTCACAGGCCAACTGGTCCCAGCCTTGGGCTCCCTGGCTGTGGGCCTGGTCCAATATGTAATGGCCCAACAACCCTTATTTTGCTGGGCCTCCATCTCACGGGCAGTGGGCTGGGCAGAATTTCAGGCCCAACTCGCCTCCGCAGGCCCACCATGCAACAAGCCCCACTCAGAACGACATTGAAGCCGCGATGTACACACTTGGTTTAACTCCACCAGACCCGAATTGGTACATGGACAGCGGCGCCACTACCCACATGACATCCAATTCAGGTACTCTCTCGTCTTATTCTAATTTGAGCAACCCTCATGGCATAATTGTTGGTAATGGTAATTCTATTCTGATTCGTGGTTATGGTCATAAAACTTTATCTCCCCCCCATCCACCCCTTGTCTTGAAAAATACCCTTCATGCCCCTAAATTGATTAAAAATTTAGTGTCTGTCTGTAAATCCACCACTGATAATTCTCTTTATGTTGAATTTAATCCGTTTGGGTTTTCTGTGAAGGATTTCAAGATGGAGAGTCCTCTCATGAGGTGTGATAGTAGGGGATATCTTTATCCTATCACGTCAAGTTTCAATTTCTCGAGTCAGGCCTTGCCATCAACTTTTGTAGCTCTTGCTCATTCCTTGTGGCATGCTCGTCTAGGTCATCCGAGATCGTCTATTTTGTCTTCTTTAGATAAAAATAATTTTATTTCTTGTAAGGGTACGCGTAGTACTCCGAATTGTCAATCTTGTTCTTTAGGAAAAATTATTAGATTGTCTTTTGTAGACTCTAATTCTCATACTTTAATGTCAATCGATATTATTCATAGCGATTTATAGACATCTCCTGTTCTCAGTTCTTTGGGTCATCGTTATTATGTTCTATTTTTGGATGATTATTTTAATTTTTATGGACTTTTCTGATAGCGAAAAAATCTCAAGTTTTTTTTCACGTTCTTACAATTTAGAGTATTCATTAGAACCTAATTCGAACGGAAAATCAATAATATTCAATGTGATAATGACAAAGAATATGATAATGGGGTATTTCGGGAACTTTGTGCTCATAATGGGATCAATTTTAATTTTTCTTGTCCTCATACGTCTTCACAAAATGGGAAAGCCGAACGCAAAATTCATACCATTAATAACATTGTCCGAACTTTATTGTTCATGCTTTCGTACCTCCTTCGTTTTGGCATCATGCTCTACAAATGACTATCTATCTTCTTAACATTCTTTCTCTCAAAGGTTTGACATATTCGTCCCCACTTCAAATTTTATATAATAAAACTCCTTCGTATTCCCATATTAGGGTCTTTGGGTGCTTATGTTATCCGTTGTTTCCGTCCACCACAATTAACAAACTTCAGGCCCGTTCTACCCCTTGTGTGTTTTTGGGTTGTCCGTCTAATCATCGTGGTTACAAATATTTTGATTTATCGTCTAATAAAATCATCATTAGTCGCCATGTTATTGTTGATGAGTCTCAATTTCTGTTTGCTAAAGTGTGTAGTCTCGTGCCTAGTTCGTATAATTTTTTGGATGACATTATCTCTCCATATATTATCCACCATTTATCGGACATGTCCCGGGCCCCGAATCCGCCAGCGGGCCCACTGCTCGCTGGTCCTTCTGTTACGACATTGTCTCCAGTTTTGGGCCTAGTCACTGGGCCTTCTATCCTGCCCAGTTTTGGCCCAGTTTCTTTTCCAGGTAACGGGTCCAGTACTGGCCCAATCCTTGATTCCAGTTCTGGCCCTGTCCGTGATACTGTTCATGGATCCAGTACTGGCTCAATCTCTGTTTCCAATCTCGAACCCAGTTACCGATTTGGGCCAGCAGGCCCACTGCCTGCTGGTCAGTCCATCACATGTCTCGATAATTCCCAAAATCCGCCCGATTCTCCCCCGAGTCATAGACCTGTCACTCGTATTCAACGAGGTATTTTTAAACCAAAAAGACATTTTAATTTAAATTCTAAAGTTCTTAAATCCTTTTTACCCCGTAACCACGTGTCTGCTTTAAATGATCCGAATTAAAAATTGTTATTACCGACGAATATAATGCTCTTATTGATAATAAAACGTGGGAGTTGGTGCCCCATCCATCTGGTGTTAATATTATTCAGTCTATGTGGAGTTTTGCTCATAAAGACAATTCTGGCGATTCTCTTGCGAGGCATAAGTCTCGTCTTGTAGGTGATGGTAAGACTCAACAGGTTGGTGTGGATTGTGGTGAGACATTTAGTCATGTGGTCAAGTCGTCTACCATTCACACTATGCTCAGCTTGGCTCTTTCGAAAGCATGGCCCATTCATCAGTTAGATATGAATAATGCTTTCTTACATGGTGATTTCAAGGAACTATATGCATCAGTCATTGGGGTTTAGGAATCCCAAATATCTTCATCATGTCTTTTTGTTGAAGAAGTCCTTGTATGGGCTTAAGTAGTCTCCACGGGCTTGGTATAAGAGGTTTACTGACTATGTTTTGACTATTGGTTTCTCTCACAGCATGTTTGATAATTCATTGTTCATATATCGTCGTGGTTCTTCCTTGGATTAGATACTATTATATATGAATGATATTATCTTGATTGCCTCTTCTGATGCATTACACCAGTCTATCATGACAATGCTCGGGTCTGAGTTTGCTATGAAATACTTGGGGCCCTTGAGTTACTTTTTGGGGATTGCTGTCACTCGTCATGCAGGTGGACTGTTCTAATCCCAGAGGAAGTATGCAGCTGAGATAATTGGGAGGGCTGCGATGTCATCCCTTAAGTACACTTCCACTCCCATTGATACTAAACCCAAGTTGGGTGTTGCGGCTGACTCACCCTATGAGGATTAGACCCGTTATCACAGTCTTGCAGGGGCTCTTCAGTATCTTACTTTCACGAGACTAGATATTATGTATGTTGTCCAACAGGTGTGTTTGTTTATGCATGATCCCATGGTTGAACACATGAATGCGCTCAAACGCATTATTCGATACATCCAGGGAACACTTGACTATGGCTTACATCTATATCCGTCTTCGACATCTACACTTGTCTCGTATACAGATGTTGATTGGGGTGGTTGTACGGATATCAGACATTCCACGTCCGGCTATTGCATGTTTCTTGGGAATAACTTGGTCTCATGGTCTGCGAAGCGGCATTCGATTTTGTCCCGATCTAGTGTAGAGGCCGAGTATCGAGGGGTAGCTGATGTGGTCTCTGAATCCTGTTGGTTACGTAATCTTCTTTTAGAGCTGCATTGTCCTATTCAGAAAGCTACCTTAGTTTATTGTGATAATGTTAGTGGCATCAACCTTTCGGGGAATTCGGTTCAGCACTAGCGCACTAAACACATCGAGATGGGCATTCACTTTATTCGCGAAAAGGTAGCTCGTGGACAAGTACTCGCCTTCCATGTCCCTTCCAGGTATCAAATTGCAGACATTTTTAGAAGGGGTCTTCCCTCGGTCCTTTTTGAAGATTTTAGGGACAGTCTCAGCGTTCGAAGACCGCCCGCTATGACTGCGGAGGTGTGTTAAATATAGAAGATATTCCATGATATACACTTAATGTATATCACGGTTTTGTGCATAAGTCCCATTCGGTTTTGTACATAAGTTTATGTTATTTTGTATAGTTTAGGTACTATTTTAGTGTAAGTATTACATTGTACACTTACCATAATTATAGGAGTCTTGTACTACAAGAATATGGTTTTGGGATTAGAATAGGAATAAGTTTTCTATTATGAAAAATTGTAATTTGTATATATACTCTTTTCATTAATGAGAATAATTAAGAAATTATTTCTTTCAAGTTCAAATAGACAAAGTTGTATATTTAATTCTCAATTTGAACATCATACAAAGTTGTCTTTAAATCTTGAAATTAATTTATATTTCATCGATTTTTATCAAACAACACTGATATTTTTACCGACTTTATCTCCAAATTAGAACTTTTGAGAGCACTCAATAACATCAATACTTAAAAAACACTAGAGCAGAAAATAGATCTACCCAACTTCTACAACTACAAAAACATTCAGAAAACAAGGATTAAAAAAAAAAACATAAACTAAAAGTAGTCAGCTAGTAAATCTAAGGGTGTGGTCTGTGGTTAATAAAGAGGATGAGAATCAATAGTAGACCAGTGTAAAAATTTCAGCACAGACAAAAAAGCATTAGGTAATTTTCTATCCAATTGCATTTGATGGACAAACAAAATTATTAGGTATCTGTATTGGTTCGGTAGAAGACTAGTAGCAAAGGAATGATTTTCACTAAAGGGATTAATTCATTATATGTTATATATACGAAAAATAATAACCATATATATATATATATATATATATTGTAATTTACTATCAAAGTGGATTTAGATGAACACTCTTCCACCCTCTAGCTCCGGCCACGACTGCCTAGTAGCAGGTACTCAGTAAAATAATATTAAATAATGATTACCTGAGAGTGTAAAGCAATAGCTTTGCCCCTAAGCTGATTGAATCTCTTCTTGCCAACAATATTCCTAGTGACAACAACAATTGGTGCAAATAGCCCTTTCCCTTCATTAACATTCCCCATCATTGGCCTTGATCGCACTGCCTTCCCAATACCAACATTCACTGGTTGCACTTTCCTAATTAGCATCCCATAATCTTCACCACCAACACATGAAGAAAAAGAAGTAGTTGCAATTGAAGTTGTAATTGCCATTGAAAAAATAATTACAACTTTTTTTGAACTACTAGTAATAATATGCTTGAATATTGAAGTGATAATGGAGCTAAGGGATTCTTTGTTGTTGTGGTGTGTTTTTGAGCTTATGTTATAAGATTTTTTTTGTGGTTTATGAAGAAGGGGTTGTAAATTTGGTAGCCTTAGTTTGGTTTATATTGAGTGGTAGTGAAGAGGCAAATTTAGAGCCACACAATTGTACTAGCTGCCTTTGATTTTTTTTGTTAACTTTGATTTTTCCATTTTACTTGAATAATAGGAGTAAGATTCTTCTTGTTTTTATGGTCACCATATTTTATTTGTCCCATCTGTTTGGAGATCTGTATCTACTTTTCCAGTGGTTCTTTTTCTCCGTGTAGGGTCCACCATTGCAACTTAAACATCCATATGCCAAATGGTGGTCGTTTGATTAATTGAATTTTTTAAGAGTCTTTTAATGAACACAAATATGACTCTCAATTTTGGAGCTTGAACTTTTTGTTGTCGTTAAATAAATGTAAACTAATGAATTTTGTGAACCACCTAAATGAAAGTAATAGAATATTTCCCAATATTCTCTCATTAATTGTATTAATTATATATCTCCTATTTTAGGTAGAATTATAATCATTTTATAATTAGGTTAATTAGTTACTATACAAACTAAATATTTTTGTAATCTTATATATATTGTAAGTCATACGATCAATGACCATATTCCTTTATGGTATCAGTAGCCTAAAACTACAAACCCTACCCTAGCCGCCGATACACCTTCTCGGTCGTCACTTTTTTTTCCACACTGGCACCTAGCCCACGTCGGAACCCTATCCGCCGACCTCTCTCGGCCGCCCCCCTCTTTTCCCCATGACAGAACCCTAGTTTTTTTCGCCCATTCTCTCTCCATCTTCCTCCTAAATTTCCTCTTCCATGGCTGACAAAATTAAATTTCATCCGGCACTTGCCGTAAACAACATTAAAAACTTCATCCCTGTGACTCTTGAGATGGAAAAGGGTCAATACTCCTCGTGGGCGGAGCTTTTTAATATCCATTGTTGTGTTTACGAAGTTATCGACCACATCATCCCTCCCACGCCGAAGTCCACAGACGTACCATCAGCTTCGACTTCTGATGATGCACTCTTGTCTCGTTAGGACGCAACCGTCCTCCAGTGGATATATGGCATGATATCTAATGATCTGTTGCACACCATCATTGAGACCAATGCCATTGCCCGCCAAACATTGGAACGTTTGGACAATATTTTCCACGACAACAAAACTCAACGAGCGTTATACCTTGAAAATCAGTTCAAGGACATTCATCAAGATGATTTTCCAAACGTGTCTGCCTATTGTCAAGAACTCAAGATGCTTGCCGACCAACTCTCCAACCTCAGTGCAGCAATCACTAATCAACGATTGGTCATACAACTTATTGCAGGTTTGAACGAATCCTATGACGATGTTACCACCATCCTTCAGCAATGCACGTCGGACCAGTATTGCCAACGCTGCCCTTACCACCACCGTCGGGCCCTCCGCCGATGGCAGGGCCTCCTGATCCGGCAACCAGAACCATCAGTTAGAGGACCCGCAATAGTCCGCTTCCTCCCATAACAACCGCCAGAACAGGCAGTCCGGCAAAGGCCACGACGGAAGAAATTCTGGCAACAACGGAGGCGTGAAGGGGCAGTCCCTGTCGGCCTGAAACAACCAGCAGCGACCGCGCTAGTGGCAGCAGCCTCCGTCGTTGGCTGCCTACCCGCCATAGGCCACATAGGCCCCACCGTCATGGGCCTCCCCTCCTTTACCGTATACAACATCCTCGTGGACTCCAACTCAGAACCAACAGGCCTAACCTAGCATACTTAGCCCACGTCCACAATAAGCCTACACAGCACAACCCCCCTCATCGACTTATGCACCGACTAACATTGAGGCAACTATGAGCACAATGTCACTCAACACTCCAGATGAAAATTAGTATATGGACACATGCGCTACATCTCACATGACGACATCACAAGGTACTCTCTCGTCTTATTTCAATTTGAGTAATTTGAATCGAAATATTATTGTTTGTAGTGGATAAGGCATTCCCATCAGTGGTTATGGTCATTCATCCCTATCCCCACCACATCCACCACTAATCTTAAAAAAATGTCCTTCATGCCCCAAAACTCATTAAAAATCTAATCTTTGTGCGATGTTTCACAACTGACAATTGGTTTCCCATGACTTTGATCCTTTTGGTTTTACTGTAAAGGATTTTATAATAGGGAGACGAATAATGAGATGTGACAGCACCGGAGATCTCTACCCTATTTCAAACGCCGTCAACAATCCAGCCTCAATTCCCTCTACCTTTGCTGCTCTTTCGTCTTCCGTATGACATTCTAGATTAGGACATCCGGGAGACTCTGTTTAACGTTCCCTTAGGAAAAATAATTTTATTAATTGCAACCGTATTTCTAGGAATCCTATATGTGAATCTTGCATTTTTGAGAAACATGTCAAATTACCATTTCTTGTATCCACAAATTGTACTTTAATGTCTTTTGATATCATACATAGTGATTTGTGGACATCCCCTATTTTGAGTACGACTGGCCATCGATATTATGTGTTATTTTTGGACGATTATTCCAACTTTCAATGGACTTTTTCAATTGGAAATAAATCTCAGGTCTACCCCATTTATTCTTCATTTAGTGCTTTCGTAAAAACACAATTTGAAAAGAGCATTAAATGTTTTCAATATGACAATGGCAGGGAATTCGATAATAACCAATTCAAATATTTTTTTCTCCAAAAACGGTCTTACCTTTCATTTTTCATGCCGTCACACATCCTCCCAAAATGGTAAAGTCGAATAGAAAATCCGAACCATAAACAACCTCATCTGTGCCCTACTTGCTCACGCCTCAATTCCCCCTCAGTTATGGTATTACGCACTCTCCATGGCCACATATCTCCTAAACATAATCCCAAACATGTCTCTAGCTCAACGGTCACCCACCCAAGTTCTATTTCGTAGGAACCCCTCCTACCAACACTTGCGTATTTTTGGATGTCTTTGTTACCCTCTCCATCCGACCACTCACAAACTCCAACCCCGGTCTTCCCCGTGTGTGTTTCTGGGTTACCCTGCCAATCATCGTGGTTACTCGTGCTATGTCTTGCCGAGCTGTAAAATTATTATTTCACGTCATGTCCTATTTGATGAGTCTCAATTTCCCTTTGCCTCTCTACACTCGCCACCTCGACATTCCTACGACTCCCTAGATAATGACCTAAACCCTCTTCTAATATACTATTTACATAGTTCGATGTACCAGAGCCCGACACCCGCCACCACCTTAGCCAATCCGGGACTAGCTGCCCACCCGGTTTTGCCGACGGTGGCCCGGAACAGCCGGCCTTAAGGTGATTCCGCAGCCACTTCTCGGTAAACTGAGGTTCGGCCAGCCAGTACCGTCACCCTTTTCCTTCCTCCTCTTCCCGACAGTCCCGCGGAAATCTCCCCCTCCCGTCCCATATTTTGAGACACACTCTCGGACCATGAAAACCCGTGCCCTGCACGGAATTCATTAACCTAAATGGATGTTTAACCTTACCATTTCAGTTGTCCCTTCCGTTGTCCCTCGTAACCTGAAGGATGCCTTGTCCGACCCTAATTAGAAAGCTGCAATGATTGACGAATATAGTGCTCTTATTGATAATAAGACGTGGGACCTAGTACCCCGTCCACCTAATGCTAACATTATTCGTTCTATGTGGATTTTTAGACATAAAAAGAAATATGATGGTTCTTTTGAAAGGTATAAAATTCATCTTGTAGGTGATAACAAGTCTCAATAGGTGGGAGTGGACTGTGATGAAACGTTCATCCCGGAAGCCCGAAACCATCCGGACCATCCTCAACATTTCCATATCCAAGTTTTAGCCCATTCATCAGCTGTCAAGAATGTCTTCTTACATATGGATCTTTATGAAACGGTATATATGCATAAACCTATGGGTTTCAGGGATCTTATTCATCCAGATTATGTGTGTCTGTTACAAAAATTGCTCTATGGACTGAAACATGCTTCTCGAGCATGGTACCAACGGTTCACCGATTATGTCTCCTCTATCGGTTTTTACACAAGAAATCTGATCATTCTCTGTTCATCTACAACAATGGTACAAACATGGCTTACCTATTATTATATGTTGATGACATCATCATCACCACATCATCTAATGCTCTCCGCCAGTCCATTATGTCTCTCATTTCCTCTGAGTTTGCTATGAAAGATTTGGGCCCCCTGAGTTATTTCTTGAGCATCTCTGTTACTCGACATTCTGGTGGCCTATTTCTATGTCAGAAGAAGTACGCCGAAGAGATCATTGATTGTGCATGCATGATATCTTGCAAACGATCCCACACGTCTATCGACACCAATTCTAAGCTCATTGTTGATTTTGGCCCTTCATATTCAAACCTGACTCACTATTGTAGCCCGACTGGCGCCCTGCAGTACCTCACATTCACGAGACCAAACATATCATATGTTGTGCAACAAATCTTCTTGCACATGCACATTCTGACGGAAGCACACATCCATGCCCTCAAATGTATTTTACGATACGTCCAAGGTACACTTCACTTCAAATTACATCTATACAGGTCTTCGCTCACTGGTCTCACTACTTATTCTGATGCTGACTGGGGTGGATGTCCTGACACCCGACGCTCCTCGTCTGGTTATTGCGTGTTCCTCGGAGATAACCTATTGTCTTGGTCTTCCAAAAGGCAACCTACATTATCCCTATCCAGTGCAAAAGTAGAATACCGAGGTGTTGCCAACGTTGTCTCTAAGTCTTGTTGGATCTGTAACCTTCTCCTTGAGCTTCACTGCCCGATTCAAAAGGAAACACTGGTCTATTGTGATAATATTAGTGCGATATATCTTTCCGGCAATCCCGTCCAACATCAGCGCACTAAACACATTGAGATGAACATTCATTTCATTCGCGAAAAAGTGGCTCGTGATCAAGTTCGTGTCCTTCATGTTCCTTTCAGATATCAGATTGCCAACATCTTCACCAAAGGACTTCCGCGCATACTATTTGATGATTTTCGAGTCAATTTCAGTGTTCGAGAACCTCCCGCTTCGACTACGGGGGTGTAATAGAATATTTTCCAATATTCTCTCATTAATTGTATATCTCCTATTTTAGGTAGAATTATAATCCTTTTGTAATTAGGTTAATTAGTTACCTAATTTGTATCAAAGTAAATATTCTTATAACCTTATATATATTGTAAATCATTTATCAACAAAATTAAGGAACATATTCCTTTAAAAAGAAAACTAAATTACTCTAAATAGAACAAAGTTTTACTATCTTATGTTTGATAAGAGTCTAATTGGTCCTATCTAAGATTTATATTCCAGTAAATTATAGTATAATTTATGTTATTAGAGACTCTTTTTTTTTTATATAATATTGAACTGAGACCGTCTTCAGTTTGAACTATAAAGTAAACAATGATGATTCATTAACCAATTTTAATTTACTTGAAATTGAGGCATAATCAAATTTCATTATTTTAGTTTGAGTGTGTAATAATAAACCAACACATTATGAGTACGACTCCTTTAATTTGAACATGTGTTGTTTACTAATGGACGACGCAAAACACCTGAGAAGAAATGTCCAAGAATCATAAAGGGCAGCTCACCAGCAGTCACCACTAGATGATTCTTGTTCAAATCTGCTGGAAAACTTAAATTACATTTATATTTAGTAAGCTTTTAAAATTTTATTTTATTATTAATGCACCTCTTATAGCGAATAGTGTTGCAAGTTTTAAGACCGAAAAATTCGAAAGCCCCGACTGATTTGGGCCAGGCCTACACCCCTGTGAACCTTCAACAGCCCGACGAAAATTGGTATATGGACACCGGAGCCACATCTCACCTCACCCGGTCGTCAAGTAACCTATCTCAACTACGTCGGTTAAAGTGTCTTCAATTTATTACTGTCGGCAATGGTCATCGCATTCCAATTGAAGGGTACGGTAACACACACACCAAACATCCACACCCGCCCTTCTCTCTAAACCACGTCTTATACACACCTAACATCATTAAAAACTTAATCTCCGTTAGAAAAATCACTAGCAATAGTGCAGTATGCGAATTTGACCCTTTTGGTTTTTCGTGAAGGAACTCAATACGGAGAAAATTCTTACACGCCGCAATAGTGTGGGAGATCTCTACCCATTCACTCAATCTTCCATTTGTCAGGACCATAAGCACCTCTATCCCTTGCGACGATCTCTCCCTCAACTTGACACAACAGACTCGGACACCCCGGAGATCCAGTTTTTACTTTTCTTAGGACTTCTAAGCGTATTCAATATAATTATGGAAAAATTGCCCAACATTGTTTTTCTTGCCCACTAGGCAAATATGAGTGTCTTCCATTTATGTCATCAAACAGTGTTACTTTTTCTCCCTTTGATATTGTTCATGCTGATTTGTGGACATCTCCGATTGTTAGCTCTTTGAGTCATAAATTATATCTAGTGTTCTTGGATGATTTTTCACATTTTGTCTGGATTTACCCACTGAAATTCAAATCTGAAGTTTTTGCAAAATTCCTCGAGTTTCAAAAATTCATTAAAACACAATTTGAAAAATCTATCAAATCATTCAAATGTGACTATGGACGTGAATTTAATAACTCGGCATTTCAAAATTTCTGTTCTAAACAAGGCATGGTTTTCCATTTTTCTTATCCATATACTTCTTCCCAAAACGGAAAGGCTGAACGAATTATATGTACCATCAATAACACGGTCCGCACACTTCTGTTTTATGCATGTCTACCACCGCCTTTTTGGGTCTATGCTGTCAAAATGGTAGAATCCCTTCTTAATATTTTACCAACTAGCACACTTCAAAACAAGACCCCTACCGAAATCCTATACCGTAGGCTACCATCCTATGATCACCTACGTATTTTTGGATGCTTATGCTACCCCAACATAGCCTCCACTGCACCTCACAAACTTGCCCCTCGTACTCTACCATGTGTCTTCCTTGGTCTGTCTCATAATCATCGGGGCTACTTGTGCTATGATATTGCTACTCGCAAAATCATCGTGTCCCATCACGTCACTTTTGACGAAACAACCTTTCATTTTTCAAATCTTCAAAAATTTCAGACCACCGACTACTTCTTTCTCAATGAACCAAGTCTGTCCCCGGTCATCCAAAATCTATACCAACAGCAACCCACTGTTCCGACAGTCTTGTCCCCACCACTGTCCAGCACCACCCCAACAGTCCCGCATCCAGTCGAGTCTCCTGCTCCACCCATACTGCTTTCACCCAAAGAACTGGCCGAGTCTCATGCACCTCCAGCAAGATCGCCGCCCACGATCCCAGTAGCCTGCGCTTTTCGATCCAAAGAAACACCCGTAACGGTGGACGGCCGCTTCCCGATTTGACCTCTCACTGCTGCCCTCTCACCGCATGAAGACTCATGCACAACACGGGATCTTCAAACCCAAGGTTCACTTCAATCTCTCCACACAAACCTTATCACCCATTCTAAAGAATCCAAAACTAGCTAAACTGGACCCTAATTGGAATGCGGCCATGTCCGAGAAATTTAACGCTTTAACCAAGCAAAACACTTGGGATTTGGTACCTAGACCAGCTGGTATGAATGTTATCCAGTGTATGTGGCTATTTCATCACAAGTTTAGAGACAACAATGACTTAGAGAGGTATAAGACAAGACTAGTTGCAAATGGCACTAATCAGCAGGAGGGTATTGATTGTGGTGAGACATTCAGTCCGGTTGTTAAACCGGCTACTATTCAGACTGTTCTCAGTATTGCTATGGGTTTGCATTGGCCGATTCATCAGCTAGATGTCAAGAATGCATTTCTTCATAGGAATTTGAAAGAAACTGTATACATGCATCAGCCCCCTAGCTTTGTTCATCCGGCAGTTCCGCAGTTTGTATGTCGTCTCAGGAAATCACTGTATGGATTGAAACAGGCACCCCGCGCTTGGTATGATCGTTTTGCTAGGTATCTTCTGCAGATTGGTTTTATATGTAGCAGGTGTGATAACACTCTCTTCACCTTTCACCGAGGTAGCAGCACTGCATATTTGCAATTATATGTCAATGACATTGTTCTTACTGCCTCATCTGACTGGTTGAAGAATGAAATCATTGCTCTACTCAAAACTGAATTTGCTATGACTGACTTGGGCAAGCTAAGTTATTTTTTGGGTATATCGGTGACCAAATCTGAAGCCACTATGTTCCTGTGTCAGCGTAAGTATGCAGAAGAGATAGTGTACAGGGCCAAGATGACAAATTGTAAAATTATGCCAACTCCGGTGGACTCAAAATCCAAGCTTAGTGTCAATGACGGTGCGCCAGTTTCTGATCTCACTCTATATCGGATTCTAGCATGTGCTCTTCAGTATCTTACATTAACTAGGCCTGATATTGCATATGCCGTTTAGCATGTGTGTCTGTTCATGTACGACCCCCGAGAGTCCCATTTTGCCACCCTCAAATGTATTATCAGATACGTTAAGGGCACACTAGACTTCGGATTACATCTATACCCCTCTGCCCTAACCAAGCTACTTGCCTACACGGATGCAGATTGGGCAGGATGCCCCGACACACGTCGCTCCACCTCAGGGTACTGTGTATTTCTTAGGGATAATCTTATCTCATGGTCCGCCAAGCGGTAGGCCACACTTTCCCGTTCGAGTGCTGAAGCAGAATATCGCGGTGTTGCTAACGTAGTTGCTGAGATATGTTGGCTCCGAAATCTTCTTTTGGAACTCTAGTGTCCACTCCGCAAGGCGTCTATAGTCTATTGTGACAACATATCTGCTATCTATATGTCTCATAATCCGGTCCAACATCAGCGGACTAAGCATATTGAGATGGATATCCACTTTGTGCGAGAGAAGGTTGCCCGTGGTCAGGTCAAAATATTACACGTGCCTTCCTCCTATCAGTATGCATACATCTTCAAAAAGGGACTACCGCGACAACTCTTCACGGACTTCCGATCCAGCCTTAGCGTTCGGCCTCCTCCCGCTCCGTCTGAGGGGGAGTATTAGCGAATATTCTCCGTATATTTTGTAATTATGATAAATGTATATTTAAGGTAATTTAGGATTCTAATTGTATTAGGAATCAACCTTTATAAGGTAAGTTATAATTCGTACCATATTAGGAATCAACATTTGTACACTTATATATATTGTGAATAATGAAAGAAATCCCTAAAAAAATTATTCTATTTTACAAAGAGTTTCACTAAAAAAGACTCATAGCACATACTTAGTCGTATATCGACTTGACACAACCGCATAGAAATAGCATTATAAGATGTCTTTTACTTTTTTTTCCCGATTGCAGCCTGTTGTACTCGTATTCTTTTTCTTTATAACCACTTTGTTTAATATGATTTTATTTCTTCCTCATTCGTTTTTACATTTTGGTTATTAGAGTATCAGTTATTGCGTTCCTTACTTCATTAGATGTTTTCACTTAACTATCTATCTCTACTTGTAAACTCCAAAAGAACAAAAAGAAAAACCTCTGATATAACAAGGTGAGCTTTGGGTAACAATTTAACAAATTGGAGGGGAGTAACACAACTCCAAACTTAGGGTTTTCCATTAATAATACACACTTTTTCGTTAAGGTTTCCATCTAGATGCATCATCCCAACAATTTTGACTATGATCTAAAGGACCAATAATTAGAACCGGAATGCGTCTCATTTACTAGTATATTTTTTTCATGTTTTTGTTTTTGTATAAAACTAATTATTTACATGCATTATCTATTTCCTTAGTACAGCTGTTATTTATTTAGTATATAAAAGGGCAATTTGAAATAGGTACGTACGAAAGAAACTTTTTAATTTCAAAATGTGAACACTTAAGACTTCATTTAGTTATTAATTTTCTTTATTACCTCTTACACTAGAAGAAAAAAAGAGTGCTTATATGCGGAAATGATCTTCTTTACTTCTTGGAATTACTAAAATATATTTGAGTCTTCTGTTGCTATTTTGGGAATGTTTTTTGTTCTATATTTCTTTTTATATACCTAGTGCATCTAATAGCTTACTCATGATGAGAATAATCTATTATCAATTAATTTCAAATCCATATGATTTCTGAATATCCTTTCATTTCTTATAATACTAGGTGCATATGGCCCGTGCTGGCACAATATCATTATTACATATGGTAGTTTAAAACTCCCCGATATATATCTCCTTACTTATTGTTTGTTGTCAAGCAAAATTTCATTCTAATTGTCAATTTCAAACAAATTACAGTGATTCATCAAAGAGTTACTTTAGTCAGACTTGCAATACAAATGATCATATATTAGACTACATAAATGTATGCAAAGGCAAAAAATGAAAACCCATGGGAAGGACTACTGTTTCTCCGTGGTTGGAGGTATACAGTGGTACTTTAGGTGTTTGAAGCAGTCCCGTTACTTGCCTGTTTTGAGGACTAACAGGATTATTATGAGACCTTGCTCATGTCTCACAAAGCTTACACCCACACAAACAAAAGCTCCTGCCTAGGAATCAAAATTTTACAATTCAAGAAAAGGTGCAAAAGGCAAGCAATTCAAACTTAAGGCTTCACTATCAATAAATACAGAACAATTGTTTCTATATCAGATGTATGTATAGTCTTTCATTTGTTCCTCTGTCGCTAATGGTTAATTAAAATCCAGCAGGTTAGAGCTAAAAAATGTAGTTGCACCATCAAATTTAACACACACCAGAAAAATCAGGTGACTTGCTTTTCTCCACATTCAGAGGTTATTTTAGTTGAGCCACTATTGCTAGCATGATCAGTTGTTCTATTGGCATTTGAAACTTCCGACAAGGCTTGTCAAATTCATCATCCAAGACTGCAAGCAGCCACGGTGAAACCAACGTTTCTAATAGATAGAAGATATAGAAATGCAAACGTTCGTCAAGGAATTGAAGCATGTGGTGAATTCTGATTTTGATTGATTCTGTAAGCATTTCTCAATGGGTCGATAATGCTTTGGTGAATTAGATCCTACTACATATCTTTCACGTCTATCATGCTCAAATTAAACATATATATTTGCCACTATCTTTTTTATCCTCATTTAATATCTCTTCATACATACATAATCAAGATATGACCTATTTTTTAAAGCAGTCGAGCGAAGTCACTAAAGGAAAATTGAAATGATCAAAGCTTGTCATAATTAAACATGCTTATAGAAATTCAGATATGACTTTTGGAAGAAGAATGCTCCGATCCTAACACGTTTGTTAGACAATCTGAGAAATTAATGCATGAGGCAACAAATGTCGACCAATTGTGAATTTCAAGACATAATACTGGTAATTAATATATTATTTTTAATAAATAAAATTTAAAATAATATAATACAATATTAAACTTTTTGTGGTTAATAAGATATATATAAAAAAACTCTAACACTATAAACTTCAAATTCTCTTTCAATAAAATCAAGAAGAAAAAACACACTTATTGAAACTATATTGTCAAATCAATGCCTTTGTTCATCCCCACATAGCAAGAGGAATCGAGGAAAGCAGTCCGCTTGGGCAGCTCAATTGGTTTCAAGGGGGATATTTGGAATAAGAGACCAAGGATCGAATCCCGTCAGCGGCAGTGTGGGGGTTTCTTCTTGAAATAAAGGAGGGCCCCTTGTGCGCAGCATGGTACTGGTCTAACCTTTGAAATCAATTGAGTCACCATGATTTACCTCCTTCACAGACCTGTCGGACCGGGGTGTGGGGGCTCCTGGGGTGGGAGATTCCACCTTTTGGAATAAGGAATCGAGGAAAGCAAGGTCCTTTGGTAAAAGGGATAAGTTATCATATAGATAGGATTGGGTGGGATAAGATGGGATGGCTTATTCCACCCTCTATATAAAATAATTTATCTCACTTTTTATTTCATATGAATGAGATTGAGTGAGATACCAAAAGAATTACCTCACCAATCAAACATGTAATAATTCCAATCCATGAGACTAATAATACAATCTCATCCTATCTCTCCTACTAAACGAGAGACGGAAACTATGACCAAGTGAAATAGCTAAAACAAAATGGACCACTAATGTCAAGATTAAGAGACACGTTACACTATTAAAATATTTGAACAAATATCTAAAATGCCCTAAAAAGTAAGAGTTCTCATGTAATACTCGAATTATGGCCTGGGCGAAACACGATATTCGGTGCCTGACTACATGTGACTGAGCGAACTACATGGCTTGCTGAGTTAACATGGGCATCAAAAGCATGCATTAATAATAATCAAAACTACGTAAATTCAATACTGAAAATATAGTCTGAAAATATAATTACAGAAATAATATGAAAACATGATAAAATCTGAACAACTGAAATATCTGACATGACATGCTAAACTAATCTATGAAACCTCTAAACATAAGTCTGACTGCTAAAACCGTTTACTAGGACAAGGCCCTAGCATACCTTTACTGTAAAGCATGACATGAAAAATAAATAAACTACCACCTCGAATGACATGAGGCTCACCAATAGCTGAGATGGTAGAAATACTAACGAACTAATTTGTCGTCCTGAAACTTCGTACCTGCCGTGAAGTGCAGGCCTTAGAAAAAAGGGACGTAAGTACATTTGAATTGTATTGTATGTAAAACAACTGAATGAATAAGCAGTCACATAAAATAATAGGGACATGAAACTGAAACTGTAACCTGACCATGAGCATGTATGATATCTGACATGAGTATAGCCAAACATGGTAAATCATTTTAATGGGAGAGCATTAGTATAACCGACATGTAACTACCACGCGAGAACGCGGCGTCTGATCTCTACCCGATCGGTTATGTCATCTAGTACCTTGTCGGGGTACGAGACGTGAACATGACATGAATGGATCCAATAACCCGCAGTGGGTAACACGAAGGATCGTCCTAACTAGGCGGAGCGATCCTTATCCTACGTTAGCATATATAGTTTCAGATATTAAACCTTCTCGGTAATTTGTGCAACTCCCAAAATATGAACATGAATATATTTGGCTTGTAAGCCCATGAATTTCATGAATATAATTTGTAAACATGATTTGTAAGAATAATTTAACATGTAAGTAGATACATATGAAAACATGTATAATTTCATGGATTGAGTAATAATGATTCATGACTTGTATTTATGAACTCATTAAATTCAAAACATGTGTTCATGAATTACAGATAGGTTTATGACGATCAAAATGACATATCATGAATACAATTAATGAAAACATAATATAAACATGGTATACATAGTTGTACATGTATATAGGGTCATCATGAATTATAGCAAAATCCTAGGTTTGAGGAAATTCGTGTTTCATGGATTAAAAGCGGCATGGGGAAGAACAATGATGTTCTCACACGTGGATAGAAGCTTTACATACATTATTCGCTCCTAATCTTGTAATAAAAATCTGAACTTGGTGAAGAATTCCCAAAAGCATGAACTTAATTCCTTGAGATGAGTTTTCTTGAAAACCCTAGGTTAAGAGTCATTGATTTCGCTTAGAATTTGAGCATACTTGATTAGAATCGCGTGAAAATATATGAAAAAGACTTACCTTGAGCTATGAGGATGATCGGAGGAGAAGAACTTCGTGCTAGGGCTTGAGGGAATGAAGAGTAAAATAAAAAGACTGAAAAATGCGAATTATATAAGTCCAGCCGTCGGACCACTTTTACGAACAGATTGTACGGTTCATACAATTTGTACAACGAGAAGTGCAGTCCGTATATAATTGTGTGGTCCGTATAAAGTGACTGTCACTGAGTTGTCAATTTCAGTGAGCATCAAAACTTGGGGGTCATCCTACGATCAAAACAGACGGTCCGTAAAATTTTATACAGTCCGTATAAGCTGGGCGTATAACGCTGATCATTGAACTGAATGAGCTTTTTTCACTCCCCGTCTTGGTTTTCTATATTCCTGAATCCCAAACAAGACTTGATTTGAAGGTACGAGGTGTTATATCTCATGTTTTTTTTAAAAAAATGCCCTCAAACGAGTGAGTTAAATGGTTGTTTTGCCCAATTTTTCATATGATAAAATGAATAATACTTAATAATATTTTATTTTATTTTATTTTATTTATATAATATTACTTAAAGACCTCTCTAAAAATTCCAACTTAACAGATGTAGTGTAACAATTTGGGAGCAAAGTAATAGAACACCAAACTTAAGGTATCCATTAATAATAAACACTTCTTCAATTGACTTTTTCTAAAACATCACCATTGATGAACTTGAAACAACAATCTTCCATTCTTCCTATTTCTCCTTAATCTCATCAAATCCCTTAAAAACATTCAAAATAATCCCATTTTATACACAATTGAAATGTCATTAGCTACCCATTTTTCAGCATTCCTTATCCTTTTTACACTAGGCATTCGTCGTCTTGTTTGTTGCATATGCAATTACCTCAAAAACCCATCACTCTATAGATCAAGAACATGGTATTTCCAAGAACCCAAATTAAAAAATCTTGATTTATACTCACTTTTAATTATCCTTCCTATTGCCTCTTTTTCTCATGTATTTTTGTTCCTAGCTTTTTCAGGAAATAATGTAACATATAAATTTTCATTCTTGCAACAATCTTTAGTCATATTTTTCTTTTGGGTACTCTTAATTATCATTATAATTAAAGAAAGTTTTGATCTTTATGCAATTCTTGATAGTTTGGTTTATAGTTTTGGTGGGGTTTGTTTTGGTGTTGAGTTCTTGATGAATGGGAAAGGACTTATTGGTCTTAGTGGTGATATGTATGGACATTTAGGGGAATTAGCATTTGTTTGTGCTGGTTGTTGTTTGTGTTTAGCAGTAAAGCAATCTTGTTTTTTTGTGGAGTTTGTGTTTTCTTGTGTACTTGTGTTGAAAGGGACTTGGGTTTTGCAAGTTGGGTTGTTATATACTGATGTGTTTGCTTTAGAAGGATGTGAGAATCTTTTGGTAGGTTTAGCAAATGGGAAAAATGATGTAAAATGTGATCTTGAGGAGAATAAGTTGAGGGGAACTGCATTGATGGATTTGTTGTTTATAGTGCACATTGTCGTCGTGATGATTATGAGTTTGGGGTTGTTTGCGTTGTTGAATCGGAATAAGAGGATGAGATGCGGCGATACAAGTGGACCGCTGCTAGCACAGGTTGGATCAGAAGGTGTGTTGATGCATCCGCTTCCTGAATTAGAGATAGAATGACAAATTTATGATGTTCGTCGATAGAGAAGCATTTGGAAGAAACTACTGAAGTGGTTTCCTTGTAAGTTTTGAACTTGCAGATGTTTTTGTTTAGCCTATATAGGAAATTCTAGCCTTTTTTTCTCGAGCTTCTATGCCTTTTTCAATGTACCTTACTAGCATGAAGATTTTCATTTCTGACACTTACTATTGTATGAAAGGAGAGTTTCTATAGTTCATTATATTATTGTTGTTTTTCTATATTTCTATATTCATCTGGTTGTTAATGGAAAAATGCTGGTAGCCAAGAAAAGAACTTCGTGAGTCAAATTACCTACTTGTCTTTGAAGTATCTTTGTACTAAATTTTAAAAGGAAAAAAAGGAAGTAGGTATCTTTATTTTTGCACTGAGGACTGCTGTGAATTACTAATGAAGCAAGGCAGCCTATGAAATCCAAAAGCTCATTTACATCATCTGCAAATGAAAATAATACCAACGAGCTAAGACAGTTAAACAGAAAGCCTTGATGCTATAAGGAGGATTAGATTTTCCTCCAAAGCATCTGTGATTCTTTCTTCCGAAGAATCCATACAATGCAAACAGGGAATAGCAATGAGTGAACCATGTTTTCTTCATTCCTACAGCGGTTTTTTTCTAGACCAGCTCCAAAGAGCTTCTATTGGGGTTCTTAGCATATATGATAGCTCCCTTGCATTCCACAATGCAAATACAAGTGATTTGAGTCTTAACTATGCAGCTCACAGAAGTAGTATTTCTTACACGAATATAATCTCCTAAACCCCTTATCATTTGTTACGCAAGTATAATCCCCTTCTCCTTATATTTTCTTGTGTTAGTTTTAGACAAGCTTTAGGCATAGCAATCCTTCCTAACATAATACTTTTGTAGGGCCTTTTTATTCTCCTGAAAGTTTTACACGGTCATTCTTTCTCAGCTCTCCTAGATTGGATCATGTTTATCATAATATTTCATTACTGTAAATGATCTGACCTCCCTGCTATACTGCCAGCTTCCTCCAGCAATTTTTAGCAACAAAATCAGCCTTTTACCTCCCAATCATGAAAATTTCTTCTAGAGCTAATATTCCAACTTGCATTGTCTTTTGCACTGGGCAATGGTGACTTCTGCATTTATGGCAATACTAGAAATTGTGGAAATTCATCTTTGAGAGGCATATGGCGTAACCACTTACCACTGGTTCTGACAGAATCTGATCTCATTCAGTCACTAACTTCAAACAAGCATTACCCTAAACTCCTCCCATTGGTTTCTTTTGCATTCCAGAGCTCCAGCTTTCACTTCATAATTGTATCTCCACAGCCAATTAAAAAGTACTCTTATTGTGCATTCGTTGTTTCTCGATCTGAGACCCCATTCCACTTGTGGTTTCAGTACTACACTGCACTTTATCAGATGGTATTTATGTTGATTAATACTGCCTTCCTACAAAAGTTCTCCTTATGTTGTCAACCCCTTATAAACTTTAGCAGGAACAGGAAACAAGGACATAAAATATGTAATAATGCTGTGAACACATTGTTAGTAAGTTTGAGTCTTTCCCCTAATGAGAGACATCATCTTTCGCTTGTGACGGAGTTTCTATTTTGTTTCCCCGCTACCCCTTGCCAAATATCCATAGCTTTGTGGCTAGCTCCCAATTGAAGAGCCAAGTAGCTAGTTGGGAATTCCCACCCAAGTATAACTGCCAAAATCTGGAAATTCTGCAATGTCTTAGATAAATACAGGACAGTTTTGTTTCAAAAGCTGATTACTTAGTCCCATAGAAAATTAAAGTATCGTTCGAATGTAAGCATCGGAATTATGTATGCAAACCTGCTGCTATCACTTATTTTCAGCTTTCGGTGTCCAAACCTCTGCATTTAGAGAAAACTTTCTTGATTCTGTCTCGTTTTCTGGACCAAAAGCTCAAACCAACTTTTTGATTTATTCTATAAATATTGTTTTTTCTTTCTTCGTTTAATTTTTACTTTTTGACCTTGTAAGACCTAGGGATATGATCCTCCACTTCAAATGTATTTGTTCTACGTGATTAATATAAAATCTGTTTCTTTCCCACAGAGTTTCATGACAAAAATGTTTACAAGATTTTGATTAAGAACTGAATTGGTTCCAGGTTTTTGAGCCAATATTATTATCCTATCACAGGTCTCTTCTGTTCATTATCCTGTTTAAGATGCTAAATGATCAAATGACCATGTCAGAAAATAAGCACGCTGTTTGTGGCAGTGAAGATCAATAGATCTGGAAATTCACTCTTTAATGAGTTGCCTAATGAAGGATAATGGAGATATAAAGATGGTGAACCTGTGCAGCAGAATCAACTTGCTTTAATTTTACAGACTGATCTGTTGCTGTTATTGTCTCTCTGTATTTCTGGAAATTTGATGACAATTTTCAAACCGTGTGGGAATTTTCTAAATTCAAGTGTTATTTCTTGGAATTATGCGAAATTAAAATCTTAGTTTTCACTGTTTCTTGTGAATCAAGTTAGAATTCTTTCCCTTTTTTCCTCTCCTTTTTTTGTTACTATTAGAATTTTCACTTTTTCTTTCATGTCAATGCCAAGGGAGACTGACTTGTGTATACATGCGCCTCAGTTCCTAAATGTGATCGCTCATCAAAATACTTGTCCATAAACCTCATCTTCAAAATTTTCAACTGTGTCAAGAGTCTGAACAATTTATCTTTCTTTTCAGGATTCTTTTACTTATAGATATACAGCATATATCAGGTTATATTATGCTTTTTTTTATATGAAAAAGAAAAAAAGAGAAAAAACTACGTACTTTTGTCATCCATACTACATAATCTAATGTTTACTTACAGTTGCACTAAATAATCACCTTCAAACTGTTGATCATCAAATAGAAAAGGAACTTTCTTGCTTAACAGCTAGAGTAATATGCAAATCTGGGTTTAATCTGTGATAGAAGTGTAAAAAAACTCCTAACCAACTCGTCTATTGTGCTTTAATTTTGTACATAATACACGGGTATCTATATGTATTGCCAACATTTGAGAACGTGACAAATGCAAATGTGTTTTGCATGCTTGACTATAACAACTATCCTGATTAAAGGATACTTTTGTCCCTTTTGAGGAAAACCTGACCATAAGCAGAATCTATTAATTATGTTGAAGAGAAATATCTTTTTCCATCTTTCTGTATTTTGTCTTGGAAGAGAAGTTGGGGAATGTCAACCATTTTCGACGAAAACGGCTGAACCCATGGATTTTTAATCTCGAACGAATTCTCTTGAGTTTACTGGTGAAATCACTTCTATAACTGAGTATCATGAATTTTGTGAAATTTACCAACTTTTTCCGCTTGTATCCTGCATGAATGTTTTTTGGAAAAAAGTGAGCAGAAAGTAAAAGAGAAAGGATGTATAGAGTTAGAAAACCAGTGAAAAATAGAGAAATAAAGCAATATGGAAGGTAAGTGGCTTCAAGCTAATAGAATTTTTGGTCTTTCATTATGAAACCTATGGTAAGCCTATCATGTTTATGTGCATAACATCATAAATCCTGTCGTAATGTTATTTGATTGTTAGTTTCTCTTGAGGCTTTGTATTCAAGTATATGTTGACCTCAAAATCAAAGATTCATACCTTTCACCTCTTTAATCTGTTGGTCATCTTGAAGTCCAGTTTTCTTTAAGACCTACAAGTTCCAATCAGTAGTTCATCACTGTGCGTATTTTTTTTGCAAAATTGACATCTCAGAATGCAGAGAGTAAAAGGTTCTACTGTTTATACTTCATAAACTATAACGTGCTGCTCCTAGTGAATATTTGATCTATTGCTTTACCTCAACCAGGCTCTTCAGACATGTTCTCATCCTTCTTTGTATGAATCCTCGAGTGCTCTGTTTGATGCAGAATATAGCCATAAGATTTTAATAGGTATAATGCTATCACTAAGGATTTTTTTTACCTTTACATGATTTTTCACAAATGCGTAAAAGTTCAGAAGGTTCCACACAGTCTTGTCTAGCCTTTTGCCTTCAATATGGCGCGAAGTGATATCTGTGAATGCCATGATAAAAAGGTAAATATCAGGCCAACTCCAATTCCAAGATTTGAGAAGGCAGGAGAACGCTAATATATGTATCTTCCAAGTTTACAAGTAGAACTTTTCTCTTTTTAAATGTATGTTTCGATTAATCACTCATGGTTAGGAAGTTCTTGGAGTCTGTTTTCTTCGACAAAGCTGAAGTAACATAAACATTTTTCTTTTGCCCTTATCAAATGTTTCATTTATTTTAGAGAAACAGTAATTTGTGTGTACAGAGCATGGTCCTAGTTTAGAGCACATTTCCTGCATTATTACTATATTATAGCATTATCTTACACTTCAATTTTATTACTACTGTTGTTTCTTTTTCTTTAGTATCCTTATTATTTTTGTTGTCAATACTTTCCTTTCTTCAATATTTTAATCATAGCTTTTTACTCTTGTATTTTTCAAATCTGTTTTTAAAAAACGCTTTCCTTGAGCCGAGGGTCTAACATAAACAGCCTCTCTACCCCGCAAAGGTAGGGGTAAGGACCTGCGTAACCATATCCTCCCCAGACCCCACTTGTGGGATAACACTGGATATGTTGTTGTTGTTGTTAGTAATTTGTGTATACATTGACATGTTAATAGGACTTAAGTTGATACCAAAAGAAACAAATCCTCCATTTGTGCTTAAGTCTTCAATTGCTTCTCCTCTTAGCTCAGGAGGTGGAATAGGGGACCAGATGCAATGAGGTGCCTTGGCACATGCTTTTGAATTTGCAACATCCATGAGTTCCTGCTCGGGAAACTGTTAATTATCCTGAAAGCTTGAACAAAGTCATACATGCTATAAATTACAAAGTCGTACTTGTTATGAAATTGTGTACCTGGAAGAAAGTTGTAGCTATAATCACATCTGTTTTTTCCTTAAAACGCATAGGGAATACTGCCGTGATTTTCTGGGGCTGTCACAAATGTGGAGTTTATATATTAAGAAGCATGAGGCAGCATTCTCTCACACAAATCTCATATTGTATGAAACAATCTATCTCTACATTTTTTTCTTCTGTAGAATTATTTCTCTTCATTCAAATTTTTTTAATATGCCAATTTAAACCAGAGCCAATCATATACTTGCTATTCACCCATATTTTGAACTTGGCATAATTCAGTAGCTAGACACAGTTTGGAAGTATTATATGGCGTAGTTTAGAATTTGATCTCAACATGCTTCTAATGCCTTTTAAAGAAACGCCTGCAACCTGTCCTTCCTTTACAGCTTCCTGAATTGGCATGAGAGAAGGTGTGTACTTCCGGTATAGTATACATTTGATGTAATGCTAATAGATTAGGTGTTAATATAATGCTTGCAATTTATAAGTGATGTTGATTGAGCAGAGCTACTTATATGCATAGTGTATTCATTTACTTGTCCTTAAATTTGAGATTGTATTTTCAGTGATGATGATTGAAAAACGTTTTCACATGATCCGGAGTACCTGTTTTATGATATAAAATGGCTCTCTTGGGTGATAAACAAGTTTGATTGGTTTGTACATCCCTTGAGCCACATCTTGTGAATTCACATTCATCAGCATTTCTTCCAGCTGAGAACTCAGAATTACACCTTGCACAGCAGCAATGTCTGTGATCGTTTTTATTGACTCTGAAAAGAACACAAGACAACACAAATTTTATGAGCACCACTGCAGTGTGGAATAGTATCAAAGTTGTAAATGTTGATTTTTTACAGAAGGGGGGACATATTTTAGTGATTTGAATTTGAAATATCCAAAAAGAAATTGTCTTAACAGCATAAAATGAAGATGGCAGATAATTCAGATCTCTTCTGGTAATTTGCTCATTTTAGTTTGAAGATCTTGAATACTGGATGGGCTTGGTTTCAGTAATAACCAACCGAGACATGTATCTAAAGACAGGTATTAGTTTCTTCACTTATTTTTTGCATTAAACTTGATTACTAGTCTTATTTCTTTAATTAACTATGATTGCAAACATGAGTTGGTTATGAAAAAGTTAACTATGCAAATATGAGTGTATCCCTGTGTTGAATTTTTGTAGACATGACTCTCCATAGAGCTCCTTCTTCCCTCTTCTTATTTCTTCTGTAGTTTCTTCGTGTGCAGCTTATTGTTGCCAAAAGAAATATTTAAATAGAACTGCTTAGTAAACCTCCAACGTCCAATATCTTTGCTACCACAGAGAGTTAATCGTAGCTGAAACTGTTCTAGCAGCAAGAAAGATGTGATTATAAGTTTGCAAAGCTCCAATTACTTGACAAAAAAGAAGTTCAATTTTGTTCCACTAATGATGGCTCAGTTACATCTTATCATCACTACAACAAAGTGGAAGTAGCTGGCTGCTATAATGGTTCTCTTTTTGGCTTGTGGTGCCACATTTTATTGTTTATTGCATGATCTAGCATTCTGCTTCTGAGATGTTTCTAAAACAGGAAATAGAGGGGGAGAGCAGAGTTGATGCGAGAAGTTCCAAACCTTTACCACGCGGCATTCTAGCAAAATTGAGTCGTAAGGTCAGCTGATATCCTTCTTTTGGAGGTTCAACAATCTCCACAACTTCAGCACTAATTGCCTTTACTTTCTCTATAGTATAACGTGAAAGCCGAGTTGAGATCAAAAATGCTTGAGACAGAATTGGGGTTGATATTGATAAGTAGGTATGATCAGGATCTGACACCAACGACTGACAAAATATTTCAAAAAGAAAAAATTTAGAGAAACTTTAGCGCACATATTTTGGATTGTTGAATATAAATGCATTTCTCAACTTGGAGTTCTTTTTTTATATAAAATTTGTTACTGAAATTGTTCTTCAATCATCCATGGAATGTGTGCTTGTTGCTCTTACCTGAATGTAATAATCAACGGACCCAAATTCATGAAGGTGATGGTCGGCATCAATGGCCCGTTCACCTCTGTCAGAAGAAAAAAAACATGTTCATTGCAAAAAATTTAGTTTTTACATCAGTGTTATTCAAGAACTTAAGATTCACTCCAGGAAGAAACACATTTGAGGTCTGCTTAAAATTCAGTTAGTAAAATTGGTGAATTACTTACACAGTTACACTTATTCTAGCTTAACATTACTAAATGGACCTCAACTTTGTATAGTTTTGTTTTTGGTCTATATTAAAAATGTCTTTCTGAATAGTGAGAAATTGAACAATTGTATCTCAGTGATTCCACTGGGAGGTCCTTTTGTTGCTAAACTACAGGGAGGTTCGAGTAATGCACCAAGTTTCCAGAAACTGAAAGACTTGTCAGTTGTTTTAACTTTGCATCAATCTGGAATCAGCATCTCTTTACCTAGATTTGCTATTATTGCTTGTTTTAACTCCAACTAGCTTGCGATTGAGACATAATTGTTATTATTGCTGCTATTTTCTCATAAATCTCCACCTTAGTTTTCTAAACTCCATGTTGTACCTGACGCAAACCTCCCAAGCGATGCCTCTTTCCAAACTCCCCCCCCCCCCTCAATACCTTGTCTAAAATCACGATTATTCAGTCATAAATTCTGGTCTTACTTGATGTATAACAATAAAAGGAAGTTGTTTCAATAAATATGTTTCATGACTCTGATCTAAAAAACATGTTGTTTCTACAGTGGGACCAACATAGCACAAACTTAAAGAATATGGTGGTTGGCTCATCTCTTTCAAGCACTTTGGTAAGTCCAGCCTACTGGGCTTGTGGTCACAAAAAGTGGCATCCCCTTAAGTTTTATCAATATGGCTGTCACTAACTGGACTGTTGAAAGCAACATTTGATAGTGCAAAAATCAAATGTTGTCCTAGAATTGGAATTCTACTTGTACAACTCCTCTGGTATACCAAATAGAACCCTTCTTCTACACACTAAATGTCTATCTGCTTCCACATCATAACTATACACAAATTCCTATTCATCGGCATTGTTCACTATTCCTGTATTTATTCAAGACTTAATTATACTTTACCTAATCATTCCTGATTAATGTGTACAATTGCCTTATATTCTGTACATTCTCCTCTTTACCTTATGAGTTGTTCTCTAACATGTTCTGTGAATTTTATTTCAGTTTCTAATAATGTGATCTTGAAAATTTTAGTGAAAAAGTAATGTTTACTATTATGTTTTTGACAGACTAGAATTTACCTAGTATGGAAATTGGAAATGAACTTGAATATTAGACGGGTTGTTGCATCATTTGCTAGGTGTTGAGATTACAAAAGTTGTTATGGCTGATAGTATGGCTTCCTTTCTGGTACAGGTGATGCTTCTAACCTCTACAGATAAAAGAATATTTGTCTACTTTACCGAGAAGTAAATCTTGAAAATGACTTGAAGTACAAAGAATAACAAGTAGTTCATTTTACCGGTATAGTCTGAGCAGGATCTCCTTCAATGCTGGCGATGCATGTTCAAAACACGCCATGCTCCGTGTATTGATATTGAAGGTGGAATGAATTTATGAATGTATGTAAAACAGGTTATTTGTTACTAATGAATTGTGGTAGAAGTAGTTCACTTGTTTGAGTAAAATGCAAGTTTCTAAATTTTTGCAATCATGTTTAGCAACTTTTGAAGCAATTTATTTACCTAACAAGACAAATGGCATCCCTCCCTTTTGTCTCAGCCCATATGATCATATCTGCCAATGCTTGTCTTCAAAGCTTAGATAACAGATAACAATCATGTTATGATTCTATGTACTGGTGGTTACTGAACTATTATTGATCATTATTATTGTCTCCACTTCACTTGGATTATTGAATCTTGGGTTTGTTGCATGTGTGCAAATCAATCAAGAAGATCTCCTTGTATAATTAAATTAATGAGTTCTTGGAACTACTTATCAAAAAATGTTGTTGGATCTTATTCTGGTGTTGGGGGTACCTCACTAAAAAGTTGAGATTTTCTTGTCTTTCTTAATGCTTGCTAGTTTTTTCTATTCCAATTTACTCTTGGATAAATTTGTTTTCTATTAGAAGGTAAAAGGTGGTTTTCAAACATAGGCGAATGCAGAATTTAAACTCAAAGGGTTCAACTATTAAGGTTCTTAACATTGATGCTACGTTAATTTATGCTCTATATTAAAGTACTGGGGTTAGATAAATCAATGTTGTAAGGTTGCATCCGCCTTTGAATAGGCAAGTGCAATTTACATTCAATGAGTTCAACTGAACTTAATATTTTCGGCACGTAATATATATGTGAAAACAACTAAAATTTCAATAAATACTACTATTAAATTATGTAAAGCCATTACTCTCTGTCCATCCCTTTTCTTCTTCCATCAGTGTCTTTTAGCACAAGCAATGAAAAGCCAAGGAATGCGAAAGAGAATGATAAGTTTAAAGGTCAGTCCGGTGCACTAAGCTCCCGCTATGTATGGGGTTCGTGGAAGGGCTGGACCACAAGGGTCTATTGTACGCAGTTTTACGTCCATTTCTGCAAGAGGCTATTTTCACAGTTTGAACTCATGTCCTCTGATCAAGTGGTAGCAAACCTAAGAGAATGATAAGTTTCTAGTGAAAATTATACTTACTACTCTGACAAGTGATATGCACCGGATGCACGACGAGATAAATTACTCTTACTATGTTTTGAAGTTACTAATCGATAGTTGCCATGTAAGTTACTTGTAATTGGCTTTTAAATAACTTAATTGCGTAAAAATCTTTTTAGTAAGTACATATACTTAGTTACTGATAGACCCTTTTTTATTTTTGCATCATACCATACGTCACTATCCACTAGTGCAACCATATGCCATAACAGTCCTGCACGAATTCTTGCAAGTTGTGTCTTTTTCCCTTGAAAAATTAATAGATGTTACTATCTGCTACTGTTTGCTATACACGCCCGCACCCACGACAATGTTTTATATTTCCAATAACAAATTAAGCATCAACAAGAATTACGGTGAAGTGATAAATATTTTTTTATTTTTACTCGAAAGTTTCTAGTTTAAGTTTAGGATATGAAATCGCCTTTAATAGGAAGCTCTTGGCATGAATCCATGAGAAATTTTAAAAAAAAAGTTAAGCCAATATGCAAGGAAAAGATTAATGACAATAATCTCATTACACGAAAGCAAAGGCGGGCATAAAACTTAATTTGGTGTCGTAATATATAATTATATAACTCCTCCTAATAGTGAGTTGCAATATTTTATTGCTTTACTCAAAAGAAAAAGAAAAGCAAAAGGCTAGTCCTAACTTTGAGATGAATTAACACTTAAAATGCGAAGAATGAACGCACTACATTAATTTTTAAAATGTACTTGAAGTATTTTTTTTTCAATGTATTTTCTCTTGATGCAATTATTTTTTGGTTGGTCGGACTATATTGTATCCATCCAATAAAGCAAGTCTCACGTACATGTCAAGGGGGCATATTAATTGTTTGATTCCTACCCAACAAAAATAATTATTTCCATCCCCTTATGCCCCCTATCACCCCTCTGTCACTTAAATGGAAAACTTCATTTGTTTTTGTGCATCTCTTTTACAAATACAAGAAAATAATTTATAAATCGAAGCTTTGCTACGTGAGTAGTGAGTTAAGTTCTAATCCAAGTAATCTTTTGAAGAAGAAAAATCTAGTTATTTAATTATTTTCAACTTTGAAGTGATCAAATTCAATTCGTGTTGAGTTTTATTTGAATGAGTCGAATACTCCTTTTTTTCCTTGTATGACCATTGAGCCCATAAATATAATTAAAACTGAAAGAGAATAATTCCTTGATTAAGGTCTATAGATACAATACATAATCTCTAAATATGGAAAATCTTATTCCTATTATAATATTAAAATCCTAATTATACTTGTACAAGAATTCTACAAAATCTAAATAAATACAATTTAGGTGCATACACGGTCAATTTCTATCACACCTCCGCAGTCATAGCGGGCGGTTGTCGTACGCTGAGACTGTCCCTAAAATCTTCAAACATAACCAAGGAAGACCGTTAAGATGTCAGCAATTTGGTATCGTGAAGGGACATGCAAGACACGTACTTGTCCACGAGCTACCTTTTCGCGAACAAAATGAATATCCATCTCGATATGTTTAGTGCGTTGATGTTGGATCGAATTTCCAGAGAGATAGACGACACTAACATTATCACAGTAGACCAATGTAGCTTTCTGAATAGGAAAGTGAAGCTCTAATAGCAGATTACGCAGCCAACATGTCTCAGACACCACATTGGCCACTCCTCGATACTCGACCTCCGCACTGGATCGCGATAAAGTAGCCCGGCGTTTTGCCGACCAAGAGACCAAGCTATCATCAAGAAACATACAATAACCAGAAGTTGAACGTCTGGTATCTGGACATCCACCCTAATCTGCATCTGTATACGACATGAGAGTAGAGACGGAGGATGGATATAAATGCAACTCATAATCAAGCGTGCCCTGTATGTATCGTATAATGCGTTTGAGTGCATGCATGTGCTCAATCCGCGAATCATGCATAAATAAACACACCTGCTAAACTGCATAAGTAATAATTTGTCTCGTGAATGTAAGATACTGAAGAGTCCCTGCAAGACTACGATAGTGGGTAGGATCCTAAATATATACAATTTAGGTGCATACACGGTCGGTTTCTATTAAAAACTACTTGTTAAACGCTTGCCTTGGTTTTACCCCAAATCAAATTAAAAACGTTCAAAATTAGCGTCAAGAACTAGTGGTGGTCCAATATGATTGTTATATGAGAATGAATTTAAACAATATATAATTTTAAGTTACAATCAAAACTGAGTGGTGGTAACCAACGATGGTGATGGACTGTGGTGGAGTGATAAGTAATCTTTCATCATCAATCAGATATTTCGAGTTCGAGTCTTGAGTATGGAATCGTGAATATCATAGAACCTCATATACGAGTACTAATACCATATATATTTTATTTTTTTTAAAAGAAAAAATAAAGTGGTGATTCAATAGTTAAGCTATTATGTACATCCTTGGAAAAAAATGGTTTGAGAGTCATTAAAGATTTAAAATCTTTCTCTTATTTCGGGCCTCCTCGCAAAAAAAGTTAGTATTAAAACAAAAATAAACTTGAACTGCAACAAATCCTATGGACCCTATATCTTTGCATCATGTGTATCACCCATCACTATATACGTGAGATGTGAATTGTGAATTGTGAATTGTGATGTATAAACATTGCTATTTGGTAGTAGTAGTATTATTTTTCCTAACTACAAACCTTATCTTGCCAGTTGCTAAGCACCCCACTATCCACAAAAGGTTAAAATAGTATCTTAAATTAATTCTATCTACTAGTCTAGCATAATAAAAACGTTTTGCCAATATTTTAATTGTTTGGACTTTGTTTTTTTCCATAAATGTTAATTAATCAACTTTAATTATGAGTATATACGGTCAAACCTTTCTATAGTGACATCGTTTGTCCGAGAATTTCATGGCCGCTATAGTGAGGTGTTGTTATATATGTACACATGCATTGATGTTTAGATCTTATTTAGCTGTTATAAACGAAAGTTTGCAAAGAATTATTTTTTTGTACTTTTTATGCTATAAACGAAAATAATATACTTATTAATTTTAAAATCTCAATTGATTTTCATATCTCATTAATTAAAATTTTAAAAGACTAATAAATTACAAAGAAATCCTTGACTAGCAGTACCATACCGATAACGAATTGAAATCTAAGGAACATATGCATTTAAAATTAATTGAGAATTTAAATACAATTTTAAGTTTGACGTAAGAATTCTACAATTGTAGGTTGTTTCATAAATTTCGGTCTCTTAGACGATAATATAACACTTGAATTGATGAAGTATTTTATCCAAACTTTCAGCAAAAAAGAATTCACAATATACTATGTGCATGACATCAACGATGATTATCATAAATATTTTGATATTTTTTATACATAATATATTTTTTACAAATATTATTACACAATATTTTGAATATGGCTGTTATAGAGAGATTGAGAGATAGTTTTATAAAAAGTGTACCGCTATAATGAATGTCATTGCCGTTATATGTAGAATAATGTTATAAAAAAGTAAAATATAACATGAAAAATCGATTCTGGAGAAAATCATATCGTTATAGTGAAATATTGTTATAGTGAATGACAAATATAAAGAGGTTTGACCGTAAAAGCTACGCTGAACTTTTAAAATATCCTTTTTATTGACGATCTACATATGTTTGTCTTCCATGGATGAATATTTATGGTAGCTTGGGTATGATTTTATTATAATTTTATAAGATTGATTTTGGACTTTTGAGTTTGGTTTTGGAGAACAATGTCAGATCAGAGATGTTTAGATTTAATTGTGGAAGAAATGTTTTTGGAGACGGTTGCTTTTAAAAAAAAAACTGAAGGCTAAATATAGGAAATATTGTCATTTGGTTTGAAATTAATACCTATAGATAAAAAACTGTTAAGTATCTTTTGATAAAGTTTTGGGTCAATGGTCAAGGGCCTCAAGTGATGAGGTGTCATAGCCACAAGTTTATGGTTTATTTATTTTTAGTAAGAAAGTCAATATTTGCTTATATTTTTCAACAAATTTGGTAACAATTCTTAAGTCTTAACTTTGAGATGAAGTAAAAGAAATTAATACTATGTATCTGGAATTGTATGATATTGTATTGATCAAAATAGTTCAGACATCACTTTACACTGTATGGTCATCTTAAAATATTTCATTACATAAAATGGAGAAATCATTTTAGCTATAGTATATCTTCACGAAAATATATGTTTTACTTACACAATTTCACATCTAACCTTACTCAAAATCTATGCATAATAGGTGTAAAGTTAATTAGCTACATTTAAATATATTATAATCCATGTACAACTTGATACAAAGCGTAGACTATAATAACATATCCAATATAATTTTACAGATGACGTCTGAGTAATATATGTAAGAATTGAATCTCTTCCGTATTTCATTTCATTCATAAAATATATATACAATCATGGTATGTAGTAATAATTTAGGTTACCTAAAATATAAGATGTTAATTACTAACTATTTAATTTGTCTAATAATTATAATATTACTAATTGATTATAATTACATGATTTATGGTGGAGGATGATAATATGAGATTTCTCTCGTAATTATCGTGTGCTAATAGTCCCCCGGAATTTTAGCGGGAGGTTCACGGATGTTGAGACTGTCTCGAAAATCATCAAAAAGTACGCGCGGAAGCCCTTTCGAGAAGATATCTGCAAATTGGTAGCGGGACGGTACATGAAGAACTCGGACTTGTCCACGGGCAACCTTTTCTCGGACAAATAATATATCAATTTCAATGTGTTTCGTGCGCTGATGCTGAACAGGATTGCCGGATAAGTATATCGCACTCACATTGTCACAATAAACCACCGTTGCCTTTTCAATTGGACAATGCAACTCCAACAGTAGATTACGAAGCCAACATGATTCAGCAATTACGTTGGCTACGCCTCGGTATTCTGCCTCAGCACTTGACCGAGACATTGTGGATTGTCGTTTGGACGACCAAGAAACGAGATTGTCCCCCCAAAACACGTAATAACCGGAAGTGGAACGGCGTGTGTCCGGGCAACCACCCCAATCTGCATCTGTGTAGGCTGAAAGATGCTTGACAGAGGATTTATACAAATGAAGCCCAAAATGGAGAGTATCCTTCACATACCGCAGGATCCTTTTTATAGCCACATATGTTCCTCATTCGGATCATGCATGTGTAAACAAACTTGTTGAACCGCATAGGAAATATCTAGTCTTGTAAAGGTCAGATACTGCAAGGCTCCTGCAAGACTTCGGTAATGTGTCGGATCATTGTATGGAATACCTGTTGTATTGCTCAACTTCGCCTTTGTGTCAACTAGAGTATGGGATGGTTTGCAAGAATACATCCCAGTTTTTTCAATTATTTCTTCGGCATATTTCTTTTGACTGAGAAATAGACCACCTGCATATTGGATTACTGCAATGCCAAGAAAATAATTCAATGGACCCAAGTCCTGCATTGCAAATTCTGCGGGAAGAAGAGACATGATAGACTGGCGAAGTGAAATGGATGATGCTGTGAGAATAATATCATCAATAGACAAAAGTATATAGGCCATGTCAGCGCCCTTTCGATAAATGAACAATGACTGATCAAACTTGTTGTGAGAAAAGACCCAACTTGGAAACAAACCCTGCAAAACGGTTATACCATTCCCTAGGAGCTTGTTTCAAACCATATAAGAATTTCTTCAACAGACAAACATGATCTGGACATGAACAATCTCGGAACCCCAACGATTGATGCATATACATTGTTTCTTGTAAGTGGTCATGTAAGAATGTATTTTTAACATCCAACTGATGAATAGATCAGGATTTGGAGAGAGCCAGACTCAGAACCGTCCTAATAGTCGCTGGCTTAACTACCGGACTGAATGTTTCACCACAATCGACCCCAACCTGCTGAGATCTGTCATCACCAACAAGACGAGCTTTGTATCTCGCAAAAGAATCGTCAGAATTTTTCTTATGATAAAACACACACATAGACCGAATGACATTCACATTAGACGGGCGTGGTACTAATTCCCACATCTTATTTTTAATAAGAGTATTAAATTCATCTAACATAACATATTTTTCCATTTGGGCCGGACAAGGCAGCTTTGGGATTTTTTGGTATAGGTGAAGGTTGTTATGTGGATAGAAGGTTAAACTGATGTTTGGGCCTAAAAATTCTGTGCATTGCACGAGTTTCAATGGTCTGAGGTTGTATAGTATTGGTAATGAGCTGAGGGGGTGTGCGGTGATCGGTGTTGGGCTTGGATCCGGTAGTGGGCTGGTTTGCGGATGTTGGTAAGGGAGCAGTGGGCTTCCCCACTTGAGTCTGCCCGCCACGAGAATGGGACTGGGTCAAGACCCTCGGCGACGAGGTTGTGGTCTCCGGTCCAGTCTCATTTTGTGGATGGGCCAAAAGGTGTTGGTTATGTTGTTGAGGTGGTTCCACTTGTGTTTGGTTTTTAAAATGGAGATGTAAAATGGGATGTATTCTGTTATCCAAAAATTCATATGAAGGTGAGGATGTCATATGAGACTTAGCAAACGGGAATGTAGACTCATCAAAAATCACATAACGAGAGATAATTATTTTTCCATCCGTCCAATCATAATATTTATAGCCCCTATGATTTTGTGGGTATCCCAAAAACATACAAGGAGTTGAGCGAGCCTGCAACTTGTTAATGGTAGTGGATAGACACAAAGGATAACACAAACACCTTCAAATATTGAAAAGACGGGAGACGATGATACACCATTTGTGTGGGAGACACATATGTGGCCATTTGAAGTGCATGTTGCCAAAACTTTGGTGGTGTGGAAGAATGCACAAGAAGAGAGCAAATCATATTGTTAATTGTTCGAATTTTTCTTTCGGCTTTCCCATTTTGTGGTGATGTATGTTGCATGAAAGACGCATTGACATCCCATTTTGGTGACAAAAATCATTAAATTGGGCATTGATAAATTCCCCCCCCCCACCCATTATCACATTGAAAACATTTAATGCTTTTGCCAAACTGGGTTTCGATAAAAATATTAAACTGTTTAAAAATGGTGTAGGTTTGTGATTTATGTCCTAAGGAAAAAGTCCACAAAAAATTTGAATAATCATCTAGGATGAGCATATAGTATTTATGCCTGTAGAACTCAAAACCGGTGATGTCCACAAATCACAATGTATAAGATCAAATGGCATAAAAGTATAAGAAGCAGAGGATGCAAAAGGAAGCTTAATATGTTTACCAAGCACACAAGTCTGGCAAACAAAAGAGTCCGAAAGTTTGTTACAATCAAACAAATTATTCTTCCTAATATTATTAAAAACATGGGCTCCTGGGTGTCCCAACCGACTGTGCCATAGAGAAGGAGAAATGGCAGCAAATGTGGATGGTTTGGTCATGCTATTTTTGGAAACATAAGTGACGGGATATAAGTCCCCCGTGCTATTGTATCTCATAAGTGGCATCCCCGTCTGAAAATCCTTCACAGAAAAGCCAAACGGATCAAAATTCACAGAAACATTATTGTCAATGGTAAAACGTCTAATATATATCAAGTTTTTAATTAGTTTTGGTGCATGTAAGATGTTTTTTAAGTATAAGGTGGGTGTGGAGGTTGTAGTTGTACCTGATCAATACAACGAATTGGAATTTCCTGCCCACTGCCGATAATAATATTTTTATTATTACTCATATTAAAATAAGACGAGAGATTACCTTGAGATGTTGTCATGTGTGACGTAGCCCCTATGTCCATGTACCAAGACTCATTCGGCCCTTTCCACCATTATTTTTGCCTTTATTATTTCGGTTTGAACCTCGTTTTTTGCCATTATTTTGACGATTATTATGGCACCCGAATCAGAATTTTGGGACTCCAAATCAGTGGAAAATGAGTTGGTGGAGACGAAAGCAGTTCTGACGGTGGTTGCCCCATAAGATGCTTGTTTTGCTTTTCGAGTTCCTTCAAGAATCGACCTCGAACGAGCCTCATAAAAGGGAGGCAATGGATTACTTTATTGAATGAACGTAGTCACTCCATCATACTGTTCATTCAATCCTGCAATCAACTGAAGGACCAATCTTTGATTTGCTACGGGCGAACCAACGTTGGATAATTGGTCCGCAAGCATTTTTAATTCCTGACAATAAGCAGATATGTTGGAAAAGTCTTCCAATTTAACATTAGTAAATTGGTGTTCAAGATAAACGACTCGAGAAAGTTTGTTATCCTGAAATATATTTTATAGACGTTCTCATGCTTGTTGAGCCGTAGAATTGGGCTCCAATATGGTGTGTAAAAGATCATTGAATATGGTGCCATAAATCCATTGAAGAACAATGGCATCCAAACGAGACCATAATTTTTTGTTTGTCACACTGCGTCAGATGACGATTCGGAAGGTATAATATGGTCAATCACCCCATAACCGTGGCAATGAATTTTGAATAGTTCCACCCAAGAGATATATTGCCCTTTCTCCATTTCAAGAGTTATTGAGATAAAGTTCTTGACGTTATTAATGCAAGAGCATGATGAAAAGTTTGTTTTTCGACCATAGGTTCCACTAGAAACAAAAGGAGAAGGGAGGTATGTGGTGTTTTGGAAGAAAAAAAAGTGATTGTCGAGGATGGGGTGGGGGTATTTGTCGGCTAGATTAGTGATTAAGGTTGTTTTAGGAATTGTTTAGTTTTAGGCTTTAGGAGAATAAGCCTAAGTTGGCAGAAAAGTACAAGAAAATTAGTGAAGAATTCGGCTAAGAGAAAAGGGAGAATAGGGTTTAGGGCAAATGATCTCTGGTTCTTGATACCATGTAAGAATTGAATCTTTCAGTATTTCATTCCATCCATAAAATATATATACAATCATGGTATGTAGTAATAATCTAGGTTACCTAAAATATAAGATGTTAATTACTAACTAATTGATCTGTCTAATAATTACAATATTACTAGTTGATTATAATTACATGATTTATGGTGGAGGATGATAATATGGGATTTCTCCCATAATTATCGTGTGCTAATAAGATAGAGTGTACACAAACCTCATTCCTACCGTATGGAGGTAGAGAAGTTCTTTCCAATAGACCCTCAACTTCAAGAAAAGCATTTCAAATTGAAAATGAAATTCGGAAAAGAAGAGACAAGACAAACAAAAAGGAAAGCAGTACATAGTATTAAGAGAAAAAAGAACAATACAATGGATTAATAATACGCTAACCGAAGCACAAGAAATTCAGATGGTAACAGAAATTCAAAGAACAAGAAATTACGAGAATAATGTTAATACTATTGTAAATGAAAACAAATATGATAGAGACGGTGCCAAACTATCACCAAACCTATCTGTCGAAGCGCGAGATAATGTTCAACTACCTAATAACATTTTACCCCACGGGGGATACAAACCGAAAACTCAAAATCTTTAAAAAAAAATGTGGAACCAATAAAACCGACACAATTGTGAGGAAATTCTCTATGTTATTTCTAAGATGAGATAGGGATAATTAAAAAAACTAAAAAAAATATAAGGAAGAGCTGAATCATCCATGTCCCTTTTTCTTTTCTTTTCTTTTTTTTTAGTTTTTCATTCGGTGTTCGGTATTCGCATGAAGTCCGATTATATTCGGATTCGCGCTGCGTAGGGCCCCATTTTGAGGAAAGCGCTTCCTATCCAAAAAATTTCCATACAATGGCTCAAACCCGAAACATTTGATTAAGGAAGGAGAAATCTCATCCGATGTATCACATCCTTTGATGGTATGCATGTCCCTTTTTCACTCATGAAGACTTTTTTTGTTTTTATTTTTTAGTATGAGACTACAATTAAAAAAATCTTAAAACAACTTGAAATCATCGAGAGATAATTTAAAGAAATTATTTTTCACTAATCAAATGCTTTATAGTACAGCCAACTCCATCGTGTACACTTTAGGAGTATTCTTTTTTAGAACACTTGTTAATTGCAAACTATACATGAAAAAGTCCCCTCAAGGAGAAGTCTATTTTTTAAAGTCCTTTAATTTTAACCATTGACATCCTATCTTTTTGCATATAAATACAAATTCAATGGGATGAGGGTTGAACATCTTTTTGTATTCTCATGTTTTGACAACAATAAAGTAGCCCTACCCCCCAAAAAAAATATCAAATCCGAGCACCGTGTCCTTTTCTTCTTTTCCAATAACTTAAAGAAGGAAAATGTGAAATTCAATTATTAATATTAATGGTTTCATTATTAACAACAACAACATACTCAGTAAAATTTCACAAATATCATTATCATTTATCAATATTATATAAGTAAGAGAATAATACACTGTGATTGATTGAATTATTCTAATTTGAAAGGAAGAAACAAATCAAAGACTTTCATTTTTTATCAAATTAAGAAAAATTAACATAGCGATTACATTTAATTATTCTCAAGAGAAAAAGAACTCATAAGTAAATACAAAAAAAAATCTCCCATAAAAAGAAAGATATTTTCTAATCTAAACTTATTCAATGTTCTATTCGATCCGCCTTTTATAAATGGATAATATATCACATGATTAGTAGTAAATGATGAATTTAAAATTGTGAATTTATTATAGTATGATGCGTGCCTTTTCCTTCTATATAATTTCAATTTTTAACTAACTTAATTAGGACTCCATATTTGATTAAATAAACATAAATAAGTACTCAAAACAAGAAGCGAAACGTGGTTTGTAGATGAAACAAATATTTCCAAACTAATGATACTCAAATAATAATGAAATTACTAACCAACCTACTTATATTTTTATTATATAAAAATAAAAATAAAGAGACATCTTCATGTGAAGAAGTTCAAAGTGTTTCACTTTAATGTGAGCCGTAGATTCTTGTATCCATATTCAACAAGCAGGCCCCACGTTCCCGCCTGCCATCTTCACAACTACGTAACTGCTTTTTTTGCATTAAACTATATTTACCTCCTTAAAATAACCCTGGAGTTTTACTTTATAACACTTAACCACTTCAAGTTTAAAACCTTTTCTTTCCACATAAATTGACTTACTTTTCATTTAATATATAATTGTTGTTTCCTTAACGAATTGTCTCAAATAACACTTAGCAACAACAATCACATATTCAGTGTAATTCCACAAGTCAATCTAGAAAGAATATGATGTACGCAGACCTTACCCCTACCTATGAGAGGTAGAGAATTTGTTTCTTGAAAGAAATAATCCATTAATTATTTTCATTAATGAAGAGGTCTATATATACAATATCTAAATATGAAAAATCATATTCCTACTATAATACTAATATCCTAATTACACTTGTACAAGAATTCTACAAAATATGGTAAGAAACCTAATATTCTAAATATACACTTTGTCTGTGTGGGATACACGGTGGTTTCTATCACACCCCCGCAGTCATAGCGGGCGGTTGTCGTACGCTGAGACTGTCCCTAAAATCATCAAACAGAACCAAGGAAGACTGTTAGTAAAGATGTCAGCAATTTGGTACCGTGAAGGGACATGCAAGACACGTACTTGTCCACGAGCTACCTTTTCGCGAACAAAATGAATATCCATCTCGATATGTTTAGTGCGTTGATGTTGGACCGAATTCCCAGAGAGATAGCTTTCTGAATAGGAAAGTGAAGCTCTAATAGCAGATTACGCAACTAACAAGACTCAGACACCACATTGGCTACTCCTCGATACTCGGCCTCCGCATTGGATTGCGATAAAGTAGTCTGGCGTTTTGCCGACCAAGAGACCAAGTTATCACCAAGAAACATATAATAACCAGAGGTTGAACGTCTGGTATCTGGACATCCACCCCAATCAACATATTTATAAGAGACGAGAGTATGTATCGTATAACGCGTTTGAGCGCATGCATGTTCTCAATCCGTAGATCATGCATAAATAAACACAATTGCTGAACTGCATAAATAATATCTGGTCTCGTGAATGTAAGTTACTGAAGAGCCCCTACAAGACTACGATAGTGGACGGGATCCTCATATGGTGTGCTAGACGTAGCACTCAGCTTTTGTTTGGTATCAACCGGAGTAGACGAGGACTTACAAGATGACATGTCAGCTCTCTCAATAATCTCAGCCGCATACTTCCTCTATAATAAAAATAGACCACATGCATGATGAGTGACAACTATTCTCAAAAAATAACCCAAGTCTTTCATAGCAAATTTTGAACTTAGAAGGGTCATGATAGACTTGCGCAAATTATCAGATGAGGCAGTCAAAATAATATCATCCACATTCAACAAAATGTAAGCTAGAGAAGTACCACGATGATAGATACGACGATAGATGAACAGAGAATGATCAGACATGCTGCGAGAAAACCCAATAGTAGACACATAATTTGCAAACCTCTTATACCAAGCCCGTGGGGCCTGCTTAAGCCCATATAAGGACTTCTTCAGCAAACAGACATGGTGGGGATAATTGGGGTCCTTAAAACCCAAGGGTTGATGCATGTATACTGTCTCCTTAAGATCATAGTGTAAGAAAGCATTTTTCACATATAGTTGATGAATGTGCCATGCTTTCGAGAGAGCCAGACTAAGCACAGTGCGAATAGTTGCTGGTTTGACAACCAGACTAAATGTGTCTCCACAATCCACGCAAACCTGTTGTGTTTTACTATCACCTACAAGATAGATCTTATGCCTCTCAAAAAAATCGTCAGAATTTTCTTTATGAGTAAAAATCCGCATAGAACGAATAATATTGACACCAGGGGGACGGGACACCAACTCCCACATCTTATTTTCAATAAGAGCATTATATTCGTCATCCATGGCTAGTTTCCAATTCGGGTCATGAAGGGCAGACACTGGGTTACGTGGTAGAGGTGATTTAGTGACATTTGAATTAAGATTAAAATGTCGTTTGGGTTTAAAGATACCCCGCTGGCTACGAGTAACGGACCCTTGACTCAAGATAGAATTGGACGGGATTTGGGTATTGATCGGGTAGGCAGTGGACTGGCCAGCAGACAGTGGGCCTACAAGCCCAACAACATGTAGTGGACAATGTGGAAGTGGTGAAGAATTAAGTGGGCCATAAATTGGACCCAGACCGGAAGCAGAAGCTGGGCCGCTAGGGACATTGGGCCGTGACTAGGGAATAATATTGAGATTGGGACTGGGCCGAGACACGGGAACAGTGCCACTACCTGGGCCAGGCATTGGATCGATCGTAATTGGGCTAGCATGCAGTGGGCCTGCTGGCGGATTTTGGTCATGTGATAACTCGGATAAATGGTGGATAATATAAGGTGATAGTCCATCATCCAAAAAGTTATATGAACTAGACACTGAACTATGCAATTTAGCAAACGGAAATCTGGTTTCATCAAAAATAACATGGCGACTAATTATAATTTTGTTAGAGGATAAATCAAAATATTTATAACCACGATGGTTTGATGGATAACCCAAAAAACACACAAGTGGTAGAACGAGCTTGAAGTTTTTTAATTGTAGTAGACGGGAAAAGTGGATAGCACAAACACCCAAACACCCTAAGATGAGAATATGAGGGATCCTTATTATAAAGAATTTTTAGAGGTGATTGATATGCTAAACCTTTGCTATGGAGTATGTTAAGGAGGTAGGTAGCCATTTGTAACGCATGATGTCAAAAGAACGGAGGTAATGAAGCATGAGCTAATAAAGTTCGGACAATATTATTAATGATACGAATTTTTCTTTCGAATTTTCCATTTTGTGAGGACGTATGAGGACAAAAAAACTGAAAAGATATGCCATGAGTGTCACAAAATTCCCGAAATGGCCCATGATCATATTCCATACCATTATCACATTGAATGTTTTTAATTTTCCTTTCAAATTGGGTATGGATGAAAGCTCAAAACTTTAAGAATGTGGAAAAAACTTGAGATTTTTTTAGACAAAGGAAAAGTCCATACAAAATTGGAATAATCATCCAAAAATAAAACATAATAACGATGGCCCAAAAAACTCAAAACAGGAGATGTCCATAAATCACTATGAATAATGTCAAAAAGCATCGACGTACTAGAAGTAGAGGCTACAAACGGTAATCGACCATGTTTCCCTAGAGGACAAGAAAGACAAATATGAGTACTATGCGTACTCTTACAATCAATAAAATTATTATTTTTAAGAGAGAAAATAATAAACGACCCTGGATGACCCAAACGTGCATGCCACAAAGAAGGAGCAAGAACGACAAATGTAGAAGGTGTGGCTTGACTCGTGGAAATGGTGGTGGTGGTGATAGGATAAATCTCTCCCCGACTATTACACCTCATTAGAGGTATCCCCTTCGTGAAATCCTTCACAGAAAAACCAAAAGGGTCATACAGAAACCAAATTATCAGTTGTGAATTTTTCGACAGACACCAAATTTTTTAATTAAGTGATGGCATGAATGACATTTTTTAGGACTAGAGGTGGATGTGGGGGAAAAGGGTGTAAATCTATGTGACCATAACCACGAATTGGAATTGAATTGCCATTACCAACAATTATGCCACAATTATTGCTCAAATTGAAATGAAACAAGAGATTACCTTGGGCGGACGTCATATGAGAAGTGGCTTCGATGTCCATATACCAATTTGCGTCCGGGGATTTAATCCAAGTGTATACATCGCGACCTCAATATCCGTACGTGTCAGACCAGAAACTAGGCCCGCAGCAGTGAAGGCCTGCTGAGTCTGAGGCCCAAGCAGGCCAGCCTGCTGCCAGGGCCCAGCCGACTGCTTGGGTTGGTACTGCTGGAACTGGGAATTGGGTCTCTGGCTGGCCCAATTCCCTGGAACGCCTGGGTATCCTGGAAAGGCCATGTTGGGCCACTAGCCACTGGCCCATCAGCCCCACAACCATTGTACAGTGGCCCAATGATGCGGCCAGTGGTGCTGAGGCCAAGCTAGCCCACTACCGCCACTACTCCGACCGCTGCCGCGGTTCTTGCCATAATTTTTTCAATTTTAACCCTTTTTGCCGCCACCATTATTACGGTTTTGGATAGAATTGGCCGAGAATGAGTAAGGGTCATCGGACGTAGTCATCATCATGACAGAATTAGCTCCGGTAGCCGCCTTTTTAGCCAAGCCCACCTCTTCTAATGTGAGCATGGAATGGGCCTGGTAGAACGGTGGAAGATGATTACTTTGACGAAGAAGCGTCCCAACGCCATTATAAGCCTCGGATAGGCCTGCAACCATCTGAAGAACGAGACAATCATTAGTGACGGTGCACCAACGTTCTTGAGTTGATCCGCCAATTCCTTTAGCATTTTACAATAGGTTGAGACATGCGGAAAATTCTCCATATTGACATGGGAAAAATCATGTTCAAGAGTGACGGCACGAGATTTTTTGTTATCTTGGAATATATCATGCACCCGATTCCAAGTTTCCATCGTCGTGGCCTCGGGTTCAATAATCATCTGCAACATGTCCGTAGAGATAGTGGAATAAATCCACTGGAGTACCGTAGCATCAAGAGTCGTCCATAACATAGGGTCATCATCGGCGGTAAGCACCTTCTCCTTGCCTGCTTCCGCGGGGATGATGTGATGAAGTACTTGATGCGAGCGTGCGTGAACTTTAAATAATTATGCCCACATCGCGTATTGGATGTTTTCTATCTCAAGAACGATAGAGATGTGGTTCTTGATGTTGGACACAATAATGGCAGGATGAAACATGTTCTTTGAGGTAGACATTATGAAAGAACAAGAGGAGAATGAGGGATTTGGAAAAAAAAATATTTTGGTCGGCGGCCCGACTGTTGCCGAGAATGAAGAGGGCAACGGAGGGTTTTGGGAGAAGATATTTTTGCTCTAGACTTCTGATACCATGAAAGAAATAATTCCTTGATTATTTTCATTAATAAAGAGGTCTATATATACAATATACAATCTCTAAATACGAAAAATTATATTCCTACTATAATACTAATATCCTAATTACACTTGTATAAGAATTCTACAAAATATGGTAAGAAACCTAAATATCCTAAATATACACTTTGACCGTGTGGGATACACAGTGGTTTCTATCATTTCTAATAGACCATTAGCTCAAAAGAAAAAAGACAGCAAAATAACAAGATATAAAATAAATATAGCAACAATTATCAAATAACATTTAGCATTTTTGAAAATTCTAAGGGATGAAAGGAGAGCGACATATATAGAGGATGAGTACAATTTTTATCTTTCTAGATTTAGTTTAACTTAAAAAGAGAGGAAAGTGTAAAGAGTGAAAGAAGTATTATGTATTTGTGCTTCCATTTGTTTTCCTATATTTTGTCTTTGAACTTTTCTATTCCTTTCCCTTTCCTTCTTAATATCTAAGCATAAAAACAAAAGTCATAGGCAAGTTATAGAGTCATATACAAAGAAGAGTTTGGTTCCTCAACATAAATGTTTCTTTGGAATGCCCAAATTCAGATTATCTGGAAGCTAAGTTGATCTAATATTTGTGCACGTATATATGAGTGTGGTTTAGTGGATGATAAAAGTAGGATAAAACACGAAAATTAAGATTTAACTTCCAACAGAGGTTAAAAGGCTAAGTGCAGTCGTTTCATTTGCTTAAGGTATATTGGCCAATATAGGCATCACCTAGATTCTACTATTTAGGTGTGTATTAATACGTGTTGTTTCTTTGCTTTGTATCTGAGTATTTTTGTTGTCTTATTTGTTCTGTAATCCTGCATCGTTTTGACCGAGGGTCTATCGGAAACAGTCTCTCTATCCCACAAGGTAAAAGTAAAGTCTGCATACATCATATCCTTTCAGATTCCATTTTGTGGGATTACACCAAATGTGTTATTATTGTTGTATATTAGCCAATGTTATTTTGTATTTGTGATAATGAGACATACCAGATATCTGATAAATTAATCGAATGCAAGCAACCTAACCTCGATATTGCTATTAATTGTAAAAAGAAGTTGACCAAATTTTATGTTTTTAAGAAAACTTTATCTAAATCCAAATTGAATTTGCTCCAATCTAAATCAAGTTTATTTCATTAAATCCCATTCTACATAAGTACCTTCTATATTCATACAGCACTATATTTATCTAGTAGATTACTAAGAAAATGATTAAGATTTTTTTTATATTAATGAATTACTCAAACAAGATCCATTAGATAAAACTCTTATATATGCGACCACTACACAGTAATCAAATTTGAGAAGTAATTTTAACATATTATCATATTAATGTTCCCAAAAAATCATGGAAATATGAAAGTTGATTGACCCATGAGAAAGACAATTGTATCGTCGAGAGAAACCTTAGTGGAAGTGTATGAAATTAACTCCAAATGTAAACTTGATCAATCTAGCAACTAAAATTAGACAATTTTTTTGTCCTAGAGTGGAGAACATATTTATAAATTGACACCTTAATTCCAACACTAAACTAATAAAGAAAATAACAACATACTTCCTCCGTCTCAAATTATTGGTGGCTTTTTTATTTATACTCCCCTTAAAAAATATTAATTAGGAGTCTTTTGATTACTTTACCCTTATTCATATCTAATTTATAATCTCTCTTCATTAAATGCTTACTCTATTTATGTGTCGTCTTTATTAATGACAAAATTTTATTAAAGATAAAATAAAAAAAATATATACTTGAATTTCTAAAATGACAAATAAATATGTAAAGAATGGATCCCCAAAAGCTAGCTAGTGTGATTATTGTCTAAGTCCATGTTCTCATTCCATTTCCGATTTTTGATGTGGGACTCTTAACACTCCCTGATCCCGTTAACTGGAGCGTGGGTAACATAATTTGAAGACTCAACATCGGTGAACATAGAATTGAAATTAGTCTTACTCTGATACTATATAAAAAAATAGATATTGGATCTAACTCAACCCCAAAAAAGCTAGTTTGTATGATAATGATTATTCAAGTCAATATCAAGAATTCATGTTCCCATTTTATTTTATTTTAATGTGGCTTAACAAAATTGAAATAACTATTTTCAGTAATCACGAAATCACACTTTGATGAGCAAAGATGGGATAAAGGGAGCAATGTGTTGCATAGTAACACTGCGTTAGCAGAATTTAACGAAGGACCATTTTTTAAGAGGTATGATGTAAACCGTGTATCGTAATTAATAACAGTTGCTTCGAGAGCTTGATTCCGTCGCCTATAAGGTATTTGATCCTAATTATTATGTGAGTTTTATTCTTTTTGGGGTCAATGTAGATGAGCTTCCACAAATAACAAAAGTAAACGCACTTCTCTATATCTCTCTCTCACATACACACACTAACAACACAACACACAACACACAACACACAACACACACTCTTGTCTCCCTGTAGTTTTTCTCTCTTTTTTCCCAATCTAATCAATACAAATTTGAGGGTTTATTTCATTCATTGCTATACCAATCTTCCTATTTCCTTCACATTGAGAGAGTTTCAATTGTTTGATGCTTCTTGAGCTAAACCAATATCATAAAGATGAGATTTTTAATACATACCCATATAGTATTATGATGATTTAAAGATCAAGAAACATTAAATTCCCTATTTTGTTGTCAATTGGGAGGTGGGCTTTTGTTGGTCATGAAAATGATCTAAAGATTTGAGCTTTTTGAGGATTTTCTTGAAATGGGATTCTTGGTTTTGCATTGGAATCATATGATTTTGGGGGCTTTTAGGTAAATTTTAGCAGGACTCTTTGTTGTTGTTGTGGTATTTGGATAATGGATACAAAAAATAATAGTAATGGGGAGAAAATTCAGTATGTAGATAGTGTAGAAGCTCCTAAATCTGTATTGAATGGGGAAAAAGATGAGGATGATGAGTCTAAAGCATTGTTGCCACCTTCTAGGAAAGGTGGGTTGTCAAAGAAGACATATAAGCCAAAGAGAAAAGTTCAGTGGAATGATACAAATGGGAATAAACTTACTGAGGTCTTGGAATTTCAGCCAAGGTAAAAACAAAAAGCTTCTCTTTATGTTTCCTCATTTAGCTTATGGACTTATGGTTAATCAGTATAAGTTTTGGTCCATAAAGTTTGTTGTTAAAGTTTTAATTTTCTTCTGATTATATGTGAATTGTATTGGTTGTTCATTAAGGAGAATCATACTAGCTAATCAACTTGATTTTTGGCACAGTGGAATACTAGAACAATGTGGCGAAACAATAATTCTCAGTAGAACTATTGATGGTATAGTAACTTGAATCTGGTAGTAGATTTTTTATTTTATCAAAAGTAAATATATAAAATAGAAAGAAATTTTTTTAAGTGTATTGTTTTGCTTATGTCAAATCTGGAACACAGTACTGAGTGATGTATATGCAACCTGTGGGAATCTTTTTTGTGAGAGCATATTGATTGAGTGAATTGCAGCTGTAGACTAGCTGTCCACGATGCTAGCGTGCTTGGCATCTGAATTATTAGTCCTCATGCAGCCTGTGTGTGGATATCTATTTGATGATAACCATATTGATCGAGTAAAACGCAGCTGTAGATTAGCTGTTCACGACGGTAGCGTGTTTGGTATCTGAATATATGCAGCAGGATATAGCCTGCTATTATTAGTACCCAAGAGGATGACTGAGTGGTTGATGAATATCAGTAACATCTTGGAGATTAAATCCCAGCTACAACACTTAATGTGAGCCAATCTGCTCCAACTCTGGTGGGAATGGTTCCGAGAGACTCTGGTTGTGGTCAGTAGCAGGTTATCCGGTGGATTAGTCGAGGTGTGTGCAAATGACCTAGACACCGCTATCATGCAAAAGAAAAAAGAAAAGAAGCCAGTGATCATTAGATTTCCTATACTATTAGCTGATAACCGTTAGGCCTTAAAGGAACATAACAATATAAATGCTCAAAACTAACAAGGTTCACTATTAGCATTGTGCAACATAACAGTATAAATGCTCAAGCTATCCAAAACCACAGAGAAAAACGGCTAAGTATTTATGCACCAAATACAGCATGCTGTCACTTTATATTAAAGTGAATGTAGTGGCAACTTCCCATATTTAGGATCACTCTTATTTAAGCAATATAGGCACTTAATGAGCTGCCAGTATTTGTTTCATTTTAACTTCCCCATGAGTTGTATTCATTGTAAGTTTGTTAAACATCTAAAGACTCTTGCAGAAACGTGTACTAATGTAGAATCTTTAAGAAATTTTGGTCTAAGAAAGTGAGTGCAGCTCGAGACGAGAAGTAGGATAAAGTATAAACAGCTTGGGGAAGGTGAAGTCCCTTCTCATGTATTGCGTGTCAATATTGATATCAACTACAATATTGCACAGAGTCATCTGCTTGGAAATGTGTGAGGCGAGCATATTGGGCATAGAATATATGCGTTTGACACATTTTTAGCAGCCAAAATGATATTCTGATTGGAACTTAGAGTCATACGATATATTACTGGTAAGATGACTAGAGTTAGACACTTTCCAGTCTTCAGTAACACATGCCCCCATTCTACTTTGACTTATGAATTAGGAGGTAAAACGCATACTCAATACTGGATTGAGCTATGAAAAGGAAGGGTAGAAAGATTTACAAAGTGAAGAAAGAGTGATAAGCTTATTTTGTTTTTTTTATCAGAATGTGGGAAATTCCTCCACGTTAGCTTTTTCCACCCATTTGGAGAGAAGAGAGAAAATAAATCACTCCCATTTCTCTTCAGAAAGTAATAGGTACTTCACTGAAGGGAAATAAATTGGTGAATCAACTTCCGCCCTATACCTCACTTTGTGTTTGGTGAACCAAACAGATTTATAAGGGGTTTTAACCCAGTGGGAGCAATGCTTCGGTCTACTTTAAAAGCATTGCTATCACTTACTGAGGTCGTTTATGTGTATGAAAATTAATTGCAGCTTCTGTTGAGAGGAAGGAGGTAATAGATAACCGGAGTTTGGGTGAAGCTTGGTGTGTGAATTAAGGTTGCTTGTTTCGTGAGTGCTAATTGACACCTTTTCACTTGTGCTTTCAATATGGTTCCTAGATTTCTGAATTTTTCATGTCTGACTTCGCACAGTTACTAAGATAATTTTATGTATATTGCTTAGAGGCTCAGTTAGGAGAGGGATGATAAACAGGACCAAATGAATTATTTCCCTGCCACAGTTTTAACCCACCCTGCCACTCCCCTCCGTCCTGCTTAACTTTTTTTTGGACCTTTTTTCATTCCATTTCTGTGCACTGAATTACAATAATCTTTTTAACTCTGTTAAGAAAATGAACCTTGAACCTAACTCAACCCCAAAAGTTGGTTCATGAGGACCATATAAGGAGGCAATAACGCACTCCTAAAACCATATGGGCATTCTGTAACAAACTCTAACAACGTAGTGCACATGAAGAAAAATTAGATAATGAATTTAATCTTATAGCAGTCAAGATAATTTTCTGCAAAACCATGACGATGATAGTTAGCAACAACCATAAAGGATGGGATTCTCCTTGTAAAAATTCTTCTACTATTTTCTCAGAATATTGACAATGCAAAATCAAAACATTCCTATTATATAGTTTACCCAAGCCAAATCTACTATTAGTTTCACCTTTTTTTTCGCTCCGTTCAAAGACAGCCAGTCATCTCAGGAATCACATTAGAGAGGCTTCAAGATATGGCCAAAATCCCCATCTAGCATGTTTACTGTTCTGCATTTGATCAAACTGGTCATTGATCTTTGTTACAATAATGTTGAAGGTCAAAGACTTCCCCTCAGTAGACACAAGCTATTCCTATACCACCTATTAAATTATCTAAAAGCATCAGAAGCAGTAGAGCTTAAGTTAGAAACTAAGTTTATATTTCTCAAAGGTCGTGATTGCAGAAAACAAACTCACATAACAGAGATTTATAAGTCCAAGCCTAATCCTGGAAAGAGTCTCTTTTTACAGAGTTTCAAGAAAATGCCCTAAATCCAATGAAGAATACAAAAGGTGCAGAATGTAAGTAAAGCTACCCAAGCAGAACATTTCTAAAAGACCCACTACACATTTCTATTGTTGTAGGTTAAAGCGGTTACATCTTAGAGGTATTCAGACGGGATGTAATTACTTTTTTATTCTTGTGCTATGGGAAGGGGAGCCTTGGCGTAATTAGTAAGTTGCTGACCAGGAGGTCACGGGTACGAGCCGTGGAAACAACCTCTTGCATTAACTGGCCCTTCCCTGGAGCCCGCGCATAGCGAGAGCTTAGTGCACCTGCCCTTTTTTTACCCTTCTGCTATGGGACGTCTATTTTTTTTGTTTTGTTTAGTTGTGCTTTTGGCCTATATCTGAAGTTGGGATTATATGCTATGTTTTTATTAGATAACTATCTTTAGTTTATTGTGATTGTTCTTATGTATAGCTTTTTGTTTTTCCTGCAGTGATGCAAGTGACTCGGATGATGACGAATCAGATTCTTGCATTTGTAGAATAATGTAGTTATTATTGAATGCAGTACCAAACCAATTGTCCTTTTGACTTAATACAGGGTGAATCAAAATGTTGGACCTCCTTTGATTCACATATTATACCATACAATAACAGCAGTTTTTTTAAGAGATTCAGCTGTCTCTAGTTTTGGTTCATCTGGCACCTCGAGCCAAATGAATCGACCCTTTCCTTGTACACAATCAGATAAAGAGTGACTTCCTCTGTTGTATAATTTATATGAGTGCTTCAGTTTTAGTAGATAACATACAGAACCCTCGGGTTTTCTTGTTTTCAATTGCTTAATTATAATGTATACGAGTGCTGAGCCTTACATTGGCAAGAATGATTTGTAACATCTTTCTTCCTTTGTCCACTTCGTTGTTTTTGTAAACAATCAAGAATTACAACATGCATATGATATGCTCTCAAACAAATACAAGTCTCCGGATAGAAATTTTATGTCTCTTTTTCTCTCGCGGAGAAAATAATACAACACACCCTACACTCACAAATCATGCACAAGACAAGCAATACTTTACACAAACAACAATCCAAATGTATTTAGGCCATTCTCTGCACTTCCTTTGTTTATATGATATTGACTTTATCAAGCACAACTTGATCTTTTGCACTATCTTTAATATAACACACAGCTGGGCCTTTTACCGATGCTGCTTTTGCTGAAATGACCAGCCAGTTTGAGAGACTGGCATCTACTGAAATTTCATGTCCCTGACGCTTAATCTTAGTGTTATTTTTGGTATTTAGGTCCACACAATGGTTTGGTAATTCTTGTTTTCCATCCAATTTGATGATGTTTTCCTTCTGATGCTTCACTTCTTGTGCTTGTCTTGCTTTAACTGCTTTCCATTGAGTGAGATTTTCAACGGGAAGAAGCACAGAATTCCTATGATTTCGACCTACTTCATTTGGTTCATCTTTGTTCAGTTTTTCAACATTTCCAAACTTGTTTTCTGTCTCAGTATGCAAAGAGTTATATTCATCATCACCGCCACCATCATCATCGTCATCGCTAACACCATAGTCTTCTTCATCAAGATCATTGATATCACTGTCCTCTAATGTTATCTCGTCTTCCTCCTCGTCGTAGTTATTGTTGCAGTTATAATATCGATAACTCGAAGGGTACATAGACATACTTGATTTTGCAGTTTCTTGTTCATTGTATTCCCATTGTGCCTTCTTCTCCTCGTCCTCTGAATATGTTGTGTTGTCATCATCATCTTGGATTCTCTCATAAGTCTTAACATCCAAGTTGAAGCTCACTTTCTTTTTTACCTTACGTTTTGATGATTCTTTTGGCTTATCCCTGCGTGAAAACCAAATGAATTCACAAACTACCATACATGAAGTGACCTAGTCGTCAATGAAATCAGGGAGATCTAGGAAAACTAAATAAAACTCACGAACCACCTAACATGATTTGGCATGACAATCAAAGAAGTTGGTGAAAATTATGGGAGATCAAGGCTTAAATCTCGAGATTAAAAAAAACTTTAGGTAATTTCTTTTTATTTGCCTAAGCTCGGTAGGTAGAAACCTAATGAAATAGTCGAGACACATAAACTGATCTGGACATTATCCTTATCAAAAATAAAAGAAAAAAGAACCCATGAATTGCTGACTCACCACCTAGGCTCAGAATTTGGAGAATCTGCAGCATTTGCCTTCTCAGAGTCTAGTGGCACATACTTCTGATGCACCTAAAACAAGATCCAAAGAAAGCAAACATATTGGAATTCAAATAAAACTAGGGATTTGGCTTTATGGCAATTCAGATATACACCAAAGAAGAACTAAATTTTACGTAGAATCCAAATCAACATTAATATAACCCTTCATTTCTACCTAATTCACCACGGCTGGAGCTAGAGGGGCGAAAGGGGATTCATCTAAACCCCTTTGTCAGAAAATTAGATTGCATATGCAATATCATTTTTCTTTGTATATATAGTAGATGAAGAATCTCGTGAAAATCCTGTTTACGCCACTGCCTCTAACCACATAAATTAAACTTGAAAACCCGTTATATGAAACCCCTTTTAAAAACAAATGTTTGGACACGAACATAAGTTAAAGTTGACACAAATTAAATGTAACAAGGAGTTGGGAACTTACTTGGAACTTGTTACACGGCTTTATACGCTTTTGTTTCTTGGTGGTAAAACCAAAACATCCAAGAAAACATCCCATTGTTTTTCAAATCTCTGCTTTCTTGATTTTCCAAAAAATTCCTGCAGGAGGAATTTATTCTGTATATTTGCAGTGTGTTTATATTGGGGTGTGTGGGAGGGGGAAAGAATGTGGGCTTATTTGGTAATGAAGATTTAAATATGTTGCCTCCAACGGTACTTGAAAAAAATAGGAACGTTAAGAAAGGGAGATAGAAGTAGGAGTAATAATTAAGTGGGGTATTGGGTTAAAGACAAAGTTTCAAGCCTGTTTGCCAGCTTTTTCCTGATTTTCGTAACATTGAGGTTATTTTTAGAAAACTTTTTAAATAGTTGGAGGATCAGTGAAGGGGGATGCAATTTCACTTGCATGATTATATTTTAAGTTAAGGTCACTGACGATTTGAATAGAAGAAAATAATATTTTAAAGAAGTGTGATATTTCTTTCCTCTTTAAATTAATTTCTTAATATTAATTGAAACAGTTTAAAATTTATTATCGAATCAAAGAATTAAGTTATAGTCTTGATATATCATATATAATGAACATCGAGGTTGACTTTTCGGGAGAAATGAGTGAGAGTGGGACAAGGTGTGAATGAGAGAATGTCAGAGGAAGAAACATATGATATATAAAGGTCGTCTTTTGGGGGATTGCACTCTTGCTTGCTTCTTACTTTGGGTCTGGGAAGATTGCTGATTAGATTTTTTTCTAAGAAATTTTAAAAAGAGCTTCTTTCGTTTTAACTTTATCTTTTGTTTTTTTATATAAAGGTTAGGGGTGGGCAAAAAATTCGGAGAATCGAAAAAATCGAATCGAACCGGCTGTTCGGTTTGGTTTTTATTATTTTCTTTTATAAAAAAAATGATTTTTTAATTTTGGATACGAATCGAACCGAAAAATCGAATAAAATATGTAATTAATCTTATTTTTTATTTTAGGTTACTACTATCTCTTTAATTATAACCATTGAAGTCAATCTATGAAGCTTTTATGAAAGTCGAATGCGGCATGAACTTGATTAACATATCACGAAAGCATTGACATAAAATGTAGGGAGAGAAAGTAGTTGTAAATTGGTAAAACTTTAAATGGTCATAACTCTGCGCTCGGATGTCCGTTTTACTGGATTTTTTTTTATTTTGCGAATTTTTTCGAGACGTGGCCGCCAATTTTTAGGAAAATGACCGTTTTTCCAATCAATTTGTGTTTTCCCCCAAATCGATTTCTAATTTTCCTTTCATGATAGTGTAGGTGTGAATGCCAATTTCAGTTTTGAAAATTCAATTTAAAAAAAAATAAAAAAATCCTTGACCCGCCCTGCCCCGGCCCACTAGAAAAAAACTGATATAATCCGATACGTTCGGCGATATAAATCAAACATATCGGGGTTTTTTTTTTAAAATTGGATTCGGTTTTTAAAAAAAATGATTTTTATTCAGTTCATATTTTTCGGATACAAAATCGATATGAACTGATATACGCCCACCCCTAATAAAGGCTTTGGATAGAGAAAAAAATGAGAATAAAAGATGGTTTAGTGGATTATTTTTTTGTCTAACCGTTTGATATATGAAATTTACTAACTCAACTAATTCAAATTTACATTGTGTATGACCTATTTAGGGGGGAAACGCTCCCTTCCGGAATTTGAAAGGTTCAGTTAAAAATGAATAGTGCCCCTAGATGTAGAGTGATTTTAAAAAGTACTTACTCTGCTAAATTATTTTTTTCAATATTTGCTTCCTTCTTAATTGAAACATTTGATGTTAGATTGCTAAATTTTTTACTTTTGAGTAGATTATACGAATTAAGTAATCAGATTTACGTAAATTGATGTTGACAAAACTCTAAAAATGAAATCACTTTTTGAATTCTTTATTTTTTTCAAGCCGTGGAAATAATCTCTTGCAGAAATGCATGATAATGCTGAGTACAATAGATCATTGTAGTCCGACCCTTCTCCGAATCCTACGCATATTGAGAGCTTAGTGCACCGATCTGTCCTTTTTTGTCTTTTTCAACTAGGTAGTCTATGATATTGTACATCCAAAGGACTTGGCTAGTATTTAGTTTTGCATCTCGAAGCAAATATATCTCAACTACTATGAAAATATTGACTTCCGATATACAACAAATTTGGAAGTGTTTGGATATTTGAATATGACAGATATTGAATAGTAAGGTTACAAACTGATACTCCTATAAGATTAATTAAAACGTCATCTGGAAAGTGGGGAATGCAAAAGGAGAAAAAATAAAAATAAATAAATAAACTAGAGAGTGAAAATGAGAGAGAGGGGACAGTGGAAATTACTCTTGTTTAATTTAGCGGAGAATCTTTTTTTGTTTTTCATTCAGTATTTAAAATATTCATTTCGACGTCAAAGTAATTCGGATTCAAGTTGATAAGGTCCACTTAAAAGATAACAAAAAAACGATTTCATTTCAAAGGCTCAAATTCAATATTTTTAATTAAAAATGAAAGAATACTTAATTGCTTACTATCCCGCTATAACTTTTGTAGTTTGAGGGTTATTTTATTCTGATTATGTAGGATTGAAAAGGAGAAAGAAGAAGGAAACAATCTTCCACTGCTACCAAAGTATAAGCCTTATATATGTATTTCTATCTGTTATTACAATTATATTACAAAGTAAATATAGCAACTCTTCTTTATTCTTTTCACATTTTGTTTTCTTAACATTCTCTACCGCTTTTTGCATAAAGTCTTACTCAAGGCTCACGACTTGAACCCATCTTGATTTAATTCACTTTAATTCAATCATATATTGTGCGAGTTGAATTATGACACATTTATAAATTTGATTGTTTCAAAATTAATTTAATCAATTTATTTATCACCTCTATTTCTCTCCTTCAACTCTAGGTAAATACTTTGTAAATATAGTGAGTGTTAAGCTTATAACTAGTCCTTGCTAAAAAGACGCAAATTTCTAATTTCACCCTCTCGCTTTTTTATTATTATTCGAGAAAAATATATTGTAAATTATATTATTTTATGAATGCACATTACATAAATGTAACTTACTTTTCTCCATTATGTATACACTACTCCTCACTATTATATTGGTAATTCTGCATCTTCATAATCTTTTTCATGATCTCAATAACTAATATCATATTCAAGATAACCTTTTCTGTGACATTTTATGTAAGAGTACAAATAAAGACACGAAAAGCGACATGGACACTCCTCAAAGAAATAAGAAAATCTCTTCTCTCTTGTTTATCGTTATTCTTGTTTTCATATTTGATATTGTTACTTCCTAACATTCTTTTACAACAATTGTTACTTCCTAGCTTTCTTTTACAACAATTGTTTGTTGGAAATTTACCTTTGGCGGGGAAGTGCGTCCACTCATGTTTAATAAATTAAACACTAGTGTTTCGCATGTTGGAGGCTTTGTCTCTTCACACATGCATAATCTACTAAGTGAGTAGATGACCGTAGGGTCAAGAATCGTCAAATTTCATTGAGAAATGAAAGAGATATTGGTCCACGAAGTAAGGTGTTTGAGGCATGGAAATATGGTGTGGGACAAATCTACCACATCGGTGGGAATAGGAAGGATTGCTCTCTATATAAGTCTCTAATGTGGTAAAGGGTTTGGGACTCCAAGGGGGTATCCCATGTGTTTAAAGGAGGGAGGACCTAGATGTGCTTGGGTTCAAGGCTAAGCCCAAACGCGCGCCGCCGCCGCCCGCCAGCCCCGTCCGGTCTCGGGCTGCGGGGACTTTCTGTTATTATCTTTTTGGACCCCAAATTGCTTAATATTTATAGTTTGGTCCCTAGAGTTTCTGGAAAGCTGATTTTGGGGTGACGTTAGACAGCGTTGGACTATTTTTTGGAGCATTAACCAGCCATTACTTGGCTGATTAACTCCTCCATAAACACCCTCCTTCAATGGCCATGAACAGCCTCACTTATAGCTTTTAAGATGCCACACTAATGGCCTTAAACCAGCCATTAACAGCCCTCCTAATGACTATTTACAGCAGTGTTTTGGGCAGTTGAACAACCCTCTTGTGATGTTATATATTGAGTTGTTTTGGCTCAATTGTGGAGACACATACGTGACAGAAAATAGCGCAAACAGACACAAAAAATCACTGCAAAACAGTGACGAAAACCACTGCAAAACAGTGAGCAAACACTCACATAGACACAAGATATACACAACAGAGACACACTATATACACAGAGACAAAACAGAAGAGAAAACAGAAACTCTTCCTTCCTTTTCCATATCTTCAGCAAGTCGATTCATATTTGTTTTCTTCGTCAGGCTCAATCTATTGGCTTTGTAGCGTTGAGATTAAAGTGTTGTTTTATCTTGGGAGACTATTGCCCTCTAACGTAAACGCATATATACGGGGCAATCTTGTCTTAAGGACAGAGGGCAATTACTCGACTCAACACACAACGTTGTAACCATCTAGATTTAGTTATTTCTTGATTTCAGGTTATCAAGATTCAAGACACAACAAGTTTGCGACAGTTTTGAAGATTGGCGTATTTGTTCAACAAGATTCAATTTCTGAATATTGAATATTTGTTTATCCTTTCGAACACTTGTAATAGTTATTTACTTTTCGTACTGCTTTATAAAGTACAATAGAGCAAACCAACAAGTTAAGACAAGATTGTATTGTATTAGTGTTCGAAAGATGTCGGTCAAAAGTTGTGTGACCAAATCTGGATATGGCTGTGGTAGAAAGTGATGATGATGCTGTTGATTGTCAGCATGTTCATGGTGTCACCGCTTCCAAGAGTGGTGGGAACAAGCGCTCACAAGAGGCTGAGGATGTCAACTGGGACAAGAGAAGAAGGCTGAAGATGTGGTTCTATCTTGCAGCAGAAGGCCTATATCTGTTCCAAACAAAGGATTCGAATTATGGTAAGGAGGAAATGGACACTCAGTCCAATGAAGTGACTGAAGTGGGCCAGAATCCGAAATTGGGATAAGTAGTTTTTCTTACTTATCAAGAATAAAGATTAAATGATATCTGATTAAAAATGACTTAAAGTAAGGAGGAATATGAAAATATTTTCACAAAATAATTTATATTCCTTACACTTTAAAATCAGAAATTTAATCTCTTTTTCCTTCCCGTTTAAAGATTGGATTGAGTAAACAACTTAAAAAGATCCGTTCTTTTAAGTGTAATTATTAAAAATGTGTAAAGTATGTTCGCACATACGAGGGAGAAAGATCCACTAACTGTGCGAAAACTGTTACCACTCTTAAGTAAGCGCCAAGAATTATCTGGGCACCAATCATAACGGAAGAAGTCTAAAAGCTAAAGACGTTGAGCCTGTCATACTATTTGGCAGAAGATCATTCATAGGATGATATTGGACACTCAGTCATACAAAGCCTCTGGGCGACTGGAGTGGGCCAAAATTCATTTGATATGATGTTATTGGACACTCAGTCACACAAAGCCTCCGGACGACTGGAGTAGGGCCAGAATTCATTTCATAGGAAAAGTGATGGACACCTAGTAAGGCGGGCCAGAGTTTCCAGGTCTTAAATGATCTGAAGGCCTAAAGAAAGGCAGAAAAGAAATTGGACACTCAGTCTGCCAAAGCAACTGGAATGGGCTAGAGTATTCAGATCAAATATGATCCAATTACGCCCTAACCACGGGCAATAGGTTGTTCATGTGAAGCAACGCCACCTCTAAAGTAGAAGGGGTTGGAGAGGTTGTCCTCAATAGGACTTCAGGGAATGGGATCACTCTAAGATGAGGTGATACATGTTCCAAACTTGGTTTAAGGGACGCTGTTGGTCAAGCTGGTTTGAGACTAGTCCAACAGGTCTATAATAACTAAGAATGGTATAGTATGTATGTAGCCAAATGAATGATATATTTGTAATCCGTGCATCTATGCCATCATGGATTAAGACACGTTAAATAGAAAGTCATTCAAAAGCTAACGATGTTGAGATTGTTGCCTACTGTCGACATAAACCCTCAAAATGAATGTGAGGTAGACGAAGAGGCAAAATCACTTTTCCAAATTCCGTCAAGGGAATAGCGAAAGAAGCATCGCTCCTCTAGAACTTAGTCACATCTACTTGGGTGATTTGAAGTTTATACAAAATAGAGAGGGGGAGACAAGTACATTGTGATCTTCATTGATGATGGTACAACGTATGGAATCCTTTGTTTGTTGAAAAGCAAAGATGAAGTTGTTGAAGCGGATAAGCGCTACAAAGCAGAAGTTGAAAATTAACTAAACCTACGGATTGAGAAATTCGTAGTGATAGAGGGGGAGAATGTGAAGCATCGTTTATTAAAAGACTGCTCATTACTCACCTCAGTCTAACGGTGTTCGCCAAGCGCAAAGTCGTACGCCCAAATTATGTGGGGCAAGGCGATCCTTACCGCTAATGCGATTCTCAACAGAACTCCGCATAAGGATAATGATAACTCTCCGTGTGAAATATGGAAAGGATCTCATATACAAATGTTGTGATGTGGGGTAGCTTGGTAAAAGTTAGAATACCGAAATAGGTCAAGTTGTACCTAAGACTGTAGATTGCATATCCACTGGATCTGTAAATAACAGTAGTGCTTATCGCCTCTTGGTGTCAAAGAATGCTGAATTATTTGAAGATAACTTTCCTTGAAAAGGAAAAAGAAGTAATTGCTCAAGGTTAACAAGAACCCACGAGGGCCTGACTGTCCAGAACTAGACGTTCCGTATCTATAGGACTCGAAAGTTGTTGGTTATCCGGAACTTAATATTCCAGATCTGCAGAACTCAGGGATTCTAAATGTTGAACCGAGACGGAGCAAAGAAGGGGACAAAGACTTGTTCCAGTCCTTCTAGCTTGTATGGTTGAGAACGAACCATGGATAATTAACAAATAATTTTAATCTCCAAAAGCGCTGCTTTGGAAAGAAGCTAAAGAGAGAAATAGATTCTATCATATAGAACCATACTTGTGTAATGGTTGATCTTCCTCCGGGAAAAGAACCTTTGGGTTGTAAGATGTGCTCTCATTTGAGTAACTTAACATCCAGGGCCATTGCAGTCTTGCGTGGCATGGATGTTGAAACAACCTTCCCAACCGGAGAGTTGGAAGAAGAGGATCAAAGTTGGTTTGCTGAACTGTTGGGCTTCTTCCTGAACTTTCATTTTGGTCCCTGAAATGTTTAGATTTTGGTCCTGAAAGTTTAAGATAAAACAGAAACAATGAATCTGACCACAGAAACATTGACTCTGAAGTTAGAAAGCCAACAGTTGGAGAATCAACAGTCTGAAAGTAAAAGTCATATTGAAACAAAGTCTCGATATGAAAGATATGGGTATCACGGATGACATCTTAGGAATTGGATTTCTAAGACATCTAACGGACTGATCGATAGTTGACAGTCTCGTTGAAGCCACCAATGGATATGAATCATAGAACTTATTGGAATCATGGTGCACCCATAAATAAGGAGTGATATGCACAGGTCATGTGTAGTTCAATGTATTGTACACACTACAACTGACCTTATATCGTCCTACAAACAGATCAGTAAAACTACTCCGACGAAGCTTAAAGCAGGCATCAAGAGCGTTGAAGGGGGCCAACAAGCCCCTTTCCTTTGAAGGAAAGGTTCACTGATGATCTTAATACATGATCAATAGAAGGCGTTAAGTCGGATATGACGATATCTGAATTATTCGCTTATCTACGGATTATAGTATTCTGGATGTCCAGCGGTTCTGGAAGAACACAGTGATGCAAACTGGATATCATATCTGAAGAACAACAAAGCCACAAGTAAATGTGTATGTTGGGTCTTGGAAAATCCTCTAAGCAAACTTGCATCGACCGATTCATGATGAGATCGGAGTTTATCGCTTTATACAAAGCATGAAAGAAGTTGAGTAACTTCATGACTCCTTAGAGGACGTCCCTTATTGGGAGAAACTCGTGCCTTCGGCAGTTATACACTGTGGCTAGCCGGTCGGCTTCAGGAAGGACACGAATGACGGCGTCTGGACATATCTGTCGGAGACATAAGACCGCATGGCAGTTGATCATCACGGATGTCACTTCCTTGATTACTAACTAAGAGACTACCCGGAGATCAAGGTTTGCCTGTCTAGGGGAATGGGCTTAAAACCCAAACAATACAAACCTATGCGGTGGTAACCCAACCATACTGATTGGAGATCCCAAGAATTTGGTTCAATGGAAAAACTAAGCTACAAAAGGTTCAGTTGGGCGCTTTGGTGGAAGCAAGAAGCACTTCAGATGATGATTTATGTTCGGAAACATGAATCCAAAGTTGTTCCCGCGATAGACATTAAAGTGCTACTTGCATGGTGGGTAATGGTTAAGCTTCCAAACCTTTAACGATCCTCAAACGGTTGAGGTTAAGGTTGGGGAAACTTTTAATGACTCCTAACAATTGTGAATTGGGGTATAACATGATACCTTGTAGGAGATCACCTATTTAAGTGTGAGGATGGCCGCCTCAAATGAACGCACTTAAGAATTCAAGTGTGTCCACGGCCACAAAGGACAAAAATGTAAGAATGAAAATGAATAAGGAGAATTATTGTGTTGGTATCATTGTCTTGGCTTACACTAAACACTGACGGTTCAAGACATCACGTTCACCGCGCAGTAAGTAAGTCCGATGGTATTCAACTAGGGAAGGTTCAAAGCGGAAGCGACCTCTCCTGATGCAATGTCTTTTCGCTGAAAGATTGTTGAAAGTAGGCACCTTGTGAGTGCGCCAAAATCTCTCTTTCATAGAGGGGATTGTTGGAAATTTGCCTTTGGCGGGGAGGTGCGTCCACCCATGTTTAATGAATTAAACACTAGTGTTCTGCATGTTGGAGGCTTTGTCTCTTCACACATGCATAATCTACTAAGTGAGTAAATGACCGTAGGGCCAAGAATCATCAAATTTCGTTGAGAAATGAAAGAGATATTGATCCACGAAGTAAGGTGTTTGAGGCATGAAAATATGGTGTGGAACAAATCTACCACATCGGTGGGAATAGGAAGGATTGCTCTCTATATAAGTCTCTAATGTGGTAAAGGGTTTGGGACTCCAAGGGTGTATCCCATGTGTTTAAAGGAGGGAGGACCTAGATGTGCTTGGGTTCAAGGCTAAGCCCACACGCGCGCCACTGCCGCCCGCCCGCCCCGTCAGGTCCGGTCCGGTCTCGGGTCACGGGTCGTAGGCTGTGGGCTGTGGGGACTTTCTGATATTATCTTTTTGGACCCCAAATTGCTTAATATTTACAATTTGGTCCCTAGAGTTTCTGGAAAGTTGATTTTGGTTGGACTGTTTTTTGGAGCATTAACCAGTCATTACTTGGCTGATTAACTCCTCCATAAACACCTTCATTCAATGGCCATGAACAGCCTCACTTATAGCCTTTAACATGCCATACTAATGGCCTTAAATAAGCCATTAACAGGCCTCCTAATGACTATTTACAGCTGTGTTTTGGGCAGTTGAACAACCCTCTTGTGATGCTATATATTGAGCTATTTTGGTTCAATTGTGGAGACACATACGTGACAGAAAATAGCACAAACAGACACAAAAACCACTGTAAAACAGTGACGAAAACCACTGCAAAACAGTGAGCAAACACTCACATAGACACAAGATATATACAACAGAGACACACTATATACACAGAGACAAAACAGAAGAGAAAACAAAAACTCTTCCTTCCTTTTCCATATCTTCAGCAAGTCGATTCATATTTGTTTTCTTCGTCAGGCTCAATCTATTGGCTTTGTAGCGTTGAGATTAAAGTGTTGTTTTATCTTGGGAGACTATTGTCCGCTAACGTAAACGCATATATACGGGGCAATCTTGTCTTAAGGACAGAGGGCAATTGCTCGACTCAACACACAACGTTGTAACCATCTAGATTTAGTTGTTTCTTGATTTCAGGTTATCAAGATTCAAGACACAACAAGTTTGCGACAGTTTTGAAGATTGGCGTATTTGTTCAACAAGATTCAATTTTTGAATATTGAATATTTGTTTATCCTTTCGAACACTTGTAATAGTTATTTACTTTTCGTACTGCTTTATAAAGTACAATAGAGCAAACCAACATTGTTAATTTTGGTTTTATGACATTAGAGAATCACAGCTAAAACGAATAAAAAATTAATTCTCGTAAAATTAACAAAGTTATATTGTATTCTGATCCAAGCACCATCTTTGACTAGGGGTGTGCATTTGATCTTTCGGTTTGATTTTATAGTATTTGATTTGAATTTTTTGATGTTCGATTTCTAAAAACTACAATCCAATCCGAACCAAAATAAGTTGGTTTGGTTCGATTTTTCTCTTTCTAGTTCAGTCTTTTTCGGTTTGCTTATTCAGTAGCGTCATATAAGATAATTAACATAATCAAAATGGCGAAAAAGAACAAATATTATAGAGAATGAGAAGTAATAATGTCAAATCTCTTAAATATATTTTCTAATGTAAATCATAGGGTAAAATTTTAAGAATACAATATTTAAAAGTATATTAATACATGTCAATAACCTAAAAATTCAAAATAAGTCATATTATACTCTCTCTCTCTCTCTCTCTCTATATATATATATATATATATATATATATATATATATTCGGTTTTTATTTTTCTAAATCCAAACCAAACCAAAAATTCAATTTTTTTTAATTTTCCAATCCGAAACCAAACCCAAAAATCGAAAAACCAATACAAACTAAAATTTGATTTGGTTCGATTTGGTTTTTCAGTTTAATCCGAATAATGCACACCCGTATCTTTGACTAGTAAAATTGTTAAGAGTCCTACATCGGAAATGAAATGAGAACATGTACTCCTTATATGGACTTGTACAATCCTCACACTACAAGCTAGCTTTTGGGGTTGAGTTAAGCCCAAGATTCATTATTTACATGGTATCATAGCCATACTAGGGCTGCCAATGGATCGGAGTTGGATCGGGTGGAGCTCAGTCCGCCTCCACCCGCCAACCATCCATCCACCACCCGACCCATCCATCACCTTATTTTTTATTCATCCACATCCGATCCACCCATCATCCACGGGTGAATCAGGTGGATCGGGTGCTTCGCGGATTTATGAATTTTGATTCCTAATCTAATACGTAATTAATCAAAGAGTCTTCAATTCACTATCACATCAAAATGGATTAGAATTTGTAACAAAGAGTCAATTTTTTGTGCTTGTCAAAATTATCAAAGAGTCTTTTCATAAGCATTAGAATTTGTAACAAGGCAGAATGGATTATTGAGATTTCTTCATGAAATGATGTCACTTTTATTGTCCACATCTTATTTTGGTAACTAAGTATTTATGATATCCACCTTGTACCAAATATAGATTGTATCGCCCAAGGAGTTTGCACTGTTATGGCCTCCTACTCCAGCTGGAATGGAGAAACAATGCACTCTCACTGTCATGACTTCTCTTTTGCTATCGTGGCGATTGGTGAGGGTCCATATTGTGAAATTGGTGGTGATGATCTAGAGCTAAAAATTTCATAATGGAACAAAAATCACAACCTTTGTTGCTGACAGAGTTCCCACAGTGACGAATTCATATAAATAAATATGATCTAATTGGATGTTCAAATAATACCTCTTTAAGTTCACTGAATTCTTCAAGTTCACTGAATTCATATACCTCTTTAAAATGTAAGATTTGAAATCTTGAAATAAGATATTTATATGCTATAACATATAAATATGATCTAATTTTGTAAAAAATATTTACACTAATAATTATACAACTTATACTCATATATATGAAAAAATAATAATTTATAAACTGGTGGATGGATGGGTCGGGTGGTGGGTTGGATGTATGTCCATTCGACTCCGACCCGATCCGTCACCTGATTAAAATCCGTGTTTTGTCAAATTTTCGTCCATATAATCGGGTCGGGTGGATTGGATATCCATCGGGTCAGGGTAAAATTGTCAGCCCTAAGCCAGACTCATTCCAATTGTTTGTTCGTCGGAAGTGTTAAGAGTCCCGCATCGGAAATGGAATGAGAACATGTATTCCTTATATGGACTTGAACAATCCTCACCTTACAAGCTAGCTTTTGGGATTGAGTTAAGCCCAATATCCATTCTTTACAAAAATGTCGAAAACAACGGTTAGAAACTCCAGAGCATGAAATACAAATTGGGAAATTTTGTATACTAAATAAAAAAATAAGGGCTAGAAAAACAATTACAATTAACTTATTATTCACATAGCACCATCCAGAAGTTAAAAACAAATAGTATATCATGATTTTGCAGCATATACTTAGATATTCCCCTTTTGCATAATTATGATATTCGCCATACATCAGTTTAAACTTTGCATCAAATACTATGAGAGTCCATGTAAAAAGTTTTGATTCTTAACTAGTGGAAATTGTTGTAAAATCAGAATATAATCACCCAACATTCCAATAAAATGACACGTAGGCAAGTTCAAATTCTTTGTCAAACAATCACATAATTTTTTTTTATTTCTGACCCGATGTTCAATATCCGCAGACCGCATTGGAGCTCGACTTTATCCAGATTCGCGCCTCGTAGGATCCACTTGAAGGTACCACTCCATACCAAGAATTTTTCCATACTCAAGGTTTGAATCCGACAACGCTGGTTAAAGATGGAGCAGCCCCATCCATTGGCGTAAGTCCTGTTAAAATCATGTACGAGTAACATGTATATGCTTTTGTCTGATTTCTAAATTATTCATTTCCACTTTTATCTTTGTATTTATTTTTGTAATTTTTCACTTAACCATTATTACAAGCAAGTAATTACGCTGTTCCTCGACTCTAGCTTAACATTTTTAGACAAAAGTTCATGTTTGTCAATAAATCAATTGTTTGATAGCTATAAGTCGAGAAGAAAAGTCTTGAAAAAAAAGAGATACTATATGTTTAATTATTCCAACAGATGTGTTGAGTTAACGTTCAATTTCTATATTGGTACTTTCATCATCATTGTGTTGTGTCCTCACCCCCCGCCCCCTCTCTTTGAATTATAGGTTTTTGTGACCAGTAGTTAAATTAGGTTAAATTCATCATAAGTTCGAACTTTAAAAATAGAAAAAATCTTAATAAATAGTATTTTTACTTTTAATGAGTCTTATGCGATGTAAATTTAAATTAGTTTTCAAAATAATTATATGAATTTAAATTTAACAATTTATTTTCAATTTTCTACTCTGAGAGCTCATAGTCTAATGTGAACAGTCATTATTCTTCTTCTAAATTTAACATCTCATCCCTTAATTTTACCTCAAAAACTTGTGCTCGATTATGAATAACTCTAGAGAAGTAAAAATGGGAAGAGGGAAAAATCAAAGAAGAAAAAAGAAAAGGCCAAGTAAAAGAAATAGCTAAAAGACATACCTCAATTGATAGATGCCTAGATATGTGTACTAATAGCCTATCATCACTTAGGAAAATTAATTAATAACAATAATAAATTTAGTGTAATTTCACAAGGGTTTGGGAAATATAGTGTAGGGCAGACTTTGTTCTACTTTAGAAAAAAGATAAGCTATTTCGGATAGACGTTCGGCTCAAGAAAAAACAATTTGAAAAAGAAAAAAAATACAATAGAAAAAATAATAATAATCGAGGTATAAAAAATAATAAATAGTACTAATCGAGATCGAGTAACAAAAAACTACAAGAATAATAATACAACTGACAATTGATCAATATGAAAGGATAAGCGAGACAATACTCAATTACTAAAGTAATTAATATATATTTTTACTTATTAAATTATTTAACCTTACTAAATTACTTATAAAATAAATATTTACCAAAGGAAAAAGGACTAAAAGATCTAAGCATCGAGAGTAGTGTGACGTTAGTACATAGTTACACACACACACACACACAGAGTTAGAAAAATATATTCAAAACTCATTAAATAACACCACCACATTTTATCACATGAAATCAGGACCGTTGAATCCCCCGTACGCTAAACATAGTCCTTCTCTTAATCTCTTCACTTTTGTAACCCTTATTTCCCTTTTGTGTGTTTTCCTTAAAGAAGAGAAATCCCCCAAGTCGGCGCAAACAAACAAACAAACACAACCCTTATGGATTCAGATCAAGGAAAGTTGTTTATTGGTGGGATTTCATGGGAAACAACTGAGGAGAAACTGAAAGAGTATTTCCAAGGTTATGGTGATGTTTTGCAGACTGTTGTTATGAGGGACAAGATTTCTGGGAAACCTAGAGGTTTTGGGTTTGTTGTATTTGCAGATCCTAATGTTCTTGATAGGGTTCTTCAAGATGAACATACCATTGATGGCCGTACGGTGAGATATATACACATTTACTACGACTTCCTTTTTTTGTGGGGTTAGTACTAATGATTAAGTGTATTTTGTTGATTGTGTGTTCTAGTTAGGTTTGATAGATGAACATGTAATTGATGGCCGTATGGTGAGATTTGTTTCTTGGATTTATAAAAAAATTACTCAGTTTTTTTTTGTGGGGTTCCAAGTAATTTGGTTTCTGGGTTAAGTGTATTTCGTTGATTATTGCTTGTTTTTGAGATTAATCGCTTGTAGGTTCTAGCTCAGGCTTGATAGGGTGAGATTTTGTTTCTTAGATTTATATAAATTTACGTTTGTGGGGGTTTCAATAATTTGGCTTCTGGGTAAGTGTATTTTGTTGATTATTGTTTGTTTTTAATACTAATTGCTTGTGGGTTCTAGTCTAGGCTTGATAGGGTTCTTCAAGATGAACATGTTATTCATGGCCGTACGGTGAGATTTATACACATTTAGTACTTTTGGGGGGGGAGGGTTATTACTAATTTGGTTTCTGGGTTAAGTGTTTTTGTTGATTATTGTTTGTTTTTGGGATTAATTGATTGTGTGTTCTTGCTTAGGTTGGTACGGTGAGATTTGTTACTTAGATTTATAGACATTTATTTTTTTTCTTCTATTGTAGGGTTTTCACTAATTTCGTTTTTGGGTATGTGTGTTTCGTTGCTTATAGTTTTTCTTGAGATTAATTGCTTGTTGGTTCTAGCTTTTAGGCTTAGATTTATAGAAAAATACGTTTTTGGACCTTCATTTTGCTGCTTTGTTTGTGGCCTTTTCACTAATTTGGCTTCTGGGTAAGTGTATTTTTAATTGATTTCGTTTTCTTAGACCTATTTTTGTTTCAGCTACGTTTGTGGTTAATTTCTCTAATTGTGCTTTGTGGCTTGATTTTCTGTTTTTTGAGCTTATGTGTTTTAGGGTTTTAGTTTAGGCTTGACTGGGTTCTTCAAGACAGGCATTTTATCAATACAGTGAGATTTTCCTTACAACTATTTTTTGTGCTTTGTTATGGGTTTCTCTCTGATTTGGCATCTGGGTGCTCTGTATTTGCTTGATTCTTGGTGCTTGAGGTGTTGTGTTTGTGGGTTTTAGTTTAGGCTTGGATTGAAGAATTGACAATGTCATATATGACTGTATGGGACTTTTTTGTTGCATTTGTGTTTTTTCTCTGTAGTTTTAGCTTCTCTGAATTGTGTCTTGATTTTCTGTGTTTTTATTGTTTAGGTGTGGGTTTAACCTATATTTTCTGTTTTGTATACTTGCTAGTTGCTTACATTTGTTGCTGTCTTGACAGTTCATTAGTTTGACAGTTATAATTTCATGTATACCTCTGTTTTGGTTTAGCTGACATATTAATTGTATAGGTTGATGCTAAGAGGGCCTTGTCGAGAGAGGAGCAGCAGGGCTCAAAACCCGGAGACACAAATAGTGCCAGAAATTTTGGAGGTGGTGGAAATACCAGGACCAAGAAAATATTTGTTGGGGGATTGCCTCCCACTTTGACTGAGGATGGATTCAGACAGTATTTTGAAAGTTTTGGTAGTGTCACCGATGTAGTAATCATGTATGACCAGCAGACCAACCGACCTCGTGGGTTTGGCTTCATCTCATTTGACTCTGAAGATGCAGTAGATAGAGTTTTACAGAAGACCTTTCATGATCTGAATGGTAAACAGGTAGAAGTTAAAAAAGCCCTTCCCAAAGATGCTAATCCTGGTGCTGGTGGCCGTTCCATGAGCAGCGGAGGTGGTAGTGGTATGGGTGGTGGAAGTTACCAGGGGTATGGTGCTTCAGGTAACAATCCCAGCTCTTATGACAGTAGAATGGATTCAAACAGGTACGTGCAATCGCAAAATGCTGGAGGTATGGGCTATGGCGGGTATGGTACCCCAGGTTATGGCTATGGCACATCCAACAATGGTATGGGTTTTGGTGGTTATGGAAGTTATGGCGGAGCAAATCCGGGCTATGGCGGTGCCAATCCTGGCTATGGAGCTGCTGCCTATGGAAATCCAAATGTGGCCAGTGCTGGTTATGGAAGTGGTCCAGCGGGTGGACCAAGAAGCACATGGGGCTCTCAGGGTCCTTCCGCCTATGGGAATATGGGCTATGGTAATGTTCCTTTGGGTGCTGCAAATGCTGCTGGCGGCGGCGGTGGGCCTGCTAGTGGAGGATCTGGTCAATCTCCAACTGGAACCACAGGATATGGGAATCAAGTTTATGGTTATGGTGGTTATCCTGGAAATGAGGGTGCTTATGGAAATCAATCTGGTTATGGCGCTGTTGGACGTGCCAGTGGTGCTCTTAGTAGTAATTCACCTGTTGGAGGTGGTGCTGCAGGAGACATGCAATCAGGTGCTGGTGGTTACGTGAACAGTGGCTATGGTGATGCAAGTGGAAACTCTAGCTATGGGAATTCAGCATGGAAATCTGATAACTCGCAAGGTTCTGGTAATTATGGTGCTCCACCAAATGGAGCTCATGGTGGCCAAGTTGGATATGGTGGCGGGTATGGAGGTGCTCCCAGTCGGCAAGCTCAACAGCAGTGAATGAGATGCTCCGTTTTGTCTCTGATTTCACCTCTTTTACTGGAGAGTTTTGCGTCACTTTTGCGTTTCACATGCAGAGTGCTGCTCTTGCGAGATGTCACCTACTAAATGAGACTGGTTGGATTGCTTGAATCCCTAGTAGTTTGCAGTGCTTATTTTCTAGTTTATAATAACTAGTATTGTCACTAGTATTACCTATTTGTGTTATTGTTGTTAAGTGCAGTCTTAATCTCGCTTGCTTATGGTTATGTTTATTCGTTATTGTGATTCATTTGCTTTCATAGTCCACAGATATATTGGCTTATTTTAAACTTGTGTGAATTTATTTTTGATTGAGCCATCAGTGGTGGAGTTGGTACTTGAAGTATATTTTAACCTTTGCCTTCTGAAGCATGAGGATGGTTTGGTGCTATTTACATATCACTTAAAAAGAAAAAAGTTAGAAAGAAGAATAGAACTCTTTCTATATTTTTCTTTGCGTGTAGTTGGACCATGAGATTTGGTGGTGCTACTTACTCATAGGAGAGCAGTTGTAGCGGACTTGGTAGATCAGTACGTAATGGCTAGCGATAATGTTAGCGGTAGTTGAATTTTGAGAATGGCATAATCATTTCCCCCTGTATTTGACCTTGTGTTGTACAGGAGGAGAGGCCTGAATACTGAATGTGATGATCAGTCCACTCGGAGATAAATACGACCTTGGTGCTGGAGATGTTTAGTAAAGTACCTTACTGTGGATTTGGCTTTGTTTGATGGGGTATTGTCCTGAAAGTTGTCATGGTGAAGCAGACCAAGGCCAAGCAGGCGCTGCTGAGTTGTATTCTGCGCAGGGTCGAGACTAACAGCCTTTCACTTGGTATCTTTTGCATCCAACTGCTGTTGAGTGTGGTTTGGTTCTTTTGGAATTGAAGAGTTGATACTTTTAGTGTCTCAATAATCTGATTAGGTACTTTGACAATTTAACTTTACCTAAAATCTTTAGGTTTGGAACAGTTATCGTCAATGCAATGGATTCTTTTCTCAGGATGATTGTTAGAAATTAACATGGTTTAGTAGATCACTGGTGTAAGATGATTTGGGTTATTACCAGTTTCTGCCATGTTTCTCCTGTTTGTGTCATCTTACATCAGTAGGACAACTTAGTAGTGTATTCCTCTTATAGAATTAGAATTCAAGTAACTTAGTAGTGTACGCCTCTTATAGAATTGGAATTCAGCTGTGGTTGGAGTTTGTAGTTAGTTGAGCCTTTTATACTGGCAAGTCATCATTAGTGTAAGATGATCCGACTTACCATCTACAATGGTTTCAAGTTGATGCGTTATTTTTCTTCAGTAGGGGAACTTATCAGCACACTGCCCGTCATCAAACTAGAAATCAATTGTGGTTGAAGTTTGTGGGCGTTGAGCTTTTCATATTGTAGATTGCCTTTTGTTGTAAGAGCACATTCCTTCTTTAAATAGTGTGTTTGCCTGTCTCTCGGATTGGCATCTCTAATTTCTTTTCTTAGGTTGAGGTAACGTCATGTTTCCGTGTATGATCTTTCCTTATATGAGTGAGAGTCAGAGACTGTCTGGGGATACTCCTTTACTTTAACAAACACCTTCTGCATTTGTTACCTCTTCCTTTAACTCCTAAAGGGCACATGTCGAGTGGCTCCTTTACCACATTTCATGAACTAATGTTGAGAGTTCTGTGAATAAAAATGTTTTATGACGGAGAATGCCATCTGGAGCTAACCTTTTGGTCTAACACAGCGTTTGAAACTCGGGGATGATGGGCTCTTCCCTCGACTCTTGTCCATGATATTTGATGTAGGACTTGAATTTGTAACCTAATAGAGTCGTCTGAATACATTTGAGGTGCAAAAGTTTTGGGGTGATGATTTGTCAAGCACCAGTGTGATTTCGTTGGTTGTGTACTTGCCATTTCACTAATTACATGGTAAAATTGCTCACTTGGAAATCCAAAATGAGGAAAATTTTCCTTAGATTCTCCTCTCTTTTGTACAATTTCCTCTTATTTCAAGCGTGTGTTTTTGTTCTTGGTCCTTTATCACCATTTCATATTTTTTGTCCATATTGTTCGCTTAGGAGAGATTGTCGGGGGTCCGCCCTTGCCTCGTGGAAACAATCTTTATGCAAAAGTGTAAAAGGAGTTGGAAGAACAGCTTTTAAAGTTTTAGTACTTGTTAGAAATGGATGGTGCAAGTCCGGTGTCTAATTCCTTTGAACACATCTTATCTTCTTGGTGTGTTTACACAGAGTTAAGGACACGTTTGGTGTGTAAAGGTCACCCGTAGAACTGAGGTGTATTGGTTGGGTGTGGGGGGTGGGGGACTATTTATTAAGCTTTCTTTATTTGTTTGACGGAATTACAACCATCAAACTACTAGTATGAGTCTTACTCTGATACTATGCTATTTAAAAGGACACTTGGTTCATCTCAATTTAAAAGATTAGTTCAAGTCTTACTCCCTTTGTTTAAAAAAGAATTGACTCATTTTTTCTTTTTAGTTCGTTCCAAAAAGAAGAATGATGTGTTTTTTTATTTGGCAACAATTTAATTTTTAACTTTATCTTTTATGTAAAATAAGATGATTTATAATCACATAAATATTTTTGATTTAATTTAATAAAATTCAAAAGTCTTTTTATTTCTTAAAGTGCCTGTCAAATGGAAGTTTTCAACAAATGTGAGAACCTTTAATAGCCCGTTTCTGCATGCATTTGTTTGAAAGGAAAAGAAAAGTTTAAATCAGAAAGCGGTTTTCCTTTTTAAGTTTCATACAAGCTTTTGCAGGACTTAATTTGGCTGGAAAGTAAGTTTTCAATCGTTTTCTCATGTACAATAGTCCATATTAATCAAATCCACAAAGATGCAGCAACAAAAAAGAGAAATATTATTCCATTAGCTTCGTAGTAATTGAAAACCTCAAATTCCAATCAATCCAAAACTCTCCTTTTCCCATTTAGTGGTAACTAATAAGGGCTTAACATGTAGTATAAGGAACACCTACAGTAATTTTCAAGTGCTATCTGTATGAAACAAGTCAGGATAAGCACGCCTGAGAGTTGGCTCAGGGCAACACCCAGGCATGCTTGCAGAGCCATTATTTTCACATTTGGCCCAAAAAAGAAAAAAAATACATAATTTGAAATAAATAGTCATGGCATAATTTCATCCAAAGAAGAAATAAAAAGAAACATACAGTTGGAACTTCATTATTTTTGGATAGGAACTCTTCCTATTTGGCTAAAAATAATGAAGTTCTAGTAAGTGTTCTACATATTTGGTTTGGAAAAAAAAGAAAAGAAATATAATACAAATGGATCAAATAACCATTGCATCTAAATAAAAAAGAAATACAAAATCAGGGTAAAATATGCATTATATATTAAGAAGAATTAAGAAAAAAAATACACAATTGGATATGTGATTATGTAGCAATTAATGGTTGAAAAAAACACCTAAAAGCTAATTTTTCTGATTTTTCTTTACTCCACACGCCTAAAAGAGAGTGTATCTTTGCCACATCAACATTCATGAGGGTTGAGACTATCAAGTAGCCAAGATAGAAAGATAGTTAGAATTACAAAAAATTTTGGTGTACACTGAATAACCATGTCAAATTCAGAGGTAATGAGGTATTCAGTCTACTTTATTGTGTATTAACTTAAGGTCACTATTCTAGAAAATCCTTAACAACCAAAATATTACCGGATTAAATACCTGACGATTGATGTTAAAGCCGGATCTGTCGTTCCAAGATCTCTCAGAGGAATGGTTCTCAAAATAACATTATTTACCCCTTCCTTTTGCATAAGTCTCTCTGTTATCTCAGATTTGAAAACTCCTGGTGCTATTGAGTTCACTCTGATCTTGTATATTCTCAATTCAAGAGCCATCATCTGCCATTAATTGAATAACATAGAAGAAATTAAGTGGACAATTCGATAATACATCAATGACAGCCGACGAAAATGGCTGACCAGCAGTAAATGCATCTGAGGGCCCTATTATACATGCCTAAATGTTATGCACAATGCAAATGTATATATATATATATATATATATATATATATATATATATATATCGGACGTGCAACCCGATCCAATATATGTATATATGTTGCAGAACGTGCAACTCAATCCAATATATGTATATATGTTGCGGAACGTGCAATCCGATCCAATATATGTGTATATGTTGCGGAACGTGCAACCCGATCCAATATATGTTGCGGAACGTGTAACCCGATCCAATATATTATATATATATATATATATATATATATAATGCATGAATGACAATGAAACATTCTGAACTTTTCGGATGACATAATATCCTTGTACCTTCGGCTGACATTGGGAATATCAACATCTTTCCTAGATACCCCAATAAGGATTTAGAAACATATTTAGACATGTCTTCAGCATAGGAATCAATAATAGGAACATCCTCGGCTACTATGAGCAGAATAATTTATGGAACAATATTACGTTTACTTTCGTTACAAGGAACATGCCAAAAGAAAGAAGGATTTTCCTTAACATACCTTTGTCGTCAAAGCTATTCAAGTTTTCCGAGTCCTCGTAAGCTCTACAGACAATTATCTCCAAGCACAATAATTCCTTCAATTTCGAGATCACTTCACTTCCAAGGAGTCTTCAAAATCAGCACAGTAAGGAGAAAGGCGATATGACGACGACCACATGATTCTTCACGTTAGATTTACTTGGTTTCCCTTTGATTTTGGCCTTGGATCATATGAGAATTATTAGAGAGGGTTTGGGAGAGTTTTTTTTAGTTGATTAGGTCTTGATATGAAAGAGAAAGGGACTGCACTACTTACTATCAATCTAGAAATTTCCACCGTCCTAAGGGCGCTATAAGGGTAGCTCCGTGCTGGCCATCGCCCCAAACTGGCTGTCTGTGGAGTCTCGGGAAAATGACAATAACTTTTGGTATAGACGTCCGATTGATGAACGGTTTATTGCGTTGGAAAGTAGACTCACTGAACTTACTTGTAGATATATTATTTACCCCATAACAACTTATATAATAGGAGGTATAACCACGACAATATGGGCTAAAAATCAGGTCTGAAATTCCGTTTGTCTTTCCCCGAGTTTCGACGAACCTAGTTCTTTGATTCGTTTGACCCCGAAATCTTACAAAGCTTTCGTAACACTTGTTTAAATTTATTTTCATTCTAATATGGGATCTTAGCCTCACTGGACTTTATGTTACTTTATTTATGTTGCATACGAGCGCGAAAATATGGGGTGTAACATCCTTCCCCCTTAAGAACATTCGTCCTCGAATGTTGGAGAAAACTCTAATTCTCAGGATTTCTAAAAATTTTGGCAGAGTTTTCTCTGTAAACATGACTGTCCAAAACTTTTCAAGCAGGCAGAATACATACACAATGCCACACAGGGTCACAAAATAACATAACTTAATGATATTAGCCCCACACGACCAACCATCTATCCGGAAACAAAAAGGGTTAGCCATAACTCACATCGTTTGTCCACTACCGAAGCCTGGCCTGCACCTATCACATCTGCCCTAGTAACATCACTTCAACAAGATATATAAAATGTGCTTGATAGATAGGATAGAAATAGGAAAATCGTATCGCACGAGTGCCGTTGTAACCTTTTAGCTGGAATAAACAAGGATGCCTAGACTTTATGTCTTTTTTTTAAAACTTTTCAAATCATCTCCTTTATCCCATTGCTTCATTCACATCACCCGAACCAGATGTCGTCTCTATAGTCCGCAATTTCTGGGCCTGATGATATAGGATAGCAAGTAAAATATTTTCATAAGACAAATCCTCTGCACCCTAAACATCCTTGACTTGGGATATACAAAATCTCATATGACTTGGGATGTACAAAATCTCCTATACACTTCCATAACATCGATAAAGAATGACCTGTCGAATTAATCAATGGAAGATCTGTACTTCTCAAGATCTCATATGAATCCATCTAGATGTTAAGATGATATTGCTATGATATATAACTCTTTTGTGGTGTAAGTGATCTTCCCATTCTCATTTGAAACCTAGCATACATATTTGTAACATGTCACCGAGCGTTTATATTGTGCATTTGGATGGTCACTTATCCAGGATAAAATTATAATTTCTGTGCTTCCATTCTTTCTGAAGAAATTTCTAGAAGTTCACCTAAGTAAGATCTTCTATCGGAGGTAATAGACATTGAATATCCTGAAGTCGTACGTTCTTCTTTTATATATATTACTTGTATGATCCTCGGCTGTGTAGGTAGTTTTGACCGTCTAAAACTGAGCTGATTTGGTCAATCTATTAACAACCACCCAAATAGAATCAAACTTATGATAAGAGCGAGGTAAACCCATAACAAAGTCCATATTAATCATTTCCCATTTTCACATCGTAATCTCAATGTTTTGAGTCAAGCCACCAGACTTTTGGTGCTCAGCTTGTACTTGCTGACAATTAGGACACCGAGCTACAAACTCTGCAATGTTTTTTTTCATGTCGTTCCACCAATGCATAGCTTTGAGATCATAACACATCTTAGTAGATCCAGGGTGAACGAAATATTGTGATCAATGGACTTTCGTCATAATCTTGTCTCATACCCTGCTATATTGGGAATGCTTAAATAGACTTCCCACCTGCGGGGTCCCTTTCTCATTATACTCAAAATTTTGTAATTCTCTTTTGCTAAATATCTTTCCTAACAATGGGATCTTCATTATGATGTTCCTTCTTTTCCCGTATGAGGGATGACCCTTCTGTATTATGAATTATAGGGCTATCACCATTTAAATCCTCCAATCGGGTTCTCGCTTAACTAACTGACACATTCCTTCCTGCCAACTTCTCTCATTCATCCTCACATTAGTCAAGCCGCTTATGGGTGAATGATTCTATTGTCAACTTAGCTTTGTTTACTAACTGGTGTGCTGGAAACTCTTATATTTGTAGTATCTGAATCGTAAACACTCCGAAGTGTGTGTACCATCGTAGTTAACTCTCATTCATGACCTGAAAGGAATCTGTACTTTCACATTACTCGTAACTATAAATAGCTTCTTTCTTTACTACCGTTGACACTTGATTGCTCACCTTTTTGCTTGTTGTACTCCTCTTAATTCTGGTATACATACGTAATTTTAAACATTACTCCTGATTCCAATCATTGATGTTACTACCTCTTAAAAGATGAGTTGTTAACTTATTCCCTTATTCAATACGTGGAAGATTATGAAGAATATGCAGTACCTGACGTTGGCCTACTATTTATACACATGGTCATTATACTTAGGTTCAAATTCCTTCACGTGCCTCATGGCTAAGACTTTCTATCAATGGTGCTTCGGGAAAAGATTCCCTCGTTCTTGTTAAGCTGTAAACCCATTACTTTATCTATCCCATAGAACCTTTGGTCAGTTCATAAATGCTTATAGACATTTGTATTTGCCTGACATTTCATCTTCATTATACCACTATCTTTTTGACCTATACCTTTAATGTCTACCATATATCCATAGGCGTCATTGGCTCATTTTCACATGTTTAGGCGCTAATCTCGAGCTTTACTCACTGTTACTTCCGTTTACATATTTTTTGAAATATATGATTGCATATGTTGTGGAACCGATGTTTCGTATGTTTAGACTCAATTCGCAGTGTTACATGATCCATTGACTTGTCAAGCTTTCTTGTATTATCATTATTAGATCTCTCGTCGATCGAGTGCTCATTCGTCTTACCTTTACATTTCCATTTCAAGTTGCCTTGGGAGTCTCTTATCTTAAATATTTCTCATACTAACTTCCTGAACATTAGAGAATCGCCACCTTTGGCCGAGGAGTTCTTATTGTCCCTCCTCTACCATTGGTCCTTACGCTGTTCTGGAGTAATCATACCTTTGTGAAACCTGCATAATTATAATATCATTCACATTTATCCTCCTTGTTGTAATTCTTCCTTTTATTCGTCATTAAGCAAAAAAAAATATTTCTGCCTTTAGCCGAAATGCCTAAATCGAGGGACAACCTTTCCAGAAGTGGCATAGCCTCAAATTCATTTTCACCGGCCCAAGTGTGGTATCTATTCAGATCAGTGGAATATCATAATCACTACAGTTGTCCAAAACAACCTTAGAGCAACAGTTCTTTAGCCAAGAAACCAACAACGATTGGGTTCAAAGTTACAGTAGTAATGAACATCAAATATATTCAAAAGTACAACAATATTTTGGCCGGAACATAGTAGTTGTTCAACTTAAAAACATAGCAGCATCAACAGCTCATCAAGATGTAATATCCACTTTCTAAAAGGTGTAATAACAACTTTTCAAGGTATAACATATGTTTCTTCATAACAATCCAAAGTGTGATAGCGAAACTCAAGAATACTCAAGTGCAACCTCTGCTCTTTAGAATAAAAGCTCAGAATGTAACAACAATAGGGAAGCCTTAGGAGCAACCGTTATGTTCATAAGAAACAACTCTAAAATGTAACAAAGGACTCATACAAATGTGTCAATTCACTTAAAATTGTACAACAACTATTTTGCCAAAAATGTCACATTTTGCAACAACAACATAGCAGAAGCATAGCTCAAACAACATCCACTAATAGTAATAACAAGTAGCATCCAAGTATAACCAGTTTCACTAGCCAAGAAAACACAACAATATTTCAAAATGCAGTCAGCAGCTTAGCCATAAATATGACAGTTCACTTATCAAAGTTCAGCACTTGAGAATTCCAAAAGTGCAACAATTATTTGCATCAACAAAAGTGTACCAATTTCTCTTACAACACAATAGACATGGGCTCAAATCCCATCAGCATAATATCAGACTCAAGGTAACTCAAGTCAACAGTTTTTCCCAAGCTCAACATCATCCCAAAAGTAGCAACAAAAGGGGGCACTAATTACTTACCTCAAGGGAGCAATTCATTTCTCAAAACTCATTATTTTGGGCAGAACAGAGTGAAATCCCTCAAATGTAGTAGAGCAGCTCAATAATACATTAACAACATCAAAGTGCAGCAACTAACTTGCCAAAAGTGTGGCATCTTTAGCTCCAAAAAAACAATTGTCTAAAAGTTAGCATCTCAAAAGGAAGCAATTGCTTAAGAGTAGCAGGAACACATGCCCAACAATAGCTTATCAAAGAGTACATCCAACTCAAGAATTCCATGTGCAACTGAATATTCATTTCTTCTAAAACATCAGGTGTAGGGGCAAAACAACGGCAGAGTCAACACTAGTTCAGCTCAAAGTGTAGTGTCATTCCTCTGCTGCAGCAACCAGAAACATCAAAGGATAATCACAACAAATAGCAATCTAATAGTAGCATAGGATGACATTTCAAATGTCATATTCAACAAACACAGGAGCAAACAACCCATAGTAGTAACTTACTCATATCCTCTGACGAATTTGTCCCAATAGAGAACATACTACTCGTATTTACACTTAATTCAACTTCAATCTCCCTGCTAATCATAAACACGATAAGGCCTACTGAGAGAATCCTTATAATCTTCTGCGTTCATGTGCTTAGTACTTCCTCTACTTTACTCTTTTTTTTAAACAAACATTTCGCTTTCCAGGCTTGCATTATCTCTTCCGTATATAAGTGAGAAAACTTCTCATAATCTCGAAACTTTGTACATAATACTGCCCTTCTGACGTATCAATCGTCTGGTAGAAGTCACTCATTTATCGGATATGAATATGAACTAACCGAAGTCCTTTTTGGTAACCGACACTACTGAAACAGTATCCAGCACGAGTTAAACTCGACTTCTTAAGACTCAGCTTTACTGCACGATCTATGATATGAAAGAATTGAAACCATTCCTAAATGCCTTACAACCTCCTGTTTATAAGTGTGGCGCGCAACACACCTATAAACAAGACTCCACTAGACACGGCTTGCAGACTCCCTAGGACAGACACACTTTGATACCAGTTTGTCACGACCCAAACCGGAGGGCCATGACGGGCACCCAGACCCTACCAGCCGAGCACCACTCTTCATACATTTATCAGCTAATTCAAAATCAATCATGGCCACAAGGGTCGTTACCAAATTATCTGCCGACACATACATCATAACTGACAGTGCCATATACAACTACCATACACAACAGTTTCTAAAGAATATATGACATCACAAAGATGGGACAGGGCCCCGCCGTACCCATATGCATATGCAAAACATCATACCACGACCAGACTGTAACTCTGAAACAAGTAGAGTGCTCCAATATCAGCTAAGCCAGCAACCTACTAGTGCGGAACGTCACCTGTCTACCTAATCCTGCAGGCATGAAACACATCGTCCCCCCACAAAAGGGACGTCATTACGACTGATGTACTGAGTATGTCAGGCATAAGAAATAACATAACAGAGATACATAACAACCTAAAATAGAAACAGTCGACAAAGATAGCTGATAACAACAACTGATAGAAATAGCTGACAACACCAACAACCGATAGAAACGGCTGACAGCAACAACCGACAAAAACGACTGACATCAACAGCCGATGAAAACGGCTGACCAACAGTAAATGCCTCTGAGGGCCCTAATAATAATATACATGCCCAAATGTTATGCACAATGTAAATGTGGTATATATATATGTTGCGGACGTGCAACTCGATCCAATATATGTATATATGTTGCGGAACATGCAACCCGATCCAATATATGTATATATATTGTGGAATGTGCAACCCGATCTAATATATGTATATATGTTGTGGAACGTGCAACCCGATCCAATATATGTATATATATTGCGGAACGTGCAACCCGATCCAATATATGTATATATGTTACGGAACGTGCAACCCGATCCAATATATTATATACATAACACATGAATGACAATGAAACATTCTGAACTTTTCGGATGACATAATATCCTTGTACCTTCGGCTAACATTGGGAATATCAACATTTTTTCCAGATACCTCAATAAGGATTTAGAAACATATTTAGACATGCCTTCAGCATAGAAATTAATAATAGGAACATCCTCGGCTACTATGAGCAGAATAATTTATGAAACAATATTACGTTTACGTTTCGTTACATGGAACACATCAAAAGAAAGAAAGATTTGCCTTAACATACCTTTGTCATCAAAGCTATTCAAGTTTTCCGAGTCCTCGTAAGCTCTACGAACAATTATCGCTAAGCACAAGAATCCTTTCAATTTCGAGATCACTTCACTTCCAAGGAGTCTCCAAAATCAGCACAATAAGGAGAAAGGCGATAGGACAACGACCATGGGATTCTTAACGTTAGATTTACTTGGTTTGCCTTTGATTTTGGCCTTGGATCATATGAGAACTATTAGACAGGATTTGGGAGAGTTTTTTAGTTGATTAGGTCTTGATATGAAAGAGAAAGGGACTGCACTACTTTAACTATCAATCTGGAAATTTCCACCGCCCTAAGGACGCTACAAGGGTCGCTTCGCGCTGGCCATCGCCCCAAACTGGCTGTGTGCGGAGTCTCGCGAAAATGACAATAACGTTTGGTTCAGATGTCCGATTTATTAATGGTTTATTGCATTGGAAAGTAGACTCACTGAAATTGAATGTAGATATATTATGCACCCCATAAAAACTTATATACTAGGAGATATACCCCCGACAATATGGACCAAAAATCAGGTCTGAAATTCCGTTTGTCTTTCCCCGAATTTCGACGAACCTAGTTTCTTTGATTCGTTTGACCCCGAAATCTTACGAAGCTTTCGTAACACTTATTTAAACTTATTTTCATCCTAATATGGGATCTTAGCCTCACTGGACTTTATGTTACTTTATTTACGTTGCATACGAGCGCGAAAATACAGGGTGTAACAATAATAATACTTTATTAGATCATAAAATGAGCTTCTTTAATAATATCATATCTATATATAAATATATTAATATGTGAGTCCATAAAATAGAAAATTACTAACAGAAACACTTCCCATGGATTCTCCACTCTTTTTTTTTTTTTGCAATTTCCTCTCCTTTCAAGCATGTCTTTTTGTTCTTGGTCATTTATTATCAGAGGCAATTATAGGATTATTAGAATATGGGTGCTGGTGCACCACTAAAATAAAAGAAGAAAAATTATATTAAGTGGGAATTGATACTAGTTCTTCTAGCTAAATAACTCCACATTAAATCATGTGCACCATTCAACCTTCTTGTACCATGGGCGCCAGCAAATACTATTTTACTAATTTTGAATATATATATATATATATAAATTACCTAGTTTTAAGAAGATACCATGGATTCACATATCCCATTTTTAACCTATAAATTCGCCCTTGTTTATCACCATCTCATATCTTTTGTCCATATTGTGAGCTTAGGAGAATAGTAAGGAATTTTGCTTCTATAATTGAGTGATTGTGTAATTGTTGGGCTCCACCCTTGCATTCTGGAAACAATCTTGAGCAAAAGTAAGATCTTCACATGTTGAAAAAGTTGGAAGATGAGAACCAGCCTTTAAAATTGTACAGAAGTGTCCTCATCAATTTTCATTTTGACCTAAAATTCTGAAAAAAAGGATATGAGAATAATTTAGGCCTCATTTCTTTTAATTAAGATTAAAACGTCTGAATCTGAATGCACATGAATAGTTAAGATGTTGTCTCTAGATTTAAACACTGGAAGATTAATACAGTTAGTTTTTAAACATTTTGAATGTGCATAATGTATTTAGTTAAACATAATAAATATACAATTGAAATAAAAAAGTAACTAAATATTACTAGAAAATAGTATAAATTTAATAAAATAAAATTATTATATGATAAATAAAATAAAATACTTATGTTTGTTAGAGGTGGTGGAGATGCTTTATAGTGGTGGTGGTGGTGATAGTTGAGATGGTAGATGTGGTTGATGTTGTAGTGATTGAAGCGAATGTGGTGGTTGGTAGTGGTGGTGGAGGAGTCGGTTAATGTTAGTAATTGACAGTATTGGTGGCGGCGGCTAAAAAATGTGTGGTGAGTGATGATGGTGTTGGTGGTAGTTGGTGGCAATGCTAGTTATGATGGAAGAGTTGACGGGTAGCAAGGATTAGCCGCAGTGATGGTAATGGCAACGATGACGACAACGGTGGTGATGACGACATCGATAGTGGTGATGGCGACGTTTATCAGCGGTTGGTGATTGTGATGGTAGAGGTTGTTTGTGGTGGTGGTTAGTGATCGACGACTGTGGTGGTTTTGATGGCAGAAGTGGTAGTGGGGGTAGAAGTAAATGGGTGGTGGGTGAGTAGGGGGTAGATGGCGGTGGTTGAAGGGTGGGGGTGGTGGGTGCGCGGTGGTGGATGGTGGGGTGGAGGGGACAATTGAGAGGGGTGGGGGTGGCCGTGATGGCGAGAGGTATTTAGTCGTGGTGTGGTGGGTATTGGGTTGGTGGGGTGGGGTTTGGTGGGGGTAAGGTGTGGAGAGTGGGTGGTGGGTCGGTGGGGTAGGTAGGTGAGTAGGTGGGGTAGATAGTGGTTGGGTGTGGTTGGGGCTTGGGGTGGAGGGGTGGGGGTAGTTGTGGTGGTTGTGATGACACAAGCAGTTAGTGAAGAGGGGGTGGTGGGGTGGGGGTGGAACTGTTTGTTGTGGACGGAGTGGAAGTATAAATTAATTCATATAAAAACACAATGATATTAAAACTTTGTTCAATATCTTAATATTAAAACTTATTCAGACAGAATAAGTGTTTACATCTTAATCATATCTATCTATATTTATATATTCTAAAAGTGAAAGCCCCTGATTAAAAGCTGAATTATGATAATATCCTTCAAATATTGAGTGACTATTTTGCTGTCACTTAACCACCATTAATGTATGAAACATGAATTTACATTCAACAAATGATTTCAGAAAATGGACTACATTAGCCGAATAGTTGTTAGTAAATGATTGAGGAGTTATTGTAGTAAATGTGGGTAAAGAAGAGTCTACCAAAGACATTCACCTTTTGTAGTAAATGTGGGTAATGAAGAGTTTATCAAAACATTCACCTTCAATTTTATATATAGAAAATCTTTCATCCAAATGTGTGTCTTCATCTTGCTCTCTCCGTTAGAATTCACGGCTGGCTGCGTCCTTTTTCTCAAGTTTGATCCATATTCTGTCTTATCTGATCTGGTGAAGAGTTAATTGACAAAGTTACAAAATCATGCCTTAAGCAATAGACGTTTCATATATCTCTCCACTTTTGGGATAGTTAATTATCGTGGCTCTATATAATTTGTCTTGAAATTTGTATGTTGGACATCATTTTTTAAGGCAGCTGTGGTTAAAAAGACAACTTTTTTCACAAAAAATGAGTAGCAACACAGTAACTTTAATTTATTATGATATGTCGACGGCGCGAGCATGTGATAAGTCTTTTCGCTAAGCTTGATTATAATATGTTTGGGGTTTGAGAAGCATTCTACAGCAATTTTTTATGAATATTTGAAAGGTACGAACTGGCTTCTTGGAAAAAATACTTGTGCCAAAGTAAGCTCGATTGAACGTGTCTTAAAGAAATTTTCAGCACCTAATGTTTAAGTTTGATCAGTATTTTAATAGGTTTAAGTTGAAAAGTTAAATTACCAAAATGTTCATAAAAAGTTAAACGACATTTATATCCCTCATCTAAACACTACTCCTATACTATTTTTGTATCAAAAAAAATAATTAAATGGGAAGTAAATCAATTAAATGTAAAAAATATGTTTTAAAAAACGTTTTAGCAATTTGACAACCTTTTCGTTGCTAGAATTTAAGGACTTGAATTGATCAATTAAATGTATAACACATTTCCACAAATAAATCTGTAAAAGGAAATATCAAAAGGCACCAACTAAGCAATTAATTAAAGAGGTAATCAATACATTAAAGAAACTTTATTTAGCCACTTTCCAACCTCTTCATTGGTAGAATATAGGTAGATGTACATTGTATATTAGGACTTAGGATACACTCAAAAGTTTTTTATGCTTAGGATTCTAAACAACTTAGTTATTGCTATTGCCAAAATCATCCGTTTCTCCAACTTGTGCAAGGATATCTGCGGAAAGACACTTATATTACTCCATTAAACGGTGAGAACATACACAATGACGACATAGATTGAACACTTTCTGCGGCAAGAAATATTTCTTTTTAGATATGTTTCAACCTTATCATGGTTTTCCTTCACACACTAAATAGATACAGTTGTGAGGTAACAATTGTTAAGGCCTATATATACTGTATTCATACGTAGAAGTTAAAGTGCAAGATGAATTCAAAGCATTGGAGATGGTGCCAGAGTGCGTAAGATTGAGGTAAAGACTAAGATGGTCATTCAAGGCGTGCAAGTCCAAGTCAGGATGCTTATCTGTAGGAGAATTTTACACGTATATGCTTAAATATAGATTGAGAGAAATGTAAAGAAAGCGAAAGAGAAATGTGTTGCAGCAATCTGAAGGTTGTCACGTAATGAATCTGAAGATAGAAGGGCAAAGGTCTAAAGCGTGTCACCACGGGATCAATAGGTCAGACAAGGTCGGAAACTTGGAACTACTAAGGTTATTCGAAAAGATGAAAAGTTCATTTTCATTTCTTGATTCAGTTTCTCTACGATGTTTCTATGCATAGAATTTGATTATGATGCTTATTTTATTGTTGTTATTTCATATAGAATCTGCATAAAGAGTCCAAGCCGAAATGACTCATTATAGTTTTTCTTTATTTTAAGACACTATTTTTTTTTAGGTTCTATATGTAGTATTAACCTACCAAAGAAGTTTGAATAGAATCACCATTCGTCATTTTTGATCTTTTACTTGCTTTCTTCATTAAGTGTCATTTTATCCGTATGTACATGTTTTAATGATATTAATGTCGTTTTTCAAGGCTTGTACAGATAGACAAGGGATACACGTGCAACAGACGTGTCCACAACCTAGTATAAATAAATGCACTGGAAAATCTTAGTAACTCAGTTAGTTGACTACCTGAGCTCTCACCTTGTTGGTGAGGGTTCGGCACTGTAGTAGCTATAGTCGGATCCATTTTGCCTTTTGATTGTTACGATTTTCATTGTATCTCCTAGTATATCATTTAAGTAACATTGATCCCTCGTTTGGAGGTTAAGAAACCTTTCTGAAAACATATTTCTAGAAAGAATTGAAGATGACCCAAAGGATGAACAAAGGTCATTTTCTACGTGCATTTGTTTGAAAGAGAAGGAAGGTTCAAATAAGAAAAAGTTTTCCTTCAAAGTTTCACACCTTTTTGCAGGATTTAATTTGGGGAATAGGTTTCTAACGTTCTCTCACAATTCCTATATTAATCAAAAGCACAAAGATGCAAAAAAAAAACGCATTTTTCTTCTTTCTAGGCAACCAAACATCACCTTATTCCTTTAGGTTCAAAGTAATTGAATGAAGTAGTTGTAAATTACTTGGATTAGCAATTGAAAATTGTTTAATAAGCTGCAACCAATTAAAACCAAATAAAAGAATGATTTATTATCATTTCTAATCCCAATGGAACACAATGACATGCAGCAATAGTTCACAAAATACAGTATGAGAGAATTACATAAAGAATAAACCAAAATGACACTTATATCATGGCTTGAGTAGGATTTTTTGCAGTGTCAAGGAAGCAATCTATTTGCAAAAGGAGGTTCTTAATCTATAATAATCTTTAAGAAAATCACTGCCTTGTCAGCTATAGACCCGACTTTTTGGTCTTAAGAACATTGGTTTAGGGATGAGTTTGCCCGAGTAGGACCTAAGCACCGAACTCTTCTCTTTGACAACATGCGATTAAGCTCAAACCTTTATGAAGACGAGCCTACGATCAATCTTGCAGACAAAGAAATGCTAATAAGTTGAAGGTACACCATGGTAAGGATCACCAAATGCTGCAACATTTCCTGGCCTTGAGAATACAATCTACAAAAAATAAAACACCCTTAAGTACTTTTACTTGTCAAATTTTGTCAAGCAATTTCAAGATTTCTAGTAAAAAATGAGAACAAATATTTTGTACAGGCTGTAAACTTATAGCTAAGATTTTTCTCCTGGGATGTGAAGTTCGACAGAATCAATCTCATTGTTATATCATGATCACTTGATCTTAGATAAAGTAGTAGCATGTTATGTTGCTCGGACTCTTAAAAAATGTCGACAAGTGCGTGTTGGATCCTCCGAAAGTAGTGCATTTTTGGAGAATCTGCACGAATGCGGCAACATTTTTGGAGAGTTCGAGCAACATAGCATGGAAACCCATCTATTAAAGGAAGATCAATGTCCATTTGGTATGAAGTAGAATATTTTAGTCCATTTCACATTGCTTTGAGTGTCCTTCAACTAGTAACATCAAATAAGGTAAAAATAACTTGTATCCTTGTGCCTAAGAAGTCACATTCTATTACAACTCTCTATTCTGTTGCTATTTTTCCAACAACATATATACATTATTTCATTCATAGCTGCTTGCAACTTGCAAGTGTCAACTGAGCAACATACATACACAGGGCGGAAGGGGGTTCAATCACTGGAAATCACACTGTATATACAAGGTCATTTTTTTTTATGTATATATAGTAGATGATGAACCCCTTGGTGAAAATCCTGCATTTGCCCCCATTGAACATACACCACCTCTTTCTCTCGATTATAATTATGTCATCAAAGTTTTATGTCCAATCAAACAAGCGAAAATGACAAAAAGTGGTTTTCCCACATAAATGTTTCAAATGATTCTCGCCTTACCTGATAATCTCCTAGAGTGCACGTTTTGAATCCAGCAGCACAGTAGTCAAAGTAGTACTCCCATGTCCTGATGAACTTATCATCAAATCCCAAAGCATGAATTTGGCTAGTGAAAATGTTATTAAAGCTCCAGTATCAGAGTTTAGAAATGATCTATTACTTTAGAACAAGATGATTCATGAAGGGAACAGGTTAAACACAACATAGAAGCCTATTGATTAATCTTGATCTTGTTACCTTTGTTTTTCCAGAAAGTTTTTCCTCCAGCATCTAAGTGTTTGATAGTAATGGATTCCTATGTCTTCTAGGTGATCAACACTGCATTTATATCATTTGACAATTAGTTTTAAACAAGATGCTTTTGAAAAAGTGACGAGCACGCTATTGCAAAATCACAAAATGAACTTTGTTACCATAGTCTGGATGCAGCAGCCATGGCTGAGGTTACTCGACTTAGTGAAGGCAAGCATCCACCTGGGAATATATACTCTTTTATGAAGTCCGAGCTCTGCCTGTATTCGTTATACCTCTCGTCTGGTATGGAAGTGAACTAAGGAAAGCCAACTCTTGTGAAAATCAGCATAAACAGTGAAGGAAATTGAAGGGAAAAAGTGAAAAAGTGAAAAAGTGGATGTGTTGAGGGGTCATTTTAATTCATTACCTGCAGAACAAGAAGGCCATCTTCTTCCAGTGCAGATTCACAGCAAGTAAAGAATTCCTCCATAAATTCATGACCAACAGCTTCTAACATCTCACTGAAAATGATTATTAGTACAATTATCACACTGGCTTGACTTGTCATAAGTATTACGACATGACCTAATTTAGGTGAAAGCAACAACTTACCATGATATAATCCTGTCATATCTGGATATATTTGGCAACTGGCGATAGTCACATAGGAGAAATGTTATATGATCCTGTTAATACATTTCAATTGAATTTAGTTAGTACTAATTAAAATTGTCCGAAATTGGCTTCAAGTGTTTAGCAGATCATAAAGCATGTTCGTCTGTGAATCTCAAGGATAAACGAGTTATGTACCTGAAGGCCTGCTTGCTTAACTCTTAACTGTGCATACTTCAGTTGCTGCTCGGAGAGAGTGATACCAGTATATTTACATCCTGTTCGCTTAACAACTTCCACAGCCAAACTTCCCCAACCACATCCTATCTCTAAAATGTGATGTTCCTTGCTAACTTTTGCCTAAATAGATTAGATTCAGAATCAAGTTAGGCTTGAAAATTACGTAGAGATGAGGGAGTATTTACTTCGTTGATGCTTTACTTTTTCAATGAGAAGAGAAATCTTCCTCTCCTGTGCAACTTTCAGGTCTTCCTCTTCACTCTAGAACAATCACAAAAGAAAAATAAATCACCATAAGAATGAGATTAAAGAACAGAAAATGTAGTTTGCATCAACTAATAAAATGAGCTCTTACCTTAAAAATTGCACACGAATATGTCATTGTCTCATCCAGAAAGAGCGCAAAGAGTTCATTACTCTGGAGAAAAAGACAATAAATATATTTATCAATGTACACTTGAAGCCATAGGCCTATTTAAGATGAGAAACTTGCAAGAAAACAACAGGAAGTGATTAACAGTACTGTAACAGGCAAAATTCCATATGCATTGAGAATTCAATTTCACTATGATCTTGACATTGGTACGTTCTTTGGGTGATAATAGTAAACAAGTTATTTACCAGGTCATAGTGATGAGAGATATTCCTACGAGCCTGAGTCAGGGTGTTTTGATTTGAAACATGTCGAATGAAATATTTTGCAGATGAAACTGCAGCTGTAAAAAGCAGTGGTGTCCACCAGCCTCTGGAGAGCAAAAGTAAGAGAAAATGTTTTAACATTTGAACAGAAGTTGCAATGTACTGATTTCATTTTGTAAAAACTATTTACCTTTTCTTACTAAACCCTGTGATAGATGCTTTCAAATCTCTGTTGTTAACAAAAATCTGTAAAAGAATTCAGGACGACAAGTACCAATAAAAAGGTATCTGCGAAAACTAGAGTCATTTCCTGACCATGAAAAGATTAAGAAGACCGTCATTCTTATCTACAAAAGAAAAGTCCCCATGAATAAAAGCATCAGCAAGGCCTAAGTCACCTTGAGTTGCAACCTGTAAAAGATTAGTTTATGTGGAAGAACTTAATCCATATCGGAGAATCCTTCAATTTTTTTAGTGGCTTGATGACTTGTATGAGAGGAAAAAAAAAGAGAAATCCAATTACCTTCCAGTAAAATTGTGGACTATGAACTCTAAGAGAAACCTTGAGAGAGCTTTTCTTCTCTGTTCCTTCGAAGGTGAACATTGTACCGCCTTCTTCTAACAAGCTGAGTACAGAAAATATATAGTCTAAAAACAATGTATGCAGTGCTTAACAGAATAGAAAGTAACAGGAACTTTAAGCAAACGAGATTCTTTGAAAGAAGTATAATTCCTCAGTGAAATAGTTTCGGTATCTTACATGTTATAAGATGAGCATTTGGATGAATATAAATACCATGTTAAATATAACCATTTTGGGATTAAAACTATACAACAACAACAATAACATACCCAGTGAAGTCCCACAATGTGGGGTCTGGGGAGGGTAGAGTATACGCAGACCTTACCTCTACCTTGGTAAGAGAGGTTGTTTCCGAAAGACCCTCGGCTCAAGACAAAGCATAAGCACAAGCAAAGAAAAACAGGGGATTAAAACTATACAATGTGAAACTGTTACAACTCACATTATGCATCCTGTCGCGATGAAACTCTGGAGAAATTTAGTAACAAGGAGGCGTGCTCCTGTTTCTGGCCAGGTAGGTACCATGTGTTTGGGATTGTTCAGGACACTAAATTTTCTCTTAAGCAAGCCTTGTGCAGCAATTGCGCCTGCCTGAGAAGGATTAAAAGTAAATTACTATCCACACTTTGTGTTGTGCTCATGGTTTTCATTTCTCCTTTTGCAGAAAACTGAATATGTAATCCTATTATTATATTTTCTCTTAGGAAAAAGTTTCATGCCTTCAAGTTGAAATGTGATAAGCTTAAGAGCAGAAATAATGCTACCTTTAGTCCGTCCTCATGGAATCCATAGCCTGAAAATATTGCAATAAATATAACATCAATAAGCTGTGAAAGCCAAAACAGCTATAAGATTCATGCACTAAAGCAAATATTCAAGAATCAGGATAATCTCAGGCAGGGACGGATCTAGAGGCCTGGGTACGGGTTCACATGATCTAGTAGCTTTTGCCTAGACTATGTATATATAATATATATTATGAAGCAACTCCATACTCTGAATGGAAAAGGATTCGAGAGTACCTTGATATGCTCCACAAAACCATATTCCTCTCTTTTCTTGAATTTGATCTAGCTCGGATGAAGCTTTTGATGCAGCAACTGAGGGTACGGGGTGACCTGTGGTCCACTTAAGCAACGTATGCTCTGGTGTATGAGGCGGATTAAGAGTTACACAATAAGGCCGCTCTGTCTCACCAAGGTTCTGTTGGTTTATACATTTCAAAGATAAGAGGACAGTTAACAAGAGATAAGACTTCTTCACTGAAGAACATGAGAATGTTTCTGAAGTACTGTGTCACCGATCAGATTTAGAGAAAGAAGATGCATTATGAACCTGGAGTATATTGAGCCAATATGTCACGCATACTCTATTGTTCATGGTTCCAAGAAAATTCCATGAGCTCCACGCTGCTGGATTGCGAGGTAGGAAAGTTTTGTCACAGTGAAGGAAAATATCACTGCCGTAGAGGATCACAAAATGAGTGTGCATGTTGACATTATAAGTCTTCGTAACACTATGGTTTAAAGTATTCAACTAACTTCTTTCAAACCAAACAGCAAGAGAAAAATTTCAGAAAATTTGTCAAGAAGATGCATTCTCTTCAACATAATATTGTGCTCTTCATGCAGTGTTCTTGAGTAGAATTCGAGAAAATGATCAAAATGGTCCTTAATGCATAGGCGTTTGACCATTGTAGTCCTTGATATTCAACATTAACAGAAATAGTCCTTAATGTATGCAAAAATCTGACGCTTTTGATCTTAAACCCAAAAATTAACGGTACAAGTTAGAGTAATCACACAAACTTTCTTTTACTATGGATCTACAACAAAATTTTATGTGCATTTTTGAATGATCTCATTGGAACAGATACTACTATCTAACGTGGACCTATATTTATGTCCATACTGAGAGGAACAAAACCGTGCATATCATCGATATCCGCCTAAAGGATGAACTTTTCGGAAAAGAAAGTAAAGAAGAATGACAAAATCAAGCTCAGTTTTTTAAATAATAGGCGCCAAAAGTACCTATAAACATATTGAAAAGCACCCAGTATTCTTGTTTCATCATATGTTGCCTCTTTGCCTAACATTCTCAGAGTATCTGGAGCATGCGCAGCGATTATGCATCCATCATATACTTCTTTGGAACCGTCAGTACAAGCTACAGTACAACCTGCAAGCGCTCTTTCTTTTACTGTTAAGAGTCATGAGTATTTCCTAACTATGTGACGGTGGAAATAAAGCTGATAAAAGTTTTCTTCTTAGATAAACACCACATGAACTCTATCTACATATAAAGTACTTGAAAGAATATTGTGATGAAAAGAACATAAACTATGCAATATATGTTCTTAGAAAAATCAGCAGCTGTAAACAAGATAAAGTTGATCAATATAAGGGAGACCATCTTCATCATTTCTGGTTTTTACTCATTATGAAGTATCATTTTTGAAGCATAAAGTGAGTGTTTCATTTAATAAATTGCCGTCATATAATAGACTATATGTTGTTCAACAGATTTAGGCCTATCTACATATGATGAAACAATAAAGGACAGAAAACTCTCACATAAATGGAAAAAAAGACATGGAGAAAATATAGGGATTTTAAAATGCTCAAACCAAACCAGACCTTCCTCATTCGTTGATATAGAATTTACTTCGCAACCAGTTCTTATTTTGCAGCCTCTCTTCTCCAGCTCCTCCTTAACCTGCTTTTTATACCAATCAAATAACTCAGAAGGATAATAGAATCTTAACAAATCATTCAAGAAAGCAAAAATTGGTACTTTCTTGAAGTTTTCTTCTGTGAAATTAGTAAAAACTTTGTGGTACTGAAAGAACAAAAATACCACCTTGTTTACATATGTATGTGATCGCCATCTAACAGTGAGCCATTGAGGGCGACCAAAGAGCTGTAAAGAAAGAACGAAAGAAATCTAAGTACAAGGACAACAAAATGATATGCAGAATCATTCAAATTAAGTATCTTCTATGGACCATATTTAGCAATTGCGTATAAGCTATACAGAAAACGTGCTGATTGAATATGAGAATTCTACCTGCAGAAGATGGTGGTTGCGACAGAACGAGAGAATGGAATAAGCAGAAAAGCCCATTACTCCTTCCGAGGGGCAGGACCAAATTGAAGCACATAGTGGAACCTGTGAAACATATGTATGAATTGGTTGTAGCAAGATTAGTTTTTTGAATGAACAAAATTTCCTATACATGTGATAAAATCAAGAACTACAACAGAACAGAAATCTCACCAGATAAGCTTTCTGAAATAACTCCGAATAGCCATGTGACTGAATAAAATGTCCTAATGTTTCATTGCGATCAATGTCAGGATTGTTATCAAGTTCCTCAAGGTAACTGCATCGCAGTAAAAGAATATTCATGAGAAATTAAACTTCATTGAAAAAATAGCTCTTTCCTACAGAAACTGTGCAAAAACAGAATGATCTAGTCCATCTTATGAAATGCATCATGCATGATCACCAAATGAAAAAAAAGACTCTGCTCGCTCAAACAATAACAAATCTACATGAAATCGACTTGATTAATTATAAGAAGTCATATATATAAAGATAAAGAAGTTATTGGTACCTTATGACATCCTGCTTGAACCTGATTATTTCTCTAATCATTTGCCAAAAGTACGGATTCAAGACATTCTTTTTCTGTGCAAACAAACCAGAGAGGCCATTTCGACTACCCCATTCGCAACCATGGCCTTTGTCCAAGCTCACTGAAAATGACATATCGGAGATCTCCATATCAACTCCAAGACTCTCAAAAAATTCCATCATGTTTGGATAAGTTACCTGTCAAATACACCATTTCAACATCCATTAGAGCTCACCTCAAATGATATGGAGTTAAAGCAATTCTAGCTATGAACATTCCAACTGAATGCAGAAACATTGAAGTATTCATAAATTCAAATTGAGCTTAACGCTGATCAAATACATTTTTAGTTTTCTTCTGATTCTTATACACATCAATACGCTTCAGAACTAACCATAAAGAGAGATTTTTTGTCACTGAACAAAACTGAAATGGTGTTATAATTTTGGACTTCCAACACCCCGTATGCTCAGGCCTGTCAATTAGAGCGTGTACAACATAATGTGGATGCCTAACATTGGGTAAACCAAGAATCAAGATGAGTCTTGAATACCATGTAAAGAAATCGATTTTGTGTCTAACTCAACTCAAAAACTAACTCGAGATGAAGATTCTCCATGACCATATAAAGCATCCCTCACTCCACACCGACATGGGACTTCTAACACTTACCCATTCTACTTCTCAAAATCCAACACCCCAACCCCTTATTACTCTTTCTTTTTCTATTTTTTTTTTAAAAAAAACTTGAAGGCCTTTTCAACTCCGCTTGTGTGAAGTTCACATCGCCTGTCACACAGTTGATAAGAGTTTAAGTTCCATATATTGAGTAACAAATGTTTACACTATCAGGCTACTTATTAGATAATTACATGCAAATTTATTGATAATCATTAATTAGTATCTGATAAAAATATACCTAACCTGCTATTACAGATTAAAATTCATTGATAGGGTAAAAATAATCTTTACACTATCCATGAATATAACTTAAATCCTTTTGGTAAAAGATGAGAGTTGTGATAGGTTGTCTTCATTGTAAAACTATTTAATTTTTGATGAATTCATACGTTGAGACGCTTTATACTGCTAGTCAAATTATTGGAATGGAAGGGTCGAAATGGAGCGAAATAATGAGATTCATATAATCAACACCAGCTAACTTGGTATTATTTTAAATTTCTACTTCTCAAGGGTCAAATTAAGTGAATTTTGACTTACACTGAAACAATTATTTTGACATTTTGATACGAAAAAATTGTTAGGAGTTACCTAAATTTTCTATCTTATTTAAATTTTACCATAATTGTATTTTATTTCAAAAAAAAAAATTCTTGATAGAACAGATTTTTTTTATGAAAAACAATTCTACCATATCTATCATTTTTGAAGGACAAGTTTTAGACTTCTATAAAATGTCTAGGGCTTATTCGTCGAAATACAAACTATGTTTCATTATGGACTATGAAAACTTAGTGCTTATTCAGAGAAGTAGGAATCTTGTTTGCATAAAACAACGGAAAAAAAAGGTCAGACCAAGCATTCAGCGTACAATCGGACCTGGGGTGGGGGTGGGGGTGGGGGGAGGATTAATGGAGTAGAAAATTGGACCTGATTGGAAGGGAAAGAGGGGGGTGGGGGTTACAACAGAGAAGAACGATAGTTACGTATATTTCTTTGTTTTTAAAAAAAATATAATTATAGGTGTAAATTTTTTAATAAAATATCAGGTCTCACTGCTTGATTTGTCTCTTGGACTTGTTAGCCGAGAGTGGAATTTACACACAAATCTTATGGACAAAGGTGTTTAAAAGATACATTTTTGCGAGTAAAGGTATATCTATCTGGACACTAGCTAAATTTGTGGGTCTAACTTATAAATGATGTCAAGTTTAAGGAGTTATCTAGATATTAAGCCTTAAATTTTATTGAAACAACAATAAAATCAAAGTGTTGTCCCACCTAAAAGTAATAATGTTTTAGTTTTCTGCATTTTTTTTGTCTGTTATAAATAGTTTGACACTTTATTGTCTTAAATTTATTTTAATATTTACTTTTCTGTTTTATTACCTACGAAGCTCTTTTAAGGGTTGACATGATTTATGTGTGTGGGTCTTGAGTATTTACTGTTGGTTATTACAAAGGTTGCAGGAAACGAGAATTACAAATAACTGCTAATGTAAGAATTGAAATTACAATTCAACTAGAAATCTGAAAATTACAAAGATGAACAAGAACAACTGAAAAACTATTTTTGCTGAGTCGAGTGTGGCACTCTGTCCTTAAGACAATATTGCCCCGTATGTATCCTTTATACGTCCTGGACAATTTGTCTCCCAAGATAAAACAACAATGGAACACTTGAGCAAAGGAAACTCAAGAGCTACCTTGAAGAATATTGAGCAAAAAATGATGCAAGGAAGAAACTGTTTTGCTTGTGTATTTTCGTGTATATTGCAAGTATATTTTCTGTGTTTGTTAAGTGTCCTCAACAATGGTGTAAGAGGTGTTTATATAGGTGAGGGAGGGGTTGTTTAACTGCCCCCATAACAACCATTATTGGCCAAATAATGGCCATTATGGAGGTAGTAAAGCCACCAAAATAAATGGTGAAAGACCAACGGATTTGGCCATTATAGGAGTAATTCAGCCAAAATAAATGGCTGAATTGAGTGCTTGGGCGTTTCTGCTTTGACCGTCAAAATTCTGACTTTCTGAAAACTTCAGGGACCAAACTGTACATGCCCACGGCCCACGGCCCGTGACCCCGTGCGGCGGCGCGCGTGTGGTCTTTCCTCGAACCGAAGCACATCTAGGTCCTCCCTCCTTTAAACACATGGGATACCCTTTGGGGTCCCAAACCCCAAACCAATTTCGAGTCTTATATACACAACAATTCTTTCTTCCTCTACCGATGAGGGAGAATTGAACACAATACCACACTTTCCATGCTTCAAACACCTCACTTCGTGGACCAATATCTCTTTCATTTCTCAATGAAATTTGACGATTCTTGGCCCTACGGTTATCTACGTACTTAGTAGATCATGCATGTGTGAAGAACCGAATTCTCCAACATACGTAACACCGGCTTTTAAAGTTGGTCGGTCGCAACTCCCGCCAAAGACAAATTTCCAACATTTACTTGTAAGAACTCTTTGTTTTGTAATGGATAGTTGAAACTCAAATCGTAAAAGAAAAAGAATAGTACTCTCTACTTCAAGTTCAATCTATGTGACGTATTTTGACGTACAAGTAATTATTTTTTTTAAAAGAAAAACTTTTGAAAATTTAAATATGTCATGAGATTTTTGAAGATTATAAAAAGATAAAATGAGAAATTTAAAATAAAAAAATTTAAGTATAAAAAATATTATTTTATAAAACAGATAAATAAAAATATATTGTCACATAAATGACGCAAAATGAGTTTTTTTTAAAAAAATGAATGATACCAACAAATTGGGATTGAGTACTAGACAATGTAGCAAACAAGACTGTCCGACAAGTATTTAGTTGCATTTTTGTTTAATTATATTGTCATACTACTCATTGGGCCTAAATTCACTTTTGGACCACAAAACGATAGCTCTGTTACCTTTCAATAAATTCAATATGATAAAATAGTTTTAAGAATAATATAGTAGTAATTTTCAATTCTAATAAAGAAAAAAAATGTTCCATGAGAGTTATGAAAGTGATTGCGTTGTCATTTGTTTCCAGATTATCTTGGTTAACGTTCGTTGGGAATCTTATATCGTTATTTATTTATTTGTTTAGGTAAACACTTCCAAAAAATAACTTTTAGTCTTAAGCCTAAACGACAATTACAAACATGTTATTTAAGGGGCAGCTCGGTGCACTAAGCTCCTGCTATGCGCGGGTTCGGAGAAGGACCGGATCACAAGGATCTATTGTACGCCGTCTTACCTTACATTTCTGCAAAATGTTATTTTTATGGCTTGAACTCGTGACCTCTTGTAGGAATTAATTAAAATGATTTTTTCTTTTTAAATATTACTATTAGTATTAATATCACTTTGGAACACATGCACATAGTTGCCTTGCGTGGCTATTCTTCTTCTCCTCTCTCTATTTTGATTTGCAAGCTCACTCCTAAATTGTCAAATTACGGCGAGTGAATGATTTTTTTATTTAAATTTCTGATTGTATGTAATTATAAGAGATGATATCTTAAATGATCACTCAATTATAGGTGTTTCATTCAAAAAGTCATTCAACTTTGTTAACCAGAAAATCACTGAACAATTTGATGTTTCACTCAGAAAGTCACTCAACTATTTGTGTTTCACTTGCAAAATCACTCAATCTATTCAAGTGATATTTTAATTATATTTTGTTAATTTTTATTTAGAACCAAAATTATAAGAAATAAACAAGTACTCATTTTAATCATTTTATTAACCTGCCCACTTGACCCGATCCACTAAAAATATATTGACCAGTTATTTTACCCCATTCCCACTAAATATTACTACTGACATAACTAGTAAATAAAATACTACTACTACTACTAACTAATACTACTATATTTAGTGGGAATGAGAGTAAAATAAAAGGTCTTGGACAATATATTTTTTAGTGGGGTGGATCAATAAAATAGTTAAAATGAGTACTTATTTATTTTTTATAATTTTGGCTTTAAATAAAAATCAGTAAAATGTAATTAAAAAAATACTTAAATATGTTGAGTGACTTTGTAAGTGAAACATCAATAGTTGAGTGATTTTCTAATTAGAAAACAAAGTTAACAGATTTTCTGAGTGAAACACCAATAGTTGAGTGACCATCTGAGATATTATCTCATAATTATAAACAATGAGACTTATTTATACACAATTGAGAATCAATTTATACGATTGAATATAAAAAATACTCTTGTAAGTATAAGCTAGTTGAAATCAGAAGGCCTTGCTAATAAGGAATCTAGTAATTGGAGACTAATTTTAGGTACTAGTAATTCAAAAAGAATTTAGAGTAGAAGTTCGCTAGCTAATTGATGTGTTTGAATAGTTATAAATTTTTCTTCATTTTTTATTTAATTTTATTTTGAATTTTTATAAGTAGCACAAGATCACACCAGTTCAGAAAGTTCTTCCAAACACTTACATTACATTAGCCGAATAACTTTTTACAAAGATATTAAAAAATACTTACGTTCACAAGTATATATTTTTCAGGGTGGAAAATCTAAAGAGTTGGTGGGAACCACCTACTCCACCATGACCTCTCCCTCACTGCTTCGCTCCTCTTCTCCTTCTCCCACCCCCAATGAACCACTATTGCTCGCTCTCTTCCCCATTTCCCCGCTCACGTTTCTTCTGTACTCTGTGTTTCAGGTCTAACTCCGGCCAAACAACGCCCAACGATCTGATCAGATTCGCGGTGTATTATTACAGATCTGATCGGATTCTCTTTTTAACGCCGTCATCGATGATTTTTTGTTTGAATGTTAATTGTATTGTTACAGATCTGATCGGATTTGCGTTTTTCCGGTGACCTCCATGAACGCCGACGAGTGCCCTTTTGTTTTTATATATTTATATATGTTTGCTGATTTTGCCCCATCTCCGGTAAATATTTACAACGGTGGTGGAGTAGCCCGTGGTGGAGCGCAGGTGACGACAGTGGGGATTGTCGGAAGTGGTTGAGGTTGGCGATGGATAAATCGGGAGGAGTAGGGGTAGTGGGTATATAATAGTGTATATGAGAGTATATGGTGGTATATGGGTGTATATGTTGTTTATGTATATAGGTGTATAAATATGGTGTTTGGTGTTACTCCGGCGTGATCCAGTGATGACTGGTCGCAGTTGTATATGAGTATATATAGAGCTAGAGATTTGGATTTTGATGGTGTATATGAGTGTAGATGGGAGTGGGTGGTGTTAAAGTTATTTTTTTGTATTATAGTATATAATATTATATAATGGTATATATGAGTGTTTATGTATATATGTGTATAAATATGTATATATTTTTAAATATTTATATATATAATGTACTTGACTTTTGTATATAAGTATAATACTATATAAAATTATTTTTGAGTCGGAACTTTGCAATGCAAATGAGCAAATTGTATATTTTTGAATTTTCTCGGATAATAAACTAAATTGTAAAAGAAACACTTAATTGATTTTTTTCTCCAAATATTACTTTATGGATAAACGTCCACGTCCCACTACATAATAGGAGTAAGAGATTCGTGATGTGCAAATTGCACTTGTGAACATATGTCTATCATGATAAACGGAGATTGTCCTACATTTTGTTTAAAAAAAAACATGTACTGGCTTATCACACATTATCTTTTCTTGTCTCCTTCGTACATAAACAGAAAAAAATCTAGAAGGCTCACCATTTACACTAGATATCCAAGTGAATAAAGGGTTAGAAAATAGTAAATTTAAATGTTTAAGTGTCTAGATTCATATGTCTTTTAGTTATTTTAGGTGCATAATTTTTTATATTATCTAAGTATATTGTTGTGTTTTCAAGAAGGTCAAGTTCATAATGTGAACTGAAAGCACTTGGTAATATGAATTTAGAATTATCCTTTAGCGCGTATATAAATTTCCTTTGTAATGTTATTAGGTAAGAGTGGAGTTTTATCATGATATGAATTAAGCTTAATGTCCCTCTCCCTCTTCCATCCTCTATGTGTCCTATGATATTATCAAGAGCCCAACTTATATATTCCAACACAAAGAGCATAGATTATATTTTTCGGGCGTCAATTTGAATTGATGAAGCCCTAAATTAATTAGATAACGAACACCAGCTGGCAAATAAAAAGAAGCATACATTATAAAGTTTAAGTTATCTACATCGTCATTATAAAAAGTTTTTTATACTATCAGGTCACCAAAGTATATTTATAGATAAGACTTCTTGAAATTAGAGATTTGTAATCTTAAAAATAAGATAAGTTAACAGATGAAATTGACCCAATTGTATAAGAAATAAAATTTCTTACCTTGAGTAAATATAACTTAAATTCTACATTATACATGCACTTGCAAATTAAACCACAAATGTACTTACCCGATTGAAGACCATAAATCCAAGGTCAAGATCCACGCCATTAACGGTGACAGTCTTAGCATGGCCGCCAAGATAATCTTCCTTCTCATAAATTACAACTTTAACGCCAGATTTTGCCAATTCATATGCTGCAACTAGTCCACTTATCCCTGCCCCCACTACTGCAACTTTCATTTTTTGTCACTTGGACTTCGAAGTTACAAACTGCAATAACAATGATGAAAAGAGGAAAGGTTGAAGAGACAGAAGTTTAAAACATATTCGTTCTGTTTCATTTTGCATGATGGTATTTGATTAGGCATAGTGTTTAAGAATGAGACGAAAATTGTATATTTAAAGAAGCAAATCAGTACTACATAATAGGTGCGTATTTTATTCTAACTGTATAACAACAACATATCTAGTGTATTCCCACAAGGTGGGTCTGGAGTCTGCAGAGGTAGAGTGTACGCACACCTCACCCTTACCATGGAGGTAGGGAGGATGTTTCCGATAGACTATCGGCTAAAAAAAAAAAGCAAACCACAACAAGTATTTAATTCTCACCGTGTCCCTTCCTATTTCCCCTTCCCTAATCTACTTTATAATAGATGCAAACCAGTTACCTCCCTATAACAACTTCATTGTGAAAACATTGTGTAATACACATAGAGATGGCAGTGGATCCTGGACCCGGTCCAGATCCGGTGGATCCAGATCCGTTTTATAGGATATGGATCTTCAAAATTTGGACCCGACGGATCCGGATCGGACCCGGATCCATTTCTGACGGATCGGATCTGAATCTTGTATTTGAGATCCGTATCCGGTCTAGATCTGACCCGTGGATCCGTTTTTTATTAAATATATTCATAACCTAGAATGTAATTTTATAAGTATTTTCTTAAAATTGCTAAGCACATCCTTGCAAGTTTAATTCTCAAAACAAGTTTAATTTATCCTCGCGTTAACTCAAAATCCAAAAAATAAAGATGTAACTTCGATAATAAAATCAATGTTATATTAGTGAATGACTAACATCTCCATAGACAAGTAATTAAAATTATATTCACTTCATTTGTGAAGATTCCAAACACATGCAAATTCTGCATTGTGAAAATACTAGACAGCATTTCCCACAACTATTGTCATTGTCCAACATTTTCAATTAATAGCTCACAATCAAAACGAGACAACGAACAAAATATCTCATATGAACATTTCAAAATTGAAACACAGTAAACTGTTAGCTAAGTAAAAATCGTTTGTCAGTTCAAAAAAATATTCTTAGCAAGGTTACATTCTTAGCAAGACAATTTTTTTTACATGTGAATCCAGATCCGATCCGTGGATCCGGTGAATCCGATGGATCCGAATTTGAATCTGATTTGTATGGACCCGACGGATCTAGATCCGGATCCGGATCTGGATTCAGGTATGAAAAATGGATCTGGATCTGGATCTGGATCTGGATCTAGTAGGATCCGGTCCAAATCTGATCCGTTGTCATCCCTAAATACACATCCCCATATAAAATCTTTATTACAGTACTACTACTACTAACTAGTCATTATAAGTGAAAAATGTAGAATGCACATCCATGATATTAATGAGTATTATAGTGTCAAGTGAAAATTAACTTACCATAATGATAATGAAGGCTTTCAAGTGTTGAAGCAGAGAATAAAATGCAGCAAGAAGAAAGGAAATGAAGGGATAGTATATATATTGTCCTTTATATGTGGAAAATATTTAGCAGACTGATGAACCAATGTCACAGCACTGAATTAGTATAGGTAGCTCTCCCTAAGTTGTGCTAACAATTAAGCAAAAGCAGAAAGCCAGTGAGGATTGGTTGGCTCAGTACAAAAAGACACAAAGTACCTAATGGAAAAGGAAAACAGAGTGGGCGCATTCTGTCTTACTAGTTAACCTTCTCATATAGGTGGTCTCTTCTCTTTCTTTTATTGTTTTTATTTTATTATAATCATCTGATATCAAGAATTCATTGGTTGGATTTGATTTAGAGTTACATCACATAGGACCAATTAAAATGGAAAGTGCCCACCGCGTCTAAGGGTGTGCCCACCCCGGTGGACGAAAAAATACAAGCGATTTCTTTTTCATCTATTCAGATTTTGATGGATAGAATTATCCCATATTTATACTGATGTGAGAGAAACATGTATCTCATGAAATTAATTGAGGTGTACACGAGTTAAGTTGACCCAAACGCCATAATTATTAAAAAAAAAAGGAAATGTCTCCCTATTGAAATTTTTTACATTCCCATAAGTCGAACCCAAAAAAGAGTCCCTCCAAACAGTAGCCCCCGCTTGTCCATGACACACAATGAAAAAGAAAATTGAAAAAATAAGACACTTACAGATCCCTAACGACATGTGAAAAGGATTTCCAGAATTAGTTAACTTAAGATTAGAAGATGTTTGTCAGGAAATATGTTAAAGTATACCTATCTGTTGGAAATTAGCCTTTGGCGGGGAGATGCGTCCACCCATGTTTGATGAATTAAACACTAGTGTTCCGCATGTTGGAGACCTTGTCTCTTCGCACATGCATGATCTACGAAGTGAGTAGATGACCGTAGGGCCAAGAATCGTCTAATTTCGTTGAGAAATGAAAGAGATATTGGTCCACGAAGTAAGGTGTTTGAGGCATGGAAATGTGGTGTGGGACAAATCTACCACATCGGTGGGAATAGGAAGAATTGCTCTCTATATAAGTCTCTAATTGGTAAAGGGTTTGGATCCCCAAGGGGTATCCCATGTGTTTAAAGGAGGGAAGACCTAGATGTGCTTGGGTTCAAGGCTAAGCCCACACGCGCGCCGGCGCCGCCCGCCCGTCCGGGCTGTGGGCCTTTTTGATATTATCTTTTTGGACCAGAGAATTCTGCCAGATGTACAGTTTGATCCCTGAAGTTTCAGATGTACAGTTTGGATCATAATTCTTTCATATGTAGAGTTTGGTCCATGAAGTTTCAATATTTACAATTTGGTCCCCAGAATTTCTGGAGACTTTTTCTGCCTACTGTTGGACTGCGTTTTGGAGCATTAACCAGCCATTACTTGGCTGATTAACTCTCCATTAACAGCCCATTACTTGGGCATTTGGGCAGCCTCTTTCAATGACCTTAATAACCATTACTTGGTTGTTTTAATGGCCTCCCTTAATGGCCATTACAGCCTTGTTTGTGGCTGTTGGACAGCCCCTCCTCATGCTATATATTGAGCTTCATTTGGCTCAAAATAGGAGAAAGAAACAGGCCAGAAAATACACGAAAAAGACAGCACAAAACCGCTGAAAAACAGTGACAAAGACTGAAACACAAAGAAAATAGGCGAAGCTGATGACCAAAATCGCTGGAAAAACAGTGAAGAAAAGTGGCTGAAAATCAGTCAAAAACAGTGACCAAACCCTCACGTATACACAAGATATACACTATAGAGACACACTATATACACAGAGACAAAAGAGAAGAGTATTGAAAAACTCTTCCTTCCTATTCCATATCTTCAGCAAGTCGAGTCATATTTGTTTTCTTCGACAAGCTCAACCTATTGGCTTTGTAGTGTTGAGATTATAGTGTTGTTTTATCTTGTGAGACTATTGTCCGCTAACGTAAAAGCATATATACGGGGCAATCTTGTCTTAAGGATAGATGGTTATCCTCGACTCAACACACAACGTTGTAACCATCCAGATTTAGTTGTTTCTTGATTTCAGGATATCAACATTCAAGACACAACAAACTTGCGGCAGTTCTCAACATTGGCTTTGCAAGGTGATCATGATTCAAGACACAACACACATGCGGCAGTTTGAAGATTGACCATTTATTTATTCTTTCGAACATTTGTAATAGTTATTACTTCCCGTACTGCTCTATAAAGTACAATAGAATTACCAACACTATCTTGATTCATTTTTTTTTATGAAGACTAAGATAAATAAAACATGTTTATCAAGAAGAGTAAAAGTGGGTTGCATGAAATTTATTATAACTTCCAATTTAAGTGAAAATGGAGACCCTATAAGGAGATTATGACAATATTCTTAGGATAGATGTTGATCGTAAATTTGTTTAATTCCTATAGAGCAATTAAACATATGACGCTAAGATTATGTATTTACCTTTGTTATATGGATTTAACACGGACATTGTAAACGGTCTTTTATACCATTAGTGCAATTTAACTCGTTGTAGAAAGATTATTTGTCTTATTTTTTAGTTACTAATTCAACTTAGTATGAGTAGGTTTTTATTTACCCAACTAATTTTAAGTGACATAATATTGTAAACATACGCACTTTTAATTGCCTTTTCAAGTGACAATATCAAAGAATTTTACATACATAAAATTAAGCTCTTCTTATATTACCAGCTAAATAGTTTTCAATCTGTAATTATACTGGGAAACGCATGGTGGAAACAGGTTCCCATTGAAACGTTGGGAAACTTCTTTATTTTTTCGTGTGAAAACACTACTATTTAAGTTTTTCCTACCGACGTTCAGTGGAAAATAGTCACTGAACATTTTTCAGTGGGAAATTCAGTGAGAAAATAGAGATTTTTAGTAGTGATAGTTCCTCGATATTAGCTCTGTTAACTTTTTGAAGGAAAAAAATTATTTTCCGGTGAAATCGGTTCTAACCAGAAACCCAGTTAGAGATTTGTATTTTAGGATTTAAAGACAAGTGAGTTGTATCCGATCCAGGAAACTCCTTGACGGGTCCGATTTTAGATAGTAAAAATATGAATAGAACAGATAAAATGAATAAATAAGCTAAGATTCAGAACAAGTAATGAAAAATAATAGACAAGTGATTTTATCAGTATATTGCTTTGGGAAAGATAGTATTTTAGTTACAATAGTGAGAAAGAGGATCCATAATGTCTTTGTTTCCTTCCTAAGCTTTACATATATAAGTCAAGATTAAGACTATTCTAGCCTTAAAAGTCACGATGACGCAACTATGTTGGCGTCATTTTGCCCACGCGCGCTGAGCGGATGTCACATGAGATGGTGGGAGTGGGGATAACTGTAGAGTATCCCCGTGCCCTCTGAGTATCCGAATACAATAATTCCCCCGAATGCAATTCTTACCCATACAAATAATCCCCACTTTTCGGGGCCTTCGTTCCATGAACCCGGGAAGTGGAAGAGTCTGTTCATTTTCTGAACTCTTTGCAAAAATTGAAGCATAGTTTTTTTTTCTCCACGATCAGACGTTTCTTTAGAGCGGCATTTAATGCGTCAATTTGCTCATTCGACAACGCCCTTTAAGAGACACTGATTGACGTCTACTGACATGGCACGCCACTTCGATTTCCAAGGCTAATGATCACTTTTCGGGCTATTTAAGTGGATGACCCTGCCTTCGTTTCCTCATTCTCCTTCTCATTCTCACTCTTCACTTTTGTGCAAACTCAATTCTCTACCTTTTCGACCCATATTTTCACAATGTTTTCTTCTTCTACATCCACATCTTCTTCTTTCGACCTTACTCTCACCAGCATGCGGGAGTAATTAGGCTCTATTTTGGCGGTCTTCATTCGCCGCCGACCCTCATCTTCTTCGATTACTCGAGCTATAGACTTGGGCTCAATAACGTATGACATCATTCCCTCCAATTTTAACTATGAGCAGGACTTCCGCGTCAACAATCAATATGAATCTGTGGAAGGGATTACTTTCATGGTGGATGATTCTACGATTCCCCAAGACGTGGGCTTAACAATATCTGACAGCATTCCCTCCAATGTCTATGACTTATAATTATCCCTTCACAATCGAGTTTGGCCTCCCCATTCATCAAGTTATTGAGGCCTTCTGCCACCGTTATGGCGTCTGTCTGCGGCAACTGGCCCCCCAATTTTGGAGAGTAGTCCGCTGCCTGCAATTCATGGTGGACCTTACAATCTTCCCTTCACTCTGGATCACCTGATCCACCTCTACTCCCCCCGCGTATTTCGTGGGGGAATGATAAACCTTGCTTTTCGAGGCTCTTGAGGCCTCATTATCAGCGATGTGGATGATCACGACCGGGGATGGTGTGATCGGTTCATGATGATTCAAACCAACCACCTCTATGACGCTTCCCTCGGTCCCCTCTCAGAACAATGGAACAATGCTCGTAAGTATATGTTTTCTTTCTTCCTGTGTCATTTTCTTGTAGCCTTCTGAACATCATTCCTAATTTTTGCTTTCCATGTTTCTCTAGTGGACCCGGTTGAACCTAAACCCCTTCCTCACATCTTAGGTTGGGTGATGAGCATGTTTCGCGCCTCCGGAGGTATTGAGAGGACTTGAAGGGTCATCTTTGTCAATCGGTGGAAATGAAAGAGCCATGGTGAGTGCTCTTCTTTCATATATACACTACTTTACCAAATTCGTCCTCTACTACGATTTTAGATTTCTTTTGTTTTTGCACGGCCTACCCGTTCTAGGGGTTTCTAGTTGGAAGGCATCCTTCCGGGAGGAGGCCCGGGCCTATATTGCCCAGGCGGCCGCGGAGGCCAGGAGCAGCATGAAGCATATGCTTTCGGATGATGTCGGGGCATCTTTCTCCAGGGGAATCGATTCGCTGCGAGAACGCATCGCCGACTTACCGAGTATTGGATGGAGGAGATGCGGGGGGTGGTCCACGTGCAGGATAATGAAAGAGAGACTGTTGAGGTCGGGGACACGAGGGTCCCTTCTACCTAGGTTGTCGCGGGGCCGGGAGTCAGTGAAGGCCAACCTGGGAGCGTGGAAAGTGGTGAGGCTCCCTTTCGAAATGCGGGTGCTGGCCCTTTACCTCCACCACCTCCTGTTGTTGACTTGGACCTTGGTTTGGAGGCTTCCCTAACTCACCTGACAGAGCTTTTTCTTCAGGTACATCAACTTCTCTTCTTTTTTCAAGTTTATCCTTAGAGAAAAGACGCATGCGCTGGGTTCGCTTACTTGGTATTTTTCAAGTGTCGTGTCGTGCTGACGCTCCCTCAGCCATTGAGCTTTTTAGGAGTATGCCCCCTTCTTCTTCTCGGGATGAGGAGAGGCTGACGAAGGAGAATAAACGCCTTTGAGACAACCTTTCCCATCTTCAGAAAGTGAATAGAGGTCTTCAGGTTTTGAGAACTACTTTGGGGCTTCAATGGAATGAGGCCAAGCAAGCTCTGGCAGCTCGGGATGACAACTTTTGGATCATGACTACGACTTGCCAGATGGTGCAAGAAAGGTTAGACTGGGTGGAGGCCGAGTGTGATGTTGCTCGGGCGTGGGTGCAAGCCCTTGAGATTTCCCGACCCGACTCAAAGCCAAGAACCAGCGCCTGGTGCTTTGCCAAGAGGCCAAACATCGGAGGGCCACCCTGCTTCGGGATTATGCCATCCTTCACACCCGGCATGAAGTTTTGCAAGGCGTTGAGGAGCGACGGATTGATGTTTCCTCGTCCCTAATAAATACAGATGTGGATTTGGGTGTAGCCGAGGTGGATATGGATGATATTCATGATGAAATGCCCCTTTCTCCGATGCCTCTGCTGGTTCCTCCGGTGGTGAAGATGCCCCCCCCCCCCCCGGCTTAGCTTTGCAAGTGTTAAGCATGTGGATATTGGTTTGGAGGTCTTCTTTAGCATGTCTTGAGAAGATAACTAGCTTCTGCCTTGTGAAGCCCCTTATGAATGTTTTTGTTTTGGATTGTGCGTCATTTGTGTTTGATGGATGTCTCAGGGTCTATTTGCCCTTTTAACTTCGGTTTTGAGCCTCCGTGCTTTTTTGGAATTTCCAGGGCCTGTGTGCCCTCAAATATTGTTGTGTGAGCCTTTGCGCTCTCTTTGTTCCCCGTTTAATGATAATTATTAGTTTACTTTCAACCTTGACACCTTGTTACTACGCTTTGTCATGCGCTTTGTTTTTGCAACAATTATGATCATAAAATGACCTGTTGGCATTTTATTTTGCCGTTAATGGTCGAGGCATGACCATTATGCCCGTCTACCAGAACTATGCTAATATTCGAGCATTTGTTGTTTAAGTTAAGGTATGATGACTGGTGCACGAAAATTATTTTGTTTTCGCGTTGGTTTGACGAGGAAAATATTCAACATTGCTTTTACATTTTATCTAACCTTTTTTCCTTTACAACTACCTTGTTCTACTACTCCTGTATTCGCAATTGGTCCAACAAACATAGCGACATTATTCATTCTTTGCTACCTACAAGTATCACTGAACACCATCCACATACCGCACCTCCTGCTTTCCACTTAACTATATTTATTTTTTGAATATTGGTAAGATTATGTCATCAACATATATGTCCAAATTAACAAACAAAGAAAATTACATGACTCGAGATGTGGTTTTCTCTATAAAATATTTTCGAAGATTTTATCACCATACCTGATAATCTCCTATGGTGCGTGTTTTGAATCCAGCAGCACAGTAGTCAAAGTAGTACTCCCATGTCCTGATGAACTTGTCATCGAATCCCAAAGAATGAATTTGGCTACAGAGTTATTAATGGTCAAGTATCAGCATCTACAACTGATCAAGCTACAACTGAATGGAACAGATTTATCATAGAAGGTGTTGTAGACTTATTTTGGTCTTGTAACCTTTGATTTTTCAAGAAGTTCTTCCGCCAACATCTCAGTGTTTAATGTAACATTATTATTTTTCTTTCTTCATGTGCAAATAGATGTTGGAAGAAATGAGCATAGATGGTGCAAGTTTCGAATTGGAAGAAGTGAGCCACACACTGATTAAGTTAGCCAACGAAACTGAAGAATTAGCAGATAAGGAGAAGGAAATTTTTAGCCCTGTACTCAAGAAGTGGCATCCTATTTCCGCAGGAGTAGCAGCTGTGGCATTACATTCTTGCTATGGAACTTTGTTAAAGCAATATCTCACAGGCGCGACTTTGCTCACGAAACAGACAGTTTTGGTGTTGCAGAAGGCTGGAAAACTCGAAAAGCTTTTAATCCAAATGGTTGTGGAGGATTCTGTTGATTGTGAGGATGGAGGCAAAGCCATAGTGAGAGAGATGGTTCCTTATGAAGTTGATTCAATCATAATGAATCTATTACGAAAATGGATTCAAGAAAGGTTGAAGAAAGGGAAGGAGATTATTATGAGAGCAAAAGAAACTGAAGTAAGTCTTTATCTTGTTTTTCTGCATAAAATAGTAGACCAGGGGCGGAGCTAGGGGTGCTAGGGGGTTCATTCGAAACCCCATTGAAGGGAAATTATAATGTATATATAAGGTCAAAATTATCTTTTATGTATATAGTTGGTTTGGAATCCTATTGGCTTCTTCGTGTGTTTACTTCTTTATATTTTGAATTTCATTTGTGAAAATCACGGCTTCGCTACTGTACTACACTATCTAGTTTCTAGTTGGGAAGATTTCTATTTTGAAATGCTCATACTAAAAGGGGTTCATGGTTAAAAACTTTGATATGCAGACATGGAATCCAAAATCCAGAAGTGAGCCATATGCACAATCAGCAGTTGATCTAATGAGACATGCCAAAGAAGCTGTGGACAAATATTTTTGTGTGAGCCTTTGCGCTCTTTGTTCCCTGTTTAATGAAAATATTCAACATTCATTTCCCAAGTACGCCAATGTTGTTGTAGCTGAAGAAGAGTTAGGGATGCAAAAAAAAATTAAGTTGGTGCTGAGGGGGAGTGTTAAAAGTCATCATCAACTTAATATCCAAGACAATGGATAATCAATTTAGAATGTTCAAGTAGTTCTAGAGAGTTGAAAGAAGAACTTTAGTATGAAAGTTCTAGAGTGGAGTCTAGAAAGAATAACTCTAAAAATAAATAGAAGAGTGATTCTAGAAAAAGATAGTGAAGAATATTCTAGAATAGAGTAGTAATTAATTATTCTCACTAGATGCTTCCATCACCACCTATAAATATAGGTGGTCTATTTGAGTTGTAATTAAGTGAGTAAGAAGTTCTCAATAAGTGAGAGCAAGTAAGTTGTACTCAAGTAAGAAGTAAGTACTTAAGTTCCAAGTGTGCATCCAAAAAGTGTTCTAAAGTGTGTGTGTCAAGTGTTGGTAAGAATAAAAGAGTAAGAACTTGGTGTATATTGTGGTCAAGTTATAGTGTTCAAGTCTTGGTGTAATTACTTTCATAATAATAAAGTAATTACGTTTTTCACGTGTTGTGGTGTCTAACATGTGTAGTGTGACTTCAATGATTCAACTGTTGTCTTTTTATGCTGAAAGAAGAAAGAACAGAAGCATGTGGCCTTAGTTAGTATTTAATGCATGATTAACTAATAACATGTGGATTATGGCCTTAGTTTGGTAGGTAATCCAATGAACAGAGGCAAATATTACTACTGCTGCTAAAGCAATTAGAGGGTATAAAAATACACAATCTCAAAAGTTATATTGATTCTGAAAATCTTTTTCTAGGACATATAACAGCTGGTTTCAACTGAAGAAAGCAGAATATGCAGCTAGGAAGAATGGTGAAGTTAAGAGATCATATGACTTCAAGGTAAAAACAGAGTAATTGGTTTTTCTTTGCTCGGATCAGAGTACACATTTCTGTTAAATATTTCTATTTTTAGAGTAGCCTATGTTAAATAATAACATAAGTAAGTATTTAAAGAGATATTGATTAGGAGGTGAGATTCTAGATTATAGAAAAGCAAATGTGGTGAAGTCGAAATGAGGTTGATGGAGACCAAAAATCCTAATATTGTTAAGGGCATCAATATTCGTCCAAATTAAATTGAGAGCTAGTAATGTTATTTGCGCCTAAATAGAATGGATGTCTGGCTAGCTAGTGTCCTGTCTCTCTATATTTAAGTAGTACTATTTTCAATGTGATTCTATATTGGTTGTATCCGTTTTGTTCGTCTTTTGAGTCGTTTACAACTTCCCTTCAAGTCTCTGTATGTTTTATAAGAGTGAGCTTGAACAATGCATGTTTTATGTGTTTTCTGCTCAATTCCGAATCCAAAATAAGAGATTTCTTATTTAATAGTTCATTTTTACTTGTCTATTATACTAAAATAATTTTTTTATTTTTACTTGTTTACTTTAGCATATCAAGAGAAAGATAATTTTATATTTCCTATTTTAACCTTAACATTAACTATTCATTTCTTAAATCATTTCATAATTTCATTTAAAATATACTCCAGGTATGAAGGAAAGAATTGAGAGTCTCCTCATGTCAATAAAGCATATTGATGCAAAGTCCATAATCATGGATTCACTCATTTTTGGTTTACCACCTAAAGTGTCATGGGGTGTGGTGTTGTTAGACTCTATGATAGAGTCACTTCAGTGGAAATTTATTGTTTTATTTATGTTTTTGACATGTTTAAGTATATTTTATGTACAAATTAAAATTTTATGAAATTTATAAATTTCATGTGTTTATTGAAAACTCTAAAAATAAAGTTATTGATTTTCTGCTGTGATTTTGCATTAAGTGTAAGAAAGTGATTTTATTGGACTATTTAAAATCATAAAGTAGGACCAAATGAAAATAGGACGGAGATCAATTTTATGCAATTTTCATGTTATACATCCATACTAGATCTGTCATTAATTTTGAAAATTCAACTAATATAAGAACAGTCATTTAATAAGAAAAGGATTACATAGCAGTGAGAGTTTCTTTTTTCTGTTTTTAATTTTCTTAAGAAGAAAAACTGAATGATATGAGTATTAGATATTGGTACATACATACTAAACTATACAAATTGGTCCTTCGAGGAATAAAATATGCTTCAAGGTCTTGAACAAAAACATCAAAAAAATAAAAGGAATGTATTAGGCCCTTCCCTAGTTTTCTTCTCTAAACCACTCCCAACATATTTATATAATTATTTCATTCGAACTTTATAAGGAAATTGATGAAAAGGTGAAAATTTATAATAGACTATTGTGGTTCGATTCTTCTCAAATTTTGTGAATAACGGGAGCTTAGTGCATTGGACTACCTTTAAAATAAATAAACTAATGTTAAAAATAATTAAATGAATAAAATAAAACATAAATTATTTCTTTACTATTTTCAAAAAATATTAAGAGCTTGTCTAATTCTCTCTTTTTCACCACCTTTGGTTCTTCGTTTTCTTCGGAGAAATACAATAAGAGTTTCCCATAACCATCTATTATTTCCCCTATTTCTCTTTCTTTTTCTCCACCAATAGCTTTCTCTCTTGCTTTTTCATCTCTCTTTCTCTCTTCTTTCTTTCTTTGCCTCGAAAAAAAATAAGTCTAATGCTCACCGGCTTCTCTCTCCGCCCTCTTCCGCCAGATATTTGACAAAAATACATATCCGTTGCGGAGTTTGTCTAGCCCATAATGGCACCTACTACGACCACCATGACACAACATCTTCGCCATGCAAATACTATTGGCGAAGATGTTGCTTCTGTCGACATTGACCTCGTTTGGCCTTTCGAAAATATTGACGGTCTTCACCGTGACCATTTTCGAGATGCGGCTTACGAGATATTCTTCACCGCATGCCGGTCATCTCCGGGGTTCGGAGGTAGGACGGCGATCTCATATCATAATCCGTCGGAAGTAGGAGATGGAAGCGGGTCTGGGGCTGGATCTACCAGCCCCGGATCACCGGTGAAGCCATCAGGGGTGGGGATGGCCGTGACTAGCAAGGTGAAAACGGCGTTAGGGTTGAAGATGTTGAAGCGGTCACGATCACGGAGAACTAGCTCTTATGGTGGCACCCCGTCGTCACCCGGGGGCGGTGCAAGCCCCAAGGTGGGATTCACGGTGCCCCATACGAGGGCGCGGAGGCCAATGACGTCGGCCGAGATTATGAGGCGGCAGATGCGTGTGTCGGAGCAAAGTGATAGTAGGCTACGTAAAACTCTTATGAGAACTCTTGTTGGCCAAGTACGTACATTATGTCTATTGTGCATGTTTAATGTCTTTTGCATGCATAAAAAGCACAAAACAATGAAAAGAAAAGAAATAAGGAAAATGACTAGGCTTCTTGCTCTATACTGTAACTAATTTTTCTCTCATTTATTTTTCATGAAAATCATCCCTTTTTTTTTCCTTTCTCGTTCTTTTTTTTCTCTCTAAGAATAATTAGAAGAATGAATCAAAACTATCTTAATTGTTCTACATTAATTTCTATGATCAGCATGTCTTCGTGTTTTATGGTTTTCTTCGTTGTCAATATGTTGTTTTTATGAAATTAGTATACTCACCCTGTTTCAATCTAAGCAAACTTATTTCCTTTTTGGTCCATTTAAAAAAGAATGATCTTTTTTTATATTTAAAAATACTTTAATAAAGTATAAGCTTCGCATTCTACTCTTATTGAGAAGTATTTGTATAGTCACAAAAATGTTATAACATGTGTAAGATCTCAAGTTTTAAATATCTTAGTCGCACAAATAATATGACATATGTAACGCCACAAACTCCAAAAGTCTTTCTTTTATTACGATGTTGCTCGGACTCTCCAAAAATGATATTGCATCCGTGTCAGATCCTCCATAAATGAACTACTTTTGGAGGATCCGACACACCCTCAATGACATTTTTGAAGAGTTCGAACAACACAATCTCATATGACTTTTGTATGTGAATGAATTCAAGATTTAAAGAGCAGACAAATTGAACAAATGTGGTGAAATTTGTGCAGATGGGAAGACGAGCAGAGACAATAATCTTACCATTAGAGCTATTACGCCACCTTAAACCATCCGAATTCAATGATTCTCACGAGTACCATCAATGGCAAAAACGTCAACTCAGAATCCTAGAAGCAGGCCTTCTTCTTCACCCTTCAATCCCAGTAGAAAGATCAAATACATTCGCGAAACGCTTCAGAGAAATCATCAAATCAGCTGAAGTTAAAGCCATTGACACTGGCAAAAATTCAGAAACAATGAGAGCATTATGTAATTCAGTAGTGTCCTTAGCCTGGAGAACAGTTGATGGCTCTCCTACTGATATTTGCCATTGGGCTGATGGATTCCCTTTAAATATACATATTTATACTGCTCTGTTATCCTCTGTTTTCGACTTAAAAGACGATACGATGGTCCTTGATGAAGTCGACGAGCTTCTTGAATTGATGAAAAAAACATGGGTAATTTTGGGTGTCAATAAATCAATTCATAACTTGTGTTTCACTTGGGTGTTATTCGAGCAGTACATTGTGACTGGCCAAGTTGAGCCTGATCTTCTAGGCGCGTCGATGATCATGTTGAGTAGTGAAGTTGCTAGTGATGCTAAGAAAGTGGATAGGGAGCCTGTTTATGTTAAGATGTTGGCAAGTGTGTTGACAATTATGAGGGAATGGTCAGAGAAAAGATTGGTTAATTATCATGAAAATTTCCATAGGGGTAGTGTTGGATTGATGGAGAATAATCTTCCTCTGTTCTTCGCGGCCACGAAGATATTAGAGGAAGATGTTCCGGGATATACTTCTGCTGGTTTTGAGAAAGGGGACGAACTCGCAGATGAATCAGCTGGAAATAAAGTCGGTTACTTCATCCGTTCGTCCATGAGGAACACATTCGCTAAGGTTAGTATTCTGGATTTAAGTTATATATACTGATGATATACAGAGTTTCAACACTATGATTGGTGTATTCAATCCGTTTATAGTATGTAACACGCCTTATTTCCCATTTTACTAGTTCACTTGCTATAGGTAGTTACTTGAAATTGAGTATAGAAGTTAAACCTTAGTATTTTAGCCCTTGTTTCATTACCCTATGTTGCTCAGATTCTTTAAAATTATTGTCGGGTATGTGTCGTATCCTGCAAAGACTCTGCATTTATTTGAGGATCAGACATGGGTCCGACATCATTTTTGGAGGGTCCGAGCAACACAGCTTTGACGCTTTCACTTTTATTTATCTTCAGTTTGTTTTTTAATGTAACATTATTATTTTTCTTTCTTCATGTGCAAATAGATGTTGGAAGAAATGAGCATAGATGGTGCAAGTTTCGAATTGGAAGAAGTGAGCCACACACTGATTAAGTTAGCCAACGAAACTGAAGAATTAGCAGATAAGGAGAAGGAAATTTTTAGCCCTGTACTCAAGAAGTGGCATCCTATTTCCGCAGGAGTAGCAGCTGTGACATTACATTCTTGCTATGGAACTTTGTTAAAGCAATATCTCACAGGCGCGACTTTGCTCACGAAACAGACAGTTTTGGTGTTGCAGAAGGCTGGAAAACTCGAAAAGCTTTTAATCCAAATGGTTGTGGAGGATTCTGTTGATTGTGAGGATGGAGGCAAAGCCATAGTGAGAGAGATGGTTCCTTATGAAGTTGATTCAATCATAATGAATCTATTACGAAAATGGATTCAAGAAAGGTTGAAGAAAGGGAAGGAGATTATTATGAGAGCAAAAGAAACTGAAGTAAGTCTTTATCTTGTTTTTCTTCATAAAATAGTAGACCAGGGGCGGAGCTAGGGGTGCGAGGGGGTTCATTCGAAACCCCATTGAAGGGAAATTATAATGTATATATAAGGTCAAAATTATCTTTTATGTATATAGTTGATTTGGAATCCTCTTGGCTTCTTCGTGTGTTTACTTCTTTATATTTTGAATTTCATTTGTGAAAATCACGGCTTCGCTACTGTAGTACACTGTCTAGTTTCTAGTTGGGAAGATTTCTATTTTGAAATGCTCATACTAAAAGGGGTTTCATGGTTAAAAACTTTGATATGCAGACATGGAATCCAAAATCCAAAAGTGAGCCATATGCACAATCAGCAGTTGATCTAATGAGACATGCCAAAGAAGCTGTGGACAATTTCTTTGAAATCCCAATGGTTATGTCAGACGATTTAGTAGGGGATCTTGCTGATGGCTTTGAGCATCTATTCAAAGAATATGTTACCTTTGTCACATCATGTGGTAAGAACCAATTCATGGAACTCATTTCATTCCATACCTAAAGAAGTATATTAGATTAAACTAGGGGTGGCCAGTGGCCGGGGCGGGGCGGGCCTGGACCAATCCCAGCGGCACGGGGGAGGGTTGGGACGCGGGCCTGGTGGGCCGGGATTGGCGGGAAGGGAAGAGGTCCCGTCCCACGTCCCGCCGGAAGGGGGGCCGGGATGGCACGGGTCGGGTCGCGGGATTCGGGGGATTTTTTTAAAAAAAATTGAATTTCCAACACTGAAATTGACATTCACATATAAATTACCACGAAAATTCGACGTTGAAATCTATTGTATATGTGAAATCTTTACTAAAGAAAAGGGAAAATTAGAATTGATTTGGGGGAAAACACAAATTAATTGAAAAAACGGACATTTTCCTAAAAATTGGCGGCCACGTCTCGAAAAAATACGCAAAATAAAAAAAAGAATCGGATAAAACGGACATCCGAGCGCAGAGTTATGACCATTTAAAGATGCACCAATTTACAACTATTTTCTCTCCCTACATTTTATGTCAATGCTTCCGTGATATGTTAATTAAGTTCATGGCGCATTCGACTTCCATAAAAGCTTCATAGATTGACTTCAATCTAGCCACTCAAAGACAAATGTACCATTAAATGCCAATAAGGCTTCATAAATTGGCGTTCATAACACATCTCATGTTGCTACTTTATTTGTTCATACTATGATTATTGCATGGTATTCTGTAAACAATTCTTACATGCTATTCAAGTTTCCTGAGTCCTCGTAAGCTCTACGAATAATTATCTACATTATATAAATGATAACAATACTGGAGTCAATAATTTAACTCAAAAGAATTGACAAACTCACTATTCACAATTTACAACTTCTGAGATGGTAGGAAGATTTGTGAGAAAAATGAAGAGAAAATGAGGTATTTATAGATATACTAACTTAGGGGTTAAAAATAAATATTAATGGGGTAGGGAGGGTTTATGGGGTGGGGGGAATATTAATGGGGAGGGTGGCTGGCGGGGATGGACGGGGCGGGATGAGGTCGGGATGGGGCGGGTTGGGATCGGGACGATCCCAGGCCCCGTCCCGAGTTCGAACCCCGACACCAACAAATTTTTTTTTATGGTGGATCGGGGAGGGTAGCGGGACGGGTCGGGTCGGGATCGGGCCGACCCGACTCACTGGACAACCCTAGATTAAACATAGAATCTTTACACAAATAACCGGTCGAATTCACTGTTTAATTTTCCTAGCCGGTATACATAGATTATACATATATTATACATGGATTATGCATATATTATACATGGATTATCTATTTTTAGTTTACACATTTGGATGGGCGGCTATTTAGGTTAATTCTTCAAAATAATCCCCTTTGTTTAGAATGCTCAAATAGTTATTTTACTCTTTTTGACTTTGTTTATCCTTTTATAGGGTCAAAACAAAGCTACATTCCTACACTTCCTCCTCTAACAAGATGTAGCCAAGATTCAAGGTTTTCCAAACTGTGGAAAATGGCTATTTGCAGTGTAGGAGAAGATGAACAAAACAATCATATAACAGATGAAGGCAACCATCCCCGCCTTTCAACAAGCCGAGGGACTCAACGCCTATATATAAGGCTAAACACTTTGCACTACTTTCTTCTACAACTCCATTCCCTTGATAAAACACTATCAATCTCCTCGAAAGTCGTCCCTTCTTCAAGAAGTTGTCACAGCAAGAACAGACAAATCGGGAGCTACTCCTACTTTGATCACACTCGTTCAGCCATCCAAGTAGCTGTACAACATGTATCAGAAGTTGCTGCTTATCGTCTCATTTTCTTCGATTCTCACACTGTATTCTACGGTAGCCTCTACGTCAGGGACGTTGAGAATACACGTATTCGACCAGCATTAAGGGCACTTAAGCAAAACCTAACTCTTTTGTGCGCGATTCTCACTGACAAGGCTCAACCAATGGCCTTAAAAGAAGTTATGAAGGCTTCGTTCAAGGCCTACCTCATGGTTTTACTAGCAGGAGGAAGCAAAAGAATCTTTTCGAGGGCCGATCATCAGATAATAGAAGAGGACTTTGAGAGCTTAAAGAGGGTGTTTTGTACTTGTGGTGAAGGATTGATAGTAGAGGATGTTGTGGACACAGAAGCTGAGACGGTCGAAGGGGTGATGGCTTTAATGGGACAATCAACTGAGCAATTGGTTGAAGATTTTAGCATTGTTGCTTGTGAAGCTAGTGGAATGGGAGTTGTGGGATCAGGACAGAAACTACCTATGCCTCCAACAACAGGAAGATGGAACAGATCAGATCCCAATACAATCTTGAGGGTAATTTGTCATAGAAATGACAAAGTTGCTAATCACTTCTTGAAGAAAACATTCCAATTAGCAAAGAGGACGCCATATTGAGTAAACAAGCCAACATATCTTTACAAAGATATCAACATGCACTGAATAAACAAGAAAGGGAAAAAAACGGAAGAAAGACGGATTTTTTGCCAGGAATCTGCTATTAGGTTGATTCAGTTGAAGGATGATGAGTAAAAAGGCTTCTGGAGTAATAGAGTTACAGAGAGCAGTGTACTAATTTTTTCTTCTTTTCTTCATTGGACTGGGCATTATCAGTACTTTACACTTCGTGGTGGAACGTGATAATGTATAATACTTTTGCTATCTTCTGTATAATTTGAGAGGTTATTATTTGGACCACATATTATTGTATATAGTGAAGGAATATTATTATATTAGCATACGAGTTGGAGACGAAATTTCTAGCGAAGGTAGACGAATCAGACCATCAAATTCTACTCATATTGAACTTTTTCTTTTAGAGATATCAGCTATGGAATTGGAAGTTCTGTTCAATAAAATACACATGACCTTTCATATCTCGAAACAACTATATTTAACTGATTATCCTTACAACCGTGTGAAAATCATAACGAAGAGAAAGGAGGTGAACAAAACTATTGCCCTGAATAGCTATGTTGCTCGGATTCTCAAAAACTACTGAATGCATCAGTGTCGGATTCTCCAAAATGCATAATATTTGGAGGATCCGACATGGATGAGGCTGCATTTTCGGAGGATCCAACACTGGTGCAATGGCATTTTTTGAGGACCCGAGCCATAGCCATATAGTACACTACCTAGCTAAAACAGAAAAGAGGTTTGAAGTAAGCTTATATATGTTAGTTAAAATCCTATGTATAACCATTAACCTATGTGTCTCGATCCAATCTCCAATTCTTGCCTTAGCACAGCCAATGAATCTGAAATTTCAGCTTTATACACATAAAACTTGCTCACAAACAAGAAAAATATGAAGTTCAATAAGTTGAGTATCGCGAAGAACGCGTAGTAATAGTCAAGATGTGAGGCATTCAGGTTGTTTAGGATCCATCCTTTGTGATTCCCATGCTTCTTGGTGATATGAGAAACTGTCGAAAGCAAGAAGCTACTAATGAAATTCCCAATACCAAGACTAGTCATTGAATAAGAAGTTCCAAGACTTTTCATTCCTTCTGGTGCTTGATCATAAAAAAACTCTATCTTGGCTACTTCCAAGAATGCATCAGCTGTTCCCATAAGAATAAACTGAGGTAGCAAAATGAAAATAGATAACGGTACTTGTTTACCATTTTCGACTAGGCCATGGTCTTTCGCTACACTAAGCCTATGCTTCTCAACGAACGATGCAACTAACATGATCACAATATGGAAAGCCATTCCAATTCCCATTCTCTGAAGTATGTTGATACCTCTTGGATTATTTGTCAATCTTTTGGCGATTTTCATGAAGAAACGATCATAGAGCACAACGGAGACTAGCAATGATATGGTAACGAATGTACCTAGACTAGCCGGAGGGATGCTGAAATTACCAACGTCTCTCTTAAGGGTTGTGCCTTGCTTGACAAAAAGTGTGTTGATTTGAGCTATCATTGTGCTTGGAATGAATGTAGCAATCAAGATTGGTATCATCCTTAGCATTTGCTTTGTTTCTTCCACTTGAGTAACTGAACATAACATCCATGGATCAGTTGTATCTACTTTAACACAAGCTTTGTTCAGAAACCTGCAGCAAAATATTTTACATGATTATTGTGTCATCAAGAACAAAGAAATGCAAAATACTCTTCTTTTCTTTTATTTTCTTTCTTATCTTTTTTAGTGTGCATTTTCTTGTTATGTATGGGCTTAAAACCCCATATAATCTTTGGATACATAAACCAAAGAAGTAATCCATCATTTCAAATTTTTATGACACTTTCCATTTTGAAAAGTTCTACACAAAATTATTCCATACTGTTTCTTTACAAATTTTACAATTGTCAAAAATTTAACATTCATTAAACTATTCACGCTTTACTATGTATTTTCCTCAATCATCATTAATATATTATTTAAGTAAACTAATATCTTAAACTTTGTGCCTAATACTTTTATCACATAATCTGAAACATATGGAGTACTTGGTTATAGTAAGTGTGACTTCTGAAAAAAATGAAGTACCTTGTTTGTATAAAGTTCTTTTACTCTATTAGCATATATAATTAAATCATTTTACTACTAGGGGTCGTGGTGCAATAGATAGGATATCTCCATCATTATCAAAGATTTTAGGTTCGAACCCTGGCATGGGTTACACGGCATGAATCCGAATTAGTAGGACCAAAAAGAAAAAAAATCTTTTTCAAAATTATATACAAACCTCAAACTAGGAGTAGAGTCAATTCTGACTTTCCCATTCTTGGTGTATTCTCCCAAATCAAGTTCATACAACTCTTTTGGATCACTAGGAACTTGAACCTTCCATTTCCTTAATGCAGCTATAATGACTCTAGCCATCCTTGTAAATGGGCTTCCTCTGGGCTTTTTATGCCTATAAAAAGATGATCCAGCCAAGAATATCATTATTGATATAGCAAGGCCTAATGTTGGAAGCCCATATCCAAGGGACCAACCTACATTGTCTTGAATGTACACAAGCACACTGTTAGCAAATAGTGTCCCTAGGAAAATGCTGAACATCCACCAATTGAAAAATGAAAGTTTCTGTGCTTTTTCTTTGGGATGAAACTCGTCGAATTGGTCTGCGCCGATCGTCGATATGTTGGGCTTTGTGCCACCGGTGCCGATGGCTAAAGTGTAGAGTGCACCAAAGAAGACAGCTAGTTGAAGTGTGGATGCTTTCTTGCAGTCAGCTGCAGTTGGATTGGCACAAGGAGGAGGCTTTAGGCCATGGATTGATACTGCTAGTGTTAGTAAAGACATTCCCTGTTTAATGAAATTTGGTTAATCATGCTATAAATATACAGGTTACACTTGATATACCATAATAATAATCATTATAGGAAGATAATTACTTCGAAAGGCCAAACAAATTCCCTAACATACTTGGCATATTAGCATGCATTCAACGACTCTCATAATGTGTTTTCAGGTCAAAGAATAAAAATCAAGTACCTCCTAAAAAATACGTGATTTTGCCTTTCCAATCAATTAATATAGAAAGAATGCCTAGCGGTCTTTTTCATTGTAAGCTGGTACTTCTCTCAATTTTTTTATAATCGAGAAATTCTTGAATTCATCGAAACTTACCCTTTTATCTTTTTCCACTTAAATGTCAAATTTTTAACACCAATAAAGTGGTATTAATTTATATCTAATCTACACATCAGGCGATGCCCTCTTACTATTGAATCAAAATCATGGGGCTCGACTGGAGTGCAAAATCTAAGAGCATTATTGGAAACCAACCAAAACAAATTAGTAGTTATATTATATACCTTGTTGAATTAGCTGAGGTGTGAAAACTGTCCCGGATATTATAGTTACAAAAAATTATCTGTCTTAGCTAAAAATAATGCTGCTCAAGTCCCGGCTTGCCAACATTCTCTTGTTTAAGTAATTTGTTTGGACCAAGAAGAGAGGACTTTTTTTTGCTCCTCCCTTCCTTGCTTGCATCCTTTCCTCTCTTTCAACACGATGACATTTACCATTTTCATTACCCGCCTAAAGGCTTATTGATAGCTCTGACTAGTCTGATTTTCTTTATTGCTTACTTATCGTGAATCGATTAATATATAAAAGTAGACCCAATAATGTTCGATACTCCTATATTATGTTTCTCCTCATAAACACTTCTAAATTTTCAGTCAACATATTTATCATTTTTAGAATAAGACTTCAAAGTCCTAATAAGAAACAAACTAATGCAGATATATATCATGTTTACAACCAAGAAAATCCAAGTCAAACTGGGTTAAATTAAACTAATTTTCTAGATAAGAGCACCAGCTTTGAACGTAATTTATGAATACAACTTGCAGAAGAAAACAAACTATAAGAAAAATATCTGTTTCTAGTACCTACTGGAATATTCAAAGGTAAATTCCAAAAATAGATTCTCTAGAGTCAATAATGAACTGACCTGACAAATGCCAAGTACAAGAAATATTATAGTGCTCTATTACCTTTGTCGTGACTTCAACTTTTTGTTTTTTGTTTATATCTTTTTGGTAATCACGTCATATCTAATCTAGCAGACAAGGATCACGATATTTATCAAGTTGTCAAGTTACAAATAAATTATTTATGGCATTATCCTTACTTTTATTATTTTGATTAATACATGAGCATGACCATTCATCTTGGTCAATCTTTCATATTGATGACCTATAAGATGAGTATTTATCCAATTACTAGTACATCTTGGGTGGACCAGTCATGTACCAATTATTGGACATCAATTATTTAACCAACTCTTATTGGACATCAATTATTTAACCAACTCTTCGCTCAACGATCTCGCATGAAGGTAAGCAGAAGAATTGTGGACGAGCATCCGGAAGCAGTTCGTTGTTATCAACAGACCTCGAATGCAATAATTAAAAGTAGAACTTGTGGAGTGCAAGTAGAAGGGAAGGACCATAATAGATTACTATAGAAAACTAACCAAGCTATGGGAAGAAGTGGCAAAACTATGAACAGATTTCGACTTGCAATTGTGTGCAATTTGGGGATGATCTTGGAAACCAAAAGAGAAGAAAAAGTGCATCTTTTCCTCATGGGATTGGATGAGACAATGTATGGAACGGTGAGATCGAACATACTGGCCCAAGAACCGTTGTCATCATTAAACAAAGTCTATTCGAAGCTAGTGCAGGAAGAACGTGCGAGAGGACTCATACGAAAAAGGAAAGAACGGAGTGAAACCATGAGTTTTGTCGTGCAAGAAAGAAATTCATATCGTGATCAAGGAATTGGGTCGGGGTAAACATCAGAAGCATGACTCGGTTCAATTACGTGACTATGTTACAGAAATATTCCGGAAAGAAAGTCCATCAATAACTTCGCCTGATCCTCAGCAACCGTCAGATGCGCCTTATCCTTTAGCTCACTATATACCGTGTGATAATTTTTCTTTGTAACACCAAAGCTTTATTGCAGCAATTACCACAAGAATTGAACCAAAATCTTTCTCGAAGGCCATAAAAAAGGAATGGTGGAGAAAAGCCATGAAACAAGAAATTCAAGCATTAGAGGACAATGGCACATGGACATTGGAAATATTGCCGCCAGATAAAAAAGCACTCGGATGTAGATGGGTGTAAAAGATCAAATACAACTCGGACATCACAATTGAACGATATAAAGCTCGGTTGGTCATCTTCGATAATAAGCAGGAGGAAGGTATTGACTACAATGAAACGTTTGCTCCGGTAGCAAAGGTAGTGATCGTTCAGACTTTCTTGACAGTAGCGACCGCTCGAAATTGGGAATTCCATCAGATGGATGTTCATAACGCTTTCTTTCACGGTGAACTAGAGAAAGAAGTTTATATGAAATTACCACCGAGATTTTGTGTGTCTGGTCCGGAGTAAGTATGTCTACTCCGAAAATCTGTGTTGGTTTGTCAAATTATCAAGCGTCTTCATGAAGTATGGGTTCAAACAATCATACTCTAATTATTCTCTCTTCAAGATACACCGGGCAAGTATACAACTTAACGTATTAGTTTATGTGGATGACTTGATTATCTCTGAAAATGACCATAATGTCATTGCACTGTTCAAAGACTATCTCCAAACCTATTTTCACATAAAGAATTTGAGCCCCTTGAAGTATTTTCTAAGAGTTGAAGTTGCGCGCGGACCAACTGGGTTATTCCTTTATCAACGGACATATGCCTTAGATATAATCTATGAGTCTAGACTACAGGGAGCAAAATCGATTAATACTCCCGTGGAACAGAATCACAATTTGGCGTTGGCCAAAGGGGGCAATTTGGAAGATCCGAAATCATACCGACGTTTGGTCGGTAGATTGATGTACCTTAGTTTTACGTGACCAGAGTTGTCCTATTGTGTGCATGTTTTGTCTCAATTTATGCACCAACCGAAGGAAGCGCATTGGAGAGCCGCCCTCCAGGTGGTAAGATACTTGAAGAAGAATCCTGGGCAAGGAATTGTGTTAAGGTAGGATTGTGATCTCCGATTGTATGGGTGGTGTGATACGGACTGAGCTTGATGTCCTTTGACCCAAAAATCACTCACCGAATGGTTTATTTTTCTCGAAAATTCACCGGTATCATGGAAAACCAAGAAGCAGCACATTGTCTCTCGCTTGTCAGTAGAGGCGGAATACCGTTCAATGGCATGACGGTTTGTGAATTGAAATGGTTAAAGGAAATCCTATATAGCTTGGGCGTCGAACATAAATCTCCGGTTAAAATATATTGTGATAGTCAAGCAACATTGTATATTGCACGAAATTAGGTGTTTCACGAACGAACGAAACATATTGAAGTCGACTGTCATTATGTCAGGGACGCACTCCAATCTGGTATAATATTTCCGAGTTATGTGTAAACCAACGAATAATTTGTCCGAGTTTTTACAAAGGCTTTGGGCAAATCACAACATAAATATCTGATTGGCAAGTTGGGCATTCGAGATTCCCATGCTCCAATTTGGTGGGGGTATTGACGGATTGGAAACATAGTCTAACTCTAATAGTTTTATGGTAGAATCCTAGTATAAGTATAATTGATAAATTGTAATTATGATAGTTTTATTAGAATAGGGTTTCCTTGTTAAACTAGGGAAAAGAGAACTTTTACCTTTATATAAAGAAGTCATTATTATGAATAAAAGCAAAAAAAAATTCTCTCAATATTTTTCTTCTCTCTAAAATTTCATTCACTCTTAATTTTAACAGTATTGATGTAAAGCAAGTTGGATTAGCTATATTATGATCGATCCCTCATTATTCATAACTCGTTCCACTTAAACCCGTCTAATCGACCCAATGCAATATATGGTATATACATGCAAAATAAACATAAAAATTGTAAACTATAGATTTTTTTATTAGGTAGTATATGGTATATACATGAAAAATAAACATAAAAATTGTAAACTTTAGATTCTTTTTTATTAGGGAGTAACGTACCAAGAAATAAATGGCACAGGCAATCAAGAAAGTCCAATAACGGCCAAGAAAGGCGTCAGCAAAGTAGGCACCCAATATAGGAGTCATCCATATAGTGCCCACCCAATTTGTCACATTGTTTGAAGATTTTACTGTGCCTTGATGCAACTTCTCTGTTAAGTATATTACCAAGTTTGATGATATCCCATAATATGCCATACGTTCGAACACTTCATATACTGCATAAATCATTAAAAATTGCCAACAATAATAAGTCAACAAGCAAAAGTTTAAGTAAAATAAGGTACAACTATATATTTAATATAAAGGGGAGTCTTGGAGTAATGATAAAGTTATCTCTGTGTGATTTATAAGTCATGGGTTTGAACCGTAAAAACAGATGTATGTTTTCTACATCACACTCCAGGAGTGCCGCCCTTTTCGGACCCTAATAACGCGAGATATTTTGTGTACTGGATCGTCCTGAGTTTATATGAACCCGCAACTTATAAGTTGTATCCGTCGGGAAGGAAAAGGGTATAATTAATTTCATCCCCCAAAAACTGATGTGGAAAGTCAATGCATTTATTTTTTATGTGATTGGACATTCAAATCTTAATCTTTGATATAAATAAAATTTACATCTATAGAAAATTATGTATGTAACAAAATCCTATGTTCCTTTTAAGATAGTCCAAATTTTGAGTGCATTTTTTTTATTTAATATATATATTGGTCCCACAGTTACGTAGTACTCTTGATAAAATGCAACTACTCGACTTTTCAAAAAACTCTAGTGAAGAAGATCACGTCAACTAATCATAGGTGGAGTTATAGTTCTACCTATAAGTTCATAGGTTCGATAATTTTAATTCAATTTTATATTTATATTTTAAAATCTACTTAATAGAATTCAAAATTAATAAATTTAAAATTCTAACTTCACCCCACCAACCGATCTCCCAATCTTAACCTACCATATTAAATAATATTCATTGGCTAATAATCAGCTGATTCCTTTAAGGAAAATGAACCTAACATAATTATTTTACTAGATTTAATGTAAAGGTGGGATATTCTTTCTCATTGTGGGACATAGATTTTAATATAGTAACATGGGATATATGCATTATTGGAGCGTCACAACAACTCATAAGTCATAACACCCAAAACAAAAAAGAGAATTTTAAAACGTGTGTACATGTACTCTACCAAAATTTCTCTATAAAGGATCTCCAAAATCTCTTGAAAATTTACTAAATTATCCATTTGGAAGTATCAAAGAACATGTCCGAAGATGTTTTTATCTTTTCGTATATTTATATTTTACTTTTTGACTAGCTTTTCAGCCGGTTGATTCGATGTTGTTATCATTAGCTGTGAGTGAACCAATTATTACACGACCAATGACAAGTGAGGTACTAAGGTTTTTAAAAATGATGTTTTTCAAAGAATATAATCAAGCAAAATGGTATCTTTTAGTAAATATATTCTATTATTTCGTCCTTTTGAAATATCAAAAATCATCATTTAGTATTTTACATTCAGCATATATCTATATTTTTTAAAGGGATTTTATATTTTTTTCAAATCATCGTTTTTCTATTTTTTTTAAAATCATGTCGCTTTTATCGATAGTCTATACAAGAGTTTTTAAAGGGGTTTAATGAACTTATATAGTCCACTTGTTGGTAGATGGAGTAGCCAGAGGGACATGTGCAGGTGCGGAGCTATCCTTGTTCAAGAGAGTTAACTAACGCTTTTGGTTGAGGAATTAAATTGTGTAAGTATCTACACACATTATATGTCGAATCAACTTGATTTTTCCGTGTATTTACTTTATTAAATTTTTTATTCATTTAGTGGAAATCCTTATTACACTACGGGAAACATGTAATATTCGTTAAACAGAAAATTTATCCGTTTAAACCTTAAAATAGGTAGCAATATCCATTTTACTCTAGAAAAGAAAGATTGATCAAGTGATAAAGGTAAGTAGAGAAGAAATTTCCTGCAGTTTTATAAAGGGGCAGGGGAAGCTGAAGAAAGACACTAGACTTTTATGGTTCATGGAACTAGTTTTGGCATAACTAAACTTGTCCTCTTTGGGCTCGAAGAGTGTTTACATATCGCTCGGAAAATGCCTATTTTGTGTGCTTATAAGTGAGACTAGTTTAAAATGAAGCGTAAATATTCATATAATCGACTTCAACTTACTAAATGACACAATTTTGTTGTGTGCCATATATAGAAGTGTTTGGGTTGGGGGTTGGGGGTTGGGGGTTGGGTGTGGGGGGGGGGGAGATAAGGTAGCATACCAACAATGAAGGAACAAGCTTTCCATCCACCAGTCTTGGATGTAAGAATAGGATTGCCTTTGAGATCCACAGTTCCGTCTTTTGTGTATCCATCATCTTGCCCATTTTCATCCACATAAGAATTAGTTGCCATAATGATTGTGGAAAATAATGGATGACCCTTTTATTCAATTGTTGTGCTAAAACTTCAAAAAGTGCATTATTGAGAAATAATATGTTGTTTTGTTTCTCCTTGGCATAGAAAGTCTGTTTTCACTACTTCCTTTATATAGACCCCAGCTTCCCTGCCTTGAGTCATTCAAGAGTTTAAGTCGACATAGGATTCAGAATTTAAGTTTATTGGTGGAGTATAAGATTTTAGAAAAGGCATTTTCTTGAATTTTGAATGTATTTATAATTAATTTATACATATGTGTGACCATCTGATCTAAAAGCTTAAGCTGTTAGATATAACATACTTTTAATATTTGATTATATTATCAACACGCCCCCTCACGTGCTGACCTGATTTTTTTTTCATGGTCCAAGCACTTGGAAATTCTTTTTGAGAATGAGTGACGGTGAGGTTCGATCCCAGGACCTTTGGCCTGCTTTAATACCATATTGAAGTGTGTGATCATCTGATCTAAAAGCTTAAGCTGTTAGATAGAACATACTTTTAATATTTGATTATATTTTCAACAAAGTTAAAACTATTAAATTTTGCTGAACTCATAATTTAAGTCATATGCACTATCCATGCAAAAACATATTTACAAGATCGAGTTACTTATAAAGTAATTATAGACAAATCACAATAAGAATAATTATTAATAGAAATGGTAATTAACTAATCATATAAACAATCTTTGCATCTGGCAGTGCATATAACTTAAATCTGCTACTCAAATCATATGTTATTTTCTTTTTTGTTTCTATTAGGTGTTTGGTATTCGTTTTTGCGCCAGATTAATTCAAATTCGAGTATCTTAAGATTCATTAAAGAAGAAAACGCTTCCATAAAATTTTCAATGCTCATAGATTCTAATTAGAGACTTGTGATTGAAGGAGGAATATAATTCTATCCATTTCCCACCTCAACAGTTGATATGGTTACTTTTGTTGTACTAAACTTCACGGATTTTGTATCAAACATAATTAGTAGCATAAAATAAGATTAAAATTAAAGGTTGTCACTGTCTATTAGTAAATGCCAAGAATGGTCTTTGCAAGTTGAATATAATAAAGACTATCTGTTTCTCCTCTCCGCCATCCTTTACCCACTGTTTGGATGGTTGTTTCCATTGGTTCATTATTATTATTTTATTATTTTCTATGAAATTATGTTTGTTTTCATTGTTCTTAAAATTATGTTGTATGGTGTTGTAAATTTATTGTAATTTCATGATTAAATGACCATAAAAAAGCTCAATTTTTATAACCACAGATTTGATAGTTTTTGCATGGTTATGTATTTCATTTTCAATAATACCCTACCCCACCCACCCACCTCTATCACACCCAAACTCACCCAATCCCCCAGCCTCCTGCGACCCACCCTATCACCCACCCCACCACCACACCCCCTCCATCACACACAAACCCACCAACCCCCACCTCTACCACCCACCCCACCACAACCCCTCACCACGCCCACCACACAACCACCCACCCTCCATCACACCCAAATCCACCAACTCCCACTCTTACCACCCACCCTCACACTATCACCCACGACCCCACCACACACGACCCTCACCACCACCCCCACCACAACCACCCATCCCCACACTACCACTCATCCCTCCCCTCACGTCCCCTCACCACCACCCACCCCTCCACCACCCCCACCCATCACCTACTTATTCTTTAAAGTTCCCATTTTATGCTTTATCTTAATTTTATTAATATATAAAAATTAGTATGTAATTAAGAGTTAAGAGTATTTTAGTAAACTTACATGTTATTATACAGTACCTTATAGTCAAATCAAACAATAAAAATATCATTAAACCACAATAAATAATACAGTCTATCCAAACACTGTGTTCATTAAATACAGAACAGTATAATACAACATCATACTATACCACATCATACTGTACATTAACGAACCACAGGAAACAACCATCCAAACAAAGGATTAAAGAGAGATAGACCGAAAAGACAGAGAGAGAGAATAGAAAAGTACTATTTTATATCGGTTCGATTGGTAGCTGGTTAGGAGGTAAGTTATTCATATATTAAATCATGCATAAGTTATACTCACATTTGGTAGTTGGTTAAAAGGTAAGTTATTCATGTATAAAATTAATACGGTATTTGATTTACAATTTAGAGACCCGCATAACTAATACATGTATAAGTTACAAGGAAATTTATGTATTATTTTATATAGGGTAGAAGATGGAATAACTAATACATGAATAACTAAGCCCCGTATAATACATAAATTCCTCATAACTAATTTATGTATTACTAATACAAGCGTAATTCTAAATCAACTAGTGTAGTGCCATGTTGACCATCCACTCATTTTTTTACTTTAAAAGGGGCAGCCTAGTGCACTAAGCTCCCGTTATGCGCGGGGTCTGGAAAAGGGCCAGACCACAAGGATTTATTGTACACAGTCTTACCTTGTATTTCTACAAGAGGCTATTTTCACGGCTTAAACCGTGACCTCCAGGGCACATAGCAGCAAATTTACGAGTTACTCATTGTTTTACTTAGTTGAGGGAAATTTCATAATTTATGAAGTACGTACGTTCTCATTTCTTTTCCCACCTAAGATTCTAAATTCTGGTGACCTACTATTGATGAATTCCATATATAAAATTGTATTGAGGAAAAAGAGTTGAATCGACTTGGGTAAGTTTTGAACTCTAGAAATATTTATATAGATTAATTGAGTCAGTAAATTTCAGATATCAAATGATTAAACTAAAAAACCATAAAAGATCTGACTACGAAACGTTATGTTCATGGTCTATTCTTCTTATAAAATAATAGGAAACACTGGAGATTTTTTATAGAAGGCGGAGAATATCTATATAATCAAACGAAATTGATAATTTTAATACAGCTGATTAGAAAAAAGAAGTAATAAAAGAAGAACATTGTTGGTTTGACTTTAAGAAAGTGAAATCTAAATTAAATGCTACTTTGATTTTAGTTGTTGCAGTAAACAACCACCAAGAACGGAAATCGAACCTAGCTAATATAAAGATAATTAGTAACTTTGATAGATATTAGTGTTTGATTTGACTAAAATACTAAACTAAAGATCGAATTCTTTTTGTAAGCTAAGAAAATCTGATCACCTATATAAGGAGATGATCTCCATTGTTGAACATTGGAAGAAGGAAAGGATAGGAATAATTCTAGAGAGAAGAAAACTGTTTCATTGATCTGAAAATATCTAAAATTGATATCAACTACTTGAGATATCACTATATATACATGTATATCACATCTGTATACAATTGTACAAAATCATCTCCCACGATTGCTTCTTAGCTGATCAACTAACTTTTGCAACTAACTAACAAATATGTTATAACTAACTATAATTTTGTTACACTTAACTACTCTACTTAGTAAGGTAGTCATTCAGAATTAGCATACTCCCCTCAAGCTGGAGACTGATAGATATCTAGCAAGCCTAGCTTAGAAAGCAATGTGTGATGTTGTGCAGTCCCTGCGTTCATTTGAGGCGGTCTGTCCTCTCACTTAAATAGGTGATCTCCTACAAGGTATCCTGCTATACCCCACTTCACAAGTGTTAGGAATTATTAAAAGTTTCTCCAACCTTAACCTCAACCGTTTGAGGATCGTTAAAGGTTTGGAAGCTTAACCTTTACCCACCATGCAGGTAGCACTTTAATGTCTATCGCGGAAACAGCTTTGGATTCATGTTTTCCTACAGAAATCATCATCCGAGGTGCTCTTGCTTCCACCGAAGTGCTCAACTGAACCTTTTTACAGCTTAGTTTTTCCATTGAACCACATTCTTGGGATCTCCAATCAGTATGGTTGGGTTACCACTGCAAAGGTTCGTATTGTTTGGGTTTTAAGCTCATTCCCCTAAACAGGCAGAACACTTGATCTCCGGATAGTCCCTTAGTTAGTAAACAAGAAAGTGACACCCGTGATGATCAACTGTCATACGGTCTTATGTCTCCGACAGATCCTGACAGATATGTCCAGACGCCGTCATCCGTGTCCTTCCTGAAGCCGACCGGCTAGCCACAATGTATAACTGCTGAAGGCACGGGATTCTCCCAATAAGGGACGTCCTCTAAGGAGTCATGAAGTTACTCAACTTCTTTCATGCTTTGTATAAAGCGATAAACTCAGATTCCATCATGAATCGGCCGATGCAAGTTTGCTTAGAGGATTTGCCAAGACCCACCATACACATTTACTTGTGGCTTTGGTCTTCTTCATATCTGATGTCCAGTTTGCATCACTATGTTCTCCCAGAACTGCTGGACATCCAGAATAGTATAATACGTAGATAAGCGAATATTTCAGATATCATCATATCTGACTTAACGTCTTCTATTGAACATTTATTAAAATCATCAGTTAACCTTAGTTCAACTAATCTGCTTTGTAGGCCGATACCAGGTCGGTTGTAGTTTGTAACATACATTGAACTACATGTGACCTGCGCATAGCGCTCCTTGTATATGGGTGCACCATGATTTCAATCAGTTATATGATTCATATCCATTGGTGATTTCAACGAGACTGTCAACTATCTCACAACTGAGTTTGGAGTTAGACCAGTCCGTTAGATGTCTTAGAAGTCCAATTCCTAAGATGTCATATGTGATACCCATATCTTTCATATCGAGATTTTATTTCAATATGACTTCCATTCTCAGACTGTTGGTTTTTCAACTGTTGGCTTTCTAACTTCAGAGTCAATATTTCTGTGGTCAGATTCATTGTTTCTGTTTTATCTTAAACTTCCAGGACCAAAATGTAAATATTTCAGGGACCAAAATGAAAGTTCAGGAAGAAGCCCAACGGTCCAGCAAACCAACTCTGATACTCATCTTCCAACTCTACGATTAGGAAGGTTGTTTCAACATCCATGCTATGCAAGACTGCAATGGCCCGGGATGTTAAGTTACTCACAGGGAAGCACATGTATAAGTAGCCGAGGCCTTATACTCGTCAATAGATCCATCTACTTGGTACTCGCTTTTACAACCCAAAGGTTCTACTTGGTACTCACTTTTACAACCCAAAGGTCCAGAAACTTTAAGGACCAAACTGTACTTATTAAGTAATTTGGGGATCCAAATAAATAATATCAGAAAGTCCCATGACCCACGACCCGAGACCCGAGCCCGGACTGGATGGCCCTGCGACGACGGTGCGCGTGTGGGCTTAGCCTTGAACCCAAGAACATCTAGGTCCTCCCTCCTTTAAACACATGGGTTACCCCTTGAGGTCCCAAACCCTTAACCAATTTAGAGACTTATAAAGAGAGCAATTCTTCTTTTTTCCCACCGATGTGCTAGATTTGTCCCACACCATATTTCCATGCCTAAAACACCTTACTTCGTGGACCAATATCTCTTTCATTTCTTAACGAAATTTGACGATTCTTGGCCCTACGGTCATCTACTCACTTAGTAGATTATGCACGTGTGAAGAGACAAAGCCTCCAACATGCGAAATCCTAGTGTTTAATTCATTAAATATGGGTGGACGCACCTCCCCACCAAAGGCAAATTTCCAACAAATCTAAATTTGGTCGTTGTTGCTACTGTTAGTTTTGCAAGGAGGGAGGTGGGGATCGGGACGGGGTCGGGGCGGGGCCGGTCTGGGGCAGGTCGAAGCGGGACGGGCCCGGGCGGGACGGGCCCGGGCGGGACGAGCCCAGGTCCCGTCCCGGTTTCGAATCCTGACACCATAAATTTTGTTTTTTAGGGGGATCCCCTACCAACAACAAGAAAAAATTAGTAATAGAGAACGACTTCATTTTAAATTTCGCCAAATTCCATCAATTATCTATGAATATATTAATTTTTTTTACAATATGCCAAAATATTTTCTTTTGGCACGCTATTTTGCCTTTTTTGTTACCATATGAAAATGTGAAAATGACTTGCTTCACTTATTAAAACATTTTCCTTACGACTATCGTATAGATATTATTACTAATCTTTAATAGAGTACTCAAAATTTCAGCAAATGTATCAGTGATTTGCTAATATTATTGACTATCATTATTAATATTAATATATATTTTTTCTGGTAATAATTTTACTCAACAACTTAACTGTTAAAGATATATTGTGTATATTTAACATTAACACCTAAAAGTGTTTATCCTGAAAAATATTCTATGAAAAATTTCGTAGTACTATACACACTCAAACCAAAAAAAAAAAAGGAACTGAAAAGGAAATTGGACAAAGAAAATATTTTTTAAAAAAAGAATAGTTGTAAAGGATTCAACGACCAATAGGTCCAAAATGGCACACTGGGCAACAACTGGAAACAGACTCTTATTGACTATCTGAATTGAAAATAGTAAGATAGAAAAATAGTACCCTATGCCTTAATTAAGCTAGTGTTTAACTGTCAAAATTTTCTTCCTTTCAGAAACATTTTTTTTTTTGAAAAACAATTTACAAATTGAAATGCATGATATATTATTTTCTTACATGAGATTTTTTTTTCCACCTGGTGTCAGGTACTCACATTGTAGCCGATTATATCCAAATTCGTGTCGAGTATAGTCCATTTCTGAAAAAAGCGCTCCTACTAAGAATTTTTTCATACTCAGACAGTCAGACTTCTTACAAAAGTTGATTACTAGAGTATGTATTATACAAATCCTATATTTTTTGTGTCATTTAAGATGTTAAAGGCGAGTCATTTTCGTGCTACTGACAGTATGATAGTACCCCTTGATGGAGTGACCATATTTTTTACTTTGGATATTTGTCTATTGTAATATCTTATTTATGCCAACCGTAGTCCAACTCCAATTGAGACTGTTTTTATAGTAGAGCCTTGACATTTGATGCAATAGACTTTATTTCAGTTTGAACTCCAATAGTCTTATCCATATTAAATTTCTGTTTGAACTCCAATAGTCCTATCCATATTATTAAAGTCATGTACTTGTCTCTATCCCAATTTATATGATACAGTTTAGATTGTGAAAGATAACGTACTATTTTATACGGTAGTATCATTACTTTATATTATTGCTCCTTGTCAGTGTTAAACCAGCATAATATAAAAAAATCGTACTAGGAGCGGGTTCAATTGAACTTGTCATTTTTTATTTAAAAGAATAACCTATGATTTTCACTTCTCATTCTAAATTAACAAGATACAGCGGGCATATAAAAGAAGCATATTTGCATTAGTCTGTAGAACTGAAAAGCTAAAGGGTTCAGATTCTATCATTCTACTAATTATTAGAGGACCCAAAAGTGGGCGCGGGGGGGGGGGGGGAAGAGAGTACAAAAATGATTCTAGCTAAATTAGCTTTCACATTAGTCTTTTGAAAAAGTTAGTATAGTCAATGCCTCAATGAATATGACATTGTCATTCTTTCCATTTGAATATTATAGTCTATCACAAGTCACTCTCACTCCTTTTCTATTGACTTACCTTTCCAACCTTCTAGATAATCTGCAAAAACATATGTAAAAAACTATAAGTCAATGCTCAGCCTCCAAAATAAGAATTTTCTTCTCTTAGGGGTAGGTAGGGTTGGCCCGTGGGCAGGGTTCGGGGCGGGGCCGGTCCCGGCGGGACGGGACCGGACGGAACTGGGAAGGTCGGGACCGGTCCTCCGGCGGGCCGGGACTGGCGGGACAGGCCGATGTCCCGTCCCGTTGAAAAAGGGGACCGGTCTCGGCGGGGCTGGGCGGGGTCGGGTCGAGATCGGGATTTTCGTTATTTATTATTTATTTATTTATTTTTGGCACTTAATTTTAAAAAAGAATATATATAAACACTTCAATAATTGAACAAGATAGTGTAATAAAAATATATCAATCCTGTTTTTGTGCCTCTTATATTATTTAATAGAAATATAATTTTTTTGTAATACAATTTCAAAATTGCAATTTTGTGGTGTTGTTCAAAAGTTGCAAATCACATAGTAAAATTACAATTAAAAAAATTACATATTTATAAACACATTTTCTAATTTCTTCACAAAGTCTTGTGGCTCTTCGGTTGGAATTGGAATTTGTTGGTCAAATTGATCGACATCGCTTCCAGTTCCGTCAGACAAGATTTCATTGTAGTTTAAATTGTCTTCTTCGTTGATCTCTGGTTGACCGCACCTTCTACGCTCCGCTCGTATCCAACTTTGAATAAAACTGCAATCTCCAAGCTGTCTCCCGCTAATGAGTGTATGTGCTCTCCTATTTGAAATCTTCCGACAGAAAAAGTGTTTTCAGACGCTGTTGATGACACTTGAATGTTCAACACATCTCGGATCATCTTTGCTAGTGTCGAAAATGTCTTCTCATTTTTCCTCCAGTATTTAAGCAAGTCTTCACGTCCTTCTTCATTGAGAACTGTTTGGTACGGAATACCACCCTGCAAAACAAAAATATCAAACTCGCTAACTTAATTAACAGTGGAACAACTAAACATTTTATTTCTAAGGCTTTCAATACTAGCCGCAGAAACATTATGTCTTTTATGGTATAGAAGCCGGTTGGTTGCTAGCACATTCTTGTTGGTAATGCGTATATACTTTTTTGCATTCATCGTGTATGCTATACAAAACTTCTTCTTTAGTTGATTCCTTAAGTGGTTGTTCATTTGGATTTTTTGGAGTTTGAGGTGGAAGTACTGCTATACAATCATAAATAGTTTCAATAAGTGTTTTACAACCGTCTATTTTAATAGTTGGATTTAATACATCACCAATAATATAAATAGTGGGATTACCACCTAAATCTTAGCAAGTTTTATTTATTCTTTTTTCCTTATAATTTATCTGATTACCAAACAAAATTAATTTTAAAAAATTATCTTTATTATAGGTAGGGTGCTCCTAAATGGCACAACTTGAGTTGGCACAATACGTGTACAAGTCCATTTTAGCCTTACTGAAAAATGGCTCCATAGTTGATATTTTCCTTCAAATCTTTTTTCTCCAAGACAAAACAATTATTACACTTAGCATGCTTAATCTTTTTATTCTTCCAACACCTAGAGATCATAAATTGATATTTTATAAATATTTTTTATTTTTTTGTTTAATTTTTTTTATACATATAGGCATACACCTAATTTAGTTATATAGTCAATCTATTTATACGGTCTACAATACTCTACATATTAATGTACACTATAAATATCTTATAAATAATATAATAAAAATTAAATTAAATACAAAACTTGCCTACTTCTTGATGAAAATTCATTTATTTTATAAGAAAAAATGATTGAATTAAATCAAAACTTAGTAAAAACTTTTACTCAATATTTAAATTAAAGTCAATCATGGCATTGACTACTTGTTACATTGACTTTTATTTTGAATTATTTGAATTAAATCAAAAGGTTCTAATTGTTGCTCAATCATATATAATACTTAGCTAAATTGAAGTAAATCAATGTTTCAATTAAAATCAATCATAGTGTTGACTATTGTTACATCACCTATATTTTTTAAAATTTATTGAATTAGATTTAAACATGCTTATTATTACTCAATCATATCTAATATGTAGCTAAATTGAGACAATTCAATATTACAATTAAAATCATTCATAGTGTTGACTGCTTTTTAAAATATATTATTGTATTTTGAATTGATTGAATTGAATCAAAATTTAGCAAATATTTTACCCAATCCTATATAATACTTAGTGAAATTTAAGGAATTTAATGCTGAATTAAAATTAATCATAGTGTTGACTACTTGTTATGTCTACTATTTTCGTTTGAATTGATATATTAGATCTAAACTTGCTAACTATTACTCAATCATATCTAATACTTAGCTAATTGAGACAATTATATGTTTAATTAAAGTCAATCATAATATTGACTACTTGTTACATCTACTTATTTTAAAATTAATTGAATTAAATTAAAATTTATTAATTATTACTCAATTCTATATAATACTTGGTTAAATTGAAGCAATTCAATGTTTCAATTAAAGTCAATCATAGTGTTGTCTACTTGTTATATTCACTGCTTTTATTTTATTTTAAAATTAGATCTAAACTTACTAATCGCTACTCAACTTTATCTAATACTTAGTTAAATTGAGATAATTTAATATTTCACTTAAAATCTACCATAGTGTCGACTACTTTTTACATATATCTTATTTTGAATTGAATAAAAAATTAGCAAACATTTTACTTAGCTAAATTGAAGGAATTTAATGTTTCAATTAAAGTCAACTATAGTGTTAACTACTTGTTAAATCCACTATTTTTGTTTAAATTGATTGAATTAGATATAAACTTGTTAATTGTTACTCAATTTTATCTAATACATAGCTAATTAAGATAATTCAATGTTTCAATTAAAATCAACCATAATATTTGCTACTTGTTACATCTACTATTTTTTTAATAAATTGATTGAATTAAATCAAAAGTTACTAATTGTCAATCAATCCTATATAATACTTAGCTAAATTGAAGCAATTCAATGTTTCAATTAAAGACAATCATAGTGTTGACTACTTGTTATTCACATTTTTTTTTAAATTGATTGAATTAACTCTAAACTTACTAATTGCTACTCAACTCTGTTTAGTACTTAGTTAAATTGAGATAATTAAATATTAAAATCGATCATAGCCTCGACTTTTTCACATATATTTTATTTTGAATTGAATCAAAACTTACCAAACATTTTACTCTATAATTACATTAATACTTAGCTAAATTGAACGAATCCAATGTTTCAATCAAAGTCAACCATATTGTTGACTACTTGTTACATCTACTATTTTTGTTTGAAGTGATTGAATTAGATCTAAACTTGATAATTGTTACTCAATTCTATCTAACACCTAGCTAATTGAGATAACTCAATGTTTCAATTAAAATCAATTATAGTATTGACTACTTGTTACATCTATTTTTAAATTTATAAAAAATTGGTTGAATAAATCAAAAGTTGCTAATTGTTACTCAATCATATATAATACTTAGCTAAATTTAAGAAATTCAATGTTTAATTAAAGGCAATCATACTGTTGACTACTTATTACATCCACTATTAAAAAAAAAGTTGATTGAATTAGATCTAACTTTCTAATTGTTACCAATTCTATCTAATACGTAGCTAAATTGAGATAATTCAATATTTCTATTGAAGTAAACGATAGTGTTTAGTACTTGTTACATCCACATTTTTTAATTGATGAAATTGAATTAATAGTTATCAATTTGTTTTACTCAATCTTATATAATATTTAGTTAAATTGAACTATTTTGATATTTCAATTAAACTCAACCATAATGTTGAATTGTTACATCCACTATTTTTAAAAATTGGTTGACTGAAATTAAAATTTATTAATTGTTACTCAATTATATATATTATTTAGCTAAATTGAGTTAATTTAATGTTCAATTAAAGTCAATCATAAAGGAAAAAATGAAAAAAAAAAAAGATGAAGAGAAAAGAGTATAAATGAATTTTGGTTATCAATGTTAAATGTGAACTCTTTTTCATCATAATCTTAAAAAAACCCCACAAAAAGAAATAAAAGAAAAATATAATCTCCTCTTGTCTTTAGTTTTATGACATTAAAACATATGTGATGATCAATGAAAAAATGAAGAATTTACATACATGTTAGTATGTACTTTTATAAATCTTTGTTAATAATTTTATTTCTATTTTTATTAGAATATTTTTTATGTAAACACATATATTGCCTTATATCTAAGAATACAGAGGTATATAGAGCCGAGGAATTGGAAGAAGATATGCTTTCCAATGAAGACATTTTTGATTATTTTTTTTTTGAAAAATAAGCATGCAAAAAATTGTCTAATAAAAGAAAAATAATAATAATAGTAATTATATTAAGGAGAGAGAGAATAAAAATCAATACATTGGAAAGAAAAATAATAACTACCTTGAAGAGAGAGAGATTGAAATTTGAATTTTCATCTCTTCTTTTTTCATAAAAGGGTACTTTTGATATAGAAAAAGTAGTAAGTGACTATTATGTCCTCAAAAGTCATGTGAAATTACTTTAATGCCTCTATTTGTGCTAAGTTGGGACAAAAGTGGTTGTGCCAAATATAATTATCCTTATAGTTATATATAACGTATCAAAAAAATTATTAAAATATTTCAACCAAATTTCTTATGGTTTAAATCAGTCCAATTTTAATAAGCAAAATTTGTGCAAAAAATAAATTGAGTTAATACATAAATTTCCTGACAAATTGAACGAATCCTAATTACATAGGCTAGTTTTATCACCCGGAAAGCCCCCAGGGGCACATGCGAGTTGGTAAGAGGCAAGGTGATTGGGGTACAACCACTCTGACGTTGCGGGTTCGAATCCGTGTGGTGACAGTCTTTGCTGAAATATTGCAAAGGCTGTTGCTGGGTTCATGTCCCGTTGGTCCTCTCCCTTGCAGGGCTGTCACTCGCTCATATCCCTCGATTTACATCTCACATGGCCAAGGGGCCTCTGATATAGGTGGGGGGTTTCGACTTCGGGACTTTTCCCTTCACAAAGTATTATCACCCGGAAAAAGTAGGGGGGCCTCAGAATTAATGTAGGACAAAACTATGAGTTAGAGAAGTCAACTGATGAGCTGCTTGTTTGAAATCTCAAGCCACGCTTAATACAGCTCTCATTAAGGCTGCAATCAAATGCAGTGTGAAGGTAGACTTTTCTTTCATGTCGCAGATGAATTCCTACAACAATCTCTTTCGATTAGAATAATAAATGGATTCATAATTAAATATATATAATTATTTATTAGATTACTTAATATATATATACAGAATGTATGGCTCTTAAGACACTAGCGTTAACTAGATGTGTTATCTTTTGGAACTCAAATTATTATCAAAAATTTTAATGTAATAATTATGCTGTCAAATCTAATATATTTATAACGAGTAAATTTAGTCATTTTAAAATTTAAAACATAACCTGATTAATTAGAAAACAAAGGCATATTCTATGCATAGGCGCGAGCAAGCTATATGGCAGAAAGGGGTTCAAGTGAATCCTCTTGGTCAGAAAATATCTTAAGTATAAGTTAAAATTTTATTTTATTTTTATATAAATAAAGTTGAGTTCCTTTAGCATCAGGGTAGCCAAATGGGTAAAATGCTAAGTTGTCAGTTATAGTTATTAATTTCCTTAGTGAAAATTCTATCTCACCTTTTGACTCGGTGTATTTAGATGCATATGCCAATGCAGTACATCTCCATAGGTATGAAAATAGGCGATTGCAAGGTCTATAGAGGGTCAGAGATACTATGAAGATGGGAAGAAGGATTGTGATGCACCTAACGGATGGCGGGCTGATGAGCGTGGGTCAAGCAGGACTTTCAGACTTCTAGGCTTACAAGCTTATATAGATAAGGTGCACATGACACTTTGGGTGAATTCCACATGAAATGGGAGACGAAAATGAAAAGTTTTACAAGTACATAATTCAAGTTCACATAGTATGCACACGCTTTTGGTAACTCTCTGGAGCAGTAGTCTATTCTTTTCTTACGTAATTTTTACACATACAATTTTTTTTAAAAACGGATTAAGGAATTGATGTCTATTTTTACATTAAAAGTAGACGCTTTGTCTATGCTCTGATCCCTCTTTGTCTTCGGATGGTGGGAGCAATTTCAATGGCAGAAAAGGTTACTTTTATTGATAATTGATTCCAGAAGGAAAAAAATCCATATGTTTGTATCAATCACGGAGGAAATTAGACTTCAATCAGTCAAGGAAATGAAAATTAGTAAAGTATTGGAGCTTTGAAATTGGAAAGGAGGTGATCTCTCGAATAGTATTTAGCTTATATTTCAGTTATTTTTCATAATCTTTTTTTAGCTGAGCGATATGTATTTCTACAATGTTCGTAATTTTATTATAAAACGTGACTAAATGATCCAATTTCCATTGAGCCTGGTGACTGTCAATTCGGAATGACAAAAATTTGGAAAATGTTCAGTATCCAAATTAATTATGTCCTCTTCATCTTGTCTTTTATTACATGATAATTGTCAACTATCATATGCTAATGAATTTCATATTCAAGTCCAGAGAAAGATGATAGTAACCACCATGATAACAATAGTGAAAGCAAGTCCAATGACGTTATTATCCCGTATACATGACACATAAAAATTTAATTGACCTTTGTTTTTTAGAAATGTTGAATAACTTGTTCGAAAAACTTTTTTGAATTTTTCAACAAAAAATAAAATAAAAAATTAACCAAACACATGAGAGAAGTGCTCATAACTTTTTCTCCTAACTTTCAGCAATTAAATATACCCTTGAGACAACCTTTTGGAAACGGATTCTCAAGGCTTACATTAGTGTTTTAAACACACAAGTTTTATAGTCTGTTTGGCCAAATTTTTAGGAGGTCAAAAATATTTTTTTTCCCCGAAAAAGTGCTTATTCTAAAAAGATGATGTATTTGACTAAACTTTCGAGAGAAAATAAGTGATTCTGAAGAGTAGCAGTGTTTAAATTTTCATAAGCTAAAAAAAGTAATTTCTTCTCAAAAACACTTTTTTGAAAAGCGCTTATGAGAAAATACACTTAGAAGCACTTTTAAAACATTGGTCAAACATCAATTGTTGTTCATAAGTATTTTTTAAATTAATTGATCAAACGCAAACTGCTTCTCACCAAAAACATATTTTTTAAAATGTACTTTTCGAAATAATCAGATTTTTAAAGCTTGGCCAAACAAGTTGTTAGTGTTTAATGGAGGGTAAAGTCTAGTTGCTCAATTTCTTTTGACTTTCCATCCGATGTTTGATACTCGCATGTTTCGACTAATTCAGAATGTCGCCGCGTAATGCCCAATTAATGCGGAAGCAAGCACTAACAAGATTCTTTTTATACATAGGGCTCGGATATGAAATCTCTGATTAAGGATAAAAAAATCTTATTCATCTCATCATATTCTTTATTAGTAAATTGCTAAATTTCGAATAGTACCTAAGAATTAAAACTTTGATTCTTTTTCGTATAGTTTAATTTAACGAATTCTTGCTCCGGATAAACTCTGTTTTTAGTTATGGAAGTGTAGGTACTTACTGATAACGTCCAAATCAACTCCTCAAAGAGAAAGTGTACACAATCGTATGCAATATAATTTACCCAATTATGAGTCGAGGTCGAATCCCACATGGAACAATATACTAGGTGATCAAGCAAGTAAGGTATGTTCACTTTCTAGCCTAAGCCAAACACTTGATAATATTTTGATTTTGAGAAAATTACAACTAATGCGAAAATGTAAACGAACCTAGAAAGCAAGTAAAATGATCAATGACCACAAGTATGGATACAAGGGAAATTACTTTCTAGCAACAATCAATGTATTTTATGATTTTACAACTAAGAGCGGGTTTATGTTAATAGATAATGATTTCTAAAATCTCATTGAAAGTCTTCCAACAAAATCAATAAATTTCACTCTAAGCTTTTCCAAGCCTTAGAGTGTGACCTTAAGCACAACTAATTGAATCTCAAGTTAATTATTTTATTCCTAGCTCAAGTTATTAGATGAGGTTTAAAGCCCAAAATCCTTGTTAATTAATCTTTCTCGACCTCAAATTTCCTCATCCGAGCTCAAATCGAAGTAAATGAGTGAGTCCTAGTGTTAGCTAATTCCTTAAAAAACATTTAAGAACAAGATTAATTAAAGAAACAAAGACCCACTTCATTAGAAATAAAAATCATTCAACACATAAGCAAACACAAGAGATTTAATCCAACACTTGATAATGGATGATCTCATAAACAAGATTGAAGTGAAAGAATAAAATACTACACACTTAGATATTCAATACATTACAATGAACTGAAGAAAGGGTTAATAGTTTGCTCATTAAAGTGCTCCAATCTTCTCTTCCAAGATGTGAGTTGATGAAACCCTCGCTCTCCAAGTTTGTATGAATGTCCAAAGATAGTGAGAAATTTCCCCCTAAGTCTTGTTTTTGTAGATTCTCAATTTTCCTACTCCAAAATGACGAAAATAACCCCATATTTACAGATTTGCAGATCTTCCATTCTTTGCATATCTAACCGTTTTCCTCATTTTAGCTCCTTTTTGCCTCGTTTTCACTCGATTTCTTCCTTATCACTTCTATATCATATAAAACCTATAAAATGAAAGTAAATGACATTAATGCACTATTTTATTAATCTATCATAGCAAAAATCTAAGATTAAAGAAGAGATAAGTTGGTAAATTACCAACTTTCCAAACCCCAAAACTTAAACTATTGCTTGTTCTCAAGCAAATCAAAATATACAATCTTCTTCTAAGGACTAAATAATGCACCACCATCACACCAAGTCTATAAAAAAATCCACTTTAAGCAAAAAGACATGACTTTGATTGATACCAACAATTAATCCAAAGCATATGAATCACAAGGTTCTCAAACCACAAACTAATCAAAGTAATCAACCAAGTCATAACACTTGAGCTTCAAAATTTGTCTTCTTGTCACAAAACAACTTTCTTTTGTACATTCTTTTCAATTGGAAAATGGAACGCATTAACAACTCAAACTTCCATGTGCCCTCACAATCAAGAGAAAATCCCCCACTTACAAAATGCAATTCAAAACACAAATGGGATATCAAATGGAAAGAATTAACACTCTCACAAAGATATTCAAATGCACACAAGTATTACCATACGCCTGCACTTCATGTAGTTCTCCACTAATGTAGACACTTGGATCAAAATCAATTAGGACTTAAAGGGTTTAAATATGGATTTTGGTTAAGGTAAGGTATAATTATGGAAATAGTGACTCAAAACCTCTCTAAACACTACAATTTGCAACAATCAAAGCACACTTCCTTTCAAAACTTTTCCACCCTTTTCTTTATTTTTCATTGCACCACCTAGTCCTCCCTTTATTCACGACTTTTATTCTTCCTTCACCTTTTTCATTCTGTTGTTAATTTTCAGGCCAACAAGGAAGGTTTCCTTCTTCTTTTTTTACTCTCTTTCCCAATTTTTTTTAATATCATTTCACCTTTTAAGCAACTTCCACATCACAACTTATCCAACCATCGCCCCCAAACTTAGGCTTTTAGCATATGTTTACACTTTCAAAGCACTTAGGAGGTAGGATGCCAAAAGATAGATCAATAAAGAACAAAAGGTTAAAGTTTATAATATGGTTGCTAAAGAAAAGGTTAATGGCTCAAAAGGGGTTGACTAGGGAAAATATGCAAGGGTAGAAAATTTAAGGTACAAAAACGATCCAAGGAAGGCCTAACATCATTTTTCAAACCAAGTGTAGTCTAGGATTTCGCCTTGAAACACATTCCGGGCAAGTTCTAGACCACAAGATATGCAAAAGAACTCACAAATAAACCTCACCACACATGGCACATGAAAACTCAAGTAGAATATGTATCCAAGATCCAATTTAAACAAATGAACTCAAAAAGTCACTCATAGCCTAAAGAGACTAATTAGTGAACATAAAAGCCAAAAATCGAGTCTAAAGGTAACAACAAGAATCATCACATTTATATTTTTTCTTCTTTTTTTTAAAAATAAAAAATAATAATATGCCAAAGTTTAAATTGTGTTGGTACCAAGCAAGCCAAAAATTGACCAAGGGACAAAAAATCACACCCCAACACCATTTTTACTCCTAAACTACCTAAAACTCACTTCTACACCTAACCTACAAGGCTTATTTCCCTTAAGAAAGTTCCCAACTATCAATCATAGGGACAATCCGACTCAAAACTATCTAAAATCACCGGGTTCAAAAGAAAATTAGCAAAAGAACCACGGCAAAGAAAAGCCAAGAATATTGCTAATACACGATAAAACATGGGCACACACAAACAAATAAAAATTAAAAAAAACACTAGCATATCATACTAATATAAGAGAATCACATAAAAAAAAATACCAAAATAAACTCAATCTACCAAATTATCATCCATCATATCACATATCACCCCATCACATGAATATCTATCAAAATAAAGCCTCCCCCAACTTAAAATGTTGCATTGTCCCTAATGCAACTAAACATAAGAGCGAAGTAAGAGGGACTCCCTGAAAAGATGTGTCACTGAGATAGAACATACGAGCGAAAACTTGTTCCCCTCATCCTTGAGTTGTCCGATATTTCCATGTTCAGGCTCCTCTGCAATCTGGTGTTTTGAACAAGCAAAAAGAGTAACTCCAAACACATCAAACTCCAATTTTATTTGCATTTAATATGGCACCAATATAAAAGAATTGTCTTCTCAAGCATATTTCCATTTCAGACAAAACATTAACATCCAAGTAAGTTAAGACATCCATCACAAGCCTATTTCAATCCAACTTCCCTAAAAAAAAAAACATTTCAACAATGGATTTTCTTTTTAAGACCAAAAATCAAATTTTCCAGTTCACAGGACAGAGTTTTAACACCACAACTATCACAGATAAGCAAGCAACAATTCCTCCATTTAGCAGTGTAAAGCAGCAGCTTGTAACAAAAACATTCAGCCTCAAAAAAAGAAAATATCGACTCTAAATGCAGAAAAACAGAGAATGTTGCAGATTGTACTTTGAAGGATCATTTTTTTAGCACTATATTTGAACTGCAACATAATAGAAAAAACAAAATCCAATAGCATACCCAATTTAGTTGCAATTCTACTATAGTTTGATGCCAAAGGATTGCTTAACTTAGGTGCAGATAATTTCAACTCAAGCGATCTGATCAAGTAATCCGCAACCTACTTGCCTACCCAAAACTTTCTCAAAATCGACTCCTAATATAGCTCGGCTACTCAGACTTCACGGGCGAATTAATTTTTCTCTCAGACAATTTGTCGAGCACGTTGTGAGCATAACTTTAACCAAGCTCTTTGTCACATTTAGAAGATTGAATTACCCTCCCAAAAACGTGGGAATTATAGTTCAACAGTCTAACCCAGCAGAAGATACCAATTCATGAGGCAATTTCGAATTCAAAATCAAAATCAAATACAATTCTACCCTATACTATGAGAAAATTACCTATAAGCCTTGTGACTAGCATACCACTACATAATACATATTCAGTGCATATCCTATCCAAATGCCCAAGTAGAGTGTGCTAATCCCGTATGATTTCAACTCCTATCACTGCTAACATTTTTTTTCCCACTGTTTTGTAAGCTGCTACAAACTCCTAACATGTCCAAAATAATTCCAAAAATTGTGAAACTTGGTAGATTAATCAAAAATAACAAAATAAAATTATCTAAAAATTAAAATCACAAAATTGAACTAAAAATTAAAGAAATATGAGTTGCCTCCCATAGCGCGCCACATTTAACGTCGTGGCACGACGTGTGTCAACTTTACCACTTTCCTCTCCGTTTGGAGGATATGAATTTTCGCTCCATCTTTGAATCAAGATTACGATGACGCTCATAGGGCGGTGTTAGACAAGCAAAGAGGCCAACTCTCAAGTGTCGCGTCTTGCATTTTTTGGCACTTAAGTGAGGCATGCCATTTTGTCTTCTTGGCATAGCAAATTTCAAAATAAAAACACATTGTTCTTCATCGCCAAATTTATCCATAGGTTCGGGTAGTTCAATTTCCATATCACCCACCAAGCATAATGTTGAAAAATGATTAAAATGCAGTCTAATGCGCTTCAATTCCAAACTTTCATGAATGTTGAAATCCTCACCCAAAAATGAACTAGAGTCCTCAAAAATTATTTTGTGAACTTTTTTATGCAACTCTAGTATCATTTCTTCAACTTCTGCATCATTCACTACTTTTGGGTCGGTGGGTTGCCAATTCACCATTAGCTCTTGAAAATCTATCTTGACATTTTCTTCATTGGAAACCAACTCAAAACTACTATCCATGACCCTTTGATATTGAGGATAAAAATGATTTTCATCCATATATAATTTAAGTATTTAAGTTGCCCCAATTGGTTGGCCCAAATGCCCAATTCAATATTAGTCAATTCGCACGATTTCCCTGTTTTAGGGTAGTATTTAATTTTTACCCCTAAAATTAATGGTCTTTAATTTTTTGTCCTAAAAAAATTAAAAATATCCTTAAAGTTGTTGGTTCGAATTTCAACAGAGTTAAAAAGAAAGAAAAATTCGCAAAACATGATTTTATTAGAAAATATGTCTATTCGGTCAAAGTTGTATAAAAATTATGCCTTAAGTGACATAATTTTTTATATAATTATGCTTCCGAAAATACTTATGAGATTCTGGATCCGAATCCCCGCAGAGTCAAAAAGAAAAAAATCACAAGACAAGATTTCATAGAAATTATGCCTATTCGGTTAAAGTTATATAGAGATTATGATTTAAGGAGCATAGTTTCTATATAACTATGCCCGAATAGGCATAGTTTTTATGAAAATTTTGCCTTGTTAATTTTTTTTTTCTCTGTTGGGATTGGAACACAAAATTCATGATTTAGTAGACCCACAAATAAATAATAATTTAACCCATAAATGCTGATATACGCCCACCCCTAATAAGAACCAGTTTCTTAATCAGGTTTTAGACTTACATGGTGGAAATTTGCCTATTTTAATTTTGAAAAAAGGGTCAAATATACCCCTCGACTTTAATTTATTAGTCAACTTTGTTCTTCGTTAGCGAAAGTAGTCAACTATACCCCTCTCATTACAAGTTGAGGCAAAATATACCTCTACCGTTAGCAAAATATTCAAAATACCTTTTTTTTAAAATTATTCCAGAAAATAGATTTTTTTAAAAATAAAGTGTCCTAAAATATTTTTTTTAAATCTGGATTAATTTTTTAAAAAGTCTGAAAAGGCTGATTTTAAAAAAATATTTTCCAGATTTTTTAATAAAAAATTCAATTTTCCAGAATAAACTTTTTTTAAAAAAAAGTTTTATAAAATCAAGAAAATTTCATGTTTTTAGTAAAAGCCATTTTCCCGATTTTTTTAATTAGAAAAATCAATTTTCCAGATTGTTTTTTAAAAAATTGCGTAGACAACACATAGAATAAGTTAAATTTTACATGTCACCCAAATTATACACATATTATATACGAAAACACACACTGATACACCTCATTATTAACATATTATATAGGTTTTTAACTTATTCTATGTGGTGTCTGCGTGACAATTTTTTTAAAAATTATCTGGAAAATTATTTTTTCTAATTAAAATAAATCTGGAAAAATAACCTTTATTAAAAATATGAAATTTTCTTGATTTTATAATTTTTTAAAAGAAATATTCTGGAAAATTGGATTTTATGGATTTTTTTAAAAATCAGTTTTTTTTCAGATTTATTTTAAAATTAATCCAGATCTTAAAAAAATAGAACACTTTATTTTTTTAAAAAAAACTATTTTACAGTTTTCTAAATTAAAAAAATAAATTTTCAGACTTTTTAATTAAAAAATCCGATTTTCCAAACTATTTTTTTAAAAATGGTATATTTGAATATTTTGCTAATGGTAGGAGTATATTTGTCCCCAACTTGTAATGGGAGGGGTATATTTGACTGATTTGCTAAGGGTAGGGGTATATTTATCTCCAACTTGTAACGGGAGGGGTATATTTGACTACTTTCGCTAACGAATGACAAATTTAGCTAATAAACTAAAGTAGAAAGGCATATTTGACCCTTTTCCCTTTAATTTTTGTATCTTGATGCTTTTGTGAAGAAATTTAATTTTTGTAAACAGTGATAAAGATTAAAGTCGATAAACATTATGTGGTACAATTTTGATCTTAACACGAGTTCTAACGCTAATTTAAAAAGATGACATGAGAAGTTTGGATAAAAAGTTTTAGATAGGATTTGAGAGAACTTAAAAGAATAAGAAACGAATAGGACACGTACTAATTAAATCTTGCAGCTAGTAATTTTAAGGGAAAACTACACGTTGCCCCTCTTAAATTAATTACTCCAAATAGTACTTTGAAACAAATTAATTACATGTGATGTCCCCACAAGGCTTATAGGTAATGTTCCCTTTCTTCTTCTTATTTTCGTTGTATTGCCTTTTTCTAATTGTCAGCATCAGTCACATTATTAATCACATGTTAGCTTGTCCTTCTCTTATGCTACATTTTTTTGACCATTTTATTTTCTTGTTTCTTTATATCTTCTTTTATCTTTATCTTTATCTTTTTCTTCTTTTTGGTTACATCTTTTTATTATTTGTCTTTTTATTAAAAAAATATTAGTTAAATATTTTGAAACTAATAAAATATAAAAATTAATAATTAAAATATAAAAAGTATTTACCTGAATTAGTAGTTTTTTTCAAAATTATAATTTGTTAAAATAATATAAAAAATAAAACATCCAATTACACTTTTTATTGTATTTTTCTTTTTAATTTTCATGCTTTGAAAGCATGAATTTGTCATCTATGATATCTTATCAGTATATGATATATACAGGGTTGGTATCATTTAGGACTGAGCTTTTTCTTGAAAGAATGAAGCAGTCCTCCATAATACCATATGCGTAGATTTATATACCATAATCGTATCATGAATGACTCTCTTTGAATAACTTAAGCAGTCATCCATGATACCATCATGGTGTATGCAGTCATTTATGATACTATCTCAGTATATGATATATAGTTATATACCATGATGGTACATGCAAGATTAGGGATGACATGTGGGTACAATTTTGCGGATTCCGCTCCGCACCCGCCATAGGTGGTAGATTTGCAATTATACCCTCCTCATACCCGTCTGCCCAGCCCAGCATCCAACCGCCCTCCCCAAATCTACCCGCCAACTATAATTTTATTTGTACAACTTTATATTTATCTAAAGCCCAAATAATTTGGCACACATAATTTTAGCAGCCCATAAGCCCAATAATAATGAATTTTGAGGCAAAACCCTACTCACCTTAGTCATTGGCGCGTGGCGGATATCCACTTGGGTGGTGGAGCGGGTGTGGACTTAGGAATATACCTGCCTAGGCGGATATGAATGTTGAAAATGTACCCCCACGGGTGGCGGGAGGTGACGGATATAAAATTTTCTGGCGGGTACCCGCACCCGCCCCGCCCAATTGTCATCCCTATGCAAGACTGCTTATTAAATTCTTATACCATGATGATATCATGAATGATTGTGGACTATTTTGCATTGAAGGACTTCAACGATCCTACATGATACCACCCGCGTAGATTTATATACCATAATGGTATCATGAAGGATTCTCTTTGAATAACTGAAGCAGTCATTCATGATACCATCATGGTATATGTAGTTTTTCATGATATAATCTCAGTATATGGTATATACCATAATGGTATCATGCAAGACTGCTGACATATGTGAAGGACTTACGAAGTCCTTTATGATACCATCTCAGTATATTTTTATACAATGATGGTATCATGGAGGATTGAGGACTGTTGCATTCAAGGACTTCAACAATTCTTCATGATACCATTTGAGTATATGATATACCATGTAAGTATCATAGAGAATTGAATAGTATTTTTTTAACGAATGAATCAACTTTTTATGATACTCTGTCAGTATATGATATATACCATGTGGGTATCAGAACGGATTGAGTTATGTTTTTCTTGAATGAATGAATCAGTCATTTATGATACTCTGTCAGTATATGATATATATCATGTTTATATCATAGAGGACTAAGTTTTTTTTAAGTAATGAACCGTCAGTCCTCTGTGATAACATGTGGATATCATAGTATACTGCAACAGTATACTTAAACTGCTATTGATTTGATATACTATTTTTTGCGATATAAAAAATAAAATAAATTGAAACAATAATATATAAGTTATCCATTTTATTAAAAAGGATAAAGGATCCAAAAAGTTTGTAGAATTAGATTATAAAAAAATTAAAAAATAAAGAAAAGGTAATTTGAAAAAATAAAATTTAAAAAGGAGAAAAAAATGAAAATCACCTGAAATAAAAAAAAAGGAAAAGGTGAATGAAATTAGATTACGGAGATAAAAAAGAAAATAAAAAGAAATAAATGAAATTAAAAAAGAACAAGTAATAAAGAAATAAAAAAGAAAAAAATGAAAAAGAAATAAATTAAAGTTAAATGAAAATAATAAATGAAAAAAAATTATTATTTGAATCATATTATTCAAGTTGTTTGTATCACAAACTATATGGTTATGATATTTTTTGTGTCATCCATATATTATTCACTGATCACATAATTCATTTTCTTTAATTTCATAAACTTTTTGTTTTGAGTATATTGCATAGAGAAGCAAAATAGCAGTAGCAATTTTATTGAGCCAACTAAATTTAATTTGTTCTATAATTCGTTTTCCTTTTAATATAAACCGGCGCATTGGGCGAGTTCTAATACTAATTTTGTTCTTTGTGAGTTTTGGTAAAAAGTCTTAAGATAGGATATGAGAGAAACTAAAAGAATAAGAGAAAATAATAAAAGTAATAGTTAAATCTCACATCTAGTAATATTAAGTGCAAATACATTAGTTCCATACTTTTAACCCAACTTAAGTCGAGAAAATTTATTCAATGGTCTCCTCTAATCATTAAGACAGATGACCGAGAAAGAAAGACTTCGCTTCTTGCAGCTTATAATTTTAAATAGTTAATTACCTTCATCTCTTGTTTGAATGTGAAAGAGTTCTAACCCAAATGAAATTACTAAAATTTGGTTTCTTTCTCATTATCTCTATGTATGTATATGTTTATCTCTTAAAACCTCCTCCCGAAAAACCTTCCTTTCAAATCTCTTACTTGTATTATATTAGTTTCTTCTGTATTCTTCTAACAGTCCTAACGTGACTAGTTGGTGCATTAACCTGATTCAATTCAATGAAGAGCAAGAAATCAATAGAAAGAGGAAGAATAACATGTCGGAAAATTTTCGTACTCATCACGAGAACCTACTAGTTGAAGAAGAAGAAGACGGCAATAATTTGTTGACACTTCGGTTAATGTCCTTCCGTCCTACTACTAGACCTCGAAAACAATCTAATGAAAGAGACCAATCCAATATCCCGGTGGGGCCGCCATCATTGTCTCCTCCTCCTCTACCTATGCCACAATCGAGTACTCATCAACGGTGCCAAAAGAACCCTTGCGGGGTTCATAGCGCAAACGACGTAACCCCTCAAAGGCTACTAATAAAGACGGGAATAACGAAATCATCCATCCCCGTTTTCGTGGTCCACACGTTAGATTACTTGTTTTCCAAGAAACTAGTCACCATAAGCGGAGATGTTTAATGCAACAGGTGTGAGAGGAAATACCAATTGGATTTCAATTTGAAAGAAAAGTCGAGAAATCCGAACTTACATAGCGGAAAATAGATCCGCTATGCATGACCGCGCCCCGGACATTTGGATGAACCCTTTGCTTTCGACTTGTTAATTTTGTAAACAAGAGAATAGTGTGAAATCAATTTTTTCGGGGACAAGAGTTCGATAAATTGGTTGTTTTTGTTACTTGGTCAGATGCTCGGGTGTTGTACTCTTGATGATCTTAAGTATTTTTGCAAACATACTAAAAATTATGGCATCGGGTGCAAAGGATCGTGTTCTTTATTTAACCTACTTGACGTTGTGCAAACCACTTGATCCCAATGACCCTTTTGATCGTTGAGAAATAATGTCCATGTTCTAGGTTTAGTTTATTTTGGATTATGAATTTGCTATTGTTTATTATTGAATGAACTTTTTGTAAGATTGCTTAATTCTCCTTTAATTTTAATTCTGTTTCTAATCATTGATGCAATTTATTTTTACTTTTGCGCGCTACTTGTAATTAGGTCTTTAAACTTTGTTTTATGCATTATGAAACGTGCTGCATAAATTTTTCTGGTGCTTTAACTATATTATATAGTTAAACAATATTATAATTATTTTTTATTTGAACAATACTAAGACAAATATATTTGTAGTCAAGAAGACATTAAAGTTCTATGTCCTCTTTGAGGTGTTCCATAAATTCTGGAGGTTTCCAACTTACTAAGAGTGTCAAAAGACTGCGAGAAAGTCAGCTCCCTTCTAAAGCATATCATATTACTGATACATACAAGTTCAGATATATATTAATCACTCTAGCTCATATATATTTGATATATTAGATCTTTACGTACAGGCTATAGGTTTTTTTTTCAATACTTGTTCTTTAATGTAGAATCCTTAAAAGTATAAAGTCTTAAATTTGACGTAGTAATATTATTACTATTATATTAATAAGAATTAATTCAAATTTATAAGATGTTAGTCATGCATTTACAATACGATTACTTGGATATATTTATCAATATGAAGATGTGATCGTAGTTTAATCCAAAATTTTAAAATATTTGTACTATAAAAAGTAGGTCGTTAAAGATCTTTTACTTTTTCCCTACAAACTTCAATATTTCTAACCGAAAATAGAATCATAAAATTCATTATTAATATAAAAAAAATTGGGGCCTCAATTTTTTGAGGCCTAAACAAGGCTTTACTAGACTCCCTCTTAAGACACCCCTGGTTCATATACATATTGATGACCTATAACTTTATGGACATGCTAGCTCAAATACATATTGATGACTTATAGTCTTATACTATATGAACATGCTAGCTAGCTCAAATATATATTAATGAGACATTGCGCCTATAGAGAAAGTAAACTGATGCGTGCCGGCATCACATACAAACCAATGGCGTCAAGATATAACCCTGAAAATCCATGGAATCCAACAACAACCCCACTTTGCATGATAAATGAGAAGTTGGTATCAGTCTCATTCACTGAACCCATAGGGCCATAGTGGCTAAGGTTAGTGTGAAACTTGATGGATTTTATTATGCGATTGGGACCATAGAGTCCAAATGTCCCACTTATGCCTGTCAAATACTCCGAAGGACAGTCTATATTGATCTACAAAAATTCAAGACAATGCCAATTAGCCTTAATAACAAGTTTTGAAAGAATGTATTATATATTGGTGAGGAGAATATTCGATGATGACCAGGAATGAGAGAAAAATTATTATGTCACTTGAAATACTTCAAAAAATAATTTTTTGACTTCAAATTCTTTATCTGAAGTTGAAGTCAAAATACTCTAATAAAATTATAAAACAAACATTAACACTATTTAAGAATAATAAAACGCCTACTGAACATTTTGAAGAAGAGTTGGAGCAGAAAAAAGATGTGCAAAAGATCTAATTACACGAGGCTGACGCACGTTATGTGAAGCCGTTCGTCGGAAACTTTAGTAAATAATAATATGAAAAGAAAATATTGGTAAAATAAGTATAAATGATACCACTTGTTGGAAGAGCTCCTTGATTTGTAGGCGAAGCTCTTGAATTTTTTATGATAGATTGAGGATTTGAACCTCAGTAATAAGTGAATTTTCCATGTGTTTTTAGAATTTTCTGCATTTAAAGTTTAAACTATCAAAAAGTTAATTTCTGTTAATGTTGGATTTGGTATTGTGACATTTGACCAAACATATCTTCTAAATGATTGATTTGAATACATAAAAATGTTGGGACAAATGTCACAACATTTGGACCAACATCTTTGTAAAACAGTTTTGCCTTACTTCACGGCAAGCAGTAATATTTTACTGTGGGGTAAAAATGACTTAGGCGCGGTGAATTGGAGCTGTGTAAAACGTGGGAGAAAGAGTCAAAGTTTGGGGAAGAAGTCGAGTGAAGAACAAGTCAAAGCTGTTGAGATTTCGACTCCATGATTTTCTCCAACAAACACACTGGCTGCCCACGTTTCCCTCAACCTCCTCAACTGATCGATGTGATTTTCAAGGAAGACTCTCTATTATAAATAGAGAGGCCACAACAGTGAATCGATCATCCAGAATTAGATTGCAAAAATACCAAGAGAGCTCTCGGGATTTCAACCCAGAAATCTGGATCACAAGTATTGCCTGAGTGTGTTGACAACATTTTGTCCAACATTACAATTGGTGTTTAGATTCTAGATTAGTTTTGTATGTAGCGATTGTAATGAGAGGTTGTCTATGTCTACTTAGTTAGATTTTTCAGGCAGAAGTCATCTGCTACTTCACATTTTAATTCCTTTTTGTTTTATCGTGTAAAATTGTAAAGAAAGGAATTTGTATATGGAATATATACAATATTTCTGGTCATTGACCATCATAAGTTATATCAACACATTGCTTATGAAAATATAAACCTTTGTGTTCTTTATTCTTTCCGCTGCATTTTACTCTTAAAGGTTTTCTGTTTTATCGAGTGTTGTCACTTGTGCCAGACGACATTGTCGTTGATATTCGAAAACAGAATTGACATTCGATTTATTTCATCTCTTGTTTTTACTTTCAGTATCTTTTGACACCCTTTAAGTGGTATCAGAGTCGACACTTAACACAATAAGTGTTTGGTCTTGTTGTCATAAGCTATGGATCCGACAAATCCGATTGTTGGTGGACTTCCTATTTTAGATGGTTCAAACTATGCCTATTGGAAGATTTGCTTACGTTCTCATATCAAATCAATTGATGTTTGGGCATGGAGATCTATAATCAATGGGTACGTTGTTCCTGTGTTGCCACCGGATGAGGAAGTTGACATTCTTATTAAACCTGAATCCGAATGAACTGCGGAAGAAACCAATAATGCTAACTTTAACGAAAAGGTCCTAAATGCAATTTTTGGATGTGTTGATCTTTACATGTTCAGACTCATTCAAAACTGCCCCACAGCTAAGGACGCATGTGATACTTAACAAATTCATTGTGAATGTAACTCAAGTGTTCGTCGAACTAAGCTACGCATGCTTATGAGTAAATATGAACGTTTAAGGATGGAAGAAGCGGATGATATTAAATCTTATTTTGAAAAGTTGATTGACATCTCAAATGAATGTCAAGTGCTTGGTGAACCATTAACCAACACTCAACTTGTTGAAAAGGCTCTCCGTTCTCTTTCTAAAAAAACTCAATTTAAAGATTTGTGCTATTGAAGAAGCTCACAATCTTGCTACAATGGACCTTTATACATTGATGAGCACACTCAAAACTTATGAGATGAACATTGAGAATCAAAAGAAATTGTATAAAAGCAAGAATGTGGCACTTCAAGTTCAATCCTCGGAGAGTCAAATCGAAAAAGAGGATGAGAATCTTGAACAAATTGGTAAAGGTGCAAATGTTGCCTTACTCACTTGAAAATGCAATTCGATGGTGAGGAAGTTCAACAATGAGTGAAATCAATCTAAATTTAAAGAGCACCAAAACCAAGTCTTCAATCAAAAGCCCACTAGATTCCTTCCAAATGTACAAAAAGGAAAATTAACTAAGAAGAACCAACTCAGATCGTACCAAATTTGATCCCAAATAACTTGAGTCTGTGCAATGTCATGCATGCCCGGGTTGGGGTCATTTTGCCAACGAATGTACAAACACTCTTAGAAAATTTAGTAAGAACTTATGGGTTTCTCTTAGTGATGATGAAGAAGAAGAAGAAGAAGAAGGAGGTCATGAAATTGAAACACAAGCAATGCTAGCCACTATTTATGAACAATCTCTATCGGATAATGAAGATGTCGTCTATAATATTGTCTCAGATGTCACAACATTTTCTCCAACATCAGCAACGACATCAACATCCTCAGTGGCATCCGAAAGGTATGAATTCTTTAACTATTCTGATGTTAATTGCTTTAGTGGTTCTATTTCTGTTAGTGATGCTGATTGTATGAATCAAATTGAATGCAAAGATGATATGATTAATGAATTACAAAGTATTTGTAAAGCCTTAATCATAGAATCCAAGCAACCTGACACAAAGGTAAAATCTTTAACTCATGAGAATATAGATTTGAAAGGCACAATAACCCGACTAGAGGTTGCACTTACCAAAAATGATACTGAATTTGGTAAGATTCGTGCAAAACTAGATTTAGCCGAAGCAACCTTCCGCAAGCTCAACACAGGGACTTCGAAATTGAATGAGATACGCAACCTCAGTAAACCTTCACATGCAGGTATTGGATACGAAAACTTTCTTAAAACCATATGCTCTAATCTCTTTGACACAAATGAGAAAATGTGCTTTGTAAAAGAAAAAGGGATGAATAATAGGTTCTCGTATATGTCAAAGAATATGAAGTTTGTATGTCGTCACTATAACTCCCCTGGACACTTAAAACTATACTGTTTCAAACTTCAAAATTTTGTGAGCAAAATGTTGCCTAAAATATTGTCCAACATTCCGGATAAACATCGAAGCTACATATATGAGCCAAAAGATAAAAAATATTTTAAGAGAATTTGAGTTCGTAAAAGGGATGTAACTTGTAATGTTGTCATAACTGCATTAAGAACTAACATTTCAGGTTCTTGGTACGTTGATAGTGGATGTTCTCGTCACATGACAGGTACAAAAGGTTTTCTAAAGAACTATGAGTCATTCAATGGAGGAAATGTGACTTACGGAGGTGGAAATAAAAGCAAAATAATTGGAAAAGGGATCTTGGATGTTCCTGGATTTCCAGCCTTAAGAAATGTCTTACTCGTTGAGGGCTTAATGGCTAATTTGATTAGTATTAGTCAATTGTGTGATGACAATCTTGAGGTAAAGTTTAATAAGAATGCATGTGAAGTACGAATGAAGCTAATGAATGTGTCATGAGAGGTACTAGAACATGTGATAATTGCTATCTTATTGTAAGACAAGAAACATGCAATAATGCGAAGATAGATGACACAACACTATGGCATCAAATGTTGGGGCATGTCAACTACCACAATTTAGAAAAATTGGTCTCATATGAAGCGGTTAAAGGCTTACCAAATCTTAGCCATAAAGGTAAAACTGTCTGTGAGGATTGTCTGAAAGATAAGCAAATCTGTATCTCTCATAATATTGTCCAACACGACGAACAACATTCAGGTATGTATCATTGTTTTCAATTACTGCATATGAATTTGATGGGTCCAATTGAAGTAGACAGTCTAAGAGGCATGAGGTATTCCTATGTGATAGTAGATGATTTTTCTAGATATTCATGGATATACTTTTTGAAAGAAAAATCACAAACTTTAGACATGTTTAAAATTTTGCATTCTAGAATTAGGAACTTGTTCTATTCTCCTATTTTTCGGATTAGATCCGACCATGGAAAAGAATTTGAAAACAGCTCATTCACAAAATTTTGTGAGATAAAGGGAATTTTTCATGAGTTTTCCGCTCCCAAAACTCCTCAACGGAATGGGGTAGCAAGAAGAAAGAATAGAACATTGCAAGAAATGACTAGAGTTATGCTTAGTTTTAAAAAATTGTCAAAACGTTTTTGGGCTGAAGCCTTAAATACTGCCTGTCACATGTCTAATAGAGTCTACTTAAGGCCAGGAACAAAGAAGACACCCTATGAGCTTATAAATGGAAAGAAACCTAACTTGCGTTACTTTTATATTTTTGGGTGTATTTGTTACATTTTAAATGATAGAGATCATTTGGTAAAGTTTGACTCTAAGAGTGACAAAAGAATTTTTGTTGGCTATTCTCAAAATAGTCATGCTTAACGAGTATACAATCTGAGGACCAGAACTGTACAAGAGTCTGTAAATGTTATTTTTGATAATTTTTCTGATCTTACAGGAAATACAACTGAAAATAACACTATAGTTTCAGTGGAAAATGTGCAGACTGCTGAAGAATTAGATGTTGCCCCAAATGTTGTCACACCCGAAGCAACACATGAACCTAAAATAGAGACCACAGAGGACATGGATGAGGAGTCTAATGCAGAATTGCTAGATCAAGTTCGAAGGGACCCCTCATCAAGGATTAGGAAGAATCATCCCACGGGCCAGGTGATAGGGAGAGTTTTTGAAGGAATTAAAACAAGAGGAAAATAACCACTCAACTCCAGAGAAATGGTAAGGTATGTGTGTATGTCAGCCATATACCAAAAGGTTAGTCTTTCTTGTTTTATATCTATGTTAGAACCAAAAACTGTTTTAGAAGCACTCAAAGATAACTTTGGATTTAAGCAATACAAGAAGAGCTTGAACAATTCTCTCGAAATGAAGTCTGGGACTTAGTTCCACGTCCAAATAATACAAATGTAATTGAAACTAAGTGGATTTTTAAAAATAAATCAGACGAATCGGGAATAGTTGTTAGAAACAAAGCTCGTCTAGTTGCACAAGGCTATACTCAGGTTGAAGGAATCGATTATGACGAAACATTCGCACATGCGGCTAGAATTGAGTCAATTAGACTTTTACTTGCTATTGCTTGTTTTCTGAAAATTACTTTACACCAAATAGATGTAAAAGGTACATTCTTAAATGGTTACCTATATAAAGAAGTCTATGTTGAACAACCAAAAGGATTTGAAGATCCTTACCATCCACACTATGTGTACAAGCTCAAAAAGGCTCAGTATGGGTTGAAACAAGTCCCTCGTGCATAGTATGATCGTCTAACTAAGTTCCTTCTTGAATTTAGTTTTAACCGTGGTGAAGCTGATTGTATTTTATTCATGAAACGTCACGGTGTAGATATTATTATTGCTCAAATCTACGTAGATGACATAGTCTTTGGTTCGATATCACAGTTTTATCTAAAGTCATTTGTTGAATCTATGTCACCAACATTTGAAATGAACATGATTGGGGAACTAACTTTTTTCTTAGGTTTGCAGATTAAGCAAAGTGAAGATGGAATTTTCATCTCACAAAGTAAATATGCTAAGAATCTTGTTAAGAGATTTGGTTTGGATAATGCTAAACTGATGAAAACGCCTATGGATTCATCGTAGAAGGTATGTAAGGATAATGTTGGTGAAAATGTCGACCCAACATTATATCGATCTATGCTAGGTAGCCTTCTTTATCTTACCGCTAGTCGCTCAGATATTATGTTTAGTGTTTTGTGTCTGTGCACGTTTTCAAGCCTGTCCCAAAATATTCCACTTAAATGCCGTGAAACGTATTAGTCAATATATTGCTGGCACATGTGAGTTAGGAATATGGTATTCCAAAGACACTAATCATAACTTGATAGGATTTAGTGACTCGGATTGGGCTGGATATGTGGATGATATAAAAAGTACAAGTGGGGGATGTTTTTATCTTGACAATAATCTTGTTTCATGGTATAGTCGTAAGCAAAACTGTGTCTCACTTTCAATTGCTGAATCTGAATATGTAGCAGCTGGAAGTTGTTGCTCTCAATTAATATGGCTAAGACACATGTTAGACGACTATAGATTTACTAGCAACATTTTAATTTTATACTGTGATAATCTGAGTGCCATTAATATTTCCAAAAATCCAGTTCAGCACTCACGTACAAAATATATTGATATTAGACATCACTTTATAAGAGATTTAGTCAAAAAACAACTAGTTCAAATTGAACATGTTGACACTCTCCATCAACTAGTTGACATTTTTACAAAAGCTTTGGACCATGAGAGATTTTCTAGCTTGAAGAAATCTCTTAGTCTATGTAATCTCTAAAAGGCAGTTTTGGTGAATGTTAGCTGAAACGTTGTCTAACATTTCGGGTGACATTTACCTATCTAGTATCACTAACTGATTGTTGTTGTTGTATAGTACATAACTTTTGATCACACAAGCATGATCATTCAATAAGAATATGTTCTCGATGTGATACCGTTCTCTGCAATGATATATATCATAAAAAGGGAGTATCAAAATAGGCAAAGTCTTTACAAATATTTGAAAACTGTACAAAATGGGCAAAGCTCTTGAAAAGATACCGTTCTTATTCTATAGGAGTATCAAATGCTTAAAAAGAATTTTAAGAATACTAAATAAGTATTCTTATTTTTTTTAAACACGAAAAAATTCTTATGTATGTGTTTTATGATTAGATCAAGGACACGATGAAAAAATGTTACATTGGTCCAGTGGTTAAACTCATAAAAATACGTATAAAACATGTCTTAATTTGTTGCCAAAATGAAAAAATTTTGAAGGATAAAAAAACTTGTGTCATCCAAAATGTTGCCAACATTGTTGTTGACATTTTCAGATTGTGATATTTTTTTGGGATGTTGTTCTTAACTGATCTCAGAAAAATCAAATTTTTCTCCCTATTTTTATGCCTCGTTTTAATAGGAATTTCAAAATTTACAATGATAAGTGCTGCTTCAAATGTTGCCACAACATCTCAGGCAACATTCCAGCCAACATCCGAAGAGACACACACCACAACATCCTCCAACAGTACCGAATTTATCAGTTTAGACATGTCTGATTCAGACATTGAGGTATCTGCTTTCTCCAATAAATTATATTCTAAAGCTAATCATGATATGTGGGATTCTTATAAGAATAAAGTAATTAGGCATGAGAGAGTGTTAGATATTGCTTCCTGTACTGAATATGGGTTGGTAGAATTCTTAAAGGACAGACAGCTTCTTGGCTCTGTTACTGAAAAAGAATCATATGTTGATGAGATAATAAAGTTGTTTTATGCTAACTTAAGCTATGGTATAGAGGATACCTCCTCAAACAAATTTGGGAAGGTATATCTCTATAACAAGATGAATCAATTTACACCCTCAATTATCAATCAATGTATGAGACTTGATTTTGAAGAGAGAGTGAGAGATGCAGAACGAGTGACATAAAATAGGGATATAATGATTGAATATCTCACTGGAGGTATTATGAAAAAATGGATCCATAGATGTTCAACTTCAAAACTAACTGCCTTATTTTCCACCCTCCACAAAATTGTTATTCACAATTGACTTCATTCTTTGAACGAGTCAGTTGTGACATCTGAACAAGCCTCTCTGTTGTTTAAAATTGGGAAATGATTCAAAGTTGATTTAGGAAAATGATTTTTTATCAAATTGCCAACTTGGCTGAAAAAGATTCAACTTTAATCCTTTATTTTCCCTCTCTGATCTACAAAGTATTAACTACCCAAGGCTTTGAGCCCAAGAGAGAAGACACCTTAGGGAAGGCTCCTGAGCTTTACACTGTAAATAAAGCAATTTTGAAGAGCAAGGACAGAGTCATCTATTTACCCTGGAAGAAGGAAGCTGGAAATGAAAATGTTGCCAGAAATGTCACCAACATTTTGGGCAACACTGGTCCAAGACAATCTACACTGTCTACAAATTGACTTGTGGATTAAATTGCAAAAATCAACCAACAAATTACAGAGGTTGATGCTGTCAGGGATGCCTTGGTTCAAGCCAGGGACTATTTCCTGCTTTTGCTTTCTTCACAAAAAGGGGGAGATGTTTCTGTGCAGGGGGAGCAGGGGGAAGAAACTGAAGGTGCACAAGATAGTGAAGCTGCTACTACTGCTGAAGAAGTTGTTGATGATGTTGTACAAAGGGAAGAAGTTGTTGTGTGGAAGGTGTTGCTGAAGAGGCTGAGGCTGAGAGTTGAAGCTGAAGTTGTTATACAGAAGTAGAAAGTTGCTGGAAGTTGTTGTTGTTGTGTGATGAGCAAGGAGAAAGCTGAAGGATGTTGCTAAACCTTAGCTATAAATGTTTGTTAAATGTTTGATGGATTGATGTGGATATTTGTTGACAATGTTTTATTTCTATTTTCGATTTTGTATATAGTGGATGATGTGTGTATATAAATGCTTATTTGTTTCTAATACTATAGAGTTGTATACACATGTTTGCTTGTATGCCATCACAAGTTAAGGGGGAGCTAGTCAGTAATCATAGGTGTTGGACAACATCCGTGACAAAGCACTAAGTCGTTTGTACATTTTGTAATGTGTTTTGTGAAGAAGGGCAAAAAGGGGGAGATTGTTAATGTTGGGTTTGGTATTGTGACATTTGACCCAACATATCTTCTAAATGACTGATTTAAATACATAAAAATGTTGGGACACGTGTCACAACATTTGGACCAACATTTTTGTAAAATAGTTTTGTCTTACTTCACGGCAAGCAGTAATATTTTACTGTGGGGTAAAAATGACTTGGGCGCGGTGAATTGGAGCTGTGTAAAACATGAGAAAAAGAGTCAAAGTTTGGGGAAGAAGTTGAGTGAGGAACAAGTCAAAGTTGTTGAGATTTCAACTACATGATCTTCTCCAACAAACACACCGACTGCCCACCTTTTCTTCAACCTCCTCAACTGATCGATGAGCTTTTCAAGGAAGACTCTCTACTATAAATAGAGAGGCCACAACAGTGAATCGATTATCCAGAATTAGATTGCAAAAATACCAAGAGAGCTCTCGGAATTTCAACCCAGAAATCTGGATCACAAGTGTTGCCTGAGTGTGTTGACAACATTTTGTCCAACATTACAATTGTTGTTTAGATTCTAGATTAGTTTTGTATGGAGCGATTGTAATGAGAGGTTGTCTATGTCTACTTAGTTAGATTTTTCAGGCAGAAGTCATCTGCGACTTCACATTTTAATTCATTTTTGTTTTATCGTGTAAAATTGTAAAGAAATGAATTTGTATATTTGTATATGAAATATATACAATACTTCTGGTCATTGACCATCATAAGTTATATATATGAAAATATAAACCTATGTGTTCTTTATTCTTTTCGCTGCATTTTACTCTTAAAGGTTTTCTGTTTTATCAAGTGTTGTCACTTGTGTCAGACGACATTGTCGCTGACATTCGAAAACAAAATTGTCATTCGATTTATTTAATCTCTTATTTTTACTTTCAGTAGCTTTTGACATCCTTCAATTTCAACCCGAGTTGAACCGACGACCCCTTACCAAGTAAAACGAAACTAACTAGTAGACCTAGGAACCATTTCTTTTAACAAAACTGACAACAAATAGTTTAAACTTAATCTGGAAAGCGATACCGATTAGAAAAATTCCTGCATATGGCACACACCGATAAAACATACTAGTAAAAAATCAATATCAAGGAAATGACTACTAATTAAGGCAATGTGTTTGATACGATGAAAATTATTGACTTTAAGCTATGTTACTCGGACTCTTCAAACACATTGACGTACTCATGTCGGATCCTCCAAAAATGCACTATTTTTGGAGGATCCAACACGCACAAAAAGTCCCAGCAACATAGACTAAAAGAAGACAATGTTACCTCAGTCGTGCCTGTGCCTCCAGAACCACCAAATGTTTGAGAAGACTCCATGACACCATTTTCTTCAATGCTCTTAAACATTATAGAATCTATAATCAATCCATGCTTAACAACTATCTGTTTCACTAAACCTTTTGTTCTATAACTCCAATGCCCTCCACCAGTACCTCCCCATCTCTCCACACCTATAGCTCCACTTTGTAATACCACTTCTCTAAAAGATGTTTCTCCTTCATTTATACCATGAATTATACCATAAGTTCTCAAGCTTTTTGTGAGGCTTTTGATCCTCTTGTTGATCTTTCTTATGTCCCAGCCAATTCTGTACCTTACAACAACTTCTTTCACTACATTAGCTAATATTGTACAAAAACAGGCAATATCTTCCCCTTTTCTCTGTTTAACTTCAGCAGCAAATTTCTCGACTACGCATTCAGCATCTTGTGCAAGATCCCTGATTTCTTCAGCCCAGTTTTTGACTCTCTGTTCTTTCTGTTTTCTTGAATCAACATCTTTCAAGAAAGATCGCATACGTCCCAACTCTGTAACTAGTTCTCTTACTTGTTCATCCACTCCATATAAGAATATTGATTGTTCTATGATTTTTGATATTGCTTTGGATGTGGCAGCCTCAGCCATTTTCAAGCGTTTTGGATACCTAGAGAAGCATACTGATCAAATGGGATCAAGGATAGAGACATTGGTGAAATGAAACTTAAGGCTGATAATATCTTGGTGTCCTTTGTTGACTTTATTTTCCAGTCACCCAGATACTAAAAATAGCAGAAATTACAAAAGTTACACCTCCAAATGTGGAGGTCATTGCGTTTTGCACCCCTAACGTATCTTCTTTTGTGATTCGAATCCAGTCTAATTTTTTTACGGTTCGTACCCTGATCTCTTTAATTTTTTTTTTTCAAAACAATGAAAACACTCTTTTAAAAATTTCCACAAGGCCGTCCTCCGGGGCATAGTCCAGTGGCAAAGCCTGGGCGCTATAAGGCGCTCTGACATGGGACAGCGTGGGTTCGATTCCCCGCAAGCACGAAAAAACTCTGCATGTTGGGGAATTTGACCTTGTCTCATTGATCAGTTGTACGTTCCCAGAAAATTGGCCACCGGAGCACATCCCGCTATTTACCTGGTAATAGTGTTGAAGGACCGGTGCTATTACCTCCAGGACGTCTGGGTAATACCAGTGAAGTAGTCAGGCGCAAGCCTGGAAACCTGAATTATCAAAAAAAAAATAAAATTCCACAAGGCCAAAATTAGAAATACAAATAATAAACAAAGAAGTGGCACAAAATTAAGATAGAGCTCAATAAGAAAATGATGGTCTCTTTCTAGTTTGGAACGATATTCTTTCCGAGATCAGTCATTCAGAGAGAATCAATGCAAGATTCAAGTAAAACTAAAGGCTAACTCATTTATTAATTACAACAACAAAAGATTGCTGGGAGAAACCGAAATCAGTTGATTAACAAAAAAAATCCGTAGACCAAGCGACGACACATAATAGCTAAAGGAATATGTTCACCTTATTACATTGATTATTATGTACAATATATATAGTGTTACATAATTATTTACATGGCTAAAAACTAGGTAACTAATCTTCCTAATTACAATCGGAATATAAATTTACATAATATAAAAGATATACAAAGATACGGAAATATTCTGGAAATATTCTATCACACCCCCGCAGTCAAAGCGGGAGGTTCTCATACACTGAAACTGGCTCGAAAATCATCAAAAATTATGTGCGGAAGTCCTTTAGTAAATATATCAGCAATCTGATACCTGGAAGAAACACGAAAGACATGAACTTGTCCACGAGTCACTTTTTCACGTACAAAGTGAACATCAATTTCAATGTGTTTAGTGCGCTGATGTTGAACGGGATTGCCGGAGAGATATATCGCACTGACATTATCACAGTAGACCAATGTAGCCTTGCGGATTGGGCAGTGAAGTTCCAGCAGAAGGTTGCGTATACAACAAGACTCAGAGACAACATTCGCGACTCCTCTATATTCGACTTCGGCACTGGATCGAGACAGAGTAGGTTGTATTTTAGAAGACCAAGAAAGCAAGTTATCTCTGAGGAAGATACATCAACCTGACGTGGATCGACGAATGTCCGGACAGCCACCCCAGTCAGCGTCAGAATAAGAGGTGAGACCAGAGAATGTGGACTTGTACATGTGGAGGCTGAAGTGAAGAGTACCTTGTACATAGCGCAAACTACGTTTGAGCGCATCCATATGTACATCCGTTAGGTTGTGCATATGTAAGTATATTTGTTGCACGACATAGGATATATCTGGTCTCGTGAAAGTGAGATACTGTAATGCTCCTGCTAAACTGCGATAGTGAGTCGGGTCGGCATACAGAGAATCCGAAGAGGCACTGAGTTTGGAATTAATGTACACCGGTGTGTGGGTCAGTTCGCAAGACGTCATGCATGCTCGGTCAAGAATCTCTTCGGCGTACTTCCTTTGATAGAGAAATAAGTAGGGGTGGCCAGTGGGCCGAGCTCGGGTCAGGCGGGTCGGGTCTGCCGGGCTCGGGGTCGGGTATGGCGGGGTCTGGCGGGACTTGCTCCAGTCCCGTCCCAATCCCGATCCCGTCGGTATCGTGTCGGGGCGGGCTCGGGGCGGGGTCCGGAGGGTTTTCCTTTTTTTTTTAAAAAAATAGCATATGTATAAAAAAAAAACTCAATAAACAAAACAAGATAGTGTAATAAAAACATCCCAAGGCTGTTTTTGTGCCTCTTATATTATTTAATAGACATATGATTTTTTTGTAATACAGATACAATTGTCTAAAATCTAAATTGCAACTTTGTGGTGTTGTCCAAAAGTTGCAAATTACATAATAAAATTGCAATTAAAAAAATTACATTCTCAAAAAAACATGTTCTAATTGCTTGATGATTTCCTGTGGTTCTTCGGTTGGAATTGGTATTTGTTGGTCAAATTGATCCACGTCGCTTCCACTACCTTCGGTTAAGATTTTGTTGTAGTTTTCATCTTCTTCTTCGTTGATCTCCGGTTGACCGCACCTTCTCCGCTCCGCTCACATCCAATCTCTGAATAATACTGCAATTGTCAAGATGTATTCGGCTAATGAGTGTCTGTGGTCTCATATTTGATATCTGCCGGCAGAAAAAGCGCTTTCAGACGCAGTTGATGACGCTTGAATGTTCAAAACATCTCGGGCCATCAATGAAAGTGTCGGAAAGGTCTTCTCATTCCCCCTCCGATTTCAAAGAAGTCTTCATGTCCATCTTCATTGATAACTTCTTGATGCGATCTGAGAACCATGCAAAATAAAAATATCCAACTCGCTAATTTGGTTAGTAGTAGAGGTACGGCCGCACATTCTATTTCTGAGGCTTTCAATTCTTTTGTGAGGTTGTGTTGAAGATGAAGAAGATAGTATGGAAGCCGGTAAGTTACTAGCATTTTCTTATTGATAAAATCTATATATTTTTTTGCATTGGTGTTCTACTCTAGACAACACTTCTTCTTTAGTTTGATTTTGTTCAATAGGTGGTGGGTGATTTAGATTTTTGGGACTTGGAGGTGGTAGTACTTCTATACAATCGTAAATAGTTTCAATTAGTGATTTAGTACCGTCTATTTTAATAGTAGGATTTAATACAGAACCAATAATATAAATAGTGGGAATAGGAATAAAATATTTTTTTATTTTGCCAAACATTTTTAATAAACGCCTTATAAATTTGGTTTTCCATATATTCACTAAGTAATAAAAATATTAGAGTTATATAAAACAACATAGTTGAAATAGTAGGATAATATATACCGAAAAATTCTTTTGTTGCATGAAAAAATTTCTCTAAAAATACAATAAGTTTGGAAATTTTTACCCAATCACTATCTAAAATCATATCAGCTGAATTTTTATTATGAGAGTTAAAAAATAAAGTTATAGGTATTCTATAGTCATAAGCAACAAGTAGTTGCTCGTATAAAGAATTTCACCTAGTGGATACTACTTGTGGAATTTTTCTATAAGGTAGTCTACAATCGTGACAAGTTTTTTATATTCTTTTCTACGTTGTACTTTATTATTTTTAAAAATAAAATTTATAGAAAATTGTATTTTACTAAGAATGTCTTCAAAAAGTGATAGACCATCCTTTACAATTAAGTTATATATATGGCACGCGCATTTTATATGAAAATGGTCTGAAAAAGATGGAGTTAAACTATTTTTTAAAATTGTAATTGCGTAATTGTTAGAAGAAGCATTATCTAATGTAATAGTCATAATTTTATCGGTTATTCCGTAATAATGGCACACTTGATAAATATTATCTGCAATAAAAGTACCAGTGTGCCTATCATCTATATATCTATACGCTAAAATACGTTTTTGCATAGACCATTTATAATCTATCCAATGACAAGTTACAGTAAAATAATCATGGTCGTTAGTACTACGACCTATATAAGACGTGATAGATACTTTGCCATTAAAATGATATAATGAAAAACGTAAATATTGTTGATATTCATGCGCGAATTTAAATACATCTCTCTTAACAGTTGATCTAGGAAAATCGTTAAAAGCAGGATTATATATATCTCTAATGTAATGAATAAAACCGGGAGATGAAGGAAATGAAAAAGGCAAACCCTCCACAACAACTAATTTTGATATTGCTTCTCTATCTCTATGTTTATTGTATTTAGAGCCTACAATTCCCCCCCGTCATAGGGTTAATTTGACCACAGATTTGGTCCGACAGATGTCGGTATGTGAACCTTGTCCCGATGGAGCGGGTGTTTGCGCACCCGGTTTTGAAGCCTGGTATTGGGTATACCTAGCTGGATGAGCACATACTACGTGTCTAATTAAACCCCCGTCCCACCGTGACCTTTTCCAGTTTTAAATTTTAAAACATTTTTACAAATTTTACATATAGCTACTTGATTCTCTACGTCCCTATCAAAAAATGTCCATGCATCTGATTTTAATGGTCGTTTTGCTGGACCTCGTCTCATACTAGGGGGAATAGGAGGTATTTCAGTTGAAGGTGCACTAGTGGGTGTGTTGTCATCAACATTAGTGGGTGTATCATCTAGATCATCGTCTAAATTAAAGTCTTCTTGAGTTCCAGAAAATAGCTCCTGGTCTAAATCTAATGGTATTGTAGGAAAATGTTGAGTATCAACAAAATCATCATGTGTGGGAATAAGATGACTAGAAGAAGTACCCTTGCCCTGGTTGCCCCTACTAGAAGAAGCACCCTTACCCTTACCCTTAAACATACCTTTTAATCCTTCCATTTTAATTATGATAATAAATAATTAAAGACAATAAAATTAAGTGCGCTAAATAAAATAAACAGACAATAATAATTTAATGAAGGAACGAATGTACCAAAGCAAACGTAACGTCGGCGATGTAATCGAGAGGTTGAAAATTGAAACTTTGCTCGATGGAAGATCCTCAAGCTAGTTGCCAACTTCACTCCCAATTCCCAAATGAATAAATAAAATTGAATATTTAGTAAACAATGTAGACTTGTAGAGAGATATATTGAGAGATTAGAGAGATTGTAGGAAGATTTGTGAGAAAGATGAAGAGAAAATGAGTTATTTATAGTTGAAAATTGGGTTAAAGTGTAAATATAATAACTTATGGGTTAAAAATAAATATTAAGGGTAGGGGGTTTGGGGAGGGAGGCCTAAAATGGCCGTTGGCAGACCGCCAAAATCTAAAATGCTCGTTGGTGCAACGCCCATATTTGCAAAGGGTACAAAAAGGCGGGTCGGGCTCGGGGACGAGGGTCGGGCGAGGCGGGCTGGGGCGGGCTCGGTGCAGCGGGACGAGACATTGTCCCGTCCCGAGTTCGAGGCCCGCCATCATTTTTTTTTTAGCAGAGTCGGGGCGGGGTCGGGCCGTCCCGGCCCACTGACCACCCTTAGAAATAAGACATCTACATGTCTCGTAACAGCAATGTCCACAAAATCTAAAAGACTTCTTTTATTTTTTTAAACTCCATGTGAAGTCAAGCTAAGATAATTAAAATGGGACGGAGGGAGTATCTTTCTTGATTTGGGAATTAACAAATGGCTATAAATTGTTTTCTTCAATATAACCAGCTTGACTTAGTGTCCTTGAAGAATTGGTCATTAATCAGTTTCATTTTTAATGCATCAGATCACATCAATATCTGCAACTGTGCTATCATCAAGTTGACATAATTATTAACAAGCATCATATTCATTAAGTTTTACTTATCCTTTTTTATATTTTCAAAGCTTTTTTCAATAAAAGGTTAGAAGCCTAATTATTCTAAGCTGTTAGTCCCTCTGAAAAGAAAAAGTTCTTTAATACTCCCTCCGTCCAGTTTTACTTGTCACTAAGGAGCCAAAAAGTTGAATGAAAAGTTTATCATATTATCCCTAATTATAGCTAATTACTCAATGATTGAAATCAATTAAAGCTTACTAAAAAAAAAAGCAACCAACTAATTAAGTAATGGGTTCCAACAATTCACATATTCCCCATAAAAAAGTAGTGTTGGAAAAAGTAATATGAAAATTTAAATTATTAATACTAAGGGTAAAATAGGAAAAAAGTGGTAAAGTATCTCTTGATTTTTCAAAGTGGACAACTATTTTTAGTATAATAGACAAGTAAAACTGGACAGAGGGAGTAATTGAAAATTACTTGGTGCATGAACCACATAATTTATGTTGGATATGTAAAGCGCGTACGGGAATAGTAAATAACTATTACAGTGATCGAAAGATAAACAACAAAGATTACAACAACAAGTTGTCAATCTCTTGATCTTGAATTGGAACTCAAAATCTGGATCTTGTATTCAGAAATACAAGAACATGAACTGCTACACTTGTGGCTTGTAGAACCGCTGAGAATCCGAACGGTTAGAGTCCTTTGAGAATCAAGTTCACACCTGAAACACTTAGCAACCAATTAGATAATCACAACACCACCGGCTAAGTCGAGAGATGTCTCTCTATCTTTAAAATAAGAATGCCACCGTATATAGGCTTTACGGAAGTGTGGACAATAGTCTCCCAAGATGAAACAACAAACTATCAAATGTGCAAAGCCTACACAAATGATCCCAGTGAAGAACACGAATAATGAAGATTGCTAAGAGATGGATTGCTTATCAGAAAAAATGATCTCTTTGTGATGTTGTTAACTTGCAAGTACGTTCACTTGTTCATTTTTTTCATCTATAGAATTTAGCCAAAGGCCTCAATTTATAGGTGTGCAAGATTGCCTTTCAAATGCCCCATAATGGCATTCAATTGCCATGTAATTGATGACATTTAACCCCCAAGTAATGCATCAACATAATGGTCCAAGTAATGACCATTATTAGATGGATTCAATGCCATTGAAGACACCTCAACAGCCAAAACTTTGGGATTCCGTCAGCGATCACCGATGAAGTCTTGCGCGACGCTAATTCGACCGTAAACTCACGATGCTCATCGCTAATCGGTAGCCATTTGCTACAAGGGGACGCCGCGGCCCAGTCCGGGAGGCGCCGAGGCCCTTCTCGGCTCCGCGACCCTTTTTCGACCCGTACCATCTTACACTTCGCACAATCCTTTCTTCATTTACCAACGTGGTACACTTGTTATTTAACCAATAACCGTCCATCATTCTATGTCTCAAACATTTTACTTACGTACCAATATCTCTTTCATTAACGAAATTTATGATACTTGGCACTAAGATTGCACGTGTGTGGAACCGACATTTCCGACGTGCGGGGCTCCAATTGTTCGAGTCATAAATAATGGAATAAACTTAATTCTACATTAGTAAATTTCCAACAATTTATGTATTGTATAGAGAAAAGGGTATTCTGATATTATTAAATTAATTTGACCAAAAAACAACTACCAAATTAATTTTGGGATAATGATCCTTTTCTTTAGTACAAGCTAATCCCAACAGAACGCGTGACATGCAAAAGAGGCTTTAATTCAAGTCACTTTAAGTTGGCCCTTAAGCCAGATTTCCAAGTTTAAACAATGTGACCATTGAAGATAACTTATAATTGATTGGTCACTGTTTATTTGTTGAAAAATAAATCATTTATAATTATTTTTCTAGAAGTTAAGTGGCTGAAAATGATAGCTCTTTTTTTTTTGACTTTTTCATATGCTAACCGTTACAGTCAATGTCATTATTATTTGGTCCCCACGATTTTAATGTACATCTTTTTGGGTACATGATTCCAATTATAGCTTTCTACTTTTGATTCCTTAGTATTCTGGGGTCTTGAATTGAAAATGAGACAACAACCATTACTGCTAATTTATGTTTTCTTGATCACAGAGTACTTTAGTGGCACCAACTACCAAGTTGCTTCTATTTATTATGAGCCATGTTTCATGGATTCTTCAAATATATTATCGGGTGTGGGTCGGATTCTCCAAAAGCTAATCATTTTTGAAGGATTCGCTATGAGTGCGATAACATATTTAAAGGGTCGAGCAACATAGAATTTTGAGATCTTCAGATATGAACAATAGCTACAACATTCAATATTGTGAGAATATTTGGAAAAAAAATATTGTGAGAATATCAAGTATTCCCTCCGTCCAAATTTATGTGATAGTGTTTGGCGGGATATAGAGTTTAAGAATGAAAGAAAGACTTTTGAAATTAATGATTTAAAACAAGCTATAGATAATTGTGTGACTATAAATTAACTCTTTAAGGATAAAATGAAAAATTTAATATTAAATTATTACTAAATATAGAAATGTATAATTCTTTTTAGTACTGACTAAAAAGGAAAGACCATCACATAATCAACCTGGAGGGAGTAGTTGATACTCAATCTTTTGTAGCCTTTCTTCTGTTTAGGTTTTTGTACTTTCAAATGTAGTCCAATCATTTAGGGGGGAGGTTTTTTTTTTTAGGTTTTTGTACTTTCAACTACTAAAGGAAATACCTCATTGATTATTCTGTAGAATATATAATGTTACATAATTATTTATATGACTACAAACTAGGTAACTAATCTTCCCAATTACAATCGGGGAATATAAATTTACCTAATATAAAAGATATACAATGATACGAGAATATTCTTGTAATATTCTATCACACCCCTTCAGTTGAAGCGAAAGGTTCTCGTGCGCTGAGACTGACTCGGAAATCATCAAAGAGTATGCGCGGAAGTCCTTTAGTAAATATGTCAGCAATATGATACCGGTAAGGAACATGAAGAACACCAACTTGTCCACGAGCCACTTTTTCACGTATAAAGTGAATATCCATTTCAATGTGTTTAGTGCGCTGATGTTGACCGGGATTGCCGGAGAGATATATCGCACTTACATTATCACAGTAGACAAAAGTAGCTTTTCGGATTGGGCAGTGAAGTTCCAGCAGAAGGCTGCGTATCTAACAAGACTAAGAAACAACATTCGCTACTCCTCTGTACTCAGCTTCGGCACTGGATCACAGAGTAGGTTGTCTTTTAGAAGATCAAGAAAGCAAGTTATCTACGAGGAAGACACAGTAACCTGACGTGGATCGACGAGTGTCCGGACAGCCACCCCAGTCAACATCAGAATAAGAGGTGAGACCAGGGAGTGAGGACTTGTGCAGGTGTAGGCCGAAGTGAAGAGTACCTTGTATATATAACAAAATACGTTTGAGTGCATTCATATGTTCATTCATCGGGTTGTGCATATGTAAGCATATTTGTTGCATGGCATAGGATATATCTGATCTCATAAAAGTGAGATACTGCAATACTCATGCTAAGCAACGATAGTGAGTCGAGTCAGCATATAGAGAACCTGAAGAGGCATTGAGTTTGGAATTAGTGTCCACCAGTGTGTGGGTCGATTTGCAAGACATCATGCCTGCTCGGTCAAGGATCTATTCATCGTACTTTCTTTGATAGAGAAATAAGCCACCTGCATGTCTCGTAACAGCAATGCCCAAAAAATAGCTTAGGGGGTCCAAATTCTTCATAGCAAACTCAGATGCAAGTAGTGACATAATGGATCGGCGAAGTGCATCAAAAGATGTAGTTATGATGATATCATCAACATATAATAGGATGTATGCCATGTCATTACCCTTGCTATAGATGAAAAGTGAATAATCAAATTTGCTTTGTGAAAAATCGATGGAGGATACAAAATCAACAAATCGTTGGTACCATGCACGAGGAGTCTGTTTCAGTCCATAGATTAATTTTTTCAAATGACACACATAATCTGAATGAATTGGAATACTGAATCCCATAGGATGGTGCACATAAACGGTTTCATGAAGGTCCCATGCAAGAAACCATTTTTGACATCAAGCTGGTAAATATGCCAAATTTGGACAAAGCAATACTGAGAACAATATGAATAGTTGCCGATTTCACCACCGGGTTGAAAGTTTCATCACAATCTACTCCCAAGTATTGAGACCTGCCATCACCTATAAGACGGGTCTTGTGCCTCTCAAAAGAACCATCAGATTTCTTTTTATGTAGAAAAATTCACATAGAACAAATAACATTACCATCAGGAGGTCAGGGTACTCGATCCTATGTCTTATTTTCAATAAGAGCATTATATTTATTAGTCATTGCATTTTTTCAATTAGGATCGGACAAGGCATCTTTCGGGTTGTGAGGAAGAGGTGAAGGGGCAACCGAATTTGACAAGTTAAATAGCCGTTTGGGTTTGAAAATATTGTGCATAGCACGAGTTTCCATTAGCCGTCGGGGTACCACTGGGGGTTGAACGGGATCGGGAAGTGGTGTCCGAGACGTGGTAATGGGATTGGGAATATGATCGGGAGTAAAGGGTGGGGCTGAGACGGGGCAATGGTGTCGGGGAGAGAAGGGGATGGCCGAGAGATAGCCGAGATGGAAGACCGAGAAGGGTTATTTCGAGGCTCCCGTTGCGAGGCTAGGTCCACTGCCCGCCTTGGGACGGCGGTGATATGGCGAGTTGCCGGTGATGGTGATGACTGGTTTTGCAAGTGATGAATTAGAAGGGGATTTAGGCCATCATTAAGGAAGTCATAGGAATTTGGAGGTGGAGAATTGAGTTTGGAAAAGGGGAATTGGGACTCATCGAATATAACATGCCTAGAAACGATTATTTTTCGGCTTGACAAGTCGTAACAATCGTAACCTCGATGACTGGGGTAACCAAGAAAGACACGTGGGGATGACTGAGGTTACAACTTGTTGATTTGAGTGGTGGGATGGAGGGGGTAGCATAGATATCCGAAAGTTTGTAAATGCTTATAGGAAGGATCCCAAAAATAGAGAACTTGAGTGGGTGACTTGTGTTTGAGAGAGTTGTTTGGGAGAATGTTCGAGTGATAGGTTGCCATTGAGAGGACGTAATACCAAAAATAGGGGGATAGAGGAGTTGGCAAGGAGGGCACGAATTAAGTTATTTATGGTTCTATTTTTTCATTCGGCTTTTCCATTTTGTTGAGAGGTATGTGGACTTGAAAAATGAAAAACAAGGTCGTGTTTGGTGCAGAACAGTTTGAATTGTTGATTATCGAATTTCCTCCCATTGTCGCATTGAAAATATTTGATATTCTTTTCAAATTGTGTCTTTATTAAAGCACTAAAGGAAGAAAAAATAGAATAGACTTGAGACTAATTACCAATGGAAAAAGTCCACAGAAAGTTGGAATAATCATCCAAAAACAACACATGATATCTATGCCCGGCCGTGCTTAAAATAAGAGAAGTCCATGAATCAATGTGTATTATATCAAATGTCATTAAAGTACAACTTGGTGAAGAATAAATGGCAATTTGACATGTTTCCCAAAAATGCAAGATTCACAAACAGGAGTATTAGAAACATGTTTACAATCAATAAATTTATTTTTGCTAAGGGAGCGTAAAATGGAATCTCCCGGATGTCCTAATCTATTATGTCATAAAAGAGACGAAAGAACTGCAAAGGTTGATGAAGAGGAGGTTGGATGGCCGACGGTGGTAGTGATAGGATAAATGTCCATGGTGCTATCACATCTCATTATTTGCATCCTTGTCATAAGGTCATTCACAGAAAAACTAAAAGGGTCAAATTCAAGAGAAACATTATTGTCGGTTCTGAAACAACGCACCGAGATTAGATTTTTGATAAGTTTCGGGGCATAGAGGATATTATTTAAAACTAACGGCGGATGTGGTGGGGAGAGGGATGATTGTTCGTAACCTCGAATGGGAATGCCTTGTCCACTACCATCAATAATATTTTGATTTAAATTGCCCATATTGAAATAAAACGAAAGAGTACCTTGGGATGATGTCATATGAGATGTGGTGCTAGTATCCATGCACCAACTATCGTCTGGAACGTTGAGAGATATCGTGTTCATAGCCACCTCAATATCCGTCGGTGCATAGGTTGAAGGAGGAGAGACATGTGCACTGTATGCCTGTTGTGGACGTGTGCCGAGGATTTCGGGTTGGGGTGGTCGTGCCAAAGGTGGGGCCTAGGAGGACATCGGGTAGGGGCACGGTGGAGTAACCCAAGCCGGATGGGCCCACGCAGCCCATGGTGGGTAGGCAGCCCACGGCGGAGGCTGATACAACTATTGATGTCGCTGCGGGTGGCTGCCCTCTGTCGCTGCGGGTGGCTGCCCTCTGCCGCCGCTGCTACTGTTTCTGATTCGACCACTGCGATTTCGATCGAAATTTCACCTTTTGTTGTTATTCCGGGATTATGAGCTACGTTTTAGATCGTGCGCTTGTCGGTGTTGTGTGGAAAAGGTCGAGTCCCTCGGGTCGTCAATGGTGCTGCCGGTGGTCACAAGGGCGGTTTCGGCGGTATTTGCGTTGGCCGCGGCTCACTTGGTTTTCCGGGTTTCTTCAAGGATGAGTCTCGAATGGGCCTCATAGAATGGAGGCAATGACGTACTTTGTTGGAGGATGGTAGCGACGCCGTCATAAGATTCATTCAAACCCACAATTAGTTGCATCACCAATTGTTGATTTGTGACAGGTGCACCGACGTTGGAGAGTTGATCGTCAATCATTTTAAATTCTTGATAATAGGCCGACGCATTAGGAAAATCGTCCTGCTGAATATCCTTGAATTGATTTTCCAAATACAAGGCACGTTGTGTTTTGTTATCATGAAAATACTTTCCAAGCGCTCCCATGTTTGTCGTGCAGTGGCGTCAATTTCAATGATTGTATGCAATAGATCATTCGAGATCGTGTCATAGATCCATTATAGGACAACCGCATCTAAGCGGGACCAAAGTTCATCATCAAAATCATCAATTTTTTCCTGGGGCTTTGATTTTGGAGGGATGATGGTCGATAACTTTGTACACACGACAATGAATCTTGAATAATTTCGCCCAAGATGAATACTGAACCTTTTTCCATCACAAGAGTTATGGAATTGAAATTCTTGATGTTGTTAACTGCAAGAGCATGATGAAATTTAGGTTGTTCAAACATTGAAAATTGGAGAAGAAGAGAGGAAGTAGGCTGCTGAGAAGTCGAAGAAAGAAGGAGGAGGACGCCGGAAAAAGGGGAGGTCTGTAGGGGAGGGGGGGAGGGCAGCTAGGGAGAAAAAGTCTAAGGTCTGCAAGAGAATATAGTTAAGGTAAACTCAACTATATGCCGCAGCTACTTGTAGAGTGAAAAGAAAGGGTGTCAGCTTTGTCGTTAAGGTGCTCGATCAAATGTACAAGAGACGTTGGCATCTGATCACATTTTAATTTCTCACCCTTCAAAGCCAATGTTTTATATGGGTATATTTTGTCAACAATTCTGGTTCAAGACCAGAAATTCAGCCACTGATCACAGGGCGGATATAGGGCCCGCTGAACGTGTTTACGCAAACATTCTCAGCAAAATTTTACACCATATATATAATATATTTTTTTATTTTTTATGTACATATATAGATTTTGAATACAATGAACACAAAAGAAGTTGTTGAATCCCCTACTTCGACCATTTTCAGTTGATGATCTGCGTCTTCTTCCAACCCCAGATAATAAGCCTTTATGTCGTTGTCATCCTCTAAAATTACACCAACATTTTTCTTATTGAGTTCTTTTTAATTTTGTGCCACTTTTTTTAATTCGTATTTCCATTTTGCCCTGGTGAATTTTTTTTTAAAAAGAACAATTTCATTATTTTGCAAGAAAATAAAGAGGTTAGGGTGTGAATTATTAAAAAAATAATAATAATAGGATTGGGTGCAAAACCCAACAGATCCCCAAAAGTGAGTTCATGTTAATTGTTTCTTGTCAACTATTTCGTTTAAATCTAACCGTTGAATTTGTTAAATATTTGATAAAAACCAAAAGTATTAACTTTAAAGGACCAAAAATATTCAGAAGTATATTTAAGGACGACTTTAAACTTACCCCCAAACATAATGGACCATTCTCTACTGGTACAAGTTTGTATTAATAGGCACAAGTTGTAAGAAAGCAAATGAACAGCACTGGTTGTTCCAGTATTTAATTCATCGGGTTGGCAGCAACAACTTGGGAACCAAATAGCTCCGCAGAAGAATCAATCTTAATCTCATTACCAATATCCACTGGCCAATTTGCATACCATGGATCAATTTTAAGTTTAACAATACATAAAAACAAAGAGAAACACATTACTTGTCTATAGTCTTACCTCTATGACACTACATCCAGGCTACTTCTTTATCCCCATTGCCTCTATCAATTTCCTAACACACTTGGCTTCCATTTTCCAACCAGCTTCCTTGTACATATTGTATGCAAGTACGTAAGTACCTTCATGTTAGACAGCTTTCTCCATATTCTATCACCATAGACCCTACAAGCACCAAGTAAACCTCCCCAAACGTTAGCATCCCCTTTCTCTATCCCTCCCATGTTCTCCTCAATGAACTTCTCAGCATCCTCGAGCTTACCAGCTCTTGCTAACAGGTATACCACACATGCACGATGCTCAAACCTGGGTTCAACCCCATAAACACTGTCCATTCTTCCAAACAGTAAAAGACCTTCGTCGACCATTTTTGCATGAGAGCAAGCGGAGAGCACAGCAACGAATATGGTTTCATTTGGTTGATTCCCACTTGCTATCATCCTATCGAAAAATTGAACGGATTTCATTGCATCTCCGTTCATCGCAAAGCCTGATATGATGGCATTCCATGCTCCGGTATCCTTATAAGTCATCGCTTCAAAGACTGATGAAGCCAATTCCATTCTACCACATTTATAGTACATGTCAACCAAAGCAGTAGCCAATATCGGGTTCGACTCGTAATTATAATGCTTAACCAATGAATGTACCCAAAAACCCTGCGCTAAAGCACCTAGATAAGCACAAGCTGTGAGGACACTTACAAGAACACTCATTGGGCTTAAGACCGTTTTCTTCCATCCTATAATACAAGCAAAGCACCTCCTTAAAATCACTAGCCCGTGAATACGCTGCCATCATTGCACTCCAAGAAATCACATTTCTCTCCGGCATTTCCTCAAACAACAATATTGCTTTTCCAACCTCCCCTATTTTCCCGTATCCATCAATCATCGTGGTCCACATAACCACATCTCTTTCAGGAATTTCATCAAACAGCGTACGTGCTCTGTCCATCTCGAAATTTAGGGAATAAAATTCTATTGACGCTGCAACAATAAACCGGTCATGTTGTAATCCCAACTTCAGCGAATGGGCATGTACTGAAAATCCAAGTTGTCCGAATTCATTTGAAACCATCAAACAAGCCTTTATAAATGGCGGAAAGGTATAATTATTTACAATAAGGTTATCTCTCAGCATGTCTTTGAAGCATAAAATTGCTGGTATTGGCAAGTCTGATTGCATGTATCCTCTGATCATGGTATTATACAAAAAAGTACTTCAGTAGCCAAGATTTTGAAACACAATACGCGAGTAGTTGAAGAAAGAAGGTATCCTAGAATTGACGGCAAATGAAAGAAGTGGAGCAATGGCTGATGGAGTTTCAGGGAGGTAGAGTTTGAGGAGTTGGCAATGGAGTTCTTTTAGATGGTTGAGAGTTCTACATTTTTGTGTGAAGGGCGTTAAGGCCGAGTGAGTTTCACTAACTGCTTTTAGAATGGTGAAAATGGAAAGATCATCTTTTTTCATTCCTTATCTCAGGAAACAAGTCCTAGTACTTCCAAATACATGATCCTTCCTATCAAACCAGCATGTAAGTTCATATGACATAGCTATCTTTGAAATATTGACTTGTCTGAGGTTTTTTGGGGTAATGCTTCGAAGCCCTTAATTGCTTTACCAGACTCTCTAGTACATGTTTAAAATTGCATACATCTATTGCAAACCAGCCGAGGGTCTTTCACAAACAATCTCTCTATCTCCACGAGGTAGGGTAAGGTCTGCGCACATCCTAACCTCCCCAGACCTCACCTTGTGGGATTACACTTGGTATGTTGTTGTTGTATTGAAAACCACCGGAACAAAGAATATAGAATTTCTGATTCTTTTTTTTTTATTACCTTCATTTCGGCTGATAATGACTGATTATAATCATAACTGCAAGTGCCACTGAGATTTATTGTAATGACAGTTGCTGGTTTGTCTACAGAATGTTGCAAATGTAGCTGATTCGGCCTGGCACTCAAAACAGTCAAAAGCAGTGAGCCAACAAGATCAGTGAATGATTAGTAACCACAATTCTAAACACAGATAGACAATAATATCCACACTTTAGAAGCAACATTTTCCTAGACTAAATGGTCTCCAATAAGGTGGGTACTACAATTCAAAAATTACATCAAGAAATAGCAGTTCAACTTCCCAAAATTGGTGATATCTTGCCAGCATAGAACAAAGAAACTAATAACAAAAATATGTTTTCTTGTTCTAAAATCCTTTTAAGCATTTTAACAAACACCTAGCATGCATTTACAACGGATCGGATCTGGACCGAATCCTACTAGATCCAGATCCATTTTTCATACCTGGATCCAGGTCTATCGGGTCCATAAAAATCATATCCAAATCCGAATTCATCGGATCCAGCGGGTCTACGGATCGAATCTGGATCCACCTGTAAAATTTTTTGTTAATCTCTTTCGCCAAATATTTGTTTATACTTTTAAAACATGAAGGATTAGTACTAGTGAATACTGTTGGATTTCTTTTTATTGAAACATAAAGATGAGTATTATTATTTTTTATCATTGAAAAAAATTACTGGAAGACTAAAGTAGATTATATATGCCAAGCTAAATTAAGATTGTTGTTAAATGTCAAGTAATAAAAGATACAACTTTGCTTGTATGGTGAACCTATAAGATCACCACATTAGTGGCAGATTCATGTTCTATGAAATGAAATAATTTCATATCCTTTCGTAAGAAATTATTTTGAAGCATCTTTGAATTTGCCAACTTAGCAAAGTTATTAACTTATTCGTAAATGAAACTACAAAATAATTTACTGATTGATTATCTAATCATTAATGAATAGAAGAACGGGTAAGAAAAAACTTATTCCATCTTTTATGCTTATTCATGTAGTAATGTTATCAGTAGAAAAAATAAATAAGATTAATTAATAGAAAAAAAAAGAACAAATCTTACCCAATTTTAGGAAGAGAAAATGAGATGAGAAATGATTAAGAAATGTATATATGCGCTAACATCCTTCTTCTTTTCTAATCCTATGAATCGGTACACGCATGATTACTTGAAAGTCATCGCAAGTTAAGGGGGAGCATATCATTTGATATTATTGATCACAAATGTCAGACAAACATTTGTCTCAATATCCTGAGTCAGTTTAGGTTTGTAATGAGTTTTGTGAAGAAAGGTAAAAAGGGGGAGATTGTTAATGTTGGTTTGGTGTTGTGACATTTGACCCAACATATCTTCTGAAGTACTGATTTGAATGCATAAAAATGTTGGGACAAATGTCACAACATTCAGACCAACATTTTTTAGAACAGTTTTGTCTTACTTCACGGTAAGCATTAATATTTTACTGTGAGGTAAAAACGACTTAGGCGTGGTGAATTGGAGTTGTGTAAGACGTGGGAGAAAGAGTCAAAGCTTGGGGAAGAAGTCGAGTAAGGAACAAGTCAAAGTTGTTGAGATTTTCACTCCTTAATCATCTACCATAAACTGCCCACCTTTCCCTCAACTTTCACAACCAATCGATGAGCTTTTCAAGGAAGACTCTCTATTATAAATACAGAGGCCACAACAGTGTATCGGTATCCAGAATCAAAATGTAAAAATACCAAGAGAGCTCTCGAGATTTCATCTCAGAAATATGGATCACAAATGTTGCCTGAGTGTGTCGACAACATTCTGTCAAACATTACAATTGCTGTTTAGATTCTAGATTATTTTTGTATGGAGCGATTGTAATGAGAGGTTGTCTATGTCTACTTAGTTAGATTTTTCAAGCAGAAGTCATCTGCGACTTCAAATTATAATTCCTTTACGTTTTATCTTGTAAATCTGTAAAGAAAGAAATTTGTATATTTGTATATAATATATATACAATACATTTGGTCATTGACCATTATTATATAACTTATGAAACTTTAATTCTTTGTGTTCTTTAAATTCAGCTGCATTTACTCTTTATAGTTACTGTTTTACTAAGTGTTGTCACTGGTGTCGGACGACATTATTGCCTACATTCGAAAATTGTACTTGTAGTCGATTGAATTCTGTTCATCTTGTTTTTATTTGATCAGTAGCTCCCTTTCAGTGATCTAAAAAAAGTCAAAGATATTTGTTTCTGTGGTTATAGATATCTCGATAAGCTAAAGGGTCTAATTTAAAGTTAAATTATTATCAATAAGGAAATGTATCATTCTCTTTTGGACTAACTAAAAAAGAAAATGAAATGTAATAACGGGAGTATGTGTTACAGTTTAAACCCATCTAAGCAAATTCAAGATACAGAAGAAATCCTCTTCCTGCAGGCTACAAACTCACATAATACACGTATAATTCTGCCACATTTCCAACATAAAACACACACATAAATATGTTGTAATAACGAGCAAGAAATAGAGAGTTTATAACACACCTATTGATTTGCTTATGTGAATTTTCTTCAGCGTATTCTAGCATAGCAAAACTTGCAACAAAAACCAAGTATTGTTTGTCGAGAGTATCAATCGGACACTATGGTTATAACATGCTATAACTGGACAAAGATTCACAAATAACCACTTTTCAATTTTAAAAAATAGCTATTATTACAGAGTTTCAAATCCATAAGTGAAATTCGGTGTTGGTTTGAAATCAATGTGTAATTACTATAATAATGATAATTTATTTGATTATTATAACATAATTAGAGTGTGATTTTTAATATTAAATTTGATTGCACAAATATAATTACTCCTATATAGTATGATATTTGTTAATTTTTAAATAAAAACTAATTAAATATTAAAACAAACTTTTCTCATATGAACATGTAAGTTATCATAACTCTATCCCAAAAATATTTTGGATGTTTGTGGCGTTATTTATCTAGACACCATTTTGGAAAATTTTGATTTTTATTGCTGCTTGTTAAATTCAGTGAGTTTTTATCAAATGAATTCAATTTACTATCATGTACCCTAAATAATAATTATGTGTAATCATATATACTAAGATTATCAGTCTAAAATTCAAGCCAGATTACTTGCAATAACAAGTTACTAATATATAACTTCTTTGATATGTATATATTTTTACAATATTAATTATATATATAAATTAAATTCTAATCAGTAAGGCAATAAAATACTAAAGTAATAAATCAAAATTAGTTTGATCAAGCAATATATAAAATTTCAATGTTAGATGAATGTGAATTGCCATTTTTTTTTTAAAAGCTATACTCAAGTTATTGTTGTTATTATTAACAGAAAAATATCGACAAATATTCCTATGTCAGAGTGGTATATGGACGGAGGACTGTTCTAGACTTCTAATCTATGCCTGATATTTTCCGTTTTAATTTAAATGTCATATTATTTATTTTTTTGATTTGTCTCAAAAAAATAACTTTTTTTTATTTAGTAATTTTTAACAAATTTTTGAGACACAAGATTTAATGGATTACACATCTTTAATTAACGATTATAATTTTTTTTTAATTTATTTTTATGTCTAGTAAAATGAAGATATTTAATTTGGGAGTGAGGGAGTACAAAACAAAGAAAAAGAGAAATAGGACTGTTATAATACAAAATGTCCAATTAGCAGTCGGTAGCAAAATTCAAAATTAGCAGCCCTTCTTCTCCTATTCAAATTTCTAACCAAATTGGACTTGTCATAGTGGATAATTGGGTCCCCAAAAAAAAAACAAACCAATCATCCCCTATATATATATATATATATATATATATATATATCCACAATCACTCTTCTCTTTGCATTAAGCAAAAGTAATGGTAGTAATGGAGAACCACAACAACAAAGCAAACATGGTGGCATCACTTATGGCAGTAAAACAAAAATCTGGCAAGACATTTAGTCAGATAGCTGAAGAAACTGGTCTAACAAATGTGTATGTTGCTCAGCTTTTGAGAAGACAAGCTCAGCTTAAACCTGAAACTGCACCAAAGCTTAAGGCTGCACTTCCACTTTTATCTGATCAACAACTTCATGAAATGATGGAAGCACCTTTGAGGTCTTATGATCCCAACTTGATTCAAGACCCAACTGTTTACAGGTGACCCATTTCACCCATTTCTTGATTTTTTATTTTTTATTTTTATGTAAAGATTTGATTTTTATGGTGTATGGTAGTTGATAGAGCTAGAGTAAGATGTTGGAATAGGAAAAAACTGGAGACCCATTTCTTGATTTTTTTATTTGTTTATGTAAAGATTTGATTTTTATGGTGTAGGGTAGTTGATAGAATAATGTGTAATTAATAGAATATTAATTATAATTGATGATAGAATAATGTAAATATAGTAGGAAGATAACTTAGTCAACCAATTAGCTTAATCCTAGCCTAATCTTAGCCTTATCCTATCTAATCCTAGCCTTAGATGATGTTTGTAATTGTGGTATAATTACCACACTTTTGGGAATGCTACAATTGAGGAAAATATTCTTTCATGGTATTAAGAGCTTAGGGGGAAAAATCCTAGCCTAAAAAGAAAAAAAATTCTACCTCCACCGTTCCCCCCCCCCCCTCCTCTCAAACCGGCTGGCCACCAATTTTCATATATTTTTTTTCCGTCAACAATGTCTGACTCTAAGTCTCACATTTCATCCCGCTCTTGCCGTTTCCAATATCAAAACTCATATTTCCATCACTCTTGAGATGTAAAATGTTCATTATGCAACGTGGGCAGAGCTTTTTAAAATCTGTTACCGCTCCCACCGGGTTATTCATCACATAATCCCACCGGAAAAGGCAAGGAAAAGGTGTCGGGCACCGATGATGAAAAAGAAATGTGGCTCACCCTTGATGCGACGGTTCTTTTGTGGATTTATGCAACTATTTCAAGCGATTTGTTGCATACAATTATGAAACTCGATTCCACGGCGATGGAGGCTTGGAATCGCTTACAGGATATCTTCCAAGATAACAAGAATTCCCGAGCCGTCACCTTTGAGCAAGAATTCTCCATCACCGACATGGCGGACTTTCCAAATGCATCCGCTTATTGTCAACACCTCAAAGTCTTATCGGATCAACTCAAGAACGTTGCGTCGCCGGTTACTAACAATCGGTTGGTTTTACAATTGGTTGTCGGCCTTAACGACGCGTATAGTGGAGTGGGTACACTCATTCGCCAAAGCAATCCTCTACTGCCATTTTACCAAGCCCACTCTATGCTTATTCTTGAAGAGGTGGGTTTCGCCAAAAAGACCGCAATCGTATCGAATTCCGCCATGGTTGCCGCCTCGTCCAATGAAGCTTCTACAAATTTTGATCATTTGCCACCAAGCCTAGGACAAAATGGACGAAATGGTGGTAAAAATCGTGGTGGTGGTTGCGGTGGTGGCAAGGGTGGAGGCCACCGGAATTCCGGTAGCGACGGGACTGGCGGCAGGGGCTGCGGCCAGCAGTGGCAGCCCTGAGCCCAGTGGGGCAGTGTACCACCACAGTGGGCCTGACATTGGCCTTGGTCGTGCCACCTGCCGTTTCTTCAGAAATCGGGCCAGGCCCGATCGAAACAAGCGGCCAAAGACACTGCCCGCCACCGGCCGGATTTGGGCCCATCAACAACAACCGCGGTCCAGCAGCATGTGGGCCACTGCCGAACCAGTGGTAGGAGGCCCATTCGGTAGTGGTTAGCTCAACCAATATTGAGTCCGCCATGCATACTCTTGGACTTAATCCGCCCGATGCAAATTGGTATATGGACACCGGAGCAACGTCTCATATGACGTCCTCCCAAAGTAATCTCTCGTCCTATTTTAATTTGAGCAAAAATAATAGTATAATTGTCAGAAATGGTCATTCTATTCCAATTCGTGGTTATGGTTCTACCAAATTTTCTCCACCAAACCCACCCTTAACTTTAAAGAATGTCCTTTACGCTCCACAATTGATTAAAAACTTGGTTTTGGTTAGAAAGTTTATTACTGATAATTGGGTGTCTATTGATTTTGAACCTTTTGGATTTCCCGTGAAGGATTTTCAGACGGGGATGCGTCTAATGAGATGTGATAGTCAGGGCGAGCTCTATCCAATCACCACACCCAATCATCAAGCCAAGTTACCATCCACCTTTGCAGCTTTAGCGCCTTCATTGTGGCATGAACGTTTGGGTCATCCAGGAGCACCTGTTTTAGCTTCCCTTAAATAAAATAATTTTATTTCATGTACTCAAACACGTAATTCAAATATGTGTCGTTCATGTCCACTTGGAAAACATGTTCAATTGCCATTTGTTTTTTCAAATTCATGCACTCTTATGCCTTTTGATATTATCCATTGTGATTGAAAGAAATAATTTTCTTGATTATTTTCATTAATGAATGAGTATATATACAATTTACAATCTCCAAATATGGAAGATCCTATTCCTAATATACTTCTAATATTCTAATTCTACTTATACAAGAATTCTACAATTATGATAATTATGCAATACAACATTTATTTAATGCTTCTGATTATTCTCGGTAACCGTGTATACTATGTTATTCTATCACACCCCCACAGTCATAGCGGGCGGTTGTCGTACGCTGAGACTGTCCCTAAAATCTTCAAAAAGAACTGAGGGAAGACCCTTCGTAACGATATCAGCAATCTGGTACCTGGAGGGGACATGTAAGGCGCGTATTTGTCCACGAGCTACCTTTTCGCGAACAAAGTGGATATCCATTTCAATATGTTTAGTGCGATGATGTTGGACCGGATTACTAGAAAGATAGACTGCACTAACATTATCACAGTAGACCAAAGTAGCTTTTTGAATGGAAAAGTGAAGTTCTAACAGAAGATTACGCAACCAACATGATTCAGACACCACATTGGCTACCCCTCGATACTCGGCCTCTGCACTGGATCTTGAAAATGTAGCCTGGCGTTTTGCGGACCATGAGACCAAGTTATCATCAAGAAACATACAGTAACCAGATGTCGAGCGTCTGGTATCAGGACAACCACCCCAATCAGCATCTGTAAAAGATACAAGTGTGGAAACGGACGAAGGATACAAATGTAAGCCATAATCAAGTGTGCCGTGGATGTATCGTATAATGTGTTTGAGCGCATGCATGTGCTCAATCCGTGGATCATGCATAAATAAACACACTTGCCGAACTGCATACGTAATGTCAGGCCTTGTGAAAGTAAGATATTGAAGTGCCCCTGCAAGGTTGCGATAGTGGGTGTGATCCTCGTATGGTGTGCCGGACGTAGCACTCAGCTTCGGTTTGATATCAACCGGAGTGGAAGTAGACTTATAAGATGACATACCAGCTCTCGCAATGATCTCAGTGGCATACTTTTTCTGTGATAAAAATAGACCACCTGAATGACGAGTGACAGCAATACCCAAGAAATAACGCAAGGGCCCCAAGTCTTTCATAGCAAATTCTGAACTGAGAAGTGACATGATAGACTTGCGCAGATCATCAGAAGAAGCAGTCAATATAATATCATCTACATACGATAAAATGTATGGAAAAGAAGTACCACGACGATATATAAACAGAGAATGATCAGACCTGCTGTGAGAAAACCCGATAGTCGATACATAATCTACAAACCTTTTATACCAAGCCTGTGGGGCCTGCTTAAGCCCATACAAGGACTCCTTCAGCAAACAGACATGATGAGGATGATTGAGGTCTCGAAAACCCAAGGGCTGATACATATATACTGTTTCCTTAAGATCATTGTGTAAGAAAGCATTCTTCACATCCAACTGATGAATGGGCCATGCTTTTGAGTGAGCCAAACTGAGAATAGTACGAATGGTTTGACCACTGGACTAAACGTCTCATCACAATCCACGCCAACTTGATATGTTTTACCATCACCTACAAGACGAGCCTTATGCCTCTCAAAAGAACCGTCAGAATTTTCTTTATGAGTAAAAATCCATATAGACCGAATACTATTAACACCAAATGGACGGGGCACTAACTACCACGTCTTATTTTCAATAAGAGCATTATATTTGTCGATCAACCAATTTCCAATTCGGGTCATGTAGTGCAGACACAGGATTACGTGGTAGTGGGATTTAGAGACAGTAGAATTTAGATTAAAATGTTGTTTTGATTTAAAAATACCTATTTGACTACGAGTAATGGGCCCTTGACCCGAGATAGAATTTTGTGGATTTTGGGAAATAGGCGGGGCAGTGACGGACTGGCCAGCTGGCCCAACACGAAAAACAGTAGACGAGGCAGAACCGGGCTGGATCACAGGAACAATACTCAGATCGGGAATGGGCCGTGATTCTGACCCAACACGGTGAACTGTAGAAGAGGCAGAATAGAAGTAGAACAGGATTGGGCTACTGTATCCAGATCGGTATTTTGTGGGCCAGTAGGCCCTGCCTACTGGCATATCTTGTTCACGGGTTGAGTCGGAAATATGGTGAATAATATATGGTGAGACCCCGTCATCTAAAAAGTTATATGAACTAGGCACGGTACTACATACTTTAGTAAATGGAAAATGGGTTTCATAAAAAATAACATGACGACTAATTATGATTTTATTGGACGATAAATCAAAACATTTGTAACCATGATGATTAGAGGGATAACCCAAAAACACACAAGTTGTAGACCGGGATTGAAGTTTGTTTATTGTAGTTGACGGAAAAAGTGGATAGCATAAACACCCAAAGACCCTAAGATGTGAATAAGAAGGATCCTTATTATAGAGAATTTTAAGGGGAGATGCATATGTTAAACCTTTGGTAGGAAGTATGTTAAGAATGTAAGTAGTCATTTGTAGTGCATGATGCCAAAAAGAAGGGGGTACAGAAGCATGGGCTAATAAAGTTTGGACAACATTATTAATGGTACGAATCTTTCGTTCTGCTTTCCCGTTTTGCGAAGACGTACGAGGACAAGAAAAATGAAAAACTATGCCATTAGTATCACAAAATTTCAGAAACAACCCATTATCATATTCCTTGCCATTATCACATTGAATAGTTTTAATTTTCCGTTTGAATTGGGTACGGATGAATGCTCTAAATTTTAAGAAGGTGGAAAAAACTTGAGATTTTTTGGATAAAGGAAAAGTCCACAAAATTAAAATAATCATCCAAAAATAAAACATAATAACGATGGCCCATAGAACTCAAAACGGGAGATGTCCACAAATCACTATGAATAATATCAAAAGGCATCAAAGTACGAGAAGTGGAATCTATAAATGGTAATCTAACATGCTTCCCTAACGAACAAGAGGGACAAAGTGGAGTACTATGCGTACCCTTACAAGAAATAAAATTATTATTATGCGAAGACGAAACAATAGATGACCCCGGGTGGCCCAAACGTGCATGTCATAAGGATGGAGCAAGAGCGGCAAATTTGGATGACAAGGTTTGACTCGCGAAAGTGGTGATTGGATAAAGCTCTCTCCTACTATTGCATCTCATTAGAGGTATCCCCGTCTTGAAATCCTTCACAGAAAACCCATAAGGATCAAAATTAACAGAAACCCAATTATCAATGGTGAATTTTCGAACTGACACCAAATTTTTAATTAAGTGGGGGCATGGAGGACATTTTTCAAGACTAGAGGTGGATGTGGGAAAGATAGATTTGTATGACCATAACCACGAATTGGAATTGAATTTCCATTATCAACAATAATACCACGATTTTTGTTCAAATTGAAATAAGACGAGAGAGTACCTTTGTCGGACGTTATATAAGAAGTGGCTCATGTGTCCATGTACCAATTTTCGTCCGGAGGAGTGAGTCCAAGTGTATGTATGATGGCCTCAATATCGGTAGGTGTCGGGATCGGATTAGGCATGTAGCATGGAAAACCTGTGGGGGCCGAGGCCCAAGCAGGCCTGCTTGCTGTCCAGACCCATTACTGTTCCGGAACGCATTGGTCGGGTGTGAAAAATTAGGCCTGAAGTGCTGCTAGGCGGCCCACTGACCTGGGAACGTTGAGGCTAGAAAATAGCGGTTCTTGGGCCAATAGCCACTAGCCCAGCCCCACTGCCAGGGTGCCATGCTGGGACTAGTTGGCCTGCGGCCCACTGCCACTGTTTTGGCCTCCCCCACCACCGCCGGTACCACCACGATTTCCATCGCGATTTTTGCCATTATTTTTACGATTCCTTTTGCCGCCACCGTGATTACGGTTTTGGCCCGAATTTGCGGAAAAAGAGTGAGGGTCGTCGGACGTGGTCATCATTACGACGGAATGAGCTTTGGTAGCTGCCTTTTTAGCCAAACCGACCTCTTCCAACGTGAGCATGGAACGGGCCTGATAAAACGGAGACAATGGATTACTTTGACGAAGTAGTGTCCCAACACCATTATAGGTCTCAGAAAGACCTGCAACCATTTGAAGAACCAGACGATCATCAGTAACGGGCGCACCAACGTTGCGGAGTTTGTCCGCCAATTCTTTCAGCCTTTTACAGTTGGCAGAGACGTTAGGAAAATCTTTCATGTTGACATGGAAAAATTCCTGCTCAAGAGTGACTGCACGAGAATTTTTGTTATCTTGGAATATGCCACGCACCCTATTCCAAGTGACAATCGCCGTAGCATCGGGTTCAATAATCGTCTGTAGGAGGTCTGTAGAGATTGTGGAAGAAATTCACTGAAGAACGGTAGCATCAAGGGTTGTCCATATTATAGGATCATCCTCAGGAGTAGGAACCTTTGCCCGTCAGGTGCCTGGGGGATGATGTGATGGAGGACTTGATGCGAGCGTGCGTGAACTTTGAATAATTTCGCCCACGTCGCGTATTGGACGTTTTTCATTTTAAGAACAATAGGGATGTGGTTCTTGATGTTGGAAACAGTAAGGGCATGATGAAATATGTTCTTAGACATAACGAAAGAACAAGATGGGAAGAAGAGATTTGGATAAATTTGGGAAGAGAGGAGACAAGGGCACGGAACCCGAGACTGTAGCTCGGAGACCGAAGCTGTAGAAGAAAAAGATAGGAGAGGTATTGAAAACCTAAACTTCTGATACCATAAAAGAATTAATCCCCTTGATTGTTTTCATTAATGAATGAGTATATATACAATTTACAATCTCCAAATATAGAAGATCCTATTCCTAATATACTTCTAATATTCTAATTCTACTTATACAAGAATTCTACAATTATGGTAATTATACAATACAACATTTATTTAATGCTTCTAATTATTCTCGGTAACCGTGTATACTATGGTATACTATCAGTGATATTTGGACTTCTCCCCAGACCCCACGTTGTGGGAGTTTACTGGGTATGTTGTTTCCGTTGTCTAAAAAGTAGACCTGTCCATCGGGTCGGGGACCCGCCGGGCCCGACCCGAAAAAACCAGGGCCAGGGCTGACCCGAGAGCCACTCGACCCGAAAAAGCGGGGACCCGATCAAGGTCAGGGTCGGGCCAGGGTCAGAAAATTTTACTGCTTGACCTTACCTACCCGACTACCTAATTCAATTTAGATATTTTTTAAATATAATTTATATTATTTTTCCTTCATTAATATTTATTTTGTACTTATATATATTTTTGTCATTAATAAGTGATATAATGCATGTTTATATATATATATGTATTACTCTAATCTACATTTAGCTCGACATAAAATAAGATTAAAATGGTAGCTGATTATTAATTATATATTTATATTATTAGTCGTTTTGTTAATATCACGGAAGCATAATGTAGGGAGAGAAAATAGTTGTAAATTGGTGAAACTTTAAATGGTCATAATTTTGCGCTCGGATGTTCGTTTTACCTGATTTTTTTTTGATTTTGCATATTTTTTCGAGACAGGGCCGGTCAACTAGCCGCAAGGCGGTTTGGCGCAGCCAATTTTTAGAAAAACGTCCGTTTTCCCAATCAATTTGTGTTTTTTCCCAAATCGATTTCTAATTTTCTTTTTCTTTAGTCAAGATCTTACGATATACAACACATTTCAACGTCCAAATTTCGTGGTAATGTAGGGGTGAACACGACATTGTCAAACCCAACACAAAATATAGCCTTCACACTCGTGTTACAAAATCATCATTGCCTCGTAATCCTTTGTCTGCTCTTAATGACCCGAATTGGAAAATGACTATGGATGATAAATTTAATGCTCTTATTAAAAATAGGACGTGGGAGTTGGTCCCCCGTCCCCCTAATGCTAATGTGATTCGGTCTGTGGATTTTCAGTCATAAAGAAAAAATTGATGGTACTTTTGAGAGGCATAAAACCCGTCTTGTAGGTGATGGGAAGACACAACAGGTTGGTGTGGATTGCGGTGAGACGTTCAGTCCGGTGGTTAAACCGGCAACTATAAGAACGGTTCTTAGTTTGGCTCTTTCGAAAGCATGGCCGTTTCACCAGCTAGATGTCAAAAATGCCTTCCTCCATGGTGAGCTAAATGAAACTGTATACATGTACCAGCCTTTGGGATGCCAAGACTCCACTTATCCAAATCATGTGTGCCTGATAAAAAATTATTATATGGGCTCAAACAGGCCCCCCAAGCCTGGTACAAGAGGTTTACGGATTATGTTTCGCATATTGGGTTTTCTAACAGTCATTCTGATAATTCTTTGTTCATCTACCGTCGGGGTAATAATATTGCTTACCTTTTTTTATATGTGGATGATATTATATTGACTGATTCATTCGATGCTCTTCACAAGTTGATCATGTCACTGCTGGGCTCTGAGTTTGCTATGAAAGATCTAGGGCCACTAAGTTACTTCTTAGGGATAGCTGTGACACGTCATGCAAGTGGTTTATTCTTATCCCAAAAGAAGTATGCAGCAGAGATTGTTGAACGTGCTGACATGTCATCCTATAAGCCATCTGCAACTCTGATAGATACTAAACCCAAGTTGAGCGCTTCCTCTAGCAAGCCATATGCCGATCCAACACATTACCGCTGCCTTGCAGGGGCCTGCAATATCTCACTTTAACGAGGCCAAACATTTCTTATGTTGTACAACAGGTCTGTCTATTCATGCATAACCCGACGGAGGATCACATGCATGCACTCAAACGCATTGTGCGTTATATTCAGGGCTATATCCGTCATCGACGTCCACCCTTGTTTCCTACACAGATGCCGATTGGGGTGGATGTCCGGACACATATATTCCTTGGTGATAACTTGGTATCTTGGTCCTCCAAATGGCAAGCGACCTTGTCCAGATCCAGTGCCGAAGCAGAATACCGAGGTGTGGCCAATGTAGTGTCTGAATCTTGTTGGCTCCGGAACCTTTTTCTAGAGCTCCAGTGTCCGGTTCCGAAGGCAACATTGGTGTACTGTGATAATGTTAGTGCTATTTATCTCTCTGGGAATCCAGTTAACCACCAACACACTAAGCATATTGAGTTGGATATCCACTTTGTTCGAGAAAAGGTCGCTCGTGGACAAGTGTGTGTCTTACATGTCCCGTCACGCAATCAGATTGCAGATATTTTTACAAAAGGTCTTCCGCTGATTTTATTTGAAGATTTTCGGGACAGTCTCAGCATACGCCGACCTCCCGCTTCGACTGCGGGGGTGTGATAGAATAATGTGTAATTAATAGAATATTAATTATAATTATCTAGTAATAATTGTAACTGATGATAGGATAATGTAAATATAGTAGGAGGATAACTTAGTCAACCAATTAGCTTAATCCTAGCCTAATCTTAGCCTTATCATATCTAATCCTAGCCTTAGATGATGTTTGTAATTGTGGTATAATTACCACACTTTTGGGAATGTTACAATTGAGGAAAATATTCTTTCAGTAGTTGCTAGAGCTAGAGTAAGATGTGGAATAGGAAAAACTGGATATTCTTGTTAACTTGATTCAAGACCCTTATTTATAGGTGACCACTTCACCCATTTCTTGAATTTTAATATAAAAATTTGATTTTATGGTGTATTGTAGTTGATAGAACTAGAGTAACATGATTAACTGTATTCAAGAACCACTATTTGTAGGTGACCACTTCACCAATTTCTTGAATTTTAATATAAAGATTTGATTTTATGGTGTATTGTAGTTGATAGAACTAGAGTAACATGGTTAACTGTATTCAAGAACCACTATTTGTAGGTGACCACTTGACCCATTTCTTGGTTTTTTATGTAAAGATTTGATTTTTATGGTGTATGGTAGTTAATAGAACTAGTGTAAGATGTGGGATAGGAAAAAAATGGAGACCATTTCTTTATTTTTGATTTCCTATATAGACAGACTTGATTATGGTCCGGGCTGCCTTTATTTTTTAATTGATCTTTATGGTGTATATAGCTGATAGAGCTAGAGTAACATGTGGAATAGGAAAAACTGGAGATTCTTGTTGACTTGATTCGAGACCCCTATTTATAGGTGACCACTTCTACCAATTCTTGACAAAAAATATAAAGATTTGATCTTATGGTATATTGTAGTTGATAGAACTAGAGTAAGATGTGGAATAGGAAAAATTGGATATTACTGTTAACTTGATTCGAGACCCCTATTTATAGGTGACCACTTCACTCAACAAACTTGAAATACCCCTTTCCTTTTTTCCATTCTCCACACTCAAGTAAGATTGGACAGTGATCTGAAGTTGTTCTAGGGAGGACCCTCTGTTTGACAAATTTAAAGTGTTCATTCCATCTTTCTGATATTAGGAATCTATCTATTCTGGAAGCACATTGGTTGTTTCTGCTTCTAAACCAAGTGAAAGCACCTCCATGAAGTGGCAGATCAAACAAAGCGAGATTATGAATGAGCTTTGAGAATTCTCTCATTGCTCTTGTGTTTCTAGCCCTTCCCAACTTCTTTCTGCAAATCTTATCACGTTGAAGTCTCCTCCCACCGTCCATGGTTGCGTCACAATGTCATTAACCGCAGCAAGTTCTCGCCATAGATTTTTCCTGATTTTCCTATCACAAGGCCCATAAACTCCTGTAAAAACATACTGAAAACCAGAATTACAATCTTCCATTAAAATAGTAGCTGAATGCTGCCCCAGAAATTTGTCCAAACAATTCCATCTTCTTTTGTCCCAAAAAATTAAAATTCGTCCACTATTTCCTTGTGCTTCCACCTCAACCCATTCAGACCGCCTTGAATCACCAATCTGTATGATACAAGTATGATCAACCTTTTTCATTTTGGTTTCTGTCAAACAAACAATATCTGCATCCCACTTACCATATCTCTCTTATCTTTGTCATTTATTCCCCTCACATTTTAACATATAATTTGCATCCTCATTCGCCATTTGGTAAAGCCCTCATACCCCTGCTCCTACCTCCATTGCTGGACTCACCCCCAAAACTAACACCAAACTCCAAAAGCTTCCTCTCCCTTTCTAATTTCTTATTTGGCGATGCCTTCCCCAAAGAAGGAGGAGTAGATTTTTTAGGTCTGGCATTTTCAATTCGCAAGAGAAGTTCCATTAGCATATCTTCAGCATCCCCCGATTTAACCCTCAACTGCTTGCTAATCGTTATCATATTCCTTCTTAACCAATTCAAAGCTTCGATTTGATTCAGCTTTTCCTGTAAATTTAGAATTTTCCCCCATACCATGGAAGCATTAAGATATCCTGGGCTGTATCTATAATATTCTGAAATTCATGATTGGAATATGAGACTTCCTCTTCAGAAAACCACCAAATTGATCTGCTATCCACCGGAAAATATTTTCCGACCACAAGTGAGAGGGAAAACCCATTAATTTGATCCACACTTGTTTGGGTTTACAACTTCTCCGTTAACAAGTAGCGACAGGGGACCACCATTCCAAAAATATCTCATTATCATTGAAGATCCATTTTCCCATTTTTATTCTTTCTGCTTCCAACCTCGATGGAAATTCGAACAGAAAAAATTCATCATTCATCTCCTTCATTCTCACACCTGCCGGGATTTTCCAAGTTCTATTAGCCCACTGTTGAATTTCACTGCTACTGGGAGGTTTCAACATCATGTTCCTGAAGGAACCCAATAAACATTTATGATAGTACTCCACTCTGCTTCTGAGAGAGCTCGAGTCAATCCGAAATTGATTAGGATCAAGCAAATCGTCTTTCAGCAACTTGACATCATCTTTTGGCCATTCCTCAATCTGAGCTACCTGGGCATAGTTCCGATTCCTGTTATTTGTAGTTGCTTTGAAACTTTGGTATTCTCCATCTGATACAAATCTTTTAATTTTTTCAGCAAAAGCCCTCCACCCAACATTCTCGTCAATCTCAGGGAGGATGATTGACGCTTTGCTGCTACCTTTGATGGCCACCACTCTGATAAATCTTCCCATTCTGTTAAAGTTCTGGACAATCTGGTAGGAATAAAGCTGACTTTTATATCTCCAACTCCTGCAGATGTTACCTTGTTCTTCTGATGCTAAATCCATGCTTTTGCATAAGCCCAAAATGTTGAGTCTATCAAGAGTGATCATGTTCATGTAGTTTCGTCCTCTTTCTACCACTTCGTACCAGTTGCTGCTCAATTCCATCACTTCAAAAGATTTTTTTCCTGCTGAGAAAAAGCAAACTCTACCCATGATGTTAAGTTAACTTTATCACCCTTCACCTTTCTCGTCGCCGTAACCTAGGCTTAAGTTACTTAGTGAAAAGGTGCTTAGTAAACACAGGAATAAGAAAAATAGTGTAGAGTAGAGCTAATGGAAAAACAACTACGAAAAGAGAAGATGAAAGATGATGATGAAATCACCAGAATGGAGAGAAAAAAGAAAGATCTGATGAGCAAAAGATTCAGTGGGGATGTAAAGAGGAAACAAGAAGTTAGGAGGCCGGAAAGTGTTCTCGGAGCAAAGGAATTGAGAAGTCACACGTTTCCCAAGAGAGAAAAAACCATCATATGTTGAGAGAAGAAGCTCAGAGCGGCTCATCACCCCACTAATATAAATATTTGATCTTTATGGTGTATTGTAGTTGATAGAACTAGAGTAACATGGGGAACTGAAAAAACTGGAGATTCTTGTTAACTTGATTCAAGACCCACTATTTATAGGTGACCACTTCACCCATTTCTTGTTTTTTTATATAAAGATTTAATCTTTATGGTGTATTTTAGTTGATAGAGCTAGAGTAAGACGTGGAATAGGAAATGGTGGAGATTCTTGTTAACTTGATTCAAGACCCACTATTTATAGGTGACCCAATTCTTGAATTTTAATATAAAGATTTGATCTTTATGGTGTATGGTAGTTGATAGAACTAGACTAACATGGGGAATAGGAAAAACTGGAGATTCTTGTTAACTTGATTAAAGACCCACTATTTATAGGTGACCACTTCACTCAACAACAACAACAACAACATACCCAGTGAAATCCACAACGTGGGGTCTGGGGAGGGTAGAGTGTACACAAACCTTACCTCTACCTTGATAGGTAGAGCGACTGTTTCCGAGAGACCCTCGGCTCAAGACAAAGCACTCATTTCTTTATTTTTTTATTTTTCTATAAAGATTTGATCTTTATGGTATATAGTAGTTGATAGAACTAGAGTAAGATGTGGAATAGGAAAAAACTAGAAGTTCTTGATAACTTGATTCTAGAATCTAGACACACGGTTTACAGTTACAGGTGGTGACCCACTTGATCCTTTTCTATAATTTTTGACGTTATGCTGAAAAGTTTTGATCTTGTTATGATGCATGGTAGTTGATAGAACTAGAGTAAGATGTGGGACTGGAAAAACTGGGAGAAATCTGATATAATGGATTCAATCAAAGTTAAGTGAGATAAGCAAACTTAATTTCTTTTTATAGTTATATTAGAGTTAATATGAAAAGAAGAAAAACGCCTAATTGAAGGAAATGCCCGAGTTTTAGATTTCCATAATCGATAAGATAAGAGGTTTTGTCGTCATAGAACACAAAGTTCAATAGAAACAATGATAAATAAATATAAATAGAAAAGGAAAGGAAAGGGGGGAAACTAAAATTGGAACGAAATGAACTTGTTTTGTTCCCAGTTGAAAAGAGATGACTTGAATGTAGACCCCTTTGTTTTTCAGGTGATCCACCTTACCCATTCCTACATTTTTTATCATTTATGGAGGTTTAATCTTGTTGTGATGTATGGTTGATGCTTGAACTAGATTAAGATCTGGGGTTGGAAAAAGTGGAAATTCATATTAACTTGATTCGATAAACCATTGTATAAAGTGATCCACTTCATTGTATCTTGATTGTTCATTTTCTGGAAAGCTTGGATCTTTGCTATAGTGTGTGGTAGTTGATAGAACTAGAGGAAGATGTGGGGTACAGGAAATTGGAAATGCTTATGTAGAGACTGGATGGATGTTATACGCCTAATTAGAAAGTGAAACTCTTATATAATATTTACGTGTCCAGCAGCCAGAGGCGGATAAAAAATATAAGTGTTGGTGCACATGCACTATTTCATTGTTCCCGTGAAATCATTTGCTTATTTAGGTAAGAACATATAGCAGTGCTTAAGGTGTGAAATTGTCAGTGAAACCTATAGGGCAAAGTTTTTCGGAAAGCTTTCTGTTGCATTTCAGACTAAATTCCATTGTTTTGTCCCTTCAACAGATTGAATGAAGCTGTCATGCACTTTGGTGAGAGTATCAAGGAAATTATTAACGAAGAATTTGGTGATGGCATGTAAGTCATTCCACTTAGCATACTAATTAAATACTTGTGTTCTCTTTTATTGATTCAAAAAAAGAATTGTGCTTATAGATATAATCTTTTCTAGTACGTGGATCTAAGCACGTGTTTAGATCCATACTCTGGAAATGCTCCTCTGCCTTTAAACTTTGGGAGCTCCGGATCTTGTGTATCTTTATGAATTGCCTCTGATGGTTAACTACTCTGACTTGCATAAGTTCATCTCTGGTTTATCGTAAGTCATGGTTCACAAGAAGCCTTTTGAAGGCGAGTTAGTGTTGTCACAACATGTTTAGAGTCAACAAGCCACTATGGTATAATGTTGTTTGATCACTGGATTATGAACTAGATAACAGGGGATTATAATCCCTTCTTCATTATCTGCTGTTTGCTAAGGGGATTAAGAATGATATCCGATTCCTCTAGCACTCACCTGCCTGTCTATGCTTTCTCGTTCACAAACCAATCTCTCTAACCCTGCCTCATCCCTATAACTCTCTACTATGGCTGGCCAACGGGACGGGTTCGGGGCGGGTCCCGGAGGGACGGGACATTACGGGACGGGGATCAGGACTCGGGCGGGACTGGCGGGTTCTGCCAGTGTCCCGTCCCGTTGTTAAAGTGGCCCGGTATTTATCGGGGCGGGGCGGGGTAGGGTCGGGATCGGGTTTTTTGCGATTTTTTTTTAAATAACATATAAACAAGATAGTGTAATAAAAACATCCCAAGACTGTTTTTGTGCCTCTTATATTATTTAATAGAAATATGATTTTTTTGTAATACAATTGTCAAAATTGCAACTTTGTGGTGTTGAAAGTTGCAAATACTATAGTAAAATTGCAATTAAAAAAATTACATATTTAAAAACACATTTTGTAGTTTCTTTATAATTTCTTGTGGTTTTTCGGTTGGAATTAGTATTTGTTGGTCAAATTGCTCGATGTCGCTTCCACCTCCGTCGGATAAGATTTCGTTGTAGTTTTCGTCTTCTTCTTCGTTGATCTCCGGTTGACCGCACCTTCTCCGCTCCGCTCGTATCCAATCTCTGAATAATACTGCAATCTCCAAGCTGTCTCCCGCTAATGAGTGTCTGTGCTCTCCTATTTGAAATCTGCCTGCCGAAAAAGCGCTTTCAGATGTTGTTGATGACGCTTGAATGTTCAACACATCTCGGGCCATCTTTGACAGTGTCGGAAATGTCTTCTCATTCTCCCTCCAATATTTCAGCAAGTCTTCACGTCCTTCTTCATTGAGAACTGCTTGGTACGGTACAACACCCTGCAAAACAAAAACATCGAACTCGCTAACTTGATTAGCAGTGGAACCACTAAACATTCTATTTCTAAGGCTTTCAATACTAGCCGCAGAAACAACATGTCTTTTTTGAGGTTGTGTTGAACAAGAAGAAGATGGTATGAAAGCCGGTTGGTTGCTATCACTTTCTTGTTAGTAATACCTATATACTTTTTTGCATTCGTCTTGTATGCTAGACAACGCTTCTTCTTTAGTTTGTTCAATAGGTGGTGAGTCATTTGGATTTTTTGGTGTTGGAGTAGATAGTACTGTTATACAATCATAAATAGTTTCAATAAGTGTTTTACAAACGTCTATTTTAATAGTCGGATTTAATACAACACCAATAATATAAATAGTGGGAGTAAGAATAAAATATTTTTTTTATTTTGGTAAATATTTTTTTAATAGGTGCCTTATAAGCTGGTTTTTCATATATTCACTAAGTAATAAAAATATTAGAGCAATATAAAATAACATAGTTAAAATAGTAGGATAATACATACTGGAAAATTCTTTTGTTACTTGAAAAAATTTCTCTAGAAATACAATAAGTTCTGAATTTTTTTCCCAATCGCTATCTACAACCATATCAGTTGGAGTTCGATTATGGGCGTTAAAAAATAAAGTTATAGGTCTTTTATAGTCATAAGCAACAAGTAGTTGCTCGTATAAAGAATTTCTTCTAGTGGCTACTTCTTCGGGAATTTTTCGATAAGGTAGTCCGCAATCGTGACAAGTTTTTTTATAATCTTTTTTTCGTTGTATTCTATTACTTTTAAAAATAATGTTTATTGCAAATTGTATTTTATTAAGAATGTCTGAAAAAAGTGTTAGACCATCCTTTACAACTAAGTTATATATATGGCACACACATTTTATATGAAAATGATTTGTAAAAGATAAAGTTAAAAGATCTTTTAAAATTCTAATAGCATAATTATTAGAAGAAGCGTTATCTAATGTAATAGTCATAATTTTATCAGTTAATCCGTAATAATCGCAAACTTGATAAATATTTTCTGAAATAAAAGTACCAGTGTGCCTATCATCTATATATCTATACGCTAAAATACGTTTTTGCATAGACCATTTATAATCTATCCAATGACAGATTATCGTTAAATAATCATGGCCGTTAGTACTACGGCCTATATCAGACGTGATAAATACTTTATCAGGAAAATGATATAAGGAATAACGTAAATACTGTTGATATTCATGTGCAAATTTAAATACATCTCTCTTAATAGTTGATCTAGAAAAACCGTTAAAAGCAGGATTATACATATCTCTAATGTAATGAATAAAATCGGGAGATGAAGGAAATGAAAAAGGCAAACCCTCCACAGCAACTAATTTTGCTATTGCTTCCCTATCTCTATGTTTATCGTATTTAGGACCTACAATTCCCCCCGTCATAGGGTTAATTTGACCATGTACTTGATCCGGGACAATATGTTAACCTTGTCCCGACTGAGAGGGCATTTGGCGCACCCCCGATTTTTCAGCCAGGTGTTGGTTCCACCTAGTTTTGTGAAAGTTTTGTACTTGTCTCAATAGACCCCCTGTCCCACCCTGACCTTCTCCCATTTTAAATTTTAAAACATTTTTACAAATTTGACATCTAACTACTTGATTTTCTTCGTCCCTATAAAAAATTTTCCATGCATCTGATTTTAATGATTGTTTTGTTGGGCCTCGTCTCATACTAGGGGGAATAGAAGGCATTCCAGTTGGAGGTGCACTAGTGGGTGTGTCATCTACATTAGTGGGTGTGTCATCTAGATCATCTTCTAAATTAAAGTCTTGTTGAGTTCCAGAAAAATATCTCATCGTCTAAATATAATGGTATATCAGGAAAAAGTTCAGTATCAACCAAATCATCCTGTCTAGGAGTAGGATGACTAGAAGAAGTACTCTTGCCCTTGTTACCCCTACTGGAAGAAGCCTGACCCTTACCCTTACCCGTAATCATACGTTTCAATCATTTCATTTTAATTATACAAATAATAATTAAAGTAAATGAAATTAAGTGTTCTAAATAAAAGTAAGAAACAATAATAATTTAATGAAGGAACAAATGTACCAAACGCCGACGTAACGTCGACGTGTAATCGAGAGGTTGAAAATTGAAACTTTGCTCGATGGAAGATTCTCAAGCTAGTTGTCAACTTCACTCCCAAATGAATAAATAAAATTGAATATGTAGTAGACAATGTAGACTTGTAGAGAGATAGATTGAGAGATTAGAGAGATTGTAGGAAGATTTGTGAGAAAGATAAAGAGAAAATGAGGTATTTATAGTTGGAAAATTGGGTTAAAGTGTAAATATAATAACTTAGGGGTTAAAAATAAATATTAAGGGGGTAGGGGGTTGGGGGAGGGGGGGAGGCCAAAAATGGTCGTTGCACAACAGCCAAAATATAAAATGGCCGTTGGTGCAACGGTTATTTTGTGCAATGGGGAGGGTCGGGCGGGATAGGGGGCGGGACTGGTCTGGGGCGGGACGAGCCCAGGTCCCGTCCCGGTACCGATTTTTTTTTTATAGCGGAGTAGGGGCCAGACCGGGTCGGGTCGGGACCGGGCCGACCCGTCCCGTTGGCCACCCATACCCTCTACCCGATTCTTTTAACTGATTAATGGTGAAAAAGAAAAGTGATGAGTCAAATGTAAGATAAGTTTTTTCTGGCTCGTTGACCTTTCCTCTATTAATCAGTAACACAATGCACTTAGTGTAATCTCATTCGTTATTCTATTATAATCCTGTGTTTTATATAGTGACTTTCTCTTGTCTGGTGAATCGCACAACATCTCTGCATAACTAGATTGTGTATACAACTAGCATGAACTATTTGTGTGTACAATACAGATTCTAATTGGCTAGCACCACCACATTTTGATTTATAAAAGGTAAAAAGAGAAGAGGATATTATGAGCCATGGCCACATTTCGAAGGGGGGATCTAAAAGAAATTCTACTGCCTATTTCTGTTCAGTTTGATAGCATGCATCTTTAAGGACCAACCGTAACACACTCTTTATTTGGCTGAATTGACTTATCTTGTCTTAACTATCTTCGGTTCTAGTCATTGACTTATTTGTCTTTGTCAAGGGAATTTTCACTAGGTTTCCTGCACAATATATATTTGTATTGAGCTGATATGTGAGATTTTAACTTTTGGCTCTTGATGTTTAGCATGTCAGCTATAGACTTTTTCTGCTCAGTTGATAAAGTCAAAGGTGTGGATGGGAAGGATCGTGTTGTCGTGACTTTTGACGGGAAGTATCTGCCACACACTGAGCAGGTTAGTTTCCTTCTACATTTCATAATTGTAAAGTCTCTTCTCCAAATTATTTTTGTCCATGAAAAGATGACCGAACTCTAGGTCTTTGCCGGCATCACCCTTCCCACCCCACACTCACTCCCCACCCCCAAGGTGCAACAAAAAAAGGCTCCTGATCTTTGATTTGTTAGATCTGGTAATAAAGGCTTCTGTACCCTCACGCATATTATGGGTGAGCCAGTACTACAAAACGGTGCATGATTTCAATCAGAATAAAATGCATCCTTTCACGCTCTTTTCTCCTCGTTTAGCATTTCATATCCTATCTGAGCGTTTCTACAGTTATGAACAACCTGTCCATATTGTAAATTTCAAGATCTTACATACTTAAAATCATATATTCAAGTTGAAATGTGGTGAAATATGTTGCCATAAATCAGATATCATCAATGAATTGTAACAGCCAAATAAATTTCCTATCAACTGATCCTGTGAAATACCAGGCAAAGTTTTGTGGCCATACTCTATTTTCATAGAAAGGCAAGGTATGCTGTGTAAAATATTATAAGACTGAAGGGATAATCTGTTTAAGCAACTGGTGGGCTTTGCCAATGTGATAATTAAGGTGTATTGGAGCATGTGTGCTTATAGAATCAATTCTTAATATGTCTGTATCCATGTTTATGATTTTTAACTGAAGTTGAACTGCTCAGGAAAATAAGACAGGATTTAAACGGGTGATTGCCACGTGAACACATTAGCTTTTGCCCGAACCCTGTATATATATTAAGAAATCTACTAAGTATTTATAAATATTTGACTGCGAACTCAGTTATTATTATAGTAACTTGAGATCGTTGTGGGAACCCATAAACTTCAAATCTTGAACTTGCCTCTGTTTGTGTATGCATAAGTCACTGCTTAGCACAATTATATCAACTCCTATTATTGATTCCGTAGCTTTATTCTATAGCACATTGAGTGTGATATTAATCTGTAACACCATGTAATTTTCTTGGCAGAAAACTGAGCATATGGTGTCAAGGTTAATGCGAAAGGAATAAGCATAGTTACTATAAGCAGATTGCTGCATACTGTTGCTCTTTTTCACCAATAAAGAATGATTATGTACTTGTGGTTGAATAATGTTCTCTCATTGGTCGAGTTTTGAAATGTCAAATTCCAAGATATGATATTTATATATGTATGTTTGAGTTGCCAAGATATTATGTACAACATGTTTATGTGTTTGATGGATAAGCAATCAATCCACTTCTTTTGTGGAATGGGAGCTGGATAACATGTCATTTAAGACTAATCCCTCAAAGCACTTCGCCAGCCGAAAATTGGATTGACCTTGTCAAAATTTTAGATACGGTAAAGAAATGGACCTTGGGCCTAATTCAACCCCAAAAGTTAGCTTGTAGGGTGATGATTGTCCAAGTCCATATAATGAGTCCATGTTCCCATTCCATTTCTGATGTGGGACTCTTAACACTCCCCCGCACGCCCAGACCTCGTTAATTGGAGCGTGAACAATATAATTTGGAGGTCCAACATCGACGAACAAATAATTGGAAAGAACATGACTCTGATACCATGTAAAAAATGGACCTTGGACCTATCTCAACCCCAAAATCTAGCTTGTAGGGTGAGGATTGTTCGAGTCCATGTTCTCATTCCGTTTTCGATGTGAGACTCTTAACACTCCCCCGCATGCCCATACCTCGTTAACTGGAGCGTGAACAATATAATTTGGGGACCCAACATCGACGAACAAAGAATTGGAATGAGCATGACTCTGATATCATGTAAATAATGGATCTTGGGCCTAACTCAATCCTAAAAGCTAGCTTGTAGGGTGAGGATTGTCTAAGTCCATATAAGGAGTCCATGTTCTCATTCCATATCCGATGTGGGACTCTTAACACTCCCTCGCACGCCCAGACTTTGTTAACTGGAGTGTGGATAATATAATTTGGGGGCCCAACATCGGTGAACAAAGAATTGGAATGGGCTGGCTCTAATACCATGTAAAGAATGGATCTTGGGCCTAATTCAACCCAAAAGCTAGTTTGTAAGGAGGATTGTCCAAGTCCATATAAGGACTCCACGTTTTCATTCCATATCCGATGTGGCACTTTAACAGATACAATAACCGTAATTCTAAAAGTATACAAAAGTATAGGTGAATTTTTATGTTGAAGCTTGTAGAAAGTTGAAACCTAAAGGCGAATACATACTGAGACATCTAAAGTAGACACGATTTTTCATTTAGACACCTAAATTTAAGGATGTTCCTATTGAGCACTTACACCAACAGTTCTTTACTTATCATCTGTCAAAAATTGGTTATTGTTAAGGAGATTCAAAATATTTACTATCATTTTGCTTGTGAATAATTCCCTTTTATCTTTATTTATCTATTCATATACTTAGGTCTAAAGACTCTTCCCTTTTTCGTTCCTTTTTAACAAATTACAGATATTGAATTAAAGGTTGAGCTCAAAGCTCATCTATGGAGGAAAGCTAATTCGTAAGAGCACATTGTACTTTGAAGAGGAAAATGAAAATATCTTCTATTATGATTCAAGTCACATTATGGTTACATAGATCATCTATATATAATTATCCAATCATAAGTGATAGCTAGCACAAGCTAATGCAATGATCACATGCACTAAAATCGACTAACTAACTCTTAACAACCTCTAACTAATTCATTCACTAATTCGATATACAATTTTACACATTGCTGATATACTCGTGATACACACACTGTATACTCTCAACATACAAGTATTTTAACACCCCCTCAAATTGGTGGGTGAAACACATCAAGAACTCCTAAATTGGATAATAAGAGATGATGTTGAGCTACACCTAATCTCTTAGTTAGCAAGCTGTTGTTTGGTGTTAACATATGTAGGTTGAATTAGTCCATTCTCGCAGTTCTCTCTAATGAAATGACAATCAATCTCTATATGTTTTGTTCTTTCATGGAATATGGAATTTGCAATTATCTGTATTGTTGTTTTACTGTCACGGAAAGCTCTAATTGGTAGTGTAACTTGGACTGCAAGATCCTTTAACAAACCAGTCAGGCAAACAACTTTTGAGACTGCAGAAGCCATTGATCTGTATTCTGCTTCTGCTGAGCTTCTACTAACATTGTGTTGCTTCTTAGATTTCCATGAAATGAGTGATACATCTAGTTGTATGGCAAATTATGTCACTTATCTCATTGTATTAGGACAAGCTGTCCAATCAGAGTCACATAACACATACATTTCTGTGATGTTATTCTTCTTCATCAACACACCTAGACATGTTGATTGCTTCACATATCTCACCACCCTTATGGTTGCATCCCAATGTGATTTTTTGGGCAATTGCATGAATTGACTAAGCAGTTGCACTGCAAAGCATATATTTGGTCTGGTTACGGTCAAGTAGATTAACTTGCCAACCAATATTTGGTAATTTCACGCATCCTCCAATATTGGATCATCAATTTCAATCTTCTCTTGATGTTTGCTTAAGGCCATATAGTGATTTGAGTAGCTTGCACACTCTTGTCTCCCATTGTCTATAAAAACCTTATGGGAGTGACATGTATACTTCTTCATCAAGATCACCTTGAAGAAATGCATTGTTGACATCCATTTGAAATAGTCCCCAATCATGAGTTGTTGATACACTAATAATTGTTCTCACAATGACCATTTTGGCCACTGGTGAGAAGGTTTCATGATAGTCCAAGCCTTCTCTCAATTTGATCAGGAGAGCCTAGAGAGCTGTAACCTTTTGCAACCTACTTAGCCTTATACTTGTCCACTTCTCCATTTGCCTTTAATTTGATCTTGTACACCCATTTGGATCCTATAGCTTGCTTCCCTAGTGACAATTCCACCAGCTCCCATGTTTGATTCTCTTCCAGTACATCTATTTCCCTCTGCATAGCTTCTATCCACACTTTGTCATTAGAAGCCTCCTTAAAGTTCTTAGGTTATACTGTTACATTGAAACATTTAAGGTAGTGTTGGTAACTGGATGGCAAGTGTGAATATGAAATTTGATTGGATATAGGATACAAACAGTGTGCATCATGCTTTTGTGTCATAACATAATCATTATGCCAAGTAGGAAACTTGACATTTCTGCTAGGCCTGAGTTGTTGGTGTTGTCCTCACACTTGCATAACATGTACAATAGGCATTTGTGCATCTACATCTTCATAGTCTTGTATCATACGCAACATTTCATGTTCTCCAGATGGATCATCTATAGCATTATCAATATGTTCACCAGGTGGATTATCTACAATATAATCATGAGCAGGCTCAGGTGGAACATCTACAACAATATCAGGTGCAACTTTTATGTTGTCATCTGCATGCTCATATTCATGTGAACTTGAGTTCCAATAATTTGAGCTTGAGCAACTTTATCAATTTTATCAATAACTACTGAAGGAACCATCATGTCATTCCCCTTTAATTCAATAATTACTGGTGAAATGCAATGGAGCAAAAACATGTCATCATCTTGTGGTGGAGGTACAAGTGACTTGAAAGAAAACACGGATTCCCTGAAGGTCACATCCCTATTGATAAAAACCACCTTAGACTCCAAGTCATAGAGTCTATATCATTTCTGTGTTTCTGCATAGCCAATGAGAACAACCTTTCTAGCCCTTTCTGTAACCTTATCCCCTCTTGGTAATCTGCTGGCATAGCAAAGACAACTAAACACCCTCAAATGATCCAATCTTGATATTTTCCCAAACAACATTTCATAGGGTTTTTGCCACCTAAAACCTGTGAAGGGAGCTTATTGATGAGATACACACATGTTCTAACACAATCTCCCCAAAAAGAAATAGGGAGGTTACTTTGAAACCTCAAGGCTCTTGCTACTTAAAGGTAGGGGTGGCTAGTGGATCGGGCTCGGGATCGTCGGGCCGGGTTTGGCGGGCTCTGGTCAGGGCGCGACGGGGGAAGGGGCGGGATCGGGTCGGGTCGGGTCGAGTCATGCAGGATTGGGATAGGCGGGATTTGCCGAAGTCCTGCCCCGATCCCTATCCCATCGGAATCGGGATCCCGGGCGGTTTTTTTTTTTTTTTGCACTTAATTTAAAAAATAACATATATATAAAAAACTCAATAATTAAACAAGACAAGATAGTGTAATAAAAATATCCCAATGTTGTTTTTGTGCCTCTTATATTATTTAATAGACATTAATTTTTTGTAATACAAATACAATTGTCAAAATTGCAACTTTGTGCTGTTGTTCAAAAATTGCAAATTACATAGTAAAATTGCAATTCAAAAAATTACATTCTGAAAAAAAAACCTGTTCTAGTTTCTTGATAATTTCCCGTGGTTTTTCGATTGGAATTGGTATTTGTTGGTCAAATTGCTCCACGTCGCTTCCACTACCTTCGGATAAGATTTCGTTGTAGTTTACGTCTTCTTCTTCGTTGATCTCCGGTTGACCGCACCTTCTCCACTCCGGTTGTATCCAATCTCTGAATAATACTACAATCTCCAAGCTGTTTCCGGCTAATGAGTGTCTGTGCTCTCCTATTTGATATCTGCCGGCAGAAAAAGCGCTTTCAGACGCCGTTGATGATGCTTGAATGTTCAAAACATCTCGGGCCATAATCGGAAAGGTCTTCTCATTCCCCCTCCAGTATTTCAGCAAGTCTTCACGTCCTTCTTCATTGAGAACTGCTTGGTACGGTACAAAATCCTGCAAAATAAAAATATCAAACTCGCTAATTTGGTTAGTAGCGGTACGGCCGCACATTCTATTTCTGCGGCTTTCAATACTAGCCGCAGAAACAACATGTCTTTTGTAAGGTTGTGTTGAAGAAGAAGAAGATAGTATGGAAGCCGTTAGGTTACTAGCATTTTCTTGTTGGTAAAATCTATGTACTTTTTTGCTTTCTTCTTCTACGCTAGACAACACTTCTTCTTTAGTTTGTTCAATAGGTGGTGGGTGATTTGGATTTTTGGGACTTGGAGGTGGTAGTACTTCTATACAATCATAAATAGTTTCAATAAGTGATTTAGTACCGTCTATTTTAATAGTCGAATTTAATACAACACCAATAATATAAATAGTGGAAATAGGAATAAAATATTTTTTTATTTTGATAAACATTTTTAATAGCTGCCTTATAAGCTGGTTTATCTATATATTCACTAAGTAATTAAAATATTAGAGCTATATAAAATAACATAGTTGAAATAGTATGATAACATATACCGGAAAATTCTTTTGTTGCTTGAAAAAATTTCTCTAAAAAATACAATAAGTTCAGAAATTTTTCCCCAATCACTATCTACAACCATATCAGCTGGATTTTGATTATGAGAGTTAAAAAATAAAGTTATATGTTTTCTATAGTCATAAGCAACAAGTAGTTGCTCGTATAAAGAATTCCACCTAGTGGGTACTTCTTCTGGAATTTTTCTATAAGGTAGTTGGCAATCGTGACAAGTTTTTTTATATTCTTTTCTTCGTTGTATTCTATTATTTTTTATAATAAAGTTTATAGCAAATTGTATTTTACTAAGAATGTCCTCAAAAAGTGATAGACCATCCTTTACAATTAAGTTATATATATGACATGCACATTTTATATGAAAATGATCTGAAAAAGATGGAGTTAAACTATTTTTTAAAATTGTAATAGTGTAATTGTTAGAAGAAGCGTTATCTAATGTAATAGTCATAATTTTATCAGTTATTTTGTAATAATCGCACACTTGATAAATATTTTCTGAAATAATAGTACCAGTGTGGCTATCATCTATATATCTATACGCTATGATACGTTTTTGCATAGACCATTTATAATCTATCCAATGACAGGTTACCATTAAATAATCATGGCCGTTAGTACTACGACCTATATCAGAAGTCAACTAACATATGCGATTCATTCCTGTAAAGATTATAACACACAAGAAGACTCATTACCGCTCCGTGGGGAGCGGGATGAGTGATACATCTGGCGAGCGCCGGTGAAGAACGCAAGCAAAGCTGGAGCTCGGGTATTGATATATTCCATCAAGAGAAAGGAGGCAGACTGGTAAGAAGGCCGACCACATAGGGGGCGAACCGTAGCCACTTTGCCATTAAAATGATAAAATGAATAATGTAAATATTGTTGATATTTATCTGCAAATTTAAATACATCTCTCTTAACAGTTGATCTAGGAAAACCGTTAAAAGTAGGATTATACATTTCTCTAATATAATGAATAAAACCATGAGCTGAAGGAAATGAAAAAGGCAAACCCTCCATAACAACTAATTTTGCTATTACTTCCCTATCTCTATGTTTATTGTAATTAGGGCTAGCAATTCCCCCCGTCGTAGGGTTAATTTGATCATGTACTTGTTCCGGGACAGTATGTGAACCTTGTCCCGATGGAGCGGACGTCTCGTATTGGGCATACATAGCATGATGAGACCTTGATACGTGTATCATTTAACCCCCCCGTCCCACCTTGACCTTTTCCAGTTTTAAATTTTAAAACATCTTTACAAAATTTACATCTAGCTACTTGATTCTTTACGTCCCTATCAAAAAATGTCAATGCATCTGATTTTAATGTTTGTATTGTTGGACTTCATCTCATACTAGGGGCAATATGAGGCATTTCAGTTGAAGGTGCACTAGTGGGTGTGTTGTCATCTACATTAGTGGGTGTATCATCTAGATCATCGTCTAAATTAAAGTCGTCTTGAGTTCCATAAAATAACTCCTCATCTAAATCTAATGGTATTGTAGGAAAATGTTCAGTATCAACAAAATCATCCTATGTAGGAATATGATTCTATCTAGAAACAGGACCCTTGCCCTTGTTGTCCCTATTAGAAGAAGCATGACCCCTACCCGTAAGCATACGTTTAAATCCTTCCATTATAAATTTATAATTATACTAATAAATAATTAAAGGAACTGAAATTAAGTGCGCTAAATAAAATAAACAGACAATAATAATTTAATGAAGGAACGAATGTGCCAAACGCGGACGTAACGTCGACGTGTAATCGAGAGGTTGAAAATTGAAACTTTGCTCGATGGAAGATCCTCAAGCTAGTTGCCAACTTCACTCCCAAATGAATAAATAAAATTGAATATTTAGTACACAATGTAGACTTGTAGAGAGATAGATTGAGAGATTAGAGAGATTGTAGGAAGATTTGTGAGAAAGATTAAGAGAAAATGAGGTATTTATAGTTGGGAAATTGGGTTAAAGTGTAAATATAATAACTTATGGTTAAAAATAAATATTAAGGGGTAGGGGGGAGGCCAAAAATGGCCGTTGGACAACGACTGAAATGTAACATGGTCGTTGGTGCAACGACTATTTTTGCAAAAGGGGGTTTCAGACGGGATCAGGATCGGGTTGGGACGAGACGATGTCCCATCCCGGTTCGAGTCCCGATACCGCGATTTTTTTTTAAATAGTCGGGTTCTGGGCGGTGTCGTGGCTGGATCGGGCCTAGACCAGGCCGACCGGCCCACTGGCCAGCCATACTTCAAAGATATGTTTGTGTTTTCTCTCAATAGTCTCATTCTGTTGAGAAGTACAAGGACAATTGCTTTGATGAATTATGCCATTAGAAGCAAGTAAATCTGTGCACTTGGAATTGAAAAATTATGTGCCATTATCTGATCTCAACACCTATACATTGCACCCAAACTGATTCTTTATTAGACACAAGAAATCATTCAATACAGTGAATACTTCACATTTAGACTGAATAAGGTAAATCCAAGTATACCTACTAAAATCATCCACAATAGTAACAAACTATGACTTTCTATCATAAGTGGACTTCTTATAAAGGCCCCATAGATCTAAATGAATAAGTTGAAAACAAGTAGAAGATTTGCTTTCACTAGTAAGTAACTGTAGTCTCTGATGTTTTGCCAAGGGACATACTTCACATTGCTCTTGAATGTCACCATCTCTCTTGAGCTTTACTGAGGGAATATGTTGCATTGCTTCTACTGAGGGATGACCCAGTCTCAAGTGCCAAAGTTGTCCATCTTTATTAGTTGCTAAAGAGCTAATTATTGAGGGTACTTTTATTTCACTAGAATCTTTCAGTATGTACAGTCCATCTCTTTCTCTACCAATCCTCATTACTTTGTCATTGTAAAGTCCCTGAAAGACACAGAAATCATGCAAAAAGAAAATTGCACAACACAGCTCTTTTATGAGTTTTGATACTTACAACAAATTGAACTTGAATGCAACATATTATGTATTGTATGTCCATCCAATATCATGTCATTTCCTTCATATGGTATCTGTGATCTTTCTCCATTTGGTGTTTGTACTGTGCTATCAAGATTTCTAAGTGTAGTGAGAAGCTTATTGCAGGGTGTGATATGATGTGATTCTCTTGAGTCTGCTATCCATTCATATGTTACAACATTGGATAATATAGAAGTCATACCTGCCATGTTGGCTACACAATTTGCAGAATTAGGTCCATCTAGCCTGTTCAACATTTCCTGATACTGCTGAGGAGTGAACAACCCTCCTTCTTTGTGATGAGTACCACTTGATTCTCCTACATTTTCTGCTGATGTTGCATTTGCATAAGGCTTTGCCTGTGTGTGTTGCCCACTTTTCTTCTTGCTTATGAAATCTGCGGATAACCTACAATTCTGTAGCACTCTACAGTTTTATGACCTTTGTAACCACACTCTCCACAAGCTGATCTTATCATTGGCTTTTTGTACCTATATCCTTGTGTTCTTCCTGCTAATATAGTTAAAGATTCTCTCTGTGATCCAACAACTTTCAATGATTTTTGGCTTTCTTCTTGTGTAGTCACTGCATATGCTTCATTTACTGTTACATTGGATCCTTTTGCCAATAAATTACATCTTATACTACTGTAACTCTCATTCAATCCCAGAAGGAATTGTATCAATCTCTGAGACTTTAGTTGATTTGAATATTGCTTAGTTTCATCACATCAAGATGGTAATGGAACCATAACATCCAATTCATCCCATAATACCTTCATCTTAGAGTAATAAGTTGTGACTGTATCATTGCCTTGTTTTAAATTCACAATTTATGTGCATAGGTGATAGATCCTTGTGAGATTTGATCTATCGAGCCTTTTTCTAAATTTATCCCAAATCTTCTTTGCACTACCAACATACATGATACTAGGTATCAATTCACTTGCCACAATACTACCTATCCATGACAACACTATAACATCACATTTTTCCCACAACTCTTCCAGATCTCCTTTGTACTTACTCTTCATACAAGTACCATTAATGAATCCAACTTTACCTTTTTCTCGTAGAGCCAATGTCATCGATCTACTCCACAATGTGTAATTTTTCGGACATGTTAGCTTAGAATCAACACTAAATCAGGCACATCTGAAGTCTGCAAATACAATGGATGATGATTATCGATTGTAATTGCAGCAGTTGCGGTTGCGATTTCCCCTATCATATTTTCTTTCTTCTATTATTGATTGTCTTCTTCTCCAATGAAGTTTGATTGCGCAGATATTGATCTTAGGATCTCTGCTCTGATACCATAACAAATTACAGATATTGAATTAAGGGTTGAGCTCGAAGCTCATTTATGGAGAAAAGCTAATTCGTAAGAGCACATTGTACTTTGAGGAGGAAAATAAAAATATCTTCTATTATGATTCAAGTCACATTATGGTTACAATGATCATCTATATATAATGATCCAATCATAAGTGATAACTAGCACCAATCTAATGCAATGATCACATGCACTAAAATCGTCTAACTAACTCTTAACAACCTCTAACTAATTCACTAACTAACTCGATATACAATACACATTGATGATATAATCATGATACACACAATACTGTATACTCTCAACATACAAGTACCAACACTTTTGCACCATAGGAATTTCAAAAGATGCTATGAAGTTGAAAGATTATATGTCATAATTAAAATTTTACACTATGTTAAAGAATTGCATTCTTTAGGCAAAATGTTTACATTTTATTTAATTTAACCCAAAAATATAGCTAAATACTTCAAAACATTACGTTCGCTTTTTTAAAAAGAGATAATGTGGAAAGAGAAGCTAAATAAGAGAGATAAAAGAATTTGCCCACAGGGGTGTGATCTATTAGTCACTTCAATATATTTTACTAATTGCATTTGGAATGAATTAAAGAGTATGCAACTCAATCCGCATAAGCTACCCCAAAAAATAGTCCTCCCTCGACTATTGAACTCGGCTTGACGGGGATTGTTATCGAGAAGCATGGGTTGCAGTTTGGAAATCACATCTTATTGATTCACACTAGTTTTGTTGGATTCATCCAAAGATAAATTGGAGGATTGCTCTGCGATAGGTTGATCGTTTGTGAAATCCATTACCTAAGAGCCGATCGAAAGAACAAAAGTGAAATGTAAACGATAAGAGAGTTTCTAATCCCAACACATACAAAAAAGTTGAGTGATTTATTTTAATTTACTAATAAATCCTAATGAGCAAAGTTATTGGTATCGGTGGGAGGAATAAAAGTGGTATACTTGAGTCATGTGCAAATTTACCATCGACACTATTGTTATAAGAAAATATACTTTGTATTTTGCACGCATTTTAAATTGCCCATATTTACTATGCTTTGAAAATTAAAATTTTACTTAGTTCCAATAAGCTGAAAAATGATACTAAAAAGTAAAATTGAAACAAGAAATTTCTCTTAAAATGTGATTATAGGTGTAACATGCTAAATAATTTGCTAAATTGTATTAAATTTTTAAAAAAAGTGATTATAGGGGTATAATTGGAAATGTAAATACGCATAATATCTTAGCATGTCTAGGTTTTTTTCTTCTTTCTACTCAGACATTCAAGCAAATCGATAATCTCCGAAACCATTCTTATCGCTTCTTTCCAAACTTTTCCGGCGATATAGCACATCGTCCATTTCATATTTCCGGTCAGTTAACTTTTTTGCTCTTTATTTACTTTAAAAATTAGCCCTTCTGTTATTGCACATTTGCCCATAAATTTCTCCATTTTGCATTTTTGAACAAGTAGATGATAATTTCATTAATGTTAAGTTAATTAAAGTTAGTTTTTTTAATTTCCTCAAGTGTTAAAAGGATCGAGATTTCCTTATAAATATTTATCATTTTTGTGCAATTTTAATGTGACATTTGTTTTTTTTTTAATTTCATTTGTGAGGACTTATGTATAATTAGGAATTGGCGGTGCATATTGCGGAATTCTGTAGTTGTGAGTGAAATTTATGGTTGTTAAGGTGGGAATATCTTGAGATTCATTATAAATTGACTTGTTTTGAGCTGGCCATTACAACCCTGGCTTTTGTTGGGCCTTGGCATCAACAATGTGACACGTTTTTTAGGAGGGAATGACGAACAATATGTTAAAACGGTGCAATAGCTCGATTATTTGCTTAAGTAGATTGGTTACACGTTGCTTGTTACACATATGCCAATAACTTTCTCATTTTGTATTTTGAATAAACAGACGATCATTTCATTAATGCTAAGTTAACGAGAGTTGGTATTTTAGATTTCTTCAGTATCAACTATCAGAATTTCCTCATAAATATTTATCATGTTTGCAATTTTAATTTTCTTTTAATTATCATTTGACATTTGAACTTTTTTTTAAAAAAAAATCATTGGTGAGGACTTTTATATAATTAAGAATTGGCGGTGCAAATTGCAGAATTCTGTAGTGAGTGCGTTTTGGATGGAGGTTTTATGGTTGTTAAGGTGCGGGTATTTTGAGATTCATTATAATTGTCTTGTTTTGAGCTAGCTATCACAACCTTGCCTTTTTATTGGGTCTTGGTATCAACAATGTGACACGCAGGCGGAGTTTTGTTTAGAAGGAATGACTAAGGATATGTAAAAATGATGCAATAACTTGATTCTTTGCTTAATAGGTAGAGAATACGAGTAGGAGAAGTGGATTTCTTGCCTGGTTAGTCATATATGCTGTGTCGTCTTGTGAATGAAGTAACTTATAGTTCATTGCTCAGAATGTTGATTATATTCGACACTTTTAGCTTTTGGACGTCTCGGTATTTCAATAACTTTTTCTGAAGTGTGTGCATTTCTTTCAAGTGCATCGCACACATCCTCCTAAACTCCAGAAAAAGAGGAAAAAGTGGAAAAGATTATTCTCGTTTCTGAAAGCTTTCATCCTTGTCATAAAAATTATGGTTCAAGTACGGAAAATGGAAAATCAGAGTTTCTGCTTTGAGGATTGTTATCTACATGGTAAGTTGTCTGGCATTAAATACATGCAAATTAGAAGTGGTTAAAAGCAGTGTACTGTAAATTCTTAAATATCAACTAGAATATGCCACAACATGTTTTCTTTATTAAAAAAAAATTAGCTGGATATGTTGAATGACACACACTATAACAGTGTAGCCTAGGGTAAAAACTGGACTCCTAGATGTTTTCATGTTTAGCGTAGGTATACTGGTTACCACTAAGCATTTATTGTGGCCTAAATTTTCTTTCATGCTTTGTGTTCTTCCCATTGCAACCTGTGGTAATGTGTTGATTGCAATACATTTTGAGCATTATCAGTTAAACTAGTTGTCTCAGCTGGCTAAGCCATAATGGTTTTGGAAAAACTTTGAAATTTCTGTTCCAACTGAAGTTGTGATCTGATTCTTTCTGGCTTGGTTGTAGATAATTTCTTATCCTAGCCCGGTATAATCTGTATATTTGTGCATTTATTTATTTTTAGTAACTTGTGTTCTTCTTTGGATTTAAGCAGCACCTTCTTAGTGCTGTTCTGACATCAATAATAATTACCATTTCAAAAAAGAAAAATTGTGTACTTGGCACTTGAGCTTCTCAACTTGTTAAGCTCTGTAATCTAAATTAAGAGAAAAATTGGGGCTGCAAAGCTTCTTGGTGGAGTTCTCCTTTATGTATTGCAGCAATCTTTTGTCATATAGCGTAATATAGCCCAACACAGAGAACGAACATGGTCAGTAGGTAATCAATCTTTGTTTGGATAGCAGTACGGTACACACATCGAGAAATGATCTTTGCTTTTCCATCCTCGGCATTCAAAAGAAAGGGGGGGAGAGGAAATGGACTATCTGGTTTGGCCATTCATTTTATGATTTCTGGTGTTTGCGTGCTATAAATGACTTAGGTACCTCAACTTTTGCCAAATATGATGTTTTGTCAGATCTATAGATGTATCTTACATTCTTACTAAAGCGAGAAAATGATAAAAGAACCTATACATGAAGAAAAAGCAATCAATCATATGCACTTTATGTATTCTTATCCCATTCAACAAAATAGCATCTGAATGCCCGAGGTGTGAAGGTATCACTGCATCAGGAGTGTAGCAGCTCTCCTGATAGGGACATGAGCAAGACCCACATACTGGCTTTTCTTTCTCCTAACCATTATAAAAATACACAGAATGCCTTGCCTATAAACATGGATGAATACAACTTTGGGACAATGATTTGTGTTAAAGTGGTTTGGAGAAATTCTCTTTTCTTGTATAAACTTTGCAGCTCTGCAGATAGTTGTTTGAATAGATAATTTGATACACTGTGCATGGCATTTCGCCAAAATTGAGCTAAAAAACTATGACACTACTGTTGCTTGTAATTAGATCCATGGTTAATTAACTAGAAGGTATGATGGATTTGTTTTCCTTGCGTGCAGATATTTTTGTCCTCTGAATGTGTTTCAATTGGATGCATGACCATGAGTCTGTGACTTCTGCGTCTAGTCAGGTGGTGACATATCCTTACGTGCCCAAATACCGAGGAATTGATTGAAAGATTGCTAGCTTCTCGGTAGGTTAGTATTATGGGATCCAGTCGGCAAAAAAATAAGAATGGTAAACGTACTTCATCAAAGGGTGACAGCGATGATGGCACATCAGCTAGGACAAGACCTCTCAGTTTTGATGAAATTATGCTTGGAAGGAAAAGTAAGGAAGAGGAAAGGGACACTAAGAACAACTTTGCAGGAGCTGACAATGTATCACTTAAAGAAGATAGGCCTAAGAAGACCATTGGTTGCTTGGAACCTGAGCAATTCAGCTACGAGTCATTACCTACTGCTTCCCGGCATACTTCGGAGGATTCTAGGAAGTTAGGGCCAACTCCGACAGAGGATAATTTGATGGCTGAAAAATTTGCTAGGGATAAACATAAAGAAAGTAGAGAATCTGAAATCAAATCAAAGACGTTAATGAATAAAGATGTAAGCTATAAGAGACTAGCTGGTAGCAACACCGATAAAGATTGTCTTGTCCCGAGAAGAAAAGATCAAGATTTTATTGATGATTCTGGAAATGAAACTGGTAAAATACATTCAAGAGATTTGTCCCGGAAGGAAAGATCAGCAGATAAAACTGACGGAAGACACGATGAGGAAAGAAAAGACAAAACTCCTGGTAAGGACTGGAGACAGTCACACAAGAAGAGGAAAGATATGGAAATGCCACGTGATGCTCTTCTGAATGAGGCTGAGAAAAGGCATTCAAGAAATCACCGACGGATAGATGGTTATGAGGACAGAACTAAAGAAAAGTCTGAATCAGGTAGAAGGAAGCACCAAAGTGATGATGAGAAGAGAAATGATGCTCTTCTGGATGAGGCTGAGAAAAGGCATTCAAGAAATCACGGACGGACAGATAGTTATGCTGATAGATCTAAAGAAAAGTCTGAATCAGGTAGAAGGAAGCACCGACGTGATGATGAGGAGATGCCAAGTGATGCTATTCTGAATGAGGCTGAGAAAAGGCATTCAAGAAATCACGGACGGATAGATAGTTATGCTGACAGAACTAAAGAAAAGTCTGAATCAGGTAGAAGGAAGCACCGAAGTGATGATGAGGAGAAAAATGATGCTCTCCTGAATGAAGCTGAGAAAAGGCATTCAAGAAATCATGGACGGAGAGATAGTTATGCTGACAGAACTAAAGAAAAGTCTGAATCAGGTAGAAGGAAAAGTGACGATGAGGAGAGAAATAGAGACAATAATGCCGATAGAAAACAGAGTTCAGTGAAATCTGAAATTACTGGAAGGGTGGAAGCTTCTCGGGCTCATCTGGAGGAAGAAAGACCAAAGAGAAGAAGGTCAAGAAGTCGAGAGAATGATAGAGATCGAGGTAGAACGTCTCGTTCTGGTTCACCAAGAGGACGTAAGCATTCATCTCATGATCTCAGAGAGTGTGGTGAGTTTTCCTCACATTCTTCCAAAGATAAATCTGGAAGATTACATTATGATCTGGATAAAAAGATATCCAGCAATGGTTCAGATAGCCACTCCAACCGCCATGAAGGATCTACAAGTGGTCTTGGTGGCTATTCACCAAGAAAGAGGAAATCAGAGGCTGCTGCTAAAACTCCTCCCCCAACTAATCGCTCTCCGGAACGAAAAGCTGCTGGGTGGGATCTACCACCTGCATCAGCTGGAACCAGTGTTACTGATTCAGTTCCTTCTAGCTTTAAGTCTTCAATGCAGTCTGTAATACCACATACACACCAGCTCTCTAGCGTGGTTCCTGCTAGTTCTTTCATACCAAAGGTTGCTGGCGTGTCATATAAGTACTTATCGTCATCTATACATGCAATTGATTCCGTCCAGCTGACACAAGCCACACGACCTATGAGAAGGCTTTGTGTAGAGAACTTGCCAAACTCCGCCTCTGAGAAAGATATTCTGGACTGGATTAATAAGTTCTTGCTGTCTTCAGGAGTTAATCGCATTCAAGGAACACAACCATGTATCAGCTGTATGGTATGTTTTTCTTCTTCTATTCTTGTTCTAAGCAGGATGGAATTTGCGTTGCTTACTGTTTCTTCACTGCAGATACACAAGGAGAAGTGCCAAGCTCTTTTAGAATTTTTAACCCCCGAGGATGCTTCTGCTGCACTTTCTTTTGATGGCAGTTCTTTCTCTGGTTCTATTCTTAAAATCAGACGCCCAAAAGACTTCGTCCAAGTGGCTGTAAGAATTATCATGATACTCTTTTGCACATCTGTGCTTGTCTTTCGGACTGACTTACTTGTTTTTTCTTACTGATATCGTATCGAACAAGTGGGAAGTTGATCGTATTTTGCATATTAACTTGTGTAATATAATATGCAGTCTAACTAAATTTCAGTGTCAGTTGAAAAGTAACAACTCATTGTCATTTAGGTAGTTGGGTTAAAATTTGTGCAAGTTCAAAGTCATTTAAAAAAGAAAAGTATTGAATACCACTAGCGCTAAAACTGAGTTGGGTCAAAAGTGGTTTGAGTTAAAAGTTGGTTGGCAGTGTTGGGTTAAACGCGGGTTGAGTTGAAGTTCGGTTGCCAATTCTTATTGATCATCATATGTAACAATCAGTGACCAAATTCCGGTGTCCACCGATATAGTCTTTTCTGAAGAAAGTTTGCTCAAGGTTACTTGGTAAATTTCCTGAAAACCCTTTGATAATGGGAGGAGACAATATGCCTTTTCTTTCGATTGTAATTCTCCATACGAGGTTGTGAAAACTTTGTCAGTATATCTTGGTGTTTAGGCTTCTTTTATAAAGTGGTACAGCACATTTCAAACTCCAAGCACCCCTTTATGTGAACTGGGTTGTGTACCTATTTTATCATATTAATGAGGAGTTCTAAGTGGTATAAATAAGGCTATTGTGGTGGGTTGAAAAGATTGTGTTCTTAGTTAAATGAATCTGATTTCCTTCTCTCTTTCCTTTCTTTATTATATGACTTTTGGACTTTGATTATTGTATGAATTTTGACTTTTGTTGTGCGAGGGATGCTAAGTATGACTATCAATTAGCTGCTCTTTCCCCCTTAATACATACTACTCTAAATCCATTCTTGACCTATGATCAAGATTAAATAGATAGGCCACAAGCAAAATTCCCCAGTAAAATGTGTTCTTGCAGGTAAAAAGCAAGGTGTCCATCTTTACCAGAAAGAAAAGTCAAGGTCTTTATCTAGTCAAAGAGTAGGATGCATGAAGAGGTTGGACTTGTCTGCAATGCTTGAAGGATTATTCAGTGTGGAAGAAAACCTCTGAGAACCTGATACCAATTTTATAGTCCCTTAGCTGTAGTTAGCAGCAATATAGGCACCAAGGTTTTGGTATGTCATATGTTTAGGATGTTATTCATATGAAGTCCTTCTGATCTTCTCTTAGTACCCTCAATACCCTTCTCCTCATATCTCAGCACAGGGGATGCTTTAACTCACTGATCATCTGTTTAATTGGATATTGGAGGATGATGATGGTGGATGCCCCTGCATAAATGGAAGAAGGATATATAGTTGAGTTATATCAAATGAAGTGAAATAGTAAAATATGGAAATTGTGGTATGGGAGTTTTGTTAATGTAGAACATTTGTTGCTCTGTATTTTCTACAATTTGTCAATGCATTAAATTGTGTGTTTAAGTAGTAGGAAGGTGGTGCTACTTCTTTATGTTGAAACTGTGATTTTGTTCTGCTCTTGTATGCAGTTTCGGAGGTATACTGTGGTCATTATTCATGTAGCAGGTTTTCAGACAGTTGTTATTTTCATGCAGACTGGTGTTCCTCAGAAGTCAGTGGCTGCAGCTGATAGGATAGACAACACTGTAGAGGATTCTCCTTATAAGGTATGCATCTGAAACAACACAAATAATTTGAGATTGACCTTTAATCCTGCCTGTCAGAACTGGGTAGAGTTTAGCTTTTCATGAGTTTGAGCTCTTGTTTATTATAGTTGAAAACTAACTTGTTAGGTATTTTAAAATATATGTAGGAAAGCATGTCTTTGTGTATTTTAGCTTAAACTCTGAGAAAGGAATGAATATTTTGAAAGGAGCTAAAGTCCTTTATTGCCTTTTCTTTTGTTTGCATTGTACTTTTAGTGTAAACAAGAAACAGTCTTTCGTAGATGATTTTGAATGTAGTACTAAAAAGATGTAAAATATGACAGCAACTTGCCTTAATATCAACACTTAACCCCCCCACCCCCACCACCACCACACACACAACAAAAAAGAAGAAAAGAAAAGAAAAGGAAGGAATAGGTACTGGGAAGGCCTCCACTCTAGGGAAATGGGCTACAAATTTTGATGGCTTAAAGATTGAAATAGGACAACAGATTTGAGACCAATAACTTCTGCTGTGCGCTGCACTTTTATGTATCTTGTCATATAGACTCATATATACAGAAAGCAATGTTCCATCTGTTGGGTAAATTCATCAAAAGCTGCTCTATGCTACTGCAATGCAAGAATCTCATGTAGGTCAATTATATGTTGGACATTGAGCTTACAGATTATGATATGTGCTTTCGATTTTCTTAGGATGTTGATGTATGAATGTTCCCTCACTGTTAAGATGAGATGCAAAACTCCTCATTTGAATCCTGTGGGATTGTGAGGATGTTACATTTGGGTTGCTTTTCTTATTTGTTGGTGTTTGCCTTAACTCTTTGACGAGTCACATTTGTGACCTTCAGAATATTTTTATTTAATTTGGCTTCCACAAGGAGTTCTTTGAAATTTGGTCATACAGTATGTCGCTTATTGTCTATTTATTGTTAGAGGTTTCTCATATGATCAAGTCTGTTCCATTCCTGTTGTTCCCTGCCCCCTTTCATAACAAGTTCTTTTATACATGTTGCAGATTTTTGTTGGTGGAATTTCAAGAACTATTTCATCAGAGATGGTAAGACTGGAAAACGTCTTGAAACCTTTCCTTAATTAAAAAGAAGGAACAATGCATATCGGACTCTCTAGTGAATTTGATCTCACCTGATGATGCTATTTCAGCTTATGGAGATTGCTAAAGCCTTTGGACCTTTGAAAGCCTACCATTTCAGGATGAATTCAGATCTCAATGAACCTTGTGCATTTCTTGAGGTACTTACTGATTACTGGATATACCTTTCTCATATTAAATGAAGCATCCTTTTCTTTTCTAAAATGCACTTTCCTTCTGGTTCAAATGTAGCTTTTATGCGGCAAGCAGTTTTAAATTCTTCGGTACATTTCATATTTTGCTGCCTAAGATTATTTTTCATTTTAGTGAATTACTGGAAGTATGAGCAAATTGTCATTTTATTAGAAGTTAGATCATTTTCCTCTTCAACAATCTTTTCCGGGTTGAAGGGTGAATGAAGAAAAAGTTCTTTTTACATGTTTAAAAAGGTGGTCCATCGTGCCAAACAAAATGATTTGCCACTTTAAGCTTGTAAAGAGCATGGGAGTGAATAAAGTTGAATCATAGACATGTATGCAAATGTATTGTAGAAATTGTCCAAGGAAAGATTATTTATGCCTCGTACCTGTTGGCTTGACAGACAACATGGTTGTGTGCCTGGCTTAAATTAGCATTTATCATGCACCATCTTGCTACTATGTATTGATAAAACACTTTTTTTATTAATAAACTCTACCTTATAAAAAAACTTGAGCCGAGGGTCTCTCAGAAACAACCGCTCTACCTACCAAGGTAGATGTACGGTCTGCGTACACTCTACCCTCCCCAGACCCCACGTTGTGGGATTTCACTGGGTATGTTGTTGTATCTTATAAAAAGAGGGTACTGTTATCAAATTCTTAAGGCAGCGGCCTGTTATCCCCTTTGAACTCTCTTTTTGTTGTATTTTTTCTCCTCATTCTGCTACTTTGCTTCTCTAAGGGTAGGACAACCAAGTATAATTTCTTTTGAAAGACAACCGAAAACTTCAACCAGTTGCCAAACAGTTGCTCTAGAACAACCAATACTGCTTCAGATCCAGGTGTGAGCTTCCGCAGCAATTTGATTAATGTGTGCCAATGCCAAATATCATCTTTCAGATGAAAATAGATCAAAAGGATTAGAGGAGCTCTTAACTATTCATATCAGATTTTCTAGCCATCACTCTTTAATTCCTTTCCTTCTGGTCTCAAAAAATCCCTTTCCTTCCCAATGATCTGCAGAGCTCTTCACAACCTCTTTGTCCCTTTCAATAGTTGAGAATGAATAACTCTGTATTAAAAACTCTTTTAGTGCCAAAAGTAGCTTGCCACACTTCGTGCACCACACAAGCTTCATATATGCTTGACCTCATTTTCATTGCAGGTAGAGTATTCCTTTTATAATAATTTATGCCCATGCTTTGAATTGTGCATCGCCAGATATCTTGGTTTGTTACATCATGAGCCTCTCCGTCCTTTGTATTTCTCCTTGACTCAAGTGCTGTGAACTCTCAAGTCTTCTCCAAGCTCAAGTTCCTCTTGCGTTTTTTATTGATCTTAAAGTATTATTTCAACCATTTCAGTATGTTGACCATTCAGTTACTCTTAAAGCTTGTGCTGGTCTTAATGGTATGAAGTTGGGTGGAGAAGTGTTAACTGTTGTTCAGGCTGTCCCAGATACTGCTTTACTGGTACTATCTCAAGTCCTCTTATCCAGATTACTTTGGCTTTAGGTACAATTTTTTATCTTTTCTTGGAAATACAAGTTTGACAAAAAGATACACAATACTCAGGACAAAGATGAGAATACACCTTTATACCGGATTCCCGAGCATGCAAAGCCACTTTTGGAGAAGCGTACGGAAGTTCTAAAGCTGAAAAATGTGGTATGTCTTGATTATCTTGGTGGCGTTAAGTTTATTCTCCTTAAGAAACAATATTCTGTTTGTTATGCTAGTAAAAAATCTAGATGCTAGTAGAAATTATAGAGAACTTCAAGTGCTAGAGAAACTAAACTTTTATAATATTGTACCTAAGTTGGCCTTCAAACTTTTGTAATATTCAGATGGTCGAACCCAACTTGCTTGGGACTGAGGAGTTGTTGTTTTCATGTGTTATTGGAATTATATTTCTTAGATGTTGCAAAAACACTTGCCAGGGGGTTACTAAATTCTTTCCTCGAATCATCTTGTCCTGTCCAGGTGGATGCAAATGTACTCAATCTTTTGTCTGAAGCAGAACTTGAAGAATTACTGGAAGACATCAGATTGGAGTGTGCCAGGTTAATTATGAAAAGTCATTTTTCTTAATGTCATTACTTTTTATTTCTCCTTGTCAATTATTCACTGATCTGGAAGTATTCTTCTGATCCTGTAGGTTTGGCTCTGTTAAATCAATTAATGTTGTAAAGCAAAGTCAATGTTCTCTCACATCTGATCCTGCTGTTATGGATACTAGTTCTACATTGAATGAGAGCAATATGGAGTTTGCTAACGAGTGTGACAGAAATGATCTTATCCCTATGAGTGATGATCACGAGTTGGAAGTTGGTGGGTCACACATCCCCAACAGTGATGATCACGAGTTGGAAGTTGGTGGGTCAGACCTCCCCAACAGTGATGAACCCATGGAAACCAATAGTGCTGAGGAAGCTGAAAGATGTGCTGATGGTAGAATACATATATCAGAACCTTCAAAAGGTGATTCTCAAAAGGCTGGAGATGACGACGCTTTAGCTGGCGGCAGTCATTCTGATGACAGACCTTCTGAGGAGCTAATAAAAGACGACAGCTCTGACTCTTTACCAGATGATTGTAGTGTCTCTGCTCGAGGGACAAACTGCCAAGAAAATTCCGAGGTTACCCCTGGAGTCTCTCCAAGTAAAACTGATATAGTTTCGGAAAGGAAAGATGAAAATGCTAATCCTAGTCCACTGGAGCGTCTTGAGATAAACGATGAATCACCAGTTAAGGAAGAAGCAATGAAATCAGAGGAAGACAATGGAAATGTAGATGGAGCTTCTGAACCGGGATTCTCATCGAAAGAAGAGTTGGATGCTCCAGAGAAACTTGAGAAAAATAACGAGATTTCTGTTAATGAGTTATTTGAGCCTGGCTGTGTAGTTGTGGAGTTTAGAAGAGCAGAAGCTGCATGCATGGCTGCTCATTGTTTTCATGGACGGCTGTTTGATGACCGGATAGTGGATGTGGAGTATGTTCCCCTTCATCTCTATCGGACAAAGTTTTCTAGACAAAACTAATATATTTTGGCCAATTCATTGCCTTATTTCCTGCATATCTCCCCAAACTCAAAATGGCGGTTAATACAGGATTTCTCGATGCTATTCACATAGCCATTGGATGCTTAACTGAATATTTTGTTCGCAGTGTTTACCATATTAACCTTTTGCTAGTGCGAGAGTTGTAGCAAATTTTCCGTTGTACCGGACTTGGAGCGGAATACATGTTTTTCTCCCAGATGTAGAATGGGAGTGAAGGAATGAGCCATTTGTAATATGTTGTCTTAAAAGTTGCAGCTTTGTTTTGAGGTTGCAACATTTTACCCGCAATTACAATATAGGAGCACAAACTTTTGCCGTAATGTCTATTGCGGTATTGCCTATAGTGTTAGATGATGTCAGTGACTTAGTTGTGCCAGTCGACCGGATAATAGTTTTTAAGGGTTGTTTGGTTTGAGAGATAAGGACGTTTAGTCCTGATAAATAGTTCAATATTATTAGCATTTGTTATAAAATCAAGCTAAAGTAACAATATGAAACAAGAAAGTAAACAAGAAATGTAGGGAGCAAGAGAGAGCTTTCTCATTTCTTTAAAATGTTTTCAAGTGTATTCAATATAATTTTTAATACATCTATATATGAAGTTACATTGAGAAATACCAAAGGATGTCATAAATATGACATTAACCATTGGAATTATGTGGAAGTTTATGAAGGTGTGAGAACTACAACCATAATGGTGAGAAGTAGTGTAGGGTTAACTATAAATCATGGAAAAGAATAGTGAGAGTAACTTCTTAAGAGTTAGACATCCAGTATAATTTTAATATTTCATAACACATTTGATTTTGGTATATAGAGTTTTAATACTCTGGTCGTTTAGGTTATACGACGTTTGGTTTGTGGGATTAGACTCCGCGTGAGTAAATGATAAAGAGTTTAATACTGGAAAATAAAAGCCTTAATATTAAGGGCGTCTATAATTTACATAGAGACTGTGTTATATTATACATGATTGAATGGGAAACCAGACACAAGCATAATAATTTTAATTAAAACAAATTGAGGCCAACTATTTGAATTCCTACTTTTTTATTTAAGCTCATTTTATATCTTCATATTACAACAACAACAGCATACCCAGTATAATCCTACAATATTGAATTTGGGGAGGATAGAATGTACGCAGACCTTACCTCGACCTTTATAGGATAGAGAGACTGTTTCTGATCTTCATACTAAATAAGGAGGAAAATAAATAAATTTATAATAACAATAAGAATATACTTTCTAATAAGTCCAAAACCTATTTTCAATTAGTAGATATCACCTATACATATCTTTTTCTTCATTGTGTCTATCTTTAGTAGTTCTTTTGAGGTAACTTTCTTCTATTTGATTTTAGGTTTACCCTGTCCCCTTTTAACACCGTCACTTATGATAATTTACACATACGAATCGGTGCATCTATAGGTTGACGTAGTACAAGTACAAACCATCTCAAGCGACCTTCTCGCCTTTTATCTTCAGTTCTGACAAATGTGATCATTTTTAATCTTATCTAATCTTTGTATGATCGAAAATTCATCTTAACATCTGCATCTCTGCAACACTCATCTTATTGATATATTGAATTTTAGCTACCCAACATTCATTAGTCATTATCATGTGTAATGTTGTCAGTGTTATAATTATTCTATAGAACTTACCTTTCACTTTTTTAGACTTTCTTCTATTACATAACATCTCGCTAGCCCTTCTACATTTCAGTATTAATCATATGAACTGCATTTTCATTTATCATTCCAGTCTCCTGAAATAACTTGCCTAGTATCTAAAATGTTTTGTATTTTGACACCACAATCATGCATGTTTAGTCTGACCTCCAATTTCTTTCTTCTAATGCTGACTAAATTTAGGTGTATTCAGTTTGACTTTTACTTATTCTAATACTCTTACTCTTTAAGGTACTTCGCCATAATTCAAGCTTTTGATTGACATCCTTATTAGTTTCGTCAACTAACACAATATCATTATATATAAATATCTAAAGATAAAAACGTTCTTAAGATTAAGTGATAAAAGCTTATATGTAAATATATCTTATGTATTTATTGACTTGATGTAAACATCAACTGCGGGTAGTTTTTACGAAATCAGCACATTCCTTGAACTTCCATTTTTGGACTTCTTTAATTAAAATTCAAATAGTTAAAAACTATACAAAAAAATACTACTATAGTTCTTAAGTTTTATAGTGAAAATATCTTTGAAGTATTGAGATGCTATAATAACATAAATACTATCTTATTGTATTAGGGTCTCTCGGAAACAACCGCTCTACCTATCAATATAGATGTAATGTCTGCGTATACTCTACCCTCCCAGACCTCACGTTATGAGATTTAACTGGGTATGTTGTTGTTGTTATTGTATTGTATTAGGTAAAAAAATAAAGAAAAAAGAGACAAAGGAGGAATAGCAAATTAGCTGGGGTGTTCATGGTTTGGATTAATTTTTAGTTAAAATCAAAATCAAAATCAAATCAAGTAATTCGATTTTTAAATTATTAGAACCAAACCAAAATCAAATATAATATATAACCATCAGTTTGGTTGTAGTCGGTTTGATTCGGTTTGGCTTTTCGATTTCTTAAGAAACTTAATGATATTTTTCTCTTTTATTTTTTCCTATTAAGTTTTAATCAAGTGAATAGTGTTTATAAAAAATATAAGAAACTAACTTCGTAGTTGTTTCTTTGAATAAATAGGTTTGGATTCATTGCTTTCTTTTAAGAAATGAGTGTAATTAAGGTGTAAGTTCGTTAGCCTATTAGATATAAATAAAATTTTACTGAAAAAGTATACAAAGTATTTGAAATTATTTATAAAAAATAATATATTGTATATATTTAATAAAAAATTGTATATAAAATTTATCGGTTTGGTTCGATTTTTCCTTCGATTTTGTTTTAATAAAACCAAACTAAATCAATGTTATCGATTTTAAATTTTTTTAAACCAAATCAAATCAAACCCAAATAAATATCGATTTATTTAATTAGTTTAATTTGATTTTCAACTCGGATGGAACACCCCTAAAATTAACAATGCACAATAAAATCCCTCGCACGCGCGGTTCAGGTAGTAAATTCTCAGTTCAACATACCCACATCCATTTCATTATCCACTCTTAACTTCTTTCTTCAAAAACATCAAAAAACAAACATTCTCGAAAGTGCAAAAAAGATTCTTGCTTTAACAATTTGGAACAAAAATGGCAACAATCTCAGTGGTGGGTAGTCATAGAACATTTTCAGTGAGCAAAAAGGCTTTACTACCCAAGTTGAAACTGAGCTCAGACTTGAGTTTTGTAACTTCCCAATTGAGTGGTCTCAAGATTTCAAGCACCCATTTGAGTTCTCCTGCTCCACTTTCTGTTCCTTTCAAGCCTTCCCTTCAACCTGTTGCTCGTAAGTTCATTACCCCTTTGTTGTGTTGTTTGTGTTTTTCTTTGTTTTTTTGTTTCTTTTTGGTTTAATGTTGTGTTTACAAAGTGTTTGTTGTTTTGTTTGTTTCAATGAATTGTGGGGTTTTGGTAATGAAGTGAGTTGTATCAGACTCCCACTGTAGTAACAGGTGTTTGAAAAATCAACAACAACATACGCAGTGTAATTCCATAAAGTGGGGTCTGCGCAGGGTAGGATGTACGCAGACCTCTACCTTTGTGGGATAGAGAGGCTATTTCCAATAGACCCTCGGCTCAAAACAATGCAGGATTGCAAGGCAAATAAGACAACAAAATATCAAGATACAAAGCAGTGTTTGAAAAATCAGATAACAAAACACATCATATTAGATTATTCAGTACCTAGTGAAAGTGGTACATTGTTAATATGGGGATAAAAAATTGTCCTTTATATTATGGAGGATCCAAAGCCATAGCTAAAGTTGTAAAAAGTTGATCAGTTGTGAAACAGATATATTATTTTCTTACAAGCTGTGGTATGATAAGCTAAACACTTGACTATAATACACATATTATTTGATTATACGTCACTATCCATGTATTAATTAAATCCATATTACAGTCTACCATTGTATTATCTAATTTCCATACTAAACAACCTCTAATGTACTTGAAAAGGTTGGTTTTGGGTTTAGTCAATAATGTCATGCCAATTGGAAGAGTTGGTGTGAAAAGAAAGAAAAAGGCAAGAGAAAAAGTTGTGTGGCTGCTAGGATGTTTTCCTCCTTTGATGTCATAGGTGACATCAAGAGCAGGTAGAAGCAAAATTGATGCTTGCTTCCTCTGATGTCACCAATGACATCAAGAGGAGGTAGTTTGATGTCACCAATGACATCAAGAGGAGGTTTTAACCCTATAAATAGATGCACTCCTCTTGTAGAAATCATCCCAAAAAAAAAAATATCATACAATACATTGTAGTGAGTAGAGAGGGCAATTCTCTTAAGTGTAATTGAGAAATCTCTCTTTTCTTTGTTAATAATATAAAGGCAACTGTTCTCTGGTGGACGTAGGATCATTTTGATCCAAACCACGTTAAATCTTGTGTTCTTTCTTTTACGTTTCCGCTAACAATTGGTATCAAGAGCGTTAGGACTCTTTGAAATCGATAGATTTAGTGGGCGCAACAACTTCAATATCTGAAAGATCGAGATGATGGCGTTACTGTGGAGGGAAGGTTCAATCCATGCTATTGACGGAAAGTATCCCAATATTACATCGGCTTCCGACAAGGAGAAGACTAAAGGGGATGCATTGATGTAATCCAATTGTCCCTTGCACATAACGTGCTTTGTGAAGTGAGTACAAGTACCGAAGAGACGGCCAAATAGTTATGGGACAAACTGTAAGGGCTTTACCATGACCGATCGGTGACAACAAGGATGTTACAACGGCGTTTTCACACATTTAAAATGGGGCAAGGTACTTTGTTACAAGATCATTTAAACGTGTTCAATAAACTTGTCATGGATTTACAGATTGTAGGAATTAAAAAGGATGAGGAGACGCTTGCATATGCTTTGCTATTTTCATTAATTTCAGGATATCGTGATATAAAAAATTCAATGATGTATAGCAAGGAGCCTATCACCTTTGAGCAAGTGCGGCATACATTTAACTCTAGTGATGTGCGGAGGCATTTTGAATGAGACAGAGGATCAGGCAAGTGGGCTCTTTGTGAGAGGTCGGACTAGCCAACAGGGAAGGAGCAAATCAAAGCACAGATCAAAGTCTCGTGTGAACAAGAAGAATGCAAATTGTTGGGGATGCGGCAAGAAGGGGCACTTTGAACGAGATTGCCCAACGTCAAAGTCCAAGAAAAAGGCGAGTGCATCCACAGTTGAACAGGTACATGATTCTGATAATGAATATGTACTTACAACATCGTGCAATAATGGAAGTTATGAAAACAAATAGGTGTTAGACTCTGCTTATATTCTGCATATGACGTTTCGAAGAGACTGGTTTAGCAGCTATGAGAAAAGTGGAGGAACCGTAGTAATGGGAAATAATGCAACTTGTGCAATAGTTGGCATTGGCTCAGTGCGAGTTCGCTGCCATGATGGAGCCGTGAGGACTATTACACAAGTCCGTCATGTTCCTGATCTGAAGAAGAAATTGATCTCCCTGTGTACTCTGGATGAACAAGGCTACAAGTACATAAGCTAAGGAAGAACTATGAAGGTGACTAAAGGTTTTTTAGTCATGCTGAAAGGCAAGCTGGAGGGCGGTCTTTACACATTGGCAGGAAGCACCATTGTTGGCTTTGCAAATGCATCTACAATGCAGTTATCTAATGATGGCAAGGCAAAATTATGGCACGTGAGATTGGGTCATATGAGCGCACGTGGATTAGAGATGTTGAGCAACCGTAATCTTTTGAAAGGTGAAAAGATCAACACACTTGAATTTTGCGAGCACTTCGTTATAGGAAAGCAGAAGAAGGCTAGCTTCAGCATTGGCAAACACAAGACAGGAAGGGTGGTAGACTACATCCATTCAGATTTATGGGTCCCTCTAAACTTCCATCGAAGGGCGGAAAGAGGTATCTTCTCACTTTTATTGATGATTTCTCACGAAAGGTTTGGGTGCATTTTTTGAAGGCAAAAAGTGATGCTTTTGAAGCATTTAAAGAGGAAGATTTTGGTTGAGAATAAAATGGAGCGAAAAATCAAATATCTTCGCACAAACAATGGCTTAGAGTTTTGCAGTGAAGAGTTTAATGATTTCTACAAGGTTTATGGAATCTCAAGACATATGACTATCATGCACACCCCACAGCTGAATGGAGTTGCCGAGAGGATGAACAAAACTCTTCTTGAAAAGGCTCGTTGTATGCTCCTACAAGCCAAAATGTCCAAAGTATTCTGGGCTGAAGCAGTTCACATTGCTGCTCATATTGATAATCGATCTCCAGCATCTGCCATTGACTTTAAGACTCCGAATAAAGTATGGTCAAGTGAACTCTCTAACTATTCATACTTACAAGTATTTGAGTGTCCAGCTTATTATCATGTTAATGAAGGAAAGCTTGAACCAAGGGCTAAGAAGGCCATATTCGTAGGGTATGTGGATGAAGTAAAAAGGTTCAAACTTTGGTGTTTGTCTTTACTCAAATTTATAGTTAGTAGAGATGTCACCTTTGATAAATCCTCTATACTTAATCCCCGTAAAGTTTCCGTGGAGTTTTCAAGAAACGAGAACGAGCATGTGGAGCTTACCAAGGAAAAAGATCAAGAGACTCAGGTTAAAGATGAGTCAAACAATGTAGATCTTGAAGAACTTGCTGTCAATGAACCATACACAATTGCGAAGGGAAGGGAGAAGAGGCAGACATGAAGATCGAAACGCCTTATAGATCAAGCAAATCTGATTGCATATGCATTCGTAACTGCAGAAGAAGAGATTAAGGATCTGGAGCCCTCCTCGTATGTTGAAGCAACTTCTTGCAAGGATGCAGCACAATGCCGGTTAGCTACGACTGAAGAGATAGAGTCTCTTCACAAGAATCAGACATGGGTCTTAGTGAAAAGACAAAAGGGGAAGAGGATAGTTGGATGCAAATGGGTCCTACAGAAAGAAAGAGAGAATTCCTGAAGTGGAAGATGCTAGGTTCAAGGCGAGATTGGTTGCAAAGGGCTTCAATCAGAAGGAGGGAATTGACTACAATGAGATTTTCTCTCCAGTCGTGAAGCATAACTCAATTCGCGTGCTACTAGCATTGGTTGCACAATTTGACTTGGAGCTTCAACAACTTGATGTCAAAACTGCTTTCCTACGTGGTGATCTAGAAGAGACAATCTATATGGATCAACTTGAAGGTTTCTTAGTTGAGGGAAAAGAAGATCATGTATGCCAATTGAAGAAGTCTTTGTATGGTTTGAAGCAATCTCCTAGGCAGTGGTACAAGAGGTTTGATGCATTCATGACTACACATGAATTCTCAAGGAGTGCATTTGATAGCTGTGTATCACAAAAAGATGTCTGGTAACTCAATGATTTATTTACTGTTGTATGTTGATGATATGCTTATTGCTGCTAACAACATTAAAGAGATAAATACTTTGAAGAAACTGTTGAGCAAGGAATTTGACATGAAAGATTTGGGAGCTGCAAAGAAAATCCTTGGTATGGAGATTTCAAGAGAAGACGGTGTTGTACATCTTTCTCAGAAGAGGTATATTGAAAGGGTTCTCGAGAGATTCAATATGCATACGTGCAAGCCTGTAAGTACACCGTCATCTCCTCATTTTAAACTTTCAGACTTACAAATGCCTCAGTCCGAGGATTAGGTGGAGCATATGTCAAAGGTTCCTTATGCCAGCACAGTTGGAAGCATTATGTATGTATGGTATGTACACGTTCATAAATTGCTCAATCTGTAAGTGTGGTAAGAAAATACATGTCCAACCCAGGAAAGAGGCATTGAGAAGCTGACAAGTGGATATTGAGATATCTCAAGGGAGCTTCTGATGTTTGTCTGACCTTTCGAAAGGTGGTGGAGGTATTTCAATTCTCGGTTATGTGGGTTCTGATTATGCAGGGGATCTTGACAGAAGGAGGTCCACAACCGGATACATCTTTGCTCTTGTTGGCAGTGCCGTTAGTTGGAAATTGACTCTGCAGTCGATTGTCGCTTTGTCTACGACAGAAGCAAAATACATGGTAACAACGGAGGCAGTGAAAGAAGCTATCTGGTTGAAAGGTTTAGTGGCGGAATTGAGTTTGGTTCAGCAGGAATCAACCCTTAGATGTGATAGTCAGAGTGCTATTCATCTGATTAAAAATCAAAGATTTAATGAGCGCACTAAACACATCGATGTCAGATTTCATTTTATTCGAGATGTGGTTGAAGAGGGAACTATCAAGGTCGTGAAGGTTATCACAGACGATAACGCTACAGACATGTTGACCAAGATAGTCCCGCTCGCTAAGTTTGCACACTGCAAGAACTTGGCGGGAGTACGCATCAACTGACGCAACTCCGAAGAGAACAATTGTTAGGTGGAGGTGGTATGCTCAACACTGGTTTGATTCTTCTTGTTTCTTACAACGGGGATGCCCGGTAAGCTTAGAAGTTTTGACCAGAGTTGTTCACACGAACGCTCGAAACGCAAATCAAGGTGGAGATTGAAAAGGTTGGTTTTGGGTTTAGTCAACAATGTCATGTCAATTGGAAGAGTTGGTGTGAAAAGAAAGAAAAAGACGAGGAAAAGTGGTGTCGTGGCTACTAGAATGTTTTCCTCCTTTGATGTCACCCCTATAAATAGGAGGTAGAAGCAAAAATTGATGCTTGCTTCCTTTGATGTCACCAATGACATCAAGAGTAGATATTACCCCTATAAATAGATGCACTCTTTCTTTTGTAGAAATCATCCCAAAAAAAATCATACAATACATTATAGTGAGTAGAGAATTGAGAGAGCAATTCTCTCAAGTGTAATTGGGAAATCTCCCCTTCCTTTGTTAATAATATAAAGGCAATTGTTCTTTGGTGGACGTAGGATCATTTTGATCCGAACCACGTTAAATCTTGTGTTCTTTCTTTTACGTTTCCGCTAACAGTTCTCTTACTCCAAGAGGAGAGGTTAAAGGGGTGTCATTGGATTGGTTTAAATATGTGTATGGTCACAAGAAAATAGGGAGAGGACAGCGTCGGTGTGTACAAATGAAATAAGTGGGGAGAGTATGATGGACTACATTTTAAACTAATTAACGGGATTTCCTGCAGTTACTGCATTATTGTGAACAAGACTTATAGAATATGATGTATATTTGGAAGTCCGCCCCTAGTTTCTTCATATGCTCAATGATCTCTGGTTCTTTTCTTCTTGATTCTTTTTTTCTCGGAACATGTTTTAAGACCAGATTGTCTAAGTAATAGGTTATAGAAGCATATTTTAGGATAAAAGTTCCACATTGATGGTATCAATAGCATGACTTTGTTATTACAGAATCAAAATAGCTTACCAGTTTTGATGGTCCAGCATGTATTGAAAGCATTAAGAAGAGATTAAAACAATGCTCACTTGTATGTCGATAGCTATTTGAACTAGAATGCATCAATATAGGAACATGCAGGAATACAATCATCACAGAAATTCATTTAAATGATGTGTATATGGATGCTAGAAGTTTTGATTCTCTTTCCTTTTCCCCGTCATAAACTAATTACTGATTTCTGAGCTGACGACCTTGAAAAAAGAATAGACAATCAAATGGCACAGAGAATTTATTGTTTCTTCAAATACAGGACTACCTCTCTTTTGTGAACTTCTTGTATGTCATGGAAAATACTTATTTGCTTGGACTTGGAACTATAATTTGTTAAGGTAACCGGAGGACTGAGATAGGAAACCTCTTGTTTTAATTCAAAAGTCCCAGTCCATGTGATAATAAAAAAAAATTATCCAAGTGTGATCTTAAATACAGTATGTAGAAGCTCCAAAAGATGCATTTCTTGGTTAACAAAGTTTGCATTTCTGTGGTGCAACTTTGAGTCTAAGCCTCTAAGGTACAAAAAGAGATAATATACTCACGATAAAATGTTATACTTCTGGTTGGAGTTGAGGCCTTTTAGGTTTCATTAATTCTATGCAGCCTAAAGGCGGAGCTTCATGTGTCTATCACGTTGAGGGTTTAGAGGCAGTTTCTATTTTCTTGTTTTTCCACCTCGTGATAATAAGCAGGATTTTCTTTTGGCAAGTTTTCCTGTACTGCAGCTTGCCATCTCGTAAAACTTGCAGTCTAATGGTGGAACAAATACTGCTACTTATTGAGGTTCAAAGTTACAGATAGGTTTTTGGCTGTCAAGAAGATGGTGACCATTTAACCTCCCAATTCGACCTTCTGCACTGTCCAATTTTAACATCCTTTGTCCATTTGTATCTTTATTCTTTGCGGCCTGAACTAGTGAGAATGAGAACCTTGGAAAGTATGTTATGAGAGCAGTAGATTTGGAAGGATAATCTACAGCTGTATATTCTTTAAAGTTGTCTTAGTGTGTTAACTAATATTGGTCTGAGATGAGTTAAATGGAGTAACATGGTTGGTGAGGATTCATATAGCAATTTGGGACTGAAGCATAGTTGTTGTTTAGTGTGTTAGCCTTCTGGAGTAACAACTACATGAATCCTCACTGACCATGTTAGCTTTGTGGAGTAAATTAACATTTTATATATGATGAGAACAGCTTGGTTAATTCATACTCGTTATATGACAACCTGTAGAGGGTTGACTCCTTTCTGTGAAGTCCAGTACACAGTGTTAGGCTTTTAGATTATTCATGGAAATTTTGCTTACTGATCAAAAGAACATTATGAGAGCCGTAGAGGCACTATATCACCGAAACTTTTGCTTGCTTTGAGTCCCTTTCTAAGTTGCTGCAATCGTTGTCAAAACTGCATTTTGATTCCTTTTCTTTTTAACCTAAAACTACTTGGAGCTTTTGAACTAATCGATAAATTAAGATTTAAGGGACATATTCCCAATGAATCATCATTTGCCTTGCATCATCATGATCTTCCCCTTTCCCCCCTGCTTTCCTGCATTTTTGTAGGTTGTGCTCAAATATCTTGGCGCCTTTTTGAGATAAGTACGGTACAGAATATTAAGAGAGTACATTCTGCTTTTTAGGTAGAATTTGCCCCTTCACTGGGAAGAAGTCCAACAGGGGAAACAAGGTCTCTCATTCAAACCACAAAACGAAGAAGTTGCAATTCGTAAACCTTCAGTACAAGAGAATTTGGTGGGAGGCAGGCAAGCGCTACTTGAAACTGAGGTTATCGACAAAGGCCATAAAGACCATTGAGAAAAATGGACTTGATGCTGTAGCCAAGAAGGCTGGAATTGATCTCAGCAAGAAGTAGAACCTGAAACATGATAGCATATTTTGTTTGATGCACTAAAAAATTGTACTTAATATTTTTTGGCATTGCTTTATATGCTTCCAATGATATTACTTTCCAAGAATATCTTGATCATCCACTTTCCGTGAATATCAACAACATTCTCTCTTATCTTTTTTTTAAAAATGTTTTAGCCTGGAAATGCAAGCTATCCACTAATAAGCCTTATGAAAGTGACACCGCTTCTGAAGTTCAAATAATCCCCACTTTCCTTAGTCGTGGACCAAGGGTGATAAAGTGTTTTTTTGGTCCCCCGATATGGGCTTGCTTGTGAAGGGGGGTTGTGCACGACAAAACAAGGGAATGAAAGGTCCCTTCCGTGTTAGATGTTCTTTAACCTCCCGATAATGATTTTTGGTCCCCCGATATGGGGTTGCTTGTGAAGGGGGGTTGTGCACGACAAAACAAGGGAATGAAAGGTCCCTTCCGTGTTAGATGTTCTTTAACCTCCCGATAATGATGGCTCTATTCTCTTTGAGAGCGTCGAAGATATATAAAGAGTGTTTCCAAGTTTATCTTAGTTACCAGGGTGTTTCAGCAAAGACCTATGGAGGCATCTTTTGCCTTTTGGGTGCGGGATACTCGTTTAACCTTTACATGCAAAAGACAAATGCATACAAGGACTGATGTAATTCAAGAGGTGTAGTTCATAACATTCATCTGTAACAAGAACAACACAAACTAATATTACAACCTTTCGGATATTACATTAAACAAGTCAAAACTTAGTCTGAACAAAGTATAGTATGTTCAGAAAGTGTTGGTGCTAAAAGCTCATTTAGAGCTATCCTTCAAAGTAAATAACAAACACATAGCAAAAAAAAGCTCAACAATTTCCATTTGATTGTTTGGTTGCCACTTGCCCTGCATCAGTCGACTACAGCCTTCCAAAAGATATCTGAAATCAGCAAGAATTGCTTAAATTTAGTACGGAGCTTCAAGATACTTTCTGCATAAACATAAAACTCATTAAGCAACAATCACACAAGTTTTCGTATGGTCATAGTACGAGTCTAAATAGACCAAGATACATAGTAAATTGCCAACACAGTTTGATTTTAGTTAAGAAACGACTTACTTGCACCTAGGGGTGGCCAGTGGGCGGGTTCGGGGAGGATCTCGGCGGGATTGGGAAAGGGTCGGGACCGGTCCTCCGGGCTGACCGGGACTGGCCGATGTCCCGTTTCTTGACATTAAGCTGATGAATCAGCCAATGCATGCCCATAGCAATACTGAGAACAGTCTGAATAGTAGCCGGTTTAACAACCGGACTGAATGTCTCACCACAATCAATACCCTCCAGCTGATTCGTGCCATTAGCAACCAATCTTGCCTTATACCGCTCCAAGTCACCACAGTCTATGTACTTGTGACGAAATAACCACATGCACCGGATAACATTAACACCATCCGGTCTAGGTACCAAATCCCAAGTGTTTTGCTTGGTCAAAGCATTAAATTCCTCGCACATGACCGCATTCCAATTAGGGTCCAGTTTGGCTAGTTTTGTATTTTTTAGAATGAGTGATATGGTTTGTGCGGAGAGGTTAAAATGGACCTTGGATTTAAAAATCTCGTATTGTGCACGAGTCTCCATACGATGGGTAGGCAGCAGTGGGTGGTCAGGATTTTGAGGCTGTGGGCTGTCGGGTTCTGGAGGCAGCAGTGGTGTTGGGGGGCAGGAGACGTAGCTGGAGGCAGCAGGGTTACTGGAGGGACATGAGACGTAGCTGGAGGCAGCAGGGGTACTGGTGGAGTGTTCGACCGAGAGCTGGGAGGTATTTGGTCGGAGACGATGCCGGACAGTGGCGGGGACGGAACTGCTGGCGCTAGCTTTGTCGGAACAGTGGGCTGCCGGTGGTACAAATATTGGATAGCCGGGGATAGACTCGGTTCATCGAGAAAGGTGTAATCGGTGGTCTGAAATTTTTGGAGATTTGAAAAAGGAAAAGTCGTCTCGTCAAAGGTGATGTGACGGGAGATGATGATTTTGCGAGTGTCAATGTCATAGCACAGGTAGCCCCGATGAGTAGGAGAGAGACCAACGAAGACACATGGCATGGTGCGATGGGCGAGTTTGTGAGGTGCAGTGGAGGCTATGTTGGGGTAGCATAAGCAGCCACAAATACGGAGATGGTCATAGGATGTGAACCTACGATATAAGATTTCGGTAGGGGTCTTGTTTTGGATAGTGCTAGTTGATAAAATATTAAGAAGGGATTCTACCATTTTAACAGCATAGACCCAAAAAGGCGGTGGAAGACATGCATGAAACAGAAGGGTGCGAATCATGTTATTGATGGTACGTATAATTCGTTCAGCCTTTCCGTTTTGGGAGGAAGTATAGGAACAGGAAAAACGGAAAACCATGCCTTGTTTAGAGCAGAAATTGTGAAATGCCGAGTTATTAAATTCACGTCCATTATCATATTGGAATGATTTGATAGATTTTTCAAACTGTGTTTTAATGAATTTTTGAAATTCTAGGAACTTGGCAAAAACTTCAGATTTGAATTTCAGTGGGTAAATCCAGACAAAGTGTGAAAAATCATCTAAGAATACTAGATAAAATTTGTGACCCAAAGAGCTAACAATCCGAGATGTCCATAAATCAGCATGAACAATATCAAAAGGAGAAAAAGTAACACTGTTGGATGACATAAATGGAAGACGAGTATGCTTGCCGAGCGGGCAAGAAAAATAGTGTTGGGCACGTTTCCCATTATTACATTGAATACGCTTAGTAGTCCTAAGAAAAGTAAAAACAGTGTTTCCGGGGTGCCCGAGTCTGTTGTGCCAAGTTGAGGGAGAGATAGCCTCAAGGGATAGAGATGATTGCGGTCTGACAACGGAAGTTTGAGTGAAGGGGTGGAGGTCTCCCACACTATTGCAGCGTGTAAGAATTTTCCCCGTATTGAGATCCTTCACAGAAAAACCAAAAGGGTCAAATTCGACAGACACAGAATTATTGCGAGTGAATTTCCTAACAGAGATTAAGTTTTTAATGATGTTAGGGGTGTAAATGACGTGATTTAGGGAGAAAGGGGGTGGGGATGTTTGGTATGTGTGTTACCGTAACCTTCAATTGGAATGCGATGACCGGGTGAGGTGAGACGTGACTCTGGTGTCCATGTACCAATTATCATCGGGTTGTTAAAGGTTCACGGTGTTGAAGGCCAGGCCCAAATCTGTAGGGGCCAGGATACTGCTGGGCTGCTGCTACCAGATGGGCCTGTTGCTGCTGGTGGGCATGCCGGTTGGTTGGGGTGGAGCCCAATAGGCCTGGTTGTTAGCCTTGCTGGAATTGGGCCCCTGTTGTCGGGTAGGGGCATGCAGGTGAGGCCTAGTTCCCGGTATTGGGCCAAGAGGGTCAGCCCACCATCGATAGTAAGCGCCAGTCTTTGGGCCTGCCGCTGGCCGTTCCGGTTGCCCTTGCCGCGACCCTTCCCCTTATTGTTTTTACTGCGACCTCTGCCGCCACGCCCTCCGCCGCGGGACTGCTGCTGCTAGTGGTCTTGCGGTGGTGGCTGGGTGGAGGTGGCCGCCGGTGGTGCCATGCCGTCAACGGCTAATGCCTTGTGATTGTGCTCCTCTTGTTTAGCACGGCGGGTCTCTTCCAACAAAAGTTGTGAACGTGCTTTATTGAAGCTTGGTAGGGGGTCGGCCTGTTGAATCATCATTGCAAGTGAATTATACACCTTTCGGTAACCCCGCAACTAGTTGAAGTACCATCTTAGTCTCTAAAACAGATGTCTCTACGTTGGAAAGTTGGTCGGTTATAAGTTTTAGTTGTTTACAGTATTCGGACATGTTGTTAAAATTCTCGAGACGCGTATTATTTAACTGCTCTTCCAAATACACGGCCCGAGTATTTTTATTATCTTGAATTTTTTTTCTAACCGTACCCAAAGTTCACGTGTCGTAGCACCTGTTTTCATGATAGTACACAACAAGTCTTTAGAGATGGTGTCGTAGATCCATTGTTTTACGATGGCGTCAAGGCGACGCCAGGTCGAGTCTGCAACATCGGTTGGACGAGGAACAAAATCATCAATATGGCCGAGCACATTGTACGCACATGCATGAATATAGAACAGTTCTATCCACATGGAATATTGACAGTCTTCTTGGTCAAGAATGATAGGGATAAAATTCTTGATGTTGGTAACGACGAATGCCTGATGAAAAGAAGACGATGAACGTTGATGGGGGTTGTCAAGCGTGCCAGTGGAAGAACCGGAATTGGTGGGGGAAGTAGGGCGAGACATGGCTGCGAAATATTGCCGTCGGCCGAGAGGGAAAAGGGGTTAGGGGTGGCGTCGGGCGAGAGTAAGAAAAGAGAAGAGTAGGGATTAGGGTTTGACTCTTAATACCATGTAAGATTGGAGTAATTTTCCTTAGGGAATCCTTTCATTAATCACAATATATATATAGTTGTACAGAGGTTGATTCCCTGATACAATAAGAATCCTAACTTACCTAAAATGGTTGATTCCTAATACAATAAGAATCCTAAGTTACCTTAAATATACATCTATCATAATTACAAATATACTGTGAATATTCGGAGAATATTCGCTAATACTTCTTATAAAGATTACTCCATATATTATATGATCAACACCATAAAAATACCTATGTATTTGGATCATAGATAGGTTTCACATTCTACATGTAGAGGCACGCACATACCCACAATAATAATGATCACTACAAGAAAGTATAGAATAAATAATTTTTTAACAACAATAAAATTGTTTGCTAATTTTAATAAATGGCAACAACTTTAATTAGTCGTTGCTATATCATAGGCACAATTTTTTGTTTTGTTGGCAAATGTTTAAAATTTGTTGCCAAAATTTGTTGCCATAATATACAGTTAATATAATAAATTTTAATATAAATAAATTGGCAATAACTTTTTAGCAACCACCATAGTATTGTTGGCTTAAGTCAGTAAACGGCAACAACTTATTTCAATTGTTGCCATTAAATCAAGATTTTAACAACAATTTTTCCTTGTTACCTAACAATTTAGATTTTGTTGCAAAAGTTTACGGTTAATAAAATTAACTTAAAATATGAATAGAATTGGTAACAACAAATTTTTATTGTTGGTAATACTATTAACTTTCTCAACAACTTACGTTGATTTGATTGTGGCGTAAATTTTTTGCTTTTCCGCCAAACCCCAACGCGGCAAACTTATTTTTTCTGAAATTCTTAGCGCCCTTTTTCATATTTAATTTTATTTTTCAGAGTAGTCAGAATTGTGGTGATGTAATATTTAGTGAGTTCTTTGATGATATATAGGCTTTACTATCCTGATTATTTTTCCCAAGGAAACTGTTATATGAAGTTAAGTTACATGTTAAATAAGATGCAGATCGGATCGTCCACATAATATATAAAAAGAAATTTTAGATATTTGAGATCTTTCTTTTTGAATAAAATCTCCATTGTATGAAAACACTGAGTTCTTGTTATCTCACTGAGTTATTATTTGACTAGCTACTTGTTTTCTCGTCTTTGCGTCTCTTTAATTTGACAATGTTTTCAAGCTGTGAAAAGCTGCGACAAGTCTTTATTGAAATCTTTCAGATAATTTGAAGTATAATAACTAAAGGAATATATTCCATGTATTTCATTGATTATTGTGTACAAGATATATAGTCAGAGCCGTCTCTCAAGGTCGAGGCGCCACACAAGACAAAGCCCATGAGGCCTCCGCCTGCACTTTTATTTTTCTTTTATTGGTTTCAAATATTAAGATATGTATTAAAAATGCCTCCAATCTTATCAGTGAAAGTTGTAGCCTAGCATTTGAGGGATACCTTCAAAGTCCTTCCCAAGTGAGAGGTCGCGTGTTCGAATCCAATGAGCAGTGAAATACTTTTTTTTTAATAAACACAAAATCAGATTTGGCCCCAAGTCTCAACCAGTCGGCCCAAGTCCCAAACAGTCCCCCCCCCCCCCTCTTTAAACAAAAACCAAACCTTTTTTCTTTTTAAATTTAAACAGTTAAAGATAGCGAGAGTCTGTGCTGTTTTGTTAAAGCGTTAAATTCCTCACGCATGACTGCATTCCAATTTGGTCAAGTTTGGCTAATTTTGGGTTTTTGGGAATATGATTTGTGTGGACATGTTAAATTGGAATTTGGGTTTGAAAATCCCATGTTAGGCACGAATTTACATTCGGTGTGTGGGGATAGGGATGGTTTCGGTATTTGTGTTAGGGATCGGGGCAGGGGTAGGCGAGGCAATGTGGGTAGTGACGATTGGGGCGGTGGGGTACTGTGTCGGGCCAGAAGGGATCTGGGTGGGTGTGGTTTTTGTTACGGGATGAGGCGTTGTTGGTGACTGGTGGTGAGGTTTGGGAGATATGAAGTCCAGTGATGTCGGAACAATGGTTTTGCCATTGGGAACAATTGGAGATACAGAGGGTCGAATTTCAGAGGAGATGCAACTGGGTATGGAGGATGCCGGAAGAGGCAGCGACATGTGGCAGTGAAGCCAACTGTGGGTAGCTGCCGGAGGTGGCGGCGATGGTACAGTAGCCGAATTAGGTAGTCGAGACCGTGACTGGGCATGGAGGCCGCCGGAGGTGGCAGTGACGACGACTGTAGGGTAGCTGCCGGAGGTGGCAGTGACGACGACTGTAGGGTAGCTGCCGGAGGTGGCAGTGACGACGACTGTAGGGTAGCTGCCGGAGGTGGCAGTGACGACGACTGTAGGGTAGCTGCCGGAGGTGGCGGTGATGGTGCCATAGCCAGATTACTAAGTAGGGTGGCGGATGGGGGGGGATTCGGACTCATCGAGGAACGTGTAATCGGTAGTCCGAAATTTTTGAAGATGGAGAATGGGAAGATTGCCTCGTTAAACGTGACATGATGGGACACGATGATCTTACGGGAAGACAAGTCATAACACAAATATCCCGTATGATTTGGTGGGAATCCTAAGAAGACACACGGGGTGGTACGATACGCTAATTTATGAGGAGCAGTGGAGGCAAGATTTGAGTAGCACATGCAACCGAAAATTCTAAGGTGGTCATATGACGGGATCCGACGATAGAGAATTTCGATAGGGGTTTTGTTATGAAAAGTACTCGTAGGAAAAATATTAAGGATGTATTATACCATTTTGACTGCATAGACCCAAAACGACGGGGGGAAAACGGCATGAAGAATGGTACGAACCATGTTGTTGATGGTACGGATGATTCATTCGGCTTTTTCATTTTTGGGTGAGGTATGGGGACACGAGAAACGGAAGACCATGCCATTCTTGGTGCAAAAATTATGAAATGCGGAATTATTAAACTCACGACTGTTGTCACATTAGAATGATTTTATGGACTTTTCAAATTGTGTTTGATATAGGTATGAAACTCAAGGAATTTGGTAAAGACTTCATACTTGAATTTTAGAGGGTAAATCCAGATAAAGTGAGAAAAGTCATCTAATAACACAAGATAGAATTTATGACCTAGAGAACTAAAAACAGGAGATGTCCATAAATCTACATGAATAATATCAAACGGGGAAAACGTAACACTTAAAAAGGTTGAAAAGGGAGGCGAATGTGTTTGCCTAAAGGGCAAGAAAAATATTGTTGGGCAGGTGTCCCACTAGAACAACGAATTAAATTATTGTTCCGAAGAAAAGTAAAAACAGGAGCTCCGGGGTGTACAAGTCTACTGTGCCAGGTTGACGGAGAGATTGTTGCTAAAGCGGTAGGAGGAGAGACTTGGGCAGTTAGAGATGTGGGAGGGGTGACATTGGTAGCGGGTGTGGATAGAAAAGGATAGAGGTCCCCCTCACTATTGCATCTCGTAATGAGTTTCCCGGTACGTAGGTCCGTTACAGAAAACTCAAACGGGTCAAAGTTGATTGATACGAAATTATCAATAGCAAATTTTCTAACGGAGATTAGATTTTTGATAATATTTGGGGCATAGAGGACGTTATTTAGGGAGAACTGAGGATGCGGTGGTAGGGTTAGTGTGTGGCCAAATTCTTGAATTGGAATGTGATGACCACTTCCAACCATAATAGATTGTGGAATATTTAAATTTCGCAGTTGAGGAAGATTACCAGAATTGTTGGTGAGGACGTGGCCCCCGTATTCATATACCACGCATTATCAGACTGCCGAGGAGTCAATGTGATGAAAGTCGGGCCCAAATTGAATTGGGGAAGGCCTTGTAAATTTATGACTGCCATTAAATTTCCTAAGAGTTGTTGGCGAAAAGGAAAAGATAAAAAAAATTAGGGGACTAGGTGGTTGTTGTTCTGCTGCAAAAGCAGAAAGGTGTTGCAGCTGCTTTCTACAAAGTAGGCAGCTTCAACACTTGGCAAGCCTATAACCCCTCCATAAATTCTTGCACAAACATTGAGCTTTTCTTGGTTTCAGGTAAAAATAAAAATAAACAGACCAGAAATTTCTGCTTTTCGGAAGAAAATAAACGCAGAAATTTTCTGCTTTTCGGAAGAAAATAAGACGCAGAAACTGAGTTACTACGGCGGTTGAGGAAAGAAAGTAGGGTTTAGGTCTTGGGCTTTGATATCATGTTGGATTGTATTAATTTCTCTTGTGTCTTTTCTCATTAATACAAATATATATAGTGTTTCTCATTAATACAAATATATATAGTGTACAATGTGAAATCATAATCCAATAAGGATACTATAACTAACATAATTATACATCACTAAATACTACATAATATATAAAGTATAATATATTTGTACACGTTAATAAAATAAATCATATTTGCGGCAGAAAATCCTTCCAAGCAGTATCTTTTGAAAAGGTGAGTACTTATTGTGATGCATTTTAATTATTTTTTATTCAATAACGTAATTTGATTTGTTTTGTTAGAGAGATATAAACACTGGAAAAGAGCCAAACTTTCAGAAACTTTGGGAATTGACTCACATGAAGAACGGGCGTTGGGTTAATGATGCATCTGTTGGAAATTAGCCTTTGGCGGGAGTTGCGACCGACCAACTTTAACGGCTTAAACACTAGTGTTACGTATGTTGGAGAATCCGGTTCTTCACACATGCATGATGTACTAAGTACGTAGATAACCGTAGGGCCAAGAATCGTCAAATTTCATTGAGAAATGAAAGAGATATTGGTTCACGAAGTGAGGTGTTTGAAGCATGGAAAGTGTGGTGTTGTGTACAATTCTCCCTCATCGGTAGAGGAAGAAAGAATTGTTGTGTATATAAGACTCGAAATGTGTTTGGGGTTTGGGACCCCAAGGGGTATCCCATGTGTTTAAAGGAGGGAGGACCTAGATGTGCTTCGGTTCAAGGAAAGACCACACGCGCGCCGCCGCCGCCCGCCCGTCCGGTCCGGCTCCGGTTCCACGGGATATTATCTTTTTGGGCCAGAAAACTTTGTCAGAAGTACAGTTTGATCCCAGAAGTTTCAGATGTGCAGTTTGGACCAGAATTCTTTCAGATGTGCAGTGGAATAGAAATAAGTCGAGTACCCGAATATAAGCAAGGTACGCCAGATAACCCGAATATAACTACTGGTACTGAATCAAGGGAAAAAGTCTTCATGCTCGTATCCCGAATATAAGCAAGGTACGCCAGATAACCCTTGTCTACCAACTTCCTAACCTGGATAAAAGAAATGATCTTCTTAGGAACAGGGCTGAGAGCGCCCCTCCACTCTAACCTCGGAAGACCATGCATAGCTAGAGTGACTGTCTTAGCATGACAGTCCTAAATCGCGTGGTAAGATGATAGCAAATCCATCCCCAGAATAATATCAAAATCAACCATGTCTAAGATGACTAAGTCTACTCAGGTTTCGTAACCCATAAAAGTAACCACACAAAGCCGATAAACTCTATATACAATCACAGAATCACCAACTGGTGTAGACACACGAATAGGGACATCAAGCATATCACACCAGATATCCAAATCAGCGAAAAAATAGGCAGACATATATGAGAATGTATACCCCGGATCAAATAGCATTGAAGCAGACCGATGACAAACTGAGATAATACATGTAATAATCGCATCTGATGCCTCAACCTCTGGCATACCAGGGAAAACATAGCAGTGAGTACGTCATCCATCAGACTAAGCACCATGATAACCGCCTCAGCCTGAACGAGCCCCATCTCTCCCTATTTGAGATCCACCATAACTAGTCTGATGGACAACACGGCCTGACTGGGAACCTCATTTGCTAACTTGACTACCACTCCTGGATGACTGTGCTGGGGTCCTGGGTGCACGGGATGTACTCGATACCAATCTGGGGCACTCTATATTGAAATGCCAAATTTCACCACACTTGTAACAAGTCCTGGTTGCTGAGGGCTGCTGAATAGAGATAGAAGAACCCGAATAACCCCTACGGTCAAAAAATCGAGATTGAGAACCTTTCTAAGACTGGACCCCAATATAACTACTCTGCCCTGCAGAGACACCATCTGTAATATGAAGGGCTGCCTGAACCAGTCGGCTCGACTGCGAATGTTGGAATCTACCCTGATGTCCATAACCACAAGAAGTAGACCCACTAAATTATCCATATCGCCTCGCCCTCTTGTCGGGCTCATGTCTGGGCAGCTTACCCCTCACGGACTCAACCATCCTCGCATGCTCGACCACTACCTCAAAAGAAGCTCCAGAGGTCACCAACTGCAACGTAGCCAACTGAAGGGAAATACTCAATCCTCTCACAAAATATCTGACCCGCTCAGCCTTTGTAGGTAGCAACGACGTTGCATAGCGCGATAAGGCGTGGAAGTGAGTCATAATCTGCAACTGTCGACCCTGCTGCTCCAACCTCTGGAACTCATCACACTTGCTCAAACACAAGCTAAGAGGCGCATACTTCTCTAGAAAAATCCGATAAAATCTGACCGAAGACAGTGGAGGCGATCCCAATGATCATAAGCAAAAAGTTTAACTTCCTGAAGCATAATGTTGATGATTGAGTAAACTATTTCCCAATGATCGAGGAAAGAGGGAATAAAGATAAAGAAAGAATTTTAACCTCCAATAATTTGAAAATACCAATTTATCTTTTTGTATAATTACATAAAGTCTTAGATTAACGTCTGGAAATGGCTGATGCATTCTACAATCATCATATGAGTATGCAGGGAATAGAGAGAAGATTCTGAAAATGCAGAGGGACTGGCGTGGATGACATTTCTGTGGGATACAAAAGTGTCTTTAACCGATCTGAAAGTTCATAAGCTGAAAATGGATTCTTGAAACATTTGTATTGTTATTAGTAATGTTGGAAATTAGCCTTTGGCGGGAGTTGCGACCGACCAACTTTAACGGCTTAAACACTAGTGTTACGTATGTTGGAGAATCCGGTTCTTCACACATGCATGATGTACTAAGTACGTAGATAACCGTAGGGCCAAGAATCGTCAAATTTCATTGAGAAATGAAAGAGATATTAGTTTACGAAGTGAGGTGTTTGAAGCATGGAAAGTGTGGTGTTGTGTTCAATTCTCCCTCATCGGTAGAGGAAGAAAGAATTGTTGTGTATATAAGACTCGAAATTGGTTTGGGGTTTGGGACCCCAAGGGGTATCCCATGTGTTTAAAGGAGGGAGGACCTAGATGTGCTTCGGTTCAAGGAAAGACCACCACCTTGCGCCGCCCTTGCCTTGCGTCCGGTCAGGTTCAGGGTTCTCGGGTCCACAATTAGTGGGTGTGGGGTATGGGCCTTACGATATTATCTTTTGGGCGAGAAAACTTTGCCGTATATGCAGTTTGATCCCGAAGTTTCGTATACGCTTTGGACCAGAATTCTTTTAGATGTGCGCTTGATCCTCGAAGTTTCAAGATGTACGCTTTGGTCCCTGAAGTTTCAAGATGTACGCTTTGGTCCTGAAGTTTTCGTAAAGTCAAAATTTCGGCGGTCCGTAACGAACGTCCGGACTTAATTCAGCCATTTATTTTGGCTGAATTACACCTCCAATAATGGCCAATCCGTTGGCAATTTTCTCCATTTATTTGGTGGCTTTACTACCTCCATAATGGTCATTATTTGGCCAATAATGGCTGTTATGGAGGCAGTCAAACAGCCCCTCTTCCTCCTATATAAACACCCCTTACACCATTGTTGAGGGACACTTAACATACACGAAAAATACACAAAGCAGAAAGCAAGCAGTTTCTTCCTAATCTTCCAAGCATCATTTCGTTATTCAATATTCTTCACGGTAGCTTTTGAGTTTCCTTTGCTCAATAGTTCCATTGCTGTTTTATCTTGGGAGACGAATTGTCCGGAACGTATAAAGGATACATACGGGGCAATATTGTCTTAAGGACAGAGTGCCACACTCGACTCAAAGAAACCAAAGCGCTTCAGTCTTCTTGTTCTACAAAAATTGTAATTTCGGTTTTATTGTGATATTGTAATTTCCAGTTTTCTAGTTGAATTGTAATTTCAATTCTTACATAAGCAGTTACTTGTAATTTCCGTTTCTTGCAATCCTTGTAATACCCAACAACTTAAGACAATATTCTGCTTACGGTAACTGCAATAACATGGCTGGAAATATGACCGATGTTGTCGCTATCGCCGCCGCCTCTCGAGAACAACGTTCTTTGCCTTCCCAGCTGCCGCTCTTGGCCAAAGCGATAACCCTCCGCCTTCTTCTTCTGCTGCTCTTGCTCATTCAAAGCGATAACTCTGCTTGCTTTCCATTGTTGGAGCTCCCCCTCTTCTTCACACCACCATGATCGCCTCGAAAAGTTCATGGGATCGAATTTAAAAGATGGCAAAGAAAAGATGTTGTTCTACTTAATGATTATGGGCATGGCCCGGTTCCTTACGGAAGATCCTCCACAAGCCGGAGATGAAATGGACTCTTCGCTCTTTAAACGGGTGAAGGGCCTTGGTATCCATGTCGTTAACGGCATGAAGATGGTTCGTGATGCGTGGAATCATAGCGATTTCATGTGCAAGAACTATATATCGAATCGCTGGCAGACCCTCTCTACACGGTATATTCTACCGTTGGCACCGCCAAAGAGCTGTGGGAAAAACTGCAAAAGAAGTACAACGCACAAGATGCGGGTACTAAGAAGTTCATCGTTGGGAAATTTTTAAAATTCCAAATGGTGGACAGGAAAACAGTGATGTCCCAAGTCCAGGAATTCCAGATGATTTTACATCACCTGGATTTGGAAGGACTAAAGCCAAACGAGCAGTTTTTGGTTGCATCGCTGATTGAAAAGTTACCTCCTTCGTGGAATGAGTTTATGAGTTACTTGAAACTCAAGACAAAGGAGATGACCTTTGAAGAGCTTGTTATCAAACTGCAAATTCAGGAAGATAATAAGAAGACCTTGCCAAAGGGTAGACAACATTCTGAGGCAAAGGCGAATCTGGCTGAGGCCAAAGGGAAAACAAGCAATAAGCGGAAGTTCCACAAAGACGGCAAAGCCCCCGCAATGAGACGTTCAGAGGTAATCACATCACCGTGGGAAACCTGGTCACAGGATCAAGGAATGCCGCAAGCTCAAGACTGGGCAACAACAGGAAGCCAAGTCGAAAGGCAAGGCTCAAGCTAACGTCGTCAAGGACACGCTCCTGGATGACATGATTGAGGATCTCTCGGCCGTGGTGCTAGAAGCCAACTTGGTGGAGAATCCAATGCAGTGGTGGGTGGACACAGGTGCAACAAGACACATCTGTTCCAACAAAGATGCCTTCTCCACGCACACTCCGGTCTCCGACAAGAAGTCGCTCATGGGCAACAACGCTTCTTCTGACGTGCTAGGGGTTGGAAAGGTGGTCCTGAAGATGACTTCCGCAAGGAACTCACTGAAGGAAGTGATGCACGTCCCAAAGATTAGAAGAAATCTAGTTTCGACCTTTATTGGTTAATCTTTGGTTTTAGGCTAGTGTTTGAATCAAATAAATTTGTACTCACTAAAAATGGCACATTTGTGGGAGGGGCTTCGTCTGTGAAGGCCTCTTCAAAGTGAATGCCATGTCTCAGATTACGTCAAGGAAATAAAGTTGAACCTTCTTCTTATTTGCTTGAGTCTTCTAATTTATGGCATCATAGATTAGGACACGTTAACTACAAGTCTATTCAAAGGTGGTAAAGATGGAGTTGTTGCCGCCTATCGACGTAAACCCTCAACATAAGTGTGAGGTGTGCGTAGAGGCAAAACTTACTAAGCTTCCTTTTCGATCCGTGGAAAGGAAGAGCGCTCACGTTGAACTTATTCACACAGATATATGTGATTTGAAGTTTGCACAAACTAGAGGGGGGAACAAGTACTTTGTGACATTTATAGATGATAGCACAAGGTATTGTTACCTTTACTTGTTGAAAAGTAAGGATGAAGCCTTTGAAGCGTTTCGACGTTACAAAGCAGAAGTTGAGAATCAACTTAGCCTACGGATTAAATCCATTCGTAGCGATAGAGGGGGAGAATATGTAGCGCCTTTTGAGGAATACTGTGCCCAAGAAGGCATTATTCATCAAACGACGGCTCCATACTCACCTCAATCAAACGGTGTGGCGGAACGTAAGAACCGCACATTAAAGGAAATGATGAATGCCTTGCTTATCAATTTCGGTCTTCCCCAAAATATGTGGGGAGAAGCCGTCCTTACCGCTAATACGATTCTTAACAGAGTCCCACATAAGGGTAAGGACAAAACCCCATATGAATTATGGAAGGGAAAGAAACCCACCTACAAATATTTTAAGGTGTGGGGTTGTCTGGCAAAGGTTGAAGTACCCAAGCCAAAGCAGGTCAAGATTGGGCCTAAGACTGTAGATTGCATATTCATCGGATATGCAAATAACAGTAGTGCTTATCGCTTCTTAGTGCATAAGTCAGATATTCCAGATATCCACCAGGGTACAATAATGGAATCAAGGAATGCTCTCTTCTTTGAAAGTACCTTTCCTAGAAAGGAGAAAGACATAACCTCTCTCAAACGAAGTTATGCACAAAGCTCTCAAGAATCGGGAGTCCTTGACTGCCCGGATCTGAATGGTTCAGATCTAGCGAATCTCGAGGTGGCTGAACATCCTAATCTAGTGTTCCAGATTCTCGTAACTTGGAGACTCCAGAGATGGATCAAAGGCGAAGCAAAAGGGCCGTGAAGGATAAATCCTTTGGTCCCGACTTTGTAGCTTATATGGTTAATGATGAACCAAGGACAATTGCTAAGGCGTTGTCAACTCCGAAGCACCGCCTGGAAAGAAGCTATTGAGAGTGAAATAAGCTCCATTCTCGCACAACCATACCTGGAGTTGGTTGATCTTCCTCCGAAATAAACCGTTGGGGTGTAAGTGGATACTCAAACGGAAATACAAGGCGGATGGGTCTATCGACAAGTACAAGGCCAGGTTGGTAGTCAAGGGCTATCGGCTACGTAAGGCTTTGACTACTTTGATACCTACTCCCAGTATCCCGAATGACATCCATACGGGTATTTATTGCGATCGCAGCCTTTGCGTGACCTTGAGATACACCAGATGGATGTTAAGACAAACCTTCCTAAATGGCGATTTGGAAGAAGAAATCTATATGGACCAACCCGAGGGTACGTGGTTCAAGGGCAAGAGAAGAAAGTCCGTCGACTTATCAAATCTCATGCGGGCTGAAACAAGCCCTCAAGCAATGGCACGAAAAATTTGATAGTACTCTACTATCAAAGGGGTTCGCCATTAATGAGTGTGATAAATGTGTTTACACGAAAGGCAACTCGACTCGTTTGTTATGATATGCCCGTATGTAGACGACATGTTAATCACGTGAAGCGATCTAGGGTAATCCTAGAGACTAAGAACATGTTGAAACAATGCTTCGACATGAAGGATATGGGTATCGCAGATGTCATCTTAGGGATTAAAATCTCTAAGACGTCGGACGGTGGTCTTATCTCGCCTCACTACATCGAGGATGTTTTGAGAAAGTTTGAGATGTTAGACAGTTCACCGATAAAGTCACCAATGGATACAAATCAAAAGCTTGATAAAAATCTTGGTGCACCTGTATACCAGGAGCGATATGCGCAGGTGATCGGTAGTTTGATGTATATAACAAACTGCACCCGACCTGATATTGCTTACGCAGTCAATAAGTTGGCTAGGTTCACCCGTAATCCGAGTGATAACCACTGGAAGGCGTTGAATCGGGTATTACAATACCTGAAATACACATTAAATTACGGGTTACACTATTCGAGATATCCAGCGGTACTATAGGGGTACAGTGATGCAAACTGGATATCTGATATAGAGAACACCAAGTCCACCAGTGGGTATGTATTTACAATTGGTGGTGTGGCTGTGTCTTGGAAATCCTCTAAGCAAACTTGCATCGCCCGATCCACAATGGAATCGGAGTTTATCGCTTTAGACAAAACAGGAGAAGAAGCTGAGTGGCTTCATGACTTCTTAGAGGATGTTCCGTGTTGGAACAAACCCGTACCTTCGGTAATGACCCACCGACGGTCGATCGACTCTAGGAAGAGGCACTAATGCTATGTACAACGGCAAGTCTCGTCATATTCGACGGAGGCATAAGACCGATTAGGCAACCGATCACCACGGGTATAATATCCATTGATTACATCAAGTCTAAGGATAATATAGCGAGACCCTTTGACAAAGGGCTTACCCAAAGATCGATGGCTTGCACTGTTTGTGGAATGGGCTTAAAACCCAAAATATAAGGACTAATACAAAGTAACCCAACCTTACGAACCTGGAGATCCCGGTAATTTGGTTCAATGGGAAAACGAAGTTGTAAAGGTTCATTGATCACTTGGTGGAAGTATGAGCACTTCGGATAGTGATTTCAAAAGAAACTCCAAATCCAAAGCCGCTCCCGCGATAGACTTTAAGTGCTATCTGCAGCTGGGTAAAGGTTAAGTTTTCAAAACTCGTAATGCTCCTCAACAGTTGAGGTTAGGTTTTGGGAAACTTTTAATGGTTCCTAACACTTGTGAAGTGGGGTATAGCAGAATACCTTGTAGGAGACCACCTATTTAAGTGCGAGGACGGGCCGCCTCAAGATGAACGCACTTAAGAATCCAAGACGTTGTCCATGGCCAAAACGGACAAAACATTACGAAGAAGAGAGTAAGGGAATTTGTTGTGTTGGTACCATTGACTTGGCTTACACTAAACACTGACGGTTCAAGACATCACGTTCACCGCGCAGTAAGTAAGTCCGATGGTATTCAACTATGGAAGGTTCAAAGCTGATGCTACCTCTCCTTATGCAACATCGGTCCATTGAAATATTGCCGAAATGAAAAGACACCATGTGAGTGCGCCAAAATCTCTTTCAAGAGGGGATTGTTGGAAATTAGCCTTTGGCGGGAGTTGCGACCGACCAACTTTAACGGCTTAAACACTAGTGTTACGTATGTTGGAGAATCCGGTTCTTCACACATGCATGATGTACTAAGTACGTAGATAACCGTAGGGCCAAGAATCGTCAAATTTCATTGAGAAATGAAAGAGATATTGGTTCACGAAGTGAGGTGTTTGAAGCATGGAAAGTGTGGTGTTGTGTACAATTCTCCCTCATCGGTAGAGGAAGAAAGAATTGTTGTGTATATAAGACTCGAAATGTGTTTGGGGTTTGGGACCCCAAGGGGTATCCCATGTGTTTAAAGGAGGGAGGACCTAGATGTGCTTCGGTTCAAGGAAAGACCACACGCGCGCCGCCGCCGCCCGCCCGTCCGGTCCGGCTCCGGTTCCGGGTCACGGGTCACGGGTCACGGGTCACGGGCCTTCTGATATTATCTTTTTGGGCCAGAAAACTTTGTCAGAAGTACAGTTTGATCCCAGAAGTTTCAGATGTGCAGTTTGGACCAGAATTCTTTCAGATGTGCAGTTTGATCCCTGAAGTTTCAAGATGTACAGTTTGGTCCCTGAAATTTTTCAGAAAATCAGAATTTCGAACAGAAACGTTCCAGCACTCAATTCAGCCATTTATTTTGGCTGAATTACACCTCCACTAATGGTCAATCCGTTGGCAATTTTCTCCATTTATTTGGTGGCTTTACTACCTCCATAATGGTCATTATTTGGCCAATAATGGCTGTTATGGAGGCAGTCAAACAGCCCCTCTTCCTCCTATATAAACACCCCTTACACCATTGTTGAGGGACACTTAACATACACGAAAAATACACAAAGCAGAAAGCAAGCAGTTTCTTCCTAATCTTCCAAGCATCATTTCGTTATTCAATATTCTTCACGGTAGCTTTTGAGTTTCCTTTGCTCAATAGTTCCATTGCTGTTTTATCTTGGGAGACGAATTGTCCGGAACGTATAAAGGATACATACGGGGCAATATTGTCTTAAGGACAGAGTGCCACACTCGACTCAGCAAAAACCAAAGCAGTTTCCGGTCTTCTTGTTCTACAAAAATTGTAATTTCGGTTTTATTGTGATATTGTAATTTCCAGTTTTCTAGTTGAATTGTAATTTCAATTCTTACATAAGCAGTTACTTGTAATTTCCGTTTCTTGCAATCCTTGTAATACCCAACAATTAATTTGATTTGTTTTGTTAGAGAGATATAAACACTGGAAAAGAGCCAAACTTTCAGAAACTTTGGGAATTGACTCACATGAAGAACGGGCGTTGGGTTAATGATGCATCTGCTGAATTGAATGTACATGCATAGCTCTTATCTTTATTCCTAAAATATAAGTCTATTGAAACAAATATTGATGCTAAAGCTTGTATAACTTTTTTGTAGGATAAGGTGAAAGAAATTGTTGTCGAACAAATTCAAGAAATTGAAGAGGATACTGATGTAGATCCTATTGTTAATGCTGCATTTGTGAGAATTATGGGCGAAAAGTCAGGGTATTGTCGTGGTCAAGGATCGGGAATTAATCCAACAGGTAGGAGATCTATGAATGTAATTCAAGAGCAATTACAGGCACAACGAAAAGAGGTAGAAGAAGAACGTCTTAAACGAGAGAGTGTAGAATCCAAGCTAATTGTAGGCCGATACCAGGACGGTTGTAGTGTGTAACATACATTGAACTACATGTGACCTGTGCATATCGCTCCTTGTATATGGGTGCACCATGATTCCAATCAGTTATATGATTCATATCCATTGGTGGCTTCAACGAGACTAGTAAAAAATCAGCTTGAAGAAGAGCAAAAATATCGAGAAGTCATGGAAGGTCGTCTAGTGCGTGACCAGAAAATGTTAACAGGGGGCATAATGGCACTAGTATCCCATCTGCAAAGTTCCGAGGTATAGGCGTTAAAGGTTCAATTACTTACTTTTGATCCTAAGAATATTTTGATTAAACTACTGTGTTATGCTCAATAAAGCTATCCTAGTTATTTTGATGTTACAAAATAGTTTCTTCCTTAGTTCTATCATGTTTAAATTAGTTGTATTATATCTAACAGAATGGACTTCCGTCTGCAATTCTCAACATTATTGCTGATTCAAGTGATTCAGATGCTGCAAGTCCTACAAGTCTTATGGATGACATCAAGGTAAGTAACCTTATGATGCAAGTTTAATACAAGAAGGAAAATCGATAACAAATATCTTATGGTTTGGTTATTGGTTTATCATGTTTACAAATCGATAACCGATAAACCGAACCGGTAAAATACAAAAGTAGACCGAACCGACCGATAAGCACCCCTACTAGCAAAGCCCAAAGAGAATGTGAATCTGTTGGTTTATCTTTCATGGTTGATGCTTCAATTTCTGGACCAATTCGAAATAACATGATCAGATTATATCTTGAAGTAAAATGTAATGCAGATTGAGTTAGATGTTTCACTAACTAAATAAATAGGTCAGAGAATATTTCATATGTAGTGATTGGAAGTTGGTATTCTGCATCTTTGTGGGTTGTTCATGTTGTCTCAGATATGCTCATGTTAATTTCAGACTCTGTTTAACTTCAATGGGTGAATATCTTGGTTGAGTTTGCAGTCATGAATTCATGACTCCTGTTAATGATGTTTTATTATTAATAGTTGCTCTTTTGAATGGTAATATCCGAATACTGTATCGGGATTTACCGAACTGAAGTTTAATTTACTAAACTGATCCGAATTTTTTTGGTTCGATATTTGGTATCTACTTTTATTTACCGATTACCGAATTATTGAACCGAATACCGAACACCCACCCTAGATAGCTGGTTCTTGTACCTAGTTTTAATGTGAATTGAAGTGAGTGATTGAGAGATAACTGATATGGGCTCGTTTTGGTATGCAAGATGAGATAGCACAATTATGTATCAAATTTGAAGTTGGAACATCACATTGTTTCAGTTTGTGTGCTTACCTGGAAAGGACTATTGCTTGGCAAAAAGGAAATAATGGAAACAAAAACGGCATAGGGCCTCTGGTTTCTTAGTTAGGGGATGTAATAAACTTTTGTTCTGGTCAAGTATTTTACAATTGTATGACAGTAATGTTGTTTAGCATATATATTATGTTTCTACAAATGATAGTTCATTAGCTTGTACTTCCTAGAGCTGTCATGTTTTTTTTTTTAAATTTTGTATGTACTTTATAGAATCCTTTTATAAAAATGTAATTATTTATCTTTTTTTTTTGTAGGGTGAACGTGCTTAAACCAACAATACTAATAGCGATATGGTTCATGTCATGCACAAGCTATCGGAGGAATACTTGCTTTTTAAGTTACTTTTGAATTAGAACTTGATGACCTTGCTTATATGATGTTTTGGTTCTTTTGGTAATTACTAATTTGTAAACCATACGTTTTAGGAATATTTAGTTTTTTAATCTAGTGCATTAGTTCTATGTATTTTCCTTTGCAAATATTTATTAATTTATGTACATTCATGAAAATTTTAAAAGAAAATATGGATTGTATATCTAGCAACTACTAATAAGTTGTTGCTAAAGTTAAATGTGATGACGTTGCCAAAACATAATTTACCTCAATAATAGTTGTTGCTAAAAGCCTTCATAACAAATTGTTAACTTTTTCGCCCATTTTTTTGCAACTATTAATTTTGTTGGGAAAAAAATTAATTTTTTGCAACAATATTTTTTGTTGTTAAATATTTGCATAAACCACAACAGTGAGACTTTTACCAACAAAATCTAATTTTTGGCAATGACTTTTTTTGTTGCGAATGATATCTTTTGGCAACTATTTTTTTTTGTTGCATAAATTTTTCGCAACAGTACTTATAGCAACAACGTGCAACAAATTTTTTGTTGTTGCCTAAAGTACATTTAGCAAAAACATTGAATATATTGCAACAACAAATTTTGTTGCAAATTCCCTACTTTCTTGTAGTGGATGTTTGTAATGGACGTAGCACGATAGAACCAAAATCTGGGACCGAGATTTGAATGAAAATGCTGGCAGATACAATGATTAGAATATTGGAGCCTGATGACAATTGAATGTACTATATGGGTTATTTGTTCCTATACCAAAGAAATTCAGATAGAAGGAAGAACGAACACAATCAAAATGGTACAAAAACTACTAACACAGCATGTTATGCTTAACCTACAAAGAAAATATTAAGGAAAAAGAATTCAACAAAAGTTTACAGCAAGAACTGAGCGTCCATGCAACTTGAGTCTAAAATAATAATTAAGCAATGGAGCACAAATATGTAAAAAGAATTGTTACGAAAAAACAAATAAGGGAGGTAATATCGAAAACCACGAGGAAGGTCAATGTTCCGATGTAAACATTCGTGGAAGTCTACGAAATTATCCCTAATTAATGTATTTTGCTAGACATAGAAGTGTTGCAAGAGAGCAAATCAAGTATTAAAATTTCTACTGATAAAATGAATGAAAAGTACATAACTGTTTGCTTTTGTTTATTTTTTATTGAAAATTATGTGGCTAAACATCCCCTCCTAAAAATATACATCTCTTTTTGTTTATTTGGATCAATATGTTATTTTTAGTCTTAACCAAATACATACCAGAATGAATAGGGAAAGATAAAAGAGAAAAATATGAGCATACCTCTTTGAAAATGAAAACTGGAAATATTTTGACTTCGTTGTCTATTAACGGCTTAGCAAACGTAATCAATAGGACACGACCTTTTAAACTCGGGCTTTGAGATGGTGGCTGTTTGTAAGATTTTTTAATAAATATTGTAATTAGTTTTTTAAAAGGACATTTAAGTAATTTAACTTTTAAGTTAGGAAATTCATGTTTTTAAGTTTAATATAGTACTAGTTTCTCGGCACGTGCGTTGTAAGTGTATGTCAAATCATATAATATACTATTTTGTAAAAAAATACAATATTATTAAATATGCTATTTTGTGCGTGAAGGACGATCAATGTAAGTAACGTTATCCTTGACCATTCAATACCATTTTATTTAGTTGATCTACATGTTCATTTCTTCTTGCAATGATAACCCTTTCTATTATGAACTTTGCAGAACTGGCGTTTTTTTGTTGTTATGAAAATATTTCTTTTATTAAACATTCCTATCTTGCTATCACATTTGTGTTTGATAATCATTTGTTCAGGCAAAAACTAAGTTAGGTAATTCACGGTTTTGTAAATAAATTTTAATATTATTAAAACTAAATTGAAATAATTAATTTTACATGAAAGAATAAGGTTAAGTTTATTTGAAATATGGTTCGGCGTATGGTAACTTGATTATCTAGGTCAATTTGATTGGATATCGCCTGAACCAAGAAAGACAAATCATTAAAAGTTTTAATTAGATACATGTGAGTTTTTTCACTTATCTTAATATCAGGTACAAACAGATTATGAAGCGTATCTCACCTAATACTTATCTGTTTTAGTTGCTCTTAATCAAAACTTTCGTTGTTGACATTTACATCCCACTTGAAAGTGTAATAAAAATTTTATCATGTGATTGAATACTTCCTTTTGTAGCTTTAAAAGGAACCCATATGTTAGAAATTAATTTATATTGTAATTAAAACACACTTCCACTTGTATGACATTGATTAAATAATTTTAAATTATTATTTTTCTATCTCAATTTATGTGGCACCTTCCGAATTTTGAAAATCAAATTTGTTGATTTTGACCTAAAGTCGTATATGAAATATTTAAGTTTTTAATTTTTTTTTACATATTTAAAAATTACATAAAATGTATTATAAGTCACAATAATTAAAAAAATAAAAATATTTTAATGTCATACAAAAAGATCGCGGTCAAAGAAAAACTCGCCTGACTCTCAAAATTCGAAAGGTGTCACATAAATTGAAACGGAATAACCATATACTGTAAATTTGAATAACTAATGTTTTGTCATTCTCAAAAGGTTGATTGAATGTACTCTTTCACGTTGCAAGCTGATACATATTTTGCAGCATAAAAAATAAAATACTGATACTTTTGTCAACAGATATATCATAGTATCCTCTGGAATTATTACATTGCGACGGTCATTGTCGGAATATCTAGAGGTACTATATATAAAACTAAATATTTTGTATTCATATGTGAATTATTATCCTTTATCGGAAGTATTTCAACCCACGACGGAATTCTAGTTTTTTCCGGCCACTTCCTCTCTCTTTCCCTCCTAAATTTCATCTTCTATGGCTGATAAAATCAAATTTCATCTTCCATGATTGACAAAACTAATTTCCATTCTGCACTTGCACTCAACAACATTAAAATTTTTATCCCTGTGACTCTTGAGATGGAAAATGATTTTACGACAGGGAGACGAATAATGAGATGTGACAACACCAGAGATCTCTACCCTATTTCAAACGCCGTCAACAAACCAACCTCAGTTCCATCGACCTTTACTGCTCTTTCATCTTCCTTATGTCATTCTAGATTAGGACATCCGGGAGATTCTGTTTTACGCTCCCTTAAGAACAATGATTTTATTCAATGCAACTGTATTTCTAAGACTCCTATATGTGAATCCTGGGTTTTGGGAAACATGTTAAATTATCATTTTATGCATCCACAAATTGTACTTTAATGTCTTTCGATATAATACATAGTGATTTGTAGACATCCCTTATTTTAAGTACGGCTGTCCATCGATATTATGTGTTATTTTTGGACAATCATTCCAACTTCTCCTATGGACTTTTCTAATTGATAATAAATCTCAGGTCTACTCCATTTTTCCTCATTTAGTGCTTTCGTAAAAACATAATTTGAAAAGAGCATTAAATATTTTCAATGGCAGGGAGTTCGATAATAACCAATTCAAACAATTTTGCTCCAAAAACGGTCTTACCTTTTGTTTTTCCTACCCTCACACCTCCTCCCAAAATGGTAAAGCCGAACAGAAAATCTGAAACATAAACAACCTAATTCGTTCCCTACTTGCCCACGCCTCAATTCCCCCTCAATTCTGGCATTACACACTCTCCATGACCACCTATCTCCTAAACATAATCTCAAACAAGTCTCTAGCTCTATGGTCGCCCACTCAAGTCCTGTTTTGTAGGAACCCCTCCTACCAACACTTGCGTATTTTTCGATGTCTCTGCTATCCTCTCTATCTGACCATTCACAAACTCCAACCTCGGTCTTCTCCGTGCGTGTTTCTGGATTACCCCACCAATCATCGTGGTTACTCTTTCTATGACTTATCAAGTCGTAAAATAATTATTTCACGCCATGTCCTATTTGACGAGTCTCAATTCCCTGTTGCCTCACTAAACTCGCCATCTCAGCATTCCTACGACTTTCTAAATGATGGCCTGAACCCCTTTCTAATTTATCATTTACATAATTCAACGTCCCAGTCCCCGGTACCCGAACCCGAACCCACCACGGTTAGTTCGGGACACGCTGCCCATCGGATTCCGCCGACGGTGGCTCGGAATAGCCCGTCTCAGGGTGATTCCGCAGTCACCTCTTGGCAAACCGAGCCTCGGCCAGCCGATCCCGACACCCCTACCCTTCCTCCTCTTCCCGACAGTTCCGCGGCAACATAGAAATTTTTCTCATGATTTCAATAATAAAATTCAAGTAATAATGTAAAAATGCAAGCAAGAGGAGGAATCCGCCAGAGGAGGGGCTCGCGTCTCATTAGCTAGTTAGTGAGGCAATAACTTACCAAGGCGATGATCAGCAGCTGGTCCGAGAGGATGATCAGCCACACTGGGACGAACACTTGCCCCGAATCGACTTCTAGATCATAATTGCTCTAGTAAATAACTAAAGAAAATAGATAGATGGGAGATAGAAAAATAGAAGAGAAACGAACTAATTATAGAAATATCTCCTTGTAATCCTTGAACATAGAAACTTTTCTCACGATTTCGATAATAATTTTCAAGTAATAATGTAAAAATGTAAGCCTAATTCATATTTTACAATCTTAAAACAATTTCATGTGTGCCACCAAATTGTATATGAATATACTAAGTTCATTTGTTAAAAAGAATAACGAATCTAACTTTAAATTGTCACTCTCGCACCTAAAAGAGTTATTGCTTCAAATAAATTTGCCTTGCTAGTGCTAGCTTGCCCTCTATTATTACTGTACAGAGCGGGGAAGAAACACTCCTTGTTCTCAATCATCGCTTACAAGCAAATTAGATAATATATTTTGAAATAATCAGATAGCGAACACTTATCTTAACATTGTATAATCTAGACTTCATAAATCACAAATTATAATGATAGGTAGTTTAAAATTAGTAACAATAATAACAACATACCCAGTATAATCCCACAAAATGGGGTCTGAGAAAAATAGAGTGTACGCAGACTTTACCCCTACCTTGTGAGGTAGGGATAGATTGTATCCGATAGACCCTCAGCTCAAGAAAAATAATTCAAAGCAATCGGCAAAAGAAAGAAAGAAAATAGAAAAGTCATAACAAAATACGATATAAAGCATGATAATCAATCTGAAAAAGGATAGTTATGAGTAGGGTAGAAAATTGTAGAACCCGATTTTATTGTCACTTTCTTCTGGATAGAAGAGGAACCAACAACCTGCTTTGCCTGAAAGACAACGTGTATACACGGATGCAAACCTTGTATATCACCTATTCCTACCTTGTATATAATTTACCTTATTTGTAGAATTATTGTACAAGTGTAATTATGGTATTAGTCTTGTATTAGGAAAATGTATTAAAGTTGTATTAGGAAAAGGTAGATTTATTTATTGTATATCATGTATATATAGACCTCTTCATTAATAAAAATAATCAAGAGATTATATTCTTTCATGGTATCAGAAGTCTATGACAAAATTTCCTTCTCCCAAAAACACCTTCCGCTGCCCACTTCCCTTCTCGGAATTTGAGATTCCGGCCACCGGCCGACGACTAATTTCTCCCAATTTTTCTTCCTAATCCCTAATTCTCCTCTTGTTCTTTCATCACGTATTCCTCAAAGAACATGTTTCATCCTGCCCTTGCAGTCTCCAACATCAAGAACCACATCTCTAACGTTCTTGAGATGGAAAACGTCCAATACGCGACGTGGACAGAATTATTTAAAGTTCACGCACACTCTCATCGAGTCCTTCATCACACCATCCCCTCGAAAACATGCAAGGAGAAGGTGTCTACCACCGATGATGACACTAAGTTATGGTTAACTGTTGATGTTACGGTACTCTAGTGAATTTATTCCACTATTTCTACGGATATCTTGCAGACTATTATTAAACCCGACGCTACGACAATGAACACTTGGAATAGGTTGCGTGATATATTCCAAGATAACAAAAAGTCCCGTGTCGTGACCCTTGAGCAGGAATTCTCTCACGTCAACATGGGGGATTTTCCGAATGTCTCAGCCTATTGTAAAAGGCTCAAGGAATTGGTGAATCAACTTAAGAACGTTAGTGCATCCGTCACGAATGATAGTCTTGTTCTTCATATGGTTGCAGGCCTATCCGAGGCTTATAATGGCGTTGGGACGCTTCTTCGTCAAAGTAATCCTTTCCCACCATTCTACCAAGCATGTTCCATGCTTACCTTAGAAGAAGCCAACTTGGCTAAAAAGGCGACTACCGGAGCCACTTCCGTCATGATGATGGCCACATCCGATGATCCTCACTTCTATCGGTCAATTCTAGCCACAACCGTAATAATGGTGGCGGCAAAAATTGCAGCGGCCGCGACGGTGGAGGTGGGAGTAGCGACAGCAAGGGCGGCAGTGGCAGAGGTCATGGTGGTTGTGGCCAGCCAGCTGGGCCACAACACCACTGGCCACAGCCTTGGGCCTGTGCACAGTGGTCATGGGATTGGGCCAGTAGGCAGTGGCCTAATTTCTAGCCACAACCCCCAACAAATTGGGCCAGCTATTCCCAGCAGTTCCAGCGGCCCACTTCACAGCAAGTTCAGAATAGGCAGCCTACTGGGCATTGGTAGTAGGATGGCTTGCTGGGCCTTGGTGGCAGGCTGGCCTGCTTAGGCCTCGGCTTCAGCAGGCCTTCGTTGATACGGGCCCAACAGTAATTTCGACACCCATTGATAACGAAGCTGCGATGCATACACCTGGATTAAATCTCCAGAACACAAATTGGTATATGGACACCGGTGCCACTTTTCATATGACATCCGCACCAGGTAATCTCTCATCTTATTTTATGTTGAGTGAAAATCGTGCCATAGTTTTTGGTAATGGTCATTCAATTCCAATTCGTGATTATGGTCACTCAAACTTCTCACAACAAATAATTGAGTTTCTGTTAACTTTGACCCTTTGGATTTTCTGTGAAGGATTTCACGACGGGGATACCTCTAATGAGATGTAATAGTCGGGGATAGCTTTATCAGATCACCACCACCACTACTTCCACGAGTCCAGCGTCACCATCAACGTTTGTCGCTCTAGCACCTTCCTAATGGCATGCACGTCTGGGTCGTCCGGGGTTGTCTGTTATTTCTTCTCTTAAAAAATTAATTTTATTGATTGTAAGAGTACACGTAGTACTCAGATGTGTCATTCTTGTCCTCTAGGGAAATATGTTAAATTACCGTTTGTAGCCTCTATCTCTAGTACGTCGATGTCTTTTGACATTATTCATAGTGATTTAAGGACATCTCCCGTTTTGAGCTCTTTGGGCCATCGTTATTATGTGTTATTTTTGGATGATTATTCTAATTTTTTGTGGACCTTTCCTTTGTCTAAAAAATCTCAAGTTTTTTCCACATTCTTAAAATTTAGAGCTTTCATCTGTACCCAATTTGAACGAGAGATTAAAAACATTCAATGTGATAATGGAAGGGAATATGATAATAGGCCGTTTCGGGAATTTGTGACACTAATGGCATAGTTTTTTTAATTTTCTTGTCCTCATATGTCCTCACAAAATAGAAAAGCCAAACGAAAAATTTGTACCATTAATAATATTGTCCGCACTTTACTTGCTCATGCTTCATTGCCTCCATCTTTTTGGCATCATGCATTACAAATGACTACTTACCTCTTTAACATACTTCCTACCAAAGAATTAGCATATCAATCTCCCTTAAAAATTCTTTATCATAAAGACCATTCGTATTCTCATCTTAGGGTGTTTGTGCTATCCACTTTTTTCATCCACTACAATTAACAAATTTCAAGCATGTTCTACCGCTTGTGTATTTTTGAATTATCCATCTAATCATCGTGGTTACAAATGTTTTGATTTATCTTCTAATAAATAATAATTAGTTGTCATGTTATTTTTGATGAAACTCATTTTCCGTTTGCTAAATTATTTCATCCCGTGTCTAGTTCGTATACTTTTTTGGATGATGGACCCTCACCGTATATCATCCAACAGTGGGCCCAATATTCCCGTGACCCGTCTCCGCCAGCAGGCCCACTGCCTGCTAGCCCGAATAATCTCGGTACCAGTCCACGATCTCGCCATCGCCGCCTAGTTTCAGCGTCTCACCAAAGAGCCCAATAAATTCTTCCTTCCGCCCACGATTTCCAAATTTACTTCTTGTTTTACCTGAGCCTGTTTCACCGGTCCTGCTTTATCTGGCCAAGATAGCCCATCGTCACCGCCACTCCAAAGAAATGATCCAACACCATCCCTGGTCCAGTCTACTTCTATTTTGAGTCAAGGGCCCGTTACTCGTAGCCAACATGGTATTTTTAAATCTAAACGACATTTTAATCTAAATTCTAATGTCACTAAAAATCCCCTACCACGTAACCCAGTGTCTTCCCTTCATGACCCGAATTAGAAAATGGCCATGAATGATGAATTTAATGATCTTATTGAAAATATGACGTGGGAGTTGGTGCCCCGTTTGCCTGGTGTCAATATTATTCTTCTATGTGGATTTTTACTCATAAAGAAAATTCAGACAGTTCTTTTGAGTGGCATAAGGCCCGTCTTGTCGGTGATGGTCAAACTCAACAAGTTGGCGTAGATTGTGGAGAGACATTTAGTCCGGTGGTCAAACCGGCTACCATTCGCATTGTTCTCAGTCTAACTATCTCGAAAGCATGGCCCATTCATCAGCTAGATGTGAAAAATGCTTTCTTACACAATGATCTTAAGGAGACAGTATATACGTATCAGCCCTTGGGTTTTAAGGACCCTAATTATCCTCACCATGTCTGTTTGCTGAAGAAGTCCTTGTATGGGCTTAAGCAGGCCCCACGTGCTTGGTATAAGAGGTTTGCAGATTATGTGTCTACTATTGGATTTTCTCACAGTAGGACTGATCATTCTCTGTTCATCTATCGTCGTGGTACTTCTCTGGCATACATTCTATTATATGTAGATGATATTATATTGACTACCTCTTCTGATAATCTGCGCAAGTCTATCATGACCATTCTCAGTTCAGAATTTGCTATGAAAGACTTGGGGGCCTTGAGTTATTTTTTGGGTATAGCTGTCATTCGTCATGCAGACGGTCTGTTCTTATCACAGAAGAAGTATGCGGCTGAGATTATTGAGAGAGCTGACATGTCATTTTGTAAGTCCTCTTCTACTCCGGTTGATACCAAACCGAAGCTGAGTGCTAATTCTAGCACACCATATGAGGATCTCACCACTATCATAGTCTTGCAGGGGCTCTTCAGTATCTTACTTTCATGAGACCCGATATTACTTATGCAGTACAACATATGTGTTTATTTATGCATGATCCGAGGATTAAGCACATGCATGCGCTCAATCGCATTATACGATACATACAGGGCACATATGATTATGGTATGCATTTATATCCATCCTCTGTCTCTACTCTCATGTCTTATACAAATGCTGATTGGGGTGGATGTCCATTTACCAGACGTTCGACATCTGGTTATTGTATATTTCTTGGTGATAACTTGGTTTCTTTGTTGGCAAAATGCCAGGCTACTTTATCGCGATCCAGTGCGGAGGCCGAGTATCGAGGGTTAGCCAATGTGGTGTCTGAGTCATGTTGGCTGTGTAATCTTCTATTAGAGATTCACTTTTCTATTCAGAAAGCTACCTTAGTCTACTTTGATAATGTTAGTGCAGTCTATCTCTCTGGGAATCCGATCCAACATCAGCGCACTAAACATATAGAGATGGATATTCACTTTGTTCGCGAAAATGTAGCTCGTGGACAAGTACGTGTCTTGCATGTCCTTTCACGGTTCCAAATTGCTGACATCTTTACTAAGGGTCTTCCCTTGGTTCTGTTTGAAGATTTTAGGGACAGTCTCAGCGTACGACAACTGCCAACTATGACTGCGGGGGTGTGAAAGACAACGTGTATACACGGATGAAAACCGTGTATATCACCTATTCCTACCTTGTATATAATTTACCTTATTTGTAGAATTATTGTACAAGTGTAATTATGGTATTAGTCTTGTATTAGAGAAATGTATTAAAGTTGTATTAGGAAAATATAGATTTATTTATTGTATATCATGTATATATAGACCTCTTCATTAATGAAAATAATCAAGAGATTATATTCTTTCATTGCCTTCTCCATAATTTTGTGAAAATTAGAATCAGCGAAGTCATTTGCTTTCCGCTTTCTTTGTCAATTAACAAAATAAATAGCCCTGAATATGTTCATGTTGCTCAGTCTTCATGCAATTGCAACCAACAACTTGACAATGATGGCAAACCATCAAAGTGATAGTTGATGGTTTCCGTACCAATTGTCTGGTGCAATACCCCCTATCGAATATTAGTAACTGTTGTATCCTTCATAGTCAAAATTATTGAGGCATATTTGCTGCGGCTTGAGTTTGTAACTTCTGAGAAAATCTAACATTAGGCTAATCTAATTAATCACTAACTTGTTTGAGTTGGGTGATACTCCATCCGTTCACTTTTACTTGTCCGCTATATTAAAAATAGATTTTCACTTTTACTTACCCACTTTCGAATATCAATTTTTTTAATTCATGTTTTACCCTTAGTATTAATTATTCATTTCAAATCATTTTTCAAGTTCAATATAATTATACACTAATTAATATGAGTATCATGCTAAAAAATGTACTTCATTTATTATTTTTTAAGGGGTGTGTAAAATTTATAATGGACAAGTAAAAGTGAACGGGAAGTAGTTTATATCATGGTCATAAATGTTATAATCATAGCCATGATACAAGAGCCAATTTCTGGCCATTGTAACGTCATTTAGTCTCATCCAATAAATGATGAGTATTATGTAGGGAGTTGGATATATAGTTATGATAAATATTGATGATGTAAAATGGATATAACCTCTGTGCGCGCGAATGTCTCGTGGTCATTTCGTTTCAGGTTCTATGCATTAATTCAAGTCATCACAGTGCCATTATCTTTTGGGTCAAACTTTAAAGCAATGTACAGTCAACGTCTTTATTTGGGCAAGTAACCAATGCACTAAATCAATGTGGCTGTTGGGATCGCCACATCTTGAAGGCAGCCGTTTCTTTTTTGTTTGTTTTTTTTAAAATTTTTAGTAGGATATTTAAATTAATAAAAAGGGTATTTAAATTATCTTTTTAATTTGGGGTTCATGCTTTTAATATAATATAAATAGATGAGTTCGCACTGATCTCTTGAAATCTGTAGATCATATCATATGCTATTGCAAGACATTTTATTAATATCCCTCCATCGAATTCTAGTTTAAGCCTCAGCAGTTTTCACCACTTTTCTTTTCGAAGAAATATAGAAGTGGTCAACTATAACATATGAATATTGAACCTTACATTGAAATGTTAGACTTGTTGCCTTCAAGTGCAAAAAGACAACAACAAAAATTTGTGCCAATTAGAGCAAGATTTAATTAAACTAATATTTCAGTTTATAATATTCGTTTTTGGCCCCATATTTCTTGCACATCAGCATTATATTTCAGTTTCATGCATTTTGATGGAGACTGTACGAGGATCATAAAGAAGAAAATGTTGCATGTAACCATATATCTATTAATGAATAGAAGTAATATGATTTCATTTCATATAATACTCATGAATTACAACTTCGAGAATATAATGATAGTAGCAATATTACACAAGCTTAATGTTGTGTTAATACTACTATTAGAGGATGTTAGTGATATCCTCCAATTCCACCACCACCTCCTCCACCAAAACCACCTCCTTCTCCTCCACCTACACCGCCTCCTCCACCAAATCCGCCTCCAAATCCACCTACGGCTCCTCCTCCAATTCCACCACCTAATCCTCCTCCTCCACCACCACCAAATCCTCCACCAATGCCGCCGCCCTTGCCAAATCCTCCTCCTGCACCACCACCGACACCTCCTCCCGCACCACCACCACCGACACCTCTTCCGATGCCACCACCAGCCTCCTCCTCCCGCACCACCACTAATTCCTCCACCCTTACCAATTCCTCCTCCTACACCACCACCTCCACCTCCACCTACGCTACCACCGACACCGCCGCCTTTGCCAATACCACCTCCAATGCCACCACCCTTGCCAATACCACCTCCAAAGAAGACCACCAACTCCTCCACCAATGTTGTCACCTTTCCCACTACCACCTCCTCTCCCACCACCTTTACCAATTACACCTCCAACACCCCCACCGGCTCCTCCGCCTATGCCCCCACCAGCTCCTCCACCAGCGCCAATACCACCTCCTATGCCACCAGCTTTACCGATTCCACCTCCAACACCACCACCGACTCCTCCACTCCACGCCACCACCAACTCCTCCACCAATACCATCGTCTTTGCCAATACCACCACCTTTTCCAATTCCACCTCCAACACCACCACGGCTCCTCCGCCTATCCCACCACCAACTCCTCTACCAATGTCGCCGCTTTGCCAATACCACCTCCTATGCCACCACCTTTACCTACCCTCCTCCAACACCACCACCGACTCCTCCACCCACGCCACCACCAGCCTCCTCCACCGATACCACCACCTTTTCCAATTCCACCTCCAACACCACCACCGGCTCCTCCACCTACGCCACCACCAGCCTCCCCCACCGATACCACCGCTTTGCCAATACCACCACCCTTTCCAATTCCACCTCCAACACCACCACCGACTCCTCCACCAATGCCACCACCTTTTCCTATTCCTCCTCCTCGCCACCTCCAACTCCTCCACCAATACCTCCACCTTTACCTATACCCTCCAATGCCTTCACCCTTTCCATTCCTCCTCCAACAATACCGCCTCTGCACCACCACCAGCTCCACCTCCAATGCCACCACCTATTCCACTCCCGCCTCTGACCGCCACCAGCTCCTCCGCCAATGCCACCACTTTTACCGATGCCTCCACCTATTCCACCCACGCCTCCTACACCACTAGCTCCTCCTCCAATGCCTCCACCTATTCCACCCCCACCTCCCCGTGACCGCCCCAATTCCACCACCCTTTCCAAAACCACCGCCACCACCGCCACCTCCACCACCAAAACCTCCTCCAACCCCATCACCAAAACCTCCACCTGTGCCAAAACCACCACCAAATCCCCCTCCCTTACCAATGGTCCAAAACTTCTCATCCTCAAAATCTCTCACATTTCTAGCGAGAGCAACACTCCCCACAAGGACATGAAAGCAAAGTAAGGCTAACACCCCCACCCTCACTCCGTCACCTATCATCTTCAAGGAATAATTTTTGAATTCCGTGACCTTTTTTTCTGTTTTCTGACAACTGATTTGAGCAAATGGCTTTATGAGGTAAATGGCTTTATATACTAGCATTTTCTTGCAACAAATCTTCAGTCTTGCTCTTACATTGATGATGTGCATTAAATGGTTTCAACTATTACCCGTTTGCCACATTCAGAGTTGGGATGCATATATAATTATGAGAACGTGTTTTCTTTAATGTCTCTTTATCTCTTCTCATTAGAAAACAATTCAAGTTTTGATCTTGATTTGAAACAAAACCATTTGCTTTCAGACAACTAAGTCAAACATGATTTCGTTTACAAATAATATGCAGCACTTCGTCGGTCCATATATAGGATTCAATGTTTAAAAAATGTTGTCTGCCTAAAAGTTGTACTTACGGTATAGAAGTAGCGGTTTTTTTCATTTTGCATTAAAGGCTATAATTTCTCTTATTTGTATATTTGAATGGGTTTAAGTTCCCGCAATCGTCAATAAAAAAAAAATACACAATCAAATTATTTATAAGATAATTATTGATATTTTTTTCCTGATAAGCATTAATGGTCAACTTTGATATAAATGTAGAAGCAGATTCTGAATTTAATTTCTACGAGTTCAACATTTAAGGTTCTTAACATTTAATTTATTATGCTTTTAAAAAATTGGATTCATATCTAATATTTGTTGAAATTTTAGTGATTATTTTTTTATTAAATATATATTCCACATCAAAAATATTAAGTTCAGATGAACCTGATATTACAAAGCTACACCTGTCTCTACATAAATAATACTAACCGGCTTACTATCAGTATCATGTGTTGACTACATATATTGAGTGTAAGCAATTTGTACACTAGTAGTGTATTTTAAATTCTACGTAGTTGAATTTGCCAGCAATATTTTCGCAGTTCGCACCATAGAATTAATTTTGGGTGCTAAATTTGACAGCAATAGTGGCTTTTGTTAATGCTTCATCAATTTTGTACTTCCCTTTTCATACTTAACTGACGTGTAATTAATCGCACACAAAAGTTTTTTCTATTATGTTACATCATTAATTTATTTTAAAAAGAAATTTAAAAGAGTCTTTCAGTCGGTTTAAGTATACCTAATACTTATGGATATTTCTGCACATTTCATAAGACCTAACATTTTTTTAAATATCAACTTTGGTTTGAGATGTGCTGATTAACTAATTTTCATTAATTTCAATGAGATCATTAATGGCGCTTTAATTTGTATTTACCTTTTTCTATCTCGTTATCAGTTTAAAAATATTATTAAGTGTTTTACCACTAAGAAATATTGCGGGATTTTTAAAATTTATCCATTCTTAATCAGAGATTTCGAATTTAAGCCCTGAAAATAGAAATATTCATGATAGATAACAGTTCCCCTGAATGAGTCCTACTCGATGTGAATTTAAATTAGTCATGCTAGTGTTTTCGGATGAAGACGGTAAAAAGAAGTAGTTCAAATTCTTAAATGATAATTAGTTCCAAATTACATCTAGATTATCTTTCAAGACGGGTATGCTCCCATAATAAATTTCAATGGAAAGAAAAATGTTAGTCCAATTGGGAAATTCACATTTGTTCTTTTTCTAATTGGATTAATCTCTTTATTCTTTTTGTCATCTCAACTAAATGCTAGATAGATGTAGGAAAGACAATAATAAGAACAAAGGTTGTGATGGATAGATAGTATCCTTTCATCTTTAATCAGAAGTCACGAAAATAGATTATTTTTTTTATAAAAAGCGCTCTCCTTTTAATGAGTCTTATGCGGTGCAAATCTGAATTAATCCGGATCTGAATGGATGCCTAACATTGGGTGGAAAGCAAAAAGAGGACAATTGAGAAGTAACTGCATGTAGCTACACATCAAGATCAACAGCAGTGTGACTTGGCACAACCTTCTTTCTGGTTTTTATTTATTTGCTTTACCTTTTCCAGCTCTCAACAGCATACACATTGACTTACTTTCTGGTGCATGTCAAAATAAAGACAATCACCAATTTTTTTGGTACCAATTGGAGAGTTGCGAATTGCTACAAAAAGAGTTTGCACTTTGTTGTGGCTTTCTTTAACTCTTTTCAATAATTACTTTTTCTTTTTTTCCAAGACAAGCTGTATTTTTCAGTTTGTAGATTAGAGTAATCGGAAATATGAACTATCTAACTTCATTCAAATTTAAAAGTTGAATTTTTATGAATCTAAAGGGGAAGTGATTGCTAATAAGTATTAAATGCCCTACACGTAAAAGAGTTTTACCAACAAAATCTTTGTCTTGAATTGAGACTATATATACCGATTTGAAATTCAAATAGTACCTCCTGATTCAAATATTAGTCGTTTTAATAGATTGAATTTATTTCAAAATATTTGGCGTTTTAAAAAAAAAAAAGCAAAGTCATCTATTATTATATTTCAAATTTACTCTTTTTGTTTCAATTAGCTAGTGCGGTGTTAATAAGATGAGACGTATTAAAAAAATAAAGGGCTAATTTGATTTAGATAAATATTATCATGATTGAGGTTATTCAATATTTTTCTTAAAGTGAGTACAATAGTATCTACCTATTGTTTTAGCTATTGTTCCACAAATATGCTTACTTGCTTAATAACACAGAAATTAACAGATGAATTTCAATTTATGTGATATATCGCCTCCAGTTCTTTTTAAGTGATTTTTAAAGGCTTGATAGTTGATACAACCTCTAAAAAGTCAATTAATAAAATAAATTAAGTGAATTGATTTTTTGGTCGAAAATGATTTTTATTCAATTTCAACCAAGTAAAGACTATTTACAACTATTAGTTCATTTGATTCTAGAACTAGTTCTCAAACCCCTTCACAATTACCTATTCATAAACATTCATTGTGATGCTTAATTTATACAGTATTGCATTCTCTGTCTAAGTAGGGAAATTATTGAAGTTATCCAACAGTTTTGCTAAAATGCCATTTATCTCTCCTCAAAGATTTTTTAAAAGTTTGTTTAATCATTTATTAAATAAGAATAATTTTGGAAAAAATAACATTAATGTTAACCTTCTTGATTTTTTTTATCAGATGTCCCAGAAGGGACAACCTTCTTGATTTCTTAACAATCAATTATTTGGGGCCAAACTAAAAAGGCTAGAAAATCACTTAAAGGGGACCGGAGGGAGTAGTTTGAATCAATACAGAATTTGAGAAAGAAATTTTAAAAAATTCCGATCTATTATTTAAAATATGTCATAGCATTTGTATGATTATAAAACTCTTGAAATGTATGGCCTTAATATATGATAACATTTGTGTGGTTGTAAAATTTCTCTTAAGGGTAAAGGATCAAGAATGTTATATATTTCAGGAGGTAGATTAGTCGGCGATGGTGAAAGTATAAAGTTAATTATTTTCAAATTTTATTTTTTTTATAATAAATTTAAAAAATAAAATATGTCATGTAACTGAAACGGAGGGTGTAGTACTTTGCTTTGCTATGGCTTCTCAAAGCTCCCAATGTGCACACTAGCGACAAATAATTTTTGTGGTTAGTTTTCATAACACCTTTTCTATAGGGTGGTTATGGAATTAGGTGCTCTTTTATTTTGTATGTGGTTGTTTTGTTAATGCTAATTTTTCACAGTTGTTAATTGTTATAAAATAAATTATGGCTAACTAAGAACTAACTGAATTCATCTCTAATTCGATTTAAAGAGGCAACAAATTATATAAAAATCTTGTTAGTTACAAATTATTTTGCAATAAATCAATAATTAATTTTATAGCTAATTTATATATTTTTCTAGTGTTATTTATATTATATAGTAAGATAATAGACAACAATGCCACAAAATTATTGTACTCGGAGCTCATGACTAACGTGATCTTCATCTTGACCTTCCATGCCATGTGATCATTTCCTGCCAACCAATAAAAACTCTTCACTGGTTCATTTCCCCCCTTTTTCAAATAAAAAAATTCTTTTCTTCCTGATTTACATATTTAAAAAAACAACAATTTTAATTTATAAGGGGAATTAAGTAGATGGACATGGCACTTTACCTCCTTAATTACTTTCTTAATTAGTAGATAGAATATGTATAGATATATGATGTCTAGCCTAATTACTAGGAGTTGTCTTCGTCATGTTGTACAGTTGAATTAGAGTACCCAATGGCAAAGTGTAATTACTTGTTGAAAACCAACAAGGGTTGTGGTGGAGTGGTAAGTACACCTTCATTCTTAATCAGAGGTCACGAGTTCGAGTCCTCCTGGGTACGAAATTTTCTTTGTTTGGGAGCGCTTTATCCTAATGTAAGACTTTCCGGCGCGAATCCAGATTTAGTCTGACTCCAATAAAAGTACTGAACACGGGTGAGAAACCGAAAAAAAGTAATTAGTTGTTAGAAAAATTATTACTCGAAAGAAAAAAATATTGGATATGTAAAGCACGTACAGGAATAGTAAATAACTATTACAGTGATCGAAAGGATAAACAACTTAGATTACAACAACAAGTTGTCAATATCTTGATCTTGATTGAAACTTCAAATATGAATGTTGTATTCAGAAATACAAGAACATGAACTGCTACACTTGTGGCTTGTAGATCCGCTGAGAATCTGAACGGTTAGAGTCCTTTGAGATTCTAGTTCACACCTGAAACACTTATCAACCAATTAGATAATCACAACACCACCGACTGAGTCGAGAGATGACTATCTGTCTTTAAGACAAGATTGCCCCCTTATATAGGTTTTACGGAAGTGTGGAAATAGTCTCCCAAGATGAAACAACAAACTATCAAGTGTGCAAAGCCTACACAAATGATCTCAACGAAGAACACGAATAATGAAGATTGCTAAGAGAAGGATTGATATCAGGAAAATCTGATCTCTTTGTGGTGTTGTTAACTTGTTTTTCTGTTCATAGTCACTATAGAATTGAGCCAAAAACCTCAATTTATAGGTGTGCAAGATGTCCATTCAAATGCCCCATAATGACAATCAATTGTCATGTAATGGATGACATTTAACCCCCTAGTAATGCAGCAACATAATGGTCCAAGTAATGGCCATTATTGGGTGGATTCAATGCCATTGAAACCCCCTCAACAACCAAATCTTTTGGGATTCCGTCAAGCAGTCACTGCCAATGAAGCGTCGCAGCTCTGCCACATTAACGCCGCAGCGGTAATTCAGCCAAAACCTCACTGCCACTCAGGCGTCGCGGCACTGCAAAGGGGAAGCCGCGGCGCTCCGCCGCCGCGGCCCAATCCGGGAGGCGCCACGGCCCTTCTCGGCTCCGCGACCCTTTTTCGACCCATACCATCTTACACTTCGCACAATCTTTCCTTCGTTTACCAACGTGGAACACTTGTCATTTAACAAATAACCGTCCATCATTCTATGTCTCAAATATTTCACTTACGTACCAATATCTCTTTCATTAATGAAATTTACGATACTTGGCACTAAGATTGCACGTGTGTGGAAACGACATTTCCGACGTGCGGGGCCCCAATTGTTCGAGTCATAAATAATGGGATAAACTTAATTCCACATTAGTAAATTTCCAACAAAAATGGATTGTATTTCGAGAATATCTTAAAAAGAAATTCAGTATTTTTTTTAAGTAATCATAGCAAGGTTCATAGAGATCACAAATAATGGATTTACTAGTTCTTTTTCTATCTATAAAGTTGCAGGAAGAGTGTCCTACCTAATTCAATGTTAGGTAACTAAGTCAGTATCCTAGTGGAGCTTTTGAAGGGGCCTAATAGATGAGTATGAGCATGTTATACATCTCATATTAGACTACCAGAAAAAATAGTTAAAAATAACCTGCAATTCCTTTATCATAAATATGAGATGGACATGCTTTTTTAAGAAAAAAGTGATTTACTATCGATTGTAGTCTTTTTGACATATCAAGTCAAGATGGAGTGACTCCTACCAATTGTGGGGAAAGAGAGTGGGTAAGCGGGATCTTTCACTTGATTGGCTAGGAGTGATTTTCCCCCACGTTTCCACTATTTTTCTCTTTCAAACTATGAGGATTGACATTTGACTAGGAATCTATCTTTCCTTGGTTTTAGTGTAACTTTGATTTTATTTCGTGGGGAACCTTTCTCTTGGTGTTGAATGATCAAAGATAAAAGCTTTAGGCATCTTTAGAGCATGTTCAACTTTCAAAATTCCTAGAGTCCTACGATACCACATTATCACGGAAAAAAACTTGCTCAGTAGATAACTATTTTGTTATTATAGAAAGTGATTAGTTCTTTTGATCTTGTTCGGGTTTGAAAATGTTTTCTTTTTCAATTCCAGAAGTGGAGGAGCCTATGTAGAAGAAGTTGTGTAAAAGCACAACTACAGTTCAGGTCTCGTGATTTGACAAAGAAAAGACCCACCCTGCACAGCCAGAACACAAGGCACAAGTGAATAAAATAAGATCACGTCACCAAAGATAGCAGTATCACCATCTACAAGTCGAGTCATGAGATCTAAAGTGCAAATATTTGGTGTCGTAATTAAAGAAATTATAGTGATATACATACGAAGGTGTTGGTACATTGGTGCCTTATGAAAAATTATTTGTTCAATTGTGGAAAAAGAAATTCAATATTCTTACAATTGCGAGAGAAAGAAAGGAAAAGTATGGATTAGTTAAAAAAGCTACTTCTTCGAGTTGATTTGAGTCGCGCCAATTCCTTCTTTTAATAAGAGAGAGGGGGAGAGAGATGTTAGGCACACTCTTATTTAAATTTTTTAAATCTCTCTTAGCTCCCGATGTGCCATGGAATTACGACATATTTGATGCTTTTTAACTATAAGTTTTACTTGTTTTAAGCAAGTTTTTATCGTTTTGATGTATTTTATTTATGTTTCAGGTAATTAGCAACCGGAAAGCAAAAATAAGAAAATTGAATTAAAGTCCCCAGTTTTGAGGATTGTACAGACCGTAGAATATTTGACGGTCCGTACAATTGAGTTGTCAAAAAGTCTGAGAGAAAGAAGCAGAGAGTTTGCAAGTTATCAGAGAAGTGACAGTGGGATTTAATATTCAATATACGAATCGTGGATTGTTAATATTTGATTATTTCTTATTCGTTCATGATGATTAGTGGTTGCAAACATTAATCCAAGCCAATAAATTCTACTTTTCTTGGGAAAGTTAGTAGGATTTGGTAGAAATAATTAACAAGGACTCGGGATGTTAACTCTCATTTAATAAACTCACTTAGAAATTAGAGGAGTTTTACTTGGCATAATTAATCGTTCTTAATATCAGTCTTCTATATTTGGAAAAAATATGAAGATAAATACTTTCTAACTATTGAGAAATATTAGGAAGTCACATAGAGATTAAGTGCATACAATTCACAATCCATGAGGAGTATATCACGTTAATACCTAGAGCATAACATCTAACCTAAGCGGGGACACAATCTTGATTTCTTAATTATCTGAATTTACATCAAGTCAATATAGCTTTTAGAATTACACAACTTTTTTACAACCATACGGAATCAGAACAAAGACCTATTGCAAGTGATACACTACGATGGTAATCTTTTCTCACTATATTCTATGTGGAATTCGACCCCAATCTTGTTTGGTTACAATATTTGACAACGTCCGCTTTACGCCATAACTTAGATGTAATTTGAGCATATCAAATTTTGGCGCTGTTGCCAACGAATATAATTTTCAAATTACTAATGAGTGTTTGCTTTACTTAAAGTCTTTTTCTATTTAATCACACTTTGTTTGCTTTTTCTGGTGAATCGGGTGAAATGACATATATAAACGATGATTGTGGAGCTAAAGGTGGTAGGAGAGGCAATTCAGTTCCTCCACCACCAGAAGTTGAAAACATATGAGAGAATCTCTTTGTTGATCTCCTTCAGGAGGTTGAATACGCATCAGCCATTGTTCCACCTAGGGCTGGTGCTAACTTCAAAATTGACAATTCATTCTACCAGTTGTTCAAACTTGAGGGTTATTTTCGGAACTCCACCGATGATGACCCACATCAACACTTGAGGAACCTTTTGGGTGTGTGCCAGACACATACTCATAATGTGACTTCTTCAGATGTGCTCCGGCTTCGTATTTTCAAATATTGACTTGCTGGTGAACCTAGAGCATAGTTCGAGAAGTTACCACATAATTCAATCCACACATAGGCAGAGCTAGTGAATGTTTTCCTGAAGAAATGATTTCCTCCAAGTAAGAAAGATGAGCTTTGGGATAAGATCTTCGAATTCAAGCAGCTCCATGAAGAGCAACTTTATGAGGCTTGGGAGAGATTCAAACTTTATTTGATACAGTCTCCAAATCATGGTTTTTCGCAGAATATTCTTATGAAAAGTTCTACACTGGGTTGGATCCGGTGATGCAGTCAGTAGCTAATAATACAACACTATGGACAAAACATTCACTCGTATCACCAACTTGCTTGACAAGATGACAACACATAATCAAGCATGGCATTTAGGTGGTAGTAATGGAGTAGCATATGGGCTCCTGTACTAAATAACATAGTAAAAGAAACCAAGAGAGAGATCATACCATTGCTTAGATGGCTACCATATCAGTTTGCTGACCAAGAGGGTTTCTGAAGATGAGATGAAGAAAGTGAATGCAGTTGATGATATGCAGTCACAATCAAATGAAATGTATCAGCCACAGAATGACATGTATGTTGAGGGGCCATTGATGCAACTTGAAGATGCTCTATGTGAATAACTCCCATGGGGGTTATCAGAAGTAGAATTATCAGAACTAGTGGTCTGGTTATCAGAATTAGTATCAGAATCAAATTCAAAATCAGAATCAATGGAAGCAACATGGACAAGGTAATCAATATGAGCGAAATAACTATGGTGTTTCGAACCAAAAGAATTACAACAACAATGGTAACTTTGTAAATCAGAGTTTCAATGTATATATTCCACCAAGGGGTCAATCATCCAATTCACAACATTGGCGTGATGGTCTTTCGAATGATCAAGACAGTTTCAGATTGGAGAGTATGATCGAAAATGTATTGGATAAGCTAGAGAGAACAGACAAGTCCATGAAAAGCTTGACTGAAGTAGTGGGTTCTCACACAACTTCTATTAAGAAGCTTGAGTCATAAATGAGATATCTTTCAAGAGAGCAAAATCAGAAGCAGTAGGGTACACTTCCTAGTGACACTATTCCAAATCCTAAGAACATCGGAGGTGATGTGTCCAATTGCAATGCTAGCGAGACGGTCATATTACTGCTTTATTGATGGGTACTCTGGCTATAATCAGATAAATATCGAACTTGAGGATCAAGAAAAAACTACATTCACCTGTCCCTATATGACCTTTGTTTTCAGCCGGATGCCCTTTGGGTTGTGCAATGCTCCGACCACATTTCAGAGGTGTATGATGTCTATCTTCTCTGACATGGTGGAAGACTTCTTGAAAGTTTTCATGGATGATTTCTTAGTCATGGGTGATTCTTTTGACGACTGTCTTGACCATCTGGGTCAGGTGTGAAGTGGTGAAGACACTAATCTTGTCCTTAACTGAGAGAAGTGACATTTCATGGTAAATGAGGGGATTGTGCTTGACCATAAAATTTCTGAAAAAGGCATTGAGGTTGGTAAAGTCAAGATCGAGGTGATTTCCAAGCTTCCTCTACCTATCTCTATTAAGGGAGTTCGCAGCTTCCTTGGGCATACTGGTGTCACGACCCCTTTTAGAAATCGTGGTGATACATACACAATCCCACCGGTAGGATAACCACTCCCATATCTCTAACATAAAATAACATAAGTGAAAGCGAAAGATAATAAATACTACATAAGTTGTCTCATACTATCAATAAATACCCCCAAAAGATCTAGTCTGTAGATACAAAAACACTATCAATTATGAAACAAGACTGAGAATGGGCACGTAGACCAATACTAATCACATAGTATGAATATGTCTCTCAAATATGAACAAAAGACAGAGTAAGAGAATGAGCATCCAAGGTATGCCAAAAGATATCATCCTCACCCTGAATACTAGAAGTCAAACTGCTCGGACTCAAACTCGAGATCTCAAACTGGCAGAGGGACCTGTATTTGCATCAGAAAAGATGCAGCAAGTGTAGCATGAGTACACAATGTACCCCCGTAGACATCATAGGTCGACAATGACAGAAGATACATAACAAAGATAAATATCAAGTTGACACCAGATAAGCCTATACTAGACAATTCAAACGCTCAATAAGTCACATTGTACGCATATCAATTCACTGATTCATCAAGTCATATTATTCACATAAGGTTTCAATCACAATCAAGTACAATCAATGCATTCACATATAAAGAGACCTTACTATAGTACCCACTGACTAGTACTCTATTGTCCAAGTCATATTCAAGCCTAACCCCACTTACCCAACTTATCACATTAAATAAACAAGTCAACACTTACATCATAACAACTATTTTAGAACGCTTCCAAGAGTGTTACACCTAAGCTAAATATGATCACATTAACTCTTTTATTAACCTTAGCATTTACGCTTAGTTAAGTCTCTATACAGTTATGGTCTGACACACATATATCATTCCACATCTGCCTTTCCACTAGTGATACTTATCACATGTTCCTTACTAGACTCGTTACCCAATCTCACAATCAATTACCAGACAACACATAAATGCATATAATTCCATGGACCTATACAATTATTAAACCCAAAAACTCATACACGAAGAAGCAAGCCACACACGACAATCAAATCAATTCAACAACCTCAACCATTTACCCAAGTGCTTATAGAGAATAGAATAATCATTATTTCCAAGTATTCACAGAGTTAAGATCAATCATATCGACCATTCTAGCCATCTTCTTTGCCTCAAATTCAACTCTTTTTGTTTGAATATGTATTGTAGACTCTTGTGATCCATAAAAATGTCCACATGAACACCATATAAACAGTGCCGCCAAATCTTCAGTGCATAGATTACCGCGGCCAACTCCAAATCATGTGTCGGATAGTTCTTCTCATGTTTTCTCAATTGCCTTGAAGCATAGGTAATCACTTTATCATGTTGCATTAGCACACATCCTAAACCTGCTCCCGATGCATCACAATACACAACATAACCTTCTGGACCCTCTGGGAGAGTAAGAACTAGTGCCGATGTTAATCTATCATTTAACTCTAGGAAACTCCACTCACAAGCATCAGACCAATGGAATTTTATAGCCTTTTGTGTTAACTTCGTTAGTGGTGCTGATATGGTAGAGAATCCTTCTACAAACCTTCTATAATAGTCGGCTAAGCCTAAAAAGTTGCGAACCTCTGTTGGAGTCATGGGCCTCGGCCAATTCTTCACCGCTTCAATCTTTTGAGTGTCAACTCTTATACCCCCGTCTGACACTATATGACCAAGAAAGACCACTGACTTCAGTCAAAACTCACATTTGGATAGCTTTGCATACATCTTATGGTCCCAGAGCATTTGTAGTATTATCCGCAAGTGATCCACATGCTCTATTTCCGAGTGAGAGTAAACTAGAATATCATCTATAAATACGATCACAAATACGTCCAGGAATGGGCGAAACACGTTGTTCATTAGATCCATAAATTTTGTTGGTGCATTTGTAAGTCTAAATGACATTACTAGGAACTCGAAGTGCCCATATCTTGTCCTAAAGGTCGTCTTCGGAATATCCTTCTCTTTAACCTTTAGCTGATGGTACCCCGACCTTAGGTCAATTTTTTAGAAATATCTCGCCATTTGTAACTAGTCAAAAAAATCGTCAATTCGGGGAAGAGGGTACTTGTTCTTGGTAGTGACTTTATTCAGCTACCGATAATCGATACACATCCATAATGAGCCATCTTTCTTTCGTACGAACAATACCGGTGCGCCCCTAGGAGATATGCTAGCCTAATAAAGCCTTTCTAGAGCAAATCCTTTAATTGCTCCTTCAATTCAGCTGGAGCCATCCTATAAGGAGGAATAGATATCGGTTGAGTGTCTGTCAACACATTTATACCGAACTCAATTTCCCATTCAAGAGGAAGGCCTGGAAGTTCGTCTGGGAATATATCAAGAAATTCATTGACCATCGGAATTGATTGAGAATTAGGTGGTTCAATATCGACATCTCTTGCCCGAACAAGATGGTATATACACCCCATGGTGATCATCTTTCCTGCCTTAAGGTATGATATAAACCTACCTTTTGGCATCACCATATTACCTTTCCATTCAAGGACTGACTTGCCTGGAAATTGGAATCTAACAATCTTTGTTCGGCAGTCAACATTAGCGTAGCATGACGCTAACCAATCCATGCTCATAATAACATCCAAGTCAACCATTTCTAATTTCACTAAATCGGCTAGGGTTTGATGACAACAAGCTAATACTGCACAATTTTGATAGACCCATCTAGCGATTATCGATTCACCAATCGGTGTAGATACCACAAATGGATCCCTTATCAACTCAGGATCCATACAAAATTTATAGGCAACGAAAGGAGTAATATATGATAAATTTGAGCCTGGATCTAACAACGTGTACACATTATGTGAAAGGAATGATAGGGTACTTGTAATGACATCAAGTGAGAATTCCTGATCTTATCATCCCATCAGTGCATAAGTACGATTCTGGCCCCTTCCCCTGCCTCGCCCAGATAACGTCTGCTGACTCTGCCTTAACGGGTGTACCGATTGGGATGAAGCTGCTGCAAATCTGACCGGCTGGGCTCTACCACCTTTACTTTTTTCGAACAATCTCGCGTTATATGACCACGCTCCCCGCAGGAATAGCATACTCTTCCCTCTTGTTGGAACGACCCTACATGGGTCCCACTACACTGCCCACATCGAGCCAATGGCGGCCTCATCTGCATAGAATTCCCTCTATAATAAGATCCTAGTGCTCGTGAACTCTGGCCTGGTCCCGTTTGAGTATAACGATCAACCATCGATCCTGAAGATGGCAATGATGCGCCGGCTGCTGGGTAAGATGGTCGTCTGTAAGGCTGTGGCATGGGCTTGTCTCCGAAGTCTCTCATGCCACTTACAGACCGAGCCATTTTATGTTGGCCCATATCATGCTCTTGATCGATCCATTGTTGCCTCTTGCGATCCTCAAGGTTATGCGCATAAGCCTGGATGCGAGCAATATCCATAGCTGGATTCAAGAAAGCCGTAGTACACTCGTTGACCAAGTGTGGCCCCAAGCCAGTAACGAACCTGTGTACCCGGTCACTTATTTCAGCAATAACTGTAGGAGCATATCGAGCCAAAGAATTAAACTGCAAGCTATATTCTCGAACGCTCATGCTGCCTTGTTCAAGACGAAGGAACCTGTCCTGTTTGGCCCGTTGAAGCTCGACTGGTAGAAAATGTTGTAAGAAAGCCTCTGAAAATTCCCCCCATCCTGCTGGCGCAGCACGAGGTGCCCTAGATTGCTCCCATGTATCAAACCATGTTACTGCGACATCCCGCAGTCTATAAGAAGCAAACTTTACTGACTCGGCATCGGTAGCATCCATCACCCGTAAGGTACGCTGTATCTGATCCAGAAAATTCTGCGGGTCCGCGTTTAAGTATGTTCCGTTGAATACCGGATGGTCTAGATTGATGAAATCCCGAGCTCTTGCACTAGCAGCTCTATCAGAAAGACTGGAACCTGACGTTGGGCCTGAGCGGCCACCAATCGTGTCCATAACTGAATCGCACTCCGCATATTAAGATCAATGTATAGAGTATCATGTGGAGGAACTAAAGGTGTTGCAGCTCTACTAATCTCATATGATGGTGATGTACTGGGAGAACTATACGAAAGAGTCGTACCGAGGGTCTCACTCTGGCCCTCGCTAATGGGTGGCAATCTGCTGGTACCTTCGCCAGCAGTCGTATTCAACTCCCTCATACGTTTGGACTTCTTCCTTGCGGTAGGCATTGCTGAAATCATAAGCACGGAATGGATTAGGAGTGAAACACTTATAATTCAGTTCTATAGCACGATTTATGAGATGAAAAAAATAGAAACCATCCCTAAAATGTCAGATAGCCTCTTGTTTATAAGTATGGTGCACAACATACCCATAAACAAGATTCTACTAGACACAATTTGTAGACTACCTAGGATAGACATGCTTTGATACCAAGTTTGTCACGACCCAGACCGGAGGGCCGCGACGGATACCCGGATCCCACCCGTCGGGTACCGCCATTCTTACTAGGAACATCTAATCATAATTAGTTACGGACTAAGCCGAAATAAAATTATGAACCACCAGGCAACCAACTTATGTATATAAATGTACCAAGGCCGACAAGGCCGTACAAGTCTACTACTCACAGGACATCTGTCTACAAGCCTCTAAGAGTAGCAACATCAAAGGCCGGGACAAGGCCCCGCCATACCCATATAGACACGCAAAATTGTATCATACCAAAATCAGACTGACACCCCAGAAAGAGACAGTGCTTGCAAAATCCGCTGAAAATGCAATTTATTCACGTGGGTCGTCGCCTTGCCTATGCAAACCTGCGGGCATGAAACGCAGCGTCCCCCAACAAAAGGGACGTCAGTACGACTAATGTACTGAGTATGTTAAGCATAAATAACAGCATAACAGGAATATACTGATAACTGAAACATAAACAACTGACCAACATGAACTGCCTCTGAGGGCCCTAATACACTTGCCTACATGTTATGTACAATGCAGTGTCCATATTTATTGGCCTCATCGGGCAATTTCCTTACCATGACAACCTCTGTGGGCATCATACCATGTAATAGTTAATTAACGTATGCATGGTGCAAGTGCGGTATATATATATATATATATATATATATATATATATATATATATATATATATATATATATATATGTCAGTGTTGCGGATCGTGCAACCCGTCCAAATAAGCCATGCAGACATCACATCATCACATCATCACATCATCACATCATCACATCATCACATCACATCACATCATCACATCATCACATCATCACATCATATTAGCATATTCGGGCTCTTTTGTGATAGTCTGTACCAACTGCAGGTGGTGTGCGTATATAACGCCTTTCCTTTCCCCATATCCCCTACATGTATAATATTTACCATATAGTAGTGTGCATAGCATCAGTGGTCCAGGGTAATATATGAATGCAGTGCAAGTAAAAATGCATGAATGATAATAAAATACCCCGAGTGACATAATATTCTTGCACCTTTGGCTAACACTGTGAATATCAACACATCTTCCGTATGCCTCAATAAGGACTTAGAAATATATTTAGACATGCTTTCAGCATAGGAACCAATAACATGAATATTCTTAACTGCTGGGAGTAGAATAAATTATGGAGCAATATCACGGTTATATTTTGTTACATGAAACATGCCAAAAGGAGAAAATAATTTATCTTAACATATCTCGATTTAACTTAATATTGTCTGTTGCTGGAATCACTACTTTGCAACGATTGCACAAGTTTCTGTTCTCCAGAACCCTCACTAGTCGTTCCCTCCTTTCATAAATAAACCAAGGCAAAACAAAATGATTTCCCCTATTTCCTAACCTACCACAAAACTAATTGCATCCTAATTCCCTTAAAAATTGCTTTGGATGGAATGTTTCATTAGCCTTAAATGGATGTAATGATTCGATCTCCCACCAACCAATTCTTGGCGGTGGGGAGCCTCAATTGATGTCACCTTGCCTCCGCAAAATTTATCAATCACACACATAATTAATACCGTGATCTCAATTCACTTAAATCTTGACAACTTATAGGACCTTCATATATTCAATGTCATAATTTGTGATATGACACTAGTCCATAACCTCTTATGCACGTACCAAAATTATTTTCGGCTTCCGTCGTCACACTTGTTACGTCTAAAATTATTTTGGAGTTTAATCCTTTTTATATACTAATCTCTTTATTAGCATACGTAAATATAACATAAAAATTTTCCCAACGCTCGGATCTATTTATATGTTAGCAATTTTAAATCGTAACCTGAAAGTACGGGTCGTTACATTATATTACTTATCTAACCAAAAAATCCATATTATATTGACCATCTATAAATCTTGATTATGAAAATATTGCAATCAGATGGGCCACACCCTCAAGAAAGCAACATTTTAGGAGGACCTCATCTCATGCGATTGGCATGTTATCGCTCTTTATTTTTGTCTTTTTTGAGGGAAGATTTACTGTTACTTGAATACTAGAAAAAGTAAAGGAAGTGAAAAAAATATATGAATAATTGAAAAGGAAAAATAAGAAAAAAATTGATTCTATTTCCTCTTTGAATTTGGGTCACATGGGTTTTTCTTAGTTTTCTATTTTACATCACGTGAAATATTACCCACTAACTTTACTAGTATTCTTTTCTTATGGAACCCTAACAACTTGTTTTTTTATTCATGGTTTCCTTTTTTGTTTAGCACACCAAGCATACACTTAAAACATTTTAAATATTCCCTTAATCCTAAATAGCATAGCGAATAAATCCTTTATTCTTCAACAATTCTTGCGATAAATTATGTTATCTTCAAAAATATAATATATGAGATCGATAAAAAACGTAGAATATTTTTCTAATTATTTTTTGGTTTATGCAAATTGTACATTTCATAGAAGATTATGCCTCGTACTAATTAGCCCGTCACAACCAAGACAACAAAATATTGGCAAATATTGTAAACGTTTGGTCACTTATTATAAAGTAACAATGGCATTTAGACTCGAAATTATTTTTTAAGAGTCTTTATCCCCCGGATGAACCCTTTTCATTAAAAAGGGATAGCAGCAACCATGATTTGCAGGCCCAGTCCTATCTTAAGATGTTACAGGGTGCTCTCAATGCCCTATCTTATTCATTATAACTATGCATATAGCTCCTTTTTTTTTTAATATTCAAATATTTCAAACTTATCAAAACTTCAAGAATAACCTTTTCTTTTGTATAGGCTCACTTTTATGGTTGACTTTACTCAAACAGTAAAAAACAAAAATGAATTAAGTATTTATTTATTTAATGTTGGGGATTAAGGGCTTTTTCTTTTGAGAGTCCGTACAAAAGGAAGCTCATGAGATGCCCTTTCGTTCTTTTATTTATTTAAACAATTAAAAATTCTTTTAGGAAAATCACAATTATTCTTTTTGTCTGTTTAACCATTTGAAAAATGCTACCTAGGAGGAATTTGTCTATTCTTAGGGGTCGACCCATTTTTTCAATTCAAATAACGAATAATGATGGAAGATCAATTTTTTATTTAAAACAAAAGAAGTAAAAAATTTAATTTAAATTTAACCTTTTTAGTCAGAAGATCAGATTATGATTCAATTACAGATGTTGTTTTAATTATATTACTCTTTTCACATGGGATTTATAAAATATAATATATGAGATCGATAAAAAACGTAGAATATTTTTTTAATTATTTTTTGGTTTATGCAAATTGTACATTTCATAGAAGATTATGCCTCGTACTAATTAGTCCGTCACAACCAAGACAACAAAATATTGGCAAATATTGTAAACGTTTGGTCACTTATTATAAAGTAACAAATCCATAATTTGTTAGACATTTCTCTTCCACCCAATTTTCTCTTTTCCCTTTCACATTTAATTTTTTATTTGTACAAAAGTCCCATTAATTGTAAGGCTGGCCAGTGGGCCGGGACGACCCGACCCCGGCCCGACCCCGTCCCGACCCCGCCCCGGTCCCGACCCGACCCCGCTCTAAAAAAAAAATTTAATCTGGCGGGACTCGAACTCGGGGACGGGCGATGTCTCGTCCCGCTGCACTCCGAGCCCGCCTCAGTTCGCCGGACCGAGCCCGCCCGAGCCCTCCTCCGAGCCCGAGCCCGACCCCGACCCTTAAACCCCCTTTGCAAAAATGGCCGTTGCACCAACGGCCATTTTAGATTATGGCCGTTGGCCAACGGCCATTTTAGGCCCCCTCCCCAACACCCTACCCCTTAATATTTATATTTAACCCATAAGTTATTATATTTACACTTTAACCCAATTTTTCAACTATAAATAACTCATTTTCTCTTCATCTTTCTCACAAATCTTCCTACAATCTCTCTAATTTCTCAATATATATCTCTACATTGTTTGCTAAATATTCAATTTTATTAATTCATTTGGGAATTGGGAGTGAAGTTGGCAACTAGCTTGAGGATCTTCCATCGAGCAAAGTTTCAATTTTCAACCTCTCGATTACACGTCGACGTTACGTCGGCGTTTGGTACATTCGTTCCTTCATTAAATTATTATTGTCTGTTTATTTTATTTAGCTCACTTAATTTTATTGTCTTTAATTATTTATTATCATAATTAAAATGGAAGGATTAAAAGGTATGTTTAAGGGTAAGGGTAAGGGTGCTTCTTCTAGTAGAGGCAACCAGGGCAAGGGTACTTCTTCTAGTCATCTTATTCCTGCGCAGGATGATTTTGTTGATACTCAACATTTTCCTACAATACCATTAGATTTAGACGAGGAGTTATTTTCCTGAACTCAAGAAGACTTTAATTTAGGCGATGATCTAGACGATACACCCACTAATATTGATGACAACACGCCCACTAGTGCACCTTCAACCAAATACCTCCTATTCCCTAGTATGAGACGAGGTCCAAGAAACCGAGCCATTAAAATCGATGCATGGACATTTTTGATAGGGACGTAGAGAATCAAGTAGCCATATGTAAAATTTGTAAAAATGTTTTAAAATTTAAAAGCTGGAAAAGGTCACGGTGGGACGGGGTTTAATTAGACACGTAGTAAGTGCTCATCCGACTAGGTATGCCCAATACCAGGCTTCAAAACCGGTGCGCAACGCCCGCTCCATCGGGACAAGGTTCACATACCGACATCGTCCCGACCAAGCATCTGGTCAAATTAACCCTATGACGGGGAAATTGTAGGCTCTAAATACAACAAACATAGAGATAGGGAAGCAATATCAAAATTAGTTCTTTGTGGAGGGTTTGCCTTTTTCATTTCCTTCATCTCCGGTTTTATTCATTACATTAGAGATATATATAATCCTCGCTTTTAACGGTTTTCCTAGGTCAACTGTTAAGAGAGATGTATTTAAATTTGCGCATGAATATCAACAATATTTACGTTTTTCATTATATCATTTTAATGGCAAAGTATCTATCACGTCGATATAGGTCGTAGTACTAACGGCCATGATTATTTAAGCAGTAACTTGTCATTGGATAGATTATAAATGGTCTATGCAAAAGCGTATTTTAGCGTATAGATATATAGATGATAGGCACACTTGGTACTTTTATTGCAGAAAATATTTATCAAGTGTGCGATTATTACTAATTACCGATAAAATTATGACTATTACATTAGATAACGCTTCTAATAACAATTACGCAATTACAATGTTAAAAAATAGTTTAGCTCCATCTTTTCCGCACCATTTTCATATAAAATGCACGTGCCATATATATAACTTAATTGTAAAGGATGGTCTATCACTTTTTGAAGACATTCTTAGTAAAATACAATTTGCTATAAACTTTATTTTTAAAAGTAATAAAGTACAACGTAGAAAAGAATATAAAAACTTGTCACGATTGTGGACTACCTTATAGAAGAATTCCACAAGAAGTATCGACTAGGTGGAATTCTTTATACGAGCAACTACTTGTTGCTTATGACTATAAATTACCTATAACTTTATTTTTAACTCTCATAATAAAAACCCAGTGATATGATTTTAGATAGTGATTGGGTAAAAATTTCCGAACTTATTGTATTTTTAGAGAAATTTTTTCAAGCAACAAAAGAATTTTCCTAAGATATATTATCCTACTATTTCAACTATGTTATTTTATATAACTCTAATATTTTTATTACTTAGTGAATATATGGAAAAACCAGTTTATAAAGCGCCTATTAAAAATGTTTGTCAAAATAAAAAAATATTTTATTCCTATTCCTTCTATTTATATTATTGGTTCAGATTAAATCCTACTATTAAAATAGGCGGTACTAAATCACTAATTGAAACTATTTACGATTGTATAGAAGTACTACCACCTCCAAGTCCCAAAAATCTAAATCACCCACCACCTATTGAACAAACTAAAGAAGAAGTGTTGAATAGCGTAGAACACCAATGCAAAAATATATATAGATTTTATCAACAAGAAAATGCTAGTAACGGACCGGCTACCATACCATCTTCTTCATCTTCAACACAACCTCACAAAAGACATCTTTGTTTCGCGCTAGTATTGAAAGCCTCGTAAATAGAATGTGCGGCCGCATACCTCTACTAACCAAATTAGCGAGTTGGATATTTTTGTTTTGCGTGGTTCTGCATCGTATCAAGAAGTTATCAATGAAGATGGACAAGAAGACTTGGTGAAATACTGGAGGGGGAATGAGAAGACCTTTCCGACACTTTCATTGATGGCTCGAGATGTTTTGAACATTCAAGCGTCATCAACTGCGTCGGAAAGCGCTTTCTATGACGGATATCAAATAGGAGACCACAGACACTCATTGGTCGGAGACGGCTTGGAAATTGCGGTATTATTCAGAGATTGGATACGGCGGAGCGGAGAAAGGTGCGGTCAACCTGAGATCAACGAAGAAGATGATGAAAACTACAACGAAATCTTAACCGAAGGTAGTGGAAGCGACGTGGATCAATTTGACCAACAAATACCTATTCCAACCGAAGAACCACATGAAATCATCAAGCAATTAGAAATGCATTTTTTGAAAATGTAATTTTTAATTGCAATTTTATTATGTAATTTGCAACTTTTGGACAACACCATAAAGTTGCAATTTAGATTTTAGACAATTGTATTTGTATTACAAAAAATCATATGTCTATTAAATAATATAAGAGGCACAAAACAAATTTGGGATGTTTTTATTACACTATCTTGTTTTGTTTATTGAGTTTTTTTTATACATATGTTATTTAAAAAAAAAAAAAAAGGAAAACCCGACCTCGCCCCGCCCCGAGCCCGCCTTCGCTTCGATATCGACGGATCGGGATCGGACGGATCGAGCAGTCCCGCCTGCATTCGACCCGCTAGGCCCGCTAGTCCCGATCCCGACCCCCCGGCTCGTCCCGCCCCGACCCGACCCCGCCAGACCCGAGCCCGGCCCACTGGCCACCCCTAATTAATTGTACAAAAAAGAGTATCAAAATCCTAACCTCGGAGCTAGCACCGCTGGCTCTATACCAGATGTTCCAAATTCAATTACACTCACATCATTACCCTCAATTTCATCCTTATATTACAATTACCATACCCCCTAATTAATCCTTAATTCCAAAAATGCCCCTCCAACTTTCAATTCTCAACCCCTCAAATAGCGACAAATATACCAGAACCTTACGATCATTTCACACCTACTCTATCTTATCCAACCCGTTAAACCCAATGGCATTTTTGATATTAATCAACAAAACCAAGGTCATATCATATTTTATATCCATATTTATATACTTTGTTGCCCATTTCATCTTTTTTCCTCTATATAAATCCTTTCTCTTCTATTCCCTCAAAAGTCTCTTCTCTCTCTCTCTCTCCCTTTCTAATCTCTCCGGTCTTAATTCTTTACCTTTTTACGGCGGAGTCACCCCTTAAACCACTGTCCGTACACCGGAAAACCACTACCCTTGCCGGAATCCGGCGATCTCTATATATAGATCCCTTAACTTACTCCCTTCCCTTCTCCTTTCAGCACAAAGTAGTTTTTCATTTATTTTCCAGTAATTTATTTCTCTTTAATTTTTACTGTGTTGTTTAAATTGAAAAAGTAAAAAAAAATTATTTACTTTACTTTCTTATTTTAATATATCTTTTTATTTTTATTTCTTATATCTACCCAACAACGAGAAATGTACCTGTCTTATTTACTATCTTAACCTTTGCTTTAATTGCATCTTCCAAACCGCATAATTCCTTAACCGTAAATTCAAAATTTTCCCTTTTTTATCGCTTCCAAATTTCTTTTCTTTTTTATTTTTTTGTTTTTAAGTGTGGTGACGTGGCATGTTGTAGATTGGATTGGCAAACGGACGGCTAAGATGAATTATCACTCACGTCGAATCTTAACTCATGACGAGTCATCACGCAAGCGAAAAGACGGAGACACGTTTTATTCCTCCCCAAGACCGTCAAATCCACTAACCGCCGTTAGTAATGCTAGTGTCACCCGTACGACGTCGTTTAACAAGATGCCCAATCCAATTTTAGCTGGATATATGGCTTACGAGTATTTAACTAACGGGACTTTATTGGGTCAAAAGTTTGACCCGGCTCGAGCTAAAGATGTGCCCGTGAACGCTTTAGCAGAGCCGAAGAAGCGAAAACCGAGCCTGGAAGAAGCCGAGCCGGGCACGAAAGGAAAAGTGAAGGCTCATAGCCAGAATTATGTTGAATTGGCTAGCTTGTTGACGACTGATGGGACCCACATTCCTGGTATTGTTAATCCTACTCAGCTGGCTCAGTGGATTCAGATGTGACGTGGCGGATTTTCATTGGCCGAGGTTTGAAACAAGTACCGAGCCATTCTGTATCAAGATTGTGTCAAAAATTTTACTCAAACATATATGTTTGTTGTTGTTTTGATTGATTACTTTGTTATGTTAATTTGGAACATTGTTCTGTTGTTATTTAGATGACTCATGAATGTTATGTGCTGGTTGGGCCAGCAGCTTCATATATATCATGTTTATTATTTCTTTTATATTTTTAATCTTCTTCGGTTGTTATAAGTGATGATTAGGTTGTTAATTATTTGTCATGGTATTTTCATGCTTTGGAGTTTGGAATATGTATATGTGTGTGTTTACAACTATATTCATGCATGTTGGTAGTGTAATCGCATATGTGCATGCAAGAGAACACCTATTTGCATGGATGTACAAATGTGTGTGCGTGGGGGTGGGGAAGGGGGGATTGTGAGACGAGTTGAATTCATCACGGGGTCGGTACGGAACTATAGTTATGCTTACGAGCTCGGTATAGTTTAATCCAGATCTTATATTTATATTTAAAAATCAACTTAATATGTATAAATAATTTATCAAAATCAGTTAGCTATCTTTTCTAGAATTCAGAATAAATAAATTCAAAATTCTAGCTTCTCTTCTATCAAGCTCTAGTGGTATAGTTGAGGGAGCAAATTGTTGCCTGTTGGTTTAGAAACTTTACGAATATGTAAAAGAGAACATAGAGTTTGTAACTCCATATTTTCAAGTAAAGACAAAAAATATTACTTAGATGATTTTGTTAATAGTTCCACATCGAAAATGAAATGAGAATATGGGCTCCTTATATGGACTTGGATAATCCTTACCCTACAAGCTAGCTTTTGGGGTTGAGTTAGGCCCAAAATCCATTATTTACATAGTATCAGAGTCAGACTCATTTCAATTCTTTGTTTACCGATGTTGGACCCCCAAATTATATTGTCCACGCTCCAGTTAACGAGGTCTGGGCGTGCGAGGTAGTGTTAAAGAGTCCCACATCGAAAATGGAATGAGAACATGGACTCCTTATATGGATTTGGATAATCCCCACCCTACAAGTTAGTTTTTGAGGTTGAGTTAGGCCCAAGATCCATTCTTTACAGATTTCTTTTAATATGTTAAATTTAGTTGGTAGAGTTACTCAATATTTATGTTAGTGAAAAATATAGTAATTCTATAGATACATATGTGTTATGAAATAATGGAGGTGTGTTCAAACTGGTGTTTTTTTTGTAACTCCATCTCATTCACTCATAGTCTCAATTCTCAAACCAACGAGTACTGTTTATGTTTCAGTTATATTGTACATGATTCGTAAGATGTGGAATTCGATCTGTATCTAAATACTGCCATGTTGATGATCCGTTGATTAGTTCATGATTTAGTTCGTACGAATAGAATGACAACTTTAAATTTGAAAACAGTTAATGTTATACTTTCTATTTTAATGGATTACACATTTAAGGTCATAAGTTTCAAAAATAACGTAGCCACATAAATGTTATGATCCGTTTTAAATTAAAAGTTTCAAAAGTGTTTATTTATTTCTTAAGCTTCATGCCAATTCAAATGTCACATAGATCGGAATGTATCGAAGGGAGTATTAGACGGTTGATATGTACTCTCTCTATTTCTTTTTATATGATGGTGTTTGATTACTCATACGAAATTTAAAAAATAAATAACTTTTGAAATTTGTGGTTGAAAACACATGCGGAATTAAAAAAGAAAAGACTTTTGTAACTTGTGGTTGCAAGCAAAATATAGATATTTATAAATTCAAAGTTAATCATTTATAATATTATATTTCCGGATTAACGAAAAAAGTAAATCACATAAATTGAAGGAAGTATTACATTTGAGCCCTTTCAGACTATTAGACCCATCGAGAACGACAAACTGACTAATGAAGCTAGATAGGGAGAGGCAACTTTGATCAAAAGAAGAAAAAAAAAGGTGAAAAGAAACTTCCTTTGGCTTTGGTCCGAAATTGTTCGGCACTTTACGTGTTTCTTTTGTCCCAAGCTTTATGTTGTTTTAATTAGTCGGTTATAATTAAAGTTTGACCATCTTGAATTAATCTTTCAGCATTCTTAATTGGGGTTTTGATTAATTTGACTTTGTGCCACGTAAGGTTGAAGCGTTTTTATTTTTTTATTTCTAAAATTTAAATTCGAGAATTCTGATTAAAATAGAGATTATCCATATCACTTCAATTCTTAGTAGTACAGTCCCTTAACTACTAGATTGATAATTTGATACTTTGAAGTTTGAAAATGTATCATACAACACTATTTTCAAAAACTAAAATGAAGAACTATATAGGCATGAAGAGAACGTTGGAGGCGAAGGAAATGTTAGCATCTATGGGACCGACCTAATGAGTACAGATAGATTGTCACACGTCCATATGAATATTGAAAATTGGCCGGTCATATTATTACCCACAATCTTTCCTGCATTCAAATTCTCACTTATTATCGAATTCAAAATTGGATGAGCAAGTCATAATTACACTCCTCTAAATACACAAAATTTGGTGAAAGTTTCGCGGACACAAAAAAATTGAAATTAGAATAATCTTACCTTCAAAATGACCTGTGTAGATATTCAACAACGAAGTTTTTGCTAACTTGGAGAGTTTTTCGCCAATCGAATATTAGTTTTTACTTATTTTCTTTGAAAATACCTTTTTGGAAAGTGTCAATGTGTCATTGGATATTTTTGGTTGGGGAGTGTGAAATATTTTTTGAAAGAAAAAACTTCAGAGTATAATAATATCAATATTAATAATATTTAAATATTGGCTAAAGCAAAACTCTGAATTTAAAGATGGGATTGTGGTGAAGGAAAATGACGTTTGCGCAAATGGGGATAATATCATTTCTCCGTTTGTTGAAAATGTTCTCTTTGAAAAAAGATTTTCTGACAACTTATCCAGAAAATGTGTCTTTTTTCAAAAAAAAAAAATATTACCCCGTATTCATTTTACCAAACACACTAAACTGTTAGAGTGATTATGGGAAGATTCCATAATCACCTCCCTAATTATAATAATTGATTTATAATTATTTTAATTATTGTAATTATAATTAGGATCTTATATATTAAGTAAAGTAGAATAGTTATCTTTTAGAATAGTCTTCTTCTAGAATAATCTTGATTTAATCCATGTATATATATTGTATATTTATAAGAAGAATGATCAAGAGAATATATTCTTACATGGTATCATAGCCTAAAAGATCCTTACCCTAAACCTCTTTTCTTTCCTTCTCCTAAATGATTTCTTCTATTCCTTTGCTAATGTTTTCCAGCCACTACTTAGGTTTAGTCATCTCAAACTCTAAACCTAATACATCCCCTAAACCCTAAAACGTATACTAGTCGTAACCACTACTTGGCCAAGTATTTTTTTTCTTCCAAACCTTAGGGTTCATCTACATACTTTCATCACAAAACCATTCCATTCTTCTTTTCTTTTGATTTGAAGTCGAAACTATGGCTGAAAAATAAAGCTTTCATCCCGCTTTTGCCGTTAATAACATCAAGAACTTTATCTCCATCATCCTTGAAATGGAGAAAGGGCAGTATACCTCATAGGCAGAACTATTCAAAATTTACTGTCGCGCCTATGAGGCGATTGACTATATCCTCCCATCCGAGTCACCGTCGGATACCACTATTGTGGACAAGAAACTATGGTCTCGCATAGATGATATAATCCTTCAATGGATTTATGGCACAATTTCGAAAGATCTTCTTCATACCATTTTAGAACCCAATTCTACGGCTAAACATGCGTGGGAAAGATTAGAAAATATTTTTCAAGATAATAAAATGTCTAGGGCCATTTATCTTGAACACCAATTTACAAATATTAAATTGGATAATTTTTCTAACATCTCAGCCTATTGTCAAGAATTAAAAGTACTTGCGGACCAACTGTCCAACGTTGGTTCGCCCGTGACAAATCAAAGATTAGTCCTTCAGTTGATTGCGGGGCTGAATGAACAATATAATGGTGTTGCTACATTTATTCAGCAAAGCAATCTGCTACCTCCCTTTTACGAGGCCCGTTCGAGGTTAATTCTCGAGGAAACGATGAAGGCAAAGCAGGCATCATCGGGCACAAACACAGGTGGAACGGCTCTTGTCTCTACCAACTTTTTTTCCACTGATTTGGAACCCCAAAATTCTGGTTTGGGTGGCCAAAATACTCGTCAAAATAATGGTAAAAAACGGGGTTCAAATCGAAATAATAGTGGAAATGGACGTGGACGTGGACGGGGCGGGGGATAAACCACCGGCGGCAGCAGCCAGCCCGGGCAATGGCGGGCTGGCAGTGGCGGCAATTTTCCAGGTAGTAGCGACGGACAGTGGGGACAGTACCCACCATGGGCCTGGGCCCCACAGTGGGCTGCCCCGCCATGCCCATTACCTACCTCCTCTTTCCAATCGCCAACCCGGTATTCTCGGATCTCGTCCACAACATGATTTTGCAGCTCAAGCACCATCTTCTGTCGGATATGCACCCACAGATATTGAACAAGCCATGAATCACATGAATATGAATATTCCAGATGAATCATGGTACATGGATACAGGGGCTACGTCACACATGACGGCATCTCAATGTAATCTTTCATCTTATTTTAATACGAGTGGTAATACAAATATTGTTGTCAGCAGTGGGCGGGAAATTCCAATTTGTGGTATTGGTCAGGTAACACTACCCTCACCTCACCTACCTTTATGCTTGAAAAATGTCTTACATGCACCAAAAGTAATTAAAAACTTGATCTCTGTTAGATGTTTTACAACTGACAACAATGTTTCTGTGAAGTTTGATCAGTTTGGTTTTTCTATAAAGGATTTTCAGATGGGGATGCAGCTCATGAGATGTAATTGCACGGAGGACTTATATCCCATCACTTCTGTCTCCGACAACCACATGACCAAACCTTCCACCTTTGTGGCCATCTCTCCTAGTAAATGGATCAATGGGTTGGGACACCCAGGAGCACCGATTTATAATCAATTTAGGAAGAATAATTTGGTTTTTTGTAATAGACGTTGGGACTCTTCTGTTTGCCAAACCTGTGTGTTTGGTAAACATATTAAACTTCTGTTTTGTGCCTCTACTACTAATACTGTTATGCCATTTGATATTTTGCATTGTGATTTGCGGACTTCACCCGTATTAAGTGTTACATGTCATAAGTATTATTTGCTCATTCTTGATGATTTTTCGAATTTTTTGTGGACTTTCCCCTTAGGACAAAAATCACAGACCTGTAACATTTTGAAACAATTTAGTGTGTTTATCAAAACTCAATTTGGCAAAACCACTAAATGTTTTCAATGTGATAATGGGGGGGGGGGGGATTTATAAATACCCAATTTCAGAATTTATGTCAATAAAATGGAATGTTTGTCCGTATTTCCTGTCTACATACATCTTCTCAAAATGGAAAAGCTGAAAAAAGATTCGAACAATCAACAATGTGACTCGATCTATACTTATGCATTCATCTACACCACCAAATTTTTGGCATCATGCTCTTCAAATGACTACATATATCTTAAATATTCTTCCAAGTAAACTACTCTCCAATGTGTCCCCTACTCAGGTATTGTACAACTGTATCCCTTCGTTTACACATTTATGGGTTTTTGGGTGTTTGTGTTACCACTTGTTTCCGTCCACCACCATTCATAAACTACAGGTTCGGTCTACTCCTTGCGTGTTTTTAGGGTACCCACAAAATCATGGGATATAAATGCTTTGATATGTCAACAGGAAAAAAATATTATTTCTCGTCATGTTATCTTTGATGAATCAACCTTCCCGTTTGCTACATCTCAAGCGGCATCCCCACCTTCATATGATTTTCTGGACGACGGAATTCATCTCATTTTGAGGTATCATCTAAACTCTCAAAGTAACAATTTAGGGCCATCACAGACCCCTACAACATAACCCGTCACCCCACCCCCTTCCGGCAACTCGCCGGCCTAGAACCATATCGAGCCCACTACATCAACCAGAAATACCGAAACCACCCTACCTACTGTTTCGGCTCAAAATCCCAACACCACCCAACCATCCAACGGCCCAACACCTAAACGGACCATGGAAACACGTGCAATGCACGAGATTTTCCACCCTAAACACCATTTTAACCTATCCACCTCAGTCCATCCCTCACCAATACCAAAAAATCCCAAAGCTGTCTTATCAGACTAGAATTGGAAGGCTGCCATGTTAGATGAATTTACTACTTTTATTCAAAATAAGACGTGGGATTTGGTACCACGACCATCTAATGTGAATATAATTCGATCAATGTGGATTTTTTGCCAAAAAAAGAATTCCGATGGTTCTTTTGCGAGATACAAAACTCGTCTTGTTGGTGATGGCAGGTCTCAGCAGGTAGGAGTATATTGCGGTGAAATATTCAGTCCGGTAGTCAAGGCTGCAACTATCAGGACTGTTCTTAGTCTGCCACTATCCAAGTCATGGTCCATTCATCAGTTGGATGTCAAGAATGCATTTTTACATGGCCACTTGCAGGAAACGGTATATATGCATCAGCCGTTGGGATTCCGCGATCCTGCCCGTCCAAATCATGTGTGTCTGTTGAGAAAATCCTTATATGGTAAAAAATAAGCTCATCGGGCATGGTATAACATGTTTGTAGGATTTGTTTCCAAATTGGGATTCTTTCACAGCAAGTCAGATCAGTCTCTTTTTATTTATAGAAAGGGCACTGATGTGGCTTATATACTTCTGTATGTTGATGACATTATCCTAACTGCATCCTCAACTTCACTTCGCCAGTCCATTATGTCCATTCTTGCAGCATAATTTGTAATGAAGGACTTAGGACCGTTGAATTATTTTCTTGGCATTAATGTCACTCATTATGCAGGTGGTCTGTTTCTTAGTCAAAAGAAGTATGCCGAGAAGATACTTGACAAAGCAGGTATGCCTTCATGCAAACCTTCACATACTCCGGTTGACATAAAGGCAAAGTTGAGCAATTCTTCAGGTACTCCATACAGCGACCCCACATATTACCGTAGCCTGGCTGGTGCATTGCAGTATCTCATTTTTACGAGGGCTGATATTTTCTATGCGGTCCAGCAAGTTTGTTTACACATGCATAACCCAAAGGAAGAACATATGGGGGCTCTCAAGAGGATTCTGTGGTATGTTAAGGGCACTATTCAGTTCGGACTACATCTGTATAAGACCTCCGTTTCGCGTCTGTCTACCTACACTGATGCGGATTGGAGTGGCTGTCCAGACACACGTCGTTCCACTTCTGGCTATTGTGTGTTCTTAGGTGACAATCTCATCTCATAGTCCTCCAAACGCCAGTCCACACTATCTCGGTCAAGTGTAGGGGTGAAATACCGAGGGGTGGCAATGTTGTTGTTGAATCTTGTTGGCTCCGTAATCTGCTACTGGAGCTCCATTGTCCGATTGAAAAGGCAACAGTGGTCTATTGTGACAATGTGAGTGTGATCTATTTATTTGGCAATCCTGTTCAGCATCAACGCACGAAGCACATTGAAATGGATATTTTATTTATCCGAGAAAAAGTTGCCCGAGGTCAAGTCTGTGTTCTCCATGTGTCGTCCCGTTATCAGATAGCTGACATCTTTACAAAAGGTCTTCCGCGCGTACTTTTTGATGATTTCAGGGACAATCCGAGAACCTCCAGCTAAGACTGCGGGGGACTGTTAGAGTGATTATGAGAAGATCCCATAATCACCTCCCTCATTATAATAATTGATTTGTAATTATTCTAATTATAATTAGAATCTTGTATATTAGATAAAGTAGAATAGTTGTCTTCTAGAATAGTCTTGATTTAATCCATGTAGATTGTATATTTGGAAGAAGAATGATTAAGAAAATATCTTCTTACATAAACATGTGAAACCACAGGGAAACTATTAAATGCCTTATTCGACAACAATTGCAATGAGAAACTGTCATATAAAATAGACTTATTTAGGTAGATAAAAAAAGCTTAAATTCCAATTTCAAACTTAATTAACTATCGGATATCGAATTCTAGCCCACCCTACTCTCTCCAAGCTCATACGTACGTTATACAAATGGTGAGCAAACGTAACGCCAAACATGGAACACGAAAGAATTTTTTTTGGAAGATATACAAGTTAGGCAAGTATCCAACTTTAAATATCTTAGCTAATTTATTAGATTACAATAACGTCGTATATAGATAATATTAGTTCATCAGGGGTGAAAGGCCATATGGCTGTTTTTTCTTATAATCATGGTGTTCGAGCTAACTTTTGCATACTTCAATTAATTTCATAAGTTACCAGATATCTCTACCAGCATACATTTCGAGTAGCTCTATTCATCAAGGTTTGAACAAATGAAAAGAAATTACTAACATATTTTTTAATTAATTGATTTTTGAACTCGAGTCTCATTATTTTTTATTCGAGCCTTATTATATCCTTTTATTCACATCTTGTAATTAAACAAGTACTTGGTGTTTGTTGTGATAAATGTTTATTTTTACGGAAAATACGTTCTTTACTATGGAAAAATATTTTAATTTTTGGTCGGTTAGTGAAAAATATTCAAGAAAAAAATATTTATTAAAGATTTGATAGTAGTGTTAGCATACATCGAATAGTATTTGATGAAAATTTTGAGTATTAAGACTGATAATGATGTCTAAGTGTTGGTTGCAATAATGAATTAAAATTCTAAGAGATGGGTTAGCTGTGAAGGAAAAAGACTTCCCCAAATAAGCGCGAAAGTTGTTTTATCTCTTTTGGTAGAATTTATTTTCCCTGAAAAATATTTTTTGGCACTAATTATATGCAAATGTAATGCTAACTATGGAACACGAAAGCGAACGTAGTGGAACATCAACTACCATAATCTCATTGCAAGTTTGGCAATTAAGTATTCAATCATAAATGTCTTAGCTAATCTATAGATTACAAAGTCGTATATAGATAAGATTCAAAAGGCAATTAGTTTCATCTAATCCACATTGTAATTTGTATGTGTGTTGGGTATAACAACAAATATGTTTCAGAAAAATGTGTTTTGGTACTGTTTGATTGGAGAGTGAAAAGTATATACAATATATGTATCTTTCCAAAAAAATTAATTTAATAAAAAAATTATGATAATGTTAGTATTTGAAGGAAAAAATGCTGTTACACCCCGCAATTCTTCGTGCGATCGGACGTATAGTTAATCGATTTGAGCTTCGGTAACTCGAGATCCTTCCCGAGGGTCACATACGACTTATATGAGTATTATGGAGGTATACGAAAGGTTGGAAGTCAATTGAATTAAAGCAAGTACATCTCAGCAAAGTTTGATGAAAATTAGGCAATACGCTAAGTATTCCGCACCACGGAAGCCAATCCGCTTCGCGGATCAGGCTACGGATCAGACCCTCATTTTTCTCACTCCACTGCCCCAATATGTGTTGGGTTTTGCGCCCGCAGATGGGGTTCTGCGATGCAGAACCAGCCGCACATCAGTGGAGGTAGGAGGTTCTATATAAAGCCCAAAGCGGTGGCTTTCTCATTCCACTCCAAATTTGACCCCAACATTTCCTAAACACTCTCAAACACCTCCTCGAGGTTCTTAGGTCATCAAGGATCCATTTCATATCATATTGAAGGTAAATCCTCCATAAATAACCATTATAAAGTTTGGAAATCTTCATAGAAGCAAGATGAAGTGAATGAATGAATTTCTTGATGCTTGGAAAAAAGTTTATGGTGCAAGCTTTCTTGGCTGAGTTAAGGTGAGTTATTGATGTTCTTAATGATCTTTAACATCTCATAGCTTTGTGAAAGTTGTTGATGAAAGTAAAGTGTAGTAGTTGAGCTATAACTCCATGAAAGATTGGATATGAACCTTGGATTGTTATTGATCAAGTTTTGTATGATTATAGCTTGAAATTGAAAGATATGGTGTTAGACATTATGAATTGTGTATGGTGATCTTGTGGTTGTTGATGTTGTTGTTGTTGTGTTGGTGTTGTTGTTACTAATGATGTTGTGTTGAAAAGGAGTTGATAGCATGGTTGGTTGACATGAACACCATAACTAGAGGAGTATGCACTCTAGGTGTTCGTCGAATTGTTCTAGTAAATCGATTCTTAGTTTGTCGATCGTATCTTAATCTAAAATCTCTATATAGTGTAGATAATCACTCATAAAGCATCCAGGGATTCGTGACACGTTATTAACTAAGCGACGCAAGTATGTAAGGCTATCCCTTTCTTTCAAAAACATGAAATCCGAAGTGTTTATCGTTTCCAAAAGAAACGTCGAAAGCTTTATTCTATTCGTATATCGTTTATCCCTTGTCGGGAATAGTTCTCTTGTTATTGTTGTATTCCATATTTCTGGTTTATTGGTTGCCCGTTCAAGTATCATAAACCTCCGAGGAGGAGTATTTCAAAAAGAGTCGTCAAGTCAACTAAAGGTCATTTCATAGTAAATTTAAAGGGTCCCGAGTTTCAAAGAGGCCATAAGTGTCATTGTTATCACAATACATCATTCACACCACCGAACCTATGTCGGTGGGCAGTTATATACATATATATTATTCACACCACCGTTGCAATCAGCCGCTGGAAAGTTGTACATGTACATTATACACACCACGTCGAGCTATAATCGGCTGAGTAGACACTTATATGTTCATCCATACATACACCTCAGCGCATCATCTGAGGGGACATATTACACCTCGGGCTATACGCCGAGGGTAGATTATATACCAAAACTGCTATACCAAGAATTTAGTACAGTTTCAGAGTTTTATTATTCTCCCTACGTGGCACACAGGTTATCAGAGTATCAGATTGCTTTTATGCCTTTCCTTACGACTTATATTTTCATATTGCTATTCATGTTTTACATACCAGTACATTTCTTTCGTACTAACTTTCCTTTTGTATGGGGCGATGTGTGTTCATGCCGTATGTTCTGATAGGGGCTCTGATAGACCACCTCAGTAGGAGCTATCAAGTTCAGCAATCAGTGAGTAAGCTTTGTCTTTCCCGGAGCTTCTTAGTCAGATGTTGAGTATGTTTTGTATAGAGATGAACATAGTGGGTAGGTCGGGGCCCTGTCCTGACCATATGACAGTCCAGGTACTCGTAGAGGCTCATAGACTGATCTGGTATGTACAACTATTGATGTATGGCCTTATCGGACATGTTGTCTTTTGTTAACTTGTGTTGCGACCTTGTCGGTCTTGTTTATATACATATGTTGGGTTTATCCCTCTCTGTTCACCCTCAGAGGTTGTATTACAGCTTACCTTACAGATTGTGGCCTTGCCGTCCCTCCCATGGCAATTGTTGTTTGGATTATATCCTGGTACGGCCTTGTCGGCCGGAAGTTCTACTCGTACAGGAGCCTGATTATCATAATGGTATGCTCGGGCCAATACGGCATCGGGTGCCAGCCACACCCTAGTTTGGAGTGTGACGATTTCAGTATATATTGATGATAACATCTATGTGTTGGTTCCAATACTGCTATAAGGCTAAATATTGAGATATTTTTGAATTTTTAAATGATATCTGGTTAAAAGTATTGTATCCTTTTTCGTGAACTTTTTTGTCTTGAAAACTATTTTCAACGAAGCACTAGAAATTAACTTATATTCTTTAAAACAGAGATATTTTTAGTCCGGAAGGAAGTTCCCTATGGTTACTGTATTAGGAATTATAAGGGAGATCTTGAGTATGCAGAAGCCAAGGAAATTCATGCAACAACAAATATGGAAGCTGAAGCAACAACTATAAAAGAAGCACTGTATCATTGCATCACAACAGTCAACAGGAATAGACAAAGTAATAATTGAAACTGATTCATTGGTAATTAAACACATTTTGGAGAAGACATGACATATACCTTGGCAAATCATCACAATAATTGAAGATACTTGGAAGCTTATGGAACATTGTGAAGTGAAAATCACACATATATACAGAGAAGGTAATGCTTTTGCAGACTATATGGCTAATCAGGCCCTAGACAGCACTGGAGTAGTGATATTTAGAACATTTTCAGAACTATCAACAAGAGAAAAGAAATTGGTCAATTTGAATAAAAATCAGTGTCCAGTTTTGAAGATTAGAGCAATACACACAAATTAGTATTACAGGCAGAATACGATAAAGACTGGAAAAGGAAACATCATAGGCAGACATACACAAAGCATCAAAATCAAGGTCACCGGCATTTATTTTGGACTTTGCTTTGACATATATATAAAATGGCTTTTAAAGGCTGACATTTGATTAAAAAAGAAAAATATTTTTATTCCTAACACACAACTCACAAATCAGATGTATCATTAATACTAAGGGTCAATTTGAACTCAATAAGTTTCGGCTCACAATTTATATTGATATATTAAAAAATTCACTAAATAACTATAAATAATAAATTTCGAACCAACAATCAATGGACAGTATAGACTTCATATCTTGCATCGGTAAATTTTAAATTTGGAATTCTTGTTGCTACAGAACACACTATGAGTAATTTATGGAGTAGCAAAAATAATTCGAACATAAATTTTACGTATCAATTATGTAACGATAGGAGTTGGCACATTTGAAAGTGACATATATAGTGATGCACGAGTCACAACCAACAATTTAGCCTGTACATAAAAGGTAGGGGCCGTTAATGTAAGAAAAGTTTTCGAAACTTTTTTCTGGAAAATTCAAAATTAAAGTCGTTTGCTGATCTTTCCGATGATAATTTAAATTATACATGAAAGTTTTTCCTTTTTTTGGTGATCCGATGATAATATTGATTCTAAAACATAAGAGGAAGATCTCATCTCATTCTACCAAGGTTCTAACTTCTAGTAATAGAGAACAAAATTTATTTGCAAGTGGTGTATTAGTCAAAGCAATAAATGTATGCCATATTTTCTTTACATACTTTTTGTTAGTATGATTAATTATTAGGTATTCTAATTTTAATGTCACTTTTAAAGTTAAATTGTTTTATCCAACATAGATCCATTAAATTTTTTTCCTGAATATAAGCCAAAGACCTATGCATGCTCTTCCTATAGCAAAAATAAAGGATATATAACAACATATTTATTCTTGCATTAATTCCAAATGTACTTAAGGTACATATATATAACCACCCCCTCAAAATTAAGTGTTCTCTCATCTGTTTTTCCTAATCTCCGGTAGCACGTGTCTAGACAACGAGGGGTTTCCACCGCTACTAGAAATAAAGACCTTTTCACCGATATTTAGTAGAAAATTTGTGTTATAGAACATGATTTTCCCACTCACCTCATTTCGAACTAGCTCACTGCAAAAATGTATGGTGAAAAATGATTTCCATTGAAAAGCTGAAAAATTCTGTAATTCGTGAAAACACTACTATTTAGGTTTTTCCACCGCCATTCAATGAAAAATAGTCATTAAATATTTTTCAATAATAAATTAAGAAAATATAATTTTTTTTAGTAGTTTACCCTTTAGGAATGGAGCAACATAAGTTATTTTGAGAATTTAAGATGTCATGATGAGATCAATCGTTTATCATTACGATAAGTGTTAAATAAAAGTGAAATAATTATGTTGTTGAGGCATTCTAATAGATCGATAGACTTATGACTAGGCATGAGAATGTTGCCACCTCATAATGATCATGAATCATTTCTGTTTCGTTTTTATTTTTCTTTCGTTCCTTGTCTTTCTTGAAAAATGTAATCAGTTGCACACGTACAATGTATTTATTCTATTTTATATGATACTTCTTCATTTTATATCCATTCCACAAAGATTGGCAGGTTGTTGTACTTAGAAATTCCTCAGCATTAGTATTTTAATTTTACCCTTGATAATGCGCTATTACTTACTAGAACATGGCAGGTTGTAGATCTCTCGATAAAAATAATGTTTTTGGTATATTTCAAAAGTTTAGCTTATATGTGAAAAGTCAATCTTATATCTAAAACTCTTTGTTCAATCAAACATCATAATCAGTCTTAATATATGATTTTCTGATTCATTGTTTTATTATTAAATTTCATTTTCTAAGACCTACCGTTATCGATTATATATACTACTATGCATATTCCCACAACTATATCGATTATTTATAAATGGAATAAAAGCTGAAAATGTCTATAAATTATCTTAAATGATTGATTTGGATTACAAATCCACTTTGAATAATTGCTTACTTAGTCATTAACCTTTATAGTGTTTAATTTTACAACAGTTGAATTCGTATATTAAAAAAAGCAATCACTACCTTAAGCTGGAAAAGTAGAACTTATAAGTCCTATAAAGCTTCACTAGTACTTAAAAGTCGGTGACAAAAAATTAGGACTTATTCGTGTCTTTTCCTAAAAAAAAATGGATCCGAATAATATATATTTTTTATTCCAAAGTTCTGATTCCTCTTTGCTTGTTCTAGTGCTAGGATTTTGGAAATCTGTACTTGTGTAAAAGGACAACAATTATTCCATCTGTTATCTTCATGGTCCCCTAGCTTGAGCCTTGAGCTAGGAGATAGGCTCAGTCAAGAATATTTATCCATTTAATGAATTTTCTAAAACAAATAATTTCAAACAAAAATTATCGTGATAGTTTACCTCACTCAAAATGATTTTTGGCTTTATTGACTTATCCGATGCAGTTAGCTCTAATCCCCTAATATAAGGGAAATAATCATCTTATCTTAGGGTAAAGGTAGTCTCAGGTGGGAAGATTTCTAAGTGGATTCTCCCACTTAGAAAACCTCCCAGGTGTACCTAAGATCGTCACACCAATCGATCATACCAAGGGTAATGTAGGTGAATATTAATTAATATGTAATCGATCAAACCAAGGGTAATGTAGGATATCTCCATCACTGACATTCGTCAAGCAGGCCACTTGCAAGTCGCAAATATTCGTCAAGCAAGCCACTTGCAAGTCGCAAATAATGTAGGATATCTCCGTCCGACCCCTATTTGTACAGTTCTGATCATAGGCCTTCAACTTAAATGAAAAGTGAACGTGATACTAACTTCTGGGCAAACCAAGCACAAAACTCCACTGCTGATCTAGAAAAGGTAGCCATGGGTCATTTTGTATAGTCCCTTCCTTAAATAGAAATGATTAGAAAAGAGAAAATATCATAAACCCGATCGTCAAGTTGAACATTTACACAAGAATCTCCAATCCAAACTTCTTTTGTCAATTTGGAGCAGCATGATAGGCATAAGTTGTATCTTATAAACAGGGTTTCGAGATGAAATTAGACTCTAACTGATAGCCAAATATGTTTTCTCTAAAAATGATATACTTTAACCAAGCATTTGAGAAACTTGTTAATGTACTATTGCTATGTATATCTGTAACGGCAGGCTTCCAAGTAAGATATATCCATCAGGAATTTCCTATACAAAAACCTACTTATTACAATGTATTCATGTCCTTTCTGAGGTATTAACAACATTGAGGATAGATCGTTTATCGTGTCCCCAACGACTCAAAACATTTACACCTCCAAAAGTGACCACAAGAAGTTGGTTAGGATAAATCAGGATGGCTTTCTACTCCTTTTTTGGGAAGATTTGGCGAGTGCATCGCAAATTTCTCTTCTGCGATTGTTGTTTAGGAGATTACTGTTATTGGTGTTGTTTGCTCCGATGTTTGCTGGGCTCTTTCCCTGTGCATGTAGCACATCCTGTACGAAGAATTTCAACTTCCATAATGTGGACTCACTCTGCATAAAGGTCAATACTCGTGTCATGTAAAGCAAAGAGTAGATTAAGAACTAAAAATGCTGCACATTTGAAATTATCAGTGACCGATGATGACCTGAGCATTCATGTCAAGCTCCACTTCTGTTGCTGTCGCTTGAAAAGTAGGATCATTCTGTGCCACAATCAATAGTGCCTTATTAAGATCTTCAGGAGACAGCCTTGTGAGCGCATTCCCAAGTTTTTTCTTGTCTTCCGTTGACATCTTTCTGAAATATATACTAGAAAATTAGCGACAAAGACTGCAGTAAACCTAAAATCAAATCACATAAAAACTAAATTTATAAATAAATCACAGGTGCAACACACATCTAAGCGATATATTATGGAGACTAGCCACATTCCCCTCCTAACCTTATATATCTTAGCGAAATTGTACTTGGAGCATTTCCTGTTCATCAATGTTAGTGTTTCGCCTTTGATTCTAAATTCGCTGATAATCTGACTTTTACTATTTGCTTTCAGATTTTTTTTCGGTAAGTAATAAGAAATCTTATAAAAACTTGCATTAAGCCAGTGCATCAGGTGTAATTAGGAGCAATTCTCTACTGTGTAGTATAGCATTGTACAATGACCGGTTTGCACCAAAAAGAAAGGGAAGAATTACATCTAAGTTTAAGGCTTAGAATGTTACTCCTATTGTCTTACAAAATTCTGCTATTTCTTTTAGATGTTGTAAAGGACCACGGAGAAAAGATCATTCATAGTACAATTAATACAGAATTGGCACCAAACCACCCCAGGGATGTCAAAAATACTAATTTTACCCTCTACATAAGTAAACAGACCTCAACAACAACAACAACATACCCAGTGTAGTCCCACAAGTGGGGTCTGGGGAGGGGAGTTTATGCAGTCCTTACCCCTACCTTGAGAGGTAAAGAGGCTGTTCCGGTAGACCCTCGGCTCAAGAAAAGAAAAGCTTCATTGTCAAAACAGTATCATGAGCAGGACCAATCACTATTGACTTTAGTTTCCCAGCCAATGCTTATCCATCTATTGGGAAAAGGTCATATGGTAGATTTCTCTTTTACTCGAATCATTTGCTCTTAATATTACAACTTATTAACAGGCATTACAACTGCTTCCCTTCCTCTTAGGCTCTAGACTCCTAAAATTCATTTGTTTTTCGTCTTCCTTCTAGAACTAGGCCATATTAGAGTTATTCATCATATTTATTTCCAGTGTCTGACCATTTTTGCCCACTTTTAATCATCCTCAAGGGGTTTTCACCAATTACTAGCACCATACTTTAGGCAGATCTTCTTAAAAAGACCCCAATGTTCAACATGGAAAAAGGTCATCCCATAGAAACATCTATCATCTTTCAGAAAAAAAATACACGGATCATTCAATGAAAGGAAGGACTCGAGTACAAGGTATATATATAAGTGATCGGCTACTTTAAAATTAATAAATGCACAACTTAACTGAAGAAAGTTATCTGTTAACATTCTAACCTGCACTTCTGAAGCACCATTTCCCTGAGTTCTTCCAGTTGCATGTCCACCTCATCAAGCTGGAATTCAAAAGGTAAGTTTAAGTTTAGTGGGTTAAATTTAATATGTTTTTTTTAAGTTAAATTTAGTATGTGTGAAGAGGAAGATCCACAAACAGTCAGGCTAATATGACCAAACTTTCATATTTGTGTAAAGGAATCGGAGCCTTAACTACCTCAATACTTAAATCTTTAGCCATTTTGGCATGGACAGCTTCTTGAGCGAGTTGCATATCCTGTAGGGCTTCTGCTTCCTCTTCCTTTCGCCGTTTTTCCTATGAGCAGTAGTTCTATATATTAATGCCTCAATCATTTACTTAAAAATCCAATTAATATCCTAATCTCATAGAAGCATATTCATTGATGGAAAATCCCATATAGCATATTCAATAGCCTAGAAGAAAATGATTCAATTATCTTAGCAATTTGCATGAGATACTAAAGAAAAAGACTATAGATAATACATGGATATGAGTTGTACCTCTTCATCAACTTTAGGTAAAAGCTGCAACCATTTCTCCTCAAATCTGCCCAATAAGGTTTTCGCCATTATATGAACGGCATCCCTTTCCTTGTTGTATTTCATTGCATTCTTAAATACTAGCCTAAAGTCTGCACATATCTCCCGGACATGCTTATAGCCAGAACCATCCTTCGCTTCCATCTTGCTTTTGATAGTACTGAAGTCCATAGGCTTCTCAATAACCTAGAAAATGGCATGATGTATTAGCAGAAATAAAAGGAGTATAGGATTCCTAAGAACATCATAGATACAATAAGTACACCAGACAAGAAAATCCAAAGCCTTTACCTCATAGTAATCGTCCAATCCAAGACCCTTGACATCCACAGGTTCCATAAAAGGTTCTGCCCACTTGTGCTGAGTGATCTGACAAATAGACTAAGCAATGAGTAGAAGAAATAAATTAGCTGGAGCAAATAATAACTACATTCGCTCTAAAACAAGGTGCACCACCATAATATGCTCAGATACCCTACTGTTCTTTCTTTTACCATTATTTCCTACGGTATAAAGAAATAAACTAAAGAAAGTTACATAGATAGAGAAGGATGATAGCTAAGATCAGCCAACAGACATCTTTCAACTGGTAAATCAGCCAACTTACTCGCTAAGGAGAGACAGGGAGAGAATACATAATCAACAGCAGGACAAGTACAATGATATGTACCTCCAACAAAAAAGTAAAAGGGTACAACATCATTGGTACCAAAAGATGAGTAAACGATGTGAGGCATTTCAAAAATGAGTATACTTTTACAGGTAAGAGGAAATCACAATGACAAAATACTAGGTTAAGCGTATTAACATCTCTTCAACACTCAGCACATCCCATTCAGTAACAATTGTGATTTTGGTTAAGGGGCTACAATGCAACCTTATCTGGAGCTTCAATGTTTATCAGAAAACATTCCGTTCTACAAGTTCAGCATGTGCCACTATCTTCTCAAACATTTTCTCGTGTTCTCTTGCAGTTTTGCTTCGGGATACGAAATGATTTCATTTAACAATTGTAGAAGTTTGAAGGTTAACAAAAGTTACTGCTTTAGTAGCACACTAGCTTTAGACAGACAAAAAGGTGTCAAGACACTTGAAAAAGAATGAGATTACCTGACGTAATATAGTACCCAATTGGCGCATAAGTTCTTGCATTCTCCTGGCACCAGCTGCTTGTCTATGTGCTGCATCTTGCTGCCGCCTTTTAAAGCTAGCAATTAGTTTCTCTTTGTCTTTCAGAATAGACCTACCTCTTGGCGTGTTTGATTGCTTTTTACTAGTATTGGAATAAAAGTGCTCAACATCATTCAGTCTCTGCTCAAGCTGTTGATGTAACAAACATGTGACCAGATTACATTTAAGAGCAATTGAAAACAAAAAATGAAAATAAACAGAAACACATGAGCTATCAGCAGCATAGATGCTGAGAGATATTATATTTTTTTCTGTTGCAAACTCTGGGTAATATAAAGTTTGTGCGCTGGTAAAGCATAAATGGTGTGGTGAGAGTAAAAACACCAAGAGAAAATAACATCTGCTGTCTTTTTTATGAACTACAAGCAAAAGCTTTCTAACAGAAATGATCTTTCTAAGAGCATTAGGAGTGAAGCTATGAGATGATCGTTTATGAAAAAAATCACAGTGAGCTGTCTGCTTTGCCACAGGCAAGCATAAGAAATTGCAAGCTAGCAAACTGAAAATAAATACACTAAAATATAGTCAGTTAAACCTCTCTATAACGGTGTCATCTGTCCGGATATTTTTTGGCTGCTATAGCGAGATTCTGTTATAGCCTTATAGGGAACACATAACATATAACATAGTATGAGAGTCGGTTCCAAAGAAAACTTGGTCGTTACAGTGAAATATTGTTATAGAGGATGGATGATATAAAGAGGTCTGATTAAGTGTACGGGAACGAAAAAGAGTATCAATCAGATTTCAGTATAACATAGAAACATTGGACATATTGATTGGTGAGGGAATGCTGGGACAGGAAGTGGCAACTACCCTTTCCTGCCATTTAGAAGAAAAAAGGGAAAGAAACTTTAGCCTATCAAGTACCTTTCCTGCCTAAGCTATTGAAAGCAAAATAAATAAATAAACAGAAACAGGAAAAAAGTAAACTTAAAAAACAAAAATCCTATGGGCCACGCTCATTCAGTGGTAAATAGATTATGGTGTAAACTCTGTCATTCTTCTCACATCTCTGATCAAGCAAGTACACAAATCCTCACCCTACCCCCCAGCCACCGCGAACCCAAGCCTTGCGCACTAATTTATCTGTCTAACATGGTTTCGCTTCATTCCAATTGCTTAATTATTTTCCTATTAGAATGTAGCTTTTACACATCGAAAATTGTACATATTACAGGGCAACCATAATGTCGATCAGAATGAATACTTCTATCAAAATGGCCAATTTTTTTTTTTGATATGGTAAAATTTTATTAATAAAGTACCAAGCTGGTACAAAAGGAAACAAGGTTCATACAAAGATCAAGCAGACAAGCTATCACTCTCTCTCCTAACAATTCCAGAAAATCCATGTTTGGTCCATACATTTGAATTGTGTATTATGGCCAATTTGATTTGTGTATTATTTTTTTGAATTGTGAATTCTGTATCATCTATAACAACAACAACTGCATCAACAAGTTCGGCTATATGGATCAGGCTATCATTATACAAAATAAAATAGAAATAACATTTCTTCATTAACCAATGATTTATCACAGCTAACACACTAAAAATATGCTAGAAACCGCGTGTTAACAAGATCATGTGGACAAAACATATGATTATAGGAAAAAACAAAAAACAACAATGTAAAGTACAATAGTAAGAAAAAATCTCAAAGAACGTTTGAACATATCTACTATCCATTTGGATGTCAACTGGCTTACAACAATCAAGTCTACAATTTTCCTCAGCACCAATTTACCTGATCAACCTTCCCAACCATTTCATCAACACGTTCTCTGAAATTTTCAGCAGAAGCAGCATTTTCGTTCTCATTAAGACTAAGCTCTTGTATCGGGATGTCAGGAACTGAGCCTTTTCTGTTCTCCATCTGATTAAACAGAAGCTGTATCTTAGCTAAAATTCATTAACTTTCATTCAGCACAAAAAGAAACCTTAAACCCAAAATCTAGGGAAACTACACTGCTTTAATAAGGTCGACAAGATAAAACCTTAATCACAACAGCATTTTCACTACTTGAGAACCGTTTCATAAGAAATAAGCTAAAACCACACTGAATTCACAAAATATTCACATAATAGTGGATGTTTATAAGGATCCTACATGACTTGAAATATACACATTCGCATATAATGATCTGATTTTCTTCTTATCTTCTCTATGATAAAAATGACAGAAAATTGATCACTTATTATCCTCAAAATCAGAGTAGTACATCGGGCAATTTTACAGCCAATATCGAATGGAAATTAAATGAAATGCATAGTCTTCCTATAGAATACATTTCTTTAAAAATAGTTCTGTGAAGATTTATAAGTAATACTCAAAGGGAGATAAGTGCCGAGGGTCTACCGGAAACAACCTCTCAACCTTCAAGGTAGAGGTAAGGCCTGCGTACACTCTACCCTCCCCAGACCCCACTTGGTGGGATTACACTAGGTTTGTTGTTGTTTCTTACTCAAAGGCAGATAAGTACACCTCATAACTCCAGAAGCTATTAGCATATAAGAAGTAAACAAATATTGCCTGCATATTTCAATAATTAAGCAGTATCAAATCCTCTTCTTTTGATACTTGTGATATTGGCTTCTTGTCACTTCTCACTTATACTCTCTCCTATCAACAATTCCTCTTCTTGTGTATTTGTCCATTTGTTTCCTATTCTCGAATTCTTAATTTACAGGTGGATTCTAGGCAAATAACAAGATGACCCTTGCAATTGAAGCTAATTATAAGCAAAGTTACCAAAGCAATCAAAAAGGAAACTAATGGTAGAAGGACTTAAGTAGCTAAGTTTCCAAAGGTGAACACCCCCTTGTCCTTTCTAGTATAGTCATAAAGGGCTTCTCAGAAAAGTAAGGAAGAAGGCATTCGAAAGGCCGATCACTACCAGATGAGCGATAGCGAAGCCAAGCCGCCGTCTAAAGGTGAAGGGACGAAATCCCGACGAAGGCCTATGCTACCGTAAGCAAAAAAGTAGGTTGAGGTTATGAATAGAAAATTAATTCTTTTTATCAACAACTAATCAAAACCTGGATATCGATTTTGCAAGTGATGAATGGACATGCTCTCTATTACCTTATCAGAAATTATTTTTTGAACAGTGGTCATGCTAAAAAGTTATTCGCATATGACATAGTTTTGATCGACGAGACGCGCGGTGGAGTTAATGATAGGCTAGAAGTTTGGAGAAAGGCCTTAGAGTCTAAAAGTTACAGGTTAAGCAGGACTAAAACGGAGTACTTAGAGTGCAAGTTCGGTGGCGTTGCACATGAGACAGAGGTTGCAGTAAAGATAGAGGAGCAAGTCATACCTAAAAAAGGAAGCTTCAAGTATCTTGGGTCTATAATCCAGGGTGACGGGGAGATTGACGATGATGTCATGCATCGCATTGGAGCGGGGTGAGTGAAATGGAGGCTTGCCTCCGGGGTACTGTGCGATAAGAATGTGTCACCAAGGCTTAAAGGAAAGTTCTACAAAATGGTGGTCAGACTAGCATTGTTGTATGGTGCAGAGTGTTGGCTAGTCAAGAATGCGCACATTCAGAAGATGAAGGTAGTGGAGATGAGGATACTTAGATAGATGTGTGGCATACGAGGAGAGAGATGATTAGGAACGAAGTTATACGGGACAAGGTGGGAGTGGCTTCAGTGGCGGACAAGATGAGGAAAGCAAGGCTGAGGTGGTTCGGACATATGAAGAAGAGGGGCGATGATGCGCCAGTAAAGAGGTGCGAGAAGTTGGTTGTAGATGAAGTTAGGAAAGGTAAAGGTAGGCCAAAGAAGAACTGGAGAGAGGTGATTAGACAAGACATGACATAACTTCAGTTGACAGAGGACTTGACCTTAGATAGGAAGATATGAAGGTCTGGGATTAAGGTAGAAGGCTAGTAGTAGGTAGGTAGGTGTGGGGAGGGAGCGGCGAGTTTTCCTCATCTCCTCTTTTTCTTTTAGTAGTAGTTGTCAGATATCACATTGTTTTATTTCCGTGATGGCTATTACTATATGTTTCCACCTTTATTTTAAATCTTGTTATTTGATCTCTCCTTTCCTATATTTCTGCGATAGGTACTTTTCTTCTAAGCCGAGGGTCTACCAGAAACAGCCTCTCTACCTCACAAAGATAGAGGTAAGGTTTGCGTACATCCTACCCTCCCCAGACCCCATCTTATGGGACCAAACTGGGTTTGTTGTTGTTGTTGTTGGTCATGCTAAAAAATTGAATACTCAGTTGATTTACCCCTTATTACTATTACAATCAACATTTTAGAATAGTTAAAAAGAAAATTATCCCTTCGTAATTGAAAATAGGTCTCAAACCTATGTATTACATAATTTAGCACTTTTCTGGATTTTAATCCAGAAGTGTTGCCTCTTTTTTGAGTTTTTTTTCCTTCAAAATACTGAATAAAAGAGTCTTGAAAGTCGATTATTAATACTATTAAACTCTGTTGGATGGTCATTACCCGTGGTTTCATAATGTACAATATCATATTGCATAGATGAATACAATGTTTCGATATACTGTATCGTTTGTTGTGGTTTAATAATATTTTTATTGTTTGGTTTTATTGTATGGTACTATATAATAACATGTAAGTTTACTTAAACATCCTTTAACCCTTAATTACAAACTAGTTTATATATATTAATAAAAGTAAATTAAAGAATAAAATAGGAACTTTAAAAAAAAGTAGGTTGGGAGGGTGGTGGGGTGGTGGAGGGGTGGGTGGTTGTGGGTAGTGGGGGTTTAGGGGTGGTAGGTGGTCGAGGGGTGGGGCAGGGATAATAATGAGTAAATGAAATAAGAAATCACGCAAAAACCACTAAATTCGTGTTTGGTTATAAAAATTGAGTTTTTTCACGGTGAAAGAACCACGAAACTACAGTGGATTTAATGAACCACGGGAAACAACCATCCAAACAGGGGTAAGCAGACTAGTAACCCCCACCCACACACACAAAAAAAAATATTAGAACCATCATCACATAAGAGGCAAACAAGACATCCATAATTCTTGAGGAAAAAACACGAAAAGCTACAGATATTGAAAATGGGTTATCTTTTTATGCAGTGAGAATAATCATTGATAGTTGTACATTAATAATAATCATTTGAAGAAAACAAAACTAGGGTTTGCTAAGAGAAAGATGAAATCTTGAGAGGGATATACATACATATATATATGTATCGAACTTACAACTCGAATTCGCCGGCCGGAGTAAAGAAATTGATGAGTGTAAGTGGACTGGTGTCAGCTTAATTTGAGTCTCTCTTGCTTTTGGACTCTTTTTTTTTTTACCTTTTTCATTTTCCTTTTAGTATGTTTTCAAAAATTCATTGCGTCAATATTTAGGAAAAAAGATTATTTAGAATTCGTGCCAAATAGATCAACTAAAAAGGGTAAAATATTTTGTGCTTGAAATTTGTAATTTTTCAAGCTCAAACTCGAGATCTTTAATTATTGTGAAAGAATCTTTACTCTTATCACATCTCTCCAGTGTGAATTAGTGGCGGGATCAAGATTTTATATAAAGGGATTCAAAAATATGAAGAAGCCGAGAAGATTCAACATCTATTATATATGCATAAAAATAATTTAAATTTTGTACATATAATGTAGTTTTTACTGAAGGCAGAATTATGAGTGCTTATCGGTCGGTCCGGTTCGGTTTTGTGTTTTACCGGTTCAGTTTATTGGTTTTCAGTTTGTAAATTCGCTAAATCAATAACCAAACCGATAACATATTTATTATCGATTTATCAGTTTTTTGTTTAACCAATAAAAATGCTCCGTTAATTTATTACTTTCTCAATCACTTTTACAATTGCTACTATGCATCTACACTTATATGTATTAGCATTTGTTTTTGTCCCACATTGGAAAAACATATTTGTATCCCATGTAATAGACCCTATATAAAGGGCTTTACTTGCTTTTCTTTTACTCGCACTTTTAGCTCTCAAGAATAATATTATTTTATTATCTTGTTATTGCTTTGTAAGAATTCATGTTATGAATAAAAGACTTTCATGAATTCTATCATGGTATCAAAGCCAAGAGCACAAGTTAATATTTTTAGCTCGATCGCGGATTCAACTTCGCGGTGAGTTAGTTGGGGGGTTCGTATCACGACGCCCACAGTATCGATTAAATTTTTTTTTTGGCTTGTTTTGGAAGCTCGTGCTCGTTTTGGCTGCTCGTGCTCGTTCTGATCTTGGCTTCCACATCTGGGTTTCGTCTTTTTGGCTTCCGCATCTGATTGGTGAGATCTGCCCTTTTTTTATTTTATTTTGTTGCTTGGGATTGCTGCTTGTTATTTGGGATTGCTGCTTGTTATTTGGGATTTTCTGTTTGAAATTCATAATGGTTGGAGGTGATGATTCTTTGCAAACTGTAGCTGACCAATTTCAGAAGTTCCTCGCCTTCCAACAGTTTCAACAAAATTCTCAGTCTTATGCTCTTTCTGTTCCTTCCGGCTCGTCACCATCTATTGGTTCAGGTATCATTTCGCCTTCTTGGATCTTGGACTCTGAGTGGAAATCATATGTCTCCCGATTCTTCCGCCTTTGTATCTATGTCTTGACTCCTTCCACTTCATTGTGACTCACGATGGCACACCTATGCCATTGACAGCATTGGCACCATTCATACATCCACTATATCATTACGATGTTTATTGCATTCCAAAATTACATATAAATCTTGCTTCACGCTCAAATATGTGACTCTGGATGTTTTATTGGACTCTTCCCTAATTCTTGTTATGTGCGGGATCTAAAATCCAAGAGAGTGATTGGGACGGGCGTAGAAAGGGGAGAGGTCTATATGTTTTGGATGAGTGCATCTTCCTACTCATGCAAAGAACTATGCCTGTTAATCTGTCTTCTTTTCATTTAACACATTCCTCTTGAAGTTTTATTTGTGGCACTCTAGACTTGGTCATGTATCGAGGTTCTACTTTGCGTTTATGTGTAATACTGGTGTTCTTGGTGATTTACAATCCGATGATATTTCTGATTGTAGTGGATGTAAACTTGGAAAATTTTCTGCTTTGCCTTTTAATCTTAGTACTTCTACTTCTTCTGCACCATTTGATCTAGTTCATTCAGATGTTTGGGGCCCAGCACCTATCCCTACTAAGGGTGGCTCCGGATATTATGTTTCCTTTATTGATGATTATACTCGTCATTGTTGGGTTTATTTGTTGAAAAAACGCTCTGATTTTGTTCATACTTATGTTGAGTTTCAAGCCTATGTGAAAACTCAACATTCTGCCATTATTAAATGTTTTCGGGCTGATTTAGGAGGTGAATATACTAGTGGGGATCTTTCTGGTATTTTCAAAGCTGATGGTACAATACATCAGTCTTCTTGTACTGATACACCACAACAAAATGGGTAGCCGAGAGAAAACATAGGCATATTGTTGAGACAGCTAGATCCATGCTTTTGTCCGCTAGTGTACCTAGTGAATTTTGGGGAGAAATTGCCCTTACTTCTGTTTATCTTATTAATAGGATCCCTACCTCTCATAATTCTGGGATTTCTCCGTATGCTAGACTATTTGGTCACACCCCACTATATTCCCATTTAAGAGTTTTTGGTTCTACATGTTTTGTTCTACGTCCACATGCAGAGCGTACTAAGTTATCTTCTCGTGTCGCCATTTGTGTTTTTCTTGGATATGGGGTTGGGCGTAAAGGTTATCGTTGTCATGATCCGGTTTACGGAAAATTGTATGTGTCTCGTAATGTTTCCTTTATTGAGCATGTTCCTTTCTTTTCCATCCCACCTACCTCACATGGTATGACAAAATCGACCTTATTGATATTGATCCCTTTGATCTTTGATTGTCCATCCGATTCTACATCTATATCATCTGCTCCTTCTCGATCTTCTGGCGAGTCCCATGATATTGATACTCGGCCCTCCTACGCCTATTTGAGAACCTCTTGTGGTTGCGCCTGTTCCAGATCCACCTCGCTATCCTAAACGCACTCTGCGATCTACTCAGGTATCCGATTTTGATTATTCTTTCTATGCTCCATCATTCGCTTCCTTTCTAGTTTCTATTAATTCTCTCTGTGAGCCTACATCCTACTCTGAGGCAGCTCGTGATCCTCTTTGGCAAGAGGCTATGAATGAGGAACTGGTTGCTTTGAACAAAACTGGTACTTGGGATTTGGTTTCTCTACCGACTGGTAAGAAAACTATTGGTTCTCGATGGGTGTACAAGATTAAGACAAAGTCTGATGGTTCTATTGAGCGATATAAATCTCGTTTGGTTGCAAAGGGTTTTGCTCAAGAATATGGTATGGATTATGAAGAGACTTTTGCACCCGTTGCAAAGATGACATCTGTCCGGGTTCTTATTGCAGTGGCCTCTGTTCGTCATTGGCATATTTCACAAATGGATGTTAAAAATGCTTTTTTAAATGGGGATCTTCATGAAGAAATCTACATGGTCCCTCCACCTGGTGTTTCACATAGTCCAGACAAGTGTGCAGGCTTAAGAAAGCTCAGTATGGTCTCAAACAAGCTCCAAGAGCTTGGTTCGACAAGTTCTCCAATCGTAGTATCATCTCTTGGGTTTATTTCCAACTTTCATGATTAGCGTTATTTGTTAAATCATCCCCTGCATGTTGTATTTTGCTTTTGTTGTATGTTGATGACATGATCATTACAAGTGATGATATTGATGGTATTGCAAACCTAAAATCTACTTTATCTCGCCGTTTTGAGATGAAAGATTTAGGTCATCTACGTTACTTTTTAGGCATTGAGGTAGCTTATTCTGAGAAGGGATATCTTCTCTCTCAATCTAAGTACACTGCAGATATTCTTGAGCGGGCCCGTCTCACAGATACTCGTATAGTTGACTCTCCTCTTGAGGTTAATGTTCGATATACACCTACTGACGGGGATCCTCTTCCTGATCCCACTTTATATCGTTCAGTTGTAGGGAGTCTGGTGTACCTCACCATTACTCGCCCCTAACATTGCATATGTTGTTCACATTGTCACCGGTTTGTTTGCTCTCCTACATCCGTACATTGGGCGATTATGCGTATTCTTCGCTATCTTCGAGGAACGATTTATCGAGTCTCTTGTTTCCATCGACCTCATCCTTGGAGCTTCGTGCATTTTCGATGCAGATTGGTCAGTGACCTAACCGATCGGAAATCAACTACTGGTTCTCGTGTATTTTTAGGAGATTCACTTACCTCATGGGAAAGTAAGAAACAAGATGTGGTTTCTCGCTCTTCAACCGAGGCGTAGTATCGTGCTATGGCTTCTACTACGTGTGAGATTGTATGGTTACGTCGGTTATTGGTTGATATGGGTGTCTGTCTTTCTTCACCAACACCGATGTATTGTGATAATAAGTGTTCTATTCAGATTGCGCACAACACAGTCTTTCATGAACGTACCAAGCATATTGAGATTGATTGTCATATTATTCGATATCATCTTCAAGAAATAAGACTTTATCCTTGCCATTTGTCTCATCTTCGATGCAACTTGCAGATTTCTTCACAAAGGCGCATACCTTAAAGCGTCACCGGTTCTTTCTTGGCAAACTCTCGATGCTTCTGTCTACACCATCGCGAGTTTGAGAGGAGATATTAGCATTTGCTTTTGTCCCACATTGGAAAAACATATTTGTATCCCATGTAATAGACCCTATATAAAGAGCTTTAATTGCTTTTCTTTTACTCGCACTTTTAGCTCTCAAGAATAATATTATTTTATTATCTTGTTATTGCTTTGTAAGAATTCATGTTATGAATAAAAGACTTTCATGAATTCTATCAATATGATCGTAGATCTTCATTTTTATAAAGTGAGTAGAACCTAATATACATAGTAATGGCAGTCTAAAGACAATGACAATTTGTTACTTTAAAATTGGACTTAAAGACGAGGTCATCCTAAGATTCCATGAGATTCTGAAATGGAAAAGTACCAAAAATTTCAAAATAGTTGAAAATCAGAAAGGACAATCCGGTGCACTAAGCTCCCGCTATGCGCGGAGTTCGGAAAAGGACTGGACCACAAGGATCTATTGTACGCAGTTTTACCTCACATTTCTGCAAAAAGTTATTTCCACGGCTTGAACTCATACCTTATGGTCACATGGCATCAACTTTACTAATAGTGTTAGTATATTTGCACGGTCATATTATACTTGTAAGTTGTAGCCAACCTCTTCAAAAATAATTGTTTAAAATTTAAATTTAAAACTACTATTACATAATTAAAATTAAAAAATAATTTTAATATAAGCTTATTGGGTTAAAGTTTTCTCACACTTGAATAGAATTTATTACAAAAAACTTCTAAACTTTCTTGACACTGCCTTTTTTGTTCAAATAGCAGTAACTATCAAAAAGTTATACAAGTAACTAACAAAAAATTATACAATTTCATGATATGCATAAGTATAGTAACCATAAAAAAGATTTCTGATACAGATTTCTCCCAAGTAACACATCAAAGCCCTGGAGCTTCCGGAGCAGCATCCTCCTGCATATGAATACCAAACATATTATAAAAAAAATGTGAAACATATAATACCAAGACTTAGGCCCGCCACATGGCATCTTTCATCAATCAGAAACACATTTATCTTTTTTTTTCAGTATTGAGAATATAATCAAATATTAAAAATGTATTATATCTAACAGTTTAAGCTTTTAGATCAGATGGTCACACACTTCAATATGGTATTAGAGCAGACCAAAGGTCCTGGATCGAACTTCACCGCCACTCATTCTCAAAAAAAAAATTCACATGCTTGGACCATGAAAAAAAATCAGGTCAGCACGTGAGGAGGCGTGTTGAGAATATAATCAAATATTAAAAGTGTGTTCTATCTAACAGCTTAAATTTTTAGATCAAATAGTCACACACTTCAATACCCAGATTTTTGGCTTCTCTTATTTTCTCTATTTATTTATATTTTAGAAAAGGAGAAGTCACTTTACCCGCGTCGTTATTTCTCCCACGCGTCACTTCTCTACCTCTTCCTCTTCCAGTAACAACGCTTTCGCCCACCCGTTTATTCCTTCCATTATCATCGTTCTCTTTTATCTCTCGCCCAAGGTATTCTCCTCTTTATCTTTTTTTTATTCTTAGGTTTTCTATTTTGTCTCCCGCTTTGCGAGATTCAATTAATCTTAAATGACAAAATATGCATAAATTGTGTTCCTATACTTGGAGTTAGTTTTTGTTTCAATTTCAGTCGGAATTTTCAGAAATTAAGTCATGTCGTTCTGAGAGAAAAAAGTTCGAGGCCCTTCAACACCTCCATTTGTTCTACCAAAAGCAAATATGAAGAAAGGAAAGTTATACCAATCTGTTGCCGGAGACGTAAACAAAAACGTCGGCAAGTTTGGATTTGTCAATGAATTTCTTTTTCACTAGAAAGGAAAATGCCACGAACACTTCTAAGAATCCAACCAAGTCATTAATAACAAGTCCAACACTTAATCCATCAACAAATAATCAATGAAATAATGTATGTATGATATGAATGCAATGCATATGTAGGTACCTTTCATCTCCAGTATGTAGGCGTTCAAATTCTATGAACTGCACACACATGGGGACCTGCGAAGTCCATATACTCTGAAATTTTTCAACAGAGCCCAGCTCTTGGCTGAATAATAACTGCTGCAGGCATACAACTCGTTCCCCTGCGTATCATCATCATCTCAATGTTACCAATAATCTCATAAGTGTTTTTACCTTTCCGGTCTCTTGGACCCATAACATTTTCATAACACTCTCATATCAATATCATTAGAACTATGAGTGTATGAATGCAAATGACAATACAAGTCAACAAATCAGGATGTAATGAGATGCAACCAAGTATAAGAGATGAATATCGCATGCTTTCAGGAAATCAATACATGTGATCGACATAAAATCAGGATATCATATCGAAAGCAATGTATGAATAAACACAACAATAGCAAAGATGGCGATGAGCCCACATAATATAACACTCCTTAAATTCGAATTAGGTGTGAACTCAATAAATATCTGTGATTAGTCCCGAAGGGAGTGATAATGTGATTCATTAGTAATACAAATCCTTTTTGGAAGTAATTCGGGGTGTAAATAATTTTCTAAGCCAAGACAAGTTGAAAAGTGCATAGAAATTAAAAGTTCCAACAGACTTTGCATAAGTTATGACATTTAGCGGATATAACCCAAAATTGGTGGGGAATCTGAGAAAACTGAAACCATGAAAGTTGTAGGTCTTTGAAATACCTTTCCATTCATATAAGGACCAGGTTAAATGGAGGTATGTACGAAAAGTTATGGCTAATTTACCTAGGACGTGTAAAATAGAAATTACGATTCTAGTAGGATTAGGTTTTAAATCTCAAGCCTTTATGATAACCTATAAATACAACCATAAAATGTTTTATATGAGGATTTCGACTAGAGCTGATACCAAACACCTAAGGTGATTTCTTACTCAAATCCCTATGTCGATTATATTATGTTAACACTAGATTAACACCGAATCATTATTTGGAATCACTAGATTTTGAAAAATTCATTCAAGGTCAAATTTGGGATGAAGCTTTGGGATTTCTTCAAATAGGTAAGCCTCTCACATACTAATGGATTATATGAAGTTATTATTGTAGTTTAGATATTGAATGATTGGTATACTCATGAAATAAGACTGATTTAGATGCACTCCCTCAAACGCAAAACTCTAGTATTGTTGCTGTTGATTTTCCCTCCGATAAGCCAGATTTCATTAGCTTTTCTCAATAATTTAACCGTTGGATCGAGTCTAAATTTTAAATAAGTGGTCACAGCATATAGGTATTCAATGTGAACGGTGAAGATTGGATTTGGGGTCCGGATAGTGTGGTTTGAGCGATGAACAATAGCTGCAAAATTGGTGAATACTTATAGATTTTTTATCATACAAACTTCAATTGAGTATATAGTGATTGTTTGAAGCATGGAGCTTACGCTTGGAATATTTTAACGGAATTTAAGGTATGCATATGTTTTTGAAATTCTCTTTTAAAGTATGTCTTCTTTTTTTAAAACGTTTTGGATGTATGTCTATTTTTGAATTCTTCTTTGAATTATATCTACTTTTAAACATTTTGATAAACATCTATACTTTGAAAGCATGATTAGTTTTGAGAATCCTCTTTGGTTGTTTGTGCACGTTGAAACCCTAGTTTGGTGGTTGATTATTGTTGAACTTATTTTCGAATTAAAGGTGATATTTGAACAAGGTCATGCGCGTGTAGGGTCAAGCCCGCATCGAACCTTATATAAATTATACTACGGTGATGAATGTGTTTTGCCCCATTATGGGATGGTTGAACTTATTTTTTAAAGATTGAAGCTTTAAATGTGTTTTCTTGAACTTGAAATTGAATAAGTGATTTGAATAAGGTTCCTAAATTGATTATAACTTGAAATAACTATATTGTGGAAAGATGCTTGAGAAGTGAATTCGGCTATAAGCCATGATTGATGATTCAGTTAATATGACATGATATACATTTGTTTGTGTTTGGGCCTGTATGGGCAAGCTGTGCTAGTCAGAGCACGATTAGCTGTTATGGATCCTAATGTATCACTTTTGAGCATTGTTGTGTCAGTACAGATGATGATTGACCTCTGTGGCATAGAGTCTGGTATATCTATTGTTGTGTCAGTACAGAGGACAATTGACCTCCTAGGCGTGTAGCCCGTTGCATCTATTGTTGTGCTAGTCTAGAGAACGATTAGCCTCCGTGAGATAATAGCCCAGGTGTATCGAATGATTATTCGCCCGTGAGTCGGCATGTGTTGATCTTTTGGTTGTCTGTGAGTGGCTTGTGATGCTCGTGAGTTCCTGATTAAAAGATTTAATGTGATAAGAGATTTGACGGATCGAGATTGGTATATTTCTTATCTATTTGGTTGTTCACAGAAAGTTCTATTAAGGTTGATGAGGTTTACTCTATCTCTTACTTTTAAACTATTTGACTACTATTACAAGTTTTACTGTACTATCTTATTTTGATTTTTGTTAACTATTGCCCCTTAGACACTCACTGAGTATCCAGTACTCAGACATACCGTTGTTGTTTTTTATGGTATGTTAGGTAACGATGAAACATGTTCGTGATACGCGTACGGAGTAGGAGAACTTGCTACTTTCTAGATTTATTAGTGAGCCCACATACTTGTTCGTGGGACACCCTCTATCTTCATTTATTTATTTTAGTTTTCGAACTGCGTCCCAAAGTTAGACACTTGATTTGCTTATCTTAAAAGCTCCAGAGATAGTGTCAGATTGTGGGTAGATATGGAGAGTCTCGTATGACTTATTGAGATTTGCCATGTTTATGACTAATTATTTACATTACACTTCCACTACTTTTTATAAATATGAGTATGCTCTCAGTTAGCCGTAGATAACTATTTTAAATAAATGTTGAAAGATAATAGACGTTTAATAATTTTTATAAGGTGTTTTCGGTGTTGTTCATGGTATCAGATGCCTGTTGCGCCTAGGGTGGGTTTTGGGGCATGACACATAATGGCGACAAGCCCAACCAACAACAGTCGAAATCAGTTTAAGGCTGATTCCCAAATCACCCATCATCACAGTTCAACACCGGTATCCACTCACGCGTTCATCATAACCGCTAAGGTGGGACCCCAAAATACATCTAATATCCCTCAATATTTATAACTAATTACGTACGAAGTCTAATAAAAAAAACCGTAGCCTACCTCAGAGCCGAGCAGGTGCCACGTGCAATCAACCCTCAGTGCTAGCCTTGCCCTTTCGGAGTGCCTCATAGTAATCGTAGTCTAACACTCATAGTTTATACGTTAATATAAAGCTAATACACAATACAATGACTTAATCCTTAATCATACCAAAAGACACCTAAAACCAACCCCCGGATCATGGCGCCAAAATCCAAACTTTATTACTCAAAAAGCTTTAAAACATGCTAACTAGTTATTTACTTAAGTTAAATTAAAATATAAGCCCAATTGAATTCTTAATTGCATAATTTAAGCAAAGCCCCAAGTTACAAACCCTAGATTTTCTCCCAATTTTAGAAAAGGTTTACAATCCCAAATTATTTAATACAACATGGTCACCTATCATTAATCAAAACGTATTCATAAAATTATGATCATCTAATCCATATTCCAACCACAAATCAAAGGTTAAGCTCTCTTAATCTTCCATGGAAGTAGACCTGTCCAAAGCTCAGGTCGGGTCGAGTCAGGACCGGATTAGGTGGCTTTTGTTTTTCTGCTTGCCCGACCCTGACCCTATTTTTTTTAATTTTCTGACCCTGGCCCTGACACTTCGGGGACCCTACAGGTCACGGGTCGTCCCTGACCCGCTCTACAAATTTATTTTTTTATTAAAATAACAGTCCAAAAACATAATTTGAACTCGGGTCGGGGATTGTTTTTTTAAATTGAATTTTCAAGACTGAAATTGACATTCACACCTACATTACCACAAAATTTCGACGTTGAAATGTATTGTATATCGTGACATCTTTACTAAAGAAAAGGGAAAATTAGAAACCGATTTGGGAAAAAACACAAATTGATTGGAAAACAGACGTTTTCATAAAAATTGGCGGCGCCAAACCGTCTTATGACCGGCCGCGTCTAAAAAAATACGCAAAATAAAAAAAAATCGTGTAAAACGGATATTCGAGCGCATAGTTATGACCATTTAAAGTTGCACCAATTTACAACTACTTTCTCTCCCTACATTTTATGTCAATGCTTCCGTTAATTAAGTTCATGCTGCATTCGACTTCCATAAAAAATTCATAGATTGACTTCAATGATAAACATAATAAAATAAACATTAATAAAATAATATACCTTAAATAAATATAATAAAATAAAAATTAATAAAATAATATACCTTTAAAATCGGGTCGGTGTCGGGTCACTGGTCGAGTCAGGCCGGGTCGGGTCAGACGGGTAAAAAAAATTGACCCTGGCCCGACCCTGACCCTAATCGGGTCCCCACTTTTTCGGGTCAGGTGGCTCACGGGTTAGGGAAAAGCTTACCCTGGCCCTGATTTTTCGGGTCGGGTCGCGCGGGTCCCCGACCCGATGGACAGGTCTACATGAAAGCTTACAATCCTTATTTTCAAATAAATACCACACTAGTATTTAAAAGACAATAAAATGGGTGAAATTATACCTTAAATGATAAGCCAAATGAAATCCCTAAGAAAATCTTCCCCAAGCAAGCGCTAGAACCGAGATATGATATTTAGGGAAAATGATTCAACCTAGGTATTCAATAGACTGCCTGAAACAGTGATTCCGCAGGCACGGTCTCGCTTTAGCGGAAAAGAAGTCCGTGAGGTGCAGTCACTTGACACCTCACCTCAGCGCAGAAGCGGAAAAATACTCCGCAGAGGCGTTTTCGCCTCTGTGAGGAAACCTCCGCAGGGGCGAAACTCACCAAACACTCAGGGCCTGCATCTGCGAGTCAACCTCCGCAGAGGTGGGCATACAGAAGCAGCCACACAGTCGCTGGTGTGGACACCAGACATCAGTAGTGGAAAAACTAAGGAAATCCTCCATCAACCATCTGAAACACTCTTGAGACCCCCCGGACACAAATTAGACATGCTACCCCAAGGTAAACAGTGCTACAAACTCGCTCGCGCCCTCAGATTTCTCATTTTACCGAGCTAAGACATACTTTTATAAAGAATCTCCCAAAATAACCAATTATCACAATTTCACAAATAAGGCCACAAAGTATATCTGATTATCTCGGGAAACAAAACAATAACTCGACTAAGGCATAAATGATCCTCAGGAAATACTGGAAGCAACAGAACCAGGAAACAAACCCATATACACGAAAGTTAACTTTGAGTCAAACTAATCAACTCTAAGTTCCTATTTGGGTTTTTCATATGAAAATCACATAAATGACCTCAGGCTCCGTGCCATCTATCCCGCGCATCACAAACCCCACAGAGTCTATGGGTATAGGAAGGGTAAAATAGTCAAATAAGCGTCTTTAGCTAAAAAAATCAGATGGGTCGTTACATCAGATACCAATTAAACAAACGTTCATCCTCGAATTGAGAGGAACAAAAAAGGGAAACATACCGGAAGTAGTAAACAAATCAAGGTATCTGCTCCGCAGGTCGGACTCTGTCTCCCAAGTCGCCTCCTCAACAAGACGATAATTCCATTGCACCTTCACATAAGCTATCTCTTTATACCTCAACTTCCTCACCTGCTTGTCCAAAATAGCCACAGGCTCCTCCTCGAACTCCAAATTCTGATCAAGCAATACAGAGTCCCACTAGATAATATAAGAACCATCAGCGTGGTACTTCTTCAACATAGACACATGAAAAATTGGATGGACAACTGAAAGACTTGGTGGTAGAGCCAACTCATATGCCACTTCTCCGACCCTCTGAATAATCTCGAAAGGTTCGATATACCTCGGACTCAACTTTCCTCTCTTGCCGAATCTCATCACACCCTTCATGGGTGATACCTTCAATAGAACTCTGTCACTAACCATAAACTCCATATCCCAGACCTTTCGGTCCGCATACTTCTTCTACCTGCTCTGAGCTGCCAGGAGCTTATCCCGAATCACCTTCACCTTTTCTAATGAATCCCTCAACAATAGGTACCCCAAGGCCGAATATCAAACGCATCAAACCACCCAATGAGAGAACGACATCTAAGCCATACAAAATCTCGAACGGTGCCATATCAATATTGGAGTGATAGTTGTTATACGCAAACTCTGTCAGAGGTAAGAACTAGTCCTAATGACCACCAAAATCAATCACGCATGCTCGTAACATATCATCCAAGACCTTAATGGTCCACTCGGATTGACCGTCCGTCTGAGGGTAAAAGGTTGTATTGAGATCCAAGCGAGTACCGAACTCCTTTTGCAATGTCCTCCGAAAATGCGAAGTAAACTAAGTACCCCGGTCTAAGATGATAGAAATAAGTACACCATGAAACGAAAAATCTCACGAATGTAAATCTTAGCCAACTTCTCCGGATTGTAAGTCGTCTGGACTGAAATAAAATGCGCAGACTTGGTCAACCTATCAACAATGACCCAAATAGCATCAAACTTGTCCAAAGTCTTAGGCAACCCCGCAACAAAATCCATGACAATCCTCTCCCACTTCCACCTGGGAATGGACATCATATGAGACACACCACCGGGACGAATTGAATATTTAGAGCTATGGGCCTAATTGTCCCCCACTAATAGTGCTGCTTTAAGTAACAGTACATTTTTATAGTACATGGATGAATTGAATATTTAAAGCTATAGGCCTCCTCCATAATCAATCTCGTCAAATCACCAACTCTCGAAACACACACTCTACCATTGATCCTTAAAACCCCCTCACCATCAATTATAGTCTCCTTGGCTTACCACTCATCACCTTATTTATGACTTTGCACAACTTCTCATCATCATACTAGTGGGTTCTAATCTGCTCCAAAAGAGACAACCTCGCCTCAACACAAGACAAAATCCTACCCGAAATTGAAATATCAAGCCTCACAAAATGATTGGCTAGGGACTGGACCTCCAATGCCAAATGACGCTCAGAAACAATCAAGCTAGCTTAACTCCCCATGCTGATTACCTTTAGGCTCAAGGCATCCGCCACCATATTAGCCTTGCTTGGATGGTACAAAATAGTCATGTCATAATCATTAAGTAACTCAATCTACCGATGTTGTCTAGAATTCAAATCTCTTTGATTGAACACATACTGAAGGCTTCGATGATCGGTATACACCTCACAATGGACTTTATAAAGGTAATGCCTCCAAATCTTCAAAGGAAATACAACCACAGTCAACTCCAAGTCATAAATAGGGTAATTCCTCTCGTGCACCTTTAACTGCCTCAATGCATAAGCTATCACTTTACCCTCTTGCATCAACACACAACCCAACCCAATCCTCGAAGCATCATAATATATTGTAAAGTCCTTCCCCTTCATCGAAAGGGAAAAAATTGGGGTTGTGGTAAAAAAAGACTTGAGCTTTTGAAAGATCTCCTCACACTCATCAGACCACTGGAAAGACATCTCCTTCTGAGTTAAACGCTTTATATGAGAAGCAACAAAAGAAAATCCCTTGACGAACCGACGATAGTAGCTAGCAAGACCCACAAAACATTGAATCTCTGCCACTGAAGTAGGTCTAGGCTAGTCCCTGACTGCCTCTATCTTCTTCGGATCAACTATAATACCCTCCTTGGACACCACGTGTCCCAAAAATGCTACAGAACTGAGCCAAAATTCACACTTCGAGAATTTAGCATACAACTTCTTCTCCTTTAATATCCCAAGAACCGCTCTCAAATGTTGCTCATAGTCCTCCCGACTCTTCGAATAGATCAAGATGTCATCAATGAATACTATCACAAAAGAATCCAAATACGGCTTGAATATCCCATTCATCAAGTCCATGAACGTTGCAGGGGCATTAGTAAGTCCAAAGGACATCAATAGGAACTCATAATTACCATAACGAGTACAGAAAGCCATCTTGGGAACATCCTCGGTCTGAATCTTTAACTGATAATACTCGGACCTTAATTCAATCTTTGAAAACATCGAAGCACCCTGAAGATGGTCGAATAGATCATCAATACGAGGAATCATATACTTATTTCTAATAGTGACCTTTTTCAACTTCCTATAATCAATGCACATATGCATGGTGCCATCATTCTTCTTCACGAACAACATAAGAGCACCCCATGAAGACACACTTAATTGAATGAAGCTCTTACTCAATAAATCCTGATGCTTCTCCTTCAACTCTCCCAGCTCTGCCGGAGCCATACGGTACAGTGGAATAGAAATAAGTCGAGTACCCGACTCGAGATTAATGCAGAATTCAATATTCCTGTCTGGCGATATACCCGATAAATCTGATGGAAAGACCTCGGCAAATTTACTAACTACTGGAACTGACTCAAGGGAAAGAGTCTCCATGCTCGTATCCCGAATATAAGCAAGGTACGCCAGATAACCCTTGTCCACCAACTTCCTAACCTGGATAAAAGAAATGATCTTCTTAGGAACAGGGCTGAGAGCGCCCCTCCACTCTAACCTCGGAAGACCAGGCATAGTGATTGTCTTGGCATGACAGTCCTAAATCGCGTGGTAAGATGATAGCAAATCCATCCCAGAATAATATCAAAATCAACCATGTCTAAGATGACCAAGTCTACTCAGGTTTCGTAACCCATAAAAGTAACCACACAAAGCCGATAAACTCTATATACAATCACAGAATCACCAACTAGTGTAGACACATGAATAGGGACATCAAGCATATCACACCAGATATCCAAATCAGCGGAAAAGTAGGCAGACATATATGAGAATGTATACCCCTGATCAAATAGCATTGAAGCAGACCGATGACAAACTGAGATAATACATGTAATAATCGCATCTGATGTCTCAGCCTCTGGCATACCAGGGAAAACATAGCAGTGAGTACGTCATCCATCAGACTAAGCACCCTGATGACCGCCTAGGCCTGAACGAGCCCCATCTCTCCCTGTTTATGATCCACCGTAACTAGTCTGATGGACAACACAGCCTGACTGGAAACCTCATCTGCTAACTTGACTACCACTCCTGGATGACTATGCTGGGGTCCTGGATGCAAGGGATGTACTCGATACCAGTCTGGGGCACTCTATCTTGAAATGCCAAATCTCACCACACTTGTAACAAGTCCTGGCCGCAGAGGGCTGCTGAATAGAGATAGAAGAACCCGAATAACCCCTACGGTAAAAAAATTGAGATTGAGAACCTTTCAAAGACTGGACCCCACTATAACTACTCTGCCCTGCAGAGACACCATCTGTAATATGAAGGGCTGCCTGAACCGGTCGGCCCGACTGCGAATGTTGGAATCTACCCTGCTGTCCATAACCACGAGAAGTAGACCCACTAAATTATCCATATCGCCTCACCCTCTTGTCGGGCTCATGTCTGGGCAGCTTACCCCTCACGGACTCAACCATCCTCGCATGCTCGACCACTACCTCAAAAGAAGCCCCAGAGGTCACCAACTGCAACGTAGCCAACTGAAGGGAAATACTCAAACCTCTCACAAAACATCTGACTCGCTCAGCCTTTGTAGGTAGCAACGACGTTGCATAGCGCGATAAGGCGTGGAAATGAGTCATAATCTGCAACTGTCGACCCTGCTGCTCCAACCTCTGGAACTCATCACACTTGCTCAAACGCAAGCTAAGAGGCACATACTTCTCTAGAAAATCCAATAAAATCTGACCCAAGACAGTGGAGGCGATCCCAATGATCATAAGCAAAAAGTTTAACTTCCTGAAGCATAATGTTGATGATTGAGTAAACTATTTCCCAATGATCGAGGAAAGAGGGAATAAAGATAAAGAAAGAATTTTAACCTCCAACAATTTGAAAATACCAATTTATCTTTTTGTATAATTACATAAAGTCTTAGATTAACGTCTGGAAATGGCTGATGCATGCTACAATCATCATATGAGTATGCAGGGAATAGAGAGATTATTCTGAAAATGCAGAGGGACTGGCGTGGACGACATTTCTGTGGGATACAAAAGTGTCTTTGACCGATCTGAAAGTTCAAAAGCTGAAAATGGATTCTTGAAACATTTGTATTGTTATTAGTAATGCGTTTGTTCTACTCCTTTATTTATGTTGTTGTTAAAAACAACGTAAGAGGAGAGAGTTTTTTTCTGCTCTTTCTTTGTGTGACGCGGTTCGTTAGTGTTGGTTCTTGCAAATTTTGCAGAGGTTTAAATCATGGGATAGCTTTATTTCTTGAATTGGTTGACTTTCTCTTACAATATGATAATTTATGTTAATGCTTTGTATTAATGAGTTCAAGCCGTGAAAACAGTTTCTGGCAGAAATGCAAGGTAAGGGTGCGTACAACAGACCCTTGTGGTCCGGCCCTTCTCCGGACTCCGCGCATAACGGGAGCTTAGTGCACCGGGCTGTCCTTTTTTTGCTTTGTGTTAATGAGTGTTGATATAGTGATCCCTCTCCTATATCTATCCCCTTTAAAAGAATAAAGATGAGAATACCCCCTTTGGAAAGCTTTTTTGGTGTGCCACATAACGCTGCAAAAGCAAATAATTGCTCTTTGGAATGCCTATTTGATAATATAGATTTTCTGTGAATATATGCGGTGCTTCTTTCCAGCATAAATAATGCTCCTAATACTGAATATCTACACTTATAGTAAAATATAAAATGTCAGAGTAACCCTACCTTTCTATTACTTATCTCTTTGTTTGATTAACTAACGTAGTGTTATTTGATGGACTTACTATACCATGATACTTGCCCCTTTTGACGCAAGAATGTTTTCTTTTGTTACATAGAAGTGACATCGAAATTCATGATAAATCACTTTATACAAATTTTCTGCGGATCACTAGAGTGGATAGACCTTAAGAACTTCGATCCGAAATGGTATGTAAGATGAGTACCACATTCATGATTCCTATCCTTTTTCAGCATTATAATTCGGAGCTGAATTGTAATTTTTATACCAAGTATAGCAATGTTGGTGCTTTTCAATATGGTTACATAATATGGGTTAGAAGATATATTCTTAGGATTGTTATTTATTATTGTATTAAATGATAATTCTATAGAATATTCTAGATAGCTAGTCATTAGTATAGAATTACATTTGTATGAAAATAATAGGATAGATAAGGAGAAGGTTAAAGCTATAGAATCACATTCGATCTTATTCTCCTCCATTCCAACACTTGGCCGAAAGAAAGAAACAAAAATATACTAGATTACCCCTCTTTACAAAGTTGTATTTTTTTTATCCATTAATCATTCAACCAAATATACTAATGTCCAACTCCAAATCATCCTTCCACCCAGCCCTCGCAGTTTCAAACATCAAAACGCATGTTTCCATCACCTTAGAGATGGAAAATGTTCACTATGCAACATGGGCGGAACTTTTCAAATTTGTTGCCGCTCTCACCGGGTTCTTCACCATACCATTCCCCCTGAAAAAGGAAAAGAAAAGGTATTAACTACGGACGCGGATAAAGAATTATGGGACACACTAGATGCCACTGTTCTAGGTTGGATCTATGCAACAATTTCTACGGATCTTTTGCGTATGATAATGGAGCCGGATTCTAAAGCGGTTGATGCTTGGAACCGCTTGCGAGATATTTTTTATGATAATCAAAATTCCCGCGCTGTTACTTTGGAACAAGAATTCTCCACAATTGACATAGAGGATTTTCCAAACGCGTCGGCTTATTGCCAACGCCTAAAAGTACTAGCCGATCAATTGAGGAATGTCGGTGCCCCGGTCACCAACAATCGCTTGGTTCTTCAACTTGTCGTCGGACTTACGGAGGCATATAGTGGGGTTGGAACACTAATACGGCAAAGCAACCCTCTTCCTTTATTTTATCAAGCACGTTCCATGCTCATCCTCGAAGAACAAGGTTTTTCCAAAAAGGCCGCCACCGTCAACAATTCCGCCATGCTTGCCACCTCGACAAATGAAGGTAATGCTAATTTTAATCAAAATAATCGAGGACAAAAAGGGCGTAATGGAAATAAAAATAAAGGTGGATATCGCGGTAACAATAATAAAAATGGGGGCCACTGAAATTCCGATGGCATCGGAAATTCCGGCGGCAGGAGCATCGGTGACAACCGGTCCGGCCAACAGCTGTGGCAAGGCATCGGGCCTGGAATTGGCCTGGCAAAGACCACACTAGGCAGCCCCACCAGCCAATCGGGCCAAAGCCCAGCCGCCCAAGAGGGCCATTTTTCATTCCAGGGCAAGAAACGTAATCGGGCCAAGTAATTTTTAGTAGGCCCACTTCACTCAACAGGCAGGGAGCAGTTTGGCCCAACAACAGTTCAGCCCAACCAGCGAATTTGGATATCAATCCACCGACATTGAGTCTGCGATGCATACGCTAGGATTGAATCCACAAGATGACAATTGGTATATGGACTCGGGGGCCACGTCTCATATGACGTCCTCCCAAGGTAATCTTTCGTCCTATTTTAATTTGAGCAAACCAAATGATATTATTGTCGGAAATGGCCATTCAATTCCAATTAAAGGTTACGGTTCCACCAAATTGTCACCGCCAAACCCTCCACTAGCCTTAAAATGTACTTTATGCCCCATATTTAGTTAAAAACTTGGTGTCTGTTAGAAAGTTTACTACTGATAACTGGGTATCCGTAAATTTTGACCCTTTTGGATTTTCCGTAAATGACTTTCAGACATGGACGCCGCTAATGAGATGTGATAGCCAGAGGGAGCTCTATCCAGTCACTTCACTTTTCCACCGGGCCAAGACATCTTTTACTTTTGCTGTGTTTAATTCTAATTTATGACATGAGCGTTTGGGACATCCGGGAGAGTCTGTTTTGAACTCTCTTAAACGCAATAATTTTATTTCATGTACAAGAACTTTTCATAAGTGTCAATCATGCCCATTGGGTAAGCATATTCAACTGTCATTTGTTTCTTCTGATTCATGCACTCTTATGCCATTTGATACTATCCATTGCGATCTTTGGACATCCCCTATTTTGAGCTCTTCGGGGCATAGGTATTACTTGCTCATTTTAGATGATTTCTCTAATTATCTTTGGACATTTCCTTTATCGAAAAAATCACAAGTTTTTTCCACATTCTTAATTTTTGGAGCATTCATCCAAAAACAATTTGAAAGGAATATAAAAAACATCCAATGTGATAATGGGAGGGAATTTAACAATAAGAATTTTTGGGATTTTTGCAAAATAAATTGTTTAAATTTTCATTTTTCGTGTCCCCACACCTCTTCACAAAATGGGAAGGCGGAACGCAAAATACGAACCATCAATAATATTGTTAGAACATCCCTTGTTAATGCTTCCATACCCCCTCGTTTTGGCATCATGCACTTCAAGTGGCCACATATTTGTTGAATATTCTACCAAGCAAAAGTTTGTCCCATCAAAGCCCACTTAAAGTCCTATACCTCTGAGATCCATCATACTCTCACTTGCGGGTTTTTGGATGTTTGTGCTACCCCTTATTCCCCTCCACCACCATCAATAAAATCCAGCCACAGTCTACTCCATGTATATTTTTGGGTTATCCTTCACATCATAGAGATTACAAATGCTTTGATTTATCCTCCCATAGGATGTTCATTAGTCGTCATGTCATCTTTGATGAAAAAACTTTCCCGTTTAACAATATTCACGAGCCTAGACCAACCACTTATGAATTTTTGGATGATGGAATAGTGTCATTTTTAACACAAGCAAAAGCCACCGTTACACAACCCGTGGCCCAACAATCCTTGGCCCAACCCCCTGGTGATCAGTCTCGGCCGACTGGGCCCTTAACATCAAGCCCCAATTTACAACACTTAGCCTCCTCACCAGGGGCCAGGGGCGTCCAATCCACGAGCCCAATACCTGCCTTCCGACACTCCCGAAATGAGGCATAGGCTAGTGGTGTCCAGTCCACTGGCCCACCCCCTGTTTTGCTCTCTGACCCGCCACCCAATGTAAGTCGCCCAGTCACCCGAAGTCAACATGGTATTGTAAAACCCAATGCGAAATATAGTTTACACACCCAAGTCACTAAATCGCCATTACCCCGTAACCCTGTGTCTGCCCTACGTGACCCAAATTGGAAAATGGTCATGGATGATGAATACTATGCTCTTATTAAAAATAGGACGTGGGAGTTAGTACCTCGTCCATCTCATGCTAACATTATTCGGTCTATGTGGATTTACAGTCACAAAGAAAAATCTGATGGCAGTTTTGAGCGGCATAAAGCTCGTCTTGTAGGTGATGGCAAGACACAACAGGTTGGCGTGGACTGTGGGGAGACATTTAGCCCAGTGGTGAAACCAACTACAATAAGGACGATACTCAGTCTGGCCCTCTCCAAAAGATGGTCACTTCGTCAGTTAGATGTCAAGAATGATTTTCTTCATGGCCATCTCCATGAAATAGTTTATATGCACCAACCTTTGTGCTACAGGGACTCAAGATTTCCAGATCATGTGTGCTTACTCAAAAAATCCTTATACGGATTAAAGCAGGCACCTCGGGCTTGGTACCAAAAGTTTGCAGAATTTGTATCCAAAATGGGTTTTTCACATAACCGGTCGGATAATTCTTTATTTATTTACCGTTAGGGTACTCATACTGCTTATCTACTTTTATATGTGGATGATATTATACTAACCACCTCATCCGATGATCTTCGGAAGTCTATCATGTCACAACTCACTTCGGATTTTGCTATGAAGGATCTTGGACACCTATATTATTTTCTCGGGATTGATGTGACCTATCATTCTCGTGGTTTGTTCTTATCACAAAGGAAATATGCTGCAGAGATTGTGGAGAGGGCTGGAATGTCTTCCTGCAAACCGTCAGCTACTCCGGTGGACACTAAATCCAAGCTGAGTGTTGTGTCTAGCAAGCCATTTGCAGATCCCACACTCTACAGGAGCTTGGCTGGGGCACTTCAATATTTGACATTTACCGGGCCGAATATCTCATATGTTGTGCAACAGGTCTGTCTCTTTATGCACAATCCTATGAAAGATCATATGCATGCCCTCAAACGTATCGTGCGATATGTCAAGGGCACACTGGAATTTGGCTTATACTTATATTCCTCCCCGACATCCAAATTGGTATCCTATACCGATGCAGATTGGGCAGGCTGTCCAGATACCCATCGCTCCACGTCCGGATATTGTGTATTTTTGGGCGACAATCTAATTTCCTGGTCCTCCAAACGACAACCTACAGTCTCTCGATCCAGCGTTGAGGCAGAATATCGGGCTGTGGCAAATGTCGTATCTGAATCCTGCTGGATTTGGAACCTGTTGCTTGAGCTTCATTGCCCAATGTCCAAGGCCACACTAGTCTACTGTGATAACATCAGTGCGATTTATCTCTCGGGAAATCCAGTCAACCATCAGCGCACAAAGCATATAGAGTTGGATATTCATTTTGTTCGTGAAAGTGTGGCTCGCAGACATGTGCGGGTGTTACATGTTCCGACACGTCATCAGATAGCGGATATCTTCACTAAAGGGCTTCCGCTAATTTTATTTGAAGACTTTCGGGACAGTCTCAGCATCCGTCGTCCTCCCGCTTCGACTGAGGGGGAGTGTTAGAAGATATATTCTTAGGATTATTATTTATTATTGTATTTAAATGATAATTACTATAGAATATTCTAGATAGCTAGTCATTAGTATAGAATCACATTTGTATGGAAAGAATATGATAGATGAGGAGAAGATTAAGGCTACCAATCTTCTACCATATTTGTATATATTCTTATCATTTATAAATAACAAAGATGAGAAAAATATTCTACTTACCTTAGAATTATTACAATATGTGCCAATGAGTTGTGTTTTGGCTTTGAGTATCTGCTGTATATGAAATAAGCAGGAGAGTGATGAAAATAAGGTGGTGAAAGAGGTCATCTTTTGTACCAGAGTAAAGAAGTACCGGTATTGTAATATAATCAAGCAGCCCCATTGCTGGATTTAAGAATAAAGTTTGTCCTATAGTTATTATTTGTTTTTACCTCAGTTGGGTTCTGTCTTTTGTTACGCTTTTGAGTTTCATTCATTCACGTGCTTCTAACAAATAAAAATAATTAATTTAGAAAATTGAGTTTAAATTTTAAAACGGAATATAAAATCGTTATAAATTGGAAAAGAAAAAAGAACAAATGTACGGAATGAAGGAAAAAATCAGAACTAACGGAGTAGCTATATATACTAAATAATGAGAGATAAAAACTTAACCTAATTTGATTCATTCGAACAACTCAAACTAAAATTTAAAAATTATGAAGCCTTTTTTATGATAATTAGAAAACTTATATATTATATATAATTTAATACAATTTTTTATATAAATATTATTTTTCTTGTATAGTGATATATTAATGCATTAATTTTTATCAAGCTTTAATTTCAATTTTTCAAGTTACAATTAATTTTAATTCTGCAGCAAGATTCTTCTTATAACCACTAAATATTACTATATGTATCACAAAGTTACAATTAGTATTTGGAAAAATTCATTATTTTCTTAAATAATCAGGACATCAGGAATGTAGTAAATTTTATTTTCAAATTTTAATATTTTAAATTTAATGATAGTAGAACTTTGTCTGGTATTTTCAAATTTTAAGTTTAATAACAATATAACTTTTTGAAAAATTCATTATTTTCTTAAATAACCAGGACATCAGGAATGTAATAAATTTTATACATATTAAGTGAATTATTTTAACACAAATATAAAATACGTGCTAAAGATACTGGATTCTGCCAAATCAGTAACAGACGTTACTAACTCTCCCCTGTATATAAGAAGATTTTCTCTACTTATAAATGTCATGACTCATGAACACCAAAATATGGATTGATTCTCCCTTGATAATAATGATACTATTTTATGCTAGAAGCCTAGAAGTATTATTTTTCATTATTTCTATGGTTGTTTTTATCTTTAATCTATTTGGCTGTACCTGAAGGTTGGGCTTGGTGGTCAATACTTCTGGCTTTGACCTATTCAAGCTCCGAGTTGGATCATTTAGCCCAAGCTAAGAATTGGCTTCTTGATTCCTTGCTGAAGTGGGGCCAGGCCGCATGAGGCTGATTTTCACAGTGGAAGAGGATAACGGGACCAAATAAACCTCCAATTTTTTCTGCCCAATAATTATTTCTCGCACAAAATATTCACTTCTGCAGTAAATGAAAACCAAAACAACGCATTTCATATCATGCGAACTTTTTTTTTTTTTTGGGTTTCTCACATGAAATTTGATATTTGTATTGGAGTTCGACTAAATCCGGCTCGCACCGAAAAAATTTACATTGAAGGATAAAATTCTCTTTAACAAAGACGATTCTATACCCAAGGTTCAAACTCGAGATTTCTAATAAGGATGAAGGAGAATTGTTATTCCACCCCAAATGTTATTGGTTTAATTATTAATATGATTTTGAATGAAAAAATAATAAGAAATTGAATTCAGTTGCCTTTTGCAACATTATATTTCAGTTGGGACCAGACAAAAATTTTCTATGTATATGCTTTAACTAATTGTCTACCTATCAAGGTGGAATTAAGGTCTGTGCAGGGTCGTCTTTGGGCCCGTGCGAGCTGTGCTACCGCACAGGGCCCTCGAAAAATGAAAAATTTTAGGGGCCCCTTTTTTCATTTTTTATTAAGTAGTATTAGCCAGAATTTATTGTAAAGGCCCATAATTCGCAGGGCTTAGCTCAATCTAATTATTGAAATCGTATATTTACTTATATTAAAGGCCTACTTTTACGAATTAGAACAGGCCCCCCAAAATGTTTGAAACGACCCTGGGTATGTGTACGCTCTACCTTCTCCAGACCTCACGGTGTTGTTGTTGTATGCTGTTGTATGCTTTAACTAATTGTGTGACTTCAGCAATATTAGTGCTAACACTATGTGTCCTTTTTAAAAAAAAAATTCTTTAGTGGTTTCTATTTCTGCTCTTGTTAAAACAAAAGTTCAATTGGAGAATGGTTCATTATTTAGATAGGATATTTAGATAGGACGTGGCTTACGATTCATTAAGTCCGTATATACTCCAAATCATTGGTCAAAGATTCAAAGGTGGGTCCCCATCTCAGTATTTTTCAAATCTTGATTTAAACTTTTTTTGATTTATTAAACTAGAGGTAGAATACTTAGTAGCAGCCTATCTCCAAGTTGGTACCTGTACTACGATAGAATATAATACTATCCGTTAATTAATACGATAATAATAATAATCTTAGAGAGGATGAACTTCACAAGGTAAAACCGAAATGCTAATGTGATCATAATGAGTTAATTACCCACATTGAATAATGTTGATAACAACTAAACTTACCATAAACATAGTTTAATTTGTATCACGAGTTCTTTCACGTGGAAGCTATGTTATAATTGACTATTTAAAACTATATTTCTATCAAATATAGAGTATAACATCATAAACTTAACATAACTCATGGGTAATGAAGTAGTAGAACAATTGATAATTATGATAAATTTATAAATATTCATAGAGAAAAATCAAAACGTACACAATTTAAATAATTAAAGGTGTATTGTGCTTAGTAAAATATCATAAGGACCAAAATCAGATATCCAATAACGGAGGGATCAAAATGCCTTTAACACAAATATATAAATATGATTTAAAGAGCTATATATACTACATGCAATCACGTTGAAGTTTCAAACATATTTCAAAATCGTAAAAATGTGTGCTCAAGTTACCGAGTCTTTTAAGAAACTTATTATATTTATAATAATAGACCCACCCACCAGAATATGTGGATATATTTAATTGACTGTATTATACACTATTGAAGTGGTCTCACTATTTTAATTTTCATCAAGCTTTTTGGGTTTGTGGTAATGTCCCTATCGAAGGCCTCGATAAAGCATCCACTAAAACACATACTCAAATGCCTTTTAACTTTTCCTTATTAGCCTTAACATCCAAACGCAATTTCAATGTTCCCCACTCAATAACCTCTTCTCCCTTTTTATTTTCCCCCTCTTCGTGTAGCTTCATGATTTCTTATAGTCATTATTTAGTAAATTCTAATTTGTCGAGCATATTATAATGGTTAAACAAATTCTATATAAAATTGGTGGGTGTGCGAATAAAGTTTGACGTTGATAGGTAGAAACAAAAGCTACATATAAGGCACGTCGTTGATACTCTTCATGATGTGAGGTTTTCTGGGGAAAAAACGTGTGGACTTGACTCAAAGTCTCAAAACGGACAATATATTGATGGCGTAGGGCTAGACTTATTGTTTTACACATCTATGGGCTGATTTACGACATTTACCTGTTGCTTTAGAGACACATAAAGAAAAAAGAAAATAACGGACTTTAGTAACTATAAATACTTGACTGATGTGGGTGACACATAATTAATATCCAGTGCCCATGAAGTGATATGAGTGGTGTGGAACTTAGTTGAACAGAGAGATTATTAGATGCAGTGATAAAATCGCACATTTGTACGTAGCTGAGAAGAAAAAGAGCTACATATATTCAATGTGTAGTTGATAACTTTTGGAAAAAATCGTGTGTGGGTCGGTCCAAAATTAATAATATCAGACCATATTAAAAGTATATTTGAATTGTTTTAACCCTATACAGATAATATATAAGATATGTTGATGTTGAATATATAAGGAAACACATTTTAGACGGTAGTATTGCATTTCAAAACCGTGAGGTTCTAGACACTCGTACAGCAGTCTGAAATAGAACTGGTGGTCTAATTATTTATCCATAAATCTTGGTAAACTCATAAGTTCCTGAAAGCGTTTCGAGGGAATTCATGCTACACGAATGCGGCAACAGTGAATATAAGGGCCTAAAGATAATTTAGGGGAGTGTTTAATAGAGATCTTAACCCTGCAGATAAAGCCTTCCTTCCCTAACTAAATAAATTTCTCACAGGCCTCATTTATTTTCATTAATATTAAGAAGTTTGAATCTGAATACACATCTGAATATTAAGTTATGCATTAAAATCTAGATGTCTCAATCTTAATACATATCTGAATGTTAAGATGTTGTTTCTAGATCTGAATACTAAATGATTAAGACTGTCTGTTTTCAATATCTGAATGTGTATATGGAATTAACCACAATATCTATAATATATTATAAAATTTTCATTTCAGCAAAATAAATTTATTTTTTGATAGAAAATAATATTTTGAATATGTATATTTGATTAAAAATTTAAACTATCTCTTTTTTTGTTTTCTATAAATATAATATTTGAACTATCTGAAATGCAAGTAAAATTTATGCATCAATATAAAAAATATTGTAACAAGGTAACATGATAATTTTAAGAATTTGTGCTTATTTTAAAGGAAAAATACCTAAAATACACCCCAACTTTTGTCCGGATTTGCTTTAACACATCTAACCTTTACCCGTCCTATTACCCCCCTGAATATACTTTTAAGGATTTTCTTTCGCATTTATTGAGTGAGCTGGATAACAATTTAAACACGTATTGAATAAAAGATCATAAAATAAAGGAGTCCGGTCATTTTACTCTTCGAACAGAATAAAAAATTAGAATTATTTGCTGCACTCTTAATTTTTTTCATGCAAAAAGCAGTTGATTCTCTTGGAATTTGATCTTGTGAATTACTATATTCTTTCATAATCAAGTCTTGGCTTGCGTCGTGTTGGTTTTTTATTCGATATTTTCAAATAAATGCTAAAGAAATGATTTAAAAATATATGTGTGGGGGGGGGGGGGGAATACGACCATTGTAAACCTTTCTCTATCAACTAAAAGTGATAAAAGAGTTGTTTGTTAGGGTTTGCACTGAATTTCCTATCTTATTTGAATTTTATATAATTGTGTTTTACTTCAAAAAAGATTTCTTCGTGGAAAATATTTTTTTTATAGAAAAGGACTCTACCATATTTATCCTTTTCTTGGATGAGAAGTTTTAAACTTCTATAAATAGAAGATCTTTTCTCTCATACATAACACAATATCATCCACAATTTAGTACTTTAGAGAGTTTTGTTTAGAGGGAGATATTTTCTCTTAATAGGTTTAATGCTTTTTATATTAGTTTTTACAATATGTAGGTCAATTGACCAAATCATATTACATATTATGCTTCTTTTAATATAGTTTGTGTCGTCTGATTTATCGTCTTTCAAGGGTCACAATTATTAGCTTTCGCATGACGCCATGATTATTTCTATCCCAACATTGTTATGGTTGAGTCCTACAAGGTGTTTTCTAGTAAGAAACTTTGTTAAAATAAGATAAAAAGGAGAAATTTTTTCAATGTTTGACACAATTTATAAGTGTTCTCTGTTCGTTCTTGAAGCTTGGTATTATTAATTAGTTTCAAAATTGACTAGAGAGTTATGCAGTATGCAATTTTTTTCAATTCGTTGTTATTGTCTCGAGAAACATTAAAATATAGAGTCATTGCGATATTTCAAAGATTGAGAAATGAAGGTAGGGATTTTATTGAGATGATGGATTCACTCATGTTTAATTTTTCTGGTGCAAAATAGATCATGAAATGGGTAAAGATACATAAAACGGGCAGCCCGGTGCACTAAGCTCCCGCTATGCGCGGGGTCCAAGGAAGGGCCGGACCACAAGGGTCTATTGTACACAACCTTACCTTGCATTTCTGCAAGAGGTTGTTTTCACGGCTTGAACCCATGACCTCCTGGTCACATGGCAACAACTTTACCAGTCCAAGACAAAGATACATAGGATTTCAAATAATATTTTTGACAGATTCAAGAAAACTTCAAGAATTCCTTTTTTTTGTTACAGTTAATTAATTAATATTTACGGCAACGAGAGTTCTTGATAATATTTGGTTAAGAATGATAGCTAGAGGCGTGAAAATTTTGCTAAGAAGAGAAGCCGTGAAAAATTTTGTGAAAAAATGATTATTTTAAATGAGTCTGAATGGTGTTAAGACTCTCTTACAGATCTGATTCATTTAGACCCATTAAAAGACTTCATAAGAAAAAAAAATGAACTTAATGAGTTGAATATCAATGATTAAGATTAGACTTCCACTAAGTGCAAACAAATGATGCCTTAGTCACTCGCACCCCATTCCAATTTATGAACCTATTGAACTAGCCTATTTGGACAACCTTATTTTTTCCAAAAAATATTTAGTTTTTTTAATAAGTGCTTATTTTAAAAAAGTGAGTTATTTGGCCAAGCTTTTAGGAGAAAATAAGTGCTTCAAGGAAGTAGCAAAAATAATTTTTCAGAAACTAAAAAAATATTTTTTGCCCAAAAATACTTTTAAAAAAATATACTTAGAAGTGCTTTCTAAAAGTCTGGCCAAATACTAATTATTGCTTAAAAATGCTTTTAAATATAACTGGCAAAACACAAACTATTTTCGTCAAAAGTGCTTTTTTGAAAAACATTTTTGAAAAAAAACGTCTTTCAAAATAAACTGATTTTAGAAACATGGTGAAAACAGGCTAAAGTTGTTCCCATGTTATACATAGGAGCGTATGCTCCCCCTATTAGACATTAGTAGCTCACACTCTAAAAAGAAGAAGCGATATTCTAATTTTTGTTCTCTCCCCCTTTCTAGAGCTAACTCTGAGAATGACTAATTACATGCTTAAAGCGGAACCACAAAGAATGTCAGTCACAATATATCATCAAGCACTATTAGGGGGGGAAATGAACTTAGGACAAGTAGTATTCGAGACTGCATTGAAGCAAGATGTTCACGAGCCCTTTGTGCCTCAAGTTTTGCACTCAAAAGCTCTTGATAAAGTAAAAGCATTAAAACATAAGTCATTGCACTGCAGCACTAAAAGGAAAGGTATAGTGGATTTCAAATGTAAAGGTCAAATGTTAAAAGGAGATCCTAATAGTTAAAAACCACCGACATGTCAAGATCCGAATTCGAATTGGTTCCTGGTCCTAGTCATGGTCAAAGAATTGGCTTGAAAACATGCTCATCAAGATGCAGAATAACACCAGTTTCCTTGACTTCTTTGACTGGCAGGATCATTTGAGTCTGTATCTCATAGAGACATGCTATACCTACTCAACTCGAGCACCAAGGCTTATAGCCTAGTTTACCTTTGTGTATGTCCTGCAGAATAGATCTCTCTATCCCCTTCCCTTGTCCCTCTATATAACAAATAAAATTAGAAGAACGAAAAAGTGTGACTAAGGTGAAAAGGAAGCATAAAAATTAATTAATCAAAACAAATTTGGATCTTCAAATTCATATTCAACATTATCATGTTTCGACATTTGGGCTCTTTAGGTGGTGGCTTCTCGTCTTCATTACTTAGTGACGACATGCCTACTTCATTTATAAACTGAAATATTACTACTCAAGCAATACTTATTACGATATATAGAAGACTACCACATGTTTTTATATATATGACCGGCAACTTATTAAGGGTCATGGACCGATTCAGCCTTCTTACCCATGTCTCATTAACTTCATTCTCTCCCTTTGGCCCTAATCGACCCCCTTGATGGATAAAATTTCTACTCAATATGACTGTTCCAACCTGGAGGTTATACTAGGTGTTGAGCTCCTGCAATGGTCCTAGAAGAAGAAATCGAGCAAAAATGGTTAGACTGCCATTGATGAAGTACAGACAAAACAGAGGGAATTTGGTGCTCGAGAGAGATGATATTTCATGTATCTAGAATGCTTTACAAGGGTTGTATATACACACTACAATACATCCAAAAATATTTATTAAGTACACAACTAACTCTAACCAAACTCAACTAACTAACTCAACAACCATGACAAACTCAATAATAATATTATCATACACTACTCTTGTGCACTTCTCCATTATTTCCACACATCCCCTCTAGCCAGGAGATATGAAGATGTTTTTCATTCCTAGCTTGGACACTAAATAAGCATGATGAACACTGCCAAGGGCTTTGGTGAGCAAATCTGCAGGCTGTTCTGCAGAGGGTAGATAAGCAGCATGAATGAGCCCTTCTTGAATCATTTCCCTTATAAAATGAAAATCAATGTCAATATGTTTAGTTTGTTCAAAAAATATAGGATTGGCAGCAATCTGAAGTGCATATTTGTTGTCAGTGAAAACAGAAACTGACAACTGAACTTGTATGCCAAGTTCCTTGTACAAACCAGTAAGTCATACTACTTCTGCAACTGAGGCTGTCATGGCTCTATACTCAGCCTCTGCTGAACTCCTCGAAACAGTCACTTGTTTTTTAGACTTCCAGGATACATGTGAATGCCCAAACATTACAAGGTACCCAATAATATATCTCCTGCTATTGACACATGACTATCTGCATCACAGAACACCTGAAGTTGAGAATTGTTATAACTGGACATAAGAATGCCTGACCCTGGTACCTGTTTAATGTATCATAACTAGTCTCATGTCAGCTTCCATGTGTGAAGTTTTAGGAGCTTGCATGAATTGACTCAAGCACTATACATCAAATGCTATATTAGGTATGTTATTTATGAGATATAGTAATCTCCCAATCAGCCTCTTATAAATGATGGGATCTGCCAATGACAAGTCAGGTGCCTTAGTGGATGTTGCAGTTTCTAAAGTAGACTGTGAAGCAACATATTGATCATACTACACAGTTGTGAGCTTCTGGTTCATTTCTATAGGTGAGGAGGCACTCTTAGCACCTGCTAACCCCATATTAGATATAAGTTTTAAAATATATTTTCTTTGGTGCATAAGGATACCCTGAGAGCTTCTTGTAAACTCTATACCAAGAAAATATCTAAGTTCTCCTAAATCTTTAATCTTGAATGTTGATTGAAGTGTTTCCTTGGTGTTTTGAATAAGAGTTGAGTCATTACCAGTAATAAGTAAATCATCAACATATACATGTACCACAACTATCTTATCCTTCTCCTTTTGTTTAATAAACAAAGAATAGTCCATGTGGCTTTGAATAAAACTAGATAAAGTCAATGTTGAAGTGAGCTTAATATTCCACTGCCTTGAAGCTTGCTTTAGACCATATAGAGACTTTAACAATCTGCACACATGTTTCTATCCTCTAGCTGCATTGAAACCCTCTGGTAGTGTCATATATACTTCCTCATAGAGATCTTCTTGCAGAAAAGCATTGTACATATCCATCTGGTGAATTCTCCACTGTTCAACAATTGCAATAGATATCACTGATCTCACAGTGGTCATTTTGACCATAGGTGAGAATGTTTCTTGATAGTCAAGACCCTCATTATGGTTGTACCCTTTGGCTACTAGTCTGGCTTTAAATCTTTCCACTTCTCCTGATGCTTTGTATTTTATTTTATACACCCACCTACATCCAATGGCCTTTTTCCCTTTTGGGAGATCAACCATTTCCCATGTCTTGTTATCCTCTAGTGCCTGAATCTCAACCTTCATTTCTTCTACCCATCTTTTATCTGTTGTAGCCTCTGAGTAGTTATAAGGTTCAGTGTCAATATACATTTGTGCCATAAAATTCTGATACACAGATGATAGTCATGTATAGTCTATTCCATTAGATATGGAATACAGACAATTAATAGAACTATGTTTGGTAATGTAATCTTTGTGCCATATCAAGTCTACTGGATCTTGCAGATCTTCTAATATCAATTTTAGATGGTACTGTTCCATTTGACAATTCTACAGTTTGTTGTTCTGGATTATCAACTGCAGCAGTGACACTCTCAGTGTCTGTGCCATCACATGTATCTTGTATTGCTGAATCATTGTACATAATTCCTAGGTTCTGTGGATAAACCAGATCATCAAAGCAAAAATACTTATGTGATCTCATAAAACTAGGTCTGTCATCTATGTCATTTTTAAAAGGAAAAACTGACTCCATGAATACCACATCCCTGCACATGAAAATTGTTCTATTTTTCATGTCATAGAGCTTATATCTCTTTTATGAAGAACCATAACCAAGAAGGACAACTCTCACAACTCTAGGATTGAACTTATCACGTCTAGTTAAAGCAATAGCAAAACACATACAACTTATCACTCTTATATGAGAAAGTGATGGCACTTTATTATATATCATCTCATAAGGTGATTTGTTTCCTATAATTGAATAAGGCGTTCTGTTTATGACATATGCAACATTCTCAAACAAAAACCCCAAAATCTGTCTGGCAGATTAGCATGAATCATTATGGCTCTAGCTATTTCAAGTATATGTCTATGTTTCCTCTCCACAACACCATTTTATTGTGGTGTATATGGACAAGAACTCTCATGTATCACATCGTGCAGTTGAAATAACTCTCTACAATTATGATTAAAGAACTCTATCCCATTTTCTGATCATACTCTTTTTATCCTTATATCAAATTGAGTATGAACTTCAGTAAAGAAATTTCTAAGCAGTATGGCTACATCCGATTTTAATCTTATTAAAATAATCCAAGTCCATCTAGAGTAGTCATCCACAATAGTCAGAAAGTACCTCATTCCATTGTATGATTCAACTTTATAAGGTCCCCATACATCCATATATAAGAATTGAAATGACCATGTATTTCTACTAGTACTGATAGGAAATGGTACTCTAGTCTGTCTAGCTATGGAACACACCTCACAATTATTCAAAATAAAAGAGTTATCATTCTTCAAACATGGAATCTTTTTCAGGACATTCATAGGCACATGACACAACCTGTGATGCCATGTAACTGCATCAATATGTTGAGTTGCTGCCAAGCACGTAGTCATCTCTCATGTCTTATTTTTTGTGTCAAAACATAGTATATACAGTCCTTCTTCCTCACTACCAATCGCCCTCACCTTCCCAGATGAGAGACCCTGAAACACACAGCATTTAGGGGAAAATGTAACACTGCAATTCAGCTCCCTTGTTACCTTAGAAACAGACATGAGATTAAACTTAAATGTTGGCATATACAAGAAATTCTGAAGAACATCACCTTCTCTTATATGATAGTCACCAACATGTGAGATTTTATCCGACTCTCCTGTGGGCAATTGCACCTTTCCTGCCTTTTCTATCAGATTCTTATTTTGTAAGTATTTCTGATTACCAATCATTTGCACCTATGTCTACAATTCATTTTAACACTGCTTTTGTATTAAAGTCAATTATACCTGCGATGTTTGCACTAGCACTAGCATTTCCTATTGTATCTTTGTTGTCAAGCATACTGAGAAGCTGTTGGTGCTGGCTGGGTGTAAATTGACCAACTGTCATATATGTCCCTTGATAATGTTGATATGTATTGTATACTGGTACACAGTGTGGTCCCTGTGTGTAAAACAGTGAGTTTGGTATCAACATTGTTCAATGTTGTTGCTGTGTCTTCTCAAACTACATGTGATGGTGATTTTGGACCTCACCTCCCTGTCCAGTATCCTTAAATGGCAAGCATTCTCATGTCACTATATTTGCCTTCTTAGATTTTCCTTTAAAATCTCCGGATATCCATTCAGTTTGTAACAGTCATCTTGTAGATGTTCAGTCTTGTGACAGAAGTCACACTTCATCAGTTTAAAACAATCCATTATTAAGTGTCCTTTGCCATAGCAAAAATCACATACTGCATTAGGATTATATAATTTCTTTCGCCTCGGACCTCCACTTACATTCCTTGTTGTGAACATGGCTAATGGATCCATTGTACCCCGCATCATCATTTGGCTTTCCTCCTGGTTGATCATGGCATAGACTTGATTCAAGTTTGGTATTTGCTGCATCATTATCACTTGGCTTCTAGCTTGGTTGTAAATGTCATTAAGTCCCATTAGAAATTGTAGCATTCTTTGATACTGCAAATGATCTAAAAACTCTTTTGACTTAGGACAATAAGATGGTGGTGGTATAATTGAATCATATTCATCCATGAGATCCTTAAGCTTGGAATAGTACATAGACACTGATAATGTTCCATGTCTCAATGTGACTATTTCATTATGCAACTAGAATGCCCTCGAACTGTTGATTTTATCAAACCTATCCTTCAAATCCTCCCATATCATATAAGAATTTGAATTGAACAACACTCCAGTGAGCAAGTTTTTACTCACATTTCCTATCAACCATGATACTACAATGGCATTGCACCTATCCCAAAGTCTGGCTAATTCACCATTGAATGTTTCTCTCTTCAATGCGCCATCTATAATTCCATTTTATTCTTTCCCATTAGAGCAAATTTCATTGCCCTACTCCATAATGTGTAATTTTTCATACCAGTTAGCATTATTCCAACCGACAACGAACCTGGTGCATCAGATGGAAATATGTACAAATGATGGTTGTGGTCGATGTTCATCGTTTTCATCGCAACTACATTAACCATATCTTCTCCATTTGCTCCCATTGTTGTTGAATTTGTGATTCTTCAGACTTCAATTGCATGTATGATAACAATATTTATCCTCAAAATATGATTTGATACAAGTTTTCGATGTTTGACTTCTTCAATTGCAAACACAGATCTTTCGAATTCCTCACTGTATGTGAGTGAATTCCTCTTGATCTACATCGTACAATGGCTCTGACTCCTGCAATGGTCCTAGAAGAAGAAATCGAGCAAAAATGGCTAGACTGCCATTGATGAAGTACAGAGAAAACAGAGGAAATTTGGTGCTCGAGAAAGATGATATTCCATGTATCTGAAAAATGTATCTACAATGCTTTACAAGGGTTGTATATATACACACTACAATACATCCAAAAATATCTATTAAGTACACAACTAACTCTAACCAAACTCAACTAACTAACTCAACAACCATAACAAACTCAATAATAATATTATCATACACTCCTCTTCACGGTACTCTTGTGCACTTCTCTATTATTTTCAGACCCCCTCAAGCTAGGAGATATGAAGATGTTCTTGACACTTTTACTCTAGGGTCCTCAGGGAACGTACTTCAAACTTTCAAGTCTTTCGTAAGATTACGGATAACTTATTCTTTTTCTAATTGGTAGGATCAGGGAATGTCGGATGACCGTATAAATATATATAGAGAGGAAAGAATTTCCCAATAGAAATGATTATTGAAGCAATATAAATTAGTTGTTTCATACGTTGGCATCAATCAAGAGGACCCCCAACACTACATCTTATTCGTCCATTTTTTGAAAGTCAAACATGCTTAATATTAATCCTAACTCTCCTTTGATTTCTTTGGACGTGATAATGTGGCATAATTTAGTTAAAGGCTTTATTATAAAGTCTGTAGTCAATGTGGTGACCAATAGAACGAAAATTATAGTAACAATGTTGAAACTAATATAGAGTTTTTTGTGAGGCAATTGACATGGTGAATTTGATATATAAAAAGGGTACATTTTGACTGTTGCTAGTATTATTTTTCTTGCACGTGTGTCATGTTAATATTCTCTGTATCGTTTCAATTGGGGAGTTTGGATCGAAGTAGCTTTCTACGTGCATGTATAGTTTGTGCTCCAAAGTCCTATTTGATAAAACAAAGATACTTTGAGGATGAATTGATCACCAACCAAACACCTTTTGTCAAGTCGCAAATCAAGTTGTACGTACGTGAAGATCCAGTGACAGATAGAGTAGAAAAGAAAATAATCCCATCGTCCAACTAGTATCATAAATGTTTAAATTGGGAAGTGGACAATCAAGATGGAAAATTTAATGTCTTTATCAATACATAGAGATGGAGGAGGAGGACAAGTAGAGCCGGATAATAATCTTCACAATAAAAATATGGATATATATGTAAAATATTATCAAAATTTTAATAAATATCATATCCGAACCCATAATTTTAACAGTATAATAAGTCAGTACAAAATTATAAATGTTGAACCAATTAAATTTAAATTCTGGATTCGCATAATGATAACAAGTCATCTCCATCCTCAATAGGACTAATTAACCCAATGAAGTTCATTGAATAACATTGAATCAAGAACGTCCAATTGTACAAGTGGGAAGAAAAATTCAAGAATTATTGAGAATCTTTCACCAGAAGAGATAAGAGGTGGGGGTGGGGTGGGGTGGGTGGAGAAATGGGGCTAATAGAATTAGGGTTTGGTGCTCCTGAGCTAAGTGAGAGATTGAAACAGTGTCTTAGTGGATAGAATTAATGATTTAAGAGGAGATGCATGTTTCTATAAGTGCTCATGATATATCCCTTTCCAAGCAATAAGCAGATCATAAATTTTCAGTGTTTTCATTTTTTGTTTTGAGTTTTCAAATGCTTAACGCCCTTTGGAAACGCCGGGCGATTTAATTTAAGAGATGTACTGAAATGAGTTTGACAAAACCCAATAGCTTAATTAGCCTAATGTTAAAGAGAAGAAAATTTCCACCCTTTATTAAATAGAAATTATATACATCCTATACCTAAATATCAACGTAGTTGTCAACTGAATTTTCGATCAACCAATTGTGATGAACCCCAAAAAGGAAGCTACACTTAGTGCAAATGAAGATAATATTAGTACTTTGTTTGCTTATGAATACATCTTTGTATGGCTCAATAACTCTAAGGATTTGTGGCCACTACTTAAGGATCACTCGAATTAATAGTTTACATAGAAAATGTAGATTGGTAATTAATTTAATGTTCGAACTCACATTAGACATTCCCTTTCCTTACCTAGAATTCCTCAACCCCCAAATAAATGTAATAAATAAAGATATAAAATATAAAAATATTAATGTCTAGCTAGCCAAGGTTGATAACTAAAATCCGTTGCCCTTTGGAGAGAGACAAAGGCTAAGTATCTCGTAAAATCATTATCATGTAGTAATGACATCACATTCCTTGATCTGTGAACATCAACATTATATTTGATATACTATATACCATTATACGAGTTCGAATTATTAAAACCTTTGTTTACTCTAAGAATATAAATACTTTTTAATCACAGCTATTTTTCGAACATCAACATTATATTTGATATACTATATACCACTATACGAGTTCGAAATTATTAAAACCTTTATTTTCTCTAAGAATACAAATACTTTTTAATCACCGCTATAAGCGATGGATTCAAAATTTAGTCCTTGTGTATTCTAATTCTAATTAGTAGAGGGAGAGTTTTGAAATTTATATCTAACTAACTAACTAACTATATATATATACTTGTTTTTGTGCGTATATATATAGTTCTACTTGGGAAAATAGTTTTGCCTAACCCATAAAGGTTTAATCCGCCACTGCCTCTAATAAGGATAGAAGTGAAATAATCTCAATTTCAAATTTGAATAAGTTGAAAATCTTCGTCTATTAAACTAGTTTTTGAAGTTGAATTAGGTCCATGTAAGATGATTAATTTCTTATCATTATATCAGAGTTAGGCTCATTCAATTCTTGGTTTACCCAATATTGAGCCCCATACTATATATGTTACCGCTCTCTAAATGTCCAGTCCGGTTGCATGTGAGATGGTGCCAAAGTTCGACATATATCAATTGTGAGAGAGAAGATTGCATGGTCTCCTCATATGATTTTGAACAATCTTGACTATTTGAACTAGTTTTTGAAGTTAAATTAGACTCAGATCCACCTATTAACATTCGGAACAACTATGAGTTTGTTGCAAAGGAAGAACATAAAGGAACAAAATTCCATCAAGTCCTAAAGTTCCAATTCATGATAAAAGCATGGAAGTTAAATTAAACTACGCCCAACTATGAGTCTTTGAGTTAGTTTTAGTTGCCATGAAATTAACTTGGATTATGTCGAACATGATGAACCAATATGCTAATTAATTCGTGACAAATACTAGTTAAAGATGGAATAATTAGTTAATTACGTATTATAATACCTCTAATTATCATACCTTAATTGGAAGAATATTGTTAGATTTTTAAAAGTAAAATGCTTGTATATGATCAAATCTAGTAAAATTTGGTAATCGGCTATCCGAAAAGTTTATATGCACACATTATAGAGTTAATTTCACTTTACTCCCCTAACATTTAAAGGTTGAGAAACGATACCCCTCCAAATATTGAATGAGAACGATAACCCCTTTATGTAATATTTTTCGGTGGAGTTAATCCTACTTTACCCCCCCCCCCTAACATTTAAAGATTGGGAAACAATACCCCCTCCATATATTGGATGAAAACAATAACCCTTTATGTAATATTTTCCGGTGAGGATTTTTTTTTTCAGAATAAAAATCTTTTTTCTTTTTCTTTCTTAAATTAAAATATGAAAATATACAACTCTTATTATTGTTCCATTCACCTATTCCGTTGAAAATAATGTACGCCTTTTAGGATATAACAACTACTTAAAATACTCTGTTAATAAATCTCAAGCTATATATGTGATATTTATTTTATGTGCACGCGCATTAAGCTTGTGCGCTCTAATTGCACATCAATAGTCTACATCATTTTCCCCTCTAACATTATCTTTGGCCTTTAGGTCATCTATGAATTCTCTCATTTACTCATGTTGTTAAGCTTGTGGTACTAACTTTCCCGACTAGAGCTACTTGAAATATAGTTAATAGACTTCAAATCTTAAGCTATTGATATGGAGTAATACTTAATATTAAAGAAAGTAATTCTCACCTTCAAATGTTAATCTAGTTCTTACGGATGGCTTAGGTTTTCCAACGCCAAAGTAAAAATTATATTTAAGTGAAAGTTTCGCTTATTTCTCCAAGTGATTTCTGCAAATCAAATTAACTTAGTGCCAAAACTACAGAAAAACAAACAACGCCAAAAATATTCCCTCCCAAAAAAATTATTTTGACTTTTTATTTTTTTTGGCAACAATTATTAAGAAAAAAAAAGGAAAAAAGATTTTTATTAGAAAAATGAAAATTCTCACTGGAAAATATTATATAAGGGGGTTATCGTTTCTAAAGAAATATGTTCCTTGATTTTATTAATTTATGAATAATTTATAGTTTTACAGAAAATATTTACCTTGCTACAAACTAGGTAACTAATCAACCTAATTACAAAAAGAATATAATTTTATCTAAAATAAAAGATATATAATTAATGTAAGAATATTCGATAAATATTCTATTACACCCCGCATTCAAAGCGGGAGGTTCACGAACACTGAGACTGACTCAAAATATTCTATTAGTTTTCTTTCAATATGTGGAAGGGGTATCGTTTCCCAACTTTTAAATGTTAGGGGGTAAAGTGGGATTAACTCCACGTTATATTATGAAGTGCAAAGTAAAGCTACCAAATAATTTTTATTATATATATATATAATATTTGCTCGCTGGTTTGTTTATAATAATATAAATTCTCCGATCCAAATGGAAGAGAAGTTTCCATATTTATACTTTTTCTTGTTGGAGGGGCAACTGTACGTTAAATTACCAAAGAAACTAGGGTAAATCAATGTGATCATGACATTGTAGGTGCTTGTGATACCGGTGTGGTGGTTAGGAAGCGTCCATTCAAATTAGTAGCTTGTTGAGAAAAGCAAGTCACACTCGGATAACGAATCTTTTCCGGAACGACTGAAAGAGGGCAACCGAATGAAAAGGGGCTGTTTTTTTTATTGACAATTGATTAAATACACTTCAATTGTGGCCAAAGATGTCTCTACTAAATCAGAAAGATTACAGCTTTTTTCCATGTATACCATTACCGATTGTAGTATTAAGGACAAAAAATAGATGACGTAATAAGATACAATGGTGGGGTCTTAAACTAATTATTTATATATTTTCTTAAACTAATTGTTATTTATATGTTCATTAAATTCCCTAAACAGTGCTCTGTACCGACTTGTTTGCTTCGAGCCACCATTAATTTTTTGATTCACCTTTTTCTAGCATAATTTTCTAGGACAAATGACATCCATATTTCATCATGTAACATTCAAGAAAATTAAAAATCTAAGAATAAATATATAGAGTTGACTTGATTTCAAAGGTCTCCTGATTCTTTTTCTTTTCAGGAAAACACTTAAGCGTGGCTGAAAACTTTAAAATTAATATTTATTTATGGTTAAAGGAATGGAAATGAGTTGTCATGTATTTATATGGGGAGAATTGGGAATGCATCTAACTAGGGTTGTTTAGCTAATAACGGAACCTTTGCAAGGAATTAGTAATTTTATATTTATAAAAGTATGGTAAGGCTGCGTACAATGGATCCTTGTGGTCCGGCCATTTTCTGGAGCTTAGTGCACTGGGCTGTCCTTTTTTGTATAAATAAAAGTATTCCTATAAAGATTTGCAAAATTGAAAAGATTGAAATTAAAGTAGGGGGTCAGAAATGTGTCTGACCTCTAATACCATCGAATCATGATTTGGGAATAAAAAAAGTTAGTAAGTTATATATTTATATATTCATATTGTAAAGATTGTTATTAGTTATTTATAACTTACTTTTAACCTCTAATAATCCTAAAGCTTTTAGCTAATAAATAACACGCTCAATTATTATTTTTACACTGTCAATATATATTTTTACTACTATCTGTTATTTCATGTACTTCAATTAGACTATAGTTTTGTTGTAGTTACTGTCACTTTTTTCAGAATGTTTAGACTTGCTTTCTATAGTAATTTGCCATGAATATAGGCTATTTCTTCTTCCGACCTGCTTTAAAATGTTTTCTCTTAAGCTGAGGGTCTATCGGCAACAACCTCTCTACCTCCCGGAGTAGGGTAAGGTTTCCGTACACTCTATCCACCCTAAACTTCACTTGTGGAATTACACTGGATATGTTGTTGTACACTGTCAATATAAATATAGCCGGAAAAAAAAACTCCTTTTAGTATTTTTCTGGTCAAACGATCCACATTAAATCCCATTGGTTTGATTAATTAAAGATAGCTACACTACTAGTACGGTAGTACCTTAGTGTAGATTAAACAGCAACTAATTACAGAGCTGTTTGGGAGCTTTGACCATTTATGGATTTCGGTTTTTAATAATTAAATCTTATTGGTCTGATTAAGTAAGTACTCTTCATAATCATCATGAGTTTCTTTTCTTATAAATAAAATAAAATATATTCTCTTATCTTGCCGATTTTGGAGAATTCCGTATCCTTATAGCATTGGTTTGCAAATGGATAAAATCGTTAAGATGAGGATTTGACTAAGGATTACCATAAAGTAATAACATTACGAGAGAATAACGTTTTTTATTATCCCTCAGTTATTGATAAATTTTATTTTTATCTCTGTGAGATATGATTCAAGACATCTAACCTTCAATTAATTAAAATATGCCCTTTATCCCTTTATATACGAAATATGTGATTTGAAGTATATGCTCAACACAAGTTTAACATACAACAACGTACCCAGTGAAGAACGTCTGGGGAGGTTAGAGTGGACGCAGACCTTACATCTACATTGGTAGGTAGAGAGGTTGTTTCCGAGAGACCCTCGGCTCAAGACAAAGCATAAGCACAAGCAAAGCAAGATAAACGGTCAGACCCGAACAAAAAAATTAAAGCGGTATGAAAATGCTATTATCAAATGCGAATAAGTCATGCTAGCGCATTCTGAAAAAGAAGCAATAATTAATGCAAGTACATAAGATAAACAAAGTACACTAAAGAACACATATCAGTAGAATTCAAACGCTACTAAACACAAGTTTAACATATCATATAGATAATTAAACGGTGAAATGGTTAATAAATTTTAAGATATGTGAATATTGATTAAGTAATGGGATTAAAAGTGCATATATACTTTAAGTAATTGCAAGTTAAATGTGCTTAATCAAATATTACAAGGACTAAAATTGAAATTCACCAATAATTAAGGGATCAAAAGTGCTATTAGAGAAGTTTTTAATATAAAAACTGAAGTGCCATAGCTTCGGGGATGTTGCACCACATGTGATACTTATACTTTCTGATCATAGATATACGATAAGAAAAGAGGGAAAATTTTATTTGCTTTATGTGGCATTTTTAAAATAATTAAAAGGTCCCTAATTAAAATGTGTTGATCCTGTAAAAAATTATGGGTTTTGTATTAATATTTCCCTAAATAGTATAGAATTTTAGAGAAGGATCATATCCACTAACCAACTTTAATTTGTGGCAGTCTTCATAATGTAAAAGATAATGGATTTACACACAACATATAGTGATACATTTTAGGCTAATTCAGATCATCTCTCAAGATTTATTTAAATAATAATGAATTATAGACTAATTAGTACAGGTAAGTAAACACGACACTTATTTTTTACAGGAGAATTTTTTTAATGGAATCACATTAGTGGGAGATACGTTAGAATCCAAATCATGACTACAATTTACATGACTTCAGCCATTTACATATAAATACAATATGGCCTAAAAATGTAAAAAGTACCATGTATTTTTTTTCACGGAAAGTGAATATCAGAGTAATATTTTTCTTTACATTTTGCTAAGTGGACACTCATTTGCCCTGGATCGGAAGAAAATATCATGTGTGCATTTCTCTTTTATTTTATCTTCAAGTTTTCTTGTAATTAATTTTTAGATATATTTGGAGTTTTTTACTAGCTTGGAAGGTGATATTGACTTATCTCTCTTAAAATAACTCTTCTATCTATAAGATATTCATCTTTACAACTCATTGCAATCCCAATTATTAATTCTTTGCTTGACATTATCTACAAAGAATTGGCACCAAGCTTTGTTAATATGTTTTGCAAGAAAACATTTACTATTAGATTTTCCCCAAGGTTAAAAGTTTTAATATTAAGGCCATTTGCAAATGACAATTACTTGAGCCCGAAAGAACTTAATCCCAAGCTAGTACGGTTGGTCGTATAAATACATATTATTTATTTCGTTTTATCTGGATAAAGAATTACTCCATCTATCTTATTTAATGTGACATTGTTCGATCGGGTTCGGCGTTAAGAAAGAGATGATGAGTTTTAAAATTTGTAGGCTTAAATATATCATTTCATATATGTGGCTATAAGAACGTACTATTAAGAATAAAATTTAAAAATTGAAGTTAAATTGCTTTTAATAGAAAAACTATCATTCTTTTTTTAAACAAACTTAAAATATGAAAATGTCATGCAAACTAATATACCGTAACACTCCTCTTTTATCTGTGCAAGAGACAAAAAGAAAAAAGAATAAGCAGCAACCGTTTTTACCAATATAATTTAAAACATTTCAGGTTCCTTGTGATCCACTATTGATAGCAACCTTTTAATTTTGTTTTTGTTCTTAATTTCATGAAATATAAGGAACCCATGAAGCAAAAGAAACCCCTTAGCCTAAAGGGTACCCTACATTGCAAGATTAGTGTATTAAATTAATGTATGATTTGTCTTAGTGGAGATCTAGATGTGCTGACGTCATTCTAATTAAAAACAACAGAAATAAAAATGTTATTTTATCCACTACGTTTGGCCCCTATGCAACATCAGCAAATCCCACTTTAATACAACCAGCTATTTCCTTCCTTTCATTTCCTTTCCTTTTCATTTCATTTTCACTGTGCCAAACAACTTCTTAACAGTCCAACTGTAACTATCGCCAAAAGTTAAGGCAAGATGGTCAAAATTCTTGTATTCTTTTCGAAAATTTTCAAGTTTGAGCTCCTAAAATTGAAAAACTCTTATTCCTTTTATATTTCAAGAGTCAAAACTTCCTGATGTTAGCGTCATATTCAGATATATAATCATTTAGTTTTTTAAAATAAATTATATTTATGAACCACGTAAAAAGTACTATAAATTATATTCTTTAATAATTAAAATATTTAAAAGACATATGAAACAATTGTGATCAAAGAATCCCGTTACATACATTGAGATGGACAGAGTAATAACACAACAACAACAATAACAACAACAATAACAACAACATATTCAGTGTAATTCCACACGGTGGAATCTGGAGAAAGTAAGGTATACGAAGACTTTACCTCTACCTTAGGAGGTAGAGAGGTGACAGAGTAATAAACAACACCTTATTTACCTTACTACTCTTACTTGATTAAATTTAATACAAAGTGAATATGGTAACTCTCTCAGATCTTCTAAATCTAGGTTAACTCTCATTTGGTAATATATATTGTGGCCAGGAATCTGTACACTTGTTCGCATGCACCGAAAGATTAAAAATCCTGGCTGGCCACTTAGTATGTATTAGTGATTTTGTGACAGGTCAAGTAGGTAATCAATCCTAATTTAGGTGCACTAAATATATAGTTTACCATATATTAGTCCTAGTTGTTATGTTTTTCTAATTCACCTAGCTTATGAGCCTACCAGTGCTAGAAGTGGAAATGGTTGGAAGGACTAGACTATTTAATTTGGGTTAATCGAATTTAATTAATTTGACAGATCAATGTAGTTTTTTTTCGTTTAACTTAATTTGTTGAATGATACTAGGTACTATATAATCCTGCTTTTGTCACTCACACTGTCTTGCAGTACCTATAGTATTTTTAGTTTGGTTTTAAGAGTTCTTTTAAGTGTATTAATATATTATAATAACTCGAATTTTATCTTTAATCTATTTTATTCTTCCTTGAATTTCGAGGAATTTTTAGTGCCAGGTGGACTCATAAAAGCAAGTGGAATCTAATTTCTTTTATATACTAATAGAATAAATAATTTTTACACGATCACAAGTCGTTTAAAATCAATACAGTTACATATTTACATATTACTTTCTACGACGCAAACACATAAAGCTATAATGACCTATTATATTATTGTCGATGAAACTATAATTTTGTATACTAACAGTATATACAAACTTAAATCCAGACAAATAACCTAAAAGTTAAAAGAAAACAAGGTATAAGAATCGACACAAGCAATACAAGTTGCAAGCCAAACACTCAAGTTTTAAATCCCCTTTGACATCGTAAGTAGAGGCGTACCTAGAATTTAGATTCTATGAGTTCAATTTTTAAGTTTCTTAATTGAATGAATGTATTGTATTTTATAGAGTTGGATATTTTATTTATTAATAACTTTTATATATAAATTTATGTTTTGCGTAAAAGATGTTATCATTCAGATAAACCCAATGCCGCATGGTGCACATGCGTTTGAATTTGTAAGAGACAAAGATTACAAGTTGGGAGATATGTAGAAGATGGAAGATTGCATGAAAATACATTAACGTAGGACACACCAATAAGCAAATGTATAAGTGCTTTCCTATCCACAATATCACAAATTTAATATTTCTTCATTTTAGATTATTCTCTTCCTCAGAAACTTTAACATAAAAGAATTATTCCTTGATTCCTTCCTTCAGCCTCTTAGTGGGATCTGTCCAACACTGACATGACCAGAATTGAATATTTCTCTTATATGCCTTTCAATATTCCCAGCAATTTGGCTTTCATATTGAGTATTATCAATCATTCAGGAAAAACCTCTTTTGCTTCCTTTTTTATTGGCCCTAGTTTTCTCTTTTTTCTCCTTACACTCATTCTTCTGCTTTTAGTTTGTGTTATCTCATTAGCTCCTTGTAATAATTGGCCATATGAAACATTTTAGGATTTGAGTCGATTACTAGATGTCAGCATTGCTAGTATTCTGTATTCAAAATAGTAAATCAGTATATATAAATTATTTTGAAAAATGAAAAAGTGACAAAAATAGAAATGTTAATTAAATATCCGAATTCATAATGTTTCTCTTTAAGTAATTTAATCTTTTCACTATATTTGAGGTGTTGGGCTATTTTTTCTCAGGATAGAATGGATATACATGTTATTGGAGTAGCGATACCTCAAACGCCAATAACTTTATCGAACTTGAAAACAGTAATGAATCACGCAAAGATTCTATTTTATTTGTAAGAAAATAATGTAGAAGAAGTGCAGAATTTCGGTGTTAAAAACTGAGGCAATGACTCTGTATTTATAGCCAATGATGATAATGTGAACAAGTGCTATTGGGCCTTATCAAAAAAGTTGCAACCTATTCAATGTAAAAAATATTTTTGAAATTACATCCTTTCTCGTGATATCTTTTTGGAAAAACAACTCTTCATTTTCCTTTCACACTACACAAAATCCAACAAACACAACTATATATTAGAAAATTCTCAATGTATAATCGTAATTGAGTTACAGAATATTGTTCCAATATTAATAGAAAATCACAATCTTTCACATAGAAGTTTTAGGAAAACCAAGAGAGTTATGTCGTTTGGTGTTTTAAGAAGGAAATTATTGCGATTGGAAGTAAAGAGAAGCTTATTTAAACAAGAGTTGTTTAAATAATACGCCTATTCTCAATAGTCATGTCTTTGTTCTCTTTTTTTACCTCTCTTTAAATTTTTATTTTATTGACTCACATGGATGCCCCAAAACTTATTTCCTCCGGTAGTAAAACTAAACATGGATAAATTTAGTATTCCAACAATCACGAGAAACATACTATATCTTTTTCCTTACTTTGAATATTTGTAAAATCTTATAATTATTCACGAAATGTTAAAAGAATGACTCAAATCATTTCATTTCCAAAACACGTTTTCTTTTTTAACGGATAAGCTTATCAATTTGAGAAACATGTGCACTTTGCCAAATTAAGTCGATCATGGACAATTTCGGATTTAAAAGGTATTTGTTAAAGTATATTAAAGTAAAAAAAGATTAAAAAAATTGCTCCTTGATAAATTATATAATGCGTCTACGTAAATTTCAACCATAGCACTAGGTGGCTATGTTATGCTATACTTATTACTTTTATTTCACGGCAGGTAACTTTTAAAGCGTTATCATTTGTCAATAAACAGTATAATAGATTAAAAGAACAAATAAAAACATGGAAACTACCTACCACATTTCTGTTTTTTCTGTAATATACTTTGAAGTAAATAATTTTTCTTTAAAAAAATCTCTCTTCCTTCCATTTATACCCTCTGTGTTTTGAAACAGTTCTATATTTGTGAAACAATCTGAGTGGATGGAATAGTTTCAAAAATAAATTTAAATTTATTGGAAAAAATAATTCAAAATTATAAAAATCAAAGTTAGTTGGGATTTGGTATTTTAATTCATAATTAAATAGGATTTATTGTTAGAATTAATATAGGAATATATTTTTTTGTTTTGAGTAAAGTAGGTTTATTACTATTATAAATAGGGGTGTTGCTATCTATTTTCATAACAAGAGAAAACAAGAGATATTATAGAGATTCATAGAGTCTATCAATAAAATAATTTTTTTCAAATTGGTATTAGAGCTTTTACGATCCTAGTAGAGAATCAAAGAACATTCGTTGCCGGCGGGCAGTAATAACACATATATGTTGCCCGTCTGGCCAAAGATTATGTTGCCAAACGTCGGGCCAATGATATGTGCATAAAAAATACTCATGCTAAGAAGAAAAAATTAAAATGTTGGAGAGAAAGTGCGCCAACAATTGTGAAAATTGAAGAAAAGTGCTTCAACAATTGAAAGTTAGTGAGAAAGTGCACAACAAATTGAAATGTTGGAGAGATAATGCTCCAACGATTGAAGGTTGAAGAGAAAGTTCTTCAACAATTAAAGTTTAGTGAGAAAGTGCATCAACAAATTGGAATCCTGGAGAAAAAGTGTTTCAACGATTGAAGATTGAAGAGAAAGTGCTTCAACAATGAAATTTGATGAGAAAGTTGTATAGGACAAAATTCGTATAAGATAGCTATATGAATTATAATGTGATATGTGGAACACGGTGCTGAGTTAGGACCACGTCAGCCTAAGGCACAACCGATTAGCTATGCTTGGTACTTGGTGCAACGCGAGCACAACCAGTACCGGTAACATATTGAGAGTCGTTTGAGATATAACGGACGACCGTTACTAAAACCGGTCATACGTCTTCCAATGGTGCTTTAATGACATTTATTGAGATATTCATTATCCAATAATTACAATATTCATTCTCCTGCATTAATGAGGGCATATTTCGTGGGCTATGTACCCGTGTAGCTCATGTATAAATAGGGCATGTTATTCCATTGTAATAGAGGAGATTGAAGCTATTACAAAATACTATTGATATTATCTTGGTTTCTGTGTTTTTATACAAGTTACCGTCACTTTACTCAAAGGTTGTCACAAGATCAGGCTAATCATTACTTCATTTTGTCTTATTATTATTTGCTTTCAGTACAATTTATCTATAATTCTGATCTAACGTGTCACTTAAAATCCACGTGTCCTTGACCAAGTATACAAATTCAACTGTACCGTTTTATGGGTAAATAATTTGGCACCCACCGTGGGGCCTGGACAATTGTGGTGTCACAAATGACCCCTCTACTAATCTAATATTTTCTTTAAGTCTTATTCTTTGTTCAAATCATATAGATGACAGGAATAGGCGAAAGCAATCGCAACATCGGGGACAACACAAACAATCTTAGGCCATATGGTCTTCCAATAGGAACCACGAGACTTGAAGACCCGATGCATACTAACGGAGTCACTTTCGGTGATGGTCAGACTCAACATGGTGACGTTCCATTTGACAAAATACCTGAAGATGTCATACAGAATCTTTGGGCGCAAAACGCCACAATGAGCGGGGAGTTGGAATGTCTGAAACGTTTTCAAGAGGAGTTCATGTCCAAAAATAATGACAGTACTCCAACAGGAGAACCAATGCCTCCACTAAATGCACATGGAGAAACCGGTGTTGACCAAGACAGATCTGGAAATAATAATTCTGAGAGTGAAGTCCCTGAAAACTTATTCCACGAAAAGGTCTTGAAGTTCATATAAGACATGACTAGTAAAGCCAATATCAATGCATAGAAGGCAGAAAAAATTGTCCAGGAGTTCCGGCGTTAGTTCAGTCAAATACCGGGAGCTCATTCCGTGATTGACGGTCCGAATGCTAAGAAGTATATTCAGTTGGCGTATAAGCCAGAGGCTACGTCCGAACTAATCCCCAAAAGGTTTAAAATGCCTTTTGTGGCCAAGTATGATGGGACTACTGATCCTCAGAAGTATATCATGGCTTATACTACGACCGTGAAAGGAAACGATCTAATAGAACATGAAATAGAATCAGCTCTGATTAAAAAGTTTGCTAAAACGCTTGCTAAGGGAGCTATGACATGGTATTCACAACTCCTTGAGAATTCGATTGTTCATTCGCCCAGCTCGCCGATATGTTTATAAAGGCTCACGTGGGGGCTCGAAAGGTAATGACACGCAAGTCGGATATCTTCCGCATTGCATAAGGAGAAACAAAACTCCTTTGGAGTTTCGTTACACAATTCCAGAAGGAACGGATGCTACTACCCGCAGTCCTGGATGAATGGGCTGCAGAGGCCTTCACAAAGGGTTTCAACCCTTCAAGTTCAGATGCTTCACGAAAGCTCAAAGAAAAGTCTGGTTCATATGCATACTATACCTCATCATCTAATGGTATATCATTAAAAATCAATTCCATCTATATGAGTGAAATCAATCAAATCATCGGGACTAGAAATAGGATTATTAGAAGAAGTATTCTTACCCTTGTTACCCCCACTAGAAGAAGCATCATTACCCTTAATCATACGTCTAAGGCGTTTCATTATAATTATGCAAATAAATAATTAAAGTAAATGAAATTAAGTGCGATAATTAAAATTAAGTAACAATAATAATTTGAAGAAGGAATGAAGGTACCAAACGCAGACGTAACGTCGACGTGTAATCGAGATTGAAAATTGAAACTTTGTTCGATGGATGATCCTCAAGCTAGTTGCCAACTTCACTCCCAATTTTTGAATTTTGATATAAATGAGCAAAAAAAATATAATATTTAGTATGCAATGTAGAATTGTAGAGAGATAAATTGAGAGATAGTAGAAAGATTTGTGAGAAAAATGAAGAGGAAAATGAGGTATTTATAGTTGAAAAATATGATTAAAGTGTAAATATACTAACTTAGGGGTTAAAAATAAATATTAAGGGGGGTATGGGGGTTTATGGGGAATGACCGTTATAGCCGTTGCACAACGGCCAAAATTGAAATTTGGTCGTTGTTGAAACGGTAGGGGGGCTGGCAGGGCAGGACGAGGTCAGGTTGGGGCCGGTTGGATCTAGATCGGGACGAGCCCGGATCCCGTCCCGAGTTCGAACCCCGACATCGAATTTTTTTATTTTTATTTTTTGGGGATCAGGGCGGGGCGGATATCAGGACGGGCCGAGTTGGGATCGAGCCGACCCGACCCACTCACCAGCCTTAGAAATTACAATGGAATACCAAGGGAACAAGAAGCTAACAGAGAAGAGATGAGAAGAGAGAGACAGAGAAATAAAGATGAGAACAAGAAACATAATACAATAATAGCCTATCTAACTAATGCCTAGAGATGATGACTTATAGCAGTTTTCTCATACGCCAACTACCACATAGTACGCACTACGTTCTCTTATCCCGGTTGCACACAAAATCAATTAATATTTTAGACGGTATTTTCACACGGTTACTCCTTCTAGGTTTAATAAAATTACTCTTTTCTCCCTTATTAGCCCTGCTGTCCTTCACGTCATCAATATGGTTCATAACACCAGCTTTAAAAAGAAGGGGTGCAAATAAAATCTTAAGCAAATTCCGCATTAAAAAGTATGAATGGAAAAAGTGGTGTTGTATATAGCACGTGAGTTTTGTTTAACGAACGATGACTTTTTATTCTTCACTTCAAGTAGTAAAATCGCTGTCCAAATTTACGTAAAAATAACGTAAACTGGTCACCTTTCAAAAATAGTTATTGTTATGGAATTTCAATTAAAAGAACATACCATAGAGTTGATAGTGGAATCAAATTAAATATCTAAACACAAAAATCTCAATCTCGAATGTCATTAACTAAAATCTAAGGGAAGTAGTAGACAAGTTATTCAAACAATCATAGGACTGAAATTCCATAATTTTCAGCACGTTTGATTTTGACTTGAATAATACTATAATACGTTAGAACAGTCACATGACAGTTTTATTAAAGCTAAAAGATACGGTGTATATAGGAGAATCACGTTTCTTTAATTAAATACATGACTAAAAGGGGTAATATTCTGAGAAGGTGGCGATTTAGTCAATAAAATTAAATGTATTGGACCAACTTCATTACATGTAGGTAGAGTGCCCATAGTCAACAATTAATATACAATTAAGAAAAACAAAAGGAATTAAGAAAGCTTAAAATAAATTTACCCCTCTCTCAAAATGTTTACTAAAATTAGTTTTATTGTGGTTTGGTTTGGATCAATTTTTTCTTATGAAAAAACCAAAGCGACTCCTTGATTATTAATTATAAAACTAAAACTAAACCAAACATTAAATGATTTTTATCGATTTTGATTTTAGTGAATTTATATTTTTTGAAATAAAATGTTTTTTTCTTGGAAGAGAAAAGGAAAAGATTTTTTTTTTATATTATGAAAAGTATATTAGTACATTTTTTTTAAAAACTACTTATACATTAAGGAAATATATCTCCAAGTAAACACTTCTCATTTGTTTAGATTAAGTTTAATCTTTTTTTGGTCAAACTAAAACCAAATTTCGTTGATTTTTGGTCAGTCTAAAACTAAATTGAAGAACCCGTTAGTCTATCAAATTAGTATAGCTGATTTTTCGTTTCCATTAGTTTAAAATACTATTTGCTTAACCGCCCAAATTTGGACAGGTTAGGCTTAACATATTTTCATAATGGATCTATTCATGCACAATCCAAGTTAGCCAATCAAGGAAACTGTGATAAATTTCACGAATAGTCACTTTTGAACCTCTTTAATTGCAAAATAATCAGAGAATTCTATTTTATCATCAATCCAATCCCGTTCACTTTTTTCTTTTTCTTATCACAGTTTCATAATATTGCCCTGAAGTTCTATTTGTGAAATCTGAAGCTGAATGACAATGGTTATTTTTCAATTATAGGATTGAAATTTGGCTAGTCAACACTATTACTATAAAATAGTATTAGGCAAATAGTCAGTTTTATAACGATTATTAAAAATTAGCCATTATCTTAAACTTTAACTAATTGTTAATGCCATTTTTTTTAACAGAAGTACTTCTATTTGAATTACTATAAAACTCCAGCGCAATGTGTTGATTGCTGAAGTTTCGAATGAAAATGGATCTTGAGCCTAACTCAACTCCAAAAGCTAGCTTGTAGGGTGATGATTGTCTAAGTCCATATAAAGAGTCCATGTTCTCATTCCATTTCCGATGTGGGACTCTTAACACTCCCATGTACGTCCAGACCTCGTTAACTGGAGCGTGGACAATATAATTTGGGGGTCTAACATCGGTGAACAAAGAATTGGAATGAGTCTGGCTCTGATACCATGTAAAGAATGGATCTTGGGCCTAACTCGACCCCAAAAGCTAGTTTGTAGGGTGAGGATTGTCAAGTCCATATAAGGAGTCCATGTTCCCATTCCATCCGATGTGGGACTCTTAATACTCCCCGCACGCCCAGACCTTGTTAACTGGAGCGTGAATAATATAATTTGGGGTGCCCAACATAAGTAAACAAAGAATTGGAATGAGTCTGACTCAACCCCAAAAGCTAACTTGTAGGGTGAGTATTGTCCAAGTTTATATAAAGAGCTCATATTCCCATTTCATTTTCGATGTGGGACTCTTAACACAACATTTGTACTGAAGTTCCTCTAAGTTTTTCATTTTCTTTCTCATGTTGTTCTTAACGGATTTCCAAGCAGAATTCTAAGCGTTCATGCTATTTCAAAATCACTCACCTAGTCGTAATCGTTTGTAATCGTTGTCAATGCATATTAAATACAAAGTAATTATACATATCAAACTCGGTAAAAAATAAAGATTAAAGTTATTTTTGTTGCGGGTTTTATTGGACTGTTATGGAGTGTAAAAGTGTTTTGTTGTATTACAAAAAACATAGTGAACCTGGAAGTGAGGGTGGTGGTTGAGCTTAGAGGTAACAGGCAACTATCACAACTAGAGGAATATATTTTTTGTCTCATTTCATCTTTTCATTTTTATTACAAAGAAGATAAAAGACAAGACAATTATCTTGCTAATTTAGTTACTCAAATTTCATTAATTTTATGTGTTTATATTCATTACAACAACATACTTAGTGTAATCTCACAAGTAGAGTCTGAGAAGGGTAAAGTGTACGCAGACAACATGCTTGACAGATAGAGAGGTTATTTCCGAAAGACCTTCGGCTCACGAGCACACATGACAAAGAATGTCAGATAAGAATCTATATATAATATAAAGCTAGAAAAAAAAAAGTGATGTGGCACATCTCTTTGGCCAAGAAACACATTATCTTTTTCTCTTTTTTGACATTTTTCCTATTTTTTTTCATTTATGTGCTATATTAAAAAATAATATTTAAATTTCACTCCTTTTAACTCTCTTAATTATGTATTTATATCTATCTTCTTTTTATCCTATTTAACATATCTCATTATACCTCAATAATTATTTTATGGTCACATAAAACCTTTCACCTACTCCATTCGGTTTCCCAACTCTTTTTTCTCTTAATTGTCCCTTAATTATGTTAAATATGCCACATTTTAAAATTAAGGTGTTAATTGTACCTCCGTGATAAATAAAAATCAAGAAGAAAGAAAGAAGAAGAAATGAGTAGCCGTTTCAAAATTAATACTCCCATAACCTAATGGCTTCTCAGTTTCTCAAATTTAGATGTAAAGCTTTTATGGTATAAAACTATAAATTGAATGTTAGCAAAGCCAATCCATCTCTTAGCCACCATAAGGATTTTAGAAGTATTAGAGAGATATTACTTACCTTTTGATATCTCCAGTAAGAATCACTTCTATTTTCAACGTATTTTGAATATAAATGATGTTTTGGATTATTTTCTATAAATCTTTAGTATGAATAAAATTTCTCTTTTGAAACATGTTTGATCGTTCCACAGGTGACTGATTGGCTTCCTGTACTTCTATTCTATTGATTAGTCTTCTCTAACTCATTGATTTTATGCCCTTTTACTTATAATTATTGCTTGTCGTTTTGCTATTGTTTATCTTCTCCCGATTGATACATTTAGAGATATTTGTGATGTGCTATTGATTGAATTGCTCTTCTTCTGCTTCAAATCCCAGTTGATGTCAAAGTGATATCGAATATTTCTCGGTTGTTAATTATTTTCTTTAAAGTGTAAATTTTAGAGATGGCAATAAGCATTTGCTAAATTGGATAACATAATTCATCATCTCAGTGAATTTGATTATCTTATGTACCTATTTATTTTATCGAGTATGTGAATTTCTATTTTTTAATTTTAGAGTAAAAACTATTTTCTGATTAAGAACATTGTAACAATGAAACATATATATATTATATAGACACATGAATTGATATCATATTTAGTTAATCTGAACACAAAAGGAAGGATGAAAGTTGTTATGAGGGCCATTTTTTTAGAAAGCTAACGAAGATGAAAGTAGAAGTTAAATAGTTATTCACTTCAAAATTAGACAAAAATCTGAGAAAGTATCTCAACTAGCTTTATTGCAGTACTTGTGCCAAAGCAATTAACAAAATAGATTATGAATATCGTACGCGGAGAATATAAATAAATAATCACATTTATCTTTCCACTTCAATGTTTTTTTTAATTAGAGAATGAGAAGGTTATAAAAATTAGGATAATACAATCTACTTTTTGTTAATTTTTTTCATTTGAGTAGTAGAAAAAGAAATACTTCATAAATATAACGAGGTCTTTTACAAACGCGCGACGCGCCGTAAAGTTTCCTAGTTTAAAATTTAAAATAAAGAATGTCTTTACATTCATTAAAGCAAAAATTAAGCGAAAAGTGATGGTAAGACTTTGAAAGTATTTTCCTCAATGTATTCATTCTTAAAGAAAATAATATATACATCATATGCATGTAATTAGAAAGAGTAAATCATGCCTAATCTTCCTAATCAATCCCTAATAATCTTCTACCTAATTAACATAATATTCCTAATTAATATTTTACAACCTACCATATATAAAATGATACTACATCAATACATAATAATAATATGATTTACATAATATTCTAACACTCCCCCGCAGTCGAAGCTGGAGGGCGGTGAATGCTGAGACTGTCCCTAAAATCTTCAAATAATATCAGCGGAAGTCCTTTTGTGAAGATATTTGCGATTTGATGACGCGTTGGGACATGTAGTACCTGCACTTGTCCGCGAGCCACCTTCTCGCGTACAAAATGAATATCCAACTCAATATGTTTATTGCGTTGATGGTGGATGGGATTCCATAGATTGCACTAACACTATCACAGTATATTATTGTTGCTGTAGGAATAGGGCAATGAAGTTCAAGTAACATGTTTCGAATCCAACATGAGTCAGATACAACATTGGCCACATCACGATATTCTGCTTCCGCACTTGAGCGTGATACCGTGGCCTGCCTTTTTGAGGACCATGAGATTAAATTGTCACCAAGGAAGACGCAATACCCGGAGGTGGATCGTCTTGTATCCGGACATCCTACACAATCTGCATCAGTGTAAGTAACAAGTTTGGAAACAAAGGATGAGTATCGATGTAATCCATACTCTAGAGTGCCCTGAATCTATCGCACAATGCGTTTCAGAGCATGCATATGTTCCTCCATTGGATTATGCATGAATAGACACACTTGTTGCACTGCATAGGTAATATCGGGCCTGCTGAATGTGAGATAATGTAAAGCTCCTGCTAGGCTGCGGTATAACGTCGGATCAGCAAAAGGTTTGCTAGAGATGGCACTTAATTTTGACTTTGTGTCGACCGGAGTTGCCGAAGGTTTGCAGAAAGACATTCCAGCTCGTTCCACGATTTCTGATGCATACTTCTTCTGGGAGAGAAATAATCCACTTGTATGGCGTGTCACAACAATTCCTAGAAAGTAGTGTAGTGGGCCAAGATCTTTCATAGCAAATTCAGAACTAAGCTGTGACATGATATTATTGCGAAGAGAGTCTGAAGATATTGTTAGAATAATATCATCCACATATAGAAGAAGATAAGTAGTATGATTACCCTAACGATAAATAAATAAGAAATTATCTGAACGGTTATGCGAAAAACCCATGTGTGACACAAAATCTGCAAACCGCTTATACCAAGCCCTGGTAGCATACTTGAGACCATATAATGATTTGTTGAGCAAACACACATGGTTAGGATATTTAGGATCTCTGTATCCCAACGTTTGGTGCATGTAGACATTTTCATTGAGGTGTCCATGTAGGAAGGCATTTTTGACATCTAATTGATGAAGTGGTCATCCTTTTGAGAGAGACATGTTGAGAATTGTTCTGATAGTTGCTGGTTTGACCACTGGAATGAATGTCTCCCCGCAATCTACACCAACCTGTTGTGTCTTCCCATCACCTACAAGACGGGCTTTATGCCGCTCAAAAGTTCCATCAGATTTTTCTTTATGGCTGAAAATCCACATAGATCGAATTATATTAGCATTAGATGGACGAGGTACTAAATCCCATGTCCTAATTGTAATTAGAGCATGATGTTCATCATCCATGGTCATTTTCCAATTCGGGTCTTTTAGAGCAGACACTGGATTACGAGGCAAATGTGATTTCGAGACCTGGGTGTGAAGACTATATTTGGTATTGGGTTTGACAATTCCATGTTGACTACGGGTGACCGGACAATTTGTTGGGCCAGCGGACTGGATGCCACTGACCGAGGAGTGAGAAACAGAGGGTCCAGTGGGTTGTATTGCTTGCGCTGGAATTGGGCCCATAGTGGTGGACTGGCCCAAACCGCTGGAACGGCTAGGCCTCAGAACCAAAGGCCCAAGCTGCTGCATTGACATGTCAGTCAGTTGGGCCATCGATCGTTGGCCCAATGGGCCTAAATTACGGTTTTCCACACTAGCAATGGGTACCGAGTTGTGAAAAAAATGTGTTAGATATGAAAGCTTATCATCATCCAAAAAATCATAGGTATCAGTCCCGGTTGCATTATCTTAGCAAATAGAAAAATTGTTTCATCAAAGATTACACGACGACTGATAAATATTCTTTTGGAATAAATGTCGTAACATTGGTAACCGCGATGATGAGTAGGATATCCCAAGAAAACACATGGGGTAGACCGGGCTTAGAATTTTGTGATTGTGGTGGATGAAAATAGGGGGTAGCAAAGACAACCAAACACTCTTAAGTAAATCATTTTTAGAGGAGCTTAGTATGACATGTTTTTATAAGGAAGGATATTCAACAGGTAAGTGGCCATTTGGAGTGCATGATGCCAAAATACATGGGGAAGTGAAGCATGAGAAAGAGATGTTCTAACAATATTATTTATGGTTCTAATTTTGCATTTCGCCTTCCCATTTTGTGATGAAGTATGAGGACAAGACAGACGAAACTGAAGACCATTTGTTTTGAAAAAATCCCAAAATTGTTTATTGTCAAACTCCCTCCCATTGTCACATTGAATATTTTTGATATCACATTCAAATTAAGTTCGGATGAATGCTCTAAAAGTGAGAAACGTGGAAAACATTTATGATTTTTTTGACAAAGAGAATGTCCACAAATAATTAGAGTAGTCATCAAGTATAAATAAATAATATCTATGAACAGAAGAACTCAAAACGGGTGATATCCAAATATCACAATGTAAAATATCAAATGGTAAAATGGTGCATGAAGTAGAGGAAATAAATGGCAACTTAACATGTTGACCAAGTGTGCAAGAATGACATTTATTTAGAGTCTGTGTTTGGGTACAAGAAATAAAATTATTTTATTTAAGAGAAGCCAAAACAGCCTCTCCCGGATGTCCCAAACATTGGTGCCATAAAGATGGTGCCAAGGCTGCAAAAACAGAAGGAAACTTGGATTGTTGTGTTGACAGATTTATTGGATAGAGCTTCCCCTTGCTATCACATCTCATGAGAAACTTCCCCGTCTGAAAATCATGCACGGAAAATCCAAAGGGGTCAAAATGGACAAATACCTAATTATCAGTTGTAAACTTTCTAACATAAACCAAGTTTTTGATTAATTTGGGAGCATGAAGGACATTCTTTAAAATTAGGGGTGGGTTTGGTGGTGACAATTTGCTAGAACCATAACTTTTTATTGGAATTGAATGGCCATTTTCGACAATTATTCCATTATCATTGCTCAAATTAAAATAGGACGAGAGATTACCTTGGGAGGACGTCATATGAGACGTCGCTCCGGAGTCCATATACCAATTTGAATCCGGTGGATTAAGTACAAGAGTATGCATGACAGACTCAATTTCTGTGGGGTGGGCCCCTGTTGAATGGGCCTCATGCCACTGGGTCGGCTGAGGCCCACTGCCACTGCCTGTGTTAATGCACCCGACAAAATGGGCTCTTTGGGCCTGTTGCCGCCGCCAAATCTATGGAAAATACCCATTTTGTTTTCTTTGAGGTGACCGGTGGACCTTTGAAATTTGCTGGCCCAATTACTGTTGAAATTTGGGCTGGGTGGTATAGCCCAAGGCCACTGCCACTGTCCGCCACCCCTGCCGCCGTACTGCTGCCACTGTCCACCACCGGAGTTGGTGTTGCCACCATTACCGCTGCCACCGAAATTTCGGTGGCCTCCACATTTGTGATTTCCGTGATTTCCATCCTTATTTTTATTGTTATGACGTCATTTTTGTCCCTTATTTTGTTGAGAAGGGTCAAACAAATTACCATCATTTGAAGGAGTGGCAATCATGGCAAAATTTGAAGTAGTTGAGGCCTTTTTCACCAAGCCCGACTCTTCAAGTACAAGTATGAACCTTGCTTGATAAAATTATGGTAGATGATTACTTTGACGGATTAGAGTTCCCACGCCGCTATACGCATCGGTGAGATCGATGACCAATTGCAAGCCTAACTTGTTATTAGTAATCGGTGAATCAACGTTTCTTAATTGATCGGTCAACACTTTGAGTCGTTGACAATATGTAGAAACATTAGGGAAATCCGCCATGTCAATGGTTGAGAACTCTTGTTCCAATGTAATAGCGCGAGAGTTTTGGTTATCTTGAAAAATATCTCGCAAGCGTTCCCAAGCCGCCATGGCTGTTGAATCCGGTTCCATTATCGTATGCAACAAGTCATTGGAGATTGTTGCATAAATCCAACCAAGGACCGTGGCATCAAGTGTATCCCACAATTCCTTATCTGCATAGTTTGTTATGTCTTTCCCTTTACCATCTTTTGAAGAAATTATATGATGAAGAACTTTGTGAGCACGACAACATATTTTGAATAATTCTACCCAAGTCGCTTAATGAACGGTTTCCATTTCTAGTTTGATGGAAACATGTGTTTTGATGTTTGAGACAGCAAGGGCAGGGTGAAAGGATGATTTGGTTTCAGACATAATTGGTTGTGATGAAGGATAATCAATAATGGAGTAAGAGAGAGAAACAAAGTTGAAGAAATTTTTGGCCAACTAGGGTGTTCTAGGGAGGAAGATGATCGAGAATTTGGAAGAAAATAAACTAATTTTGGATCTTTCCTTAAGCTCTTGATACCATGTAAGACTTTGAAAGTATTTTTCTCAATGTATTCATCCTTAAAGGGAACAATAGATACACCATATATATGTAATTAGGAAGAGTAAATCATGCCTAATCTTCCTAATCAATCCCTAATAATCTTCTACCTAATTAACATAATATTCCTAATTAATATTTTACTACCTATCATATATAAAATGATACTACATCAATACATAATAATAATATGATTTACATAATATTCTAACAGTGATGGTTGGTTACAATGAGATCGATGCTTGTTATAATTTGTCCAAAGGATTTTGTGTAATATTACCATTTATTATATTTACCAAATGTTTTGATATCACAAATGAACTTGAACAAGAAAAATGAATTGCCAAGTCAATTCTCACACTTATCCTTCTCAGTATAAAAAATAAGAAGGGATAATAACACTTTTGGTCCCTAAGATTTAAGTAATTCTATTTTTAGTCTCTGTGATATATAACTCATTATATCTAACCTTTAATTAATTGAAATGTGTATTTTTTGTCCATTTATGTAGAAAATATGTTATATTTAACTATTTATAGAACTATATTACCGTCAAATATGAAGTAACATTACGAATTTAAAATATCATATGAGCAATTAAGTGGTGAAATAATTAATAATTATGGTGAATTTGTGAATATATCAAAGGTGCAAAATCAATTAATTGAAGGTATAATATGCTTAGTCAGATATCACAGGGACGAAAATCAGAATTTACTAACAATTGAGGGATCAAAAAGCTATTAACCCAATAAAAAAGAAAGTTTAACTTTCTGGAAATTACCATGACTTTTTATGTAAATGATTTGGATACTCAAATCCAATTAAAGAAAAAAAATTAACTAGCTTTAAATGGTAAAACTTTATTTACAGGATTTCAAGTTAAATTTGGTCAGACTATAAACTTTTAAATTAAAGCTCCATAAAATCTGAAAACTTTTTGTTTACTTCCACCGATAAATCATTTGGATATTAGCAACTTTCTTCCACATAGTTTTTCTTCTACGATTGTTTTGATTATGTATCCAACTATATAGCACAAAAGGCAAAAAGAACAGAAAAAAGTTGAAACAAAACGTAACAGACATGAATTCCTTTTTCATAAGCTAGCATTTTCTCTTTTTAATTTACACAATAAAGGAAAAAAAGAACAAGAACAAATAAGGAAAAAGGAGACACTAGTTTGAACTACTTATTGAATTGTGTAAATAGGTTTGTTTTCTTTCTTAAATTTGATCAAATTAAGAACATGAAAATATGGTGTCATTAGAAGAAAAAGTAAAACTCGAGATCAAGATCTTTGGTTACTCCAATATCACTCTAAATAGAATGTCATACTAATTAGGATTTGAAATTAACATAAAGAACTTAATCGCCTTTATCACTATACAAAAATAATTCTTAGATTAAGGAAATTCAATGATTTATATGTATACGCAAAAAAAAGAGTTGGTATTTTTCCTATTTACCCATTATAATTTTATGACGATGAAGGATATTAAACTGAATCCCTTGTCTCCATTTAGATCTGTCCCTGCATGCGACCCTAATTTTCTTCTTAAAAGGAAACAATTTTTGGCTATCTTAGATTTTCAATATTAATAGTTGTGATAACGCTAAATCCTGTCTATAACGAAGCTCAGGTTATGGGTCAGAAATGATCCAAATTGAAATTTCATAATTGAACATTGACACTTCTTGATGGGTGTGGTCAAGAAATAAATGCACTTTTTATATCAGTTCTAGCTTTTGACATGACGATATAAGTTCATGTGGGATTAGTAGACGATAACTCAATAACGCCAATCATATATATTGCTCGTATTCTCTAAAAATACATTTACGCTTGTATTAAATGCTCCAAAAAATGACTACCTTTTTAAGAGTCCCGAAAAAATTATTAATCGATTGAATCAGAGTAACAACCATGTAGAATAAGTCATTCTATTGATAGTCGATTCACTTTTTTTTTCTGATGTAAAAAGGTAACCATTATATATGCTTCTAAGAAATAATAATAATAATAATAAGTTAGCAACAAACAAAGCAGCCACTATTTACTGTCTATTACTAACTTTTGTCTCTCTTTAACACCCTCCGTACCCCTCTATATATCTTTGTAAACTTCCTCTTATTGTCTCTCATCTCTAAATTTCCCTCCTTCTTCTCTTTGGAAAAAAAATCAATGGTGAAGTTCTCTAAAGAACTTGAAGCACAATTGATTCCAGAGTGGAAGGATGCCTTTGTAAATTATTGGCAACTTAAAAAACAAGTTAAGAAAATCAAGATTTCAAGAAAGCCAAAGCATCATGTTCATGATGGGAACACTACTCTTCATGATTTTGGTCGATCCATTTTCGACTCGATTCGTTCTTTCACCATGTCAATAACATCCCACAAGCTTCATAAACCTGAAGTTCCTCAAGTATGTATTTTCTTGTTCATATTGTTTAGTATTAATATTGTTCAAGTTTTTTGTCCTTTTGTTTGAAAAAGAAAGGGAAAGGTGGTGTTATTTTGAGGCAAAAGTTATAAAACTATTTAGTGAAAATATAGCCCATGGCTGCACCACCACTATCAATAGTAACAAATGTATATTCTTAATTGTTTTTTGCCACGTTTTTTTCTACTTCATGAAAATGGGTTTTTCTTTAACTTTTTTGTTTGTTTTGCGTTTTCATATATACAATAGAAAGATGTTTCTTTATTAATCTTCATGTTGAAGTTGAAGTCACCGGAAAATCAAGAAAATATCAAGGAGTGTGTGATTTAGCATGGAGGCAATAATAATGAAACGGTTTTCTTTTTGTATCATGAAATTATCGTGAAGAGTTGAAACAAGTACAACAACCTGAAAAAAAAGGAGTCAAAATGAAAACGACAATTTAATTATTATCTGGGAATTTTGTTAGAATTAGTAAGGTTATTAATATTACTCTCCATATTGGTATTAATATCTTCTTCTTTTTTGTGAAATTGTTTATGTAGGTGAAGAGCATTATCAAAGAAGGAGTAGATGGAGAGGAACAAGAAGAGCAAGAAGAAATGTATGAAACTGAAAATGAGCTTGTTCAGTTGTTTTCTGAAGAAGATGAGGTAATAATAATATAATAATAGTAAACTCAATAAAATAAAATAGGAATTAGCTACAAAATCTTCTCTTCTAGTCTATGCTAAATAACGTAAGTAATATTTTGATGAAGTATCACTAATCCTTAGTTGGTTATCGACAAAACTGTACGTCGCTAATATCTATTTTTTAAATAAAATTACAAAGTTGGGTATCGAAAATTTTCAGCAATTTTCATTTTGTGACTTACATTTTATTTTTTTTGGATATTTTTGCATGTGTTTAGGTGAGGCTATTTTTTGAGATGCTTGATGAAGAGCTGAAAAAAGTGAATGATTTTTACAAGACTAAAGAAAGTGAGTTTCTTGAACGAGGGGATATTCTCAACAAACAGCTCCAAATATTATTGGACCTCAAGCAAGTTCTAAGTGACCGGCGCCGGAAAACCCTCGGGTCGAGGTCCGGATCCGGGTTTTCCAGTCGGAGCCACTCGTCGTCTGGCCGGAATTCTGATTTTTCCGGTGAGTTGTCCAATTTTTCATCCTTTTTGTTTACAATAATTCTAAGCATAGCATGTGATTAGTTAAAAGTTTATTTTCCTTAATAGAGTTCATGGGATGTTTTATAGTTTAAGAGCAGTTTTAGAGTAGTCTAATTAAACACGTAAAAGTTTCATAATAACATAAAAAAAGACATACAAAAAAAATTCTTCTTATACACTAGTGAATTTATTTAAGATGTTTACGGGAATTAAGCACTGAGCTTATGTACTCTATGTTTCCATATTTTTGGCTTGTGTGTCAATACAAAGAAAAAGTTGCAAAACATATCTTCAGAAATGAAAACAAAAACTTTTAAAAAGGATATATTAAGAACTTTGCAAATCAAGATTGTTCAGTGTGAATAATTTGGAAAGTATGTATAGTTCCTCCATTTATATGAATCATGGTGGTCCCAAAATACGAAGGTCGCATTTAATTTTTCTTCCAACAGAATAATTATTCATATACTAGTGGATTCCACAACATTTTTCATATCAAAAGTGTCCACCCTAGAATTTTCAGACTCTAAGATTTAAACTTCGAAAGACACGGAATATGTGAAGGATTTAAGTTTTATACGTTGATTGCATAAATATTTTTATATAATTACTATCATTTAACCTATTATAGGATGTTATTCTACGCATCAAGTTGAATTATCATATTAGTACCAATTAAAGCTTATTTTAGAGATCTGGACTTTATAAGTGATTCAGTTATGTAAATAATTTTTTTCAACGGTTAGTGCTTTCTTTCTGAAGCCCATGTATGTTGCTCGGATTTTTTAAAAATATCGCTAGATGTGTCGGATGATCCTCCAACACCTATGAATTTTTTGAGGATTGAATATAGGTATAGCAATATTTTCAAAAAATTCGAACAACATATTACGAAACACGGAATACTAATCTTTTTGGTGGGTGTACGTAGACACGCCAAGTGAACATCAATTTGATTTGTTCGTTCTGAAATCTATATATATTGCTCGAACTCTTTAAAAATATTGTCAAAACAACACAATCCGAAACATAACATTTTTTTGTTTTTTATGTAGAAACTCCAAGTGAATATTGTGATAGCCCAACAGGGATAGAAACAATATCACAAACAGAAGAAGTGATAGCAGCACTAGAAAAGAATGGGATTAATTTTGTGAATTCAGCAAGCACAAGGGCTAAAACCAAAAAGGGGGGGAAACCAAAGGTGGCAATGAGGATTGATATACCAGCCACTACACCAACACGTACTATAGCTGCTGTTACGTCTATGCTTTGGGAAGATTTGGTCAATAACCCTAAAAAGGATGGACCAAGAGAATACATTAACAAGAAGAAAATTCAATGTGCTGAAAAGATGATTAGAAGTGCTTTTGTGGAACTCTATAGAGGCCTTGGCTTACTCAGAACTTACAGGTTTGATTATTACTAGTTCTCTCTCTTTTTACTTAGAAAAAATAGGAATTAGTGATTGAAATTTGTCGCCAATCTATTACTAAATGATTTGTATTTTACAGAATTTTTTAATAATTTATCGTTAAATAGGATTAGCTACAAAATTTTGTTGTTTAGCGATAGAAATTATTTATTGCTAGTTCCTATTTTATTTAGTGTTTCATTTTTCAGATATAAGTCGCATAGTATTCAGAGATAGATTTAGAATTTTAAATCGATATACCTGTTATAATAAAAATATTATCTTGCTTGATACTAGTTGGTAGGCGTAGTTTATTCATGCATAATGATAGTGATATACCAAATAGAACTAGCAGAATGCGAAATCAGGAATTTCGCTAAAGATACTATTGTATTTAACAAGGGTATTCGAGATCTAGTATACATATATAAAAAGTAATAATTATTGTGTAAATATAATTTTTCATCCGTCATGTTCAACTAACCATGATAGGGATCCTCGTATAAAAAGTAATATTTATTTATTACCACGTGGAACTTAAACTCTATCACCATGATAGCTAGTTTGAGTGAGTTGCAGGCTAACATTGTAATAGAGTTTTAAGTTTTATGTATTAATAGAGTAAAAATATTTACACAATCAGTATATTTAAGATGTGATTGCATCTAACTCTATTTAATAAGCATTGATTAGTAAATCAGAATAAACTGATAAGTAATCAGTACTATAACATATTAAATTTCACAAATAGAAATACATTAAATCCCAAACTAAATATGTTAGTACATCATACTTCTGGTTAACATTGTATGATCAGATCATAGTCCTTTAAGAATGTGGCATGGCGTGTTGGTGGTGCAAAAAACATAAACACTTTACTCTTTTTAGGACTGTGATGTATTTGCATTTGGTTAGTATCTGTGTAGTTGAGATTTCGTAATATAATAGATTTATGTCGTGATGTTTGACTTTATCTAGCAATCATTATTCATTCAACGACATTTGGAAACAAACATGTAACAAACAATAAAGTGTATCTTTTATACAAGGGAAAAAAGCAACAAGAAAATGACAAAAAGAAAAAGAGAAGTATTAACAATGAAGATGCACTAAAATGTTTAGCAAATATTTGTGAACTCTTTTTTTTTCCTATTTTTCTAACTTTGGCTAACTATATGTCACCTTTTAATCAAAAAGCTTTTTTCATTAGCTATATAGACAAATGCAATGGAAGACGTTAACATCTATAATATTTGTTACTTTAATTTTCACTTCTAATTATATCACTTACTCTTTGTTTTTTCCAGCTCGTTAAATATGGTGGCTTTCGTGAAGATACTTAAAAAGTTTGACAAGGTAATGTTCTAAAAGTATCAATCAAGGATTAGTGCATTGCATATAAGAAATTTGAAAAAGATTTTAGCATCGATTGTCAATGTTTGCATCAGATCAATAAATACATGTGACTCCTGAAAAAATTTGTGACGTTATTTCTTTTCTTTCTTTTTTTGTCTCAAACAGGTAGCTAAGCAACAAGCATCAGCTAATTACCTTAAACAAGTAAAAAGATCCCATTTCATTAGCTCTGATAAGGTAATTAGTTCAGAACTTTTTACATTTTATGTATCATGCTGTCTTCGTCAATAACACTAATACTGTTGTTAGTGTTTAACGAGTTAATGGTTTCTTCGTAAGATGTGGAAAATGCATGCACTAATGTTACAATATTTTATATTTTTGTTAATGGTGAGAAGGTGGTTAGGCTAATGGATGAAGTGGAGTCCTTATTCACACAGCACTTTGCAAACAGTGACAGGAAAAAGGCAATGAAGTTCTTAAGACCCCAACAGAATAAAGAATCTCATGTGGTCACCTTTTTTGTTGGTAATTTCCTCACTCACCACCCACGCACCCACCCACCCACCCACCCACCCACCTTACTTTAAAATAGAATAAAACAAAATAAATTCAAACTCCCTTCCTTATATGTCTCTCTAGATCCATCTATATGCATATTCTAGTGCTAATAAAAGGTAGAAATAAAGTTGAGATTTTTACACTACAGAACAGTCTAACAAAATTCATAATAAAAGCATAACTAAATTTTAAAAACTTTAGCATGTATACACCAATAGAAGCTACACTCTATTACGGCTAGGCGGATGACATTTTTTTTTAGCCGACTAACTAAACGTATTAAAATCCCAATAAAATTTGACAATATTATCAAACTTGGGCTTATTAAAGGGTCAAGGTTTAACTCAAATACATTCATTCATAAGGTTGGGTCAACTTGGGATACACTACTAGTTCAAATAACTACAGATTTAAAAGAACAAAGAAAAAAAATATTGGAGTGATTTTGAGTTAGAAGGGTCGATAGAATTAATTAACTTTGCACATTTTAACATTGCTCATTTGACACTCCTAGCGCATGGAACATGTCAATTAAGAAAAGTAACACGTTACAATAGATTAAATTATACAACTATCATAAAAGAAAAATTATATTATTAGTACATATAAGTTAAACACTCATAAGTTTTGTTGGATATGTTACAGGGCTTTTCACAGGTTGTTTTGTGACACTATTTAGTGTATACGCAATTTTAGCTCATTTAAGTGGCATGTTTTCTCCTAGAACTGAAGCTGGTTATGTTGAAACTGTTTATCCTGTTTTCAGGTACTTTTGTTTTCTTCTCACATTAGTCTCATGTTTTTCCCTCTTTCTTCACAGGCTTTATATGGATGTCTTTTTCCTCTTAAAGTAGCTCCACTTTTTATTTGATTAATATTCTTGCCATATTTTGAAATATAATAAGGTTGTGAGATTCAATAAAAAGACGTGTGCTATAAAATGACTAGAATGTCATGTTTTTCTTGGTAATTTATTCCATTGCAAGGGTCAGGGGGATTTACCTGAAACTATCTTATAAGCGACATGATTGGTTAAAATATTTTTACACCACTAGTGCATAAAACTTAAACTCGTTCAGAGATATATGCAACTGAATTGATGAAAACTTTAAAGGGAAGAGGAATTCAAATAGTAAGGAATATTTGCTTTGAGGTAGACCGAAAGAGATAAGATTGTTAAATCCTGAACTTTGTGTTACAACTCACAACTGCCAATAATAAGTCAAACTAGCTACCTGAAAAATAAAGCAGGTATAGCCGATTAACTTACATCGACATATTACAAAGTTAATCCATATTAATGTTCATGTGGTAATGCTAAAGATGAGTACTGTGTAAGGGATAATTTGGTGTTAGTCAAGATTGTTATCATCCTGAACTTCGTCTAAAAACTTATTTTCTCTCAATTTATTCTTTGTTTCCGTTTTTATCATTAACTACCCTGTCGAACTAGTTACCTGGAAAATAAAGTAGATAAGCTGCTATAACAAGGTAATTACACTTACCGTGTAAAAGAAGTTCAAATCTTTTCTAATATTACAAAGTTCATCCATATTAATGCTCCGATTATGTTGCTAAAGATGTGTACTGTGTGATGTGTGCAGCATGTTTGCATTACTGAGCTTGCATTTGTTCATGTATGGATGCAATCTGTTCCTGTGGAAGAGCACAAGGATCAATTACAACTTCATATTTGAGTTTCAACCAAAGACAGCTCTCAAATATAGAGATGCTTTCCTCATAGGCACTTGCTTAATGACTTCTGTTGTTGGAGCTCTGGTTGTTCACTTAATCTTACTTTCAAGTGGATTTTCTCCGAGCCAAGTCGATGCAATTCCTGGAATTCTCCTACTGGTTTGTCTACTAAAATCTTGTTTACTACTAACATTTATGTTGAATGCATAGCTTTGTAATGCTAAGAGAACCGTTTGAACTGATTTTCCCTTGCGTTTTCCAGGTTTTCCTTGCTCTGCTGATATGTCCATTGAACATTTTCTATCGTCCAACACGCTTCTACTTCCTCAAAGTGATACGTAACATCGTCTGCTCTCCATTTTATAAGGTAATTTCAGATCTTAAAAACCATGACAGTGGTTTCTATAAATAGTTTTTGATAATTATACTGATCTCACAAATATGATATTGATGGCAGGTGCTCATGGTAGACTTTTTCATGGCTGATCAACTAACAAGCCAGGTAGCTAACCTTTATATCAAGTATTTTCACATTATTTCCTATTCAGACACAATCTTGAAAGATAAAAGATGCCAAAATCACACTGCATGTATGAACAAACAAACTGTGCATATGATGTCTAAGTATGAATAGAGGCCATGAATTAAAAAACCCGAGGGATTGACCCTTCATAAATGTCACAAACGATGACCTCTAGCCTTTATTATAGAAACTATATGGTAATTAAAAGACTACAGAAAAAAATATGAATGTCCAGGAAGTTGCGTTCTTAACTTAGCTTCTGTTTTCTGTCTTTAGATCCCGCTGATGAGGCACTTGGAATCATCAGCTTGCTATTTTCTTGCTGGAAGTTTCAAAACTCATGGACTTCCAACCTGTAAGTCCGGAAGGATGTACATAGAGCTTGCTTATGTTATCTCCTTCGCGCCATATTATTGGCGTGCAATGCAGGTAAATTCGGAAACAGCTAACTCTAGATTAAAATCAGTGTTAGATTTGCATCTTCCAAAGTTTGGAACTTTCAGTTTTCTGAGTGATTTGACTTGTGTGTTTGTTATATGTATAGTGTGCAAGGAGATGGTTCGACGAGTCTGACATAAATCACTTGGCTAACTTGGGAAAGTATGTTTCTGCTATGGTCGCGGCTGGTGCTAGGCTAACCTATGCAAGGCAGCCTGATTCACAGTTATGGTTGGCGATTGTCTTAGTGACTTCAGTGATAGCCACAGTTTATCAATTGTATTGGGATTTTGTTAAGGACTGGGGATTTTTTAACCTAAAATCCAAAAACATTTTGCTTAGAGATGAACTAATCCTGAAGAATAAGAGCATTTACTATGCTTCAATTGTAAGTCCTTTCTTTTTCAACAGCTTCTTTTTTAACATACAACAATATCATATATTTGAATTGATCTTAATATTTCTATCATAGGCTTTGAATTTGGTCCTAAGAGTAGCTTGGGTGGAGACAGTGATGCATTTCAATGTTAGACTATTTGAATCACGTTTACTTGACTTTTTCCTTGCCTCATTGGAAGTTATTCGACGTGGTCACTGGAACTTCTACAGGTACACTAAAGTCCCTAGCATAAGCATTAGTTTTATAGGAAATGCATATTCCTTACTGTTTATTTGTGATTGTTTAGGTTGGAAAATGAGCACTTGAACAATGTTGGAAAATTCAGAGCAGTGAAAGCAGTTCCATTGCCATTCCGCGAAACAGATTCTGATGGCTAGAATAAATTTTAGATCCATGTTTGGATATCAAAGACAGGCTTCTCAATAAGAGGAAAGCAGTACTTTTCGCAGCAGCAAATTTGAGGCAGTTATCCCTAATGGTGGGAGTGGAGAATCCGCCATCATTTATTGATCATTTAACAAATGAACTGAGCCAAGAAACGTTGCACTAAGCTAATGTTATTTCCATGCCTGTTTGTATATTTTCTCATTCTTAACTCAATTGTGATCAGAAAATGTATCTCTGAGATCTTATATTATTCTTAGTAAAAATCAAATGTCTTGATTTCCCAGAATACTTTGGTACATTGTTATGATAGTATGTCATTAGCACTTTCCAAGCCTTAAATCAATTCTAATTGTATCCTTATCCACATTCAGTATTGCCATAAGCCAACTGCATTTCTGTGTTATAAGTAGGAACAAAAGAATGAAACTTAACGTTCTTCCGACGTATGTTGAAGCTGATACAAAGGGCAAAACACGAATATTTTGTTTTATTGAGATCCTCTTTATCCACTAGGTATACATATGTAACTGGTTCAAAATGAAAAATGTTGAACTTTAAATACAAATTACAAGTATAAGAACATTCAAAGGACAAGGTATTACAAATTTGTATGGAAACAGAATACACATATACAAAGGACAGATAGAGTATCACTTATCTTGAGAATTTTCCTTCTTTTATCATCTGTGCTATCTTCTTGGATAGACAGTATGCAGTGGACTGTATAGTGATCATGGGATTTACACCAACAGCACCTGGCAAAACACTAGCATCACAAACAAATAATCCATCTGCTTCCCAACTCTCCCCATTCTCATCGACTGCACTGTCTTTTTCGCTCGTTCCCATCCTGCAGCTCCCCATCTGATGAGCAGAACTATAAGTTGTAAAATTCTTTACAAGTGACTTTGGCCCCTTTGCTGCTGTGACCGTGTCAAGAAAAGCCTCGAGTTCTTTTTCACTTTTTCCCTTACATTTGATTCTCTGTCCATCGCTTTGTTGAGTGCCTACCTCAACCGCTCCTGCTGCTATCAAGATCCTTAAAGCTTGTCTTAACCCAAACCTCAAACTTTCTTTGTCCATGGCATTGAACTTATAGCTTATTCTTCCGTCTGATCGGACTTTTCCTGATCCAACATCTTTAACCATTGCAAACAAATGAGCTGTTCTGGCATACTTGAGTAACCTATTCTTTATGTCCTCTCCAGATGTCCAAGGACATAAAGCAGCGAATGATCCCGGTCCTAAAATAGGAGATTCTATTATAGCTCTTACATTGGAATCATAACTCCCCACTTTGTGCACTGAGGTAATGATTCCTCCTTCATATATTTTTCCCTTGAGGTCCGAATCGGACTCAGGAAAGTATCCCCATGCCATTATGACCGGATGAAGATGGAGATTTCGACCAATGTTCGGGTTTTTCAATCCACTAGAGATCATAAGTGGAGGTGTCAAAAGAGAACCACACGCTGAAATGGTCACCTTGGCCTCAATACAAATCCTCTTTGTGATATCTTTATTCATACTAGTTGCAACCACTCCTAAGCATTTCTTACCTCTTGCAACCACTCCTAAGCATTTCTTGCCTCTTGTTTTTTCATACTTGCTGTTTTCTAGTATGAATCTCTCAGCTTTGCATCCTGTTATAATAACTGCCCCACAGTCCATGGCGTCCACCAGCCAAGTTGTATCAGTTCCTTTTTTCTCACCTCTTCTACAACCATAGCAGCACGAGCCACAATAATGATTCTCGGATGAGTTTCGTGGCACGCCTTCAACTTCAAGACCAAGTTTTTCACACCCTTTTCGGAGAATTTGATTCTGGAGACCTTCTTGTGTGCACTTCTCTGTCACACCAATTCGTTCACAAACTTTGTCCATAGCGGATACATACTCAGGGTTCTTGAAAATTGGGATTCTTTTATCGTGGCCCCATTCTTGTATAACGGAATCAGGAGTCTTAATGCAGGCTGACCAATTAATAGCAGAGCCACCACCAACTGTTGAACCTGCCAAGACCATAATTTTACCATCCAAAGTTGAGAGTATTCCTCCTGACTCATATAGTTGACTCTGGGAAGGTCCTTCAAGTGAAGAATAGTCTGATTTGGTGAAGTAATTTCCTTTCTCGAGAACGACAACTTTCTGTCCAGAAGTTGCAAGAACACTTGCTGCAACACCTCCACCGCATCCTGAACCAACAATGACAACATCACATTGAACCTTGTACATGTTGTTTTTGGTGTCTTCTATGACTTTTAGGCCTTTTTGGACAAGGGACTTTACAATACTTGATTCTGTCTCATACATAGTCTCAACAATTCCCTTCTGAAGAGGTCTCTCATCTGGTGTTTCTGAATGATTCTCCTCATTGTCTACTTGATATCCTATGTCATCCCATGCTGGATTTTTAGAATTTTCACCAACCTATGTCAAAAAAATGACACTCAATTCAGCATTTTAGCTAGTTTATGTGGTTCTTTTGTTAACTACCTTGAATCAAAGGATGCAAATTTGTTGAATGTAATATCAAAAGCAGTCACAAATTTTGTCCAAGTCAAGACAAACTATAGGTCCAATAAATCTACTAATTGATGATCAAAACTCCCTCCCCCCTAAATGATTGGACTGCACTTGAAAGTTCAAAAACCTAAACAGAAGCAAAAGATTCAGTATCAAGTATCAACTACTCCCTCCCTCTCTATTTATGTGATGGTCTTTTTTTTTTAGTCGGTCCTAACAAGAATGATATATTTCTATATTTAGTAACAATTTAACATTAAATTTCTCATTTTACCCTTAAAGAGGTAATTTATAGTCACATAAATATCTGTGTTTTAGATCACAAATTTCAAAAGGCTTTCTTTCATTCTTAAATTGTGTCCCGCCAAACACCTTCACGTAAATTTGGACGGAGGAAATACTTGATATTCTCACAATATTTTTTTTTCAAATATTCTCACAATATTGAATGTTGTAGCTATTGTTCATATCTGAATCTCAAAAATTTATGTTGCTCGGACCCTCCAAAATGTTGCCGCACTCATAGCGAATTCTTCAAAAATGATTAGCTTTTGAAGAATCCGACACACACCCGACAATAGATTTGAAGAATCCAAGCAACCTAACTCATAATAAAAGGGCTGGCCAGTGGGCCGGGACGGCCCGACCCCGACCCGACCCCGTCCCGAGCCCGCCCCGGTCCCGCGAGACCCGAGCCCACCCCAGGCCCGCTTGACCCGACCCCGCCCCGAGCCCAACCCCGACCCCGACCCCGCCCTTTTCCCCCCTTTGCAAAAATGGTTGTTGCACCAACGACCATTTTAGATTATGGCTGTTGGCCAACGGCCATTTTAGGCCCCCCTACCCCTTAATATTTATTTTTAACCCATAAGTTATTATATTTACACTTTAACCCAATTTTCCAACTATAAATAACTCATTTTCTCTTCATCTTTCTCACAAATCTTCCTACAATCTCTCTAATTTCTCAATATCTCTCTCTACAAGTCTACATTGTTTGCTAAATATTCAATTTTATTTATTCATTTGGGAATTGGGAGTGAAGTTGGCAACTAGCTTGAGGATCTTCCATCGAGCAAAGTTTCAATTTTCAACCTCTCAATTACACGTCGACGTTACGTCGGCGTTTGGTACATTCGTTCCTTCATTAAATTATTATTGTCTGTTTATTTTATTTAGCACACTTAATTTTATTATCTTTAATTATTTATTATCATAATTAAAATGGAAGGATTAAAAGGTATGTTTAAGGGTAAGGGTAAGGGTGCTTCTTCTAGTAGGGGCAACCAGGGCAAGGGTACTTCTTCTAGTCATCTTATTCCTACACAGGATGATTTTGTTGATACTCAACATTTTCCTACAATACCATTAGATTTAGACCAGGAGCTATTTTCTGAAACTCAAGAAGACTTTAATTTAGACGATGATCTAGATGATATACCCACTAATGTTGATGACAACACATCCACTAGTGCATCTTTAATCTAAATACCTCCTATTCCCCTAGTATGAGACGAGGTCCAAAGAAACGACCATTAAAATCGATGCATGGACATTTTTGATAGGGACGTAGAGAATCAAGTAGCCATATGTAAAATTTGTAAAAATGTTTTAAAATTTAAACTGAAAAGGTCACGGTGGGACTGGGGTTTAATTAGACACGTAGTAAGTGCTCATCCAGCTAGGTATGCCCAATACCAGGCTTCAAAACCGGTGCGCATAACGCCGCTCCATCGGGACAAGGTTCACATACTGATATTGTCCCGGACCAAGTACAGGGTCAAATTAACCCTATGACGGGGGGAAATGTAGGCTCTAAATACAATAAACATAGAGATATGGAAGCAATATCAAAATTAGTTCTTTGTGGAGGGTTTGCCTTTTTCATTTCCTTCATCTCCTGCTTTATTCATTACATTAGAGATATATATAATCCTGCTTTTTAACGGTTTTCCTAGATCAACTGTTAAGAGAGATGTATTTAAATTCGCGCATGAATATCAACAATATTACGTTTTTCATTATATCATTTTAATGGCAAAGTATCTATCACGTCTGATATAGGTCGTAGTACTAACGGCCATGATTATTTAATCAGTAACTTGTCATTGGATAGATTATAAATGGTCTATGCAAAACGTATTTTAGCATATAGATATATAGATGATAGGCACACCGTACTTTTATTGCAGAAAATATTTATCAAGTGTGCGATTATTACTAATTACCGATAAAATTATGACTATTACATTAGATAACGCTTCTAATAACAATTACGCAATTACAATTTTAAAAAATAGTTTAACTCCATCTTTTCCAGACCATTTTCATATAAAATGCGCGTGCCATATATATAACTTAATTGTAAAGGATGGTCTTTCACTTTTTGAAGACATTCTTAGTAAAATACAATTTGCTATAAACTTTATTTTTAAAAGTAATAAAGTACAACGTAGAAAAGAATATAAAAAAATTTGTCATGATTGTGGACTACCTTATAGAAAAATTCCACAAGAAGTATCCACTAGGTGGAATTCTTTATACGAGCAACTACTTGTTGCTTATGACTATAAATTACCTATAACTTCATTTTTTAACTCTCATAATAAAAAGCCAGCTGATATGATTTTAGATAGTGATTGGGAAAAAATTTTCGAACTTATTGTATTTTTAGAGAAATTTTTTCAAGCAACAAAAGAATTTTCCGGTATATATTATCCTACTATTTCAACTATGTTATTTTATATAACTCTAATATGTTTATTACTTAGTGAATATATGGAAAAACCAGCTTATAAGGCAGCTATTAAAAAAATGTTTCTCAAAATAAAAAAATATTTTATTCCTATTTCCTCTATTTATATTATTGGTTCTGTATTAAATTCTACTATTAAAATAGACGGTACTAAATCACTAATTGAAATTATTTACGATTGTATAGAAGTACTACCACCTCCAAGTCCCAAAAATCTAAATCACCCACCACCTATTGAACAAACTAAAGAAGAAGTGTTGTCTAGCGTAGAACACCAATGCAAAAATATATATAGATTTTATCAACAAGAAAATGCTAGTAACTTACCAGCTTCCATACCATCTTTTTCATCTTCAACACAACCTCACAAAAGACATGTTGTTTCTGCGGCTAGTATTGAAAACCTCAGAAATAGAATGTGCGGTCGTACCTCTACTACTAACCAAATTAGCGAGTTGAATATTTTTGTTTTGCGTGGTTCTGCATCAGTATCAAGAAGTTATCAATGAAGATGGACATGAAGACTTCTTTGAAATCTTTGGAGGGAGAATGAGAAGACCTTTCCGACACTTTCATTGATGGCTCGAGATATTTTGAACATTCAAGCGTCATCAACTGCGTCTGAAAGCGCTTTTTCTGCAGGCATATATCAAATAGGAGACCACAGACACTTATTAGCCGGAGACAGTTTGGAAATTGCAGTATTATTTAGAAATTGGATACGAGCGGAGCGGAGCGGAGAAGGTGCGGTCAACCGGAGATCAACGAAGAAGATGATGAAAACGACAACGAAATCTTAACCGAAGGTAGTGGAAGCGACGTGGATCAATTTGACCAACAAATACCAATTCCAACCGAAGAACCACATGAAATCATCAAGCAATTAGAACAGGTTTTTTTGAGAATGTAATTTTTTTAATTGTAATTTTATTATGTAATTTGCAACTTTTGGACAACATCACAAAGTTGCAATTTAGATTTTAGACAATTGTATTTGTATTACAAAAAAATCATATGTCTATTAAATAATATAAGAGGCACAAAAACAGCATTGGGATGTTTTTATTACACTATCTTGTTTTGTTTATTGAGTTTTTTTTATACATGTGTTATTTAAAAAAAAAAAAGGAAAATCCGCCGTATCCCGCCCCGAGCCCGACCCCGACCCGAGCCCGCCCCGACCCGATACCGACGGGATCGGGATCGGGACGGGACTTGCTCCAGTCCCGCCAGACCCGACCCCGCCAGAGCCCGCCGACCCCGACCCCGACCCACTGGTCACTCTTATAATAAATAGAAGCAACTTGGTAGTTGGTGCCACTAAAGTACTTTGTGATCAAGAAAACATAAATTAGCAGTAATGGTTGTTGTCTCATTTTCCATTCAGGACCCAGAATACTAAGGAATCAAAAGTAGAAAACTATAATTGGAATCATGTACCCAAAAAGATGTACATTAAAATCATGGGAATTAAAGCCTTTTTTGCATGTCACGTGTTCTGTTGGGATTAGTTTGTACTGAAGAAAAGGATCATTATCCCAAAATTAATTTGGTAGTTGTATTTTGGTCAAATTAATTTAATAATATCAGAATACCCTTTTCTCTATACAATACATAAATTATGTGCTTCATGCACCAAGTAATTTTCAATTACTCCATCCGTCCAGTTTTACTGATCCATTATACTAAAAATAATTATCCACTTTAAAAAATCAAGTGATAATTTATCACTTTTTTCCTACTTTGCCCTTAGTATTAATAATTCAAATTTTCCTATTCCTTTTTCCAACACTACTTTTTTATGGGGAATATGTGAATTGTTTGAACCCATTACTTAATTAGTTGGTTGCACATTTTTTTTGGTAAGCTTTAACTGATTTCAATCATTAGGTAATTAGAGATAATATGGTAAACTTTTCATTTGATTTTTGGCTCCTTAATAGACGTGTCAAGTCAGTAAGTGACAAATAAAATTAGACGGAGTGAGTATTAAAGAACTTTTTCTTTTCAGAGGGATTAGCAGCTTAGAATAATTAGGCTTCTAACCTTTTATTGAAAAAAGTTTTGAAAATATAAAAAAGGATTAAGTAAAACTTAATGAACATGATGCTTGTTAATAATTATATCAACTTGATGATAGCACAATTGCAGATATTGATGTGATCTGATGCATTAAAATATGAAACTGATTAATGACCAATTCTTCAAGGACACTCAAGTCAAGGTGGTTATATTGAAGAAAACAATTTATAGCCATTTGTTAATTCCCAAATCAAGAAAGATACTCCCTCCGTCTCAAGTGTATTAATTTAACCTATGCAGAGTTTAAAAAATAAAGGAAAACTTTTAGATCTTTTGGTCTTAAATTAAAGATGTGTGGGTTCTTTAAATTTTATGGTCTCAAACTTGCCTTGAGATTGAAAAATTTACTAAATATATAGACATTTTTTTTGGGACAGGCCAAAAAAAAAGTAGGACAGTTAAAGTGGGACGAGGAGAGTATTAAATAAAGTACTTTCATAATTGTAAATTGGGAAAAGGGTCAAATTTGCCCTTCAACTATGTTTTATAGTTTAATATTGCCCTCCGTTTAAATTGTGATAAACCAGGCGGCTTTAGGGTTTAGATGGATCGTACGTGGATCTGACATGGCAAAATTTTTAAGTGTGATGCAGTCCAAGTCAGACTTTCATCCACCTGAGGACAAATTTAATAAATATGCTAAAGGGAATGATAATTTTGATCGCAAAATTTAACAAATGACAATGTTAAACTATAAAATATAGTTGGAGGACAAATTTGACCCTTTTCCCTTTGTAAATTTACCTTATGTTGTCCATATAAGAAGAAAAATATACAGTACAAAAGAAAAATGAAGAAAGTCAACAAAGTACTTTTAAACTATGTAACGTGTTTAGACTCGAGGAAAAAATTAACAGAGCATTGTGAAATATAAACTGTCAGTGTTAAGAATTTCTATATTATCAAGTCATTTTCACTTGTTATAACATATAACATATTATTGGATGACTTGATATGGTAAAAAATATTTATACTGATAATATAGAAAACTTGAACTATTGCTAAAAATGTCAGGAAAAAAAAGAGAACAATTTACCTGAGTAAAGAAGACATAGAGACACAAGAACTTGATAAACAGAAATGCAACTCTAATAGGAGTTAAAAATCTGTTCTTGAACCATTTCTGCAGCACAATTTCTCTTTTCTCCAATGGAATATCAGAGAATTTATTGATGTAAGGCCAACTTTTGCTAACACAAAATAATCCACAGAGTAATAAAGTCCCAATTCTTGTTGATAGGATTCTTAACAAACCCCACACCAAGATTCTTGCTTCCAAAAAAGCCCTTTTCATTACAACCTCTGCAACCTGCAAAAAAAAACATAAAATTGCTTCAATTAACCCCAAAAGAAAAGGAAAAATATGGGCTTTTTATCAATCTTTTTTTTCGAAGAATTAACCTAAATAGTTGCTCAAACCAACCTCTTAGACTAAAATTTGTTGGCGGGTGTATAACATAGGTATAATTCATATATAACCGTGAATACATCAACAACAACATACCCAATGTAATTCCACAAGTGGGGTCTGGAGAGGGTAGAGTGTACGCAGACCTTACCCCTACCATGAGAGGTAGAGAGATTGTTTTCGATATACCCTCGGCTCAAAGAAAGCAAACCAAAGTAATTCGGAAGAAGAAGTAATAGAAGTAGAGAAGCCAAGATAAGATACTAAATAAAACATGATAAAGCAGTCTGGAAAAAAAAAGTAACAATAACATATAATCGCCAATAATCAATGTCTAATCTATGTATACCTCATCAGGAATTGGATACTGAGAGCCAGAAGCTCTATGAAGGTATTGAATTTTCTTGCTATTTTTTTTAAGTGAATTTTGAGGAAGAGGTGGAATAAGAGTTTCACAAATGGTGGTCAAAGTTTCCATTTCTGATGAAGAAAAGCCATGAGTATACTTTGTTTCTCTTCTTCCACCTCTCAGTAAAGGGTGAGCCTTTTTCTCCATTCTTTCTTTGTTTTGTTTTTTTTGTTTCTCTCTTTTTATGATAATTGGTTACACTGTGTTGAAATTTGTAAAGAAAAGTTTTGGTATTTATAGGGGTGAGATGAGATGAGTATCTTTCTTGTCTCTGTCTGCATGAGAAAAGGTTGACAGTTTTGCAATTACAAGAAATTTTACTTATATTTTGTTGCCATCCTATTTGTCTTAGACCCTGTATTTTTGTCTTTTTGGGTCTGATTAATTTATATTTATGTTGTGTATGACTCATTTAAAAAGAAAATGCTTTTTATTGGGATTTTTATTTTCCAGAACTTGAATTTAAGATATTTACTTAATGGCAAAAGATGTCATCCATCGAACTAATGGCGGAGCTAATTAGTTCAATAAAGAAAATTTAACCGGCAAACTATGTTGTACAAAAGGGTAAGAAATTTATATTATATATACACTTTTAAACCTCGTGACATAGAGAAAATTTAATTGTAGTGATAAGATGGGTTCAAAAATTGATATAGGTGATAGGTTTGAATCCTAAATGTGGTATTTTTTATTTTACTCGTCGATAATAGAGGTCAGGCATATGAAGGCTGGTCAAAGAAAAGGACTGCAGTCTTTTAGATCGGCAAGATTATGAAGGAGGCATATTGTATTAATCTCCCTTGAGCAGTCTTACAAATATATATAGTGTGTATAAATAGAATTTTAATTGATTGAGGATTTCTAATTTACATAAATACATACAAATATTAATTACAGAATATACGGCGAATATATGGCAATATATTCGCTATCACACCCCCTCAGTCGGAGCGGGAGGAGGCCGGGCGCTTAGAATGAATCTGAAGTCTAGGAACAGATGTCGTGGAAGCCCCTTAGTAAATATATATATGCATACTGGTACGAAGAAGGCACGTGCAACACCTTAACATGACCTATAGCAACCTTCTCACGAACAAAATGTATTATCCATCTCAATGTGCTTGGTTCTCTGATGTTGAACCGGGTTATGAGATAAGTAGACCGCAGATATGTTATCACAGTAAACCATAGACGCCTTACATAGGGGACAATGAAGCTCCAAGAGGAGGTTTCAGAGCCAGCAGATCTCAGCAACAACGTTTGCAACGCCTCTATATTCTGTTTCTGCACTCGATCGCGATAATGTGGCTTGCCGCTTGGCAGACCACGAGATGATATTATCTCCTAAGAACACATAGTAGCTAGACGTGGAACACCGCGTGTTCAGACAACCGACCCAATCGGCGTTCGTATATGATATCAGCCTGGTCGATGCATAGAGGTAGAGATGTAATTCATAATCGAGAGTGCCCTTAACGTATCGAATGATACGTTTAAGATCCGTAAAATGAGGCTCCATGGAGGCATGCATAAATAAACACACTTGATGGACAACATATGCAATATCAGGTCTGGTGAATGTAAGATATTGCAGTGCACCTGTGAGACTCCTATAGAGAGTGGGATCGGACACTAGATCACCGTTAACAGCACTGAGTTTTGACTTCGAGTCGACTGGAATAGGCATGATCTGGTAGTTTACCATTTTAGCCTTGTACACAATTTCTTTCGCATACTTACGCTGACACAGAAATATAGTATCTGCAGATCGAGTCACAGAAATCCCCAAGAAGTAACTTAACTTCCCCAAGTCTTTCATAGCAATTCGGATTTGAGCAGGGCAATGATCTCATTTTTCAACACATCAGAAGAGGCAGTTAGAACAATATCATCCACATATAATAATAAATATGCAGTGTTACCACCGTGATAAAAAATAAAAAATGAATGGTCACATTTGTTGCATATGAACCCAATATGTATAATGTAAGTAGTAAAGCGCTCATACCATGCCCTGGGGCCTGTTTCAAGCCATACATTGACTTACGGAGACGGCATACATAATGAGAAGCCTCTAGATGTACAAAACCTGGCGGCTGGTGCATGTAAACAGTTTCTTTGAAATCCGCATGTAAGAACGAATTATTTACATCAAGCTGATGAATCGGCCAGTTCTTACCCATAGATATGCTCAGAACCATGCGAATGCTAGCCGATTTAACCACCGGACTAAATGACTCATCACAATCAATACCCTCATACTGCCATGTGCCATTAGCCACAAGTCTCGCCTTATGGCGCTCAAGGTCACCACTGTCTCTGAATTTGTGACGGAAGAGCCACATACACCGAATCACATTAACCCCATCCGGCTTTGGAACCAAATCTCAAGTGTATTGTTTTGTTAAAGCATTAAATTCCTCACGCATGACCGTATTCCAATTCGGGTCAAGTTTGGCTAATTTTGGGTTTTTAGGAATTGGGGATATAGATTGAGTGGAGAGGTTAAAGTGAACTTTGGGTTTAAAAATCTCGTACTGAGCACGGGTCTCCATTCTGTATGTGGGAATAGGGGATGTTTGGGCAGAGAGGTGGGATGCGGGCTGGTGGTGTCTCGGGTCAGTGGTCGATGGCAGTAATGAGGTTGACTGGGCAGTGTTGGGTGAGGGACGAGAAGGATCGACGGGATTGGTGGGGTTTGGCGCGGTTCCGGTGACTAGTATCGGGAGGAAGTTTCTACTAAAAGGGTTGTCTGTGGATTGGGACGAGTTGGTAGTGGTTCAACGGTTGGACTGGAATAGTGGTTGTCGGGTGTCGGTGCAAGTTGAGGTGTCGGATTGTTTGGCCAGTGGGTAGAGGGGGCAGTGGCAGATTGGAATGACGCTGGTGACGAAAATGTCGACGAGGCAGGGGTTGCAGTAGCGGGTTCGGGTTGTGATGGAATAGTGGGGACAGTGTCACGATGGAGTACGATGTGGATAATAGGAGAGGCTTCGGACTCGTCGAGAAAGGTATAATCCATTGTCCGAAATTTTTGGATGTTTGTAAATGGGAAGCTTGATTCATCAAACGTGACATGGCGAGAGACGAGGAACTTACGTGAAGACAAGTCATAGCACAAATACCCCCTATGATTGGTCGGAAAGCCTAAGAAGACACATGGAGTGGTGTGAGGTGCTAGTTTATGAGGGGTCGTGGAGGCAAGATTCGGGTAGCAAAAGCAACCGAAAATCCGAAGGTGATTATAAGTGGGGATCCGACGGAATAGAATTTCGGTGGGGGTTCTATTATGGAGGGTGTGGGTAGGCAAAATATTAAGAATATATTCTACCATTTTAAGAGCATAAAACCAAAAGGAAGGGGGGAGAGAGGCATGAAAAAGGATCATACGAAGCATGTTATTGATAGTACGAATTATTCGTTCGGCCTTACCATTTTTTGGGGGAGGTGTGTGGACACGAAAAATGAAAGACCATGCCATTATTTGTGCAAAATTTGTGAAAAGTGGAATTGTTGAATTCACGACCATTGTCACATTGAAACGATTTTATGGCTCTTTCAAATTGTGTTTTGACATAGATACGAAATTCAAGAAACTTAGCAAAAACTTCAGACTTGAATTTAAGTGGGTAAACTCAGATAAAGTGAGAAAAATCATCTAATAAAATGAGATAATAATTAGTACCCGTTAAACTAGTAATGAGAGATGTCAATAAGTCCGCATGAACAATGTCAAATGGAGAAAACGTAACACTTAAAGATGACTTAAAAGGAAGGCGAACATGTTTGTCTAAAGGGCAAGAATAACAATTTTGGGCAAGGTTCCCACTATTACATCGAATGAAATTATTGTTTCTAAGAAAATTAAAAACATCAGCGTCTGGGTATCCAAGTCTATTGTGCCAAATTGACAGAGAGACTGCAGCGAGAGAGATATGTGATTGGGGTCTAGCAGCAGAAATGGATGAGAAATGATAGAGCTCCCCCACACTATTGCATCTCGTAAGAGGTGTCCCCGTAAGTAGATCCTTCACAGAAAAACCAAAGGGGTCAAACTCAACATAAACGGAATTGTTACGAGTAAATTTCCTTACAGATATTAAGTTTTTAATGATGTTGGGAGCATATAGGACGTTATTTAGAGAGAAAGGTGGGTGAGGTGGTTTGGTGTGGGTGGTACCATAACCTTGAATTGGAATGTGATAACCATTATCGACCGTACTAAATTGAGGATACTTTAAATAAAATAGTTTGGAGAGATTATCTTAGGAACGGGTGAGATGAGAAGTGGCCCCGTATCCATGCACCATTTTTTGTCGGGATGTTGTAGATTTAATGAGTTGAGGGCTTGGCCAAAATCAATGGGGGCCAAGCTGCATGTAGGTTGTTGTTGCTGAGCCGTCATTATGTGTGCCTACTGAGCCGCGTTTAGTGCCTAGCGTGGGCTTGGGGAGGAGCCCAAAATACCAGGCTGCCAATTTGCTAGGTACTGAGCCGCGACTACTGTGGGATATGGGTAGGGGTGAGGCCCAACTGCCTTGGTTCGGCTAGTGGCTTAGGTCAGCCCACTGAAAAAATTGGCTGGCTTGGGACTGCTGGCCTGCTCGTCCCCCACGCCCGCGGACTCTGCTGCCTCTGCCATTCCCGTGGCCTTTGCCGCCTCTGCCACATCCGCGGTTGCCCCGCTATTTTTGGTTATCCGGTGGTGGTGGTTGGCCGATGGGAGTGGCGTTTGTCGCCAGAGTTTCAACTGCTAACGCTTTTTGATTATGTTCGTCCTATTTGGCACGTCGGGTTTCTTCCAATAGTAATTATGAACGAGCCATGTTGAAGCTAGGTAGTGGATCGGCTTGTTGGATCATAGTCGCTAGAGTATCGTATTCACCCTTCGGTAAGCCAGCAACTAGTTGTAGGACCATCGTCGTTTCAGAAATTGGTGTCCGCACATTGGATAATTGGTACGCAACTAACTTCAATTGTTTACAATACTCAGACATGTTGGCAAAATTCTTAAGAGGTGTATTATTGAATTGTTCCTCTAGGTACACGACACGTGTGTGCTTGTTGTCCTGAAATATCTCCTCTAACCATACACATACTCCAGTTTTCATAATCATGTGAAGCAAGTCCTTAGAGATGGTTCCATAAATCCACTACTTGACAATAGCATCAAGTATGCGCCATGCCGTTTCGTCAACCTCGGTAGGGTGAGGGAAGGAGTCGTCAATATGATCAAGCAGGTTATAAGCACATGCATGAATGCGAAAAAGTTCAACCCATGAAGAATATTGTCCTTCTTCTTGGTCAAGAACTAAGGGAATGAAGTTCTTGATATTGGTGACGGCAAATGCCGGATGGAAAGAATGAGTAGAAGAGGGAGTGGGTGGGTTGTGGTTGACGACTGGGGAAGAGGAGGAAGTTGTGGAAGAGGTGGGAGTAGCCATGGAAGCAATTAGAGGGGCTGAATTTTAGTTAGGAAGAGAAAGAAAAATTAGGGTTTATGGGATGGGAGAAGCCGTCGGCCGAGGAGTAGGGGGGCGGCAGTCTTGTAGAGAATTTTAGGTTTAGGTGTTTTATTGTTTGGCTCTTGATATCATATAAGATTGTATTAATCTCTCTTGAGCTGTCTTTCTCATTAATACAAATATATATATATATAGTGTACAAGTAGAATCCTAATTGATTGAGGATCTCTAATTTATATAAATACACACAAATATTAATTACAGAATATACGGCGAATATATGATAATATATTCGCTATCACATATAACTCTTTAGACAAATTTCACATTAAAATAGGAGAGAATAGTGAATCTTATATTGCATAACACAATTTATATAGTATATACGCTTTTAAACTCGATGATGAATTAACCCGAGGAACAAATCCGCTTATATTTGATTGTGTGCAAGGTTGTGTGTATTCATTGCAACTTAATTGGTCGCAAACGTGACGATTATACATACCGCACATAGTCAAACCAAGACCTTTCCTACAAGGAAAGAAAGAACCCGCGGCTATCGTTACATTTTTTGACTCGTGGAAAGTGGAAAGGCAGAAGCGTCGGCTAGTCATCTCCCGAACAATCTCAGTACATATGGCGCAAGACGATTTCACATATCGAGGTCGGAATGGGATCGGGTGTTTTCACGTCTTATGATAGTGATCCTCTTGAAAATTATTGATCTAGATCGATGTATATCATTTTAAATCATAAAGAACCTGTGATTAAGTTTTTCACAAAAATAGTGAAATTAAATAAAAATTGAATTATTTAATGTTGGTTTACTCGTGTATCTTTCTTGTCTCTGTCTTCAGGAGGAAAAGTAGAGCTCTACAAGTTAATAATTTTTTATTGCCTTTCTTTTCTTTTTTATTTGTCAAAGACCTTGTATTTATCTTTTATTCTTTTCCCTATGCATCTGATATTTAAAATTTAAACTTGACCCAATTACTTTAAATTTGTGTTTTGTAGGTCTATTAAAAGAGAAAATGATTTTTATGATTCTTTTTCATTTTCAAGACTTGACTTCGAGACCATATTTAAGAGTGGAATATATTATTTATGCAATCACTGGTGAAACTATGTTCAATGAAGAGAATTCAATATTATATTGTGCGCATACAGTGAAAAAATATCTTTTTTGCGTTTATTAGCTTTTGAATTCCCTCAACATGGGAAAAGATTTTAATATAATGAATAGAGATGGTCAAAAATTACGTTAGGTTATAAGTTTGAATCCTAAATGTGGTATTCTTATATTATTTTTAACCCCTTGTTAAAATTCTGATAGATATTTGATGGTGTCTAAAGCCGTATATAGTTGTTGCCGGATTAATTGGTTATATTAGGTGTAATGCGCTCATGGTCAGTGGAGGATCCAGGATTTTCACTCAGAGCGTTAGAAAAAATAACTACATCACTTGAACTAGCCTTTTGTATTTGTTTAGGGTGTTCAAAAGTTAATATACGTACATAAATACAGAAAATTTATCCTAAATATACACTGTAATTTTTTGCTCAAAATGTTCGGGTAAACTAGGTGTGTCCAACAGGGCGGGTTCGGGGCGGGTTCGGGGCGGGACTGGAGAGGGGGAGGGCGGGACCGGTCCTCTGGCTGGTCAGGACTGGCGGGATCCGCTGATGTCCCATCCCGTCGAAAAAGGGGACCGGTCTTATCGATGCGGGGCGGGGCAGGATCGGATTTCCGATTTTTTTTACACTTAATTTTAAAAAATAACATATATAAACACCTCTATAATTGAACAAGATAGTGTAATAAAAATATATCAATGCTGTTTTTGTACCTCTTATATTATTTAATAGAAATATGTTTTTTTTTAATACAATTTCAAAATTGCAACTTTGTAGTGTTGAAAGTTGCAAATAACATAGTAAAATTGCAATTAAAAAAATCACATATTTATAAACACCTTTTCTAGTTTCTTCACAATGTCTTGTGGTTCTTCGATTGGAATTGGAATTTGTTGGTCAAATTGCTCGATGTCGCTTTCACCTCCGTCGGATAAGATTTCGTTGTAGTTTTCGTCGTCTTCTTCGTTGATCTCCGTTTGACCGCACATTCTACGCTCCGCTCGTATCCAATCTCTGAATAAACTGCAAGCAGAAAGTTATCTCCCGCTAATGAGTGTTTGTGTTCTCCTATTTGAAATCTTTCGGCAGAAAAAGCGCTTTCAGACGCTGTTGATGACGCTTGAATGTTCAACACATCTCGGACCATCTTTGATAGTATCAGAAATGTCTTCTCATTCTCCCTCTAGTATTTCAGCAAGTCTTCACGTCATTCTTCATTGAGAACTGCTTGGTACGGTACAACACCCTACAAAAAAAACATCAAACTCGCTAACTTGATTTGTAGTGGTACCACTAAACATTCTATGTCTAAGGCTTTCAGTACTAGCCGCAGAAATAGCATATCTTTTTTGAGGTTGTATTGAAGAAGAAGGAGGAGGAGGAGGAGGTATGGAAGTCGGTTGGTTGCTAGCACTTTCTTGTTGGTAATGCGTCTATATTTTTTTGCATTCATCTTGTATGCTAGACAAAACTTCTTCTTTAGTTGGTTCCTTAGGTGGTTGTTCATTTGGATTTTTTGGAGTTGGAGGTGGAAGCGGAAGTACTGCTATACAATCATAAATAGTTTCAATAAGTGATTTACAACCGTCTATTTTAATAGTCGGATTTAATACAGCACCAATAATATAAATAGTGGGAATAGGAAAAAAAATTTAATTTGATAAACATTTTCTAATAGGTTTTCATATATTCACTAAGTAATAAAAATATTAGAGCTATATAAAATAACATAGTTGAAATAGTAGGATAATAATATATACCAAAAAATTCTATAGTTGCTTGAAAAAATTCTCTAAAAATACAATAAGTCTGAAATTTTTTCTCAATCGTTATCTACAACCATATCAGTTGGATTTCGATTAGGGGCGTTAAAAAATAAAGTTATAGGTCTTCTATAATCATAAGCAACAAATAGTTGTTCATATAAAGAATTACATCTAGTCGCTACTTTTTCGGAAATTTTTCTATAAGGTAGTCCACATTCGTGGCAAGTTTTTCTATATTCCTTTTTCTTTGTATTCTATTACTTTTAAAAATAAAGTTTATAGCAAATTGTACTTTATAAAGAATGTCTTCAAAAAGTGATAGACCATCCTTTAGAACTAAGTTATAAATATGGCCCGCATATTTTATATGAAAATGATTAGAAAAAGATGGAGTTAAAAGATTTTTTAAAAGTCTAATAGCATAATTATTAGAAGAAGCATTATCTAACGTAACAGTCATTATTTTGTCAGTTATACCATAATAATCGCAAATTTGATGAATATTTTCTGCAATAAAATTTCCAGTGTGCCTATCATCAATATATCTATATGCTAAAATACGTTTTTGCATAGACATTTATAATATATCAAATGACATGTTACAGTTAAATAATCATGGTTGATAGTACTACAACCTATATCAGACGTGATAGAAACTTTGCTAGGAAAATGATATAATGAATAATGTAAATATTGTTGATATTCATGTGCAAATTTAAAAATGTCTCTCCTAACAGTTAATCTAGAAAACCGTTAAAAGCATGATTATACATATCTCTAATGTAATGAATAAAACCAGGAGAGGAAGGAAATGAAAAAGGCAAACCCTCCACCGCAACTAATTTTGTTATTGCTTCCCTATCTCTATGCTTATCGTATTTAGGACCTACAATTCCTTCCGTCATCGGGTTAATTTGACCATGTACTTGATCCGGGACACTATGTGAACGTTGTCCCGAATGAGAGCGCATTGGCGCACCCGACTTTGTAGCTTCGTATTCATCTCACCTAGCTTTGTGAAAACTTTGTACATGTCTCAATAAACCTCTCGTCCCACCCTGACCTTTTTCCATTTTAAATTTATAAACATTTTTACACATTTGGCATCTAACTACTTGATTCTCTTGGTCCCTATCAAAAAAATCTCATGTAACAGATTTTAATTTTCGTTGTGTGGGGCCTCGTTGTTGACACTCAATTTTGTCCCCTTTTTTCCGATTATCTTTTTGAGTTTAAAATACTTTGACACCCCATTTTGGCCATCCTTTATCTTTAATTAATTTCACTATGCTTCTCAGTCTTGAAAATTCTCCAAAAATAAATTTTGACATTTTTACCAAGTACCACATAATTTTGAAAATACTAAGTATTATGTTTTTATAATTAAAGTAATCAAAAAATAATTTTAATATTCCGACGTCGGTATTGGTGATCGATTTTCCCTCATAATGTTTCACCAATTACTAAATTAATCACTTTTTATTTATTTATATGAATATTCTATTTCTCTCAAACTAAACACATATATTAAATCACTTGTATCGTAATTTATATATGTACGCACATTTGGAAATTAATTAGGACGAAGAAGAATATATTAATTAATTCATACTACAATTGGGCTAATTAATTCCACCAACATTTCAATTCCCACCAGCCCAATTCGGCCACCCGTCGGCCCAACACCCTTTTCTTTTACCCTAAGCCCAACCTTTTCGCCCATATTCTTCAAACCCAAACTGTGGCCCAACAAACCTAAAACCCATTACCCACCACAACTTATCCCGACCAAACGATGCCTCCAAAAAACCAGCAGCCCTTCCACCGATGTTCCACCTTACCCGCCGGATAATCGCCTTCGTCACCCAACAGTGTAATCGACCTTTCCCATCACATCCCTTGTCATCTTCCCCTTTTAAGACACTGACAACAGCCATAACCTGTTGTCCGCGAAAGGAGAACTCGAAGAGCTTCCGGTTCAAAGCTCGTTGCATGTTCAAATTCGATGGGTAAAGGCACCAATCCATACCCCTTTATCATCATCTCTTCCTTTTAAAAAGTCGGTCAAAACCGTCACTTGTTTTTCCTCTTTCTTTGAATTCAAAATTCGAACTAAAGCTTCTTGAAGAAGCTATTGAAATCCGTTAATTTTGGCAATAAATACAGCACTTTGGGTTATGTTTGAGTGGGTTCTTTTCGGGAGGTTTTGTGTTGTTTTTTTTCAAAAAGGATCTCGGTTCTTTTTCAAAAGCAGAACAAAAATCCATCTTTTCTTAGGTTTTTCAGAAGCAAATAGGCAAAACAAAACCCCTTTTTGAACAACTTTCGATTCTAAAAACCCTTTTGTTTACTCTCATTTCCGGCTCGGCAAAGCCATAAAACATTCTGTTCTTTTCGCAATCGCATAAACACACTTCTCCGAGCGAGATCGACGGTTCGAAATGACGCCTCGATTCGCTGCCCGGAGAAGGTGTTTTACCCTTTCCCTTTGCATGTCCCGTGGGCCTGTGGCCCCGCATTCCGTCTCCTGCCCATCTATCTTGAAATTGTTGGGGCTTGAGGGTCCAACAACATATTGCTTTATTTTGCTAAAATCATTTATTTACATTTTCTTATACATGTGTATTTTCATGTTCTGTCACTAATCCTTTTCTTTTCTTTTGTTTTACGTGAAATGCATCGGGAGCAATGAAGAGTCTCGGTATGAGACTCATCATGACCATTATCAATCGAAGACCCGCGTCCATGTTCCTTGTATCCTCCAGCCTCGAGATTTCTAATCCGGATTGTAATTTAATTATTTAATTTTATGCGATCATAGGAATACTTAGAATAATTAGGCTTCGAATGGATAAATTAATAGAGTAGTTTTAAATTGGAAACCCACTGCTAGTTTAGTTATTTTAGGCTCGTCGTGTATGTTTCAAACTTACAAAACAACTTGATCGTCCTTTATTCGCATTACCAATCATACAAACAAAGTTTCATTTTTTATCCGATTCGCAACTTTAAGATGACTTTCATAAAAATCACGTCTTTGCATTATAAATAATTTACTTTCCTCATTTACTATCAAATGCAAGAAATATGTATTTTATATATAATATCATGAAAATGCATACTTTATCCAAAAATCAACTTTCTAAGTATTTTATAAATAATTTCATACAAATGCATACTTTTATCCAAAAATCCACTTTACATGTATTTTATAAATAATGTCATACAAATGCATACTCTTATCTAAGGAAATCAATTTTACATGTACTTTTATAAACAATGTGATGCATACTTTTCGGATTTTATTTCTCAAAATCACAACCGCTTTTTCAACACTCCCCAAAATGGATAAGTGGTAAAAATCTTTTATGTTGTCAGAAATGCATCTTTTTTTAATTATTTGCAACATCCTTTTAACTTTATACTTTTAAACATGCATTTTCTCCTTAGCATAATAATTAACCTGAGTTTGACCGGATAACCGCAAGTTAGCGGATCTTAAAGGATGCCTAACCTCTTCCATTTAGGATAATAGAGAACCATTACCTAGAATCTCATAGTTTAGCAGATCGGTAATCGGAGTTCACTTTGCAACATTTAGTTAACATTTAGGTGTCCTAATTCACCGTAAAAATAATTAGGTGGCGACTCCTCAACAGCATTTATCAATCCAGGAAATCGACCTATTACGTAGCGAACCGTGGTAAAAAATGGGCGCGACACTCGTCTCATACTAGGGGGAATAGGAGGCGTTTCAGTTTCAGTTTGAGGTGTACTAGTGGATGTGTCATCTAGATTAGTGAGTGTGTCATTTAGATTATCTTTTAAATTAAAGTCTTGTTGAGTTGCAGAATATATCTCATCGTCTCATGGTATATCATTAAAAAATTCAGTTTCATCTATATGAGTGTAATCAATCAAATCATCATGTCTAGGAATAGGATGACTAGAAAAAGTACTCATACTTTTGTTACCCCTACTAGAAGAAGCACTATTACCCTTACCCTTAAACATACATCTTAATCCTTTTATTTTAATTATGGTAATAAATAATTAAAGATAATGAAATTAAGTGTGATAATTAAAATAAAGTGATAATAATAATTTTAAAAAGGAATGAAGGTACCAAACGCCAACGTAACGTCGACGTGTAATCGAGGTTGAAAATTGAAATTTTGCTCGATGGATGATCCTCAAGCTAGTTGCCAACTTCAGTCCCATTTTTTGAACTTTGATACAATTATACAAATGAACAAATAAAATATAATATTTAGTAGGCAATGTAGACTTGTAGAGAGGTAGATTGAGAGATTAGAGAGATTGTAGGAAGATTTGTGATAAAGATGAAGAGAAAATGTGGTATTTATAGTTGGAAAATTGGGTTAAAGTATAAATATATTAACTTAGGGATTAAAAATAAATATTGATGGGGTAGGGGGTTGGGGGAGGCCAAAAATAGCCGTTGTGCAACGACCATTTTTTGCAAAGAGGAGGGGGTGGGATCGGGGCGGGGCGGGTGGACCGGGGCGGGGTTGGGGTCAGGTCGGGACCGGGCTGACCCGGCCCACTGGCCCACCCGCCCTAGGGTAAACACCCTGGGCCATGACTAGATCAGCCACTGCCCATGGCTATTCTTTGGGTCGGCGTCTAAGCCTAAGTCAGAGCGTCTAAATTATTTAAAGTTTAGCTGACACTTAAAAGAGGGGTATGACCTGTCACTCTTCTTCTTTTTCCTCTTTTTTTTTGATATCCAGCTCCCGGCTTACGCCAGACTATTCCTGGAGATAGTAGTACCGGTCCCTCAGCACTACTACCAGTAAATCGCAGGATGTGCCTGAATGACCAGGGTTTGAGAATAGAGTAACTGATATCACCTACAAGGTCCTGCCCCAGAAGAGAGGAAATTGCTCTCATCAGTGTTCGAATTCACGTTGCAGGTCTCCAGCTGGATTTTAAGTTCCTCTCATTTGCCCTCCAGTTATGCCCCGGGGACTTCTTTTTCCTCTTCTTTACCAAGACAAGAAACATAGGGACCATACAAATAATGTTGCACTTTCAAACTTAACTTTAGGACAGTTCAATGAAGCACAATTGAAAATTTAGGAAAATTGCGAAGTTTAATTTTTTGAAGATAGTAGTGTCGGTCCCTCAGCAGTACTATCAGTAAATCGCGGGATGTGCCTAAATGACCAGGGTTTGAGAACAGAGCAAATGATATCACCTACAAGGTTCTACCCTAGAAGAGAGCAAATTGCTCCCACCAGGGTTCAAACCCACGCTGCAGGCCTCTAGTTGGATTTTAAGTTCCCCCATTTGCCATCCAGCTATGCCCGCGGGACTCATATGATGAGTTTTTTATTTCATAGTAACGTCAGCATTAAATATAATGAAGATCACTTTTTCCGATTCCAATTATTGTTGGAAATTTACTAAATGTGGAAATAAGTATATCCCATTAATTTATGACTCGAACAATTGGGCCCGCACATCGGAAATGGCGTTTCCACACACGTGCACACGTAGTGCCAAGTATCGCAAATTATATTAAGTGAAAGAGATATTGGTACGTATGTAATATGTCTGAGATATAGAATTATGGACAGTTATTGGCCAAATGACAAAGTATTACACGTTGGTAAAAAAGGAAGAAGTGTACGAAGAGTAAGATGAAATGAGTCAAAAATCGCCGCGGAGCCGTGAAGGGCCGTGGTGCCACACCGTCGGAGCCGCGGCGCTTCGGAGGCAGAATGCTGCGATGGGAAGTTGGAAAAATCTTACATTTGGGCTAGTTTTTGAGCATTGATTCTCCATTACTTGGTACATAAATTCAACCATTATTTGGCTGAATGTAACCCCTCTATTAAGTGTCATTACATGGCTATTGAAGGCCATTAGTTGGCTAGTTGAGGAGTCTTCTCCTTACACTATAAATTGAGGCCTTTGGCTCAATTGAACAACACTCAACACTTAGAAAATTCTCCAGAATTTCTGATTTCATACTCTTCCTCTCTAGTAAAGTCACTATACTCAAAGTTCTTCAAGAGTAACACTTGAATTTCCTTTGCTCATTTGTTAAGTTGCTATTGTATCTTGGAAGACTATTGCTCAACATCGTAAAAGGAGATATACGGGGCAATCTTATCTTAAAGACAGAGTGACATCACTCGACTCAGCAAATTACACAAGCAGTTTGTTAAGGTTTTGATTTCCAGTTTTATTGTAATAGTTTGTTTATCCTTTCTACTATTGTAATAGTTACTTACTTTCCGTTCCCTACAACAATTGTATCACAATAATTTTAAGACAAGATTTTCGTTGTAAGTAAGTTAGAAAGATGACTAGCATAAATCAAACTGCTTCTGATTCTGCTCCATTTTCATTATTTATCAAACGACGGCTCCATACTCACCTCAATCGAACGGTGTGGCGGAACGTAAGAACCGCACATTGAAGGAAATGATGAATGACTTGCTCATCAATTCTGGTCTTCCCCAAAACATGTGGGAAGAAGTTGTCCTTACCGCTAATACGATTCTTAACAGAGTCCCACATAAGGGTAAGGATAAAACTCCATATGAATCATGGAAGGGAAAGAAACCCAGCTATAAATATTTAAAGGTGTGGGGTTGCCTGACAAAGGTTGAAGTACCCAAGCCAAAACAGGTCAAGATTGGGCCTAAGATTGTAGATTGCATATTCATCGGATATGCAAATAACAGTAGTGCTTATCGCTTCGTAGTGCATAAGTAAGATATTCTAGATATCCACGGGGATACAATCATGGAATCAAGGAATGCTCAATTCTTTGAAGATACTTTTCCTAAAAAGGAAAAAGACATAACCTTTCGCAAACAAAGTTATGAACAAAGCTCTCAGGAACCGGGAGTCGTTGACGGCCCGGATCTAGATGGTTCAGATCTAGTGGATCTCGAAGTGGCTGAATATCCAGAATCTAGTGTTCCAGATTCTCAGAACTTGGAGACTCCAGAGATGGAACTAAGGCGGAGTAAAAGGGCCAGAAAGGATAAATCATTCGGTCCTGACTTTGTAGTTTATATGGTTAAAGATGAACCAAGGACAATTGTTGAAGCATTGTCAACTCCAGAGGCACCGCTCTGGAAAGAAGCTATTGAGAGTGAAATAGACTCCATTCTGCATAACCATACTTGGGAGTTGGTTGATCTTCCTCCGGGAAATAAACTGTTGGGTTGTAAATGGATACTCAAACGAAAGTATAAAGTAGATGGGTCTATAGATAAGTACAAGGCCAGGTTGGTAGTCAAGGCCTATCGGCAAAAGAAAGGCCTTGACTACTTTGACACGTACTCCCTGGTGTCTAGGATGACATCCATACGAGTATTCATTGTGATCGCAGCGTTGCGTGACCTTGAGATACATCAAATGGATGTCAAGACAGCCTTTCTAAATGGTGATTTGGAAGAAGAAATTTATATGGACTAACCCGAGGGGTATGTGGTTCCAGGGCAAGAGAAGAAAGTATGTCGTCTTGTCAAATCTCTGTACGGGCTTAAACAAGCCCCGAAGTAATGGCACGAAAAAATTGATAGTACTCTACTATCGAAGGGTTTCGCCATTAATAAGTGTGACAAATGTGTCTACATGAAAGGTAACTCTGACTCATTTGTTATGATATACCTGTATGTAGACGACATGTTGATCACAGGGAGCAGTCCTAGCATAATTCTAGAGACTAAGAACATGTTGAAACAATGCTTCGACATGAAAGATATGGGTATCGCAGATGTCATCTTAGGGATAAAAATCTCTAAGACGTCTGACGGACTGGTCTTATCTCAGTCTCACTACATCGAGGATGTTTTGAGAAAGTTCGAGATGTATGACAATTCGCCTATAAAGTCACCAATGGATAGAAATCAAAAGCTTGATAAAAATCGTGGTGCACCCATATGCTAGGAGCAATATGCACAGGTGATCGGTAGTTTGATGTACATAACAAACTGCACCCGGCCTGATATTGCTTATGTAGTCAACAAGTTGGCTAGGTTTACCCGTAATCCGAGTGATGATCACTGGAAGGCGTTGAATCGGGTGCTTAAATACCTGAAATACACGTTAAATTATGGGTTGCATTATTCGAGATATCCAGTTGTACTAGAGGGGTACAGTGATGCAAACTGGATATCTGACATAGAGAACACCAAGTCCACCAATGGGTATGTATTTACAATTGGTGGTGGGACTGTTCTTGGAAATCCTCTAAGCAAACTTGCATCGCCCGATCCACGATGGAATCGGAGTTTATCGATTTAGACAAAGTAGGAGAAGAAGATGAGTGGCTTCATGTCTTCTTAGAGGATGTTCCTTGTTGGAACAAACTCGTACCTTCTGTAATGATCCACTGCGACAACCAGTCGGCTCTAGGAAGGGCACGGAATGCTATGTATAATGGCAAGTCTTGTCATATTCGACGGAGGCATAAGACCGTTAGGCAGCTAATCACCACGAGTATAATATCCATTGATTACATAAAGTCAAAGGATAACATAGCAGACCCGCTGACAAATGGCTTATCCAAAGATCAAATGTTCTGCCTGTCTAGGGGAATGGGCTTAAAACCCAAGGTATAAGGACCAATACGGTGGTAACCCAATCTTACTGACTGGAGATCCCAGGAATTAGGTTCAATGGGAAAACTAAGTTGTAAAGGTTCAGTTGAGCACTTCGTATAGTGATTTCTGTGAAGAAACACCAAATCCAGAGTCGTTCCCGTAATAGACAATAAGTGATATATGCAGTGTGGGTAAAGGTTATGTTTCCAAAACCTTTAATGATCCTCACCAGTTGAGGTAGGTTTGGGGAAACTTTTAATGGTTCCTAACACTTGTAAAGTGGGGTATCGCATGATACCTTGTAGGAGACCACCTATTTAAGTGCGAGGATAGGCCGCGTCAAATGAACGCACTTAAGAATCCAAGAAGTGTCCACGGCCACACCGGACAAAACATTACGAAGAACTAAGTAGAGGAAGTTGTTGTGTTGGTACCGTTGACTTGGTTACACTAAACACTGACGGTTCAAGACATCACGTTCACCGCGCAGTAAGTAAGTTCGATGGTATTCAACTATGGAAGGTTCAAAGCGAATGCTACCTATCCAGATGCAACATCGGTCCGCTAAAAGATTGCTGGAAAAGGCACCAAGTGTGTGCGCCAAAATCTCTTTCAAGAGGGGATTGTTGAAAATTTACTAAATCTGAAAATAAGTATATCCCATTAATTTATTACTCGAACAATTGGGCCCGCACATCGGAATCATCGCTTCCACACACGTGCACACGTAGTGCCAAGTATCGCAAATTTCATTAAGTGAAAGAGATATTGGTACATATGTAATACGTTTGAGACATAGAATTATGGACGGTTATTGGACAAATGACAAAGTATTCCACGTTGGTAAAAGAAGGAAGAAGTGTACAAAGTGTAAGATGAAATGAGTCGAAAATCGCCGCGGAGCCATGAAGGGATGCGGCGCCACACCGTCGGAGCCGCGGCGCTAATTCACAGCGCCGCGGCGCTTCGGAGGCAGAATGCTGCGACGGAAAGTTGGAAAAATCTGACATTTTGGCTGGTTTTAGAGCATTGATTCTCCATTACTTGGCACATGAATTCAACCATTATTTGGCTGAATGTAACCCCTCTATTAAGTGTCATTACATGGCTATTGAAGGCCATTAGTTGGCTAGTTGAGGGGTCTTCTCCGTACACTATAAATTGGGGCCTTTGGCTCAATTGAACAACACTCAACACTTAGAAAATTCTCCAGATTTTCTGATTTCATACTCTTTATCTCTAGCAAAGTCACTATACTCAAAGTTCTTCAAGAGTAACACTTGAGTTTCCTTTGTTCATTTGTTAAGTTGTTGTTGTATCTTGGGAGACTATTGCTCAACACCGTAAAAGGAGATATACGGGGCAATCTTGTCTTAAAGACAGAGTGTTATCACTCGACTCAGCAAATTACACCAGCAGTTTGTTAATGTTTTGATTTCCAGTTTTATTGTAATAGTTTGTTTATCCTTTCTACTATTGTAATAGTTACTTACTTCCCGTTCCCTACAACAATTGTATCCCAACAATTATTTGATTTAGACAATACAAAATTAACATTCAGTTTGAAGTTTGAACTGGAAAAAAAAGAAGCTAAAGATTGAACTGAAAAACTTTAAACTTAACTAAGGTCACGATGTCTTTCAGTTTTAAACTAAAAAGCTGGACGTTAGAATACAATATTCTAAAATTTTAAATTAAAAAATTTTGAACTGATAAACTGAACTTAATTAAGAATACAGTATTATGAAATTAAATTTAATCAAAGGAAGTGGAGAAGAAGAAAAAGCAGATCTCTGCCCGCTTTTTAATTGTAGCGAAACTTTAAATAATTTATAAATATTGGCTACAACTTAAGTGGTTACCTGGTGCCATTTCCACGTTATATCAAAGTGTAAACGTGAAGATTATACACACTAGACATATGTTAGAACCCCAGTGGAAAATGAAATGATCCACTTGCTATTTATTGATATATATATATATAATAATATAAGATCTATCCCTATCTTTGAATTATCAACAACCGTGATTAAATTTTTCAATAAAAATGATTTTTTAAAGAAGTTAGTTATTTAATGTTAGTGGACTTGATATAGATGTTTGGTTGAGACTTCAATTCTTTTAGGTACTGATCATTTTCTTCTTGATTTGCATTAATTGTACAAATAGATTTTCATTTGGTCTTGAAAACTTGTTAAGTCTAGAAATTTCTTTTGAGTGATTGTGAGTGTGAGATGGATGAAGTTTGTTATTACCATAATTCTATAGATTTGGTTAGGTTTGTTGTAGAAAATGCATGTTTTTGGCTTTCCTTTAATTAAGGGTTTTAATCCCTATTTTGTGGGTAATGATAATCTAGAGGGTTTTATAAGAAATGTATTTTCTTGGACTTCCTAATCATTAGACAATCCTAGAAGACAATCTCTAGAGTCTAGTAATTATTCTTGATGGGTAATTAATAGAAGAAAAAAAAATAGTTAGACAATAAAACCTAAGTTCTAGACAAATACCCCTTCATTGTATACTCTACTTATAGGGTGAATAACTAAATACCTTCTCTTGACCCCTCCCCCATTCTTCTCCTTTTTATTGTTTAATTTTTTTTGGTTCCCATGCGGTGTCCGGTATCCGCATTAAGCCCGATTATATTCGGATTCGATCTAGTGTAGGGCCCATTCGGGGAAAATGCTCACTACTAAAAAAATTTCCATAGCTAGGATTCGAACACGAGACCTCTGATTAAGAAAAGAGCAGTCTCATCCGCTTACCACATCCTATAGTGGTCTTATTAATTTACTAGTGAATTTATCCGCGCGAAATAAAAGATATTTCTCTAAGTATAACACAAAAAAATATAGAGAGAGAGCTAACATGGGCGTAATATTTCTGTATTTACTTGAAAACAAAAAAGAATTTATGAAAAATTAGAAGCAAAACCTCAAGAATCTTGAGTGCATTTATGTGGAACAAAGACAAAAAAGATCAAAACTCAAAACACTACAACTTATAAGAAAAAATTGAGAAGATGACATATTCAGAAAATTATAACCCAAAAACACAAAGTAATAGTGAAATTTAAGAAAATGAATGATAATTACTCCTAATTGACAAAATTTTAAGGAAAAATTCAAAAACATAGTTATGGAGATTTAGGGTGACATCGAGGCAATATAATTATGGTTGTAAACTGGATATTCTGTATTAAAATAGAGAATAGTATTCTTATAGTTAAGTGATTGTTATTTAGTTCAAGTCTGAACATTCAATTTCACCAAAAGTTCTAGAGTAATTTATTTTTCATTTCATTGCTCTCAATCCTAAAATCTCTTGTTTTTTCTCTTCACCTTCTTGACCAGCAAAATGATTAAAAGAATATTATTCTGACAATTTTTGAATTGTAATTTTAGTTGCCTAACTAATTAGGTTCGGAATTTATTTTATCAAAATGTTACTTTTCTATATTTCCCTCCCTACTCCAAACCTGAAAGATTTGTAAAAAAAACATGAGAATATGTAAGAATATAATTGGCTATCTCCTAGTGTTTCTTGCTTAGTAAAAACTTGCAACCAGTGAGTATAACTATAATTCGCGCACTTTCTTCTAGAGAAAGCAACTGCAACTTATAAGGCCACTGCATATTTAAGAATATAAGTAGAGAGAATTGCATATCCATATTTTGCCTTTTCAAGTTCTCAATACATTATATCGGTGAATTAATTATTTCATAATAAAAATTGCAATAAGTACATAATAATTGCTACCTTCTAAAAATATCATTAATAGGGAAGGGCAAAAGACCTTAAATAAGGGTAAATAATTTGGTCTCCATGCTGTTGCCATTTCATGTTCTTAATGCGGCATATTACTCACATTACATGAATTGATTGATTTCATAATAAAATTTGTAATAAATACTACGTACATAATTGATAATACTAATTGCTGATTTTCATAAAGTCCTTAAACAGGGAAGGGGAAACGGTTAATTGGCTTTATTGCAAAGGTTCATTGGTAACTGCTACCGTGCTACGTGGGCTTGCTATATTTTATGTGACTTTATTAGTCCATTAATTAGTAGATTATGTGCAGAAATAACAAAAAATTGGGGGGAAATGAGATAAAAGATAAATAGGAATGATGGCTACAGAGAAGTGTCACATAGAATTGTCTATTACTATATTTATATTATATATAGATATAGATATAGATTGTTTAATAACCAGCCTAAATTGGCTTTTATTCTTCTGTTTAAAATTGAAATTGAAGTGAAATGATCAAACTTCTCTCTATTAATTCAATTAATTGTTATGTTCTTAACAAACTAAATAAATGGTACTCTTATAGTAAAAAATAATATCTACTCCATCGATCTGTTCCAATTTATGTGGCAACATTACTATTTGAAAGTCAGAAAAGTTATTTGACCGCACTTTCTCTTGAATATTTTGAATTATTAGTTATTACAATTTATAGTATTTTTTTACATAATTTTTGAATATATAATGTTTAAAAATATATATAAAATATTTAATATTTATGTCTTAATTCACACATAATTATGACCCTATTTGACCCAATTCAACCATTTTGCTATACACCTCAGTATAGTATAGTACCCTTTGAAAATGAAAAAGAATGCTACTGTTAACGCCAATAAATTGACTTAATACATGTATCATACTAGCATGTTCTTATATCAAAAAGAATCATCCTATTTAATTAATTTCATTTTCTTATAGCCGCCCCGGCCCTCTCGTTCTCTTTCTTTAAGATCTTTTAAAGAAAATAAAGAATCGTCATGTATGATAATTTTTTGTTAGTTTAATTCGAACCTGTAAGAATTAGGATTAGGCCATTGACCTTATAGCATATAATTATATCTTTTATATAATAAAATTCAACTTTAAACAAGTTGAGTTCAATTAGAGCTGTCAAGGTAGGCTAAGACCCATGGGCCGACCCAACCTAGCCCGTGATTTGATAGGGCTGAACTTGAATTTGTGGGACCCATTTAAGAACGAGGTTTTTTAGCCCGCCCCGAGTAAGCCTGATGGCCCGTATGCTTGAGTGTGTGGATTGGGCCGGCCCGTGGGCAAAAAGAACTTAATCACAAAATAAAAAATAAAAAACAATTGAAAATGTTAAGACAAACTTGTCAGAAGCAGAATCAGATGTGCTTGATGAAGATTATGTTGATGTGTTGGTGTTGAATACGTCATAAGTGTCATGAAAGTTTCTTTGAGAAATTTATTTTTACTTTAAATGGATGAAATATTATCATTTTCTTTTTTATGCGTTTTATTGAGATCTATTTGAATAAAGCTAGGTTAATATTTCTATTTAGCTAGTTGTTTGCTACTCATTATTTGTTTAGTTTTCTATTAATATATCTATTTGGTTCGAGTGAAATCAATTATTAATATATTAAGTGTTAACAATATCAACAGTTATTCAGTTTCGCACAAGGTTTGGAACAATAAGATCGTTTTTTTGTTCTGTTGTACCCAAAATAATTGCATATAATGGCAGAGATTTCATATTGAAGTCATACAATCAAATCTTTACTTAAAGCCAAACTTAATAAGTATTATTAGAATCATTTTATTTGTGAATTTGAGACTTGATTAGCAAATAGTAACACCATGTAATATTATCTTGTAAATATTTATGTTAGCATTTTTACATTACAATTTAAATTAAAAAATTATGAAAAATATTTTTTTATAAAAGTGGGCTGGCCCGGTCAGACCCGCATCCCACGTAATGATGAGTTGAGCTTGTTGTTTAAAGGCCCATCAAAATAGTGGGTCAGCCCGACCTGACCCGTCAAATTCCAAAACACGTGTGGGCTAACCCGAATAGGCTAGGCCAGCATGTTTTGACAGCGCTATGATAAATATACAGTTATTAACAAATGCTAAAAGGGTCAACTAGGGCGCAAGTGTTACGTAATCATACCATTTATAACAAGGATGAATCTAAATAATCAAAATTAAATATCTTAATGAATAAAAGAGTCTTCCAACAGAGATATCCTACTTTCACAGGCAATATTTATTTTAATCAGTGAAAATTATTGTTAAGAGATTTGACTTTGGAACGCGCGTAAGATATTAGAATTTGTCATATTATGTCTAAGAGAAACGAACTTGATTACAACAGTGTTGAAAAGGTAATCCATAATTAGGGGCGGAGTATCCTTGACCAATGAAAGCGACACCATTTCGTCGGAAAATTACATTATATAAATAGATAAAATTTTAGTTTTATAGAGATATAGATCAGTGTTGGCGCTCCTTAACACAAGTTGAAGGTTTAGTGCAATGATAAAGCAGTTCCAAACATTTTCTAAGGTCACGGGTTCAATTTTAGCACACAACATAATTATAATTTTTTGTCATCCCTCAATGAAAATTCTAGCTCCGCCACCGTCCAACCGTCCATAAAACAAGGGGAAATAGTATATATAGATATATAAATGTCACTTCCCCTTTAGATATAAGCAGTGTTGCTTTTGACGATTGTAAGACCTTTATTAAGTTTGTTTTCCAATATACCATTTGGAATAAGAAAAGGAAATATTTTGAAGTTCTCAATTTTCTTATAGTACTTCTTGTGTTTATTAATAAAGTGGTATAGGCAGATAAATTGGAAATTATGTTTGTAAGAAAAGTTTGTGCTATTACTAGCTAGGAATTAATATAATTGAAGCTCCTATTCAAAATATTATGGTCTGTAGTGATTCAATATTTTGTAATGATACATAACTATTTATATGAAATTGCTTGGGGAGTCTCCCACGGCGACTGCTATTTAATATTTATTCTTGTTTCTTCAAGAATTTTATTTTACGGATAAGGCAAATGACATATTTGCCCAAGCAATATAAGATGCATTTCATTCCCAAATAGTTGTAATAATCTGGTACAATTGAGACATGAGTCACATCAATTTGTTATGACTTGCTTTCTTAGTGCTAAAATGTAATATATTTTTTTCTTACTTATTTGTAGCTTTGATATCACAATAATCCAGCATTATTCGTAATAAGATAATTAGGTTAAATATAATATGAAGTCGTCAAACTAGTCTGTCATGGTTCACCAATTTGATTTGATTCAATTTGCGCTGACGTCTCTTAATAATTTCGACCGCTGTGTTTATGATTATTTTAATCTGAAATTTTTCATTAAACTTAAAATGATAAATTCCACACAAATATTAAAACCGAGAGAGCGGAGAAGATTTGCCTAATTAATTGAAAATGTCAAAAACTTCACAATTCAACCTCAAGCAAGTGGAGTTTTGAGCAGAAAAAGGATAAAGAAGGATTAAGAAAGTTAAAAAAACGACAAGCCAATGAATTATAAAACGAGTGGATTCAATTCTTAAGTTGTATAAACGTATATTATCAGAGTTTACCTTATAGTTATAGTATAAATATTTTTTACACCATTAAGTTAAAGACGATCACTTGCAGTACTAGGTTACTAACTATAGTAAACATAATTTGTATAACCTAAAACAAGGTAAATAATTTATTATAATTGGTTAAATTACGCTCTTTACATAATAAAAATATTATGTATTGGGTAGAAAGGCACCCGGGAGCGTCTGCTTAAGCAAGAAGCTTTGTGGCTCCGGAGACTAATGGATCCTTACAATTATCTCCCACTCCCAACAACTCCCGTCACATCAACTAACCTAGATCAGAGCGTCGCAACGCGCATGGGAGTAGTGACATCAGGATACATATGTCACCACAGCCCCCTAGGGTCATAATAGTCTAAGTTTTGTCTTATATATGCAAGGCTTAGAAGAGAAAGAGGAAAGAGGACACATTGTATTCTCTCTAAACACACATTTCTTGTAACTCAGTTCTCTCTCTCTCAAAGCTATTATACGATTCACGGCCTTTAACTCATATTCGATCCATAGTTATTTCCAAATCTAATTTATTGGTTTTATATTACTTGTTTGTTCTTGCTATTATTTTTAAATATCGTTTATCCGTAACCTAAATCTCAATCCCGGACTCAATCAAGAGGGTCTCCGGACCGGATACGGCCTACTTATCTTTAAATCCTAAAATACAAATATCTAACTGCATTTTTGATAGATATCATTTTTACTGGAAAATAGTTTGGCGTCGTCTATGGGGATAGACAATTGTGGAGTTGTCTCTATCCGTAGCTGATTTTCTTGAAAACCTTGAGGCAAACACATCACAGAAGAGAAGCATGTCATGTCAGAACAGGATTGCTCGTGACCCGTGGGAGATTGGAGAGGAATAGGTGCTTAGTTAGCATTAGGACATGGAAGAACGGTCTGAGACATTACAAACAAAATCAGAGGGAACAATAGCCCCGAAAGCAAGCAAGTCTGTAGATGAATAAGATGCTTAAAGCCATCCAGCAGAGATTTGAGAGGCGCGACCCAAGGAACGATACCCCGAGAAGAGGAAAAGAGAATCGCACTCCAAAGTGAAAGGGAAGTTCAAAGATGAGGGTACCCCCTCGAAAGCTGCATTATCTATGCAGAAAACAGTGTCATAATGGAGCGCATGGAGAAGTTCATAAGATCTTTATCAAGAATAGCACCAGATTGCCACTAGGCAGAAGATGAAGAAGTTGTAGGAGCTCTCGACACGTCCGCAACGAACGTGGGGAGAACAGAACCTACGAAGCCAGAATCGGACCTGACAAGACTCGTAACGCTAGAGAAGAAGTTGCACAAAAGGAGGAACCAGATACCTGGGGGCCCTCCTATTCTAAAAGGAGTTGGAGCGAGAAAGTACGGAAAGATACCCTACAAAGTAGATGCGGCTCCGGATCCCATCCCAAAAAAGTTTAGAATGTCTGACATATCCAAGTATGACGGTACGACAGATCCGAACGAACACATCATGACTTTCAAGGCTGCAATCACCGAGCACAACCTGCAACAACATCAGATCGAATTTGTTATGCAGAAAAAATTAGTCAGACACTCACAAAGGGAGCACTCTCTTGGTACACTCTCTTACCTGAAAACTCTATTAATTCTTTTGCTGCTCTTGCATATGCATTTGTCAAAGTCTATGCTGGGTCCCGGAGGATCAAAACCCACAAGGCAGATGTTTTCACCATAAAGCAAATGAAGGATGAATTACTCCGCAACTTCATGAAGCGCTTCCAGCAGGAAATAATGCAGCTGTCTACGATCTCCAAAGATTGGGCTGCCGCAGCATTCATTGATGGCCTAAACGCCGACAGTTCGGACGCATCCAGGAAATTAAAAGAAAGCCTGAAGGAATTCCTGGAATGAGGTGAATAACAGATCAGGCGAGCTATTAAGTATGTTTATTTAACTAACAATGAGGCTGAGTATGAGGCTGCAATTGCAGGTTTGGAATTAGCTCGGATACTTAGAGTTGAAAACATCGAGCTCAAGAGCGACTCGCAGCTAATCATCAATCAACTATTGGGAAAATATGAGGCCAAAGACAGTCGAATGCAGGAATATCTAAGTAAAGATACTACATTATTGGCTAGATTTCGAAAATGGAAGAGGGCGCAAAGGCTTATGTACGAAAATGCGAGAAATTTTAGCAACATTCGCCGATAATACATCAACTTGTTAAACCCCTCCACTCGGTAGTGGTTCCATGGCCATTCATGAAATGAGGGATGGATATCGTGGGCCCATTGCTGGTAGCTATGAGGGACGTGAGGTTCCTACTGATCCTAACTGAATATTTCTAAAAATGGGTGGAAGCCAAAGAGTATAAAAAAGATTTATAAAAGGCAGGTTATAGACTTCATATGGGACCATATCATATGCCGATTTGGGATACCAAAGGAGATCGCTTGTGACAATGACCGGAAGTTCATGGGAAATAAGGCCATTGAGTTCCTAAAAGGGTTAAAGAGCCTCAGCGCGTGCGGGTTCTTGTTCGAACCCTCTTTTTATGCCTTTACATGGGGTTGAGATGTATTCCCCATCAGCACTTAAAATGAAGTACTTTTCTTCATTTCAAAATTAGATGTCTTAAATCCCAATTTCGCGCTAGCGTTCCAAAATGTGATATTCTCGGATTGAGTCAAGGCAAGATGACCTCAAACACCAAATGCCAAAAAATCACATAGGCGTGCACCGACTGTCGAACCTTATGCTTAAACAAAAAATGCTCGAATAATAGCATAGTTCCGGTAGACGGGCGTAGCGGCCACACCGTCCATGGTTAAGTGCAAATTAAAAAAGACAACAGGTCATTATACGACTACAATTGTTGCAATAAACAAAACGCATGTCAAAGTGTAGAGGCAATAAAACAATTGTCATTCATAAACAGCGTCGAGCGCGCAAAACATAACTATGGGGAATACAAACCCCGGTGAATTATCAAGAGAGAGCATAAAGACTCAAATCCCAGAAACAGCAAAGGACGCAAATGACTGGGAAAACCCATCAAATGGCACGCATGCCAAACATAGTCACAAAAAATTTTAAAAATAAAGGGCACGCAAGCCATCTTTAAAAAATGTCAACATTGAAAAGGGGCACACAGACCCTTGAAAACTAACATAAGCTGAAAACCAGAACCCAAGCTAAGTTGTAGGAGGAACAATCTCGCCGCTAGGCCTGTCCAAGCCAAGGAACTTACGCCAAAGAGTCCTGACAAGAGATGAAATCTCGATTACATTACTGCAGGCCAAAATGAGAGCCAGCAGAAACATCAGATGATGGGGCGTCTCTTCGCACAGATCTTACATGTCAACATCAATTACCCTCAAACTCACCTCTACATCAACCACGATCGAGGGAACATTAATTTCCCCTATCTCCACCCCTTACAAGACCTCAAACCGTGTCTTGAGGATAATATGGTCTCAGAACAAGATAGCCCTCCGTTGATCGGCCTCCCGGTGAAGCATCAACTATTGGTTCTGGGCTAGAAGATGGGCACGAAAAGCCTCTAGATCTTGCATCCTCGCCCGAGCAACATCGTGATCAAGTTTGACCCAGATAACCCTCTCTCTCATTAATTGATGAACTTGGGACATGGTTCGATATGTCTTCTCCCTAGCATCCAAATCTTTCTTGGCCTCTTCTCATCTACCCTCCAGTATGGTACTCTACTCCAGAAGATCAGTGTGCTCGACCCTAAGCTGAGCAACCTTCTCTCGGAGGCGGTGGTTCTCCTCCGCCAACCTCTTTACATTCAGGAAGGACGAAGATATATTTCTAAAAAGCTCAATGGCAGAGGATACGGCAGCATGCCCCTGAAAAAGTGGAAAAAGTAATGTTAGCATACGCATTTGCATCAAGAAATAAAGATATGGTAAGAACAACCCAAAGTTACTTTAAGGAATATGTCTGAAAGATGGGCCAAGGAAGCTTCCAGGCAAGATCGGGACCAACAGCAGATGGCGAAGGAACAGAAGGTCCCAAACGCACATCTTCTCTCCCCATGTTTGGGGGCTGGCCACCATCGGACCCCGGTTCCCTAATAGATTTCTTCAAGGGGATCCCCGCATCCCCAGATGTTGAAGTTTCTCCCTCGTCATCCTCCACCAACAACACCCTATTTACATCCTCTCTCGTTGGTCCACTCAATTGGTGACACATCCTCACACGTAGACCGATCCCGGAGGTAAATGTCTCAGCATCTCCCAGAAACTTTCATTTTCTGTTGGCCTTGGCTTCTATGACGACCTTTGTGATACGAGCCCTAGCCTCATCCTGGGTAGGCACCTTCATGGCCGAACCACCCATCACGGGGAGGCCTTTAAGGAGACAAGTAGAAGAAAGACGTCAGGAAAAAGCCTAAATAAGCAAACAACAGATGAAGCAAAAGAGATCTCACCATGGTTTTTGTCCTTCCATTCCTCGGTGAAAAGGGCCCTCTACGTCTGCTCGGTGCCCTGGGAGACTCGGAGCAAGTCTATCCCCCACCCAAAAATATCGGGTAACGGCTCAAGGACCACTAGAGCCACTACAAGGAAAAGAGACGAGCCAGTCGAGAGGAAAGCCTGAAGTATATGGGAGAACAAAGTTACTCACGGGCGTTGTTCTAGTGATCTAGAAGAGGGCCGAAGTTGGTGCCCTGAAAGCGATGGGTATGAATCATTACAAACCGGTCATACCACCCCCGGTCATAATTGTCCTTAGCATTTGTGATGAGGGCCATGGAGCCCCATAAAGCAAAGTTAATTATTTACCCATGAAGTATCCGGGGGGAATAAAGGTGGATCACGTAATCCAGAGTAAATGGGAGATGGGCGAGATCTGCCAAATGTTGTAGGCAATGGACTATTCTCCATACCTGCGGGGCCAGTTGCCCAGGCAGACGCCATATCTTTGGCAGAAGGCCTCCATCACCTGATTGATTGGGAGCCTAAAACCGATGGTGAATGGGTAAATATAAATGAGAGACATCCCAGGAATGTGTTGGGTGGAGGGGAAAAACATCAATGTCCAAGCCCCATCCACACTCAATGCGAACTTGGGGAAGGATAGAGTCATCGATTAAATAGAGCATGTCTTCCATAGATTCAAGACGGAGGTTGGCACGAAAATTCCTTTCAAAATAGAAGTTGGGAGGGATGATCTCGAAAGCGGTGGAACCTAAATTAACGACATGGGTAACATTAGATGACGATGGTCGACGACGGGATGGACCCAACTCTGCCGCCATTCTAGCAAGACTTAGACCATCAGAAGTACCAGACATCGATTCACGATCTGTTATACGATTTCTTGTAACTCAGATCTCTCTCAGAGCTATTTTACGATTCACGATCTTTAACTCATATTCGATCCATAGTTATTTCCACAACTTATTTATTGGTTTTTATTACTTGTTTGCCCTTGGTATTATGTTTAAATATCGTTTATCCGTAACCTAAATCTCAATCCCGGACTCAATCAAGAGTGTCTCCAGATTGAATACGTACTACAAATCTCTAACTGCATTTTTGGTAGATATCATTTTTACTGGAAAACACATTACACTATCAATATATATATAAATTAATTCATGCTATAAAATGTCATAAGGATTCTAAGGCCTCATTTTGTTTCATTAAGATTAAGACATTTGAATTTGAATACACATCTAAATTATTAAGATGCTGTCTCTAGATCTGGACACTTAATAATTAAGACTATTTGTTTTGAAACATCTGAATGTGCATAATGTATTTAATTAAACATAATAAATATATAATTCAAATAAAAAGTAACTAAATATTAGAAAATAAAAATAATATTTGATTAAAAAAATAAAATATTTATGTTCCCTAATAATGGTGGAGATGCTTTGTAGTGGTGGCAGTATTGATGGTTGGTGCTAGTGGCTAGTAACGGTGTTGGTGATAGTTATGATTATAGAGGTAGTTGGTGTTGTAGTGACTTGCACGATGGTGGTAGTTGGTACTAGGGTTGTCCAACGGGGCGGGACGGGACCCGACGGGACGGAGGGGAGGATTAGAGAGATTGTAGGAAGATTTATGAGAAAAATGAAGAGGAAAATGAGGTATTTATAGTTGAGAAATAGGGTTAAAGTATAAATATATTAACTTAGTGGTTAAAAATAAATATTAAGGGGGTAGCGGGGCTTTATGGGGTGGGGGGCAAAAATGAACGTTATAGCCGTTGCACAACGGCTAAAATCAAAAAATTTAACCGTTGTTGCAACGGTTATTTTTCTAAAGGGGAGAAATTTGGCGGGGATGGGGTGGGGACGGGGCGGGATGGAGGCGAGAGCGAGGGCGGGGAAATTTGGATAGAGGCGGGTCGGAGGCAGGCGGCACAATCCACTGGCCCCGTCCAGGGTTGAACCGACAAACAAAAATAAAAATTATAGGGGATCGGGGCTGGGAGGGCCGGGTAGCGAAATCGGGTCGGATCGGGATCGGGCCGACCCGGCCCACTGGACAGGCCTAGTTGGTACTGGTGGTGATGGTTGTGATGATGGAGTTGCTTTATATTAATAATTGGTGTTGTTTGTGGTGGTGGTTTATTATGGTGTTAGTGGGAGTGCTAGTTATGATGGTAGAAGTGGTTAGAAGTAAGGATTGACTGCAATAGTGGTAACATCGGTGGTGATGACAGAGGTGGTTAGTGGTGGTTGGGTGGGTGGATGGTTAGTGGTGGGTGAGATGGTGGTGGGGTGGTGGGTGAGATGGTGGTGGGGTGGTGGATAGTGGTGGGTGAGGGTGGGTGGAGTAGGGGTTTGGGAGGATGGGGTGGAGAGTGGGTAGGGGGTGAGGGTTGGGAGGGTGAGGATGGGGGTGGAACTGGTGGTTGTGGATAGAGTGGTGGTAAAAATTATTCGTATAAAATACATCTTAATGATATTAAGACTTTGTTCAAAATTTTAATGATTAAGACCTATTTAGATTAAATAAGTGTCTAGATCTTAATTTAAACAATCGCACTTAATGACATAAGATCTGAACCATTCATATTCAGACTTCTATTAAGTGGAAATAAATCCGGCCCAATTAAAAAGCCGCATCTGTTGTTTAATCACCGCTACTCCGCTAGCTGTTAGATGAGACACTCATCATGAGAGTGAACTGTGAAGTAAAATTAAAAAGTGTTATCACTAAAGTTGTATCCTATTAATTACTTATACTAATCTAATTTTAAAGTGGCTGAGTCGACCAGTGACTAATCATTTGCTTCACATATAATTTGGACGCCTGATCAATGACGTTGTAACATATTATTGTAATTAAGTTAGTAATTTGTCAGTGGAAAAATAAAGAAACGACATCAAGTCAAACAGTTCAACTTGAATTGTTTGTTTAATTACTGGTGCATTTTACAGTTGTCTCTGTCTCATATTCAACGTCTTACCTCTAGTAATTTTCTAACGCAGTGATGGATCTAAGATTAAAAATTAGGGGTTTGAAGTATAACTACGTTACGCATTAAACTAATATGTTATTATTTGACATGTAATATATATGTACTAACAAGATACGAGTTTGAACATTTAAAATGTTCATTGTTTCCATGTTCTGCTTAGTTCATAATTTAGACTTTAATAAGTTCATGTGCATAGGGAAAGTCCGAAATTAAACCTATCATATCATGCACCTCAGTAAAATATTAAAAAGTTGGTACAAATAAGTCAACTGGTTGATCAAGTTGCTAGTTTGCTAAACAGGTACTTCGTTCTAATTTATGTGATAAAGTTTGAATAAAAATAAAATTTTAAAAAGAAATTAAAATTTTTTGAATTTGTGGTCACAAGTATGTCATAATATTTGTGTGACTAAAATTTCTTAAAATGTGTGATCTTAAATATTTCATAATATTTTTGTGGCTATAACTCAATAAGGATAAAATGAAAAGTTAAGTTAAATCGTTTCAAATTTAAAAAGTTTTCATTCTTTTTATAACGAACTAAGAATTAAAAAATTATTGCCACATAAATTGAAACATATGTAGTTATTGTTACTCTATGTCCCATTTTATGTGGCGAAGGTTTCCTTTGTTTGTTTTTAAAAAATGACATTTTTATATCTAAAAATAATTTTTTATTTTATTTTTTATTTTATTTTTATGAGATGGTTAATAATACTCATGCAAATATCTATAATTTCTTATAAATTATAAGTTTCAAATTATTATTTTTTTCTTAATTTTACAACCAGACAAATCCCGTCACATAAATGAAACGGGGGGGAGTACTATATAGTATATTCATCCCCATTCTTGACCTTTGGGTAATAAGCAAAGCCGCCCCTTGCCCATCTTACCTACGAAAGAACAAAATAGAGCTATTAGAAGAATTTTACGTAAGAAAAAGTAAAAATATTACTAACAGAAAAAGTCAAACTAAATGAAAATAAAAATATTAAGTATATTGAGATAATAAAGAGGTAATTAAAAATGAGTTGAAAGCTTAACAGTCAAAAAGTCATTATCGGGCGGTAATATCTGGCGTTATTATTATTACAAGTTCTTTACCGTAGTATTATTGCACTCGTCTTGATTTTAAATTTTATGAATAACATATAAATAAACTTGTACTTATTCAATTGCTTCCCAAAAGAAAATTAAACTCGTATATGACTGGATAAAGTATATGTTACTTTACTTTCATGTTTCATAGTTAATTAGCTATGCCTTGACCTCCTGATTATAAATTGATTTTAGTTCGTAGTTAATAACGTACGATCTACTTGTGAAGATTTATTTGTTTAATTGCTTAGAGAACGTTCAACAAGTTTATACGTAACAAATTAGCTAATCTTATAGGTTAATCTAGAAGAAATGAATTAAAATCAATTTATAATCAGTTAGCCGATTTGCAGCATCAAAGCAGATTCTTTTAGTCATCTTAAAAAATATTTCATCAATCAATATTTTTTAAGACATATTGTCTAATTATTCTCCCGTTTGAGACTCCTATTTTTTCGAAAATAGCCTGGTCTGAGCTAGAATAGCAAATTCATCAATCTTTTTCATAGCCATATCTTATCTATTCAAGTATTGCATAATCAGGAGGTCAAGCAGGGCTAAAACTTTCAATGAACATGGAATTGAGACAACGACGAATGAAATTGTGGACTAAATCTAATACTCATTTTTCTTAATTTATATGACAAACCTTATTATTCAATCTGTTTCAAGTGCCAAATCAAACATGGAGTTGGTATCTTTATATGATTTTAAATAATTCTTACCTCATGAACTAAATTATGGAGTTGCGTTAGAGCCGGTATTTATTCTTATCAGGAAGAAGAGTAGAAACAGTTTGAGTTGTACAATCAAAGTGAGCCAAGGAGCAAAGTGGTATGCCACAGTGACTAATTGAGTGCTTTAACGGCTAGTCATAAATTAGCAATACTGCATTGCTATAAGGGCAAATCTTATATAATTCCTCCACACTGAAAAATGGATTACATTAAAGACCACACCAAATACCTCAAACTAGAAGGGCATCATCAAGCACTATTTACAAAATATCTTAGCAAATATACCTAAGATAAATAAAACTTAAAACATATACCTCCACATAGCTGGGCGATCTCTTGATATGAGAAGAACTCTAGATGCCAAATAATCAAAAGAAGGTGAATACAAATCATCAGGTCCAATTGCTTCTCTCAAATTCTGCCCATTGTTTTGATCCAAAGTGTTTAAGGACTGCAATGCATCATCCTTATTTGTGTCGAAAACAAATAGTCCCAATCCACAAACTCCCATAACAAGGTTTGAATTTCCCCAAACTTGTGTTAAAGCCGTGTAATGGGAGTGAGCATTTGATTCTGGCAATACATAGGTGTTGCAAAGCCTCTGCTTGCGCAACGAGAACTGCTGGATCTGGGAGGAGACCTGCCTTTTCACCGCGGATTTCACAGTAGTGCAGCCAAGATATAATGAATCTCCACGGGCAAAAACTGACTGAACATTTGCACCAACCTTGGGTATTTTTAGACCTATACCAGAAGGGTGACGGAAATCTAGAACGTTGATGAAATCAGAGGTGCAAAACACACCATCATTTCCTTCCACTTCAGAGGAACTAACCCTGCATCAAAATATGATACAAGCTTTAAACTTTTGATACAGATGAAAAGGCTATGCCATAAACTGAACTATAATGAGAACTTCTTACTGTCCTTTAGGATTCATAGTGATACATGACACTGAGAACACAGCATACAGAAAATTCTGAACCAATGTAGACTTGTGACTAAAGACCCGTGCTTGGTATAAAAGAATCGCTATATTACTACGTAACTCTCCCAACAAGCAGAGACGGATGTAGCATACCCATACTGGATACTTTCGACGCAAAACATAAATTTATTTGTAAGAAGTCCATGAAAATTGCAACAAATAGTAGATATGAACCCATAATGGGTTCAATGCTAAAAACCTTAACTGTTGAAGCCATAAAACTTAAATCATGGATAAGCCTCTACCAACAAGGCGAGAATATGTAATATTTTGTAACTAGAAAGGACATGGTTTCACTTTTCAACAATATGAGGGAACTTTATAAAATTGATTGTTTCTTCCTTTTTTCTTCTTTTGTTTCGTGGCCATATATATTACTCCCTCCTGTTCAAAATAAGTGTTCACGTAGTCTTTTGCACACCCCTTGAGAAAATGCTAACTCCTAAAAAAAAATAGGTATTTGACTAAACTACCCTTGTGTAAATACTACTTGTGATCAATATAGTTTCAAACTCATTTATCTAAATAGGGGTAAATTTGGAAGAAAATGAAGTTGATTCCTTCTTGATTATGTAAGTGGACGCTTATTTTAAACCAAAGTAAAATGGCTAAGTGGACACTTATTTTGAACCGGACGAGTAATCAATTAGTAATAAAAGAATCTCCAATATTACTACTGCTCCAAGTTTCAAGCCTAGAATTGTACTTCTTGGATCAGGTTAAGGGTGATAAGAGACATGGTAGAGACTTAATAGGTTTCTACCCAGTCCCTGAGCTCAAAACCTGTTTTACTAAAACTTTTCCCTTGAATCCTAATAGAGTTTATGATTCATCTGTCATGTAAAGAACCCAATTTTAATTTAGTTTTGGAAAATATCAAGTGTGGCTAACATTAGAAATACACATCCTGGATCTTCTTGACAGCTCCCAACCGTATTCAATTACCAATAAGCAATACAAGAAATTCTTTTCAATCTCATCAAGGTTTGATGTAATAGTGCAAAGTGTCTTAGATAGCAGCTAATTGGCATGGCTGCTGCTGAATATTACAGGTGGACCTTTTCTTCTATCAAGAGATACTAAGGCTGGCCAGTGGGCCGGGTCGGGCCGGTACCGCCCCCAACATTTTTTTTTAAAAATTACGGTACCTGGACAGGACATGGTCTCGTCCCGGCCCGGCCTGCCCCAGTCACGCCACCGACCCGGTCCCGCCCCGATCCAGCCCGAAACCCCCCTTTGCACAAATAACCGTTGCACCAACGGTCATTTAACATTTTGGCCGTTGTGCAACGGCTATTTTTGGCCTCCCCCATACCACCTTAATATTTATTTTTAACTCATAAGTTATTATATTTACACTTTAACCCAATTTTTCAACTATAAATACCTCATTTTCTCTTCATCTTTCTCACAAATCTTCCTACAATCTCTCAATCTATCTCTCTACAAGTCTACATTGTCTACTAAATATTGAATTTTATTTATTCATTTGGGAGTGAAGTTGGCAACTAGCTTGAGGATCTTCCATCGAGCAAAGTTTCAATTTTCAACCTCTCGATTACACGTCGACGTTACATCGGCGTTTGGTACATTCGTTCATTCATTAAATTATTATTGTTTGTTTATTTTATTTAGCGCACTTAATTTCATTTACTTTAATTATTTATTAGTATAATTAAAATGGAAGAATTTAAACGTATGATTACGGGTAAGGGTAAGGGTTAGGCTTCTTCTAGTAGGGCAACAAGGGCAAGGGTACTTCTTCTAGTCATCCTATTTCTAAACAGAATCATATTCCTACACAAGATGATTTTGTTGATACTGAACATTTTCCTACAATACCATTAGATTTAGACGAGGAGCTATTTTCTGAAACTCAAGAAAACTTTAATTTAGACGATGATCAAGATGACACACCCACTAATGTACATGACAACACACCCACTAGTGCACCTTCAACTGAAATGCTTCTTATTCCCCCAAGTATGAGACGAGGTCCAGCAAAACGACCATTAAAATCAGATGCATGAAAATTTTTTGATATGGACGTAGAGAATCAAGTAGCTAGATGTAAAATTTGTAAAGATGTTTTAAAATTTAAAACTGAAAAAGGTCACGATGGGACGGGGGGTTTAATGAGACACGTAGCAAGGGCTAATCCAACTAGGTATGCCCAATACGAGGCTTCAAAATTGGGTGCGCAAACACCCGCTCCATCAAGACAAGGTTCACATACTGTTACGGACCAAGTACATGGTCAAATTACCCCCACGACAGGGGGAATTGTAGGCCCTAATTACAATAAACATAGAGATAAGGAAGCAATAGCAAAATTAGTTGTTGTGGGGGATTTGCCTTTTTCATTTCCTTCATCTCCCAATTTTATTCATTACATTAGAGATATGTATAATCCTGCTTTTAACGGTTTTTCTAGATCAATTGTTAAGAGAGATGTATTTAAATTTGCACATGAATATCAACAGTATTTACGTTATTCATTATATCATTTTAATGGCAAAGTGGTCATCACTTCTGATATAGGCCGTAGAACTAACGACCATGATTATTTAACGGTAACCTGTCATTGGATAGATTATAAATGGTCTATGCAAAAAGCGTATCTTAGCGTATAGATATATAGATGATAGGCACACTGATACTTTTATAGCAGAAAATATTTATCAAGTGTGCAATTATTACGGAATAACTAATAAAATTATGACTATTACATTAGATAACGCTTCTTCAAACAATTATGCTATTACAATTTTTTAAAATAGTTTAACTCAATCTTTTTCAGATCATTTTCCTATAAAATGTGTGTGTCATATATATATAACTTAGTTGTAAAGGATGGTTTATCACTTGTTGAAGACATTCTTAGTAAAATACAATTTGCTATAAACTTTATTTTTAAAAATAATAGAATACAACGAAAAAAAGAATATAAAAACTTGTCACGATTGACAAATACCTTATAGAAAAATTGCAGAAGAAGTACCCACTAAGTGAAATTCTTTATACGAGCAACTAATTATTGCTTATGACTATAGAAAACCTATAAGTTTATTTTTTAATCTCATAATCAAAATCCAGTTGATATGGTTGTAGATAGCGATTAGGGAAAAATTTCCAAACTTATTGTATTTCTAGAGAAATTTTTTCAAGCAACAAAAGAATTCTCCGGTATATATTATCCTACTATTTTAACTATGTTGTTTTATATAGCTCTAATATTTTTACTGCTTAATAAATATATGGATAAATCAGCTTATAAGGCAGCTATTAAAAATGATTATCAAAATAAAAAATATTTTATTCATATTCCCACTATTTATATTATTATTGTGTATTAAATCCGACTATTAAAATAGAAGGTACTAAATCACTTATTGAAACTATTTATGATTGTACAACAGTACTACCACCTCCAAGTCCCAAAAATCCAAATCACACACCACTTATTGAACAAACTAAAGAAGAAGTGTTGTCTAGCGTAGAAGACGAATGCAAAAAAGTATATAGGTTTTACCAACAAGAAAGTGATAGCAACCTACCGGCTTACATACCATCTTCTTCTTCTTCAACACAACCTCACAAAAGACGTGATGTTTTTGCGGCTAGTATCCTCAGAAATAGAATGTGCGTTGGTAACACTACTAACCAAATTAGCAAGTTTGATATTTTTATTTTGCAGGGTTCTATACCGTACCAAGCAGTTCTCAATGAAGAAGGAAGTGAAGACTTGCTGAAATACTGGAGGGGGAATGAGAAGACCTTTCCGACACTTTCAATGATGGCCCGAGATGTTTTGAACATTCAAGCGTCATCAACGACGTCTAAAAGCGCTTTTTCTGCCGGCAAATATCAAATAGGAGAGCATAGACACTCATTAGCCGGAGACAACTTGGAAATTGCAGTATTATTCAGAGATTAGATACAAGCAGAGCGGAGAAGGTACGGTCAACCGGAGATCAACGAAGAAGACGAAAACTACAACAACATCTTATCCAAAGGTGGTGGAAGCGACGTGGAGCAATTTGACCAACAAATATCAATTCCAACCGAAGAACCACGGGAAATTATCAAGAAACTAGAACAGTTTTTTTTCAAAATGTAATTTTTTTAATTGCAATTTTACTATGTCATTTGCAACTTTTGAACAACACCACAAAGTTGCAATTGTGACAATTGTATTTGTATTACAAAAAAAATCATATGTTTATTAAATAATATAAGAGGCACAAAAACAACTTTGGGATGTTTTTATTACACTATTTTGTTTAATTATTGAGTTGTTTATATATATGTTATTTTTTAAATTAAATGCAAAAAAAAAAAAAAAAATCCCCCCCGCGACCCCGCCCCTTTTCCGACAGGACTGGAACCAAGACGGGACTTCGGTGAATCCCGCATGTCCCGATCCCGCCAAACCCGCCCCGACTTGTCCCGTTGGCCACCCCCGAGAGAAACTCGATTGTGATAGGTTCAGTATAGAAAAGCATATGTTCAAGAAGAAGCATATCCAACGCATGGAAGAAACTAATAAGAAGCATAAGAGGAGAAAGTAATTTAGTCAGGTTCCAGTTATTTGTATGGATGTAACCAGCGAAAATTAGGAGAACCATATCATTTTACCTCTGTCGAACTCCTCCACCCAGCTCAGCATCTGTGTTATTTACATGTAGTGCAGATATTTGCCGAGCAGAGGATGATACAGAAAGCAGTGCTTGAGGACTAATGGAATTAACATCCCATAAAGAAAGACCCTCCGTCTCAGCAATCACTACTTTTCCTCTGCTTCTCCATTGCAAAGGACTTGAGTAATCCATAGCCAACATTGGTCTCTGTAAATCCCATTTCAGGATCTGCTCTCCATCGCGGATATCATAAGTTCTGACCAACCTTTGGCAACTAGCACCTGATACGATGAGGGGTCCACAAGGTTTGTACCACCATTGCTGATTTTGAGGAGACATAATTGATGATAGAGTATTTCTCCTACACATTGGGTTATTGGGTAATGGAGCAAGGGCTGCTCTTGTATTACTAAACCCATCATCGACATGAAAGGCTCGTACATCTTTAGTGTAGAAGTCCCACGAACAAAAACCTGAATCCATGGAATTTCCAGCAGATGCTGCCACCACATATCTCCCTGAGGAACCATCTACACCAGGAGCACGTACTATCCAACAATCTCTCCACATATTTGATGAGACTCCAACAGGAGGTTTGTACTCAGCTTTCTCCTGAAATGATAACAAATGTTTATAAGGGAACAATTCTTATAAGCTGAAGAATTAACTAAAATACTAGATATATAGCCTTCCAAACTTCATCTAAAGCTTAACAGACCAGAACATCAGTAAAATCACATATTAGTAGGTGTTTGGCCATAGATTTCAAATATTTTTTACTTTATTTGAAATCTATGAAATTGGAGTTGAAGATGGAATTGTGTTTGGTTATACTTTTTGCACAGAAAATTTGGAATAATATTCATGTTTATGTATTTTTTCTAAAAAAATATGAAATATGATTTATATCCCACGATTTTTAAAAACTAGCAAAACAACCCAACTTCACTAATATACCTGAAACAAACAACCAAATCTGATCTAAAAGAGTAATATCACGTAATGGAGAGTCACACAATGTCATAAATTGGATCTCATATACGAGCTACTACATGCTATACACTTGTCAATTTTTAAATCTATTACAAGGACCCATTAGTACAAAAAATCAAGAACTATAGTAACAAGCTATTCCATTTCAAAATTCAAAAATCTTTTCACATGAACACAGATGTATAGATTCGGATAAATGTTGCATCAAATAATGTGGCAGAGGGAGTAACACTTTGCCAGTTAAATTCAAGCACCAAATTTTTGCAATGACAATTTGGAGACACCAAGTAGAAGTCTTTCTGACATAACTTTTTCAACATTGAAAGCTAAACACTTTTCAAGCATTAACAGTTTCGTCTGATTAAAATAAGGTTGATCCAGAATAAATAAATAAAATCTACACAAAGATGAAAATCAAAAATAATTCCAACGGTCAAAAGTGAGTACGAAAGCAGGACTTTGGAATCCAACTTCAAGTTGGATTTGGAATTTTCATGGCCAAACACTAATTTTGAAATAAAGTGAAAAATTATTCCAAAAAATTGAATATGTCTCATGGCCAAAACGAGTCACACGTTAACAGGAGACGTTTTTATATAAGTCATGCTTGGGAAAATTTGACATCTTGATATTTAGAGGATGGGAAGGTAGGCAGATAATACCTCACAATGCACAATATCATAGAAGGAGCAAGAACTGTCGTCATGTGTAAGGAGAACGGATTCTCCCTCAGAGACAAACCACCCTCCAGTAGAGGTCTTACGGCCAATCTCATTGAGCTCACATATAGAACTATCTTCTGTCTCTTCCTCCATGAACATTTCTGGTTGTTTATTCTCTTGAGCATCAAAACTTTCAAGTCTCTCGTCACTTTCCAGAAGCTGATCAACACTTTCTTTTCCTTTCAACAGTTTCAAAGAAGAAGTTTGATTTTCCGAACTTACTGCATCATCCACGTCTTGAACATTAGATTGCTCCTTACTAAGAGAAGCCAAGAACTCCACAGCAATAGGGTTCTCATCAATAGGACTAATAGTTTTCTTCTCAGGCTTCACTTCACTAGTTGATTCAAGTTCCTCGCTTTTGGTACAGCCCAGTAATGTCTTCAGAGACGTCCTGTCTCTTAGCAATTTATGATGAGGGAACAACCTCGCCTCTAATTGCTCTACATTTAATCCCTTCACAGAGATTTTCCCATCATCTTCAAGTTTTGCTTCCCTCTTCTCATCCATGTTCTCGTTTCTACTGCAACTCAGCGAAACTATTTCTTTGCCACCATCAACTATATTACACATCACCTTCTCAATTCCGGATATCTTCTCGCCAGCATTCACACTCTCATTATCACCACCAACTACATTACCCATCGCCTTTTCAATCCCGGATATCTTCTCTTGGATATCTGAAATTATCAACTTTGAAGAATCAGGATTATTCTTATCCAACATCTCCTTCGTCCTCTTAATATCAGTTGCAATCCTCTTAACTTTCCCTTCCAAAAACGCAAGCTTCTCATGCAGCTTACTTGGATACTTCTTCCCACTCAATCCAACCTTCCCTTGTTCATTTTCACATTTCTCTTTCGAAACTCCAGAATAACTGTTCGATTTGGTCATCAATCTTGGATCTTCCACATTACACTCAACATTATCCTCACTTTTCTCAACCAAAGATTTCAACTTTACTTCCTCTAAAGCAATTTTGGATCTTTCACTTGACATAACCTCTTCTTTATCACTAAAAATCGGAACTTTTCCTTCACATTTCTTGATTTTCTCCGATTTTAAATCAAATTTTCCATAAAGTTCACCACTTTTCTCCATTTCTTTCAATATCCTATTCCCAGATTTCAACTTTACTTCCTCTAAAGAAATTTTGGGCCTTTCACTTGATTTTACTGAAACTGAGCTTGGGATAACCTCTTCTTTATCGCCAAAAATCGAAACTTTTCCTTCACATTTCTTGATTTTCTCACATTTTACATAAAATTTCCCCAAAGATTTCAACTTTACCTCATCTAAAGCAGGATTTTTGATACCAGAATTAACCCCACTTGATTTTACTGAAATAACCTCTTCTTTGTCATAAAATTTAGAAGCTTTTCCTTCAAATTTCTTGATTTTTTCACATTTTACATCAAATTTTCCATAAAGTTCATCACTTTTCTCCATTTCTTTAAAAACCCTAGAATTCCCTGAAACCCTAGTAGATGTTTTTCTAATATCTGATAAAGTCTTCGAAAACTCTGATGGACTAGAACTCCTACCTCTCGGAACTGATGACGTTGACCACCTCGCACGTGGCTCGGCGCGTGGCATGGAACCAAGTGTTGGTTTTTGATTGGTTGATGATGTGGCGGCCCGGACCCGAGATGTGGGTCTCGGGTTTTCTTTTCCGGTGGACCGCCTGAGGCTTTCGCCGCCGGTGGAGTTAACGGCAGCCGATTTGTTGGAAAGTGGGGTTAGGGATTTTGTGGGTCGGGTCGTGGATGGCGGCGCGGTGATTTTGGGTCCGGCGCCGCCGCGGTCCTTTAGCCGGCGAACTGATGTTGCCGTCGACATTTTATTTGGGTTTTTCTTTTTATTTATTTTAAGGTTTTGTGAATGTTTTATTAAGGTTTTTGGTGAAGAATGAGAGGGAAAATGAGATGTTTGGAATATTTTCAAATTTTTGAGATCCCAAATTCAAATATGCGCGTGTTTGGGTAAATTTTGTAGGAGTATTTTACTAGACTAGAACTAGATTGGAAATGGAAGTTAAATTTTTGTTACTTATCGTAGGAGCCAAACAAAGTTATGAATTACGAAAAAGGGATTCATTGTCAATTGTTAAAAATAAAAGGAATACTATTTCCTATTTTGAGACCAAAATTATGGGAGGAGATTGATTTTTATTTGATTAATAATAGCAAATATTGTCAGTGAGAGATAATTGTAGTCAATTGGGTTTCCATATAAACGATTAATTAGATCCAACATAATCCAATTCCAATCTGTGGTTTGAATTTGGTCAGTGGCAATAGTGCAAAGATCTGTTAGTATACTATAAGTAGATTTCTACTTTCCTTGTGTTCCCTTTTTTCCTTGCAAAGAACCTCCAACATTTGTACTTCCTCAAAGTTGAAACGGCATTGCATGCATGTTCAATGATTGGTGCGATGAATGTTTTAAAAGGCAGGATCCTGAGGTGGAGCATTTTACTTAGCACGGGTAGGGTTGGACATATTTCTGTTCAAATCGAAAAAATTGATCGAACCAGATTTTTAAAATTTTGGTTTCAGTTTTTCGATTTGTTCGATCGATTTCAGTTTTAATTTCAGAAATTCAATTACTCGGTTCGGTTTTTGGTTTTATAAAAAAATGATTAAATCAAAAAAATGAAATTGTGATATTTAAAGTTTTTCATGTTGGTCTTGTTAGAAGATAGATGAAACGTGAAAGCTAAAATTGTTAGTTTATCTCATATGATGGGATGTCTGAAAACTCGAGAATATGTCGGTGCTTATATTAGAAATGAATATAACAAAAATTGTTTTAACACTTCTGCTGCAAGCTCAGCTAGCTCGTCATTCAGTTTATTTCTTAAGCATTTATATGTCATCTATCCTCATCATTTCATCTTCGAATGTCATGGAATTTTTGGGGTTCAAATATTATATGTTGTTCGTTAAAATTTACTGGAGAGCCACATTGTTGTCTCATTAAAATTAATCAAGAAGTTGAGAAATAGCACTTCAATATAATTTGATTTGCTTTTAAATTTGTTTGTACATAAACATGAATCAAATGATAAATTGAGTGGCATTCTGATAATGTGATTTTTTAAAATATGTTTATTTTCAAAAAAAATACTGACTTCCAAATCACAAATTTGAAAAAGCTCAATGTGATAATACCCAAACCGAATACCGACCAGATGCACACCCCTAAGCACCTGGCAAGGCGTAAGCTTCATGAATCTTTAAATTTTTAATTTATAATATAATAAAATAGTATAATAACATAAAATTTACAATAAATACATTAATACTACAACATACCCAGTGAAATCCCACAATGTGGGGTCTGGGGAGGTAGAGTGTACACAGACCTTGCCTACATTGGTAGGTAGAGCGGCTGTTTCCGAGAGACCCTCGGCTCAAGACAAAGCACAGCAAGAGAAACGGTTAGACTCGGACATGAAATTTAAAGCAGTATGAAGGAAATGGGAACAACGGCTTAAGCCATTAGGTGTAGGCGCTTTCCAGGGGTGGAATCTTCTAGTTCTTCCTATTTGACCCGAAACCGATCAATCTAGCCATGAGCAGGTTGAAGAGAGCTCTAACATGCCTTGGAGGACCGAACCCACGTATGTGGAAAAATACGGGGATGACTTGTGGCTAGGGGTGAAAGGGGGTGTTCTTGGGCCATCATAGAAACACAGATAGGGTCGACGACGGAACGAAGAACGAATCTTTACGACAACTTTTTCGTAGACATTCACTTGCATCACATACACAAGTGCTCTCTGAACCGTGCAATAAGGTCACCCATATCACGGCTCTCCTAGTTGAGTTATCTTAGCCCCAGGCCATGTTAATTCAATAATATTAGAAAAATGGCAGCGTAAGGTAACAACTAGTATGGAAAGTTGGTCGCCTTTGGAAGCCTTCGCCGGTAACCAAAGCGTAACGTTCCCGCAACCACATGGTACTTTTTTATAGCTTTTTGAAGTTATGCAATATGTATCAAAAGCGAGTAAGTCACGATAGCGCATTCTGAAAAAGAAGCAGTAATTAACGCAAGTAAGTAAGATAAGATAAAGATAAAGATGAAATAAGATAAAGAAAAAATAAGATAAACAAAGTACACTATAGAACACATAGCATCAGAAAGCAAATGACATGTGACTATAAAACAATATTGCACCTGCTAGTATAGTAGGCTAAGCGGTCCTACAATAATAACACTACAACTACCCATTTGTAAGCGTAAGTAGGACTACGCTGGACTACCTACCACCCTTCTACCCTAATCTGTGTCCTTCATAACCTCTTATATAAGGTCATGTCTTCAATAAGTTGCACTTACGCCATATCCCACCTAATCACCTCTCCCCAATACTTCCTCGGCCTACCTATACCCCTCATGAACACGTCCAAAGCCAACCCCTCACACATCAGCACCGGCCATTTGTGTCCCGCATCTGCACGTGCCCGAACCATCTCAACCTAGCTTTTCTCATCTTATCCTCCACCGAGGCCACTTTCACTCTATCCCGGATATCATTATTTCTAATTATATCCCTCTATATATGCTCACACATCCATCTCAGCATCTTCATCTCCGCAACTTTCATCTTTTGGGAATGCGAAGTCTTGACTGGCCAACATGCCGCCCCATACAGCATAGTCGGTCTAACCACCATCCTATAGAACTTGCTTTTAAGTTTTGGTGACACCTTTTTATCGCATAACACTCCAGACGCGAGCCTCCATTTCATCTACCCTGCCACAATATGATGTGTGACGTCATCATCAATCTCTCAATTTTCTTGGATAATAGGCCCGAGGTACTTGAAGCTTCGTTTCTTATGAATGGCATGAGTACCAAGCCTCACCTCCACGCCTATCTCAGGGTAGCTCCCGTTACTAAACTTGCACTCCAAGTGTTCTGTCTTGGTCCTACTCAGCGTGAACCCTTTAGATTCTAGAGTTTGTCTCCAAACCTCCAGCTTAGCATTCACTCCGCTGCGAGTCTCATCAATCAAGACTATGTCGTCTGCAAATAACATACACCATGACACCTCCCCTTGAATTTGTCGCGTCAGTCCATCCATCACCATGGCAAATAGGAATGGGCTAAGAGTTGATCCCTGGTGCAGCCTCATCATCATTGGGAAGTGTTCCAAGTCTCCTCCTATTGTCTGTATCCTGGTCTTGGCTCCATCATACATATCCTTGATTGCCCTAGTGTACGTCGCATGTACACCTTTAACCTCCAAACATCTCCATAGAACCTCCCTAGGGACTTTGTCGTATGCCTTCTCGAGGTCGATGAAAATCATATGTAAGTCTTTCTTCCTCTCCCTATACCGTAAATACATTAATAGTTTAAAAAAATAAAACATGACTAAAGAAACTCATAAAAAGCTAAACTTCACATATGATTTTACAAGTATAAATAATGCAATGAGATAAAATCTAAAGTAAATATATTAAATAAAATTATTAGTGATCTTGATTGTGGTAGATGTGGTGCAAATATGATGTAACAAAGGCGTGTAATCCCCTTGTGGTAGAGTAAGATCAAAATGGTTCCATGTTTTTTATTAGAGCATTCATAGAAGTTTATGATGAAGGAGTAACCTAAGTGTTTGATTTTGTTAGTGGCACGTATGTCTATATCAACTACTTATGATATTGGTGGTGGTGTTGTGTAGTAGTCAAGGGCGGATCTAGGGCCCGTTGAGGTGTTTACTTTCGGTAAAAAATTACATCGTATATATATGATATTTTTTTTATGTATATATATAAATTTTGAATACCTTAAATATAAGAGAATGAATTGATTTAGCAGTCAACTTGAGGTATGTTGAGGAGGTTGTAAAACTCCCGTGGGAAGTGTTATGCCAATGAAGGTGTTTATTTAAGGAAGAGTAGTGCATCCAAGGTCCTTGGTAATTTCCAAATCACCATACTTTTTTGGCTCGGTAACTAGATCTTATTCAAGGGCCAAACATACAATTCAGGGGTCTTAACATTTTTAGCTAGCCTGCTAAAATTAATATTCATTTGTCTAGCCGTAACAATTTGTAGTCATCATCGTTGTATATTTTAATGTATTATAGATATATAATAATAGAATATATTGTTTCATTAATAGACTCTTGCGGTCCGACCCTTTTCTGGACCCCGAGCATGTGGGAACTTAGTGTACCGGGCTTCCCTTTTTTTAATTGTGTATATCTTATTTTAGGTAAAATTGTATTTCTATTGTAATTAAGTCTCCTATTTTAGGTAGAATTATATTTCCTATTGTAATTAGGTTGATTAGTTACCTAGTTTAAATATTTTTGTACTACTATATATATTGTACATTATTGATGAATACAATCAAGAGAACATATTCTTTTATGGTATCAGTAGCCTAAAAATACATCCACCCCCGCCGACCATAGCTCTCGGCCGCCACCCCACGGAACCCTAGTGTTTTTTTTCCAGCCATTTTCTCTCCCTTCTCCTCCTATATTTCATCTTCCATAGCTGACAAAACCAAATTCCATTATGCACTTGCAGTAAACAACATCAAAAACTTCAGCCCTCACCACCACCGTCGGGCCCTCCGCCGACGACAGGGCCTCCAACTCCGGCAACCAGAACCGTCGCCCCGAGGACCCGCAGCAGCCCGCATCCACCCGCAACAACCGCCGGAGCAGGCAGTCTGGCAAGGGCCGCGGCGGACGGAATTCTGGCAACAACGGCGGCGAGAAGGAGCAGTCCCCGCCGGCAGGAAATAGGCAGCAGCAACTACATTAGTGGCAGCAGCCTCCGCCGTGGGTTGCGTACCCATCGTGGGCCATGTGGGCCCCACCGTCATGTGCCTCTCCTCCTATCCCGTATTCGACATCCTTGTGGACTCCATCTCAGAACCGACAGGCCCACCTTAGCATACTCGACCCACGTCCCGAACAAGCCTACACAACACAGGCCCCCCGCCCTCAACTTATGCACTGACTGACATTGATGTAGCTATGAACACAATGTCACTCAACGTTCCAGATGAAAATTGGTATATGGACACATGCGCCACATCTCACATGACGACATCACAAGGTACTCTCTCGTCTTATTTCAATTTGAGTAATTTAAATCGGAATATTATTGTTGGTAGTGGACAAGACATTCTCATTCGCGGTTTTGGTCATTCATCCTTATCCCCACCCCATCCACCGCTAATCTTAAAAAATGTCCTTCATGCCCCTAAACTCATTAAAAATCTAATTTTTGTGTGATGTTTCACAACTGATAATAATGTTTTCATTGACTTTGATCCTTTTGTTTTTTCTTTGAAGAATTTTACGACTGAAAGACGAATAATGAGATATGACAACAAGGAGATCTCTACCATATTTCAAATGCCGTCAACAATCCAGCCTCAGTTCCATCAACCTTTGTTGCTCTTTCGTCTCTCCTATATGTGAATCCTGCGTTTTTGGGAAATATGTTAAATTACCATTTTCTGCATCCATAAATTGTACTTTACTACCTTTCGATATCATACATAGTGATTTGTGGACGTCCCCTATTTTAAGTACGACTGACTATCGATATTATATGTTATTTTTGGATGATTATTTCAACTTTCTATGGACTTTTCCAATTGGTAGTAAATCCGAGGTCTACCCCATTTTTTTCTCATTTAGTGCTCTCGTAAAAAAATAATTTGAAAAGAGCATTAAATGTTTTAATGTAACAATGACAGAGAATTCAATAATAATCAATTCAAGCAGTTTTGCTCTAATAATGGTCTTACCTTTCATTTTTCTTGCCCTCACACCTCCTCCCAAAATAGTTAGGCCGAACGGAAAATTCGAATCATAAACAACCTAATTCGTGCCCTACTTGCTCACGCCTCAATTCCCCCTTATTTATGGCATTACACAATCTCCATGACCATCTTTCTCCTAAACATAATCTAAACAAGTCTCTAGCACAACGGTCGCCCACTCAAGTTCTGTTTCGTAGGAACCCCTCCTACCAACACTTGCGTATCTTTGGATGTCTCTATTATCCTCTCCATCCGACCGCTCACAAACTCCAACCCCGATCTTTCCCATTTGTGTTTCTGGGTTACCCCGCCAATCATCGTGGTTACTCGTGCTGTGACTTGTCAAACCGTAAAATTATTATTTCACGCCATGTACTATTTGATGAGTCTCAATTCCCCTTTGCCTCCCTAAACTCGCCACATCGGCATTCCTACGACTTCCTAGATGATGGCTTGAACCCTCTTCTAATTCATCATTTACATAGTTCGCTATCCCAAACCCCGGCACCCGCCCCCACCTCGAACAGTTCGGGACACACTGCCCACCCGGTTCTACCGACGATGGCCCGAAACTGCCCGCCTCAGGGTGATTCCGCAGCCACCTCTCGGCAAATCGAGCATCGGCCAGCTGGTCCCGCCACCCCTGCCCTTCCTCTTCTTCCCGACAGTCCCGTGGCACACCTCCCTCCCATCCCGCGTCCCGATACACACTCTCGGACCATGGAAACTCGTGCCATGTACGGAATTCATAAACCTAAACGGTTGTTTAACCTATCCGTTTCAGTTGTCCTTTCCCCTATCCCTCGAAATCTGAAGGATGCCTTGTCCGACCCTAATTGAAAAGCTGCAATGATTGACGAATATAATGCTCTTATTGATAATAAGACGTGGGACCTAATACCCCGTCCACCTGATGCTAATATTATTTGTTCTATATGGATTTTTAGACATAAAAAGAAATCTGATGGTTCTTTTGAGAGGTACAAGACTCGTCTTGTAGGTGATGACAAGTCTCAACAGGTGGGAGTGGACTGTGATGAAACGTTCAGCCCGGTCATAAAGCCCGCAACCATCCGGACTGTCCTCAGCATTGCTCTATCCAAGTCTTGGCCCATTCATCAACTTGATGTCAAGAATGCCTTCTTACATATGGATCTTCGTGAAACGGTATATATGCATCAACCTATGGATTTCAGGAATATAATTAATGTATAATATACACATTGACTATACGCATACTATAGACTGCATATTGGCTATAATTTATAAAAATAAAGACAAGTTTTTTTTGCAGACTTTGTTGGATTGCTGTGAGTGTAAAATCACTACAATTCAACAAAAAATGTTGCATGCATGCATGCCGAATACCCCCGGCCGGTTCCGCCGGGTAAGGCCAGGAGCTGGTTTGGGGAATCACGGGGCCTCACTTATTCACCAATTCAAATTCAAGACCAATGATATCTTGTTAAATGATCAAATGATGTCACATGTATAGTTAAACTAAAGGCCAATTGAAACCTTCCAAGTATTCAAATAATATGTACTACTAGCCAATCAAATGTAGATTTGTCGTAGATTAAATTAAATTAGCTTGATGATTCAAGTTAATTAATCGAATCAAGTGAAAGAACTCGTTTTCATAAATGGAGTCGCTATCTCCTCTTAAAACATCTTAACAATTTCAATAGTGCGCAAAAACATTATAGCACAACCTTTTTCACAATTATCAGGTATAAGAAGAGATATAAAAGAAGTTTGTCCTGGTGATTAGTTCGAAGTCACAAGGCGAGAATTCCATATCTTTGTTCTTGATTAGTCTTTGTGATTAACAAGTTACCATGACAATAGGATTGAGTGTCTAAGTACTAACTTATGAATAGTAATTATTTTTAATAACGACTTTTACTGTCCCAAAGTTTTTTGTTCCCCTTTCAAAGGAAAAAGTTAAAAAGAAAACTCCAACAAAATCAATAAAGAAAAGAGAAAAAGAAAAAGGAAATATAATTATAAATGTGCTACTACAAGCATCTCCACGTTTCATGGCTACCTACTACTCACCGTATCAATTTATATGATATAATTTGATTGAGTAAGAAGTTTAAAAAATAAAGTAAGATTTTTGAATCTTGTGATTTAAAATAAGCTGAAGATATTTGTGTGGTTATAAATCATCTCGTGAAGCGTAAAATGTAAAGTTTAAAGTCAAATTGTTGCCAAATAAAAAATGTGTCATTTTTTTTGGACTGACTAAAAAGAAAAGCGTGTCATGTAAATTGGGACGGAGGTAGTATATATATCACAAGGCACATTTTCGACCACCACTCTATCGGAACTGGGTCCCTTTGATTTTCGATTCTACACAAAATTAGGGTGGCCATTCGGTATTCGGTTCGGTATTTCTAAAGTTCGAATTAGGCAATTCGTTAATCGGTAATTGAAAGTAGATACCAAAACTGAAATTTCAAACTTCGGTTCGGTAATTCGATAATCGGTAAATCGAACTTCAATTCGGTACGATATTCGGTATTACCCGTATTGATGTTGGACAACATAACTTGTTAATAGAAATTCCAAATATTTCAGTCAATATATAATCTTAATTACCGAATTTTATAATATATAAACATTTTTTGAGATTTAATCTAGGATTTGTGGAATCATTTCCATGGGTAAATACTGACGCATTAACTCAAGTACCTTCTATTACTGTTAATTAGCTGGCTCAGGTCTAGCTCAGCAAATGATTAATAAATTAGGGAGATGGAAAACCACAACAACAAAAAAAAGGTATGACATGAATAATTAATCCTTACCTAAGGCACTGATACTCTGGGTCGCAATAATAAAAAAAGAAAAGAAAAGGAAATATAGCTTATTAGACCTATATTTAGTTACGACAGGCCAAAACAGAATATTAGAAAGTATTTGAACTTTTTTCCAAATTTTCGGTATTCGGTAATACAGGATTACCGAATTATATAATATCTCCTACCGAATATTGTATTTTTGAATTTTTACTTTCGATTATTGTACCAAAAATCGAATTACCAAAATTTTTGATTCGGTTCGATAATTCGATTTTCGATGTTTTATGTCCAATCATACACAACTAGTGAACTAGACAATCGTAAACTATTGATAGTGACCACATTGTCGAATCAAGAATTTTAAGAGGATTAATGCATCATGAGAAAGTAAAGTTGACATCTTAATCATCGCACCATTTAGTCTCTTTTGATTATGTGTTCCTTCAGATAATATTAAATATATTTTAAAAATTATACATATAATAGACTGAGCATAGTCAGGTGACCATTGATTCACGTGACCCAATTTTTACACATAAATTCGCCGTTGGCTAATGAGTTATACTACGAATAGAAGTGACAAAATTAGATCATGAAAACATAAACCTGTCCAACCCGTCTAAGTTTGGACAGATTATTGACCCACCTATTTATTAGCTCAGCCCATCAAAAGTTAAACTCATATATAATCCAAATTGACTCATGAAAAAATTTATCAAATAATTTTTAATTTTTTAAATTTAATTTATTATATATAGCCATAATAAAAATAAATTTTTTATAAAATATTAAAATATAAAAGAACAGATTAAGTAATTAAAACTTAATAAGAATCGAATGAGTTGAATTATGACTCACATTTCAATTCATTTCAGTCTAAGTAATTTTTGAACAGATTAATATTAACTCAATTCATTTTGATCAATCTAAATTTAAATTAATCCGCTCATTTGACACCTCTAAAGTATAAACTGAGCCTTTGTAAACGTCACACAGCACATTTTAGACCACAAAACTAGTCGACATTTGTAAACGTGTTACCACTATCACCAATCAAACTCCAGAAAAGATGGTCTCTTTTCTCTTCAAATACCTTTCCTAATTGAGTTAAAATTCTGCTCTCAACCATGGCTTCTTTACTTCACTCTACTCTTCCTCTTTCTCACAATCATTCTTCATCTTCTATTTTACCATATTTAACAACTTCTTGCCAATCTTTAACATGTCATATCCCTAGAAGAAGCAAGACAAGTAGTCAAAGATTAATTTGCCAGTCGGGTCTTGATGAGGCAGTCTCTTCGGGTATTGATGAAGCTGTCTCTTTCACTGAGAAACTACCTGACCGTATTAATGAAGCTAAAGCTGCCTCTCTCAAACTCAAGTTATTGGTACTACTTAACAACTCTTAGGATGTGTTTGGTAGGAAGGAAAATATTTTCTAGGAAAACAAGTGAATTTCTTACTTATTTTCTAGTATTTAGTATGTAAGTTAAAAAAAGTTATCCTAAGCATTTATACGTAATCTACTAAAATATTATAGGAGTGGATGGGGGTTGGGATGGGTGGGGAGTGGTGTTCGGGGATGGTGGGGTGAGATGGTGAAGGGGTTGGATGGGGATGAGACAATAAAGACATTTTAACCAACCAAACATGAGAAAATTCAAAATTGGAATATATTTTTGAGAAAATATTTTCCTTCATACCAAACACACCCTTAATCTTTTTTTCTTGAATTAATCTTATTGTCCTTACTTCCCTGTGTAGTTTATTTATGTTTCCTTTGATGTGGGTGTTTTGGATTCTTTGTCTTGATTGTTAGTTATTGTCTTATGGAAATTCCATTGAGCCACCTGTGGGTTGGGATGGGTAGGGAGTGGGTGTTCGGGGATGGTGGGGTGAGATGGTGAAGGGGTTGGATGGGGATGAGACAATAAAGACATTTTAATCAACCAAACACGAGAAAATTGGAATATATTTTCGAGAAAATATTTTCCTTCATACCAAACACACTCTTAATCTTTTTTCTTGAATTAATCGTATTGTCCTTACTTCCCTGTGTAGTTTATTTATGTTTCCTTTGATGTGGGTGTTTTGGATTCTTTGTCTTGATTGTTAGTTATTGTCTTATGGAAATTCCATTGAGCCACCTGGTAGTAAAGAAGCTAAATTTGTGCTTATTGGGTCTCTCAAACTCAAGTTATTGGTACTTAAAACTCTAATCTTATTGACCCTTCTCTTTTCTTGAATTGACCTTTTTGTTCTAACTTCCCCATGCAGTTCTTTATGTTGTCTTTGATGGGTTTGTCTTGGATTTTGTCTTTGATTGTTGGTAATTGTCTTATGAAAATTCCACTATCTTGTGGTACATAGGTTAGCCCAGACTTCAATCTATTTGCTCTACTAGTCCCCTTTTAGTCAATTTCACTTTACTTTTTCTTTTAAGCATTAATTTCTTAGATATGAAGGTCTACGGAGGTCGAGGATTAAGCTAGAAGGTTAGTAGGTAGCAGTGTTGTCGTATTGTTAGTAGTATGATTTAGGTATCACGTAGTTTCTTTTTTGCTAATGTGTATTGATATTTTTTTCTACACTTGTTTTGGTGCATTTTAGATTCTGTTGTCTCCTTTTCTTTCCTACATTCTTGCGTCGGTTATATTTCTTTTGAGCCGATGGTCTATCGAAAACAAGCTCTCTACTCCGCAAAGGTAGAGGTAAGGTCTACGTATATTCTACCTTTCCTAGACCCCACTTGTGGGATTAGACTGGATATGTTGTGTTAGAAAATTGTGTGTTTGTAGTGAGAAATCTGAATATGTTTCAAGCCGTGTACCTTACTTGTATTACTTTCCAAAGAGAATTATTTGTCCCTTACAAATACTCTCCCTGGATAGAATGAAGCAAAGCAAAAAAATAATGAAAACAAGTCTTCGAATACATAAGAATTAATGATGTAGTCATTAAACTTATGCAGATTTTAGGAAGAATGTTGTACTTGGAATCATTCTTATGATATTTTAATATTCTCAGGATATTCCTCTATTTATAGAGGTTTCTTTAACCCTTGAACCAGAAACGCTGCAACCTTTAGGGAAGAGATGTACTCTTTCAGAAAGAAAAGTATTTTTTCCTTTTAAGTACTTTTCCTTTTTGCCTATCCCTTTTATTTTCTCTTGAAAATTCCAACATGTTGTTGTTTGTTGTTTTTTGTTGTTGTTGAACCCCGTCCATGTGAGCTTGTTAAAGCATAGCCAATTCCAAACTAGATCATATTTAGAGTTGGAAACCTAAGGGGAGCCTTGGAGTAATTGGTAAAGTTGCTGCCATGTGACCAAGAGGTTATGGGTTCAAGCCGTGGAAACAACCTTTTGCAGAAATGCAAGTTAAGATTGCATACAATAAACCCTTGTGGTCTGGCCCTTCTCCAGACCCCGCTCATAGCGGGAGCTTAAGGCACCGGGCTGCCTTTTTTTATATAATTCATGTTTAAATATGTTTTGTAGTCAAAATTATGTTGTATAGAAATAGATTTTTTAGTTTCTAGTTAAAGTAGGTCCTGCATTATTATAAATAAAGGTGCTTCTACCTATTTTCTTGTAGTGGAGAATTGTGAGAACATTAAGAAATTAATGAGATTCTGAATAAATTATTTGTTGCATATTGTAAAGCAGTACGAGAAGTAAATAAATAGTACAATTGTTCGAATCGAAAGGATAAACGAATAGCCAATATTTAGAACTACCGCAAAGTTGTTGAGTCTTGAATCTTGATAACCTGAAATCAAGAAACACTAAATTTGGATGGTTACAACTGTGTGCTGAGTCGAGTGATGACACTCTGTCTTTAAGACAAGATTGCCCCGTATATATGCTTTTACGTTAACGGGCAATAGTCTCTCAAGATAAAACAACACCTAATATCAACACTGCAAAACAAATAGGTTGATCCTGACGAAGAAAACAAATACGAAACGACTTGATGAAGAACGGTAAAGGAAGGAAGAGAATTGAGTTTTCTGTTCACTGTTTGTGGACAGAATTTCAGTTTCTCTTCTGTTTGTCTCTGTGTATATAAATGTTGTCTCGTTTTTGTGTCTTTCTATACTGTTTTTCGTCTTTATGTTGTCCACACAATTCAACCCAAAAGGCTCCACTATATAGCATAAGGGGGGACTTAATGACTGTTAATGGAGGGAGTTAATCAGCCAAGTAATGGCTGGTTAATGCACACTAACGCCCCAAAAATCAACTCCAACGGTAGACAGAAACTTTCTGCTTTCCGTCGTTCCCAAATTCAACTTTCCAGAAACTCTAGGGACCAAATTGTAAATATTAAGCAATTTGGGGGTCCAACTTGACCCTTGACCCGAGACCGGACGGGCGCGCGTGTGGGCTTAGCCTTGAACCCAAGCACATCTAGGTCCTCCCTCCTTTAAACACATGGGTTACCCCTTGGGGTCCCAAACCCTTAGCCAATTAAGAGGCTTATAAAGAGAGCAATTCTTCATTTTTCCCACCGATGTTGTAGATTTGTCCCACACCATATTTTCATGCCTCAAACACCTTACTTCGTGGACCAATATCTCTTTCATTTCTCAATGAAATTTGATGATTCTTGGCCCTACGGTCATCTACTCACTTAGTAGATTATGCATGTGTGAAGAGACAAAGCCTCCAACATGCGGAACACTAGTGTTTAATTCATTAAATATGGGTGGACGCACCTCCCCACCAAAGGCAAATTTCCAACATTATTTTCCTTCGTAATGGAGTATTATTGTGGTAGGTTGACAGTCAACATAGAAATAGTCGAATTACAATGAATTCTCTCAAAACTTAATTCATGGGGAATTGATTCAAATAGTTGACTCCAACTAGTTTGGGATTCAGTAGTTGGCTTGAATTGAATTTCTTGGCTTTATTTCTAGTTTCTCTTATGCAAGTACATAGTTATCCAAGTGATATTCAACTTATTTACTACCACCTAAACATCTCGAGTCACTAAAGGATGTGACGAGGTAAATGATAGATTATGGCTAAATCTACCTGTATTTTTGCCCTCTAAATTGATACATAAATGTTGAAACTTTTAGTTTGTGATTCAGAATTTGGAATTTGACTAAAGGACAGACTTTGCATAGTAGCACCAGGAATTTACACTTGCACTTATTTGGATACCGTAGGTTTATAATCCAATAGGTATCCTATTTGTACATATGTACAATTTAGGATGATCCCTGAATTCCATTAGATCAGAATCAAATTTGGATCCTGGTGGTGGTTATACGAATGTTGATCTTGGAGATTAATCATCAATTTATTTCGAAAGGTTTTCAAATGCAAGATATACTTTAATTATATGCTACAATAATTTTTTTTAAAAAAAATTATATGCTACAATAACTTGAATTTCTCTACATATTCTTGCTAAAATAACATGTTCAATACTTGAATAATATTTTCAATGCGTTATTTATAAAGTATAGTTTGTTACTTGTAGCAGTGTTATTCCTAGGTATTATCTAAATTGTGTACTCAATATCTTATGACATGATACACAACAATATACTCATTTCATGAAATGGCCATTTTAATACTCGGCACATACTTCTACTTCAAAACTGTGGTTGAATCTATATTATCATGTGGTTCATTGGATCCAAACTGACAAGCAACATGAATGTATTATTTTGCACGAATAGAGTCCAAAAGGTTGTGATTATCACGATATAGCTTCTCGGATGAGAATATATTAGGAATTGCTAATTTAGTGTTATTGTGGCTTATTTGTTATAGCAATTAAGAAAATGATGGCAAATATTCTTCTTCCTGTTAAAATTATACGGCTTCTAAGATTCACACAGAACCAAAAGGCATGTATTCTTCAATCGTCATTCAATTGTCAGCTGCGAGCAGTTAATTATAAGCTGCGGACACGCAGTGTAGCATTTACAAAGACATGTAGAAATTGAGTTTCTGGTAACCTACATCCATATATATTTATCTATCTGACAACAATTTCGTACGATAGACTTTGACTTTTCCTTAAGATCTGGTTGAATTAGGAGATGAGAGAGTATTATGGTTGCAGAGATATCTGTCATAACAGTGCTGATGATCATACATCCTATTCTGGTAGATTACTGTAGACAGGAGAAGCCCAGAAGCAGATAACATTTAGGTTAAGGTAGACATGTTTAGGAAAAAAAGAACCATAAATTAGTGTCTTTTTGCAACTGAATCAGGATCCAAATGATTACTGATGCTTGAGTTTGAGAATCAGAAAATACACCGTGCCAGTTAATTCTTTGAGCACAACAAGAGTATAAATGAAGGAAGAAATTCCAAACCGACTAGTTTCTCGAAACATAAAGAGGAAATGTATGTCCATATGCTTTAATATTTGAAGGTTTCGAGTAGGGCTGGCCAGTGGGCCGGGCTCGGGTCTGGCGGGGTTGGGGTCGGGGCGGGACGGGAGAAGGGGCGGGGTCGGATTTGGCGGGCTCTGGCGGGGTCGGGTCTGGCGGGACTGAAGCAAGTCCCGTCCCGGTCCCGATCCCGTCGGTATCGGGTCGGGTCGGGGCGGGCTCGGGTCGGGGTCGGGCTCGGGGCGGGATACAGCAGGTTTTCCTTTTAAAAAAAAAAAAAAAAAATAACATATGTATAAAAAAAACTCAATAAACAAAACAAGATAGTGTAATAAAAACATCCCAAGGCTGTTTTTGTACCTCTTATATTATTTAATAGACATATGATTTTTTTGTAATACAAATACAATTGTCTAAAATCTAAATTGCAACTTTGTGGTGTTGTCCAAAAGTTGCAAATTACATAATAAAATTACAATTAAAAAAATTACATTCTCAAAAAACCCTGTTCTAATTGCTTGATGATTTCATGTGGTTCTTCGGTTGGAATTGATATTTGTTGGTCAAATTGATCCACGTCGCTTCTACTACCTTCGGTTAAGATTTCGTTGTAGTTTTCATCATCTTCTTCGTTGATCTCCGGTTGACCGCACCTTCTCCGCTCCGCTCGTATCCAATCTCTGAATAATACTGCAATTTCCAAGCTGTCTCCGGCTAATGAGTGTCTGTGGTCTCCTATTTGATATCACTGCGAGAAAAGAGCTTTCGAGGCAGCTTGATTGGCGGCAACTTGAATGTTCAAAACATCTCGAGCCATCAATGAAAGTGTCGGAAAGGTCTTCTCATTCCCTCCAAAGATTTGACAAGTCTTCATGTCCATCTTCATTGATAACTTCTTGATACTGATGCAGAACCACGCAAAACAAAAATATTCAACTCGCTAATTTGGTTAGTAGTAGAGGTATTTATCGCACATTCTATTTACGAGGCTTTCAATACTAGCGCGAAAGCGGCATGTCTTTGTGAGGTTGTGTTGAAGATGAAGAAGATGGTATGGAAGTGGTAAGTTACTAGCATTTTCTTGTTGATAAAATCTATATATATTTTTGCATTGGTGTTCTACGCTAGACAACACTTCTTCTTTAGTTTGTTCAATAGGTGGTGGGCGAGTTAGATTTTTGGGACTTGGAGGTGGTAGTACTTCTATACAATCGTAAATAGTTTCAATTAGTGATTTAGTACCGTCTATTTTAATAGTAGGGTTTAATCTGAGAACCAATAATATAAATAGAGGAATAGGAATAAAATATTTTTTTATTTTGAGAAACATTTTTAATAAATTTGCCTTATAAAATTTGGTTTTTCATATATTCACTAAGTAATAAAAATATTAGAGTTATATAAAATAACATAGTTGAAATAGTAGGATAATATATACCGGAAAATTCTTTTGTTGCTTGAAAAAATTTCTCTAAAAATACAATAAGTTCGGAAATTTTTTCCCAATCACTATCTAAAATCATATCAGCTGACTTTTTATTATGAGAGTTAAACAATAAAGTTATAGGTAATTTATAGTCATAAGCAACAACTAGTTGCTCGTATAAAGAATTCCACCTAGTGGATACTTCTTGTGGAATTTTTCTAAAAGGTAGTCCACAATCATGACAAATTTTTTTATATTCTTTTCTACGTTGTACTTTATTACTTTTAAAAATAAAGTTTATAGCAAATTGTATTTTACTAAGAATGTCTTCAAAAAGTGATAGACCATCCTTTACAATTAAGTTATATATATGGCACGCACATTTTATATGAAAATGGTCTGGAAAAGATGGAGTTAAACTATTTTTAAAATTGTAATTGCGTAATTGTTATTAGAAGCGTTATCTAATGTAATAGTCATAATTTTATCGGTAATTAGTAATAATCGCACACTTGATAAATATTTTACGCAATAAAAGTACCGGTGTGCCTATCATCTATATATCTATACGCTAAAATACGTTTTTGCATAGACCATTTATAATTTATCCAATGACAAGTTCTGATTAAATAATCATGGCCGTTAGTACTACGACCTATATCAGGCGTGATAGATACTTTGCCATTAAAATGATATAATGAAAACGTAAATATTGTCGATATTCATGCGCGAATTTAAATACATCTCTCTTAACAGTTGATCTAGGAAAATCGTTAAAAGCGAGGATTATATATATCTCTAATGTAATGAATAAAACCGGAGATGAAGGAAATGAAAAAGGCAAACCCTCCACAAGAACTAATTTTGATATTGCTTCCTATCTCTATGTTTATTGTATTTAGAGCCTACAATTCCCCGTCATAGGGTTAATTTGACCACAGATTTGGTCGGGACGATGTCGGTATGTGAACCTTGTCCCGATGGAGCGGGCGTTGCGCACCGGTTTTGAAGCCTGGTATTCGGCATACCTAGTGGATGAGCACTTACTACGTGTCTAATTAAATCCCAGTCCCACCGTGACCTTTTCCAGTTTAAATTTTAAAACATTTTTACAAATTTTACATATGGCTACTTGATTCTCTACGTCCCTATCAAAAATGTCCATGCATCCGATTTTAATGGTCGTTTCTTTGGACCTCGTCTCATACTAGGGGGAATAGGAGGTATTTCAGTTGAAGGTGCACTAGTGGGTGTGTTGTCATCAACATTAGTGGGTATATCATCTAGATCATCGTCTAAATTAAAGTCTTCTTGAGTTCCAGAAAATAGCTCCTGGTCTAAATCGAATGGTATTGTAGGAAAATGTTGAGTATCAACAAAATCATCCTGTGTAGAAATAAGATGACTAGAAGAAGTACCCTTGCCCTGGTTGCCCCTACTAGAAGAAGCACCCTTACCCTTACCCTTAAACATACCTTTTAATCCTTCCATTTTAATTATGATAATAAATAATTAAAGACAATAAAATTAAGTGATCTAAATAAAATAAACAGACAATAATAATTTAATGAAAGAACGAATGTACCAAACGCCGACGTGTAATCGAGAGGTTGAAAATTGAAACTTTGCTCGATGGAAGATCCTCAAGCTAGTTGCCAACTTCACTCCCAATTCCCAAATGAATAAATAAAATTGAATATTTAGCAAACAATGTAGACTTGTAGAGAGATATATTGAGAAATTAGAGAGATTGTAGGAAGATTTGTGAGAAAGATGAAGAGAAAATGAGTTATTTATAGTTGGAAAATTGGGTTAAAGTGTAAATATAATAACTTATGGGTTAAAAATAAATATTAAGGGGTAGGGGGTTGGGGAGGGGGCCAAAAACGGCCCGTTGGCCAACGGCCATAATCTAAAATGGCCGTTGGTGCAACGGCCATTTTTGCAAAGGGGGGAAAAGGACGGGGTAGGGGTCGGGCTCGGGGCGGGGTCGGGTCCCGCGGGACGAGACATCGTCCCGTCCCGAGTTCGAGTCCCGCCCCCGTTATTATTTTTTTTTTGGCGGGGTCTGGGCGGGACCGAGGCGGGCTCAGGACGGGGTCGGGTCGGGGTCGGGCCGTCCCGGCCCACTGGCCAGCCCTAGTTTCGAGACATGTTATATCACTATGTGTTTACGAAGTTGATAATTCTAGTCAAAATAGTTATCCTAAAGTACTGGACTTGCTAGCAAACATGGAACATACAAATCATTACTGTCAGTTGCTAAGTTGTCCAGGTCCATCCTTGAATCAAAAAGATAATAACTATAGAAGTTACTCCCTATTGTACCATTATTGAAGGATCTGTTAAGACTTTGAGGGTGAGAAACTGAGAGATATGAGTGGAGAGCTGACATTGCTTCGCATGTTAGAATATATTCTGTTCTACTTTATATTGAATCTTGGATTGGCCCTGACTACAGAAGTCACTGCTGGAATGGCTTTGTTTAAGGACAAATAAAGATGTGGATTTTTACCAGAAAATACCACTATCCTGCTTCAACTGCCAATCAACTTGCTTTACACGCTAAGAATGTTTTGGTTTAGCATATCTAAGTACAATGGAATGGCTGTTGATTTGGAGTCAAAGATGTACACAATTGATGTTGCTGTCACTATGAGCTTATGCCTATCTCCACGGCATAGCACTTTCGCGGCCAGGTCCAATATTTGGCTGAACCACTAGTATTTAATCATTGTTAAGTATTAATTGTCACTGGAAGAGATTGCGGATATTTTCCCATCTCTTCTTACTGTTTGAAGTCTTTTTCTCTTTTCCATGGAATTTAATCTTTCTAATCCTTAATTTCTTCATACAATGACATTCATATAAACCATCTTCCCACTAAAGCTATAAGAGACATGGGTACTCCTTTGTTATTTATTATATTAATTATAGCAAGTCAGGTTCCTCTTGACAAATGTGTCGATCACCTGCAGAGTGCTGTTTCTGGGCTAAACAGAGGTCTTGCTGCAAGTGAAGATGATCTAAAGAAGGCGGATGAGGCTGCCAAGGAGCTAGAATCTTGTGCAGGAGCTGTAGATCTCGCAGCTGATCTTGATAAACTTCAAGGGAGGTGGAAATTGATTTACAGCAGCGCATTCTCATCTCGTACTCTTGGTGGAAGTCGTCCTGGACCCCCCACTGGAAGACTTCTTCCCATTACTCTTGGTCAGGTAAGCTAAAAAAACACATTTAATTCTCCCAGAGCTGGCTCTCCACGCAGTTTTACTGATCAATATGTCCATTTTTTAGCTTGCTGCAGAACAACGTAGACCGTTCTAATTCACTGCTATTTGTCAAGCTTAATATATGCTGATTTGGTTTGATCAGGTATTTCAAAGAATTGATGTACTAAGCAAGGATTTTGACAACATAGTGGAGCTTGAATTAGGTGCTCCTTGGCCTTTCCCACCTATTGAAGCGACTGCCACTTTAGCCCACAAATTTGAACTGATAGGTTGGTGTTCTGTAATTTCTCGTATCTTTCGGGCCAAGAAGATTTCTTTGGTATTATTGCCAGTGTTTTAAAAGGCGGGGGCGTAAGGCTTACGTTTTACATATGCCTCGACGAGGTGTGAGCCTCGAGGCACGGGACATAAGCCCCATGAGTATTTAATTTTTAGTATTTCATAAAATAATATAATTACAATAAATATTTTTAAATGGGTAAAATTACATTAAAAAATAAAATAAAACTAGAAATAAATGATATATAAATATAACAAAACAATCAAAGCAATCTATTAAACGCTACTTACAACTTGTAATTATATATAACATAATTTTACAAGTATAAACAATACAATGAAATAAAAACTATTATGAAATGCAAATCAACTCTAACATATTAGCTACCGCGAAGGCTATGAACTTAGAAACGGAGAGTCGACTGATCGATCGGAATGAAACCGATTAATATGGAACCGCTAAAGATGGAAAAAACGCAAGGAACAAAGTTGTGAGAAAGTCCCTAGTGCCCCATTTCCTATGATATCCAAACTCAAAATATGGTGCTTTTGCTGTGCCATTGAGAAAGGAACATCCAATTGCTTCGATTTGAATTATCCGGATAATGCAATGCCAGATATATATAAAAAAGATGGATAATCAAACCTATTTCTACGGCTTGGAGAAGTAGTTTTAGGACGAGGTTAGACCTCGAGCTTGCTGACATAACTACTTCCCTAAATCTAGCTCTTGAGGGAACGATCGGTGGCTGAACACCCCTCTCCCTTCTTTTGAGTCTACTCGCTTCTGCTTAGTATGTCGTTTATGATGGGGGGGGGGGGGGGGCTATGAAACAATAAAAATAAAATGAAATAAATTGAATGCCAATTCTATTTTAGAATGTCGGAAATTATGTCGTCCGACACCAGTAACAACACTTTAGCAAAATAGAAACTTTGAAGAGTAAATGTAGCGAAAATTTAAAGAACACAAAGATTTTAAATTTTCATAAGTTATATATACAAATAAACAAATTCCTTTCTTTACAGATTTACAAGATAAAACGAAAAGGAATTAAAAGTTGAAGTCACATATGACTTTTGCCTGAAAAATCTAACTAAGTAGACATAGACAACCTCTCATTACAATCGCTCCATACAAAACTAATCTAGAATCTAAACAACAATTGTAATGTTGGACAGAATGTTGTCAACACACTCAGGCAACACTGGTGATCCAGATTTCTGAGATGAAATCCCGAGAGCTCTCTTGGTATTTTTACTTTCTTGTTCTGGATATCGATTCTCTGTAGTAACCTTTCTATTTATAGTAGAGAGTCTTCCTTGAAAAGCTCATCGATTAGTTGTGGAGGTTGAAGGAAAGGTGGACTGCTGGTGGGATTGGTTGGAGAAGATCAGAGAGGAATAATCTCAACAGCTTTGGCTTGATCCTTACGACAAGCAACAACTTTTGACTTAGTCCTCACTCGTTTTTTACCAGCTCATTTTTACCTTGCCAAGTCATTTTTTACCTTATAGTAATATTTACACAAATATTACTGCATCGCGTGAAGTAAGGCAAAATATGTTCAGAAAATGTTGGTCCGAATGTTGTGCAATATTTGTCCCAACATACTTACACATTCATATAATACTTTAGGAGATATGTTGGGTAAAATGTCACAACACAAAATTCAACATTAACTCTTTATATGCTTCAACATAAGCCAGAGGCCCCTCTTTTTTGTTCTTTTGCTTGCACACCAATCCAGAGGCTAAGGGACCCAATTCTTAAGACTCAAGATGCAACTTACGACAGTCATTAATCTAGCCGACCTGGTACAAAATTCGAGCTTGGACACGAACACTATTCCGTTCTCAGCGGAAACCCGCCTTAGAGATTGAACGACAATAAGATGATTCAACGTTCAATCTAAGACAACGATGAAGCTATCTTTCAAACAATGAAAAAATCACAATCTCTAAAGACGAAATTATTGTCATACTATTCATCTTATCTCCTATAAGCAAATAATAAATAAATTTTATCAGTATTATAATTAAAACGTAACTCCTTCATGAATAAAAATAAAATTACTTTTAAAAAGTGAAATAATAAAATATGATAATTTTGACACATAGGACAAATGACCAATGACAAGTGAAAATGTACAATTCGGTTATGTATTTTTAAAAGAAATATTAAGTGATATTCACCTTCATGATGTTCTCAAATACTAGTAAATATGCAATACTAAGACTTGTTAATTATTTGAGTTACACCCAATGTTCTTATTTCTATAGATGAAAAACTAATAAGTATCATTCATTTGTTAAAGAATTATGAGGGTCAACGATTTTAATTAAGGAATTTAACATATACAGTAGAAACTCTATTAATTAATACTCAATTATTTAATAAACTCTCTTAGATAATATTTTTGGTCGGTCCCGACTCGGGGATAACATGCTAAATTAATAATTCACTAAAATTATAAGATAAAACATTTTTAAATACTCATATAGACCCCATGTAAAATATAAATTAATAATTCCTTATATATTACATAATACATGAGTGATTTATGAAGACTTCTTGAAAAATGACTCAATTGTCTTTTGTTTTTTGTTGAAATCAATGTCACATTGAATCTCATCTCTAATTTTTCTTATCATTGTAAGAACTTCTGATGTTGTTTTCTCATAGCTCAATAAGAAATTATTCAATGTGATTGCCGCTTTAATAACCTCGTTTCGCGAAAGGGGCTCTACTGTAGAACTTTCATCATCATTTTCATCACCTTTATCAGTTCCTATAATGCTCTCAATTATTTCTTCATCAGTCAACAACTGTGCAACTACATTTTCTTCTGGGTAGTTCAGGACATGTTCGACATTTATTGTTTGTGTTAGCATGATTTGATCTTGTGTTTATATAGGAAATATTTTTTAATATCCATAAAGTAGTACATTGAACACAAGAAGCATAATAAAGTGAGAGATTGAAGGTGCTTCATTTGATATAGTACATTGAACAATAATGAAGTGGAAGATTGAAGGGTGTTTGTAAATTGGGTATTTCATTATAAATTTATCTATAAATTGATAAAGTATTAATTAATAAATAAATTAATAATTATTAATTTATCGATTAATTAATAAATTTTGGTGGTCCCAAGATCATTAATTTATAGAGTTTCTACTGTAATTTGTGTAAGACCCGTTAATCGAGCCCCGAGCGTTGGACGTTAGGCGTGTTTAGGGCGTACACTCGGACGCTTAGGGCGTAAACCTCACAGGAACTAAGCCCGGCATGTGAGCCCTGGGACGTTTTGACAGTGTCCGCCCCGGGGTGAGCCTCGAGGCAAGTCTTGAAACTGCCTTTTAAAACACTGATTATTGCTTCTCTTTTGCAGTAATAGAAGTTTTAAAGTTCCCTGACACGTTTTCTATGTATTTCCACAAATAGGATCATCCACAATTAAGATTAAATTCGAGAAAACTACAGTGAAGACAACCGGGAACTTGTCACAGCTGCCACTACTAGAGGTGCCTCGAATACCAGATCAGTTTAGGCCACAATCTAATCCAGGAAGTGGTGAGTTTGAAGTTACCTACATCGATTCTGATACACGTGTAACAAGGGGAGACAGAGGAGAGCTTAGAGTTTTCGTCATCTCATAAGTTGGGCTGCGATAGATATAGTTTTCCTATAGTATTTTGTTACTACAGTTTCATGTAACAACATATCAAATGTGTAGATATGCTCAACATTATTATGCTGGTCCACAGCTAGCAAAGTTGTAATGCTACTGCAAATTCAAATCTGTATGCAGTAAATTTGGCTTGTGACTGTTAACAGCTGTGGGGAATTATGCAGTGAGATTTTAAGAATACATATGAGGTAAGGAACAGCAAAAAAACAGGTTAATAGAATTACTCAACAACTGTGGAGTGAATAGAACTGCCAATAATCCTATCCAAGAGTGACATGAGGTGCAAGAAGCAATACGTAGAGACCAAACAGAAACGCTCATAGCGAGAATCCGTTCAAATTGTTTTGGCGGGAATCTCACTAGTTATGATGCTTGCTGCTTGGATCTACCATTGACTCTATTTATTATTATGGTAAATTAGTGTATCATTTGTTTCGGTTCAATACGTCCACTTATGATACTCACATAGAGTCAACGGATAGATAAAGTCAGGCCTAAAGAGCAAGGTAAACATGATTCAGAGTCTCATATAGAGTCTAACGGATAGATCAGAAAGACACTAAAGAGCAATGTATACATGATATTTAGAGGTTCGATATGTTCACCAATGAGACTCACATGGAGTCAAAGGACATATCAAGGAGTCACACTAAAATGCAATGTATACATGATTCGAGTCGAAAGCGGTGGCAATGTCCATGCCATCCACCACCACTATAGAGCTCAATCAACCAAACCTCTCTTTGATTTGATGACATTGCAATTTGCAAGAAGTAGGATCCTGGAAACATGTAGAGTATAAATGAAATAGGCTCCTTCATTTATTTAAGGATAACCAATTGATGAGGAGCCACTGATGTAAATGAATTCATGATGAGTAGATGTACACAAAACCTCCCATCCCAAAAAAGAAAAATCCTTTGATCTAGATCTTAAAGTAGTTGGAATAGGATATATAGATCATTTATAGGAGTATCTATTTAGATTAATGTAGTCCAATTTTGAGAGGACTTATCCTAGTTAAACAAATTTAGGCAAGTTTAAGTTTAGAGGGTGTTTCCTAACCTTATAAGATAGTTAAATTAGTTTATAAATATCTTTTAAACTTATTTACGCGTTTGGTAAATATTCAAAGTGTTTAAAGTCAAAATCAGTCAAAATACATTAGTTAGTCACCATTCACCATCAACTTATGGCTTTTTAGGGATGACGGTGGGTACAATTTTGTGGATTCTGCACCGCACTCGTCCCTATTTTGCGGATTCTATACCGCACCCACCCCAGTTGAGGCGGGTATGGATATAACTTTGGCGGGTAGTAGGCGGGTATGGGTAGGTGAAGGATTTACAGTTATACCCGCCTGCCCCACCCCGCATCCAACCGCCCGCCCCAAATCCACCCGCCCGCCTTATACCCGCTAACTATAATTTTATTTGTACAACTTTATAGTTATCTAAAGCCCAAATAATTTGACACACATAATTTTAGCAATTCATAAGCCCAATAATAATGAATTGGAAGGTTAACAAAATGACAAATGAATTGATTACAAAATATGGCTGGCGGGTACATGCGGGTATTGACGGATGGCGGATATCCACTTGGGTGGTGGAGCGGGTGTGGATTTAGGAATATACCCGTCTATGCGAATATGGATGTTGAAAATGTACCCACCACGGGTGGCGAATATAAAATTTTCTGGCGGGTACGAGTGTGGGGGAGGTGGCAATAGTGGATTTTTTTCTTCTCATCCTTCCGCTTGGAAAATCAGTTTTATGATTGAGTTTCCCCTTCACGTGGATCCAGGGAACCTGGCTTGGGAACAGTTTCTTACTAGTAGGAGCTAATCACAGTAAGAGAGTCCAATCTCCCGCACCCGCCCCGCCCAATTGCCATCCCTACTTTTGAGCTTATAATCACTTTAGTTTTGATCAAATATTTTGCTATTTTATACCTAATTTTTTTTCCTGTTTCTCAAAATACTCTTCCAAAAGAAGAACTCCTAACTTCCTCTCCTTCCCTTTTTGATGTTCGTTATTCTCCTTAGAAAGATACATTTTAATTTATAATTCTTGTAAATAACTTTAAGGGCATGTTAGTCATTTTAAAAGAATAATTATTTATTCATATTTTTTTACCAAATACATCAACTATTTATTATGAGCTAATTTCTTTATTTTAATCAAAACATGTAACTGCTTAATTATAAAATTAATTTTAACATCTAAAAATGATTTTTAGCACTTAATGCTTATTACTTTTGAATCACTAATCCAGATGTGCTTATTGCAATGCTCCTCCTTTATTTGAGCTTGGGACAACTATACTCCGTGAAACACAAATGGGTTGAATTATCCATATTAAGAAAACATAGACAATTAACTCTACCCTTCAAACTTTAAAACCTAGAAACCAAATAAAGGATAGAAAGAGGCTCTTTAATGTTTAATTATCAAATATTTTCGGATGTTTATTTACCAAGCTGAAAAGGAAAAGGTTAGAAGGGAAAAAGACGAAGATAAATGCAGAAATGTTCGCCGGTTATCTCTTTTTGATGACGATTAGTAAATGATGATCTTTTTATTTCTCATGCAATTTAAGGACCTTTTAGATCATGATCTAAATACTCATTTTGAAACTGAAAATCTAATAAAAAAATATTAGACTATAGTCTAAAATTTTGTAGACGTTAGTCGACAATTTAATATTTTATCAATCCAAATGTGATTTGCACAACTTTAAAAAATAGGAATAAAATCTAAATGATGGTCTAAAAAAGAGAATTTGTGTAAATCAACCAGGTAAATGACAAGCATTTTTTATGCGGATTTCCCTTCAAAAGCATTGGCCTTTAATTTTTTGCTCTTCGCTTATAAAGTACCCCGAGATTTCGGGTTCGAACCTCACTTAGTAAATAATAAAAAAAATTCGCAAGACAGAGTTTGCCTTATGCATGAAGACAAGCTCTGCAAACTCTACCTTGCGAATCCAAATTATGACTTCTGATTTTTTTTTTTTTAAATTTTTTGATTGAGGTTAGAAAGAAGGACATTTGTGCGAATTGGCCGATGACAGGTTAACTCAACTTGGGCTGGCCCAAATACTTGACCCGGCCCAGTGGAACTCCGGGATACATCACCATACGTTCAAAACAAAGGGAACTGAAACTAGCCGTTACCAATCAAAACTTTCAAACGTCTAAACTTTTCATTTGAACTTTCAAATACAAAACATCCAAAACTACAATCCCAGTTTTTTCCATTTCATTAATCAATCACTCACCTTCTTCTTCTCCCTCTCTCTCTCTTCATTTCTGTCTGCTCCAATTTCCATTTTTAGCTCTATCAAATCTTGAATATATCCTATCAGTGACTCACCCCCCCCCCCTAATTTGGGTCTGTAAAATCTTGAAATTTTCTTGAAAATTCAATCAGTATATTAGAAAAAAGAAACCCCATTTCAAATCTTTCTATCTTGTTCTTCATCAATGGCTCCTACACCATCAAAAAATCAAACTCCAACACCCTCATCAAAAATACACCAAACCCATGTGGCAAATTCAAGAACCCCACAATCTAAGCATCGTTTAAACTTCAACTCAGCAAAACCCTCACTAAACCCTAATTCCACAGCAATGAAAGAAGGGGTCCCACCTCCCGAGCACCCGGTTGAGGTTATAGGCCGGATTCGCGACTACCCGGATAAAAAGGAGAAATCTTTATCAGCATTACAAGTTAATTCTGATAGTAGGTCCTTACGTGTTAGGACCGATATAGGGTATAGGGATTTTACCCTAGATGGGGTGTCGTTATCCGGGGAAGAAGATCTTGATGTGTTTTATAAGAAGTTTGTTGAATCAAGAATTGATGGGGTGAAGTTAGGTGATAAATGTACTATAATGATGTACGGACCTACTGGTTCTGGAAAAAGTCATACTATGTTTGGTAGTGCTAAGCAGCCAGGTATTGTTTATAAGTCATTGAAGGATATTTTAGGTGATGGGAATGAAGAGAGTGATGAAAGTAGTGAGAAGGTTGGTCTTGGAACATTTGTTCAGGTTACTGTTTTGGAGATTTATAATGAGGAGATTTATGATTTGTTATCGACGACTAATAGTGGTGGTGGATTTGCTTTTGGTTGGTCCAAGGCCAGTGCTTCTAAGGTAAAAATTAAAGTTTTTCCATATTTGTCTGTGTCTTGTTTTTCGATTGATATGTTTCGTGAGATTTTAGTATAACATGTTTAGTTGTGTATTATTGATTTTGTTATTGAACAGAATGGACCTTAGCATTGTAGTTGTGGTTTGAGAAAGTTTGCTAGTTTTATTCACATGAAAAGTGTGTTTATTTTGTATCAAGCAAAATGCTTATAATGCTCTAGTTTCCAAATGTGCTAGCTGATGTACTTGAATATGTAGCAGTCATTTTTAAGGTTTTTATTGTGTAAGTTTTATGTTAATAGTAATTCCGGTATACTTGCTACAATTTGTGCTATGTTAGGTGATTACTTTTCATTTTATATAGCTGTAAAAGCTTCCTTTTTCTTTCACTTACTGACGTTACCCTGCCTTTTTCTTTATTCGGATTCCGCTTGAAACTAGTCCCTTCTCAGCTTTTCTAAGAAGTTCCGTTAAATATCTTCTTTATCGATAAATTGTTGAACTGCATGGCTAATAGACGTTTATAGTTAGAAATTAGTACCTTAACTCCTTAAGTCTGTTAGGAAATGACATAGGGTTATCATGTGAAACTTTAAAAAAAAAAAAATCAGTTACGACTGTGCTTACTGATCTTTATTGTGTTTGTACAATGTTGTCCTATCTTTTACCTTGCAGGTGAAGCTGGAAGTTATAGGTAAAAAGGCAAAAAATGCAACATTTATTTCGGGGACTGAAGCGATAAAGATATCAAAAGAGATCCAAAAAGTTGAGAAGAGAAGAATAGTAAAGAGCACTCTGTGTAATGAGAGGAGCTCTAGGAGCCACTGCATGGTATATGTTTAATCACTTTCTCATGGAAACATGTTCATCTAGTTTCTAGTTTCAGCATATTCATCTTCAATTTCTCTCAAGGCGGGTAAATGTCTTTGTAGATAATCCTTGACGTTCCAACAGTTGGAGGGCGACTAATGCTCGTGGACATGGCTGGTTCTGAGAATATTGAACAAGCTGGTCAAACTGGTTTGGAAGCAAAAATGCAGGTAAGCGTTTTGGATTCGCTTAGCTGACTTCTATAAGTTTGTTATCTGATTTCCTTTTAAAGTAACTCAAAACATATAACCAACTGTTTGATATAATTGTGTCTTAAATCTTGCAGACTGCGAAAATCAACCAGGGAAACATTGCATTGAAGAGGGTTGTTGAGTCCATTGCTAATGGTGATTCTTACGTGCCATTTAGAGACAGCAAGTTAACCATGCTATTACAGGTAAGTTTTGCATATCCTGGTGATAGTATTGGCAGATTGCTTTTGAAAGTGTTCATTGATATGTGGAAGTTGATTCAACTATTTTGTGTAGGATTCTTTTGAGGATGACAAGTCCAAAATTCTTATGATACTTTGTGCAAGCCCCGATCCTAAAGAGCTCCACAAAACCATCTCCACTCTGGAATATGGTGCCAAAGCAAAGTGCATTGTCCGTGGTCCTCATACGCCATTAAAGGAGAAAGGTGAGGATTCTTCATCGACAGTTATTTTGGGATCAAGAATTGCCGTTATGGATCAGTTCATCTACAAGCTTCAGATGGAGAACAAGCTGAAAGAGAAAGAGCGTAATGAAGCTCAGAAAGAGCTTATGAAGAAAGAAGAAGAAATTGCTACACTAAGGGCCAAACTTGAGTTAGTACAAGGAAAGGGAACAGAGATAACTGAGGATGAGATCAATGTTAAAGTAAATGACCGAACTCAGATGCTGAAAAGTGAGTTGGAAAAGACGATTCAAGATTGTCAGAAAATGGCAAATGAAATTGTTGAAATTGAAAGGAGGAAGATGGAAGAAAGAATGTTTCAGCAGCAACAAGAATTCGAAATGCTCCAGAGGCGCTTGGAGGAGATGGAAGTTGAGCTTCGCCGCTCTAGGGCTGGAAGTGGATCAGTAGAAGTGGAGGAAAATACTTTCGCTAAAAGGCTGCAAGAGATTTACTCTGAAGATTCAGGAATGGTAAAATCTATGGATTTGGATCAATCAATCGATATGGACACTGGAAAGCGGGACACTGGTAGCACTTTCCAAGCAATCTTGGGTTATCCTAACATAAGCAATTCAGTTGAAGTTGAAGATCCTGCTGTCTTATTGCCACATTTCACCAATAAAGGTATCTTGAGCACTGTATTTGAAGAGGACGAAGAAGATGATGATGACGGAGATACAGAGAAGATCCCCCCTATTGATGAGGAGGTGCAGAAGGAGGTCATTGAGGAAAAAACAATATGTTCCGGTCTGCTCGATCATGATGTTTGTATGGGAGCAGCCCCTTCTAGGCAAGCGCTTATTCAGAACATTTTCACACTCTGTGGAAATTATAGAGAGCTTTCGGAGAAGAATTTTGAAGATACTGATTACTCATCACCTACAGTTAAAACAATTGGAGAGGATTATGCTGTAAAAGATTTTCATAATCCATCTGCAGAAGGTTTCTCCAAGGATCTTTTGCCATTAGGTAATACTGAGACCATGAAAAAGTCGGTGGTTAATCAGACGAGAACGTTTAAGAGCTCTTATGATAAAGAAAATGATTCAAAGGAGAACTTCAACCCTACCGGTGGTGATTTAGAAGTCCATGTGAAATGGGAAGCTGCATCAAAAGAGAATCCTGGTGTAGCAACCAAGGTAAAGGTTGATAAAGATTCATCTCTAGCTGATCTGCGTAAACTGATTGAGATACACCTCGATGCCGACAGTCCAGCATTCACTTTCCTTGCAGTAGGGGTATGTTTTTACTTAACTGGCTTCAGAAAACTGCTCATACTTCTATTTTTATGATATTAAACTTTTAATTTTTGTTTAATTAGGATTCATCCGGTGCTCCGGTTCCTAAAGAGCAGGAGGTAGTCACACCAGTGAGTAAGCTTCCAAAATGCAACAACTTGTCACGTTGTCACCTAGCTTACTTACGTGCAGTGAAGGGAGCACAGCGGTTTAATCACCTGCCATTTACTTCGCTGGAAAATAAGCTTCCATTAACTCCAAAGTCAAATATCAAAGAAGTAGGTAATGGACTTTCTCCGAAAGTAGGAGAACATCTGAGTAGAACACCCTTTGTAACTGTCAAAAGATATCTAAATGAGTGTTAGTTGATGATATTCTCGTATGAGTTTGTGTGAATCATGTATGTAATCTCACGTGACCATTATGATATTTTGCTCTGGAGTACATTGCATATGTACTCGTATTGGATTTACATTGTGTGATGTTTTTAACTGCTTATTTCATGTCTTAATTCTTCATACCTCTATTCTTTTAATCTCTTACTGGTGGCATCCCAAAGGAAGAACCATAATGGCTAAAATCCAAACAACTAATGACTCGACTTAGAGATCATTGAGATAGCTGATTGAAGGCACATGAGACTTGTGCAAATCATTCCAATCACACTTCAAGAAATGTGTTCAATGTAAACTGAAATTACACTTCCAAACTTAATCGATAGCTTGTATTTGTCCTAATTCAACTCTCCTATGCATGTGCGTGCGCACACAAACGCACACACAACCAAATAGGTAAGGAGATTGAGCAAGCAAGAGAGCAACATGAGTTTGGTGAACTTGACAAGTAATAACTATACTTAGGAGCAGTTTGGACATGATTTGAAATCATGATAATTTGAAGTGGAAGTTTTGTTTGGACATACAATTGTATTTCTTAAGTTGTATTTTTTTTCTTATAGACATAAAACCCCACAAGTTGTGAAAATCATCAAACTTTCCCAATTCTTATACAATCTTATCAAATGAACAAGTCATAGTTCACAACAAAATTAATACGCTACTAGAAGACCTTTCTAAAAAATACAACATCAATTGATCAAATTTTAGTTCAATAAAATGAACAATTGAACACAGAGTTGTAGTGTAACTACTCTTTAATATAATCCTCCCACATGGTTGGTAAGATTATATTTGTTATAAATATACTATCAACTTGTAAATCTTTTAATATTTGATATATAAACATAATTGGTAAATATATCTACCAACTTATGAATCTCTTTTTACAAAAAAAAACTTATGGGTCAACTTTTACATTTAAAAAAATTTGAAATCATGATTTGGAATCCCAAATCATGCCTTTTTTGATGATTTGTGAGATGGAATCGTATATCCAAACGCCTAAATGGTACAGAAGACTTTCGACTTTCTGAATTGAAGTTGTTTTAAATCAACAGCAACCATCCCGGATAAAGTGCATTCTAAATTCAGTTTCCAACTCATGAAAATGATATTAGGCTTGTAAGGAATATGAATATATAATAGTTTAATCAATTTCCAACTAGCATTGATGAATTGAGATCAAATTTCCATTCTTTATTTTGGGTCAGTTTTCCTTCTGGTTTGAGTTTGGCTCAGCTTAATAGAAACTTGTGCCACTAAAATCATACATGTGAACAGGAAATTAAAAGGGTAGAGTCAGGGGCAGAGCTAGCTCATCAGGTGCGGGTTCAGCCAAAACCAATAACTTTGGTCAAAACCTTATATTTGTATTAAAAATTCATTGAATATATACAAATTATTAATTTAGAACCCAATAACTTTAAAAACTAAAATCCCGAACCCATAAAGGTCAAATCCTGACTCCACCTCTGGGTAGAGTATCTTTCTTGGATTTTTTCAATTAACTCATCTCATTTCCTTTTCTTTTACCAGATTAACTAAAATCTTTAACAAAAAGTAGCAAAATTAGAACAGAGTAAATATAAGATGCTGGCCAGAAAAATATCATAGAACTTTAGGGGGACGAAATGACAATAAAAGCAACAGATGTGAAAAATTGGAAGAAATATAACAATGCTCAAACTGGAGAAGTAGTCATCAAGGGAAGAAGTTGATCATGAAGCTTTCATACTGTCCAAGCCAACACTAGCCTGCACAAAAGAGCAATATCATTATTCAGAATTTTAAGACAACCTTATTCTTGTTAAATACTTGAAAAGAGTATTAAATATCATACCAGAAATTTGTGGATCTGTTGAAGTATAGGTGAAAACGTCGTACAGAACTTTTCCATATCACCATAAATGTCACCGTTGCCACCTATGACCTCCATGAACTTTTTCCTATCTGGTGCAAGCTTTATGGCAACCTTTGGATTCACATTTAGAAACACATTAACACGTTTTACAGGTATAAAAGGTTAAATGTACTTACAATATTACACCCTTTCATGCCATTTTTCTTTCGAAACAGTGAAGAAAATACCGTAAAGCTTGAACTAGCAAGCCATCCATGCCATTTCTTCAATGTCTTAGAGTAAGAATTATTGCAAGCTTGGGACATTGACCAATCTTGATGCTGAGCTAAATTGTGAAATAGCACCACTATGAAGTCCATGGCTCTGCAACATTAGCAGAATGGTCGATTAGTCTAATTTATCTTAACACGTAAGTGAAACACAGTTTGTTCATCAAATAAATGAACGAGTTGTCTGAAACGAGGATTATGGAAACATCATCTCGTACCTTGTTAACCATAGCAGACCGTTGGTACAGCTAGATGAAGATTTAGCAGTCTTTATCTCAACTTCTGCCTGTACGAAACTGTACAAGTAGTTGAATCTCGATGAGTTATCGTTATACTTGGATTCTAACCTCTGTAAGGAAACAAGCATCAGTAATTCACCATTAGGTCCAATGTCAGATAGTATTTATGTTTCATGTGTTATTCAAATTGTTCAATATAAGGTTGCAGCAACATCTTAAGTGCACATTTATGACATTTGAGCCTCTAGATCACTATTACTACTTGGGATGATCATCTTAATATTCAAAACGGAAAAGGGTCTAAAATATCCTTGAACTATTAGAATTGGTATAAAAATGTCCTATATCCACCTTTGAGCCACAAATACCCCGCCGTAAACCGTTTGGCTCATAAATACCCTTATTTCTAACTGTTCCCTTAAAATAATTATTTATTACATGACCTAATCTGATTGACCCAATATTAAACCCTTCCAAAATTAAAAAAAAACACACTCATGACCCGTATTTTGACCCGATCCGTCTGAAAAATCTCTCGCACCACCAAGTCAAAGATCCAATCCCTCTTCTTTTATCTTCTAACTTGAAGCTTCAATCTTCACTAATGGCTTCCACGAAGTTTTCACCTTTTTTTCTCAGATTCTAAGCTCCAATTCTATTGTTATTCATGCTATCAACTTAAAAAATAGTATCACCCAATTGATTTTAAGAATTGGGCCAGGTTCAAATCGCCAACAAATCTCGAAATCAAAATTTCAAATTGAGCTCAATGTTCATCAATGGATATCTGGATGTAACGTTTATTATAGAGCTAGCCAGTCTCAGTGTGGATGAAGGACATTTTTTGTGATCAATTCTAATAGTTGAGGGTACTTTAGGTCTTTTTCCGTATTCAAAATATCGATGATCACTGAATTTTGTTGAGCCTGCAGTTTTTTATTTTATCTTTGACATGAGCTCTATTACCACAAATAACTCTAAATTACTGGCCTCTTTTTGCAATGAGTTCAACTTTAGACTCTTATGTTTATCTTACACACGAAATCTGCATCACAAGTCGCGATAATGTAATAGTTAAACAGCAGAAACAAAGAGATGACAACAAACTCACAGATATATTTCCGCTGATGTCAGATTTAACCAGAGTCATAGAAGCTCCAAATTTATCTGGCATCAGTGTGGGAAATGAATTCGTTTTGTTACACAAATTAAAATAATACAAATACAACTGTGTACTATTCACAACGATTATAGAGAAAAGTTTGAACCTAGAATTGGCAATACGAGTTTGCAAACTTCCAAAAAAGGCTTAGTCATCAGCTCCCCATGTTCAGACTTGACATACTTCATTCCTTCCAAAGCAGGGGAAAATAGTGTTCCCTTCATATTTGCCTATTTTCTACACATAAAAGCACAGAGCTTCTTATCATTTACCATTGAAAACACAGTTCAAAACAAAACAAAACAAAGAAAAGTACCAAAGTTGGATTGCAAAATTTTGCCAGGGATATGTTGCTCGGACTCTCCAAAACTGTTGCTGTATCAGTGCTGGATCCTCCATAAACGCACTTACTTTTGGATGATTAGACATGCACCCGTCAACATTTTTAAAGAGCCCGAACAACATAGTGCCTGGGAACTCATGAATCAAAATGATTAAATAGTAGTGTTGAGACAAGCAATCTGGATTGCCACAGCTTCCTTATACAAATGATGTTTAAGATAGAACATAAAAGATGTAAAGAAACAACCCCTAAATGAAACACTACTACAACAAAAATCCTCTCCCAACTCCATCATTTCTACCATAATCTTGAACCATTATGATCCCCGCAGTCCACATTTTTGTTGTTGAGAACAATGTAAAGGAATATGTTCTTTGATTGTATTCATCAATAATATACAATATATATAGTAGTACAAGAATATCTAAACTGGGTAACTAATCACCCTAATTACAATAGAAATATAATTCTACCTAAAATAGGAGACCTAATTACAATAGGAATACAAGTCTACCTAAAATAAGAGATAAACAATTAATGTAAGAATATTCGGAAAATATTCTATTACACCACCGCAGTCGAAGCGGGAGGTTCACGAACACTGAGACTGGATCGAAAATCATCAAATAGTATGCGCGGAAGTCCTTTGGTGAAGATGTAGGTAATCTGATATCTGGAAGGAACATGAAGGACACAAACTTGACCACGAGCCACTTTTTTGCGAACGAAATGAATGTCCATCTTAATGTGTTTAGTGTGCTGATGTTGGACGGGATTGCCGGAAAGATATATCGCGCTAATAATATCGCAGTAGACCAGTGTTGCCTTTTGAATCGGGTAGTGAAGCTCAAGTAGAAGGTTACAGACCCAACAAGACTCAGAGACGACGTTGGCGACACCTCTGTACTCTGCTTCGACACTGGATCGGGTTATTGTAGGTTGCCTTTTGAAAGACCAAGACAATAGGTTATCTCCGAGGAAAACGCAGTAACCAGATGTGGAGCGTCGGGTGTCAGGACATCCACCCCAATCAGCATCAGAATAAGCAGCGACACCAGTGAGCGAGGACCTGTATAGATGTAATCCGAAGTGAAGTGTACCTTGGACGTATCGTAAAATACATTTGAGGCATGAATGTGTGCTTTCGTCGGATTGTGCATGAGTAAGCAGATTTGTTGCACGGTATAGGATATGTCAGGTCTCGTAAATGTGAGGTACTGTAGGGCCCCATCAAGGCTACGATAGTGAGTCGGGTCTGAATATGGGGCATCGGAATTAGCGCTGAGCTTGGAATTGGTGTCTACTGGCGTGTGGGATGGTTTGCAAGATGTCAAGGATCTCTTCGGCGTACTTCTTCTGACACATAAATAAGCCGCCAGAATGTCGAGTGATAGAGATGCCCAAGAAATAACTCAGGGCCCCCAGATCCTTCATAGCAAACTCAGAGGAAATGAGAGACATAATGGACCGACAGAGCATCAGATGATGTGGTGATGATGATGTCATAAACATATAATAATAGGTAAGCCATGTTTGTACCCTTGTTGTAGATGAACAGAGAATGATCGAATCTTCTGTGTGTAAAATCGATAGAGGAGACATAATCAGCGAACCGCTGGTACCATGCTCGAGGAGATTGTTTCAGTCCATAGAGCGATTTTCACAACATACACATATAATTCGGATGAATAGGATCCTTGAAACCCATATCATCCTTGAAACCCATAGGCTGATGCATATATACCGTTTCATGAAGATCTCCATGTAAGAAGGCATTCTTGACATCAAGTTGATGAATGGGCCAAGACTTGGATAGAGCAATGCTGAGGACGGTTCGGATGGTTGCGGGCTTTACGATCGGGCTGAACATTTATCACAATCCACTTTTACCTGTTGAGACATGTCATCACCTACAAGACGAGCCTTGTACCTCTCAAAATAATCATTAGATTTCTTTTTATGTCTAAAAATCCACATAGAACGAATAATTTTAGCATCAGGTGGATGGGGAACTAGGTCCCACATCTTATTATCAATAAGAATATTATATTCGTTAATCATTGCGGCTTTCCAATTAGGGTAGAACAAGGTATCCTTCGGATTTTGAGGGACAGATGAAGGGACAACTGAAACAAATAGGTTAAATAGTCGTTTAGGTTTATGAATTCCGTGTATGGCACATGTTTCCATGGTCCGAGAGCGTGTCTCGGGATGCGGAATGGGAGGGGTGTGTGCCACAGGACTGTCGAGAAGAGGAGGAAGGGCAGGGGTGGTGGGACCGGGTGGCCGATGCTCGGTTTGCCGAGAGGTGGCTGCAGAATCACCCTGAGGCGGGCTATTCAGACCACCGTCAGCCCGAGCAGTTTGGCGGCTAGTCTCGGCTGTCAGGGGGTTCTTGAGAGTGCAGGCGGACTATGTAAATGATGAATTAGAAGAGGGTTTAGGCCATCATCTAGAAAGTCGTAGGAATGTCGAGGTGGCGAGTTTAGGGAGGCAAAGGGGAATTGAGACTCATCAAAATAGGGCATAACGTGAAATAATTTTACGGCTTGACAAGTCATAGCATGAGTAACCACGATGATTGGCGGGGTATCCAGAAACACACACGAGGAAGACTGGGGTTGGAGTTTATGAGTGGTCAGACGGATAGGATAACAGAGACATCCAAAGATACGTAAGTGTTGGTAGGAGGGGTTCCTACGAAACATAAATTGAGTTGGCGACCGTTGGGCTAGAGACTTGTTTGGGATTATGTTTAGGAGATAGGTGGCCATGGAGAGTGCGTAATGCCAGAATTGAGGCGAAATTGAGGCGTGAGCAAGTAGGGCACAAATTAGATTATTTATGGTTCGGATTTTTCGTTCGGCCTTACCATTTTGGGAGGAGGTGTGAGGGCAGGAAAAATGAAAGGTAATACCATTATTGGAGCAAAACTGTTTAAATTGATTATTATTGAATTCCCTACCATTGTCACATTGAAAATATTTAATGCTCTTTTCAAATTGTGTTTTTGCGAAAGCACTAAATGAGGAAAAAATGAGGTAGAACTGGTATTTATTTTCCAAATGGAAAAGTCCATAGAAAGTTTGAATAATCGTCAAAAAATAACACATAATATCGATGGCCAACCGTACTTAAAATAATGGACGTCCACAAATCACTATGTATGATATCGAAAGGTAATTAAGTACAAATTGTGGATGCAAAAAATGGTAATTTAACATGTTTTCCAAAGATGTAGGATTCACATATAGGAGTTCTAGAAATACGGTTGCAATTAATAAAATTATTTTTCCTAAGGGAGCGTAAAACAGAATCTCCCGGATGTCCTAATCTAGAGTGTCATAAGGAAGACGAAAGAGCAGCAAAGGTTGATGGAACTAAGGTTGGATTGTTGACGGTGTTTGTAATAGGGTAGAGATCTTCGGTGCTGTCACATCTCATTATTCGTCTCCCTGTCGTAAAATCCTTGACAGAAAAACCAAAAGGATCAAAGTCAAGGGAAATATTATTATCAGTTTTGAAACGTCGCACATATATTAGATTCTTAATGAATTTATGTGCATGTAGGACATCTTTTAAGATTAGTGGTGGGGATAAGGATGAATGACCAAAACCGCGAATGGAAATGCCTTGTCCACTACCAACAATAATATTCCGATTTAAATTACTCAAATTGGAATAAGACAAGATAGTACCTTATTATGTCGTCATGTGAGATGTGGCACCTGTGTTCATATATCAATTTTCGTCTGGAGCGTTGAGTGACATTGTGTTCATAGCTGCCTCAATGCCAGTCTGTGCATAAGTTGAGGGTGGGGGGCATGTGTTGTATAGGCCTGTTGGGGACGTGGGCCGAGTATACCAGGGTGGGCCTGTCGGTTCTGAGGTGGAGTCCACGAGGATGTCGGATACGGGATAGGAGGATAGGCCCATGACCGTGGGGCCCACATGGCCCACGAAGGGTAGGCAGCCCACGACGGAGGCTGCTGCCATTGCCGCGGTCACTGCTGGCTGTTTCCTGCCTGCTGGGACTATCCCTTCCCGCCGCCGTTGTTGTCAGAATTCCATCCGCCACGGCCTTTGCCGGACTGCCTGCTTCGATGGTTGTTGCGGGTGGATGTTGGCTGCTGCGGGTCCTCGTGCTGATTGTTCTGGTTGCCGGAGTTGGAGGCCCTGCCATCGGTGGAGGGCCCGATGGTGGTGGTGAGTGCAACGTCGACAATGCTGGCCTAAGTGGTGTTGCGCTTAATTTTTTGGGTTTCCTCAAGAATAAGCTTTGAACGGGCCTTATAAAACGGAGGTAACGGCGTGCATTGCTGAAGGATGGTGGCAACACCGTCATAGGATTCGTTCAAGCTTGCAATAAGGTGCACGACCAATCATTGATTAGTGACTGGTGCGCCTACGTTGGAGAGTTGGTCGGCAAACATCTTGAGTTCTTGACAATATGCAGACACGTTTGGGAAATCGTCCTCATGAACGTCCTTGAACTGATTTTTAAGGTATAACGCTCGCTGAGTTTTGTTGTTGTGGAAAATACTTTCCAAATGTTCCCACATTTGGCGGCAGTTGCATCGGTCTCAATGATGGTGTGCAATAGATCATTGGAGATTGTGTCGTATATCCACTAGAGTATGGCTGTGTCCAAACGAGATCAAAGTGCATCATCAGAAGTCAAAGCCGAGGGTAGGTCTGTGGACTTCGGTGTAGGAGGGATGATGTGGTCGATAACTTCGTAAACATAATAATAGATCTTAAAAAGCTTCGCCCACGAGGAGTATTGACCATTTTCCATCTCAAGGGTGATAGAGATGAAGTTTTTTATGTTGTTTACTGCAAGTGCAGGATAGAATTTGGTTTTGTCAGCCATGGAAGATGAAATTTAGGAGGAGAAGGGAGAGATAATGGCTAAAAAAACACTAGGGTTCCGTGGGGGTGGCGACCGAGAGCTATGGTCGGCGACGGTGGAGGTATTTTTAGGCTATGATACCATAAATGAATATGTTCCTTGATTGTATTCATCAATAATATATATATATATATATATATATATATATATATATATATATATATTAGTACAAGAATATTTAAACTAGATAACTAATCGACCTAATTACAATAGAAAATATAGTTCTACCTAAAATAGGAGACCTAATTACAATAGAAATACAATTCTACCTAAAATAAGAGATAGACAATTAATGAAAGAATATTCGAGAAATATTCTATTACAATGATTGCAGGACACCTTGTGCGAACATCTACTATTTTGTGGGGTACCTACTATCTTCCACAAATACAGTAACTCATACGACTTTTCTCGGCACAACTTAGATAAATGGGAAAAATTCATATAACATTTTTTTGTCTCTAGAATTTGAATCGTCCCATAATTTTCACCTACTTCATTAACTCCTAAGCGACAATGAAATCCACATCTTATGGGTCCCAGGAGACTCAATGGCCAAGAATAGGGGGGCAATAAGAGTATTTTGGCCCCAAGTCCCATCTATCCATGAACGTACACCCCAATCTTCATATCCTCACCAAATTAAAGGAAGCCCAGAAAAAAACACTCTTAATGAATTTTTTTTAATGATTAAAAACACAAAGAGGAAAATTCTCATTATGCCATGAGAAAGGATCACTTGGTGCAATGAAGTTTGGTCTTCCAAGAATATATCCTAATTTGGCCTATCCTTCTTATTATCCATTCAACCTCAATAAGTTTAGTAATAAGCATAATTATCTTACTATTCCAATGGAAAGAAGAACCTATAATTAGCTTATTCGGAAATTTCTAAATAAATAATTTCAACGAGATATTTCAATTTCTGTAGTTGATCCTAATTCGACTTCAAAAGTATAAATATAATGACTCTTCTCCAATAATCAAATGCTTTTGTCTTTAAATTCTGACAGCTGAAAAAAAACACAAATATGACAACATGTCAAATAATAGCACTTACATAACAGGAATGATAGGAAAAGAACCTGGGATTTAAATCTTTAGATGTGGAACAATAAGGTTTGCAGGTCAGATGAATTTGTGTGTAAATATTTTTTTAGTTACATATCTTTTTTATGAGAAGTGATAATATCTTTTAGAATTAATTGTTAGTGCATTTGTCAAATATGCAAATAATTAGAGAGTGGTTGTCACGTTTAACGGTTTTCCAAATTAGCCGTTGCTTCTACGACATGAGCGGAAAGAGTCATGGTAGGCTAATGGAATTTGCTTCCTCTTGGTATTATTTTTTGGCCCAATTTTGCTGCTCTATGTTATTCTTTTTGTAAAAATTAACTCGGATAACCAGTTTACTGAACGCTTGTTAATATTTAGTCATTGTTTGAAATGTAATTATAAATTAACCACTTCTTAAAACAGAAATAATATTTGAATAAAAAACTCTAGCTAAAACGCGGAACAAGATGTGCTAGAGTTTGAAGCTTTAGCAAGTGAAACTCCAACACCATATGCTAGAGTTTGAAGAGTTTTAAGCTCCATGAACAAATTCATGGTGTTCAAATTTTTATCAGTTCAAACATTCAGGAACGATTTACAGAGTTCAAACTTCTACGATCTAAGTGATTTGTTGGAGTTCAAATCTCTATAAGTTCAAATTCCATGAGTGATTCATGGAGTTCAACTAATAAATATTTAAACCCCAATAAAAATTTCTTACAATTTTTTCGTGTTTAACTAGAGATACAAAATTTATTTTCGCATTAAAAACTGACTAAACACCAAATAGTTTTGAAGCGCCGAGTAAAACTTAATTAGCGGTAAAAAGGATAGTTGTTTGCCAATGTCTCCCTCTTAACATAGGATATATTAATATAAACTGAAATAATATAATTTTATCGATCCTAACTTGATTGAGATTGAAATATAAGAGTTTTTGTAATCACGTCAAAGGAAATTTGCAATTTAAGTACATTAAATTTGATGCACAAATGCAAAATTTTTATAGTAGGTGTATATTTTTATTTTTAGTCTCACCAAAATGATATTTTCTTTTCCTTCATCACCAAACAAAAACACTCTTCAAATACACAAGCAATTAAAACATTTCCTCAAAGACTTTAGGCTCAGGATATTTTATTGAGTTCTTGATAATCTTCTTAGCAGCAGCATCAGCAAGATCAATGCCACAAATATCAGCCAATCTGATGAGATAAAGCAAAACATCAGATAACTCTTCACCAAGATGCTCTTTATCTGATTCCTCCCAGTTTGACAACCCTTTGTCCACCTCTCCTCTCCATTGGAATATCTCTGATAGCTCCCCTACTTCACCTACCTGAATTTTCAATTGGACAACAAAAAATATATGAATCACATTCTTCACCTGAATTTAATTATCCTAAATTTATTCTCCTCTCACCATCACTAATTATTAGCATAACAAAAAATAAAAATAATAACACTTTTAGCCCTCCTGATAAATTTGGAATTTTGAACGTTATGATATTTGACTCATCACATTTAGTTTAACCTCAATTAATTAAAGTGTGCGTTTTTGTCCCTTTAGGTAGGAAATATGTTCAAGTTGCGCGCATCTCGATTATGTTAACTCTATCCATCACATGTAATAGGTAACTCTGTCCACCAAGGTTAGACAAATGAAAAGAATCTAATGTTTTTGCTTCTGCTAGGGTTTGAACCTTAAACCTCGTGGTTCTCAACCCACTTCATTGACCAATTAGATCACACTTTGGTGTGCAAACGAAAGCATACAAGAAGATCAAGGGATTAGAAAATATGTAATATTTGGACTATCTTTAGAACTATATTACCCTAAAATATGGAGTAACAATACAAATTTAGCATAACTTGTGCGTAATTAAATGGTGAAAGGATTAATTCTGATAAATTATTATGCATATTTACAATTAAAGGATTAAAAAGTGAACATTTTAATTAAGTAAATGTTAAATTATACTAAATTAGATATATAATCAAAATTTATCAATAATTGAGGAATCAAATATGCTATTAGCACACTTTTTCTCCTTTCATGAATCTTTGAACAAGTGGAGAGAGATGCTTTTTCTTGTGTGCAAAATCTTGCCAAGTATTACATGCCAAGATGCAATAGGAATCATGAAACATTGTGTAATTGTCTAGTGATACCATCTTTCGTACATATCTTATGTGGCTATCTTTACCTCGTGTAAAATGCCAAGACATTCTATAATTGGTGATATACACTTTAAACTCATGGAAATAATTACAAAAAAAGAGCTAAAAATTAATCTTATAGTACCCTCAACAAAGGGAGCTCTAATATTGTATTAGTCCATTAACCAAAATAAATAAAGCTTATGATTTAAGTTAAATCATCTATTTTCTTGGTATATGGTCATATATGGTGAAAAAAGGCTTTACCACTAACAAGAAACGAGTTCTTACTCTTTGTCCAATCAATCGTTATTGCAATTTTTCTAACATCATAAAGTAATGTTTTATTTCAAAGTGAGGAAAACAGGAGCAGCTACTACCATTGATGAACCTAACTAGAGACATGAAAGGGCAACCTATACTCGATGGTTCAACTGACCTAATAGTTCCGAAATAGAATATACATATATAAGTTAAAAATTACTAAAATTTCAACAAATACTAAATTCTGAACATATAATTTCAAAAGTCTAATATGTTCAGAGTTAAGAACCTCAAAGATCAAATCCATCAAGAAACTTGAACCCGCCTCTCAATAGGCCCATATAATTGAAAATAGATAGTCATGGAATTTTAAAATCATATGTGAAACTCTGTGACAATGACTATTTATCAAATACAGGATTGAAAAGGGATCAGTGAACGCTATGTCTACTACGAAAGAGATGCTAGTTTGAGTCGGAGATGACAAGATAATGTGAAAGGAAAAAAGGTAGAAATTGGTAGTAAAAGAATTAATTACCATGGCAAGTAGCAAATTCCTAGGGCTGTGATACTTTTCCCAATTCCTAACCTTAGCAAAATCTTCAAGTTGCTTGGATAGGTCTTTGAGACTAATATCCATTGATCTATCTTGAACTTCCATTTTTCCTTCAAGTTGCTTAGAGAGGTCTTTGAGACTAATATCCATTGATCTCTCTTGAACTCTTTCTTTTCTTTCTTGTATTGGCCAAGTAAATGTGTGATTTGTTGCCTTCAAAGAAACCAAAGGCTCTTGTCTTGGATTTTAAAGGAGAAAACTTGATCACATTTGCAAAAGGAATATTATAACCATAAAAGATAACATAGTAATTAAGTGATGAAAAAAGGAAAGAAGCTTCAAGGAGGGGAAAATTCTTGGAGCATACTAGCCTCAAGTAATGGTTTTTATAATGCAAGGATTCTTTGTTCCATCCCATCCATGGAGAATATTATATTCCAATTATTTCTTAGTAGTTTTTTGTGAAAGGACAGTGCAAATTGAGCAGGTAATGAAACACCTTTTGTGCAAATTGAGCATGCTGAATTAAAATAGTTTTTTTTTGTTTTCATTCCACACCATTAGATAGTTTAGAACTTTATTAGATTTATCTAATATTATTGAACAGAGGTGGACTAGAATTTAGAGTTTATGGGTTCTAGAATCTAGAAAAAATAGTTTATTGAATTCTTGATAAATTGTTTATACATATTAAGTGAATTTTTAATTTTAATGTTTGAGTCAAAATTACTAAATTCTGCCCAACCATTGAGTTTGTCTTGTGTTTTTGACCATTCATTTGTTGATTAGTCTTTTCATTAACCAAATTGATTAGTCTCTTCAGTTTAAGCAATAAGGAAAAAACAAAACTTGCCAATTCCAATTATTGTCTTTTCAGCAAGTTTCAAAGACCCAAAAATAACATTGAGGGAAAAACTAAAAATGAACAAACAAAATAAAGGTCCTACCAGGAGGACGAACCCAGGTCGCTGGATTCAAAGTCCAGAGTGCTAACCACTACACCATAGAACCTCAAATGCCTTATCAATTTGCACTATCCTTATTTATAAAAATTAAAAGTTGATGCTTTCTTGAACATGGCACATTCATTCAACATTCAAAATTAAATAGTGTCAAGTTAGTAATTTAAGTAGTACATAGGCGGAAGTATGGCTGGCCAGTGGGCCGGGTCGGCTCGGTCCGGTCCGGTCCCGAACCCGATTTTTTTTTTAAAAATAATTGCGGCATCGGGACTCGAACCGGGGCGGGACATGGTCTCGTCCCGATCCGCCCCAATCCATCCAGGCCTGATCCGGTCCCGCCCGAAACCCCCCTTTGCACAAATAACTGTTGCACCAACGACCATTTTACATTTTGACCATTGTGCAACGGCCATTTTTGGCCTCCCCCCTACCCCCTTAATATTTAATTTTAACCCATAAGTTATTATATTTACACTTTAATCCAATTTTTCAACTATAAATACCTCATTTTCTCTTCATCTTTCTCACAAATCTTCCTACAATCTCTCTATTATCTCAATCTATGTCTCTACAAGTTTACATTGTCTACTAAATATTGAATTTTATTTATTCATTTGGGAGTGAAGTTGGCAACTAGCTTGAGGATCTTTCATCGAGCAAAGTTTCAATTTTCATCCTCTCGATTACACGTCGACGTTACGTCGTCGTTTGGTACATTCGTTCCTTCATTAAATTATTATTGTCTGTTTATTTTATTTAGCGCACTTAATTTTATTTACTTTAATTATTTATTAGTATAATTATAACTTTATAATGGAAGGATTTAAACGTATGCTTACGGGTAGGGGTCAATCTACTTCTAGTAGGGGCAACAAGGGCAAGGGTACTTCTTCTAGTCATCATATTTCTAGACAGAATCCTATTTCTACACAGGATGATTTTGTTGATACTGAATATTTTCCTACAATACCATTAGATTTAGACGAGGAGCTATTTTCTGGAACTCAAGAAGACTTTAATTTAGACGATGATCTAGATGATACACCCACTAATGTAGATGACAACACACCCACTAGTGCACCTTCAACTGAAATGCCTCCTATTCCCCCAAGTATGAGACGAGGTCCAGCAAAACGACCATTAAAATCAGATGCATGGACATTTTTTGATAGGGACGTAGAGAATCAAGTAGCTAGATGTAAAATTTGTAAAGATGTTTTAAAATTTAAAACTGGAAAAGGTCACGGTGAAACGGGGGGTTTAATGAGACACGTAGCAAGGGCTCGTCTAGCTAGGTATGCCCAATACGAGACTTCAAAACCGGGTGCGCAAACGCCCGCTCCATCGGGACAAGGTTCACATACTGTCCCGGATCAAGTACATGGTCAAATTAACCCTACGACATGGAGAATTGTAGGCCCTAATTACAATAAACATAGAGATAGGGAAGCAATAGCAAAATTAGTTGCTGTGGAGAGTTTGCCTTTTTCATTTCCTTCATCTCCCGGTTTTATTCATTACATTAGAGATATGTATAATCTTGTTTTTAACGGTTTTCCTAGATCAACTGTTAAGAGAGATGTATTTAAATTTGCACATGAATATCAACAGTATTTACGTTATTCATTATATCATTTTAATGGCAAAGTGGCTATCACTTCTGATATAGGTCGTAGTACTAACGACCATGATTATTTAACGGTAACCTGTCATTGGATAGATTATAAATGGTCTATGCAAAAAGTGTATCTTAGCGTATAGATATATAGATGATAGGCACACTGATACTTTTATTGCACAAAATATTTATCAAGTGTGCGATTATTACGGAATAACTGATAAAATTATGACTATTACATTAGATAACACTTCTTCTAACAATTATGCTATTACAATTTTAAAAAATAGTTTAACTCCATCTTTTTCAGATCATTTTCGTATAAAATGTGCGTGCCATATATATAACTTAGTTGTAAAGGATGATCTATCACTTTTTGAAGACATTCTTAGTAAAATATAATTTGCTATAAACTTTATTTTTAAAAATAATAGAATACAACGAAGAAAAGAATATAAAAAAGCTTGTCACAATTGCCAACTACCTTATAGAAAAATTTCAGAAGAAGTACCCACTAGGTGGAATTCTTTATACGAGCAACTACTTGTTGCTTATGACTATAGAAAACCTATAACTTTATTTTTTAACTCTCATAATCAAAATCCAGCTGATATGGTTGTAGATAGTGATTGGGGAAAAATTTCCGAACTTATTGTATTTTTAGAGAAAATTTTTCAAGCAACAAAAGAATTTCCGGTATATATTATCCTACTATTTCAACTATGTTGTTTTATATAGCTCTAATATTTTTACTGCTTAATGAATATATGGATAAATCCGCTATTAAAAAAATATTTATCAAAATAAAAAATATTTTATTCCTATTCCCACTATTTATATTATTGGTGTTGTATTAAATCCGACTATTAAAATAGACGGTACTAAATCACTTATTGAAACTATTTACGATTGTATAGCAGTACTACCACCTCCAAGTCCCAAAAATCCAAATCACCCACCACCTATTGAACAAACTAAAGAAGAAGTGTTGTCTAGCGTAGAAGACGAATGCAAAAAAGTATATAAGTTTTACCAACAAGAAAGTGCTAGCAACCTACCGGCTTCCATACCATCTTCTTCTTCTTCAACACAACCTCACAAAAGACATGTTGTTTCTGCGGCTAGTATTGAAAGCCTCAGAAATAGAATGTGCGGCGGTGCCGCTACTAACCAAATTAGCGAGTTTGATATTTTTATTTTGCAGGGTTCTGTACCGTACCAAGCAGTTCTCAATGAAGAAGGACGTGAAGACTTGCTGAAATACTGGAGGGGGAATGAGAAGACCTTCCCGACACTTTCAATGATGACCCGAGATGTTTTGAACATTCAAGCGTCATCAACGGCGTCTGAAAGCGCTTTTTCTGCCGGCAAATATCAAATAGGAGAACACAGACACTCATTAGCCGGAGACAACTTGGAGATTGTAGTATTATTCAGAGATTGGATACGAGCAGAGCAGAGAAGGTGCGGTCAACCGGAGATCAACGAAAAAGAAGACGAAAACTACAACGAAATCTTATCCGAAGGTGGTGGAAGTGATGTGGAACAATTTGACCAACAAATACTAATTCCAACCGAAGAACCACAGGAAATTATCAAGAAACTAGAACAAAAATTTTTCAAAATGTAATTTTTTTAATTGCAATTTGTAACTTTTGAACAACACCACAAAGTTGCAATTTTGACAATTGTATTTGTATTACAAAAAAAATCATATGTCTATTAAATAATATAAGAGGCACAAAAACAACCTTGAGATATTTTTATTACACTATATTGTTTAATTATTGAGTTCTTTTTAAAATTAAGTGCAAAAAAAAAAAACCCGCCTCGATCCCGACCCCGCCCCAGCCCGATCCCGATCCCGCCCTAGCCGGTTTTTGAAGGGATCGGAAACGGGATGGGACGTCGGCGAATCCCGCCGATCCCGATCCCGCCCCTCCCCCTCATCCCGTCCCGCCCCGACCCGATCCCGTCGATCCCGACCCGACTGACCCGATCCCAGTCCACTCCTAGGCGGAAGCAGCAACGTTGCAACATCAAGTTCATTTGAGTCAAATATTTTAGACGCGAAGCATAAATATATGTCCAAAAACTCCTAAAATCTCAATAAATAGTAGGTCTGAAACCATGATTTTAAAAATACAATGGAATCAATATTAAAAATCTAAAAGAATTGAATCATAAATTTTAAATTATGAACCCGCTTCCATTGGTTTACATTAATACTTCTAATAGCCGTCTAATAGGTACTCCTTTACGGAACTCGGAAAAGAAAATATAATATTTCTTGTCATAGAAGTAACTGGTAAAGTTGCTTCCATGTGACCTGGAGGTCACATGTTCAAACTATGAAAACAGCTTCTTGCAGAAATGATAGGTAAGGCTGCGTACAATAGACCCTTGTGGTCCGACCCTTCTCCGGACTCCACGCATAGTGGAAGCTTAATACACCGGGCTGCCCCTTTAACTTAAGAAAAAGTTCTAATGTGGAAAAAGTAAAAACGATCGCATCAATTTAAAATCATACTAATTTTTCATTTTTGAGTTATTTGTTATGCACATATGTGGGGAAAAGGTTAATATACCTTTCAGCTCTCTTTGTTTTATGGAATACCAAAAACATTATCATTTTTAATTTGGAATATTAACCTTATCTAAGCTCATCACTTCAATTTTGACATTCTTCTTATCAACTGAAACAAAAGATAAAGCAGTCAAAACTTCTTAAAGATTTCTCAATTATTCCTAGCATCTAATAATTTCCTTAGATAATATTGAAAAATATTTATTTACTAAAAATAGGCAGAACATGTAGATTTTTACAATCGAATTCTTCATTTTGCTTATTTTATTATAGTAGTATATGTTAAGTGCACTGATTCTACATTCCATCAAAACCAAAGCTTACTCATCTCCCTTACCTTGCCTTTCCAAAAAGCACTTTTCATACCTAGTACTCCCTCTGTTTCAATTTGTATGAGCGTTAATCAATTTTGAGAATTAAATAGTTTTTTCTTTGACTTAATTTCAAATATAGATTCTGAAACAAACTCGATAATCCGACCAATGCGATTCAAATCCAAATAAGCATAGATGTATTTCAATAACTATTAAACTGAAATTACAAAGAGAATTAGGAACTGAAGAGAAAATTACTAAGAACACATATATAGAAGGGGATGAGAAGCAGAACTCAGAAAGGGAGGAGAGAATACAGTTACTTTATACAATTTGCATGACCGTTCTCGTTAACCCTTGATCTTTTAAAAATTGCTAATTGGGCTTGGATCCCAAATAAAATCCTTCAATATTTTACTCAGTCCAATAATATCAACTGGATCAGTTTTATTTATCACTTCTAATCCATAAGTCCATATGGAGTCAACATGATTCATAACAGATTTTTTAAGTATTTTATAATAAAATTTACATGAAAACTACATAAAAATTAAAAAATAGTATAAATCTGCAAAATTGATAATCACAATATATGAAAAGAGTTGGAGAAAATCGTAATCAAATAAAATAATTGTTTGACTCTCCAAACTGATCAACCCTCATATAAATTGGGACAAAGAATGTAAATGTAGTAGTTTATGATGAAGCAGTTTTAAGGGAGAACTGAATAGTAGTTTATTGATGGAAAGTTCTAGCACATTGTAACAAGCACTTTTTCATCATAACAGTAACTAACAAACATGTATACTTCACTATCCCATCCCTTTTACAAGAATCCATTGAATAATAATTCAAATTCCATAGGAATTAATTGCAGGGAAATTGGAAAACTCGTTGGCCTTGAATATCAAGATATAATTTATCACTATCAAAAGGATGTGGTGCAGTGAATAGAGTTGTTCCTCTCTTAATTAGAGGTCTCGGGTTTGAGTTCTGGATATGAAAAATTTCTTGATAGGGAGCGCTACCCCTCGAATGGGGACCTACCCGGCGCGAATCAGAATTAGTCGGACTCCAAAGAATTCAAAAAAAGAAATCTTTCTGTGGGATTACATGTATTCTATATTTACTTATGTTACCAATTGACAATTCTTGATCATTGTCATTCAGATTAATATTTAGGTATAGATATTGCCTCTTTTTTTAAGCGAGTCATCGGTCCAAGGAAAGAAAAGGACCGCCTTTGAAAAAAAAAAGAGCCCACTAGGCCTTCAGAACAAAGGCGATTATGTTCATGCTTCTATATACAACTAGTCAAAATAAAGGTAGGATTCGCTCGTCTTTTATTTCCCTTTTTCTGAGAGAGATATCGTCCTTCCAGTACCTGATGAATTGAGTCTGCCATCTATTTCATAGTAATCACGAAAAGCAATTCCTATGTGTCACAAGCAGGCACCACAAATTTCATTTCACTAGGAACAACTCCTTTCTCTAAAGAATCAGACTCTTAGCAAACCTGATTTATTAGTTCAAGCTGAATCCAATACCTGTAGTGCCTTACTTGACTGAAAACGGTAAGCACTGCATTTTTCTTATTATATGAATGCATGACCACTTGATGAAATCTGGAGGGAAGTGGGGTAAATGGTCGATACTACTAGAAGGATTTCTCTTTGGATAATAGGTACTATAACTAGTATTCTTGTAATCAGTTTCATAGGTAGCTTGGGTCGGCTCCGAGACTCTACCCTGGCTTTTCATTGCTTTCTCCCAGGAGCTTTTATCGTATCGCACGCCTATCTTCAAGCAAACGGGAGAGGCGCCTGTTGACACCCAATTTTGTCCCATCTTTTATGATTTTATTCGTAATTTCTAATATTTTTGACACTTTTAAAATAATTTTAAAATATAGGCATATATGTGTATATCTTCGTATTATTATTATTATTCGCATATTTTATGTCATTTGCATTTTATAATAATCATAAGTTATCCGAAAATTCTATGTTATTTATTCTCGCAAAATTGCATCGCATTTACATTTTTTTATTTAAGCATTAAACATTTCGCAAATATTATATTTTTATCACATCGTTACGCTATTTTAAATAATTTACATCTTTTACAAAAAATATATATATATATAAATATGTTTTAATATTAAACCCCTCTTATATATTTTTCATAACCCTTTTTTTTATTATTTTCCAACCCAATACAAATTCTACCCAAACAAAATTCACAAGCCCAAACCAAATTCCCCCTTATTCCCTTTCCCTTTATTTCCCCCCAATTCCCACAACCCACAAAACAAAAATCCCAAAACCGAAGCCCAACTCCTTTTCTTATTCCCCATCGCCCAAGCCCAAACTCCCCAATTAAATTCCCACTCGGGCTGGCCCAACAACCCTCACCCTTTATTTCCCTTACCCCATTTTTTCTGGTCAAGCCCAACTCATCCGCACCCAACCCGGTTGGGCCCAACAACCCACAAATTTCAACCCAGGCCCATCACCCATTCCCCCAACCCTTAAAACCAAACAAACCCAAAAAAAACCTTAAACCAAAAAATCAAAAAAAACCTACCCTCCTTCAACCTCAAGTCGTCGCTGCCCCATACCCCCATGCCCGACCGGTCACCAACCCTGACACCACCCACTCCCTGCCACCAACCCTGACACCACCACACCCCTCCCATCACTTCACCATACCCATACCCCTAAAATCCGCTTCCAAAATTCAGAACTTTTTTGCCTTTAATTCAAAATTCGAACTCGTTCTTGGGGGGGAAATCCACCTATAAATATCCCCCTTTGTTCTTCATTTTGGAGAGGTCCGAAAATCTGTCTTTGAAGGGGATTTTTAGAGTTTTTGAGGTCGATTTTAAGTCCGAAAATTTATGTTTATGAGTCCGAAATTTTCTTAAAGGTTTTGCTTTATACTTTGTTTGTGTTCTTCACTATTTGGGAAGATTCCGGATTTCAAAAATCCGAAATCTACTTAAAAGTGTTTGTTCTTGCATATGTTCTTCAACTTAAATGTTCAAAATATAGGTCGAAATTATTTGGTTTGTGGTGTTAAAAAATCTTGATTTTTTGCTCTTTCCAACTGTTTTTGGGCTCCGGGTCGGGTCGCTGGTCAGACCCTTTAAGTCAGACCTTCTTGGTCGGGCCATTCCGGGTCGGGTCGAACATTCCAAAATCAGAAATTCAGCATCCTAAAATCAGAATTCCGAAATAACATTTCCGAGTGGATTCGACAACTCGAAACACGCCTCGGTTCGCTGTCCGGAGAAGGTCAGTAAATATATCTCCTCTCAATTTTGTTTTCTATATTTCTGTGCCTTTTTTGTGTGTGTTAATTAATAGGAGTTTGGCTGTTTATGGGTTGTTTGAGTACGAGGGATTTATGAACCTGTTTGGTTAACTGTTTGGTGCTTAGTTAATGCTTTGTTAAGTTCACGTTAATATAATGGAATGTATATGCTGTTTTAAATATTTGTCTAGCAAGATTATTATTCAGGCTACTTGAATGATCAGTCCGTAAATTCTAATTCCTCTCAATTTTGTTTTGACGCATTGTCTGCTGTGTAATTTGTTAGTTTCTGTATAAATTTGAGTATGTTTAGCCTATGTTAGTTCAAATATGTATATTGTGTGATGCTAGTTTAAAGCTCGAATTAATAAGTGTTATTCAATTTATGCTATGATACTTGTCTAAAATCGGGTATTTAGGAAGTATGTGTTGGATTAAATATGTAAGGACTTAATGGTGACAATTTTGGTAAGGTCTAATGAATTTTGGCCATCTCTCTATGTCTACATATCTATTGAATGGATGGCACACCTGTGCGCGCCCGTTTTTCGACCCGGCTCGGATCAAAGCGGAGCTCGAACGTATGGGGTGATTCCTGGGTAAAGGATTGAGGAGTCGCCACCTAATTATTTTTTTTACGGTGAATTAGGACACCTAAATATTTAAACTAAGTGCTGCAATGTAACTCCAATTTTAAGGTCTGCGAAACTAGTGAGATTCTAGGTAAGGGTTCTTTATTATCCTAAAGGGAAGGGGTTAGGCATCCTTTAAGATCCGCTAACTTGCGGTTATCCGGTAAAACTCAGGTTAATTATTACTAGAAAAATACATGTTTTATAAGTATAAAAAGATGTTTGCAAATATGATGCATTTTATACAAGTAAATATGATGCATTTTATACAAGTACGTAATCGGATGACATAAAAGAAAGATACATGTAAAGTTTTTAGAAAACATGCATTTGTGACAATAAATCCTTTATAATGCCAAAGAAGCGAATCTTTCGAAAATCAACTAGTTGCAAAAATAATAATAAAAGATAAACTTATTTGTACAATTAATTGAAGCAAATAAAGATGACAAGAGTTGTTTTAAAAATCTTGAATAAGCGTGACGAGCCTAAAATAAATAAACTAGCGAAGGATTTCTAAGTTTGCGAGCCTACAAATAAATAAGCTAGCGACGGGTTTCAAATCTTAAACTACCCTATGAATAAATCCTAAGTTTGCCTATTCTAAGCATTTCAATAATTACATAAGTGCGATAAATAATATTACAATACAAAGCGAAATAAAAAGAATTAAAGAAAGAAATAAATAAACTCCGAGGAATATTTATTTACTTTAATCCTCGCAAGTCATCAAGAATAAACGGTTAGAAAACAGTTAAATACATATAACTTCATATCCGTATTCAGAACAGTGAATGTTTTGATCACGGAGGGCTCAGACTTAAATTTTGAAAGGAACATTCCAATCACGTCGTGGCTGCAAACATATGACTAATGTAGTTTATTTTGATTGCCTCGCCTACTAAACGTGTTGGTCTCTCGGGTGGAATAAAAAAGATCACTATAATCACGTCGTGGCTGCGAATATATAATTCACCTCGCCTACTAAACATGTTGATCTCGGATAAAAGGTTTAAGTCTTCATCCTTGCCCAGAAGTTATATTTCCGTCTTTGCAATCGTGTAGGCCTCAAAATCGACGGATATTTTTCATCGGCGGTGTAGTATCGTGTTCAAATCAAGAAATAAAATTGGAAACGATGGCAGCGTGATGAGGCGAGCAGAAGCGATGCGCGATGCTTGATGGCGGTAGCGGTATCGATAGCGATAGCGATGGCGATGCTTGATGGCGGTAGCGATAGCGATAGCGATAGCGATGGCGATGCTTGATGGCGGTAGCGGTAGCGGTAGCGATAGCGATGGCGATGGCGATGGCGATAACGATGCGATGTGATGGCGATGGCGATGGCGGTAACGATGGCGATAAGTAGCGATGGCGATGGCGATGGCGAAACAGTTTCCGAAAATGACGCGGTGTCTAGTTTTAAAAGCGATGCAAGCGATGAGAACGGTAATTTTAATCTTTGAAACAGAGAACCGAAATAAGCGATGTTGGAAAAATGCGATGTCTAGTTTAAAAGCGATAAAAAATGATAAAGCGATAAAGCGATGTCTGAAGCGGGAGTAAATCGAACAGAAAAACAGCCGCAGACGCGGTATTTATTCAAACAAGATAAAAAGCGATAATATGAAACCGGTAAGCGTCTCGAAGATGGGCGCAATATTGGTTTGGATCAATAAGACAACAAAGAGAATGCGGTATTAATTCAATCAATAACATAATAATAATGCCAAGGAAGCAGGCGGTAGTGATTTAAAATACCCGACCCGAGTTAAATTGAAATATTCAAATCGGTCGCCCTGACTTCAGTCGATGATTCAAACCCGAAATCGATTTCAAAGACCAATTTGAGATAACCAAGAACAAGAATATGAAATGCAAGGATTACGAAAAATATTACCCAAACCGGTCGACTGACCGGTCGATGACCGACCGGATCGATGTTTCAACCCGGATCGATTTCAACACCAAATTCAGATAACCAATAACAAGAATATGAAATGCAAGAGTTCGAAAATAATGATCAAATCGGGTCGACCAGGCGGTCGATGATCTGACCGGATCAATGATCCAAACTTGAAATCGATTTCGACCAATTTGGATAACCAAGAACAAGAATATGAAATGCAAGAATTCTCGAAAATGTTGCCCAAACCGGTCGACCGACCGGTCAATGATCTGACCCGGATCAATGATCCAAACTTGAAATCGATTTCAACACCAATTTGAGATAACCAAGAACAAGAATATGAAATGCAAGAATTACGAAAATGTTGCCAAACCGTCGATCGACCGTCACGACCGAAATTGGAGTTTCAACCCTAATCAAACAATTTCATCAATTTCAGATAACCAAAGATAACAACAAAGAAGAATGTAGGAAAATTGGGAAAATCTAAACCGGTCGACCTGACCGTCGATGACCGACCAAATCGATGATCCGAACCAAATCTTACACCAAAATCGGATAACCAACATACATAAACATGAAATGCAAGAATTACGAAAATGTTACGAACGGGTCGACCGAGTCGTCGACCGACCAAATCAGTGAAAAAATCAGAGAAATCAAAGGGGATGACAAACCTTTTCGGACTTGATTCTTGGAACAACAACGAAGCCAAATACTCTCAAATCAAGAACACAACAAAATATGTATGTATATATTGAATAATCTTCCGAAAATCCTTCCGAAAGTCTATTTTTTCTTCCTCGAAAATCCTCCCCCAAATGAAGAACAATCATGGGGTATTTATAGGTGGATTCCCCCCCCAAAAATCGAGTTTGAAATTCAAAAATAAAGGTAAAGATTTCTGATTTTGTGGGTATGGGTCGCGGATTTTGCGGGTGTCGGCGTAACAGAGGGGGGTTGGTGGTGTCAGGGGTTGGTGGTGGCAGGGGCGAGGTGACCGGCGACGTGGGGTCGCCGGTATGGGGGTGTGGGGTCGGGCATGTTGGGCTTGGGAATTGGGGATTTAATTGGGGAGTGGGCTTGGGATTTAATTGGGGAGTGGGCTTGTGGTGTTGGCCGATTTGGGCTGGGTATAGGAATTAAATTGGGGATTTGGGCTGGTCCAATTGGAAGGGTGAAGTTTATTTTGGGATTGGGCTTGTGGGAATTTAATTTGGGGTTGGGCTTGGACGAAAAAAAAATGGGTTTTAATTTAGGTTGGGTAGAAATTGTATTGGTTTAGAAAATAAAAAATGGGTTAGGAATTGAAAAATATAAAAGGGGTTTAATATTAAAGATATGATATATATATATATATATATTTTGTAAAAGATGTGAATTATTTAAAATAACATAACAACGTGATAATAATAAAATATAATTTTTGCGAAATGCTTAATGCTTAATAAAAAGGGAAATGCGATGCAATTTTGCGAGAATAAAATAATATAGCATTTCGGATAAAAATGCAAATGATATAAAATATGCGAATAATAATAATAATATGAAGATACACACATATATGCCTATATTTTAAAATTATTTTAAAAGTGTCAAAAATATTAAAAATTACGAATAAAATCATAAAAGATGGGACAAAATTGGGTGTCAACAGATGCCCCTCTTTGGACGGAGACGATGAAAGAGTTTTCGGCCAAAAAAAGTTGATCGAGTAGCCAATTTTGCCCGATCCTCGGACTGCATGGTAAGAAATAGAATCCCGAGGGGCATAGAAGTTGCAAAAAAAGATGGTGCACATTCAAGAAACAATGCCCCAGTGTCGACTTAGGATGACACTGGTCGCAGACACGAGAAGTTAATGGGAAAGAGCGGATCGACGTTCAAAGTAGGTCGGTTGACCAAATTGCCTTTGTTCGCTGTGAGATATAGTTCCATGTTATCTTTGAGAGCTCCCACGATTCAATTCTGTGGACCAGAGCTAAGATAAAAGTAAGTGTCTAACAGTTGCATAAGATATGTATGTGAGAATATGACTTTGTAAGTTGAAATGCTGTCGTTGCTTAATGTTGTGCAGATGATGGCGTTGGCGGGCGCCTGTTTACACTTTAAAATAAAGTACCCGCATTAGAAGGTGGGCGCCTGATTTAAAACATACCCCCATTAGAAGGTGGGCGCTGACTGAAATTTAAATACCCGCGTTAGAAGGTGGGCGCTGAAATTTAAATACCCGCGTTAGAAGGTGGGCGCTGGTGAAATTTAAATACCCGCGTTAGAAGGTGGGCGCTGACTGAAATTTAAATACCCGCGTTAGAAGGTGGGCGCTGATTTAAAACATACCCGCGTTAGAAGGTGGGCGCTGATTTAAAACATACCGCGTTAGAAGGTGGGCGCTGATTTAAAACATACCGCGTTAGAAGGTGGGCGCTGATTTAAAACATACCGCATTAGAAGGTGGGCGCTGATTTAAAACATACCGCGTTAGAAGGTGGGCGCTGATGAAATTTAAATACCGCGTTAGAAGGTGGGCGCTGATCAAATTTAAATACCGCGTTAGAAGGTGGGCGCTGATGAAATTTAAATACCCGCGTTAGAAGGTGGGCGCTGATTTAAAACATACCGCGTTAGAAGGTGGGCGCTGATCAAATTTAAATACCCGCGTTAGAAGGTGGGCGCCTGATCAAATTTAAATACCCGCGTTAGAAGGTGGGCGCCTGACTGAAATTTAAATACCCGTTAGAAGGTGGGCGCTGATCAAATTTAAATACCGCGTTAGAAGGTGGGCGCTGACTGAAATTTAAATACCGCGTTAGAAGGTGGGCGCTGATTTAAAATTTAAATACCGCGTTAGGAGGTGGGCGCTGATTTAAAACATACCCGCATTAGAAGGTGGGCGCTGATCAAATTTAAATACCCGCGTTAGGAGGTGGGCGCTGATCAAATTTAAATACCGCGTTAGAAGGTGGGCGCTGATTTAAAACATACCGCGTTAGAAGGTGGGCGCTGATTTAAAACATACCCGCGTTAGAAGGTGGGCGCTGATTTAAAACATACCGCGATTAGAAGGTGGGCGCTGATTTAAAACATACCGCATTAGAAGGTGGGCGCTGATTTAAAAGTAGTGTAAAGTGGGGCCTTATTGCCATGCCATGATAGTTAATGTGTGGACATAAGCGATGCAAAAGTTGAGTAGATGAGAATGCGACCCTGTAAGTCGAAATACCGTTCTTTCCGTGGACACAACACGGTTGGGAACATGTAGTTTAGCATGACGTCTTTGTACAATCTCCAAACAGGAAAGTGATTCTTGGAGTGAGCTGCGATGCGGAGGACCTTGCGAATCTGCTCATAAATGTTGCAGCTTCCTGCTGTTTCGACTGAAGAACACGTACTCAAATAAATTTATGAGTTTTGGGAGGGGGGAGTTGATTCGCGTTGACTTTGTAGCTTCGGTCTTGGTATTTGCATGTCCTGCTAACTCGGACCCGTAGCCCCTCTCTGCTTCCCAGTCTTGGCCAGCCGTTAATGAAAACATTCGAAAATAATTTGTAGAAATGCATCTTAAAAAATAGAAACATAAAAATTATATCGAATTTTGATGAAAATGTTTGTTGAAAATAATTTGCTTATAAAAATTACTGCACATATATATATCTGTCGAGCAGTGACATGCGGTGAAACAAAGCAAACGTCTTATCCAAAATTCTTCTGGCTGAAGACTTAGTTTGCCGATGGTTTTCCATGGTTTATCGGCGTCCTCTGGCAGTGATCCCTTAAAAATGCCCCAGTGTCTGATATATGAGAATGACGATCTTTTGAACGGACAACCGAGTCTTGTGTAGATTTCTTGCACCTCTATCGGGGTGATCGGGATGGGTGCATTTTGTCTTTTGTGAGATAAAGGAGAAAATATTTCCTAATGGTGGGACCGGCCGATTTAGGCCGCCACGTATCCCCAGGAGGGAATCAGTCATGACGTAGTTCATTACAAGCAAAAGAGGATTGTAAGGATTTTCTAAAATGGGACCGGCCGATGTGGCCGCCACGTATCCCGCCGAGGGAATCAGTCATAACGTAGTTCATGTTACAAAGAAATGTGTTTCTCGGGAAATTTGCCATCTCGAAACGGAACCCGAGCATGGGTTCTTTGCGTATCCCGCTGGGAGCGCAATTTTACAACACAAGAAATGCATTACACGAAAAATCCTAAATGTAGTATCTTTTCACCATCTGCGTTGATAGCTTTTGGCCATACTTCACCGTCCATTTCAGCTAGGATTAACGCTCCTCGGTCAACACCGGTGAACCATATAAGGCCGCTTGCGATTAGGTGCGAATTTTCCTTTAGCTTCATTTTGGTGAGGAATATTCGTTTTAGCACCAATTGCCCCGGTTCGAAAGTCCTTGGTTTTACTTTCTGTTGAAAGCTTTGGCCATTCTGTTTTGATAAAGTTGTCCGTGGCGATCGCGTTCAATCGCTTTTCATCAATCAGCATCAATTGTTCGTGCCGATTCAGATCCATTTAAACCGTTCATTTCGACTTCTTGGATAATTCTTAAAGATGGTATTTCCACTGCTGGTAACACGACTTCGCTCCATAGACCAATAGATACGGCGTTGCCCGGTAGAAGTCCCGATCAGTAGTGCGATATCCCAAAAGTGCAAAAGGCGGATGCTCGTACGGTGCTTGTAATTATCAATCATCTTTCGTAGTATTCTTTTGATGTTTTTGTTGGCTTCGCCCATTTGCTCCGCTCATCCGAGGTCGATGCGGAGTGGAATTACGCGGTGAGTGATCTTAAACTTCTCGCATATCTCATTCATCGACATCTGTTGAGATTAGCCCCATTATGCTATAATCGACTCGGGGATTCCAAATCGACAAATGATGTTATTGCGGACAAAATCAACTACCACTTTCTTTATTCTTGACTTGTGGGACGATGCTTCTACCCACTTTGTGAAATAGTCAATTGCCACTAGAATAAATCTGTGTCCATTTGATGCGGCCAGGTTCAATAGGGCCAATGACATCCATGCCCCAAGTCGCGAATGGCCAAGGAGAGCTCGTCACATTGAGTTCGTTAGGGGTACCTTGATTAGATCACCATGAATCGACATCGATGGCATCTTTGCACGAAGTGGATGCAATCTGTTTCCATGGTCATCCAAAAGTATCCTGCTCTTAGAATCTTCTTTGCCAAAGTGAAGCCATTCATATGAGGCCCGCACGTGCCTCCGTGTATCTCTTCAACTAAACCGCTTGCCTCTCGAGCATCAACACATCTTAACAAACCGAGATCCGAGTCCTCCGATAAAGGATTTCTCCGTTTAGGAAGAAATGGTTTGCTAACCTCCTAAGTGTCCTTTTTGTATCTGGTTATGCCTTACGGATATTCACCTATATTGAGATATCTCTTAATGTCGTGGTACCAAGGCTTTCCATCCAACTCTCCATCTATGTTGAAACAATATGTCGGGTGATCCGATAAGCTCACCTTGATGGGATCAATGTAGTTCTTATCCTGGATGTTGAATCATGGAGGACAGTGTTGCCAGAGCATCAATGAACTCGTTTTGAGTTCGTGGGATATGCTTGAATTCTATCTTGCTGAATTTTTGCATAATTCCTTCACGCAATGCGGTAAGGAAGTATCTTCCCGTTCTTGGTCGCCCATTCGCCTTGTACCGATGAATCAATAAGTCTCAATCACCTATAACCAGCAGTTCTTGAATGTTCATATCAACGGCCATTCTAAGTCCGAGTACACAAGCTTCATATTCCGCCATATTGTTGGTGCATGGAAATCGGAGTTTTGCCGAAATTGGGTAGTGTTGACTGATTACGAAATCAAAGCTGCTCCAATACCAACCCCTTTGAAGTTTGCGGCTCAGTCGAAGAACATTCTCCAACCCGTATTCTTCCGAGATGTCTTCTCCAACAACAAGACTCTCCTCGTCCGGAAAATAAGTCCTGAGAGGCATGTATTCTTCATCCACAGGATTTTCAGCAAGATGGTCGGCTAGTGCTTGTCCTTTGATAGCCTTTTGGGTGACATATATGATATCGAACTCACTTAGCAAGATTTGCCACTTTGCTAGCTTTCCGGTGGGCATGGGCTTCAAAGATGTATTTGAGCGGGTCCATCCTTGAGATGAGATAAGTGGTATATGCAGACAGATAATGTCTAAACTTTTGTGCAATCCACGTTAAGGCACAACAAGTGCGTTCGACAAAGTATACCGAGCTTCATACGGTGTGAATTTCTTGCTTAAGTAGTATATGGCCTGGCTCCTTCTTTCTGCTTTCGTCATGTTGTCCGAGCACGCACTCCAAATGCATTTTCTAACACAGACGGATATAATAAAGAACGGCCTTCCGGTTCGGAGGCACCAAAACAGTGGGTTAGACAAGTATTCTTTGATTCTATCGAAAGCTTGCTGGCAATCCGATGTCCACTTGGTAGCGGCGTCTTTTCGGAGCTTGAATATTGGCTCACATATCACCGCTGATTGTGCTATGAACTCTTTGATGTAGTTGAGGCGACCAAGGAAACTCATTACGCCCTTTCGACTTTTTGGAGGAGGCAAGTCTTGAATAGCTTTTACCTTTGAGGGGTCCAATTCAATACCCCTTCTACTTACAATGAAACCCAACAGCCTTCCCAAATAGGGACACCAAATGCGCACTTTGCGGGATTTAACTTCAGGTTATACCGCCTCGGTCGATCAAAAAACTTCTCTAAATCATTAAGTGATCCAAGTCCTTCGCGACTTGATAATAACGTCATCTACGTAGACCTCTATTTCTTTGTGGATCATATCATGAAAATGGTAGTCATGGCCCTCATGTATGTGGCACCTGCATTCTTGAGTCCGAACGGCATTACTCGATAACGATATACCCCAAGGTGTAGTGAATCTTTGTCTTCTCTGCATCTTCCTCATCCATCAAGATTTGGTGGTAACCAAGAAAGCAATCAACAAATGATTGTAACTCATGCTTTGCACGATTGTCAATGAGTATGTGAATATTTGGAAGAGGGAAGTCATCCTTCTGGGTGGCCTTGTTGAGATCCCGATAATCCACGCACACTCGTATCTTTCCATCTTTCTTTGGCACAGTACAATGTTGGCCAACCAAGTCGGGTATCTTGTGACCGAATGACCTTTGCGTCGAATTGCTTGGACACCTCTTCCTTGACCCTTAAACTCAAATCAGGCTTGATTTTCCTTGGTTTTTGTTTCACCGGAGGGTAAGATGGATCGATAGGCAATCTATGCGAAACAATATCCGTGCTCAATCCTGGCATCTCGTCATAAGACCAAGCAAATACGTCGATATATTGCCTCAAAAGATCCGTCAGTTCTTTCCTTTGTGGGGCGTTCAGATGGACGCTGATTCTTGTTTCTCTCACATTTTCTGCATCCCCCAAATTTATTGCCTCAGTTTCTTCTAAATTTGGCTTTGGTTTATTCTCAAAATGTTCCAATTCCTCTGTCAATTCTTCTGGTTGCGAGTCTTCCTCATACTCTTCGAAGTCCTGTTCATCGTTTGGATTTTGTTTGTTTGTTTCATTACATGTCACATTCACATTATCGACAGATTTATTAGTTTGCATCTTTGAAGAGAAAAGAAAATTAGTAAACAAAACAAATTTTTAAATAGCAAAAGAAATGTGGATTTGTCATTTAAGCTTTCAAAAGATGGAGGCAAAACACATTAATGCATAGATGCGATTCAAGCCTCAATTAGAATCGCATTGTTTCAAAAAGTACTAAGGTAATTTCTACCAAGCTTCCCGGAGAAACAGGTAGGGCACAGTCCAATTTTTCAAAATATCTCCATGTTCTGCATCCCAAATAGTTGGGCCTTCATCAAAATCATCCGTAATTACATGGCATTCCATTTCTTCTTACGCAATAAAAGGCTTTTGAGTCCTTCATGAGGTCGTCTGCATCATCTTCATTCGACTCTGAGCGGCATATGCTTTGACAAATGACTGATTCAAGGGTGGAACAGGCTTTGGCAAGGAGTGTCCCTTTTCTTTCGGAGGTTGGTGATAAGACTTCTTTAGAAGTGGGTTTATATCCGAGACCGAAAGTATCCTTCTTCTTGAGCAAATGAACAGGCTCCACCATACCTTCTAAATTCAATCCGAGGCCTCGACCAGCTTAAAGCCATTCTTCAACATTTCCTGGGCCACCATTGTGAGGACCCGGTAACTTCAATATTTCAGCTTTGGAGGCACATGTAATTTCTTCGACATGGAAGACAGACCCATCCAAAGGTATCTACGCTTTCAACAAACAGGATCCGTCGCCGGGACATATTGAATTGCTCCCTTCTCCGTGTACCACGACCTCGTGATGATCCCAAACAAACTTCAAACTCTGATGTAGGGTAGAAGGAACTGCACCAGCCACATGGATCCAAGGTCTTCCCATTAGTAGGTTATAGCTGGTAGATATGTCTAACACTTGGAATTCCACGACGAACTCCACGGGCCCCACTTGTACTGCCAAATCCATTTCTCCCATAACGCTCCTTTGGGCTCCATCAAAACCTTTAACTCTCAGATGACTTTCGCGAATCTTTCCAATGCTAATTCCCAAGGCTCGGAGGGTCGCCGCGGGACAAATATTGACTACCGAGCCTCCATCAATCAATACCTTAGAAATGAATTTGTTCATGCACTTTATCGTTATGTTCAAAGCTTTGTTGTGGCACAAACCCTCAGGTGGCAATTCTTTGTCATGGAAAGAGACTTTATGGGCCTCCAAGATCTGTCAGGCCAAGGCCGAGAGTTTCTCGCCTGTGGTCTCTCTCGCACATAAGCTTCTTTGAGTACTTCCAATAAAGCGCGTCCATGGTCCTGAGAATTCATCAACAATGATAGCAAAGAAATCTGAGCCGGTGTTTTCTTCAATTGCTCTACAACGGAATACTCCTTGGTTGGCATCTTCCTCCGTAACTCTTCTACTTCACTGTTACAACCTTTTTGGATTGTCTGCAGGGCATAACATCGTCCGGATCTTGTCATACCAAATGACGACAACTTCTACAATTTGTTTCTCCTTCCCCGCTCCTTTCCCCAATCGAATAGCTCCAAGGGGCGCTTTGGTATCGACATACGACGTCACTATCCGCGATTTCGAGGAAGTACTTCCACTTCAAACGGTGCTCTTACGAATCAGAATTATAGGGGTGATCAAAGCCGATGATTCAACCCTTTCCTCTGTTCGGATCGGCACAATGGTCCCTTCCAAACTGTTTTCTTCATCAATGGTAATCATGTTTATATTGGCATTGACATGATTTGGCAAAGGGTTGTTATTTACATTAGGGGGAGGTCCTTTCAGTTGGATAATTCCCTCTTTGATCAAAGCCTCGATCTTGTCTTTTAGGGCGAAACAAATTCCAGTGTCATGTCCCATGATCCCCGGGTGGTACGCACAATGCTTAGTTTCATCATACGACCTGGGAATAGGATTGGGGATATGCCTTGGGATGGGTTGGAGTATTCCTGCGGTCCTCAATCTTTCGTATAGTTGGGCTAGAGGTTCGGCTAAAGGTGTATATGTCTTGAATGGCCTTCTTTCGTAATTTGCCCGGTCCGGGAGTATTTGGTGGATGGTTTTCTTGGTGAGGCGGATGTGTGGGTTGATACTTTGGGGAATTTCTATAGGTAGGTGCTCGTGGTGGGCTATATATTGGTTGGGTATGATAGACAGGGTAGGAAGTAGGGGAGTGTTGATAATAAGGCTGAGGGCTTTGTGTGCTTTGGCTATAGTAGGAGGGGTGATGGTTTTGGGTGCGTTGATTGTAGTAGGGAGGTTGGGGTGAGGGGCTTTGGTAGGTTGGCATTTGGTTGGACCTATGTTCCTGGACCGCCATGACAGGGGACGCTCCATCCCTCCTCTTCTTAATTGCTCCCCCCAATGAGTCTGACTGAATGGGCTTACTCGTCGCCTGCAATGCTGCTAAGTTCGTGATTCTCCCTGTTTTGATACCTTCTTCTATGAAATCTCCCATTCGACCACTTCAGAGAAATTCCGCCCAATGACGCTTATCATTTTTTCATAATAAGTTGCATCCTTCATAGATTGCACAAAGAGCGTGGTCATTTCACTTTCCGCCATCGGGTGAACTTTGTCGCTTCCGCCCTCAATCTCATGGCATATTCTCTGAAAGTCTCTGTTGATTTTTTCCCCAATTTCATTAAATAAAATCTCTCCAAGACTGTGTCGGTGTTAAACTCGAACTCGCCCACAAAATCCTGTGCCATTGTGCCCCGCTTATGCCATTTTCATGTCCTGGCTTGTGTACCGCCGAGCGCTTCTCTGTTAAACTTCTTATGAACAACTTCATTATTATGGCCTGGTCCTTACCCACTCCAACCAGCTTGTCACAATATGATCTCAAATGAGCGCGAGGATTTCCCTTTCCATCGAATAAATCAAATTTTGGCACCTTATACCCGACAGGCAACTGAACGTCGGGATGCATGCAGAGATCTTCATACTCGAGTCCTTCATGCCCCTTGCTGGTTTGAATGTTTTTAAATGCTTCTTTTAGGCTATGAATTTCCCTTGCCATACTTTCATCATTTCTAATCCTTGCTTGCCTTTCCATCTCTTCATATTGGTCTATCTCCTGATGATGTATGTTTGGTATGGTAGAAGTGGAAGGTTGGGCTTCCGTTGCATATACCGGTGGCACATACTGCTTGTTAGTGATGTGTGCCATTGGTATTTGTTGGGTTGCCTGGTGATTTAGTGTGGGAGGGATATTTTGGACAAGTGGGGTAGTTTGGGTAAGTGGAGCTGGATGTATATATGGAGCTGTGAAGGATACTGGGTCATTTTGTAGTGGGTTTTGTTGTGGACTGGCCTGCGGGTTGATAGGATGTGGATTGGTACGTTGTGGGCTGGCGAATTGAGGATTGGTTACCTTGGTAAGGGATTTCGGGAAGGTTATGGGGAATGATGGTTCGTGAGATGGAAAGGTGTGTGGAGCGATTGCGCTGCCTCTTGTTCAGGCAGTGGAGTGTTGATGCTGATGGAGAGATTGGTAAGATTCCGGAGCCGTTCGATCTCAGTTTGCATAGTTGCCATTTGCTGCAGTAGTTGGGCGAGGTATTCATCCGGGACGGAAGTATTTCTCCTTTCCGATGTCTCTGGTTCACCTCCCGGAAGAGTGACAAGTCCCAAACCGGATTGTTCGGCTGCCCCTGAATCAGTCATTTCGTCGGACGATTGTGCCTTGGATCTCGTGAAGTAATGGTGTTCCGCCAGTTTCAATCAACGCGAATCAACTTTTGGAAAATAAAGTAGGCAAAATAAACCTTCTCTAAAAGATGAAACAAACCAAGTTAGTATGAGACGAATAATTATTGCTTTGAATAACATGTATAGAGTGGAAAACAGTAAACAAGTAGCGCATGATTATATGAAAATTAAATGTGCGCCCTAATGTGCTTGGGGCCTCCTTTATGCCGAGGTGAGCTTAAACGCAAAAATATGCAAGATCTTGATAAATTGATCCAAGCCAAAGATTGTGATGCCTTTTGTCGGAAATAAAGGTTGACTTTACTTGAAATAATAATGCGTACAATAATAAAGCTGATAACATAAGATATTCCTGCTCAGGTTCTAAATCTTGCTTTTGATCACCGAGATGAAGATGGGACCCTAACATTGCTGGGTCCGACTCCTGCGTCCTCTAGATATTGCACTATATTTTGCATTTGCTGCCACATCTCGGGGGTAACGACTGTATCTCTGAGCCGGAAATTCCTTATCCAAATTGTCGTGCCGATATCTTCAAAACCTTGCTCGCCATCAGGACTATGGTCTGCACTACTGCAATCCTCTCGTAGCCACGCTGATATTCGGGGTACCTCCCGCCTGACTACCTCCAATGTCTATTGTGTCAATATTGTTCCATTCATCAAGACTTGCCTAGCTCTGGGGACAATGAAATTCGCCCGAATGGAATTTCGTAAATCCTCATATTTGCCCTGAGGGGAATTATCCGCTCTTGTCCCAACCGTTTGAGTACGCGGAGCGAGCGTAAGGTTGGAGGCCTTTCAACCCGATAAGCTCAATATAATAAAGCCTTTTGCATCTTATGTAGGCTTTTTGGCATTCGGGAGCAGAGGGTATTTCCATTGGATCTGCTTCACAAAGTGCGGGACGCCAAAAACCCATACCAATCATTCATGCCGACAAAGCGATATGAATCGCTTGCTCGTCAGTAAAGTCGACGATTTTGTTCGACTTCACAAGCATATGTCGACCATATTCGGGCGCCGATAGAAGTGTTCCATTGCCCACATCTGCAAAATAAGGTTGCGACCTTCAAGAAACATGTTTCACCTCTTTACATTTCCCTAAAGCCCGAAATATTTCGCTAAGATCATAGGGGCCAAAGTGAGTTGTGCTCCGCTTGCTCCTTCGAAAAGTGCCCGTATATCGAACATATGCAGTCTTGATCTTTCCATACTCAAGCGGGAATATCGTAGACCCTAGAAAAGCGACGATAAATGCAATGGGTCGTTTGGTCCGCCAATGATCGGGGTGCAAGAAAATTCATTTTTGAATGTCTTGTAACCGTCTCGACAACCGTACCTCTCATAAAGATAATCCATTGAGACCCGGTTGTTTTCAAAGCATAGGAGTTTCTTAGTGTTTTTAGCCCTAAGTAGCGGAGAAATTTCTTTCCTGATTGACAATGCGGGATAATTTGTCCTCTACCCTGGTAGATCAAATTGGTGAAATAGTTGATTTCTTCCAAAGTAGGAGTCATCTCAAAATCTCCGAATCAAGACAACCCGATCCGGATCCCAAAATGGATCGGTGCTCGACCAAATGTTGATCGGGAAGATGTCGAACAACGAAACGAGGCAACCTAATCTTCTCCTAATGGCCATTTGGTCGCCAAGGTCAAAGTTTGTCCACCATATTTTCGCTTTGTTCGAATCCCACTCACCATCCTCGACTTGCGGCCTGAGACTCCATCTATAACAAAATAAAAATAAAAAATAAATATACATTTTCCGATTTTTGGCATACTGTTTAGGCTTGGATCCGTCCATCAATATCCTGCTACACATAATATGCTGATTGGTCGTTGGGTTGTGAGACCCGTCGACAATTTGGTGGTTTTCTTATTTGTGAAGTTGATGCCAAGGATCAACCCACCTAAGATGTATGCATGCATGACTTAAAATAAAGGGTGGTATAGCTCTATCTTAAATTTTCTAAGATTTGGCTGACTAGACACAAGGTTCCCGAGCGGACTACTCGAGTGAGAAGGCTACGCGGCCACCAGATGGTGCGGTCACTCCGCGCATATGTCAACTCTCCTAAATTTTGGTAGATTGAAAGAAATTTGCGGGTGCGTAAAACACACCTCGCGTGTAGTGTGTGATAGTGTCAATTTTCCAGAGTGGAAGAAATATGAACGAAATGCCAATTTAAGGAAAGCAGTAAGACAATATAGCAATTAAAGCAGTTTATGCAAAAATCTCATAAATAAAACACATCAAAGCACTAAATCAAAATAAAAAAAGTAAAGCAATAATTAATCCGAACTTGCTATGGTTTAAGAACCTGATGGTCCCCAGTGGAGTCGCCATGCTGTGCGCGCCCGTTTTTCGACCCGGCTCGGGTCAAAGCGGAGCTCGAACGTATGGGGTGATTCCTGGGTAAAGGATTGAGGAGTCGCCACCTAATTATTTTTTTTACGGTGAATTAGGACACCTAAATATTTAAACTAAGTGCTGCAATGTAACTCCAATTTTAAGGTCTGCGAAACTAGTGAGATTCTAGGTAAGGGTTCTTTATTATCCTAAAGGGAAGGGGTTAGGCATCCTTTAAGATCCGCTAACTTGCGGTTATCCGGTAAAACTCAGGTTAATTATTACTAGAAAAATACATGTTTTATAAGTATAAAAAGATGTTTGCAAATATGATGCATTTTATACAAGTAAATATGATGCATTTTATACAAGTACGTAATCGGATGACATAAAAGAAAGATACATGTAAAGTTTTTAGAAAACATGCATTTGTGACAATAAATCCTTTATAATGCCAAAGAAGCGAATCTTTCGAAAATCAACTAGTTGCAAAAATAATAATAAAGATAAACTTATTTGTACAATTAATTGAAGCAAATAAAGATGACAAGAGTTGTTTTAAAAATCTTGAATAAGCGTGACGAGCCTAAAATAAATAAACTAGCGAAGGATTTCTAAGTTTGCGAGCCTACAAATAAATAAGCTAGCGACGGGTTTCAAATCTTAAACTACCCTATGAATAAATCCTAAGTTTGCCTATTCTAAGCATTTCAATAATTACATAAGTGCGATAAATAATATTACAATACAAAGCGAAATAAAAGCTGAATTAAAGAAAGAAATAAATAAACTCCGAGGAATATTTATTTACTTTAATCCGCAAGTCATCAAGAATAAACGGTTAGAAAGCAGTTAAATACATATAACTTCATATCCGTATTCGTAATGTTGAATGTTTTGATCACGGAGGGCTCAGACTTAAATTTTGAAAGGAACATTCCAATCACGTCGTGGCTGCAAACATATGACTAATGTAGTTTATTTTGATTGCCTCGCCTACTAAACGTGTTGGTCTCTCGGGTGGAATAAAAAAGATCACTATAATCACGTCGTGGCTGCGAATATATAATTCACCTCGCCTACTAAACATGTTGATCTCGGATAAAAGGTTTAAGTCTTCATCCTTGCCCAGAAGTTATATTTCCGCTTTGCAATCGTAGGCCTCAAAATCGACGGATATTTTTCATCGCCGGCGGTGTAGTATCGTGTTCAAATCAAGAAATAAAATTGGAAACGATGGCGGCGGTAGTAGCGAGAAAGCGAAGCGATGCGCGATAGCGATGGCGGTAGCGGTATCGATGCGATAGCGATGCGATGGCGAGCGGTAGCGTAGCGATAGCGATGGCGATGCGATGGCGATGGCGATGGCGGTAGCGTAGCGGTAGCGATAGCGATGGCGATGGCGATGGCGATAACGATGCGATAGCGATGGCGATGGCGGTAACGATGGCGATAAGTAGCGATGAGCGATGAGCGATGAGCGACAGTTTCCGAAAATGACGGGTGTCTAGTTTTAAAAGCGAAGCGATGAGAACGGTAATTTTAATGTCAAACAGAGAACTGAAATAGAAAGCGTGTTGGAAAAATCGGTCTAGTTTAAAGCATAAAAAATGATAAAGCAAGAAACAAGAATCAAACGGAGTAAATCAAACAGAAAACAAATACCAACAGACGGTATTTATTCAAACAAGAAAAACAAGTAATATGAAACCGAAGCGTCTCCGAAGATGGACGCAATATTGGTTTGGATCAATAAGACAACAAAGAGAATGCGGTATTAATTCAATCAATAACATAATAATAATGCCAAGGAAACAGACAGAGTGATTTAAAAATAATTCGACCCGAAGTTCAAATTTCGAAATATTCAAATCGGGTCGCCTGACTCGGTCGATGATTCAAACCGAAATCGATTTCAAAGACCAATTTGAGATAACCAAGAACAAGAATATGAAATGCAAGGATTACGAAAAATATTACCCAAACCGGTCGACCGACCGTCGATGATCTGACCGGATCGTTGTTTCAACCGGATCAGATTTCAACACCAAATTCAGATAACCAATAACAAGAATATGAAATGCAAGAGTTCAAAATAATGATCAAATCGGGTCGATCTGACCCGTCGCTGATCTGACCCGGATCAATGATCCAAACTTGAAATCGATTTCAAAGACCAATTTCAGATAACCAAGAACAAGAATATGAAATGCAAGAATTCAAAATGTTGCCCAAACCGTCGACCAGACCGTCGATGATCTGACCGGATCAATGATCCAAACTTGAAATCGATTTCAACACCAATTTGAGATAACCAAGAACAAGAATATGAAATGCAAGAATTACGAAAATGTTGCCAAACCGTCGACCGATGTCGATGTTTGACCGACCCGAATTGGAGTTTCAACCCTAATCAAACAATTTCGTCAATTTCGGATAACCAAAGATAACAACAAAGAAGAATGTAGGAAAATTGGGAAAATCTAAACTGGTCGACCGACCGTCGATGTGACCGACCAAATCGATGATCCGAACCAAATCTTACACCAAAATCGATAACCAACATACATAAACATGAAATGCAAGAATTTGAAAATGTTACCCGAACCGGTCGACCGGTCGGTCGACCCGACCAAATCGATGAAAAATCAAAGAAATCAAAGGGGATGACAAACCTTTTCGGACTTGATTCTTGGAACAACAACGAAGCCAAATACTCTCAAATCAAGAACACAACAAAATATGTATGTATATATTGAATAATCTTCCGAAAATCCTTCCGAAAGTCTATTTTTCTTCCTCGAAAATCCTCCCCAAAATGAAGAACAATCATGGGGTATTTATAGGTGGATTCCCCCCCAAAAAATCGAGTTTGAAATTCAAAAATAAAGGTAAAGATTTCTGATTTTGTGGGTATGGGTCGCGGATTTTTGGGTGTCGGCGTAATGAGAGGGGTTGGTGGTGTCGGGGTTGGTGGTGGCGAAGCGAGGTGACGGCGACGTGGGGTCGCCGGTATGGGGTGTGGTCGGGCATGTTGGGCTTGGGAATTGGGGATTTAATTGGGGAGTGGGCTTGGGATTTAATTGGGAGTGGGCTTGTGGTGTTGGCCGATTTGGGTCGGGTATAGGAATTAAATTGGGGATTTGGGCTGGTCCAATTGGAAGGGTGAAGTTTATTTTGGGATTGGGCTTGTGGGAATTTAATTTGGGGTTGGGCTTGGGCTGAAAAAAAATGGGTTTTAATTTAGGTTGGGTAGAAATTGTATTGGTTTAGAAAATAAAAAATGGGTTAGGAATTGAAAAATATAAAAGGGGTTTAATATTAAAGATATGATATATATATATATATATATTTTGTAAAAGATGTGAATTATTTAAAATAACATAACAACGTGATAATAATAAAATATAATTTTTGCGAAATGCTTAATGCTTAATAAAAAGGGAAATGCGATGCAATTTTGCGAGAATAAAATAATATAGCATTTCGGATAAAAATGCAAATGATATAAAATATGCGAATAATAATAATAATATGAAGATACACACATATATGCCTATATTTTAAAATTATTTTAAAAGTGTCAAAAATATTAAAAATTACGAATAAAATCATAAAAGATGGGACAAAATTGGGTGTCAACAACACCTGCCTTGTCTGTTAAAACGCCTCTATATTAACATGTCAGTCTCCTAAGTTATCAAGTGTCACGCCTATTTGTTGAGATATTTAAATGACATTTGCATTAGTGCCTTATATTTAATGAATCAGTTTACATCATGCTAAGTTATAACCCTTGGTGCATTTTACTCTTGGTTTGCAATCATGATCATGTAGTAGTATGCATAAAGTATAATTTGGTGCTGAAATTGTTCAAGTGTATAGAAGGTTTTGGAGTATGATTTGGATAAGTATCACTTGAGGATAAAAGGCCTTTGCTTCTTGTTGAGTTATGCACACATGTCCAAACTGCCTACGAGGAGTATGTGTTTATTTTGCCTTGGTCTCTAAATTGGTTCATGTGAGCATGCATATTTCCATGTTGTCAAGTTTTAGTGGTTTGTGTATGGTCAATATGTCATTGTTAAGATTCAGATTCAAACTTATATGATGTATGTATGTGTTTGTTTAAGTAGGTTTCATAGCATAAATGTTAGTTTGGTAGTTTAGATTATTTGGAAGATCATGTCTAGCCTAGAAAAGCCTGAATATATGATTGTGCATGATTTTAAGCCATCTAAGCCTCATATTAAGCGATGGCAAGGCTATAGTGATTGTGTGAGTGTGCTTGGATGCTTCAGTGACCTGTTTATGTGATTCCTATGGTTTAAGACAAGCGATGAATCATGTATGTTCCTATTAAAGTTTCTTGAGTTCACCCAAAGATGCTCCGGATATGATTCAGGTTGTGAGATGATTGGGTTTTGTTAACATAGGTCTTCTTTAGTGGTCATGTTAACTATGACATGCCTAGAATGATTAACTTATGATTGCATGTCCTTAATGCTTGTGGTTCTGCATACTTAAGATGTTGTTTCCACATGGCCATGTAAATCTCTGTTGTTTATCTTCCATGTCAATCTTGAGCTGATTATGCATCCATTTTTGCTCATCTTAGCGTAAGCTTGATCCTTGTGCTAGCATGAAAGTCCTTAGAGCATATTATTAATGTACGTTGCTTACCTTAATAATATATGCATTTTTGGCCCAGATTAGACAATTCTGTGTCTAAAAAATATCATCTTTTGGATAGTTAATTCTGTTTCAGCCCGTCTGTCAACCTGTTGAAGTGCTAAGTGCCTACATATATCATATAAAGTCTTTTAAGTTATCTTATATCATGCTATGTTTACTAACATGAATGATATATGTATTAGCATTTCGCGCGTATTTGAACCAGTTTGTGTCGTGTTATAAAACTGCCCATGTCTGCATTCTATGTTTATTGCCGAATGTTTTCTTTCATAGTTGCCTTGTCAGAACTGTCCTATTATCTTAATATGTTGGTTGAAAGCCAAGACAAGCTTCGGGTTGGGTTTAGCCTTCTTCGATAGGCTGCCAGGGCCAAAGTTCAAGAGGCGTTTTCAGTCTTGCTGCGGCATCGAAATGAATGGTGGTAGCCCTCTTTGTCTTCTTATCTTTCAAATTTGAAGTTTAGAGTGACTGGTCTTTAAGTTTACCTTCCCCTTTATGTCTTTGCTGTGCTACCAATAGTTGTGGTATCCAGCTGCACCTTGAGATTCTGGATATATGTCATCTTTAAATAATTCTAGTTATGGGTTTTGTTGCATTTTGGCTGCTGATTCTGAGACTGCCAGTTGCTGCAATACTTGGGCTGATCGCCGCACTTTTGAGCCATTATTCTGCTGCTGCGTTTGCCGCGCACAGCTGCTGCAATCTGGACCATTTACACTTCTTTTCGGAAACATTTTACTGCTGCATTTTGAGCCCATTTGATGTCTTATCACTGCTGTGTTTTTAACACAATTCTTTCGCTGTTTTCTTGGCTAAAGCACGCTACTTTAGGTCAAGCTTTGACAAAGCCCATCGCTTCGCTTTAACCCATCATCAAGTATTTTTAAAACCCAATTCTTTGCTTGTTTTCTCGGTGAAAACAATTTGGTTTAAAAAGCTTTGGACAACCGCAATATTTCGACTTTCTTGTTTTTATCGTTTTGAATAAATACCGCGCCTGTTTCGCGCCGCTTTCTGTTTCGCTTTGCTCCCGCTTCAGATTACCCATCGCTTCGCGTTTCCAGCTCATTATTGCGTTATTTTAAAACCCATTTGTTCTTTGTTTCTTGGTGAAAACAATCGCTTTAACACTGTTTTTCTGTTTGATTCATCGCTCGATTTGATTCATCATTTCGTTCTTTACCCTTTTTAGTGTTTTAAACTAAACACCGCACCTTTCAGACATTGCTTTCTGTTCGATCCCACTGTTTGAGATTCAAATTACCGTTCTCTTTGTTTCTTGTTTTAAACTAGACACCGCGTCATTTTGAAACTGTTTTTTTCCTCTGCCTCGTTTTTACGCTATCGCTCTCTGCTTTGTTGCTTCGCTTTGATTTAATGTTGCCGATTTGAACACGATACTACACCGCCGATGAAAAATATCCGTCGATTTTGAGGCCTCCACAGCTGCAAAGACGGAAATATAACTTCGGGCAATGATGAAGACTTAAACCTTTTTATCCGAGATCAACATGTTTAGTAGGCGAGGTGACTAAAATAACCAACAAGTTATATATTCGCAGCCACGACGCGATTAGAGCGATCTTTTCTATTTCGCCCGACAGACCAACACGCTTAATAAGCGAGGCAATCAAAATAAACTACATTAGTCATATGTTTGCGATCCACGACGTGATTGGAATGTTCTTTTCAAAATTTAAGTCTGAGCCCTCCGCGATCAAAACATTCAACTGCTTTGAATACGGATATGAAGTTATTTGTATTTAATCTGTTTCTAACCGCTTGTTCTTGACAAATGCGAGGACTAAAGTAAATAAATGCAATTATTCCTCGGAGTTTATTTATTGTTATTTCTTTCTTTAATTCAGCTTTTATCTCGCTTTGTATTGTAATATTATTTATCGCACTTATGTAATTATTGAAATGCTTAGAATAGGCAAACTTAGGATTTATTCATAGGTTAGTTTAAGATTTGAAACCCGTCGCTAGCTTATTTATTTGTAGGCTCGCAAACTTAGAAATCCTTCGCTAGTTTATTTATTTTAGGCTCGTCACGCGAATTCAAGATTTTCAAAACAACTTTTGTCATCTTTTATTTTGCTTTATTAAATCATACCGAATAAGTTTATCTTTCGTCAATTTACAATTCATTGATTCCCAAAATTTTACCATTTGGCATTATAAATAAATTGTTTTAATATCAATTGTCAAAAATATATTTTTTCAACTCTACATGTATTTCTCTTTAGATATCATATAAATGCATATTTTGAAAAATCTCTACATTTATCTATCTTTTAAAATGCATCCTTTTTCTAATTATTTGCAAAACGTCTTTTAATCTATTATACTTGTAAAACATGCATTATTTCTACCAATAATTAACCTGAGTTTGACCGGATAACCGCAAGTTAGCGGATCTTAAAGGATGCCTAACCCCTTCCCTTTAGGATAATAAAGAACCCTTACCTAGAATCTCGCTAGTTTCGCAGACCTTAAAATTGGAGTTTACATTGCAGCACTTAGTTTAATATGTAGGTGTCCTAATTCACCGTAAAAGACAATTAGGTGGCGACTCCTCAACCCTTTTACCCAGGAAACACCCGGACACGTCCGCGCTCCGCTTTGACCCGAGCAAGGTCGAAAAACGGGCGCGCACAGCGCCCAATACATAGACGAGGTGGTCCAGGGAATGAAAGTCCATTCCCTCGTGTTCTGGAACTCCAACACTTGGGTTGAACAAAAAAGGTGCAATCTCAGGTATACTCCAAATCGGTTATCTGGCCTGATCGAGCAACCTATAAACAATTGTCGCAACCTACCTCCAGACCAAGGGAAGAAGGTGTCAAATCACTTTTGAGAGCCCTTTTGTGACAGAGTCCTTAGTTCACAAGCATGTTCCATAGCTAGCCCGGGTTGAACCATACTCCGTGGAAGCACACATTTTGGGGCAGACAAATCGATCAGGTCGAATAATCTGTTTCAGTTTTCAGTTCCTGCTACCTCTCAAGAGTGCCCAAAAAGTTCTGGAAGCGTCCGAAGCTTAACATGGCGAAAGCAATATTTGGCCGCCCTCGATCATAAACTCAAAATTTTGGAAGATAAAGTAAAGAAAGAATTTTGGGCTAGGTTCAAGGTATGCCTGCGGGTACCAGACACCGAATGAGAAACCAAAAAAAAGATATAATCCATCATTTTTTACATACCATTGACATTTAATATGCCCACACCTTTGAGAATCTCTAATATTATCAAACAGAACAAATTGACCATGTAATTTATCATTATCCAAAGCACAAGTAATATTTGCACTTTGCTTAGGGTCATCAAAATTCACTGACAAAGCATTCATACCTTCAGGGTGAATTGGAATAAGTCCAACATCATAACCTTGAATTATACAATGACTTACTAAAGGATCTGTCAATTCATTGATGATGAATAATCATTGTATAGAATGAACCAATGAACATGAATAATATGTAGTCAAAAGAAGAAAAAATATGGGCAAATGTAGTTGAAAGGACTTCATGAGAGATAATATCTCATATGGTAATTTAATTATGGATCAAAAAATTACTCAACTTTGTTTTCTAATTAGAAAGTCACTCAATTATGATTAATTCACTCAGAAAGTCACTCAATTATGACTAATTCACTCAGAAAGTCACTCAACTTTATTTTCTAATCAGAAAGTCACTCAACTATGACTAGTTCACTCAAAAAGTCACTCAACTATTGGCGTTTCACCTACAAAATCATCCACCCTATTTAAGTGACTTTCTAATTAAATTTTATTAAAAATTTAATTTAAAGCCAAAATTGTAAGAAATAAAAAATACTCATTTTAACCATTCCTTTTATTAAATGGTACTGCTTATTTTGTGGCATTTGGTAGTTGAGCTAATCTTGAAGCATTTAACACTTATTTCTTAATGAATAGAAATAATGTACTAAATAAAGTACCATTATTCTTAAATGTTGAAGCAGATCCAAATACATTTAATGGAGCAATGTCTTCAAGAGATGGCTCTTTTTGGATAGAGGCGGTAAATGGTGAAACGAATTTAATTATGTCAAATCATACATGGATTTTAGTTGATCTTCCACCGGGATCTAAACCAATTACAAATAAATGGGTATTTCGTAGAAAGTATAAATCGATGGCTCTTTGCAAACTTTCAAGGCTAGATTAGTAGCCAACGGGTTTAAACAAAGACATGGTATTGACTATTTTGACACATATGCTCCGGTAGCAAGATTAACATCTATTAGAGTGATATTTGCAATTGCTTCCTTGAACAATTTGCATGTGCATCAAATGGATGTGAAAACGGCTTTTCTTAATGGTGATCTTGATGAAAAAATTTATATGGAACAACCCGAGAGATTTGTTTTTCCTGGAAATGAGAAAAAGGTATGCAAGTTGATCAAATCTCTTTATGGTTTAAAGCAAGCACTAAAACAATGGCATGATAAATTCAACAAAGTAATTTTATCTTATGGTTTTGAGCATAATAATGCAGATAAGTGCATATATTCCAAATTTACAAGTGATTTTGGTGTGATTTTATGCTTATATGTTGATGACATGCTTATCTTTGGAACGAATATGCAAGGGGTAAAAGACACTAAGAATTATCTAGCTTCACAATTTAAGATGAAAGATCTCAGTGAAGTAGATACTATCTTAGGTGTAAAAGTGCGGAAAAATAGTGGGGGTTACTCGTTGTGCCAATCTCACTATATTGAGAAAGTACTTCTTAAATTTAATCACTTAAAATTTAAAGAAGCTAATACCCCATTTGATTTTAGTATTAAATTACTAGAGAACTCAGGCCGAGTTGTAGCACAGCTTGAATATGCTAGTGTGATTGGTAGCTTGATGTATGTTATGCATTGTACAAGGCCTGATATATATTTTTGCGGTATGCAAAATGTCTAGATTCACGAGTAACCCGGGCGTTGAGCACTGGAAAGCAATTGGATGAATACTTGGTTATCTTAAAAGGACCATGAATTTGGGTTTGCATTATAACAACTATCCTGAAGTACTTGAAGGGTATTCAAATGCTAGTTGGATAACCAATATAAGTGATAATAAATCCACATCTGGATGGATCTTTACAATTGCTGGAGGAGCCGTTTCTTGGGCATCCAAGAAGCAAACGTGCATAACTCACTCAACAATGGAAAGTGAGTTTATAGCACTTGCAGCAGCAGGCAAAGAAGCAGAATGGCTAAGAAATTTGTTATTTGATATAAAGTTGTGGCCACAACCGATGCCGTCTATTTCTGTGTACTGTGATAGTGAAGCTACATTGTCTAGGGCTTATAATAAGGTGTATAATGAAAAGTCTAGACACATTAGCTTGAGACATGAGTATGTGAAATAATTAATAACCGATGATGTTATTAATTTGATTTACGTTAGGACAAATAAAAACCTAGCGGATCCTTTAACAAAAGGTCTTTCAAGAGATTTAGTTAAGGATACATCTAGTAGAATGGGGCTGAAACCTTTTAGTTTTACAGTCACCAATGATGGTAACCCAACTATGTAATAGTTATATCGCTATTTCATAGTTAAATGGGTAAGAACAAGTCAGTGTTTAGTGACGGGTTTGGCATCGAAAAAAAATATTAACTAGTCCCTTCCAAGATGTTCGGTGCAAATAGATACGAAGTAGATGTTGAGTCCTAACTCTTAATGAAGTTCAAGTCTCATAGTAGCTAGAGGCAAAATTTGAAACCTCACCTAAATGAGCATAAAAATGGTGTCGTTTCTAACAAGATCATGGTTTAATCTTGTAAATGTTCATGAATCCAAGATAGAGCACAAGGTCGGAATAGTGCTAAATAAATTAGAACATAATTTAAAATCTGGGATAGCTTATATGTGATGTATCTCCGGTATTTTCTTAAGAGACAAAGTTCAATGCTAAGCGCACTATTGTCTTGTAGATACTTTGAAATGTACTCACTAATTAAAGGTTAAAATCGAAAGATACCTCTTTGTATGTATAAATTTCATTGTAAATCTGGAATACTATTACAATCTAGTGGGGGATTGTAAGTGAGATTATGATATTATTCACAATTATTCATTTTTGACAGAAGCGTTTTATTGATTAGGCGTGGACACACTCTGTCAGACAACCTTTTATCAATAATTATATATATATATATATATATATATATATATATATATATATATATATATATATATATATATATACGAAATATCATGACAGTAAGGAATTAAAAAGAAACTTAGTAGAAAGATTTCTTAAATTAGAAGAAGCTGTTAAAGATTTAAGACTTGCGCTTATTTCATGAGTACAGAAAATACCCAAGAACAAGCTGCAAGAATAATAGAAAAATCAATCCCTTTAACAGACGATTATAAAAACTACATACCAGTTCAAAAATCAGATCAGATCTTAATCCAGCAAGGTATAGTAATTACCACCTTACTAGTAGACTTACATAGAAAAATAGACCATCTTACAGATAGGGTAAATAAATTAGATAATCACATTTTCATAAACACTATAGATAGGGATAAAAGACATCACGAAAAAGAAAAAGAAACTCTAGCAATAGATAATTTAATAAACCAATTAAACAAAATAGAGATTACTCCTAAACAAGACAAGATTAAAATAGTGAAAAAATCCCAAAAATGGACTTTCTTCCAACTAGATCAGGAAGTGAAAGGCCAAGACAGAGTTTCTCTGAAGACAGGGTCGGATCAAGTTTAATATCACGGATATTAAACAGAAGAACCCCAGAGGAAACAAATAGACAATTAAGTGAGATTATAGATACAGAAAGGGATATTAGTATCTTTCAACAAAACCAGTTAAATTTGTTGAATCCAAAAACCCTATATAATACGGGTAGATTTACATCTACAGCACAGCTGTACAGACACTATAGAGAAGAGCAGTTATCCGTATTAGGCGGACAAACTCAAAACCTAGACTTAGTTAGCAAAGAATCTTTTAGACAAATTAAGAATAACCCACGAACCTTAATGCACATGGGTTTGATGATAATAGGCATTAAAGGCTTAACTAGAAAGAACTTAGGCAGTAAAGTTCTAATAATGATATACGACGACCGATGGACAGATATCAAAAAATCTATCATCGGAATGACTGAGATAGATATGACCGACAACGGCGGCATATTTTATATCAGTCCAGACTTTTTAATAAACTTAAAGGAATTTGGTAAACATATAAAGATAGGTATCCAGACTAAGGGCTATGAAGAAATGCATAGCGGTAATAACTTATTACTATGCTTAGGATTTTTAGGTAAAATGACAACAAGTAGTAATACCAAATTCAAAATTAAGATTAATGATGTAGTAGAACTAATGAGTAATAAAGGCATAAATTTAATTAAGCCAACCAAGATTCAACCAGAAGAGTACGCGGGGCTAGAATGGAATCTCAGTCAGTTTTCAAACAAAGAAAGATTATTACAACCCCATGCACATCTGGAATATACAAATCGACATGGAGAGACCTCCATCAGATTTACAGAATACAATTATACAACGCAAAAAGATTGCGAGACAGAAAGTACTATAGACGAAGAAGAACTAAATTTAATGAACATAGAATTAATCCCAGAAGACTTCGAAGTTGACGAAGCCATAGAAAAAGCCAAGAACCTGAAAAAACAAAAACCAAAAATGTTATTCAGGTGTAAAGGCTGTAAACAAGACAATATGGATTTAGATGAGACTATAACTCACTTTAAATTATGTAAACTAAGAACAGACAATCTAGGTTATAGACAAGAACAACTAGAAAAAGAAAGAAACGAAATGCTAGAAGAAATATGGGAAGATTTCTCTTCCATACATAGTTTAGACATAAATAACAATACAGAATTAGAAAGCAACCTAGACATAGATAAAACTTTCGAAAATCTAGATTTAGATAAAGACCTAGAAAAACTCTCTGAGATAAGCCAAAGGGAGCTAATGGAAGCAAGCACTTCCAGTTCCAGTCCGTTTCAGAGAACAGGAGAACCTGTAACAGTAAACACTAGTACAGGAAACGTACCCAGGAGAAGGGTATGGAGAAACTTAGAAGAACCTATAGCAGCCGTAAAACCATCAGGAAAACGGATGCCTATAGAAGAAAACATAGTACTCCAAGAAGGAGGAAACAGAGGAAAAATCCTCAACATAGCTGCCCATGATCCACAGAGGTGGAACTCCGTAATAGATATATGGAAGGGTATAGTCGTAGCAGACTATATACAAAGCTATGTAGAAACAGACTCAGAAACAATGTATAAATATTTAGAGACATTCTTAGGAGAATCAACCAAAGCATTGTGGGAGGCATACAAAGTAAGTTTCCCCGAAGAATTCCACCAATTGGTGTCAATGGGATCAAATCCCTATAACTTCACAAATAAGATTCATACTCTTATTACTGGAGAAGACCCGAATAGTGGACTAATAATATTACAGAAGAACGCTCTAATTAAGTTAGAACAACTTAGTATAAGCAATTGGATATACATTAAGAAGTTTTTAAATGACTTTTTCTATTACTGTACGATCAGCGGTAACTCGTTTGATCAAGAACTAGGCAAAAAGCTCTTTAATAAATTACCTGGAGCTTTAGGACGAGAAATAGAAGACCGTTGGGGAAAGCGGGAAGGGATATTACAAAATCCCAACGCTAAATGGTCAATAGGACACAGGATCCAACATATAATGGAGATCCTACAAGAAAAATGTACAAATTTACAGATACAAAAACAGCTCAAACAGAATGAGTTGAGTTTCTGTAAAAGCGTTATTTACACAACGCAGAGTTACGATAAAGACCCCCAGAAAAGAAAGCCATATAAGAAGAAGAAAAAATATGGTTATAACGATAGATATGATAAGAAAAAATATTATCTTAGAAGATCTACGGCAAAGAAGCCATACCTAGATAAGAATAAACACTTAAGAAAATACAGAAATGATAGAACGTATAAAAATAGACTAGAATGTTTTACGTGCGGTAGTATAGAACATTTAGCTAATACATGTCCCAAAAGGATAAATAATAATTCTAAGAACGCACAATTAATAGAAGAATTTCAAGAAACGTTAATTAGCGTAGACGAATATATGTCTGACACGGAAAGTATTTATTCTGTAGTAACCATACAGAATGAAGAAAACCATCAGATAGACTCTTCAGATTCAGAAGCAGACAATTTCATAAATGAAATAGGAGTAGAACAATTCCAAGAAGACCTAAATAATTTAGTAAATATACAAATAGATTGTGAGCATAATTTCGAAAGAAATAAAGGTATAGACAGCATAGCGTGTTGCGTTTGTAAATGGTTCCCAAGTAGAAGTAAAAGGGCCAGATGCAATAAATGCTACATGGAAGGATGCATAACCTGCCTCCAAAAAGAATTAGGAATAACTATAGTACAAAAAGAAGTAAATACAAAAACTATAGAACCAATAGACAAAACTATTCCTATAAGGGTAATGACCTTAGAAACGAGAATTAATACATTAGAAGAAAGAATTACTAAATTAGAAAAAGGTAAACAAATAGTAGAAGAATCTTCAGATGAAGAGGTACCAGAAACGCAAGAATCTTCAGAACTTTTTAATACATTAGTATGTAATGAAGATAAACGTTTCAGCTCTCTCAGACTCTTAACTAAAATAAAAATAAAAGACTACGAGATAACTACGCTCGCCCTAATAGACACAGGATGTACTAGTAGTATACTTAATAAAAAGATAGTACCACCAAGTTTATTAGAAACATTAGAAAAACCGTCCTCAGCCATGCAAATGGATGGGACACATAATCTTTATAAATATTACATAAAAGAAGCAAGTATAAGTTTTATAAACACTTGCGACAAATTTTATAACCCTAGCTATAAGATAAATAAAATTTTAACTAGAGATCTAAACATTAATAGTGATTTTATTTTAGGATTAGATTTCCTGTTAAATAGTAATGGTAGTTGTACCATCACTAGAGACGGGATAATTTTTCAGAAAAATAGCACGTATTCACCAGTACAGACTAAAAGAATAGAAACTCAGGTGAATCAGGCAAATAAGATTAGCCAGTTAAACAAAGACAGTTGCTGCGATAACTGTAGTAACACCGAAAAACTCTGTTGTCAAGATGGGGACAGATTAGAATTAGAAGATCTAGAATATGACGAATACATTGATAAAGACTATACTCTAATAGAATTAGCTTCAGACCCAGTAAACTTTAAAAAAGGTCTAGACAAAATAGGAATAATAAAAAATCAAAAAGATTTAGACGAAATAGTAAAGATCCTAGATAAACTAGAAATCATAGGAGAAAACCCCCTTAGATACTGGACAAATAATAAGATATTATGTGAATTAGACGTAATTAATCCAGAATACGTAATAAAGACAGCATCTATAGAGTCAACAAATCAAGACTTAGAAGACTTTAAGTCCACGATTAAAGAACTTCTAGACTTAGAAATTATCAGGAGGTCAACTTCCAAACATCGCTCAGCGGCGTTTATAGTAAGAAACCATTCCGAACAAGTCAGAGGAAAGGCTAGGATGGTAATCAACTATAAAAGACTGAACGATAATACACGTAGCAACGGATATAAGCTACCAGACAAGACTGAGTTAATTAATAGGATACAAGGTAAGACAATATTTAGTAAATTGATCAGAAGTCGAGATACGCGGTGAAAATGCACCCAGCCAGTATAAGAATGGACAGCCTTCACCTGTCCAGAAGGGCATTTCGAATGGTTAGTAATGCCATTCGGCCTCAAGACTGCTCCTCCGATATTTCAACGAAAGATGGATGATATATTCGGAGACTATAAGAATTTTACTATCGTATACATAGACGATATCTTAGTTTTTAGTAAAAATATGGAAGAACATCTAGGACATCTCCAGACTGTTTTTAGACTATTTGTTAGCAATGGTCTAATCATTAGTAAAAAGAAAATGGTACTGTGTAAAAAATACATAGACTTTTTAAGCGTAACCATTGGGGACGGAAAAATTAAACTCCAACCCCATATAGCAAAAAAGGCTCTAGAAATGCCTGATAGACTAGAAAATACTAAAGATCTTCAGAAATTTCTAGGCATTCTAAATTACGCTAGGACGTTTATTAAAGACTTAGGTAAAATTGCCGGACCACTATATTCCAAAACTGGTTCAACAGGGCAAAAGAAATTTAACACCGAAGACGTGAAAATAGTAAAACTATTAAAACAACGGATCCAGAACATTCCGGATCTGAGTTTGCCCCTAGAAAATGACTATCTGATTATAGAGACAGATGGTAGTTTTGAAGGGTGGGGCGCGGTGTTAAAAGCCAAGACAAATAAATACAGTAGCAAGACTACAGAACGGATATGTGCCTATCAGAGTGGCAAATATCGCGAGAAAGGTAATATGACAAGTATAGACGTAGAGATACTAGCGGTAATCTACGCGCTAAATGCATTTAGATTACATATTTTAAATAAAGCAGAGACTTTAGTTAGAACAGACTGTGAAGCTATTGTCAAGTTTCACCAGAAAATAAATGATAAAAGTAGTAGTAGACGTAGATGGTTAAATTTTTTAGACACTATATCCATCTATAATTTAGTTTTTGAGCATATTAAAGGAATAGACAATAATTTAGCAGACCAACTAAGTAGGTTAGCAATAACCAAAACGAAAGGAACTATGAAAATAACTGGACACTAATCTCGTTTGCTATTTCTTAGCAGAATGAGCACATCACAACAGACTCCAAAGGATAAAGGGAAAGGCCCAGCCAAACCCTCAGACACATATAGACAAGCCACATTGGGGAACCTGAATTTCAGGCCCATGGCCCAAGTTGAGACACCTGCTCTAGAACGAATTTATTTTGGTAAAAATAATTTAGTTTCATTTCCGTTATCAAATATGACATTTAAAGTTTTACCAGACTATACTATAGATAAACAACATAAATGTTTAGTAGACAATTTGTGGATAGCCCACAATAAAAAAGACAATAGCCACTTTGTGGCAACCCTAAATAGTACATGTTATTATTTTCATGAGAAAAATAAAGACAAAAAATTTAAGTTTTATGTTGTGGTACACGGAAAGACAAATGGAGTATTCCAGACATGGTTAGAAGTAGTTGATTCCATCAAGGATGTTAAAGGTCCATTGTTCAAAGGATTTAATGACTTCACAGAAGCCTTAGACTATGCCAGAGGAACACTGGGACCAAACTACTATCTCACTCCAGCTCTCAGACACCAACAAAACCAGACCCCACAATATAGAATCCAGAAAGACACAGACCGCATCATCTTTTGTGACCACTGCAGCGCAATGACAGATGCTTTCAAAAGACTAAACCAGACCAACGAAGACCTTAAATTACAAAATACACATCTACTAGAGAAAACTACTACCCTAGAACTAATTCTCAGACAAATCAGATCACAGACACAAATCAACCCCACCAAAGTTGATGAACCTTTACAGACAAGGAGTACTCCATCTCCCTCAAAAATGGATGAGAAAGGTGTGCATTCCCTTCTGAATGCAAAGAAACCTATTGTATCAGGTATAGATACAACTAGTCCGGCGCAAACGGTTGCCGGTAAAGACGCATCAAATCCGTTGATGGCTGTCACTTTGCCCAAAAGTGAAAATGAGGAAGCCACTTCCTCTAGACCAAGAAGAAGGCTCCCAAGAACTATAACGGGATCTACATCACAGACAAGAAACAGACAGACAAAAAAGACTCAACAAAAAAATATAGAACAGATCATCAAAGACACCCTTGAAAAATTATTTCAAGAACAAAAAGCTAGTCAGACTAATGTACCAGAAAAAGACTTATATGTAACTTCTTTAGAATTAACAGACGAAAACCCGGTTCCATTACCAAATCCAGGACAAAGTCCGGGACAAAGTAATATTTTCCAAGTACCGGAAGATCATATTTCAGACACAGGTTCGGATGAAAATTTCGAACAAGATGCACAGGACCCAAACGAAGCCTATGACTCAGGCATGAGTTTTGACTCCGTCGCCCTGCACAACTTAGACACGTAGCTGATTAAGACTTAAAGGTGTCGGCCACAGACAAAGACATACAACAAGGACAAAAGCAATTTCTACTTTGGCAAAGTTTTCAAACTTTACGGAAAGCAGAAATGCCACCAGCACATGATGACAAAACCAAGGACGAATTTTTCAACAAAGCTAAAAGTGACGATGGGGCCCTATGCGCACCCGGCCGAAAGCAGAAAGTGAAAGATTCTTTTTTCGTCTCACATCCGCAGCTGAAGTCCGGATATTAGCCTATAAATATCAGACTACAAACTCTCTTACAATCAGAGAGCGAAGAAGGAGCAGAGAGATACAATTTTATTTTCCGCAAATCATCTTTAGAAAACCTCCTCCATCCATATGTTCGCAACCAACTCCCCCTGTGTATAAACAAAACCGTATGTAAGATAGTTTGTTAATTATTCCCCTCAGTAGCAGTAGCAGTTTCCGGGACTCCCGAAAGGGAAATCCCATTGTACTTCCAGACATGTAAGTCTACTATTAGTTTATAGTTTATCTCCACGCATGTAAATTATGTTTGATTGTAAAATCTTGCAGAATTGCAAGAAAAGCATGTTTATAAACTGTTATTATTTTCATCATGAATCTTGAGTTACTGTTATAATCAATGCCATGAATGTCTAAATTACTGTTGAAATCTTTAGCGTAAAATGCCTAGACATGGTTATCTTCTTAACTTAGTATATGGTTCTCCGATGAGCTCCGTTATGTTGTCCATGGATTAACCCGTAAATTCCCATGTCAACGGTGGTTGATTATTGGCCTGTTGATGTCCGCTGAAGGACTGTTGTGGCCGCTTTAGGGTGTGGTTAAAGACGATAGACATAGCAGGGGTAAAGCTTGGAGGAAGAGATGAACAGTAAAGAAGAAGAAGTGAATAGGTATAGTATGCTGAAGAATAAATAGTAAATAAATACGAAGGGCAGAGATGATGAATAGTAACCTAGGACTAGTGACTGGACGTAGTCCAGATTAAAAAAAAAAAAAAAAAAAAAAATTTATTTTAAATATTGGAGATAGACTTTGAATTATCAGACTTATGTCGACGGAATGCTACAATGAGAGAGTACTGAGTAGGATTACACAACCTATTGAAACAACCATATTGAAACACCACCCCTCTTGATACCTCTTTGAGAAAGGTTGTGTCCATTATGAAAAGAGACTTAAAAATCTATAAATTATCCAGATTTTACTACAGATTTGAAAATAGATCAATATAGATTTATAATTAGTTCTAGAAACACCATCTTATTTGTTTGAGATAATGTTTAGGATTTGTTGTATTTTGGGGGTAATTTGTCATAAACTCTTAGCAAACTTTGTGTTGGTGAGGGCAAATAAAACCTTAAAGGAAAGTGTTTCTACACGCCTCAAATCCTGTTTTGTCATTTCTCTTCTTTTGCCTCCTTATTTTTCTTTTACACCAACAACTTTCTGGTTAAAAAATAAAGTTGAGTGACTCTTTGAGTGAACTAGCCATAGTTGAGTGACTTTCTTGTTAGAAAACAAAGTTGAATGATTTTTTGAGTGAACTAGTCATAGTTGAGTGACTTTCTGATTAGAAAACAAAGTTGAGTGACTTTCTAAGTGAACTAACCATAATTGAGTGACCATATGATATATTATCTCTTTTTTTCTCCTAGTGGGTGAAGCAATATTAGACTTCATATATAGGGGATAAAATCTAGAATTTGCATCCGAATATGTAAATGTAATTATTCTCATATAAATATCCAATTATACAATGATTTGCTTGGTCAACTATTATGGCAAAAACGATAATGGAGTAAATGTTAAGATTTTCAATATTTTCACCTCCTCGTTGTTCTTAATAATTTCGATTTGGAAATTTTGTTTTTGGGTTGATTTCATAAAGGGTTGATCTACTTTTATAGTCAGGAAACTAATTTTTCTTTTTGTAATTAACGGAGAAATCACTTAATTTGACATGTATCAGAAAAGTTACTAAAATTAATTTTTGTAACAAAAGTAATAGAATATTTCCTGAATATTCAAGAGAACATATTCTTTTAATTCATTATTCAAACTTCTTAACCAGACTTTTTTTCCCTTTAATTTTGGGGGATCTATAGTGTTTCCACACTTTTCCTTCAGCGTGACTCAAACTCAGGACGTATCAATTGTGAATGAAGGTGCTTTACCAACTGAGCAACCCTCACCTATATGCTAACCAGACTAATCCTAGTAGGGAACGGTTTTCCTTATAGTGTCCTTTACGAGGCCTTTTAAATACTTATTTTGTATGTTTGGTAAGACACTGAAAATTTAACTGAAAAAAAAATGGCATTCTTCCACATAATTTTCTCCAAATAAAGAGACCTTCAAAATAATTGGTACCACTTGTGTGTCATGAAGAACCAATGCATTAACGACAAGCAAAAAATGATATTTACATGCGAATTAAGGGAATCTTAGTAGCTCAGTTCTACATGAACTCTCATCTTGTCGGTGAAGGTTCGATTCCCCACATTGTAATCATCTCCTCCATTCTTCATTCCCTACCCGTGTAATAATAACATTTTTTTAACAAAAAAGACATTTACATGCGAAGAATTGAACAACACAAACGATTTTTTACTAATTTGTCAAGATTTGTACATAAGTTAACAAGATGGATAAAATGAAGATAGTACTAAATATTGCTAGTCCGTCAAAGTTTGTGAATAATTTAACATACATACTTGACTCAAGAAAAGATTAAGCTTGCACAACATGTTGTGAATTTAATACAAATAAATGTAATTATCTTTATCTAATAGTATAGACTTTTAGATTACATATAATTTCTTTTAATTGGTTTAATTCTTGACGAGCAGAATAACCTGATAATGGGTGAGGTGGTAAGCATTTGAAAAAATAATTAAAGTGCGCTCACAAGCAAATCGACCAAAATGATACAGAGGATTTTAACTATTATTGTTCTACTCTGGGGCCAGAACATTCTTATCTTTGTTAGCTCTGTGGAAAATTATTACAGTCAAAGATAGTTCAATGTGTCGTGGGCGAGAAGAACTGTGCCTAATCGGATTCGTCAACTATTGGCTAGAAAGTGAGTGGTCTCTATTGCTCATATTTACAGGGAGGCTAATTCAGTAGAAGATGGTTTAATTAATTTGGCGGTAGTCAAAAGTCTCACTTTGCATGACATTCACATTCACATGTGCCTTCTAACATTTCTTCGCGTATTGCAGGAGATGTTGTTGGGATCTCATTCTCTCGCTTAGTTTTGAACTAGTATCTTGTTATTTTAGTTCTCTTTCAAAAAAAAAGAGAGGATTTTATTTATTTTTAACTTGAAGTAAAAATGATTAAGCAGTAAAGAAGAGAAAGTTTTTTTTTTTTAAAAAAAGGACAGTCCATGCACAACGATAAGATGCACAAGGATTTCATCCTATATGGGTCTGTACCGTTGCAGGGTACTATTCTACCGCTAGACTACCGGTGCTCCATGCACTATTCTTCTGACATAGATATTTAACCGCACTTGATATTTATGTCAAATCAAATAATTTGACACTAACAGTTAAAAATTAAAATGATTATACATATCATTTGAAAATGGTTAAGCAATAAATGTGAGTATGAAAAGACAAATGTTATGTATTCATTGGTTTGGTATAAATATTGAATTTTAATACGCTTTTATTACTATAAAACACAGTGACGAAGCTAGGAGGAGTAAAAGGATTGAATCAAACCCCTTCACCGGAAAATTATATTGTATATACGTATTCTTACTTGCTGTTAGAAAAGGACTTTATTTCACACTTCATCTTCGTGAATCACGAAGTTAAAAACATTTAATTTCCAGAAAAAGAATACACAAAATAAGAAACCAATGGTTGAAAATAGAAATAATATAATATTTTCTTTTAAAAGGACAAAATGAAAGAGTATCACCTAAGTTTGAACGTAAGGAGTATTAGTTTTGATGAATTCTTTTAGACATCCCATATGATGAGAAAATATTTTTTTACCTTTTCCTTGGATATTTCAGAATAACTACAAAGATATTGACAAGTTAAAATTAAAAACTAGCTAGGAGGGAGAATCTTAAATAACATTTAATCCATGATCATTTTTTCCATAATAGTTAAGCATGCATTGGGGTATGAATCAACCAAATCTTCGCATAATTGGAAATTAATTAAAGGGGCCATAATTATATTTAATTATTAGCGTGCAAAATTTAGATTTTGTACCCCTACATTTAATATTATAGTACTATATAAAGACTTATGCTTCAACTCATATAGACCACATCCTAGCAAAAAAAGAAAAAAAAATGAAGTCTTCACAATCAAATTTGCCCATATTTTTTCTTCTTTTGACTACATATTATTCGTGTTCTTTGGTTCATTGTATACAATTCACTGTATTAATCAACAATGAATTAGCAGACACTTTATCAACTCACTGTATAATTGAAGGTTTTGATGCTGGAACTTCCCCAATTCCAGCAGGAAGTAAAGACTCTTTTCCAGTGAATTTCAGTGACCCAAAGCAAGCTGCAAATGCTACATGTGGTTTGTTTGCTCAAAATATTAAAGGGGTACATGGTCAATTTGTTCTCTTTGATAATCTTAGAGACTCTAAGAGATGTGCAAATAATTTATGTGACTGGCATGCAAAAAATGATGGATTGTATCTCAATATTCAAGGAAAACAAGTTTTCCAATTTAAATGGTCCTCTTAGAAATTAGAATTAATTAGTGAAGTTTTACAAGTTTTCCAATTTTAGTGAAGTTTACATGTTAGTTAGTTATTGTTATTACTTAATACTTATTCAAGTTTCGTGAAATAAAATACTATGATGAAGTAAGAATTGTATAATGATGACTTGATTGAACACAGTTTGAAATTTGATAAATATTAAATTCATTATTTTATCCTTCTCTACTTAAATAGTTTGTAATAGGGTTTAAACTCGTGTAATTCGTTGCACTTATACTTCTTGTGTTGCACTTTTATAATTCAAACAAAACCCTGCGAACAAGAACATATGTATACTTCATTTGATTTGTTTAAGATTCAGCATTAAAATTTTCAAATTAAAGGATTATAACATCTTGAATTCCCTTTTATACAAATTATCATTTTAAAAAGTGTTTATATGGCAAAAACTTTCCCAATCACTACATTATCTTTCTTTTCAAGTTCATTGCTCTTCCAAGTTAGTTTACAAATTTCTACTCAATTTGTTTTTCCAAAAGTTGATTAGCTTTTTAGATGAAGCAATTCTGATTAGTTCATAGTCAACTGTTGATTCTTAAGCGTTTTAAGATGAAGTAATATACATTGTAACTTTATATTTTCTTGAAATTTATATAATTAATTTGTAACTTTACTTTCTGTAATATACATTTTTCTACAATATTAATTTATAAAATATTAGTATTACAATTTATATCAAACCCTACATTACTTCTTTGCCAATACCTATACCTTTTTGTTTTACTTTATCAGCGATATTTTACGTTCACTCCTAATCAGAGTAATCAGTGTACCACTGTACTTGCTCCATCATTTTTTTTTCGTTTTGACGAAATGTAGTAGGAGAGGTTGGGAAGGAGGGGCATTGCTAGATGGTGTATATGTACAAGAAAAATTTATTTGAAATATTCTATAACTTATTTTATTATGATACTGAAAATACTTTTTCTTATAACTAAATCATCCTCCTGGGCAGCCCAATCCTTTTATTTGTTACTTTATGTGTTGTTCTATAGGCAATTAGCAGGAATGTCCTTATTTTGGAGTTGTCTTTAATTTTTGCCTCTCAAAATGAATTTTTTTAATTTTTGTCTTTTGTTTAAAATTTTTGAGTTCCGAGTTCGAATCCCGTTAAGACAAAAACTAAAAAAGAAATTGCAAGACATAGTTTGGAGTTCGCAAGATAGAGTCTCAAACTCTACAGGCAGTGTTTGCCTACAAACTATGCCTTATCCGACAGAGTTTGCCTTAAGATAACAAACTCTACCTTAAGGCAAGATAGAGTTTGCATGCAAACTCTATCTTAAAGGCAGAGTTCGAGTAGGGGTTCGAACCTGGAACCTCGAGGTATTTTTAAGCGAATGACAAAAATTAAAGATTCCAAATTTAAGGGGCAAAAATTAAAGACCAGTGCCTTTGAAGGGAAATCCGTGAAAAAAAGTTGTTCTACCTTATACCTTACGGTCATAATATCTACATTCAATTATATAGCTATAAAGAAAAGAGATTGACATATTAATTTGAAAATCTAGGGATCTTTTTAAACTTTTGAAAACAATAGAAAAGATCGATTTCACATATGGTCATTTATCTTTATTTTACTACACCGAAGTTTTTTTTTTTTTTTAACATCTGAATCACTAACCTTTACTCAAGTGTCACAGAAAGTCACTAAATAAATTTTTTTTTTAACAAAAATATTATTCAACTTTGCGAATCACGATGAGTCACTAAACAAGTATTTGTTTTGTAACCAAAAAGTCATCTGATTTGACTAAATATCATATAAATTTTTTATTTATTTCCTCCTGATGACTTTATATGAAACTTAGGTAAAGTCAAGTATTTTTTTAAATGAATATGTTTCCTTGATTTTATTCATCAATAATGTATAATATATATAGTAGTACAAGAATATCTAAACTAGATAACTAATTAACCTAATTACAATAGAAAATATAATTTTCTCTAAAATAGGCTCAACGTCTTTAGCTTTTAGACTTCTTCCGTTATGATTGGTGCCCAAACAATTGTTGGCGCTTACTTAAGTGTGGTAACAGTTTTTGCACAGTCAATGGATTTTTCTCTCTCGTATGTGCGAACATACTTTACACATTTTAATAATTACACTTAAAAGAACGGATCTTTTAAGTCATTTACAAAATCCAATCTTTAAACGGGAAAGAATATAAGATTAAACTTCTGATTTTAAAGCGTAAGGAATATAAATTATTTTCATATTCCTCCTTACTTTAAGTCATTTTTAATCAGACATCATTTAATCTTTATTCTTGACAAGTAAGAAAAATAACTTATCCCAATTTCGGATTCTGGCCCACTACAGTCACTTCATCAAACTGAGTGACCATTTCCTCCTTACCATTATTCGGATCCTTTGTCTGGGACAGATATAGGCCTTCTGCTGCAAGATAGAAGCACATCTTCAGCCTTCTCCTCTTGTCCCAGTTGACATCCTCAGTCTCTCGTGAGCGCTTGTTCCCACCAGTCTTGGTAGCGGTGACACCATGAACACGTTCATCATCATCACTCTCTTCTACCAGAAAACCATTGCCATATCCAGATTTGGTCACACAACTTTTGACCGACATCTTTCGAACACTAATAGTAATACAATACAATCTTGTCTTAAATTGTTGGTACTATATTGTACTTTATAAAGCAGTACGGGAAGTAAATAACTATTACAAGTGTTCGAAAGGATAAATAAATGGTAAATCTTCAAAACTTCCGCAAGCTTGTTGTGTCTTGAATGTTGATAACCTTGCAAGGCCAATGTTGAGAACTGTCGCAAGTTTGTTGTATCTTGAATCTTGATATCCTGAAATCAAGAAACAACTAAATCTGGATGGTTACAACGTTGTGTGTTGAGTCGAGGGATTGCCCTCTGTCCTTAAGACAAGATTGCCCCGTATATATGCTTTTATGTTAGCGAGCAATAGTCTCCCAAGATAAAACAACACTTTAATCTCAACGCTACAAAGCCAATAGGTTGAGCCTGCCGAATAAAACAAATATGAATCTACTTGCTGAAGATATGGAAAAGGAAGGAAGAGTTTTTATCTTCTCTTCTGTTTTATCTATGTGTATATAGTGTGTCTCTGTAGTGTATATCTTGTGTATATAAGGGTCTTAACTCACTGTTTTTCGTCACAGTTTTGCTCACTGTTTTGAGCTGTGTTTTGTGCTATTTTCTGGCTGTTTTGCTCACTGTTTTATGCTGAATTTCAATCACGTATGTGTGCTATATTACTGTCACGAATTGAGCCAAAGGAGGCGTCAATATATAGCATGGAGGAGGGCTGCCCAACAGCCACAAACAAGGTTGTTAATAGCCATAAGTGAGGGTTGTTAATGGCCATTAGTAGGTAGATTAAAGGGTGGTTTATGGGCTGTTCATGGCCATTGAAGAAGGTCTGATAATGGAGGAGTTAATCAGCCAAGTAATGGTTGATTAATGCCTCAAAAAACAGTTCCAACGGTAAGGCAAAAAGTTTTCTGCCTTCCGTCACCCCAAAATTAACTTTTCAGAAACTCTGGGGACCAAACTGTAAATATTAAGCAATTTGGGGTCCAAAAAGATAATATCAGAAAGTCCCCACAGCCCACGACCCGAGACCGAGACCGGACGGGACGGGACGGGCTGGCTTAGCCTTGAACCCAAGCACATCTAGGTCCTCCCTCCTTTAAACACATGGGATACCCCTTGGGTCCCAAACCCTTTACGATTTTAGAGACTTATATAGAGAGCAATTCTTCCTATTCCCACCGATGTTGTAGATTTGTCCCACACCATATTTCCATGTCTCAAACACCTTACTTCGTGGACCAATATCTCATTCATTTCTCAACGAAATTTGACGATGCTTGGCCCTACGGTCATCTACTCACTTCGTAGATCATGCATGTGCGAAGAGACAAAGTCTCCAACATGCGGAACACTAGTGTTTAATTCATCAAAGATGGGTGGACGCATCTCCCCGCCAAAGGCAAGTTTCCAACAAGACATACTAAGAACAAAACCAGAAGAGGCATTGTCTCTACCAACATGTTCCCTTTGGGCTATACAATTGATAGTTAATGGAGCATCCAATATATTATAAACATAAACTGGATAAAGTGTAGCTGAAGAAGTTAAAATTTGCAAAAGGACTAGAATTGGGAGATAAACTTTGAAGGAATTCATGTTTTTTTTTCATGTTATGTGAGAAGGGGCTGTCAAGTGTTACTTGGTTTCCTAGTTATATTATAATCAGGGGAAAGAAAATTATTGTATTTCCAAAACTTTTGCAACACATATTGAACATTCCATATTGCAGTTGGAAAGGAAATCCTAAAGGAATTTGGTAATTTGTTTTTTTGTTCTTTTGATGATAAAATTGAATATCTGATTAGATTGGATTTTGGAAACTTATTAGACTTCTTATCATAACATATAGGATTAAATATTTCATTTGTATTCAGTATCTAAATAAAATTCTCTTTACCGATCAAAAGAGAAAACTTTAGGAAGAATTATTGTTATCAACAACAACATACCCAGTGGAATCCCACAACGTGAGGTCTGAGAAGGGTAGAGTGTACGCCGACCTTACCTCTACCTTAGGAGATAGAGAGACTATTTAAAAAAAAAAAACCGGCTCAAGAGAAAGCATAAAAAGAAAAAGAGAAAGAAAGAGGAAGAATTATTGTTATTGTTAAGAGTTCTACATCGAAAATGGAAACATTTCATTATTCGCATCCTTTTCACAAGGTCCTTCACAGAAAAACCAAAAGGATCAAATTCAAGGGAAATATTATTGTCGGTTGTGAAACGACGCACAGAGATTAGATTTTTGATACCATGGTATCAGAGTCTGGCTTATTCCAATTCTTTGTTCACCGATATTGGGCCCCCAAATTATATTATTCATGCTCCAGTTAACAAGGTCTGGGCGTGTGGGGGAGTGTTAAGAGTCTCACATCGGATATGGAATGGAAATAGAATGGGAACATGGACTCTTATATGAACTTAGACAATCTTCACCCTACAAGCTAGCTTTTGGGGTTAAGTTAGGCCCAAGATCCATTCTTTACGATTATCAACCTTTTGAAAAGAAAAAGAGAAAGAAATGATATTAGCCTACTATGTTGTTGGAACTTTTACATTGCATCCATCAAAAAGAGAAACAAAATAGAATTTGTGGAGCTTATGCTTCATGTTTGAGGCTTAAGAGTTACACCACATTCTATATTACGATAAAACGTTTTGGGATGCTTACATGTTATGTTAAACTGTTCATAAATTTTAACGTATCATCATAACACGTGTCGTTTAATTGTTCACAAGTTTTGTATGAATAGAAAGACTTGATACTATCTTTATTTTACTCATCTCATTAACTTAAGTACTTTGACAAATTGGTAAAAGATTCGTTGATGTTGTTCAATTATTTACAGGTAAATGTCGCTTTTTTTGTTTGTCGTCAATGCATTTTTCTTCATGACACGCGAATGATATAGAACTGATTATTCAACCAATTAGAACTAGAAAGACTAACAATATCTTACAAATATTCAATTACACAATCTGTTAAGAGTCCCACATCAAAAATAAAATGAAACACGGACTCCTTATATGGACTTGGACAATCTTCATCCTACAAGTTAGCTTTTGAGGTTGAGTTAGCCCAAGATCTATTCTTTACATGGTATCAGAGTCAGACTCATTCAAATTCTTTGTTCACCGATGTTGGGTTCCCAAATTATATTGTCTACACTCCAGTTAACGAGGTCTGGGCGTGCGGAGGAGTGTTAAGAGTCTCACATCGGAAATGGAATGGGAACATGGATTCCTTATATGGACTTGAACAATACTCACCCTATAAGTTAGCTTTTGGGGTTGAGTTAGGCCCAATATACCTTCTTTACACAATCTATGGCCACTTATACACTAAACTAAATTGGCTATTAATAACAAGATAAAGTCCATCTGGCCTTGCTTGTCCAAGGCATCTCCCATTGAAGGATCAAACACAACAAAATTCCCATGTAAATTTCCAGAAGTCAATTGACATTAAGCATTTGGATTATCAAGACTTGTATCAATAGACATATTAAGAACAAAACCAGCAGGGGCGTTGTCTCTACCAACATTTTTCCTTGGGCTATGCAATTGATAGTTAATGGAGCATTCAATATATTAGCAACAGAAACTGGATAAAGTGTGGCTATAGAAGAAGTTAGAATTTGTAGAAGGACAAAAATTGGGAGATATAATTTGAAGGAATTCATGATTATTTTTTATGTTATGAGAAGGGTGTAAATTGTTACTTGGTTTTGTAGTTGTCATGTGGCTCACTTCTTAAGTAAGTTATGCAAGTAAATATTAGGGTAATTAAACTGAGGTAAGGGAACTGATTTTATTTCCAAAATTTTCACAACACATAAAGGAAACTCAATATTTGATTATTAAAAGGATATTCTAAAAGAACTTTGTGATTTATTTGTTGCTCTTTTGGTGATAAAATTCAATAAGTATCTGATTAGATTATGTAGATCTCAGTCCAGCTTTAGCTGAGTATAGACCATTGGAAAAAGAGAGTGCGATTTAAAATATTTCAAGGCTTAAACTTGAAATTAACATCAATGTGGGATTTATTAAATTAAAAATTTTAAAATTAACTTTTATTTAAACTCCACTAGCATCATTTCTGGGATGTCACACTCCATAGTGGTTATTTGTCTCTATGAATTATTATTGTCAATTGTTATTCCTTGTGTAGCTGCTCTTTCTTCGTTATAATGTATGAATCAATCGGTTATAATCTCACTTGAAAATCAAGATTTGATCAATGATGAGTTAAAATATCCTCATTCTAATTTTAGAAAAAATAACATTTTCAAAGACAATGATGAAAGAAAGAAGCACACTTTGAGTATTACGAAAAATTGTTTAAAGAAGGAAAAAATCAAAACTAATAAATATCTTCAAACTCAGCCCATTCCGATTTATAGATTAAGTGTGAAAAATTCCACAAAATCAGTCCATCATTTGCTATATTTTTGAAGATATTTTAAAATATTTTTGGTGTTCCAACTTCAAGCAAACTCTTAACTAGTTACTAGTCAATTGTTAAAGAGAAAATTTTTACCATTTCACCACATTCTTCGCTTGTGCATAAATAGATATGCCAAACAATATATATCTTTTGCATAAGTTGGAATCATAGATGTTTTAAGTATAGGAGAAATAATTTTTTTGTTGTAAAGTTCAGTTGTCTTCAATATTTTATTTTTGGGGTAAGAGAACGATAGTTAGTATATATAGATACTGATGAACTTATTAGACGTCTTATCATAATAGGATTATATCTTTCCTTTCTATTGAGTTTCTAAAAGAAATTATTTTATTGATTAAAAGAGAAACTTTTTGAAGAGTTGGTTAAGTTCATACCTTCTTGATATTTTGGCACCGCTTAACAATTTTTTTAAAGAATAACCTCCACTTCAAAAATTCCGCTAGGCAAAGCTTTTATTGACCATCAGGCATAATTGTGGGACATAAATTAATTTAATAAACCTGCTCAATTGACCACAAGTCATGCCTTATAGGCAAGAGTTAAAACTTATGCCCGATGGGGCAATAGAGGGAAGCTTTTGTAGTCCATAAGCCATAACTTCTAGCTCTTGCTTATAAGGAAGGAGATCAAAATATTTCAAGACAGTGAAAGTTCTGATGGGCAACAAAAATTCTTCCCAACAAATTTTTTCAAAGTTAAGGTTATTTTTAAGGAAAATTGTTTAGTAGGGACAAAAATTCAAGACGGGACACTTTGGGTTCCTAATTATAGACTTATCAACCTTTAGAAAAGAAAGAAATGATATTACTATGCCGTTGAAACTTTTATATTGCATCCATCAAAAAGAGGAACACAAACATGAAATTTAGCTTTTAGTACGTGTCACCCTTAATTAAAAACCTTAAATTACAATTACCAAACTAATATACAATCCACCATTTTGAATTCTGATATTTCCTCTGCTAATAACAGTCTTCTCACTTCACAATCCTCCCTAAAGTGGCTATTTTTGTTGTTATGCCACAATAAGGTGTAGGTAAATGGTTAACTCTGAAATTTTTAAGATCTGCCTGGAGTTAGAAGAGTAAATGCATGGGGATTTTCCAGTATGACTAAAGAACACACTATACCATCTTATGTTAATTATCTTTCTTATACATCAGCATAAAAGTTATCGACAAGTTCTGTTAAAGCAGTATCATCTTCCCCTAAATTCAGCAGCATGCTGTTGAATGCGGTTTTCAAATGTTTTCTCCCCTCTGGTTGACTCCAGAGAATGTTAAGCACGTCCGGGGGATAGACAGATGCAGGCTTAGCTACCAACTGTTGACCTTCTACTTCCATTCCGTTCAGCCTTGGCACGTACAAAATCATATCAGAAACGAGGATGAGGAAGCAAATGCCTAATTGAAGGAAACCAATATTGGATAAGCAAACAACTTACTTGTTTAAAATCTCTAACATTCTTGGCCATTCAGCAAATTTGAAATGCACATCCACGCTGTCATTTGTTCTCGGGAAGAATAGTCTAGTCTTTCCCAGTTTTTTGCAAACAGAGATCACTTTACTCAATGCAGGGAGATGTATATTTGATATCCTTACAACGGTTGTTCTTGGTGCATCGATTCTCAAGATTGATAGTCTCTTTCCAAGCACGATCAATGAATGCTTCTCAATAGCAATTTCTTTGCCCTCTACTGTCTGCCAGAAGAAGGTTTTAAATGTAAATAACTGCAATTGCTAGCATAACAAATCCACTTTGTTAAGAAAACTCAAAAGAGGGAAACAAGGAAAGTTATTCCATTAGAAGCAAATTACCTCAAATTCCACATAAGCAACGGAGCTTGACGAACCAAAGAAAATCCCAGTTATGTTGCTTCTGCAGAAGGCTAGAGCTTCTTCAATGTCAAGAAAGGACAAATTCTGCTTCAATTTTTTTATCATAATTGTCCTTGAAGGATGCTTTACTAATGAGGTGGGAACTTCTGGATAACCAATTAAATCAGGTATACACATCCCCTCTCTCCCTTTCGGAAAAGAAGTGGCCTCCATAACTACTGCATTCTTAATGATCACATCAGTTTTTTTAAGAGCCTCTTGCCTTCCTTCTTCTGACTGCAAAAGCCAAAAAATAGTAAATGGAAACGAGAACATGAAATGGCTGTGCACATCATGAGTCCACACTTCCACCGTAGTAAAAAGATGGAGACATTTTATTCAAAGCAACACAAAGTTGGTGTTGAACATATCATTTTGTGCAAGTCGTTTGAACATAGAGGATGTATTGAAAAATAGTCCGTTTGCGTACCAGTTACATAAATTTTTCAAAATATTTAGTGTTAAAATTGGTATAGCATTTTGTTTCTGTTTTTGTATTTCTTTTTGTGCTTGTCTTTTTTTCCTTTTTGTTTCTTGTTGCTCTACAATTTGAATAGACAACTTAGAAAGTCGAGAACACACCCTGAAGAAAAATGGTCAAAGACCAGAGTACTGAAAACGTACCTCAAAATAAACGTGTGCAACTTTAAAATTAGTCGATTTGACACTTGGAAACACAACCTTCGTAATAGCCCCACAACCCTTGAAAACACTAGACACGTCTCTTTTTGTAGCTTTTACGTTCACGAACTTTATAGTCATTTTATTTTCATCTGATAACTTTTCAGATAAAGAGGCATTCTCACCCTTGTTCAGGTCACCTTTTTCCCTCAAACATGCAATCTCTTGGTTAGATAGCCAACTGTTTTCCTGCTTTCCAATCACATCCTGAGATGAAGTCTTTCTTTTTTTGCTGTCAAGTGTCTGCTTATTGGTTTGTGTTTGGATGCTGCTATTTGCACTTCTTTCCGTATGTCTGACAACAACAATTTCCTCAGGCCTAACAACAGATGGCTCCCGAGGAGGCACCTCCAGCTCCCTAATACATTGTATTAAGCTCTTTATGTTAGAAGAATTATTGGAGACTGATGAAATTTTGTCCATTTTGGACTCAGAATGTGAGATCGGAATAGAGATGTCTTCAGCTGGATGGTGTTCATTTGCAGAGAAAACTGATTTTTTTACAAGAACATCCCGCCATTTGTCAGTTACTTCACTCGATAAGAAACTATTAGAATGTGCAACCTGCTTGAGATTGGATGTTCCATTCTTCTCAAAAATTGAAAAAATGTCTCTTAATACTTCTTTTTTTTGCATTTGGTCATTCTTAGCCTCCAACTCTGGTTCTTTATTTCTTTTTTCTTGAGAAACATCTACTAAGCTGGCAACCCTCTCTGAATTACTCCTTCCAAGTTCTAAATTTGACGAAAATTTACACGACTCTTCCTCAGATTTTGACAGGATCTCTCCACCAGAACTGATTTCTAGAATCGATGATACTTCCTCAGCTAGCAATTGTTTTCTCTCTTTCTCAACTAACTCTGAATGATTGAAACCGTTAAACAGTTGAACACCGTCATTGGAATTGGCTTTTCCGCAGATAGATGATGCACCAGAAGACATGCCATTTACCCCATAGTCGGCGCTTCCTTCACATTCTTTTGAAGAGATATTTAGCAATTCTTCAGGCCCAACTGAATTTGAAGTGTTTTTCATATTAACAACCTCAAAAGCTTTACTCTCGTCTGCATAAGAAGACTTATATGTTTCACTGTCAACATTTTCTTCTGTATTAGTAATAGATGTCTTTTCTGAATGACTTGTAATCTCAACATTATTCATACTTCCAGTATCATGACTATCAGCAGATACAACATTATCAGAATCCTTAAGATCAGAAGTGGAAGTTAATGCATGAGTGCTACTTCTCTTCTGCTCCATAAGACTTCCAAAAATCTTCTTTTTAGTTACTTGAAGAATGGCTACCAAACTATTCCACGGACCTACTTCCATCTGGACATGTGTTTCTCTAGGAAAGACCCCTTCATTTTCAGTCATATGCCTATAACAACAATGATTCGAGATGTGTCAGAACACATGAGATATTATAGGATAAACTTGTTTCAGAAATAAAAGTATTTCTTGTTACAAAATGAAAATAAAAAACAGATACATACCACTCAAATACACAAAATACCTTAGACTTTGCATGCTGAAGCAACTATATTATTAGAAACAAAGAGGAAAAAGAAGAAATAAGAAAAGCACCCTGTAATTAAGATATAACATTACTGCAGACACTGGGTAAGCCAAAGAAGTGATCTGCATGAAATTAGTCCATTACTAAGCATGATATGCATTTTCCATCTCGGAGCATTGCAACCAAATCCCAATTCAACCTTCTAACTTTGTTTTAGAAAATTGCACTGTCTATACTTTAGATACCTAACATTCATGATGTGGGTGTAGATATAGAGGTCGAATTCTTCATCACATAAATTTTAGGATTCGGGGCTACATATCGAAATACGTGTGCTAGGATATTGCTAATAAATGTATATTACAACATATAAGTCATAATGCAAGTATATATTTCGCACAACTAATCAAAGTTATTAAGTTAAAGCTAGTATAATTAAATTCTTGTAAATACTTAATACTTTATCATCGGTTATTTCGTACGACATAAGTTTTAATTATATATATATGGTGCAATCTAATGGTATGCCTGGTGAAACTAAACATGCATTGCATATATCCTGTGTTACTTCTAAAATATATTAAACCTTTAGTAGGGTATTTATCCATAGTTCAACCTTATGTTGACTCTATCGCTAGTTTCATCAATTAACACAATATTATCTACAAAAAATATACACCACGAAACCTCAGCTTGTATATCCCTAGTGTAACCCATGGTTATAGACAACTCCATTGTATCTTCTTCTATTGTACATATACTAGTGAAGGCCGGAGGCTGATTTGGTTTAAATCCCTATCTCATGTTCATAAAGTTATCAATTCCAAGATCCAGAAATTTGAAGTTAAGCTATACATAAAACCAACAAACTCGAGAATTATTCTATTCAAATTCAGATATCAAACTCAAATTGTCGCTTATTGAAAAATAAACGATGTACCTTACCACTAAAGTAGTAAAGTTTAGTTGGCAGTTAGGCTAAACTGCACAACTAAGCAATTATACCATAAATTAAACATAACAAACGAAAAGAGGAATCATATACATTTTTAAGCTTAAATCAAGTGATAATTAATCAATGTTATCTCTAATAATTAATTGAAAAGTAGTAGTACGAGAATATAATATTCACATCTCTACTATCTCTAGTACCCAATCCTGATTTCAGAATGTTATCTATGCAGATGCTTACGATTTTATGGATTACAAGATAGGATCAAACTCAAACAAAATACATTACATGTAAATGTAGAATCACATGACCGGAAGTCTTGAAGAACAAAACTGTCACATAGAATATCCTGATCATAATTTAAATGTCAGAATTTTAAATTGAATTGAACACCATAGATAATCTCAAATTTTCTGAATCTAATAAACAAAAGAAATAACCTTTAAGTTGGTCTCAACTTAGAGCTTCTAAAAAGATGCAAAGCGTGCCAAATTTGAAAGACGAAATTTTTTGATTTGGTTAAGATCTAGTGCTTAGATTTAAGATTTCAAATATTTGGAGTTTGTTTTCGCTCCAAGGTTACTGCCAAAACCCAAAAGCAAAGAAAAAAAGGAAAAAAGAAGGAAAGAAAAAGTCCAAGAGTGGCAAAGTTACAGAAGTAGAAGAAAATGAAAAATTGGAGAAAAGGAATGGAAAAAGAGAGGAAGAGAAGGCAACGATTTAAGTCATATAACAGAGGAAGAAAAGGAAAAAATTACTAGAAAGAAATGAGAAATTGGAGAAAAAGAAAAAAGAGGAAGAGAAGGCAAAGATACAAGTCATATAACAGAGGAAGAAAAGGAAAAAAGTATGTAATGATCTCAACTCAAATCCAACAATTAACCAATAGAAATTGAAGAACAATAGTTTTTGGGACAATTTTCAATTTATATTAAAACTGGTAAATGGAACTCAAATTAAAGAGAAAAGAACACTGAATTAAACTACAATAAAATACTATATAAGCCGCCATTGATGAGTATGATCTGCAGAAGAAGCGAAAAGAGGTTTAGGGATTGAGAGAGGGAAAGAGCATGAGGAAGATGATGAAAAAGGTGAGAAAATGACCTGATGCAAAAAACTACCCTCTCCTGTCCATTTCGTCGTTATAACAGCCATAACGATTCAGCTGACGTGGTGAAATCCAAGCCGTCCAGCTAATTTAATGAAAGTTAAATCTGAGCCATTGATTTCAATTATTAGTTACTTCCTCTGTTCCGCTTCTCAGCATCGAGCCTCCGAAACAACATTACTTTTGTGACATTTTTCTAGCATTTCTTAGGATCATTACATACCCCACTGCTGCAAACAATCCTTGACCTCAAGGATGATTATCAAAATCTGGAAACTTAGCTTTAAGGAATTGATAATCTTCCCACGTAGCATCCTCTAGAGGTAGATTGGACCATTGAACCAATACTCGAACCACAACCATGTTGTTCCTTTTAATCATCTGCCTTTGTAGTATAGCCATTGGTTTAACTAGAAATTGACCATCATCCCCAGTGCTTGGCAAAACAGTCTGTACCACCACTCTATTGCCCACTTTCTTCTTAAGAAGTGAACATGGAATACTGGATGAACCTTACTTTCAGGAGGAAGAGCCAGTCTATAAGCAACATTACCCACTCTAGCTAGTACTTGAAAGGGACCATAATACTTGGAACTGAGCTTCAAGTTTCTCCTTAAAGCAATGGAAGTTTGCCTATAAGGTTGTAACTTCAAATACACCATATCCCCTACCTGGAACTCCCTATCAGTTCTCCTTCTGTCAGCATAGTACTTCATTCTCTCTTGAGCCTGACCCAAATTTTCCTTCAGCAGTTGTTGCATCTGTTGTCTCCTCATGATGACATCTTCAGCAACTGGTACAACAGTCTCTAGCAAGGGTCCAAGAGATAGTTGTGGAGGTGAGTACCCACAAAGCTTCAAAAGGTGTGCATCGCAAGCTTGTGTGGAAATTGGTATTGTACCACCACTCAGCTGCATGTAACAAAATGCTTCCAGTGGGTTTGTCTACTAGCAGTCATGCACCTTAGGTAGTTTTCTAGGCATTTGTTCACCCTCTCAGTTTGACCATCACTCTGTGGATGGTATGCAGTGCTATAATATAGTTGATTGCCAAAAATTACTGAGAAACACCTTATCCCTGTCAGTAACAATAGACTCAGGTGTGCCATGTAAACAATGCACCCTTTTCCAAAAAACATCAGCCACGGTTGCAGCAGTGTAAGGATGGGCAAGTGCTATGAAATGAGCATATTTGGTCATCCTGTCTACAACCACTAATATCACATCCTTGCCTCTAGATTTTGGCAAACCTTCAATGAAGTCCATCTTTATATGACTCCAAGTTTGATTAGGAATGGGAAGAGGTTGGAGAAGGCCTGGATGAGCCATGTTCTCTTCCTTACTTCTGTGACAAACATCACAACTAGACACATATGCAATGATCATTTGTTTCATTCTAGGCCAAAAAAAGAACCGAGCCAGTCTTTTAAGTGTGCCAAGCTGTCCTGAGTGACCTCCCATAGGAGAGTCATGAAAGGTTGATATCAACTGGTTCCTGAGGCCCCCATTAGCCCCAACATATATCTTACTTCTTCTGAGGATGCCTGGAGCATAATGCCATATACTTGGCCCTTGTAATTCAGCTGCAACCTGAGAAATCATCTCCATAGCTTGAGTATCTCCTTCATAACTTGTATGTATCTCTTGCATCCATGAGGGAATGGACACACTAATTGCTAACAACTGTCAGTGCTAGAATCAGTCTCATGTTGTCTAGACAGTGCCATCAGCCACCCTGTTCTCTGTACCCCTTTTAAACTGTATTTCATAATCTAATCCAAGCAACTAAGTCATGCCCTTCTGTTGTATTCCTGAAGTCACCTTCTGCTCTAAAAGAAACATCAGACTGTGATGGTCAGTCCTAACTACAAAATGCTGATACTGTAAGTAGTGCCTCCATTTGTCCACAGCATTCAGCAAGGCTAAGTATTCTTTCTCATAAATTGACTTGTCCCTGTATTTGAGAGAGCCAGCACCTTACTAAAATAAGCAATTGGTCTTCCTTCTTGCATCAACACACCTCCAATACCTCCATGGCTAGCATCAGTCTCTACAATGAACTCTTTAGAATAATCAGGAAGTATCAAAACTGGGGTAGAAGACAGCTTTTTTGAGTGCCTCAAAGGCCAGTTCAGCCTCATCATTCCACTTGAATGCATCCTTTTTCAACAAATCAGTAAGTGGCCTGCATATAGTTCCATAGTTAGCTACACACTTCCTGTAATAACCAGTTAAGCCCAAAAACCCTCTGAGGGCTCTGAGAGTAGTTGGCCTAGGCCAATTCAACATAGCTTGTATCTTAGTTGGGTCAGTGGATATCCCTTCCTTAGTTATCACATGTCCCAAATATTCAACCTTAGGCTGACCAAAAGAGCATTTGGATTTCTTAGCAAACAATGAGTTCCTCTTCAGGGTGTCAAATACAACATCTAAGTGCTTAACATGCTCACTTACAGCCAGGCTATAGACTAGGATATCATCACAAAATACCAAAACAAACTTCCTGAGAAATGGTTGGAAAACCTTATTCATCAAAGCTTGGAAGGTTGCTGGTGCATTGGTCAGTCCAAAGGGCATGACCTTGAACTCATAATGACCCGTGTGAGTCCTAAAAGCTGTCTTGTGCACATCTTCTATTCTCATCCTAATCTGATGGTAACCAGCCCTCAAGTCAACCTTTGAAAACACCATAGCCCCATGCAGTTCATCTAACAAGTCATCAACAATTGGGATGGGAAACTTGTCTTTGATTGTTATCTCATTTAGTCCCCTATAATCCACACAGAATCTCCAAGTACCATCCTTCTTTTTGACAAGAAGAGCTGGTGAAGAGAATGGAGATTGACTCTGCTGGATTATACCATTAGTGAGCATCTCCTTGACTTGCTTCTCTAATTCATCCTTCTGGTAAAAGTTGTATCTATAGGGTCTCAAGCTGACAGGTAGAGCCCCAGGTTTCAGTGGTATGGAGTGGTCTAATGCTCTAGCAGGAGGTAATGACTTGGGTTCTGCAAAAACATCAGGGTATTTTGTCCAACACACTTTGCACTGCTTCTTCTACTGTGTCTTGCTCACCTTGCACAATTAAGCTCATCATAAACAGGTGAGCAATGAGAGCCTGTCCTTTCTTTAACATTTTGCCCATTGTAATACTTGAAATCATACTGAGTTTGCTGTCTTCTGAGATACCATGGAGCACCAGTTTGTTACCCTTTCTTCTAATAGTAATACAGTTCCTCTCATGATCAAACTTTGTGGGGTTATGTTTCTTCATTCAATCATTCCCTAAAACAATATCACACCCACCCAATGGAATGATAAGTAAGTTCTCCTGAAATGACCTTCCTTGCATTTTCCATAAGAATTCCTTGCAATGTGAAGTGGTCATGACATAGCTGCCATCAGCTACTGTCACTCTCACTGGTGGACAAGAGTTGGGTTAATAACCAGTTTCTTTGACAGTGTTCATGTCAATGAAACTATGGGTAGCTCCTGAGTCAACCAACACAGTTAATTTCCTGTTCTTCACAATGCCCCTGACCAATATAGTGTTTACTCCTTGGTTATCTCCTGATAGGGCATTCATACACACAACACCTAATACTTCTTGCTCTAACTCACCCTCAATAATTAGATCAGTGCAAGGTTGTTCCTCAGTAATCTCAGCAGGTGTAGAATTAACTTCTACTTCTCCCAGTATGCAATTTAGTTATTCCTTTGACATTGGTGCCCTGGAGCATATTTTTCCCCACACCTAAAGCACAGATGATTACTCTTCCTTTACTCATATACTTCAGGAGTAAGCCTGAACCCAGTAGGCCTAGTAGTAGTCACAGTAGGGGCTTTGACAATTGGGTAAGTACTAGGTTTAGAGGTGTACTTAGCAGCTGCCTTAGCCTTCCTCTCAGCCACTTCAATAGCCTTTTCCTGCAGTTTAGCCTGCTCAATATCAAGCCTCAATGTAGTTGGTTTAAGCAGCTTGACACCCACCTTGATGTCTTCCTTCAATGCTCCCACAAAACTAGATAAAAAATGAGATTCATCTAGGTGTGGGTTTCTCACTAACATGTGAGCCTTCTCTTCAAACTGAGCCAAAAATTCATCCACAGTCCCCACTTGGCTCAACTTGTTGAATTCCTCTACTACATCTACCATCACCTCTTCACTAAACATTACAACCAATTCCTCTTTGAATTCAACCCAATTAATAACTCCCCTACTCAATACTAGGGAGTGGTACCACATCTCAGCTACCCCATCCAAGTATAGTGTTGCAGCATCAACTTTTTGTTCTTCCTCAGTTCTATACAAGCTAAAGTACCTTTCACACTTTCGTAACCATACCTTAGGTTCCAAGCCCTCAAAAGTAGGAAGTTGCCACTTAGGAGGAGTCTGCACCACTGCTTGTGGTCTGAACTGCCTACCCTCTTGAACTGGTAATGGAAGGATTCCATCACCTTAGCTCGACTAGGAGGCCTTTCTAGTGTAGTCAATCGATCGAGAATCAGCTTCAATGTCCCTTGTATACCCCTCTGAGTCTGCGGCAGTGCCTGTTGCCCAGCCGTTAACCCAGCCAACACTTCATCATGTTGTGACAACTTTGCATCCATTGTTTGTAGTCTAGTGCCTTCCGCCATTTCCTAACCCACAAGCAGCAGAGTCGAATGCTCTGATACCAATTGTAATGATCTCAACTCAAATCCAACAATTAACCAACAGATATTGAAGAACAATAGTTTTTGGGACAATTTTCGATTTATATTAAAACTGGTAAAATGGAACTCAAATTAAAGAGAAAAGAACACTGAATTAAACTGCACTAAAATACTATATAAGCCGCCATTGATAAGTATGATCTGCATAAGAAGAAGCGAAAAGAGGTTTAGGGATTAAGAGAGAGAAAGAGCACGAGGAAGATGATGAAAAAGGTGAGAAAATGACCTGATGCGAAAACTACCCTCTCCCCTGTCCATTTCGTCGTTATAACAGCCATAACGGCTCAGCTAACGTGGCGCAATCCAAGCCCTCCAGCTAATTTAATGAAAGTTAAATCTGAGCCGTTGATTTCAATTATTAGTTACTTCCTCTGTTCCGCTTCTCAGCATCAAGCCTCCGCAACAACATTACTTTTGTGACATTTTTCTAGCATTTCTTAGGATCATTACAAAGTACTAGAAAGAAATGAAAGGAAAAGCGGAAGCCTGGATGAAAGAAAGAGAATAGAGTATATGACTCAGAACTGTGGTTGTCCTCTACATTAAGCCTTCAGCAACAAACTCGCAACACGTGCCCCCCTATATGTATTACTATACGGAACATTTTTAAAGAATTGTAAACATACATATACACACTTTTTGCCAAACCCACGGGTGACAGTACACCCCAACGCCTAAATGTAGGTCTGCCACTCTGCCTCTAGAGACAGCTCCTTTGTATATATCATTTGTTACAGTTGTATATTTCATATCAACTCCTCTCTTCTCCAACACCTACAAAAAGACTTTTCCAGATACTCCATAAAATGTTTTTTAGGTCTATGAATATTATATGAACATCTCCATTCCATATCGCATTCATTGTACAACTACCAGGAATAAATCCAAATTGGTCTGTCACCCTAGTAGTGTCTTTACGTCTAGGCTCTAACACTCTTTACCAAGATTCTATTATATGATTCATTTTCTGATCAGTAAGAGAAAATAATATTCTATTATATGATTCACAAGAAGGTGCCACCAAAACTTAAAGACAAGTTCTATAGAGTGGTTGTTAGACCAACTATGTTGTATGGGACGGAGTGTTGGTCAGTCAAGAACTCTCACGTTCAAAAGATGAAGGTGGCGGAAATGAACATGTTGCGATGGATGTGTGGGCACACGAAGAGAGATAAGATTAGGAATGAAGATATTCAGGATATGGTGGGGTAGTCTCGGTGGAGGACAAGATGAGAGAAACAAGGTTGCGATGGTTCAGGTATGTGCAGAGGAGTGTGGATGCCCAGTACGGAGGTGTGAGAGGTTGTCTATGGATGGTTTCAGGAGGGTTGAGGTAGGCCGAAGAAGTATTGGAGAGAGGGGATTAGACGGCATGGCACAGTTTTAGCTCACTGAGGACATGACCTTAAATAGGAGGTATGGAGGACACGGATCAAGGTAGAAGGCTAGTAGGTAGTTAGCATGTCACGCTTCGTATTACTCGTGTAGTTTCTTGTCCTTTGATTCCTGATACTATTTGTTATCTGATGTGACATGATACTTGACTTTACTTTGCTTTACTTTTCTTCAAACCTTATCTGACCTTCTTTGTCATATCTTCTCTTGAGCCGAGGGTATTTCAGAAACAACCTCCCTACCTCCCAAGGTAGGAGTATGGTAAGGTCTACGTACACTCTACCCTCCCCAGACCCACTATGTGGGAATACATTGGGTATGTTGTTGTTGTTGTATGATTCATAAGCTTTATACTATGATAGTTTGCATAATTTTGATATCTCATTTATTATTACATACTGAAACTAAGGTACTTTTTCTCCACTCATTTAGTAGTTTTCATCTCCCTCGTATAACATTAAAGACCTTGGTAAGCCATATTACTACAACTCTTAAAAGAACTTTGAAACCTCTAAACAAAGAGCATTCCCTCATATTTGTCTCACGCCATGGTTACCTTCTTATACCTAGGAGTGTAACTAAAGTTTCCGTCTCGCACGGATATATGAAGATGCTTAACTAAAATAGCATCTCGGTCTCTCTTTGATCTCATCGTCTCTCATTAATGATTAAACTCTTTTGAATTGTCTTTTATACATTTAACACAGTTTTAAGTCTTTAATCTCTTCTACAAATTAATCATATTCGATAACATGTTATTTTTGGAACTAATCAATAAATATAACATACTAATTGGGCACCACTTTAAGCATTACACCTAGCAATCCCAAAACATGTTATTGAATTGTCTTTAATACATTTAACACAGTTTTAAGTCTTTAACCTCTTCTACTAATTAATCATATTCAATAACATGTTATTTTTGGAACTAATCAATAAATATAACATACTAATTGGGCTGACCTTTAAGCATTACACCCAGCAATCCCAAAACATTTTAACACCACTTTTCCTCCAAGATCTTACCCCCCCCCCCCCAAATAAATACAAAAAAAATACAAAAATTCAAAAGAAACATTTTTTTCGCAGTGTTTAGAAAATTACTCCCTCCGTTTCAAAATGTTTGTCTCGTTTTGACTTGACACGGCGTTTAAGAAAGTAAATAAGACTTTTAAATCTTGTGGTCTTAAATTAAAGATATGAAGAATAAACCAAAATGCTCTTTAATCTTGTGATTTTAAACATGTCACGTGGAAAGTTTGAATTAAAGAGTTGCCAAAAAAGAAAAGAGGCAAGCATTTTAAAACAGACCAAATAAGAAAGTAAGACAAACTCCCTCCGTCCCAGTGTTGTCAAAGGCGCGTCTTAAGCCCTGAAGTGAGGCTCAAAACATGTTGAGTGTTGCCTCGCTTTATGTGCGTGTCACCCAGGCTCTAAGACATTTTTCCTTGCCAATAAGCCTCTCTTGAAGAGGTGACACTAGATATATGATATTTCACTTTATCGTAATGTTTTTATAATTTCTTTGTCCATATATTTATTATTCATGCTTATTATTGTTAGTCTTCGTCTAAACATATATATATTTGTATTTTTGCACCGCTATGCCTTTTTTCATTAAAGCTCCCGCTTTATTTGCGCCTTGCGCTTAAAGTCCCAATTGACCTTGGAACTTTTTTGCACTTTTCGCTTTTGATAACATTGCTCCGTCCCAAGAAGATTGTCTTGATTCAGATTACGAGGGTCAAACTAACTAATATTCAGTGTGAATTCGGGCATAGAGTCTAATTTTATTGAAATAAAATTTACATATTTAGAACTACATAAAAACTACTATAAGTCACAATAGTTAACAATTCATAAAGATTAGAAAGTATTTGAAAAAATTACGGTCAAAGAAAAGATTCTTTGACTGTCCAAATAGTAACTAATAAAGATTAGAAAGTATTTGAAAAAATTACGGTCAAAGAAAAGATTCTTTGACTGTCCAAATAGTAACTAAGACAATCTTTTTGGGACGGAGGGAGTAATATAAATCGGAAAAATATAAGCATAAAAGGACAATAAAATCTCAAATGGAAAAATCATCAATAATTTTCATGTTTTTGTTGCACATCTGTCACTTTAACGGTCAATTATATTACTTACTTAGATAAATTTGCCATTACAAGACGTGTGAAATCTACAAATCTGAAGGTGAGCAGTGCATTGGCCTATAAATTCTTATACAGTCTTCAGAATTGACTTGCACAATTCAGTCTCATCTCCTCTCCTCGTTCTACTTGTTCTGAACAAATTAGATAGGTGAAGTCAACCTCTTTTTAGGTAAAGATTTTATGTTGTTTGACCTCAAATATTAACATTTTTGTCGTTTTCTTTTCTATTTTGTTCTTCAGAATGTCAAGTCGTCCATCGCTGCATCACCAAATTGTTCGCGGCAATCAACAATTCATGAATAATGTTCAATCTCATCCAGTACACCAACAAAAGGAGACACACGCTATAGAAGGTTCAAGCAGACTTAGTGTGTCATTACCAAGACCTTCAGAATCGGTACAACATGTAAGAACCAAGAGAAACAAAAGAGCCAAGTCAAAATCACCATCACCACCACCGTCATCTCATTCCCGCAAGGTTAGAGGTAACAGTAGTGATAAAAACATGCATGTAAACAAAAGAGCTAAGTCACGATCACCGCCGCCGCCGTCATTTCGTCCCCGCGAGGTTAGAGGTAACGGTAGCGATAAAAATGTGCATGTAAACCAACAACTACCACCGTTGGCAGCACCACCATCCTCATATCGTGTCCGCTCGGTTAGACGTAATGACAATAACAAAGATGTGCATACAAATCAACAGCTACCACCACCGCCACCACTACCACCCTTATATCGTGTCAGTTTAGTTAGAGGTAACAAAGATGACAGAGGTGTGCATACAAACCAACACCTATCACCACCACTACCATCATATCGTTATGGCATAGATGTGCATGCAAACCAGCGGCAACAAATGCTTCAATCAACAAGAAGGACCCATGTTCAAGGTTCAAATTCAATAGCTATTGACCTAAATGAAACTGCTCCTGAGTTTGCAAGACCGCATATAAAAGAGATAGATTTTCCTATTTTGGATAGATCGGATCCATCTCTATTGAAATTCAAACCCCTGATCATTTGTGATAATGAAACTAGTGGGGTGGATCTAAGCTTAAGGATTTAAAGACAAGAGTATCCATGCTTAAAGCATTTGCGTCTTTTTATTTTATCGTAAATTATCTGAACCACCAATTATTTGTATTTTTTTTTAAAGTTCTCCTTATTTACAAAGTTGTATTTCCGTTGAGATTTTAATATAGCATTTCTTTGAGTCTTTGAAATCTTTTGTGTTATCATTATAAACTAAAATCTAGTATCATATACATTGGTACCGTTCATTCCAGAATTATACGCATAACATAATTTTTTTAAAACAAGATATAAGCCACCAGCTGTCAGACGTACTAAATATAATCATAACTAAAATTTAATTTGTAGTTGGATTGAATGTGACTGACTTATAATTTCTCCGCCATGTAGCTATTCATATCTAAATATTTGTTAAAACGTAAATCAATTAATCAAAAAAAAAGGATTGGATCTCTTTTGTTGAGAACCATATTTTGGTGTAGGTACACGGAATTTTCACAATTGCCAATAAAATTATTTACCCTATCAAAAAAAGCAGAAAACAAATTTAGGGATAATGCTAGAGGTGGGAATTAATTGAGTATACAAGAAAACTTTTGTGAATTTTTTACATTAGCATCTTCTAACATAAACACAAGAAGAAATACATTGAAAATTTTGACTGAAATCTTCTCTTATTTCATTAGAGGCTGAAGTGCATAGATACTCGATTATGGGACCGCCATTAAGTTATATCCATGTTGCATAAAAATTTACAAGTCTACCCACTTTTGAACAACTTCAGACATGCATTAACTAAAGTTAGGCTTGACTAATTTCATGACTAAAATTGTTTTGAAGTGGTTAGACGTGCAAAAATATTTAAAACTTAAATAGCGGTACCCAAATAAAGCACCCGTGAAATTGTATCACATGACACATCAAAAGCTTGGATGTTGAACTGAAATAACACACAAATAGATTTTACGCTTGAATCCAATTAAGTACAGGAATTACACTCAATGACATGTCTTGAAGACTCCCTCTTGCCCCATGGGCAAACCTTCAAGGTCAAAAGTCAAAACTTATTAAACTTGAAGTTTTAGCAAGGCCAAAAGATCAAAAGCACCCACCTCCAATGCCATTCTTATACATTTATTTCTTTACCTCCCCCCTTTGCATCCCTACTTCTGATACAAATCATCTAAAGTTTTTACCTTGGAATTTGCTAATCACCTTGTCGGCTTCTCTCTTAGATTTCTTATACTCTTCAAATGACTTCGGTGTCTTTTTTTTTGTTGTTGATAACTTTCTATACTAAACTCTCTTTTTTTAGTAGCTCTTCTTACCTACTTATACCACCAACAAAACTCTCATACCAATGTCATAGACCTTTAAAACACCCAGAACTTCACTTGCTATTTTCTTACTATAACCTGTCACTTCCTTCCATTGAATACGTCTGCCTGCTCGCCTCCCTCTTTCAACTGCTTGTCCCAAGTCTTATGCTTCCGTTTTCAATTACTTGTACTAAAACACTAATAGGTTTGTAGCGTTTTATGTCCACCGATGAACTCCTTGTTGCGTGTAATTCTTCTGTCCCTATCACGTTTTCCAGTAAGGATAAACTTTGTTTGGTTCTGAGTACCTCTACTCTTAAATGTTATCAAGTGTGATACCATCTTTTTAAAGTATGTATTAACTAAAACTAAATCATCAGCTAAAGCAAACTTATTTATCAAATAATAATGCAAATACTAATATATCTTATATTCTTCATTCTTATAACATATTTTTTTAATTGTTAATTCCTACTCCCTCCGTTTCAATTTATGTGAACCTTTTCGGAGTACGAGGGTCAAACTTTATAACTTTGACCTCAAATTTTGACATAGAATTTTCAAGTTTGTAAAAATAAAATTTATTTATTTAGAAACTACATTAAAAGTACTATAAGTCATAATAATTTATAATTCAAATAATTTAGAAAAACTGTAAGGAAAACGTGGTCAAAGAACCACCTCGTAGACTCCCCAAATAGTAAAGGGTTCACATAAATTGAAACAGAGGGAGTATAATATATCTCTATGTACTCGGCTGAAATTGTCAGCATATATACCGATATGAGGCATCATTACAAGTAGTCTAAAATCATTTATTCAATGAATTTGTCTCATTTGAACGTGAAGGCGAGCTTTTGTTGGAACATGTCAACACTGGAGAGAAAAATATATCGAAGTAAAATGTAATGTGATCAGCAGCGCTATTTTTCTTTTCATTTGTTAATTACTTTAGTATGTCTTATTGTTTGTTAGTAATCAGCCAAAGCTTGTTTTTAGTTTTCTTTTTATTCATCTTTTTCCAAATTTTGCTTATGATTTCTGACTCAATTCTTTGCTAAGGCCACCAGGATACTCTAAAGATCCTATTCTTCAAATTTGGCTAGGTCCAGATCTTTACCATGGTTTAATGATCTATATGGGAACTTTCATTGTTCATTTTTTCTGTATGATTAGTTTCAGATATAACTCACAATGTCTTCAAATCCATCAAGGTTCATACTTTTATATTCGTTCTAATTTTGATGTACAGAGTCAGATTTGCATGTTGTTCTATCTCATGGAACAATGCCTAGCATGCTAATCTTCCACAATTTGTTTCCATCATTTTTTCTCAATATGGTTACCCTTTTCTTCAACATTTTCCACAATATGATCCACAACCAAACTGCAAGCATGTGTACAATTTTGTACTATCATACATAATTTCACTAACGGGTTAATTTGACAACGTTTAATCCATAGATAAACTTCACGTCATAAACTACCAAAACTACTAAGCTCATAATCTTGCAAATGCATACTTAATAAGCAACTAATATTTTTTGAGGACCGCACCAATATTATCATCAAATTTCAACCAAAAAGTTTAGCTCAAAATGAAGCTAAAGGCTCAAAGTCTTTCTAATTAAGAGATCTTACTTCTGCTGCTCTGCCACTTCTGATTTCTTCAACGGCTGTGAAATTCTGCCCTTATCATTCGCTAAAGAACACCATCTTCTACATTCTGTAAACAGAAAACTAGCTCAATTAACACATGCAATTGAAAAAATCAGTACTCCTACGCCCTCCCTCCCCCAAAACCAATACAGAGGATCAAGAACATCATTTATAGCCAAAATGATTTTTTTTTCAAATGGGTATCTGATAAACTACTTATTCACTCTTCTACATTCTGCAAATAGCAAATAGGTTCATTAACACATACAAGTGATAAAATCAATACCCCTCAACTCCCATCCACGCCAAACCTAAAACAGATAATCAGCAAATAACATTTTGAGACCAAATGAGAAAAAAAAAAGCATCTTTCCAAATGGTTATCTGATACATATTCATCTGCCTAATTCTACGAATAGCAAATAGGTCCATTTTTCAATAAACACAAGTGAAATAATCACTTTATTCAACCCCCAATACAACATGAGAATCAAGAAACAACATTTTGAGACCAAATGAGGGGGGAAAATACATTTTTCCAAATGGGGTATCTGATAAACTACCTATTCATCTTCCTAACACTACGAATCGTAGATAGGTCCATATTTTGAATAAACACAAGTGAAATAATGACTTCTCAACCCCCAACACAACACAATACCATAATCAAGAAACAACATAATGAAGCAAAAATAAGAGGAAAAGGACAATTTTTTCAAGTGGGTATTTGGTAAATTACTTATTCACTCTACTAATTATTAACACATAGGGCATCCCGGTGCACTAAGCTTCCGCTATGTGCGGGGTCGGGGGAAGGGCCGGACCACGAGGGTCTATTGTACGCGCTGTTTACACGCCTTGAACCCATGAACTCCTGGTCCAATGACAGCAACTTTACTAGCTACTCCAAGGCTCCCCTTCTACTTATTAACAAGTGCAAGTGATAAACAACACCCTCAACTCCAATCCACCCTAAACCTAAAAAAAAAGACTATCAAGAAACAACATTTTGAGACCAAATGAGAATAAGAAACACATCTTTCCAAATGGTTATCTGATAAACTACTTATCCATCTGCCTAACTCTACAAATAGTAAATAGGTCCAGGTTTCCTACACACACAAGTGAAATAATGACTTCATTCAACCCCCAACACAACACAACACAACACAACACGAGAATCAAGAAACAACATTCAACAACAACAACATACCCAGTGTCCCACAATCAAGAAACAATATTATGAGGTAAAAAATGAGAGGAAAAAGACAAAAAATTTAAAATGGGTATTTGATAAACTACCTAGTGTGTTGATGAGTGATATCAATCGAGGTGGAATGAGACGAGAGAGGGACATTTCGCTCTCCCCTTAGCAAAGGGGTTTGGCGAGGTTTTAGGCTGAGATACTTTTAGAACAATGCTTCACTATAATTGTATTTAAACACCTAAAATACCCTTCTTGTGTATTTGGTTTAATTTAATTTAGTATTGATAAAAAAAAAATCAAATCGTGAAAACAGTTTCTTATGAAAATGCAGAATAATTAGCCGTATGTAATAGACCGTTATGATTCGGCCCTTCTCCGAACTCCGCGCATAGCGGAATTAGTCCACTGCCCATTATTGATCAAAAAGAAAAAGTCATACAAAATGGGCATGATATTTGCTTGGGAAGTAATGTTTGATAATATCATTATAAATTATACTTTTTTTGTTATGTTAGAATGATTGATTCTAACGTTTTTGTTCATTTTCTTATTAAATGATCGTTTAACTATTACAATTTTTGTTGTACTTTCATGTGCACAAGTCCATAATTAATAAGCCATGTAAATTTTTTATATGTCTTTTAAGTTTTGAGGAAATATCATATTAACAAAAATAAATTGAGTATATCATGCTTTTGAAAGTCATAAGGTTGAAAACATATAGTAACGTGAGAAAGTTGTTGATTGCGGATGATCCAAGTACACGGATCAGATGTGTTGTTGCTAGTAACAAAGACAAAATATCATTTGGAATTTGAACTAACAATATAATCCATAATTATCTTCATCACATCATACTTATTTCCATCATATCAAATCATACTTATTTAATTAAATCAAATACTATGTAATTAGGATGAAATGAAATGAAATATGAAAAATATTTCATTCGTGGTATGAAGAGCCAAAAACTAACCACCACCGCCCCCGCCCCCGCCCCCCGCCCAAATTATTGCTATTTCGGCTGACCCTCCCACCCTAAAAAAAACCAAATTTTTTTGTTCTCTTTCCCCCGGCTTTCTTCATCAACCCTAATTAGGTTAGGGTTCTGCCAACCCTCCTAGCCGACAACCCTTATTTTTGCTTTCTTTTCTTACCAAACCCTACACTATCTTTTTAGTTTTTTCATCCCTCTCAACACAACCAATGGCCGAACAACAAAAATTTCATTTCGCTCTTGCCGTAAATCACGTCAAGAACTTTATTCCAATTATTCTTGAGATGGAAAAAGGGCAATATTCTTCTTGGACAGAGTTATTCAAAATCCACTGTCGAGCATACGAAGTTATAGACCATATTATTCCTCTCAAATCTTCATCGGAGACCACCGTTGTTGACAAAATCTATGGTCTCGCTTAGATGCAATAGTCCTTCAATGGATTTACGGCACAATCTCTAATGACCTTTTGCACACCATTTTGGAACCGGACTTTACGGCTCAACAAGCTTGGGAGCGTTAGCAAAATATCTTTCAAGATAATAAAAAATTTACGGGCGGTATATCTTGAAACCAATTCACCAATGTCAAATTGGATAATTTTTCAAACGTCTCCGTGTATTGTCAAGAGTTGAAAATGCTTGCCGATCAACTTTCAAATGTTGGTGCGTCGGTGACGAATCAAAGGTTAGTTCTACAATTGATTGTGGGATTGAATGAACAATGTTATGGTGTTGCTACATTCATTCAACAAAACAATCTCTTACCACCATTCTATGAGGCTCGTTCGAGATTAATTCTTGAAGAAACCCATAAACAAAAATAGATGACGGGAGCGGCAATCAATACCGACACCGCTCTTATTTCCACTAACAATTATACCGATGATTTTGGCACTCAAAATTCTGGTTCTAAAATAATTGCTCAAAAAGGGGTCAAAATCGTAATAATAATAAAGGAAAAATAATGGTGGAAAAGGATGGACTCGGGGTGGCGGACAGACCGCCGGTAGCGTCAACAGTCGTGGCCAGCAGGGCCAAAACAGACCTCACTGGCAGCAGCTCAACCTGCCTGCCGACGGGTAGTGGGGGCAGTGTCCACCGTGGGGTTGGCAGCCGCAACAGTGGGTTGCCCCTCTCTTCACGTACGCCACGACTCAATAGTCCCGACTCCTCCAATATCTAGGCAGCCTGGGGTTCTCGATTCTCTTCCGTAACAAGCTTTTTCAGCACATAGACCATCTTCTGCAAGTTATGCTCTCACGGATATCGAGCAAGCCATGAACAACATGAATCTCAATATTCTCGATGATTCGTGGTACATGGACACGGGGAAAACATCCCACATGACGGCATCTCAAGGTAATCTCTCATCTTATTTTAATATGAGCGGTAATAAAAATATTATCGTTGGTAGTGGGCAGAAAATTCTAATTCGTGGTATTGGTCAATTAAACCTCCCCCCCCCCCCACATTTACATTTGAAAAATATCCTACATGCACTCAAACTTATTAAAAACTTGATATTTGTACGTCGTTTCACCACTGACAACAATGTTTTTATTAATTTTGATCAGTTTGGGCTTTTTGTGAATGATTTTCAGACGGGGATGCCACTAATGAGATGTAATAGCACTGGTAATTTGTATCTCATCACTTCCACCATCAACCAAGTTACAAATTCATCAACCTTTGTTGTTATTTCTCCTGTTTTATGGCATAACCGATTGGGATACCCGGGAGCACCGGTGTTCAATTCTCATAGAAAGAATAAAGTGATTGATTGTAACAAACTTATGGATTCTCATGTTTGTCAGACTTGTGTTTTTGGGAAGCATGTTAAATTTTCCTTTTCTTTATCTACTTCCAATACTATTATGCTGTTTGATCTCATGCATAGTGATTTGTGGACATCCCCGATTTTAAGTTCGGCATGTCATATGTATTATATGCTTATTTTGGATGATTATTCTAATTTTTTGTGGACATTTCCCATTGAAAAAAAATCGCAGGTCCCCACTATTTTAAAACAATTCAGTGTTTTCATCCAAACCCGATTTGAGAGGTCCATTAAATATTTTCAATATAACAATGAGAGCGAATTCATAAATGACCAATTTAAGGAATTTTGTCACCAAAGTGGTATGTCATTGCATCTTTCATATCCACATACTTCTCCTCAAAATGGGAAGCCGAAAGAAAAATCTGAACAATCAACAATTTAATTCGCACACTTCTTGCGCATTCGTCCACACCACCGTCTTTTGGCATCATGCGCTTCAAATGGCTACATATCTTTTAAACATTCTTCTAGCAAGCTACTCTCAAACCTATCACCAACACAAGTTTTGTACAATCCCACTCATTTTTTTACAAATTTGAGAGTTTTGGGTGTTTGTATTATCCATTGTTTCCTTCTACAACAATAAACAAACTTCAAGCCCGTTCCACTCCGTATGTCTTTTTGGGATACTCGCAAAATCATATGGGCTATAAGTGTTATGATATGTCTAATGGAAAAATTATCATCTCTCATCACGTTATTTTCGATGAGTTCACATTCCCATTTGCTAATTCTCATAAGTTGTCCCCGCCTTCATACGAATTTTTGGACGAGGGGCTACACCCATTTTTTCATTACCATCTAAATCGTCCATCTTCCCAAGCCCAATCGAGGGAGCCCATTGCCTCATTGGTCCCGACTGGACCGACCCAAAATATCACTGCCCAACCACAAAATTGGACTGGGCCAGACCGAGTCAGGGAGCCCACTGCCTCCTCCTCCTCGGCCTCGGCCCAGTTCTGTCCTCACCACCAGTTGGCCCATATGAGGGAGCCCACTACTCCCTCATCTACTTCACCGACCCAACATACCAGCCCACTGATACAAGCCCAGTTGGGCAGCCCCTCTCGGCCCAGTCTCATTACCGAATATACATAACCCCAACCCAAGTCTCGGGTTTCTCTCAGTCCATTGAAACCCATGTCGTGCATGGAATTTTTTGGCCTAAGCGTAATTTTAATTTAACCTCATCACCAATTTCGAAAAAACCAAAAGCTGCTCTATCAGACCCGAATTGGGAAGTTGCCATGTTAGACGAAATCGATGCTCTTATTAAAAATAAGACGTGGAGTTGGTGCCCCGTCCATCTAATGTGAACATCATACGTTCTATGCGGGTTTTCTATCATAAAAAGAATTCTGATGGTTCTTTTGCGAGATACAAATCTCATTTTGTTGGTGATGGCAGGTCTCAGCAGGTTGGCATTGATTGCGGTGAAACATTCAGCCCAGTAGTTAAATCAACAACTATCAGGACCATGCTCAGCCTGGCTCTGTCAAAATCATGGTACATTCATCAGTTGGACATCAAGAATGCCTTTCTACATGGTCACCTACAAGAAATAGTTTACATGCACTAGCCTTTGGGTTTTCGAGATTCTATTCACCTTGATGATGTTTGCTTGTTGAGAAAATCCTTATATGGTTTAAAACAGACCCTTAGGGCGTGGTATAACAGGTTTGCAGGTTTTGTCTCCACAATGGGGTTCTCACATAGCAAGTCCGATCAGTCTTTGTTCATTTATAAGAAAGGGAATGACATGGCATATATTCTTTTCTATGTGGATGACATCATCCTCACAGCATCATCTGAGTCACTTCGCCAATCTATTATGTCTTTCCTTGCCTCGAAATTTGCTACGAAGAATTTGGGCCCTTTAAACTATTTTTGGGTATTGTTGTAACTCAATATGCAGATGGTCTGTTTCTTTGTCAAAAGAAATATCCTGAGGAGATCATTGACAAAGAAGGTATGTCATCTTGCAAATCGTCACACATGCTGGTTGACACCAAGGCAAAATTGAGTAACTCTACAGGTTTTCCCTACAATAATCACACGTATTACCGTAGCTTAGTAGGGGCATTGCAGTATCTCACCTTCACGAGACATGACATCTCCTATGTAGTTCAATAGGTTTGTTTACATATGCATGACCCGAAGGAAGAGCATATGTGGGCTCTCAAATGAATTATGCGGTATGTTAAGGGTACCCTTAATTTTGGGTTGCATCTGTATAAGTCCACCATTTCTGGCCTCACTTCTTATACAGATGATGATTGGGGTGGCTGGCCGGACACACGGCGTTCCATCTCCGGTTATTGTATATTTCTAGGAGACAACCTCATTTCATGATCGTCGAAACGCCAACCGATACTATCCCGGTCAAGTGCTGAAGCAGAATAAAGAGGGGTTGCTAGTGTGGTTTCTGAATAATGTTGGCTCTGAAATCTTCTTTTAGAACTTCATTGTCTAATAGAAAAAGCAATTGTGGTTTATTGTGATAATGTGACTGCAATATATCTATCAGGTAACCCTGTCCAGCATCAACTCACAAAACACATAGAAATGGATATATTGTTTGTCCGTGAAAAGGTTGCACGTGGATAAGTTTGTGTTCTCCATGTACCGTCCCGTTATCAGATTGTAGATATTTTCACGAAAGGTCATTCACGCGTACTGTTGATGATTTCAGGGACAGTCTCATCATACGAGAATATCGCACTAAGACTGCGGGAGACTGTGAAGATAAATATGGACAATCCATAATTATCTTCATCACATCATACTTATCTCCATCATATCAAAATTATCTCCATCATATCAAATCATACTTATGTAATTAAATCATATATTATGTAATTATGATGATTAGCATATTCTTAGCCTGGATTAATTTTGTATGTGTGTATATATTATAATCTTAGAATGAAATGAGATATGAAAAATATTTCCTTCAATATAAAGTAATTTTAAACTCCTCCTACACTAAAAGTTCAAATCTTCTTCCCAATAGGTGGCTCCATCCATGGTTGGTGTCCTATGGGCGGATAAAGAAGAAATTGCACGTTTTGTTCTTCAAATAGACTGGTCCTTCAAATTTTTGCTCTTCAAATGAGCTGATATTCATTTTTGCCCTTTTAACAAGCAAATTTATGTTTGGTGGGATATAAATTCTTTAAGGGCAAAAGTCATACGGAACATAATTTGTGGGATATTATGATGCAAAAACATAAACTTATGCCCCGCGAAAAAATTATTTGTTACGAGGGACAAAAATTAAAACCAACACAAAATAGAGGACTAAATGCCAATGACCCACGGATAAATGTTCGCATTATAAGCCGACCACGTAATTGTCTCCCAATGGACGGATTAGTATTCGCTCTGTAGGCCTATGTCATATAGATGGATGTATGAAATAGTTGTTTGACGTGCACTGAGGGATCCAAAAATTTGATTAAGAGGTTCGAAAAAAAATATAGTATTTAAAATTTGAATTTGAAATCATAAGATGAATTTTGAATATCCTAATCCAATTAATCAATCTTTAATCTTGTATTTAAGATGTTCAATATATATATATATATATAATATATTTTTTCGTCGAGGGTGTTTGGGTGAACACCCTGAGACGCTCCTAGATCCACCCTGTTTACCTACCGAATGTACGCATGCATGTCTATATATATGATAAACTACATGTGATTTGCATCATTGCATGTATTTCTTTTATTTTTTATTTTTTTGTGAAAGACATCCCAGAATTTTAAAGAGGGATCATTGATGCTTACTTAATCATTATGATTCACCACTTTAATCGTTGTACATATCCTTTTTGTAAATACTACAATTGATTTCTAAGTTAGTTCATCTATTATTTTGTCAAGTTTAACAGTCCACTTTTCATGTGGAGCTAACACCATTTCTTATTATCTTTCTTTAAGTATTGCCTTTAAATTTTATATATTCAAATACAATAGATGCTCTGACTAATTTGGGTATAGAATTTGATATACGACGTTTTCTCAAAATTTATTTGATTGTTATAATATTCACCTTTATCTAGGTAATGATTATTGTTCTTTACGAAATGTTGATTTACTAACAAATGATGAATTTACTTAGTAGTACATGTTCAATTTCTTATTTCAGCTACATAAATTTGATTCGTGACAATTTGTTTTTTAAAAAGATAGATATCAGATGTGAATAGTATTTCTTTTCATATCGAATATGTTGAAAATTTACTAATGTGAAATTAAGTTTATCCCATTATTTATGACTCGAACAATTGGGGCCCCATAAGTCGGAAATGTCGTTTCCACACATCGTAAATTTCGTTAATGAAAGAGATATTGGTACGTAAGTGAAATGTTTGAGACATAGAATGATGGACGGTTATTGGCTAAATAACAAGTGTTCCACGTTGGTAAACGAATGAAGGATTGTGCGAAGTGTAAGATGGTACGGGTCGAAAAAGGGCTGCGGCGCTGGAGCGCCCCCTTTCAGCGGCGCGACGCCTGATTGGCAGTGAGTATCGTGAGTTTCTAGCTGAATTAGCGCCGCGGCGCTTCATTGCCAGTGACTGCTCGACGGAATCCCAAAGGTTTGGTTGTTGAGGTGGTTTCAATGGAATTGAATCCACCCAATAATGACCATTACTTGGACCATTATGTTGCTGCATTACTTGGGGTTAAATGTCATCCATTACATGCAAATTGAATGCCATTATGAGGCATTTGAAAGGTCATCTTGCACACCTATAAATTGAGGCCTTTGGCTCAATTATATAGATGAACAAGTGAACATACTTACAAGTTAACAACACCACAAAGAGATCAGTTTTTCTGATAAACAATCCTTAGGTTTATCCCATTATTTATGGCTCGAACAATTGGGGCCCCACACGTCGAAAATGTCGTTTCCACACACGTGCAATCTTAATCCAAGTATCATAAATTTCGTCAATGAAAGAGATATTGGTACGTAAGTGAAATGTTTGAGACATAGAATGATGGACGGTTATTGGCTAAATAACAAGTGTTACACGTTGGTAAATGAAGGAAATATTGTGCGAAGTATAAGATGGTACGGGTCGAAAAGGGCCGCGACGCCTGATTGGTAGTGAGCATCGTGAGTTTCTGGCTGAATTAGCGCCGCAGCGCTTCATTGGCAATGACTGCTCGACAGAATCCCAAATGTTTAGTTGTTGAGGTGGTTTCAATGGAATTGAATCCACCCAATAATGGTCATTACTTGGACCATTATGTTGCTGCATTACTTGGGGGTTAAATGCCATCCATGGCGCATTTGAAAGGCCATCTTGCACACATATAAATTGAGGCCTTTGGCTCAATTCTATAGATGAACAAGTGAACATACTTACAAGTTAACAACACCACAAATAGATCAGTTTTTCTGATAAACAATCATTCTCTTAGCAATCTTCATTATTCGTGTTCTTCGCTGGGATCATTTGTGTAGGCTTTGCACATTTGATAGTTTGTTGTTTTATCTTGGGAGCCTATTGTCCACACTTCCGTAAAACCTATATACGGGGGCAATATTGTCTTAAAGACAGAGAGCCATCTCTCGACTTAGCCGGTGGTGTTGTGATTATCTAATTGGTTTCTAAGTGTTTCAGGTGTGAGCTTGATTCTCAAAGGACTCTAACCGTTCGGATTCTCATCGGTTCTACAAGCCACAAGTGTAGCAGTTCATGTTCTTGTATTTCTGAATACAAGATCCAGATTTGGAGTTCCAATTCCAGATCAACAGATTGACAACTTGTTGTTGTTTATTCTTTCGATCATTGTAATATTTATTTACTATTTTCATACGTGTTTTACATATCCAACAAAATATTCATAGGCATATAAATTATTCGATTTATCAACAGAAAAATGTTTAGCTTTCAAGAGGTAGTGAGTTATTCTATTTTGAAAAAAGAACGAATTCGACAAACGTTAGGTAAGATGGTCTTTTTAGTATTTCATAATTTCGTCTCTTTTGTCAGGTACAATTTTTAGAATTAAAAAGCTTACAATATTGCTTCAATCTTCAAAATTTATTTTATTGAAGGAATAATAAAAGACTGGCCATAAATATTTACTTTGAACTATTGTGATAATCTAGTTCTGAATTCATTAAGATTGGAAAGTGCATATCTCTTTTTTTTTTTAACTAAAAACTTGTATTAATCACCAAAGTAAGTCCTTAGAAAGTAAGGCAAAGCTATACACAACTTGTCATTCCAAAACAAAACCAAAAGAGCAACAGAATCAGGGCTAAAATATGTTACTATATAAAAAAATGGGATCAACTAAATACTATAATAATATCATTTTCTATTAAATCAATAAATATTATTTTTATTACAAGTTGGTAATTAACGCCAAAAAAATAGAACAAAAATAGTTAAATATTATACAAACTATTTCTATAATAATAATTTTAGTTTGTTAGTGCTAGTTAATTTCTTTATCCTCTTTCCCCCTACATAATAATGTTTTACAATTCTTTCATGTATTTACATTTATTGACTTTCTGGTTATTATACTGTTTAACTTACGAATTAAAATGATGTTGAAATACTCATGGCGATGACCAAAATTGTAATGTAAATAGTGATAATTCTATATGGTGTACAACAAGTTAATCATTAGCATTTATAAATTTACCTAACATATTGATTTGACTAAAGTTGGTCAAATTGTTGACGCCTTTAAGCAAATACACTCGACCATCCAAAAATATTATTAGCGCCTATTTTCTTGTAATATTTCTTCCATCCCACCAAATAAATACAATAAACGAAATTCAGAACAGGAAAAACATTTTTCGTACTGTGTTTAGAAACAAATTTAACAAATTGACTAATATATATAAATCAAAGAAAATATAAAAATAAAAGAAAAATAGAATTTCTGAAATTGAAAAAACATTAATAACCTTCAAATTTGGTTTCAAAGCTGTCACTTTAACAAACTTACCATTACAAGAAATGTGAAATCTACAAGTCAAAAGATGAGCAGTGCATGTTGGATATTGTAAAGCAGTACGAGAAGTAAATAAATATTACAAGTGTTCGAAAGAATAAACAAATAGTCCAATGTTCAGAACTGCCGCAAGCTTGTTGTGTCTTGAATCTTGATAACCTGAAATCAAGAAATACTAAATCTGGATGGTTACAACTAACTGTGTGCTGAGTCGAGTGATTGCACTCTGTCCTTAAGACAAGATTGCCCCGTAAATATGTTTTTACGTTAACGGGCAATAGTCTCCCAAGATAAAACAACACTTTAATCTCAGCACTACAAAACAAATAGGTTGAGTCTGACGAAGAAAACAAATACGAATCGACTTGCTGAAGAAATGGAAAAGGAAGGAAGAGTTTCTGTTTTCGTCCAACATTTTTGGACTGACTTTCTCTTCTGTTTTGTCTCTGTGTATATAGTATGTCTCTGTTGTGTATATCTTGTGTATATGTGTGTCTTTCCTCACTGTTTTTCGTCACTGTATATTTTTCATAATTGAGCTAAAAGGTATCAATATATAGCATGGAGGAGGGACTCCTCAACTGCCACAAACAAGGCTGTTAATAACCATTAGTGAGGGTTGTTAATGGCCATTAGAGAGGGCTGTTAATGGCCATTAGAGAGGCTGATTATGGTAATTGAATGATGGTTGTTTATGGAGGAGTTAACAGCCAAGTAATGACTGGTTAATGCTCCAAAAAATAGTCCAAACGGTAGGCAGGAAGTTTCTGCCTTCCGTCTTTCCCAAAATCAACTTTCTAGAAACTCTAGGGACCAAACTGTAAATATTAAGCAATTTGGGGTCCAAAAAGATAATATCAGAAAGTCCCCACAGCCCACAGCCCGTGACCCGTGACCGGACGGGACGGCGTCGGCGCGCGTGTGGGCTTAGCCTCGAACCCAAGCACATATACGTCCTCCCTCCTTTAAACACATGGGATACCCCTTGGGGTCCCAAACCCTTAACCACTTTAGAGACTTATAAAGAGCAATTCTTCATTTTCCCACCGATGTGGTAGATTTGTCCCACACCATATTTTCATGCCTCAAACACCTTACTTCGTGGACCAATATCTCTTTCATTTCTCAATGAAATTTGACGATTCTTGGCCCTACGGTCATCTACTCACTTAGTAGATTATGCATGTGAGAAGAGACAAAGCCTCCAACATGCGGAACACTAGTGTTTAATTTATTAAATATGAGTGGACGCACCTCCCCGCCAAAGGCAAATTTCCAACAGTGCACTGGTCTATAAATTCTTCATATAGTCTTCAGAATTTACTTGCATAGTTCAGTCTCGTCTCCTCATTCTGAATAATTTAGTTAGGTGAAGTTGACCTTTTTTTAGGTAAAATTTTCATGTTGTTTGACCTCAAATATTAACATTTTTAATGTTGTTTTCTTTTCTATTTTGTTCTTCAAAATGTCGACTCGTCCGCCACGGTTCTCTTGTCCTATGTGTCACCAAGTTGTTCGTGGCTATCAAGAATTCATGAATCATGTTCAATCTCATTCAGTAAACCAACAAAAGGAGATACATGTTGTAGAAGGTTTAAGCAGACTTAGTGCACCATTATCAAGACATGCAGAATCAGTGCAACATGTAAGATCCAGAAGAAATAAAAGAGCTAAGTCACGATCACGATCACCATCATCACTGTCATTTTGTCCCCGCTGGGTTAGAGGTAACAATAGTGATAAAAACGTGTATGTAAACCAACAGCTACCGCCACCGCCACCATCCTCATATCGTGTCCGCCCAGTTAGAGGTAATGACAATAACAAAGATGTGCATACAAATCAACAGCTACCACCACCACCACCACCACCACCCTCATATCGTGTCAGTTTAGTTAGAGGTAACGAGGATGATAGAGGTGCGTACACAAACCAACAGCTACCACCACCCCATCATCATATCGTTATGATAGAGATGTGCATGCAAACCGACGGCAACAAATGCTTCAATTGACAAGAAGGACCCATGTTCAAAGTTCAAATTCAATAACTATTGACCTAAATGAAAATGCTCCTGAGTTTGCAAGACCACATATAAAAGAGATAGATTTTCCTATTTTGGATAGATAAGATCCATCTCAATTGGAATTCAAACCCCCAATTATTTGTGATAATGAAACTAGTGGGGTGGATCTAAGCTTAAGGCTTACCAAGCGTATCCATGCCTAAAGCATTCACGTTTTTGTATTTTATCATAAATTATATGAAGCTCCAATTATTTGGATAATTATTTGTAAGTTTTCCGCTTATTTACAGGGTTGTATTTCTGTTGAGATTTTAATATAGCATTTCTTTGTCATTGAAATCTTTTGTGTTATTATTATAATATAAACTAAAATTTAGTGTCTTAAACATTGGTACCATTTATTTAAGAATTATACGCATCACATATTTTTTTTCTAAAATAGGTTAATTATAGTTTAATCAAATATAAGTCATCAGAATGTCTGTCAGAGGTACTAGATATAATCAGAACTACAATTTAATTTGTCATTTGACGGAATATGATTGACTTATAATTTCTCCATAATATAGAGATTCATATCTAAATATTTACTAAAATGTCAACTTATTAATAAAAAAGAAAACCACAACAGAAAACAAATTCAAAGAGAAAAATAAAGATGTGAATTAATTGAGTATTGCACTCTAGAGTAAGTGACAGATAAAATAGATGCGAGAAGATCCCATGATTTTGACCGATACGATTAGCATGAATATTGTCTCAAAATATGTAAAAGTAAACGTTTGTGATTTTTTGACATTTGCGTCTTCTAGCATAAACACGTGAAGGAATACAATGAACATTTTGACTTGAATCATCTCTTATTTCATTTAGAGACCGAAGTGCATAAATATCCGATTTTGGGAGATATTAAGTTATATTGGGATTGTATAAAAACTTATAAATCTATTCACTTCTGAACAATTTTAGATATTCATTAACTGAAGTTAGATTTGACTAATTTCATGTATTGTTTTGAAGTATTTAGACGTGTAAAAAAAAAAGAATAAGTACAAGTCAATTAGCGGTATCGATCCAAATAAAGTACCTATGAAATTTTATCACATGACAGATGACATGAGGTTGCATATTGAACTGAAATATCATACACAAGATGACAAGTTAATAAGATTATACACTTGAATCTAATTAAGTGCAGGAAATTAAACTCAATGACATGTCTTGAACACACTTTCTCTTTTCATGGACAAACCTTCAAGATTAAAAATCAAAAATTAAGATTTGTTAAACTTGAAATTTTATTCATGGAATAAATAAGATCACTCACCACCCAAATTTTGCAAAGCCCAACTTGATGGCCAAAATGAAATTGAACTTCAAATTTCATTTAAATACTAGATGTGTAATCATATCCATCAATGCAAAAACTTCTGATAGCTCCTTTTTCTCTGTTTGTGTATAATCATGAATTAATTCAATCATGATTTCTGCTATGTTTTACTGAAAAAATAAAACAAAGAACAACATGTAATAAAAGTAAGATTGATTATCCTCTTTTCAATTTAACAAAACAATACATATAGAAACTCGCACAAATTTGAACTTAAGTAATGGATACAATTCTCTTTGCATCATTTCCAACTAGGTCACTTCTTATTTTCTTTACGGACTAAACATATTGATACAGCTCAATACTAAATGGGCTTCTTCTAGCTGTCTTTGTAGACCCGGGAAGCAATTTCTTGGCCCAAACCAAAGAAAACGGCAAAAAAAATGATCCATCACGTTTGGAATAGGTTTAAAATTAAATTAGTCTCTTAAATATATTTCTGAGCTATTTTTTTATGTTTATTAAAAGTGTGTATTTTTTGTCTCCACGAATAAATTTAACTAGAATTATAAAGGAAAAAATTAATGAAAACTCACGCTTTAGGCATAATTTTTGCAATTTCTGCTATTTAAATCTATTTTAGTGTTGTGGTTTATGAAATAATGACTGAACATAGTTTTTCATGTTAAATAGTTTCTTCACATTTCTTTAAATGTAGCAACCATAGTTTATTAAATATTTGACTTTAACTAAAAAAAATTGTTTGATAAATTTAAAGGATCACAACAACTAATGCATATATTTAAGAACTACTTTAAACCAACAGCAAATACAAACAACATATTCTGTGCTTATTGCACTGCCCTTAATTAAAACAAGAAAAAAAAATAAAAAAAATGCAAGTTGAGGTGAGATGGTCTTTTCAATTTACGATAATTTTCATGCCTAAAGCAAAATTGGTATATTGTTTCAGAATTAGCTCATTCTCTTACGGAAGGAAAACAAAGGACTTACCCTAAGTATTTATTATGTCAACTATTATGATAATCTTAGTTCTGAGTTCAATTTTCTGTATTGACTTAAACAAATTACAGAATAACAACTAACACTATAATAAAATACGAATTTCCAATTGAATTTTTTATGGAATTCGTCGAAAATTAACTTGTCAGAAACGTCTTCAACAATTTTTTCATTGAAAATCTCATATTTCTGACAACATTCCAACATCATGCGTCGATAGAAAATTGACACTTTTTAGTAGTGTAATATACAACAATGTCACTAACCATTGAAAGAATATTTTCGTTATAGTGTAACTTTGTTGCAACAATGGTTTTGATAATACGCAAAAACAAAACACAAAATTATAACACAATTGATTGGGGTGTGGGGGCGGTAAAAGAACTTCAGGTACTAAAAGATAAACATTTTTCGGGCAGTGTTTAGAGAAAAGTAAATAAATTATGACTAATATAACGCGTTATTGAAATATAAAAATAGCATAAATAAAACAAAATTGGAATATTCCGCATAATTCGAACTATAAATATTTGGGTATGAAGTTGGGTTTGTCTGAAATCGTAAAACTTCTAACCCTTTGCATTTGAAGTTTTAATAAGCATGCGAAGTTAACCAAGATTAGGAATATGGATTTATATAAATGAAGAGAAATCGTTGAGCGAGGAAATGAACGTAAGAATATAGAGATCTGCTAAATTGGTCGTAACAATTAGGATTAAAATTTGCTATAGAATTTAACGAAAAGATTAGAGTTTTTTTGCTATCATATTTGTTAAGAGTCCACGTCGGAAATGGAATGGTAACATGGACTCCTTATATGGACTTGAACAATCCTCACCATACAAGCTAACTTTTGGGGTTGAGTTAGGCCCAAAATCCATTCTTTACATGGTATCAGAGCAGACTTATTCTAATTCTTTGTTCACCGATGTTGGACCCCAAATTGTATTGTACACGCTCCAGTTAACGAGGTCTGAGCGTGCGGGGGAGTGTTAAGAGTCCTACATCAGAAATGAAATGAGAACATGGATTCCTTATATGGATTTGGACAATCCTCACCCTACAAGCTAGCTTTTAGGGTTGAGTTAGGCCAAAGATCTATTCTTTACAATATTATTTTTGTACATATATTTCAATTAAATATAAAGTTGCAATTGTAAAAAGTAAGCTCTATATTGACTGGAATTTCATATTATGGATTTGACCTTACGAATTAACTTTTCTGTCCCAAAGAATTACTAATATATGATTATTAAATTTTATGTGCTTATAACGATTATGATCATTACTTTTGCATCTTCTCGAGATCTTAATTCTTACCTATAGACAAATGTTATTTTTAGCTCCGATAAGGTACATCTTACGCATGAATGTTAATACTTTTTTTTTGTAGTATTAAAATTCTAAAGCTTAGTGAATTTTTTTGTTCAAGGGGTTATCATTTCAATCCAAAAAGTAAGAGTCTATTGTTTTCCAATCTTTTAAGGTTAAGGGGGTTATATAAAATTTATTCTAAATATGTAAAGACAACTTAGGTTTCTAAGTGACACCATTGTATGTTGTAACATTAAAATTATTTTACTAATCAAAAGAAAATTATTTATTTTTCTAGAGCTTGAAATATTTTTCCTTGGAAACAGAAAAATATTAAAACTATTGTGGAATTCTACTATATTATGGCTGTGTCCCACTTAAGTAGCTGACAATCTATAATATGTCTTTTATGGAAGGAAAACAGCATAATAACTAAAGTATTTATTATATATACTATTTGGGCCAAATTACATATTACAACTTATTATAATAAAATTCCATATTTGTTGTAAGATTCTAGATTTATAAAGAAGTCAGTTACTATACATATATGACTTATATAAGGACTATAATTAAATAAGATGCAAGTATGATAATTTGAAGAAAAATATCATTCTTTAGTAGGTGTTTGAATAAACTAAACTATTTTTTATCATAATGAAATTTGATACAATAATGGTTGGTCACTAGAAAAAATAGAAGTAGAAAAAACCGAAGAGAGTTAATGCTTAAACTATTTATCATGCAAATTGATTGAGGGAAAAAATAAATCAATTTGCTAATTTTGTCCTTACATTTTTTCCTATACTATACTATATTTATAAATTTAATTTATTCTTTTAACTTTTCATATTTGCCTACTAAAATGTCCAACGTGCATATTGAGATACTCCTAAAACACTCATATAGATGACCAAAATACTAATGCTCAAATGACAATTTTGCATGATTTAAAGCTAAAATCATGAGGATGAAATTATCTTTAACTCAAGGAGGCGATACACTGTGAATTCTTTTTATTGACTAGAATTTGATGAGTAGAATTATTCAATATTAGTATTTGTGAAAAGGTTTTGTACTCTCATATTAGTCAATGTCTGAATTACTTAACCCAGACAACATAGTTATGAACATAAACAAAACTATTTTATCGTGATATTGAAAAATAAATTATTAGATGGTGTCTAATATAACTCGACAATGAAATATAATTGCAAAAAAAGGAAACATTAAATAGAAGGAAAAAACATCAATAACTTTCAAATTTTTGCAGAGCTGTCGCTCCTAACATACCAGATTATAAAACACGTGAGATCCACAAGTAAAGATGAGCGGGACCTATAAATGTTTTGCGAAATTCATAGTATTGTTGTGAATAATGTCTTCCTCCCTGTGCTAAATAAGTCAGATAGGTAAATTAAATTTCTTTTAAGAAAAACTTTATGATTTTGCTTGATTTTGAATATTTACGTGTTTGGCATTAATTTCTTTTTCTTCTTAGGAATGTCGAGTTCTCACCCTACATCATTCAAATGCCCTTTTTGTAATCAAATCATTTACATTTATCAAGAATTCATGAATCATGTTCTGTCTCACCCAATACTACAACGAGAGTTATGCATATTAGAAAGTTCAAGCAGACAGATTTTATCATCACCGCCTATACTTGCACTGCCGGTGCAAGATGCAAGATTGACAAGAACCGAGAGACATGTGTCCCGTCAACCACCATCATATCATCACCGTTCAATAGGAGGTAACAGTGGTGCCCGACACGTGCAGGCAAATCGTGAGGCACAAATGCGATTGTCAACAAGAAGAAATCATGTTAGGATTCCAAATTCAACCAATATGAACCTAATCGAAATTCCTTATGAAACAAGACATTTCATAGAACAGTTAGATGTTCCTATTCAACATGTATTTTACGATGATAACGAAAATAGCGAGTTGGACCTAACCTTAAGACTTTGAGGCTAAGAGTATCCATGTCCGAAAGTTGTAGTTCTTTTCTAGTATTTTTTCATTTTTCCTATTTTTACCTATATTAGACCAAGTGGCAGTTGTTTGAATAATTTTTTAGATATTCCTTTTTTTGTTCTAGTTCTACTTTCTTTTCACAATGTTATTCATCTTGGCAATATAAAGTCCAAAATTTAGTTTCATCTTTCTTATAATTATATAAATTCTTTTTTATCATCACAAACTCACACGGTAATACATAAAGGAAAAAGGGTCAAATATGTCTCTACTTTATTTTACCAGCCAACTTTACTCTTCATTAGTGATTGTTAATAAATATACTCCTGCCGTCTACAAAGTTTACACCTATACCCTAATTGGATGAAAATATGATACGTCTAAATTACACCTTGTAAAGGGTGCAAAGCGGTCGTTATATCAAATATAGAACCCAACGAGGTTGGGATCGAATCTCATATGGAATACGATGAGAAAAATACTACTTAAATGTAAGTCTCAACGTTTAGTCTTAATTTCCAAGGAAAGGGTAAACATATTGATTGTTTTATAAACTATCAAACGAAATTGTTAAAGAAGCAATTTATTGATTTTACTAGATTAAGAGAACGACTAGGGTTGTGATGCCTTAGGGGAAGGGATGTAATAGGGATTTTGCTTAGTTTAATAGGGAAGCCTTCATGTTTTAAATAATGGGTCCAGCAGGTTTATCAAAAAAATTTCAATCTAAATAATAAATTTCATCACAAATTTTTTCAAGCCCTATGATATAAAATTACAAATACTCATTTCAATTTCAAGATAACTATTCTATTCCTAGCTCTAGCTATTAGATGGGGATTAGAACTCCAAATCCATGCTAATAATTCTTTTCCAAGCAAGACAAGGATTTTAGGCATTATTAACATTGGTCACCATTAATAAACAAGACAATATGAAGAGCTATTAGAAAACCATCATGGCAACCCAATAAACTAAGGTTATAATACCCATTCACATACTAAACCCCTATGGCCCCACAATCCTAGCTAAAGAAATTAGCTACTCATATTAAATAAAGACAGACAAAAACAATAAAAACATTCATGTGCTTATAATTGATTGGAGAGGATAACAAAGGAATATCTTGAAAGCTAAACCAAATATTTTCTCTTCAATGCTAAAAGCTAAAAAGGTTTTTCAAAGTATAGAATCTCCGATCATGAGCTCAACAATCTATGCACATTATTTATATTTATAGGGAAAGGACAAAAGGTACAAAAATAGCTTAAGTAACACTATGCGTCGACCAGAATGGGGTCGCATAAGGAGTTTGCGATCGCATTCTCACGCCCAAAATTCTCGAATCTCCTTTCCTGTGATTTATGCGGTGCCGCATTCTCAGAATGCGGTCACATTCTTCTGATGATGCCGCATTTCCTTTACTTTGTAGATCTTCATTGTTTTGCTTGAACTTCAAGTATGCGACATTTAGAGTATGCGGTGCCGCAAATGCGTCGCAATGCTGCTTTTTTTCTTAAGCTCACTGGTTGCTCAGCTGGAGAGTATGTGATCGCATTTGTCTTTTGTGGCTTTGCATTTGAGGTATGTGGTGTCACATATATCTCGCATTTCGCTCATTTTTGCCAACTTCTCTGATCAGTATTTTACTGTTCACTTGCGGCCGCATATGGAGTTTGCGATGTCGCATTCTCCTTCGCATATGAGTGCATTTTGACCTTTTTCTTCTATTTTGTTCCCTTTTTGTCCTTGGACTATCAAATACATGAAAACATACAAAAACATCATAAACACAGAGAAAATGCTTAGAAGACTCCTAAAAATATAAGAAGTAGATGCAAATAGTCCTAAAATCCACGACTTATCAACACCCCCAGTTTCTAGAAAATTACCCAATTTTATTTAAAATACCCATGACCCATCCCGACTTAATAACCCATACGGATAAGAAATAATAGTTTTGCTATTCCACCCATGACAATGGCTTCCAATCATTTGCTGTCTTTTCTGTTGCAAAATTAGTTATTGGTATGACACAATTTTTCTTTGTAATGGGTAGTGATTGGTATTGATTAGTATTCCCTCTTTTCAATTTATATTAGCACAATTGTAGTACTGTCACTTGTCAGTATTATAAAAAAAGAAATGTTGTAGCGATGGGGAAAAGATTGTCCATCGAATTTATTTCTTGTTTTTCAAGTCTTCCATCTTGTTTACGGGAAAAAAAAATTATTTCTTGTTTACACATAGGGATTGGTTGAGCTAAGATCATTTTGAATGTTCTCTCCATTTTATGGATTTGTTTTCTCCTGTGTGGAGTAATTTGTGACACAACTTTTAAGGGGCACACTTGTGAGTTTTGTGTTGATCTTTGAAATGTTGATATTAAGACTACTCGTTTCTGTGTATCTTTACACAATTATAAAACCACTTCAACAACAAAACAAAAAAAGGAAAGGGTTACACCTAATTTTGTAGAAAAATTAATTAAATCTGCAACAGTTCGAGCGGCATTGCTGAATAGTAAATTGCCAAAGCTATAACAGCATAGTAGGAGGGATCTTTAGGAGTTTTATGTTGGGCTAAAGGAGTTAAGTCGGGACGGATCAATTAAGTGAATGGATAAATATCGTATGGGTTATTAAGTCGGGGTGTCATGAGTATTTTTAATGAATTAATCGGGTAATTTTGTGAGAATTGATTTTTTTTATTAAATTAGGGTATGAGTGTAAACTTTGTAGACGGCAGGGGTATATTTGTTTAAAATCACTAACGAAGGGTAAAATTGGTTAATAAAACAAAATAAACGGGTATATTTGGCCCTTTTTCCCTAAACTAAAACTAGTAAAAATAGTATTGACACTTATCATCCAATACTTTCACGCGTTATAATTTTCTTCCTAAAATAATTAAATTGCATTTTCCTTCGATATAAGTCACTGGAGTGTAAAAATTCCTGAATGATAGAAGTAAGATAGATTCTGCAAATATATATATACCACAAAAATAATTAAAGTGTGTTTATAAAGATCATACAAATTCTTAAAATGTGACTTTTACACTAATAGTTAAAGATAAATATAACAGACTAAGCCAATCAAAATATCAAATTAAATATTTAAAAAGATCGTTAAGTGTATTTGATTATTTAAATTTGAAATAACTAGAAAAAGAATTCCAAGAAACCTGATTATTATATTCCTTTTTCATTTATTCGAGGTATACCCGACAATTTAAATATCATAGATGATTAATTATTTTCTATAATTTTTTGAAAACGACCTAGAATTTTATCAGTTTTTGCAATTAAATTTATAGATTTTGAGACATCCATATATAATCAAATATAATGTAACATTTTACATTTTAAAAATATTTTTCTAATTTAGGGTAGTCCAACACATAAGATTTCCTGTACATTCTCTTAATATGGTGAATATTAACTATCATATAGCACAGAAACATTTGTGTTTTGATGCTTTGGACTTAGTGGGATGATATGGGTTGTAACATGAAGGGCTCAAGAAGGTTCCTTAACACAATTATATTTTGAAAGGCATAAAAGCCAAAAAAGAACCCAAATCCTCTTTTTGAGTATTAGTGTGCCGTCGGATAATGTGAGACTTCACATAAGTTTATAATATATTTTTGAACTTGTTGGCTTGCTTGGGTTTGAATTGGTGTCTGGTGCCGTTTTGGCGACTGCAAAGGCACCAGCCGCGATCACAAAGAATTACAGGGTTAGACCTAAGTCAACCCTTCTCCGTGACGCGAGGGAGTCTGTCTGCGATGGCAAGGAGTTACCAGGTGGGACTAGAGATGTCAATTGATCTTGAACCTGGTCCGGATTCGGCGGATCCAGATCCATTTTATAGGATATGGATCTTCAAAATTTGGACCCGACGGATCCGGATTGGACCCGGATCAGTTTCTGACGGATCGAATTTGGATATGGATCTTGTATTTGAGATCCGTATCCGATTCAAATTTGATCCGTGGATCCGTTTACGGCTAGGACTACTGGGGTATCTAATCCCATTCGCTCCCCTAGCTTTTGTCTCTCAGTGTCAGTGTCGGCCCAACAGAGTGCTTTCACCGTTGGTGACCGTAGAAAAGACTTTATTTGAAGACGTTGGTTGAAGACTCAAGCTTTTTTATTAAATATATTCATAACCTAGAGTGTAATTTTATAAGTATTTTCTTAAATTTTTTTCATAATCTATGTATTGGGTAAAGAGTTGAACCAGGATAAGACACAAGTCACACAGCCATGTAATTTGTCTTTGAAGTTTCATTTCTTTTACCTATATGCTTTCTGCAGTTTTCCATATTTTCATTTCTATAAAAAGAAAAAATTATCACTCTTCTTTAAATTTTCCTTTCTTGAATCTGCTAGCCGTAAGCTTTAAGTATCTTTCTCTCATTTGTTTGATCAGCAAAAAAAATTTGGGACTTTTGATATATGACTGACATTGTTTTATGTTGTTTAATGAAGTCAATCAGTTGAACTAAAGTGGAGCATCACTAAACCCTTCAAAAATTAGCTCAAAGTTGCAACTTGTTCAGCATCACTAATGAAGTCAACCGTCTTTATTTTTTTTGTGATGCTAAAACTTTGTTCAGTATTTTGGAAGAATGGTGTCATGTTTGTGTAGGTTGATTGAATGAACTCAATCATTTTTTTCAATCAGATTGGGTTTCATTTTGTCATAAAAGTTTCAACATGTGGGAGTATTATTCAAGCCAAAAAAATTTACATGTAGATCCATATCCGATCCGTGAACCCGGTGGATCCGATTTTGGATCTGATTTTTATGGATCCGGTGGATCTGGATCCATGTATGAAAAATGAATCTGGATCTGGATCTAGTAGGATCCGATCAAGATCCGATCCATTGCCATCCCTAGGTGGGACTTGGTCCCCCACATATAGCTATAAATTTGATTTTCAAAATTCAGAATCAGTTCATGCGTGATTTTTGGTTTAGAAGGGTTTTTGCTTTTGTTTTAAGCAATAAAAAGGTGAAATTTTGTCCTAGCATTCTAACACTAATTTAATGATTATACTTCATTTTCTTGTTATTTAGACCATATAATCCATGTAGAAATTGAAAGTCTAATTAAGCAATTTAGCCTCAGTTTCAAAAAGGGGAAATCAATGATTTCATCTAGTAGATGATATCAAAACATAATTTGAATTATTGTAATGAGTTCCATAACTTATAAATAATGTGTCAAAGATTCAATTTTAAAATTCGGAGCGTTCACCTGAGGGCTAAGTTTGAGTTGACCAATAATTGATTTTGACCCTGAGGCATTTTGAAATTATAAAAATAGTTCTCCAAGATGAATTTGGGCATGTTATTGATGAATTTGAATAGATTGAATCCATGGATGCTCGTTTGGGTGAACTTTGGCACTTCAAATAACATTTGCGCCATTGAATGTTAGGTAAGTGAGGCTTTAACTCCTAGTTTGCTTGCTTTTTTTCAAAAAGCATGTTATATGTGATGCTTGTGTGAATTTAAACCATCTAGTTTATGTGAGTGGAAAATCATGAGCTAGGGTATTAATGAAGTATCTAGTTATACCACGAGGACCGTTTACTCAATTTTTACATTGGTTGATACTTCTTACTGATATGAGCATGGTGTGATACTTGTTTAGCGTATTAGCATTCATTATCACTTAGTTGAGCAAGCTGCGATGATGTCGGATATGTGTCTAGTCATGTAGTATCAGTGAGATCGAGTAAGATGGGATGATCGATGCACTGTTGAGACAGGTAAATTAGACACATACGCACCAAATATGTATAAGACATGAGGCTAATGCCTCATTTAAGACGGATAAGCCATGCACCTATGACCCATAGCAGTTATTTATAGTTATCATATTGTGTTTACACTTGTTATCTGTACCAGTAGTTTCAGTTCAATCGCTTTACTCGTATATGTTTATCATACTTGTATTGTCTTATTTATGTATTACCAGCTATTTTCAAAGGCTTTTCCCAGGAGCTGAGAGGGTGAGTCAATGATCTTGCTGAGCCTATAGACTCACACTTATTGTTGTTTGAGTGTATGCAGGGGGTGACCAGATAGTCGACTGATGATTCCAACTTCTATCAATTACCCCAGTTGAGGTCACGAGCCACCATTTGACCATGGCGGCTATTTCTTCTATAATAGACTTAGTATTTCTATTTTTATCGAGCTGCATCTTGTATCTTATAGTCCAAAATTAGTAGCTCCATGACTTGTGTATTTAGGGATTTGGTAGGAAGACTTATCCTTTTACTTTAGTTTCAACACTTGTATCTATATATTATACAATATGAGATTATTTTTCCCTTTCATTTCTTATCTTATAGGGTTATGAAATCATTGATATAAACTCTAAAAGGAAGACAATAATAGAAGAGAAAGATGAAGTTCTTATTATGAATAAGAAGAGAGTACATTGGAGAAGAAAGGAAAACAATGTTTAGTGCATTGAAAAACTTAACGGTAACATTACCTAACCTTGCTATTTATAGTTGACTATATAATTAACTACTAAAGCTGAAATGACCTAACTACCCTTCTGTCTTATTTCTTATTTCACTTAACACTCCTCAAGCTAGGTGCCATAAAAATGTTAAGAACACCTAGCTTGGATACAAGATATTCATGTTGCACTCTAGTTAACCCTTTTGTAAGTATGTCTGTTAGTTGCTGTTTTGTGTGTATGTAGTCAATTTTGGTGAGACCTTATTAAATCTTCTCTCTCATAAAATGACAGTCTACTTCAATATGTTTTGTCCTCTCATGGAAGACTGAATTGGCTGCTATATGAATGGTTGTTTTGCTATCACTGTGTATACTCATTGGTAGTTGTAATTGAACCCCTAGATCCTTGATCAATCCAGTTAGCCATGTCAATTATGATACTGCAACTGCAATGCTTCTATACTCAGCTTCTACTGATCTTCTTGAGATAATTGCTTGCTTCTTAGACTTTCAAGACACCAAAGAATCCCCAAGCTTAATTAGAAAACATGTCACTGATTTTCTTGAGAATGAGCATGCTGCCCAGCCAGCATCACAATATGTTGTGAGTATATATCTCTTGTCACTAGATAATAATACTCCTTGACTAGACATAGCTTTAATGTATTTAACTATCCTCAAAGCTGCCTCCATGTGAGATCTTTCTGGTTGTTATAAGAATTGGCTCAAAGTTTGCACATTGTAGGATATGTCAGGCCTTGTAACTGTTAAGTACATAAACTTGCCTATTAGCCTATGATAGACTACTGGATTTTCTATTGGTTCACCCTCTATATGTCTTGATTTGTGTTCTCCAATCTGCAGTTCTGAAGCTTTGACATGTACATCATTTTCTCTAGTAGTAAACTCAGCATTAGAGTCCATATGTGTTGTAGCAGGCTTGGCTGCACTAAGGCCAGACTCTGAGATTAATTCTAATGCATATTTTCTTTTATGCATTAGAATTTCCTTTTCTGATCTTAAAAATTCAATGCCAAGAAAGTATTTTAACTCCCTTATGTCCTCATCTTGAATGTTTCATATAGTGTTGTTTTTATCTCAATAATGGATTCTAGACTGTCCCCAGTAATTAGCATATCCTCAACATATATTAAGATGGCTATAAGACCCATGTCTGTCCTTTTAGTGTACAATGAGTGATCATATTGACTATGCACAAACTTGAACCTAAGAAGAGCTTGAGCCAATTTTGCATTCCACTGCCTTGGGGCCTGTTTTAATCCATACAAGAATTTAGTGAGTCTGCAAATATGTCTTGTGTCCCCTGACTCTTAAATTATTGTGGAAGTTTCATGTATATTTCATCATATAGATCTTCTTGAAGAAAGGCATTATAGACATCCATTTGATGGATATGGCATTTCCTTGCAGCAGCTATAGCTAGAATAGTCCTTACTGTTACCATCTTCACCACTGGATTAAATGTCTCTTGGTAGTCTATGCCTTCTTGTTGGCTATATCATTTGGCCACTATTATTTCTTTGAATCTTTCTATCTCACCATTAGCCTTGTATTTAATTTTGAAGATCTATTTGCACCCAATGGGAGTCTTTCCCTCTAGTAAAGACACTATTTTCATGTGTTATTCTGTTCCAATGCATCTACTTTTGCTTGCATTGCTTCTATCCACCTTGCATCTTTAATAACTTCTACATAGGAGGTTAAGCTCAGTAATAGTAGATATAGATGAAGTAAATGCACTATACTTAAGAGATAAATAATCATAAGAGATGTATTTAGACATGGTATAAGGAATTTCATGCACATTAAGAGATACAAACTCTTTCGTCCAACGTGGTGGATGTTTACTTCTTAAGGATTGTCTTGTTGGTTGTTTGGATTGAGCAACATGCTGAGCTTCAACTTGTGTCACTGGTTGTGTATGAATAATCACAGGGATACTTAGAGCCTCAGGTTGGACTTCTACTGAATGGTCAGTAGATGGAGTAGGATGAGTAATATTCATAGTTGATGGATCTCCTCTTGAGGTAAGTCTTTCTGGTGAACTTGATCTGTCTATTGATATTTGTATACCACTTGGTTCACAGTTAATAGCTACTGGTATAGTCACATTTGTAATAGCATCCTCAAGTACAAAAGGATAAAAAGGAAACAGTGTAGCAGAACTAATTGTGGTTTGCTCAAATAAAAATATTTCTTCCTTAAACATGATATCCATATGTACAAAAAAACACTTATTGTCAATATCATAAAGAATATATCCTTTTTATGTCTCAGAATAATCCATATGAATAACATGTCTTGACTTAGATTGCAGTTTGTCTATTTAATTTAGAATTTTTGCGAAGCACAAACATCCCAATATTCTCAAATGTATGAGAGATGGTTTCCTTTGATTCAGCTTCTCATAGAGTGAAATATCACCAATAACCTGAGAAGAAAGTCTATTTATGATGTACACTGCAGCTTGAACACAATATCCCCAAAACTTTATAGGTATATGCCATTGACATCTTATTGTTGTAGTTAATTCAAGGACATGCCTATGTTTTCTCTCAGCTACTCCATTCTGCTATGGAGTATATGTGCATGATCTTTGATGAATAATTCCAAGAGTAGTAAATAAGTCATTACACAAGGAATTGACAAATCCTGTTCCATTAACAGTCCTCACCACTTTCACATTTATTTCAAACTGAGTTTTGACAAGTGTCAAAAACTGCTTAATATGAAGAGATACATCAGATTTCAATTTCAACAAGAATATCCAAGTAAATCTAGTAAAGTCATCTACCACAATTAAGAAAGATTTATAATCGTCAAAAGTAGCATTCTTATAAGATCCCCACACATCCATATGAACAAGCCCAAAGGCTCTTGAACTAACAGTTGTACTCTTAGAAAAAGGACAATCTAGTTTACCTTGCACAAGGACATATAGTGCAATTATATAATAGTTAAGAGATACTAGAATATCTAGTAGGAAACAACTTATTTAAAGTGCTAGCAGGAGCATGGCCCATTCGTTTATACCACACGCTAATATCAGCTTTAGTAACACTCTCATTTGTACAAGACAACCCATATCCAGTTATTTATTTTTCAGTAAGACTGATTCTGGAAATTATAAGGTAGTATAATCCATCCACTTCTTTACCAATCTCCTTCACCTTCCAGTGAAGAGATCATGAAAAACACTAAAATCAGGGTGGAATTTCACTGAACAATTTAATTGTCTAGTTATTTTTGAAACTGACAGTAAGTTGAACTTAAAAGCAGGAACATAAAACACATCATGAATTTTACTTCTAGATAATAGTGTACTAGTGCCAGTGTGTTCTACATATGTGACTTCTCCATCAGGTAGCACTACTCTTTTCTCATTTTTGGTTTCATTAGTGATTTAGTATTTAACAAATTCAAATCAGATGTCATGTGATTAGTAGCATCTGAGTATATAATCCACTTTGGTGTATTATTAGAAAATATCAAGGCACTACATATACCTGACATGTTAGTAGAGTGAACCACATTAGAGTTTTGACCAGCTGCAGTACCACCATGACCTTGTTCTATCATTTTGCAAATCTCAGCATTCTGAGATGGTGTAAAGCTAGGACTGTATCTTGGATTTAGATTGTAATTTGGATTGTATCTTTTCTTAAACTTCTGATTTCCAGTAACCCCTGAGTACATAGTTATTGCCTCAACCTCACTTGAACCATGAGTTCTCCCCGTTAATTCAATTGAACTAGATAAGTTAGACATTTCTCTCTGACTTTCATCACTAGCTATCATAGAATAAGCTTGATTCACATTTGGTAATGGACTCAACAATAGTACGTGACTTATTGCTTGACTGTATGACTCATTTAATCCCATCAGAAACTGATAGAGTTTCTGCCTTTGCACATACATAACAAATTCTTTGGATTTTTCACAATTATAATCCAAGCACAGGCACCATAGACTCATACTCATTCCATAATTCCTTCAACTTTGAGTAATACACAGACACAGATTGAGTGCCTTGAACAAAAGAGGCAATTTCTTGATGTATATTGAAAGATCTAGAATCATCTATTTTCTCAAATCTTTCTTTCAAATCTTCCCATAGCTGCATAAATTATTCCACCAATCAAATTACTTGCAACTGAGTTCATCAACCAAGACACCACTATTGCATTCACTCTCTCCCATTGATCCCACATATTTTCATGAAAATTCTCTTTCTTACATTTTTCATTAACAAAACCTAATTTATTTCGACCTAATAACACAATTCGCATCAATTTATTTCACACATTATAGTTTTCATTCCCTTTTAATTGAAAAAAATATGATAGCAACTCCACTTACATCAGTTGACTGTAGATACAAATGATGACTGTAATCGATCACCGGAGTTTGTGAATCAATCGTACAGTTGATGTGTTTCCAGGATTTGTAGGTATCACACCTGAATTTTCATTCATCGTTGTCATTGTTTCAAGAGAATTTCCCCAAGTTTTGACCTAACTTTGCAGATTTCGATTTCTGAGATTTTCCGTTGAATTTAGCAATCGTTCCGTCAATTGTATCAAGATTTACCACTCTGATACCATGAAATCATTGATATAAACTGTAAAAGGAAGACATTAATAGAAGAGAGATGAAGTTCTAATTATGACGAAGAATAGAGTACATTGGAGAAGAAAATAAAGCAATGTTCAGTGCATTGAAAAACTTAACGGTAACATTACCTAACCTTCGTATTTATAGTTAATCATATAATTAACTACTAAAGTTGAAATGACCTAACTACCCTTCTGTCATATTTCTTATTTCACTTAACATGTTTGTCTTATTGGTATTTCGTCAGGCGGTCTGTCACGACTTAAGTGCGGATTTGGGTCGTGACAACATTTTGGCTCACAAACGATTTACCTTAAGTTAAATTCAATGTTTAAAAGATAAAGTTGTGTGACCCTCTTTGACTGAGAACCTTTGAATGTATCAAGGTAATTATGGGAGAACCAAAATTACATGAGATTAGTAGCTCAATATGTGATTTTTTTTACTTGTATAAGCTTTAAGTTTTGATTTGTTCGCTCATATATTTCAAAAAATATTGTTTGCACTATTTATGCCTTTAATAGTCCTTTCTATACGTTCCAAAAATAATTATATGTCGTATCATTCTAATTAGGAATTTAGGGACACTAGAAGTTATTTTATGTATATCAATCATCTTCCCTTGATTGTTAAATCATCCAATCTTCCTCTAAAGTTTTATAATTTTTGCTATAATTTCATACTTTTCGTATTTTAATATATTCAAGTTCTAAATGTAATAAGTTAAAAGTTTGTGGGGCACACACCTTGCCGATCATGTATATATCATGAACTCTCAAAGAGAGAGTATCATCATTTATAATTATAACTGGAAGCTTGGATATAATTCTTTCTTCCCATCTAATGTATATGTGGTTCTCGATTTGCATGTATGCCTTTGTGTTAACACTCAAAAGTGTTTAACCGAATTAAGTGATAGCCGAAGATGGAAAAAGATTCTAAGTCGGTAACAGAGCAGAATCATAGCCGAATTCGTTAGTCCTTACCCTCAGCTAGAAAAGCATCATCGACTATTACAGTAGTCTGGCCGAGTCATAATTTTGAGGAACGACTGAGAACCACACGTACTCGGACGCCTCGAAGACCAAGTCAAATGATCTTCTAGAAAAGGTAGCAACCAACAACAACAAGAAAGGAGTGTCGTCAATCGTGCTAGATGTCCAGGCGAAAAAATCGGCACCACCTCCTCAAAGAGCCAAGCTGAGAACAGTCAGGATAGTTGCTGGCTTCACCACCGGACTGAATGTTTCACCACAATAAACCCCAACCTGCTGAGACCTGCCATCACCAACAAGATGAGCTTTGTATCTCGCAAAAGAACCATCAGAATTCTTCTTATGATAAAAAACCCACATAGACCGAATGCCATTTACATTAGACGGACGTGGTACTAATTCCCACGTCTTATTTGTAATAAGAGCATTAAATTCGTCTAACATGACAACTTTCTAATTCGGGTCGGATAAGGCAGCTTTGAGATTTTTTTTATAAAGGTGATGGTTGAACGGAGGATAATAGGTTAAAATGACATTTGGGCCGAAAAAGTCACGTGCATGGCACGGGTTTCAACGGTCCGAGGTTGTGTCGTCACTGATTGGGTAGTAAGAGTCTCGGTACTAGGCTGGGCTCCGGAGTTGGTTTAGGGTAAGGGCGTGATTGAGGTAGTAGTGGACTGCCCTAATTGGGCCGGCCTGCCACAGAAACGGTATTGGGCCGAGACCATCGGTGACAAGGCAGTGGTCTCCGGTCCAGTCCCATTTAGTGGTTGGGCTGAATGTTGTTGGGTTGGTTGCACATGTGATTGTTCATTAAGGTGGTGGTGTAAAATAGGATGTATTCCATTGTCCAGAAAATCATATGAAGGTGAGGATGCCACATGAGACTTAGCAAACGGGAATGTAGACTCATCAAAAATCACATGATGACAGACAATTATTTTCTCATTCGTCAAATTATAACATTTATATCCCATATGATTTTGTGGGTATCCCAAAAATACACAAGGAGTTGAACGAGCCTGCAACTTGTTAATGGAAGTAGAAGGAAACAAAGGATAACACAAACATCCAAACACCCTCAAATGTGTAAAAGACGGGATACGATGATATAACATTTGTGTAGGAGACACATTGGAAAGCAATTTACTAGGAAGAATATTTAAAAGGTATGTAGCCATTTGAAGTGCATGGTGCCAAAACTTTGGTGGTGTGGATGAATGCACACGAATAGAGCGAATCATATTATTAATCATTCGAATTTTTCTTTCGGCTTTTCCATTTTGTGGTGAGGTATGGGGACACGAAAGACGCAAAGACATCCCATTTTGGTGACAAAAATCATTAAAATGAGTATTTATGAATTTCCCTCATTGTCACATTGAAAATATTTAATGCTTTTGCCAAATTGAGTTTTGATAAAAATACTAAATTGTTTAAAAATAGTGTATGTTTGTGTCATAGAGTAGGAGAAATGACAGCAAAGGTTGATGGTTTGTTCATGCTATTTTTGGGAACAGAGGTGATGGGATACAAGTCCCCCGTGCTATTGCATCTCATTAGTGGCATCCCCGTCTGAAAATCCTTCACGAAAAGCCAAATGGATCAAAATTTACTTAAACATTGTTGTCAATTGTAAAACGTCTAACAGAAATCAGGGTTTTAATTAGATTTGGTGCATGTAAGACGTTTTTCAAGTGTAATGGTGGGTGTAGAGAGGCTAGTGTTACATGACCAATACCACGAATTGGAATTTTCTGTCCACTGCCGACAACAATATTTTTATTATTGCTCATATTAAAATAAGATGAGAGATTACCTTGAGATGCCGTCATGTGTGACGTAGCCCCTGTGTCCATGTACCATGACTCATCGGGAACACTTAGATGCATGTTGTTCATTGCTTGTGTCGCGCCCGTTTTCGACCACCCGCGGAAGTCAAAGCGGAGCACAACTGTGATTCCTGGGTATGATTAAGGAGTCGCCACCTAATTATTCTACGGTGAATTAGGACACCTACATATTAAATAAATGTTGCAGTGTAACTCCCATTTTAAGGTCTGCGAAACTAATGAGATTCTAGGTAAGAGTTCTTTATTATCCTAAAGGAAAGGGGTTAGGTATCCATTAAAATCCGCTAACTTGCGATTATCCGATCAAACTCAGGTTAATATTATATTAAGGAAAATGTATGTTTAAAAGTCTATAAAGTTAAACAAATGTTTGCAAATATTTAGTAAATGATGCATTTTGTACAAGTATGCTTTTGTATGGTATTAAAGAAAAATACATGTAAAGTTTGAAAAAAGTATGCATTTGGGACAATTAATAGCAAGGAGAAAACGAATTACTTATAATGCCAAAGAAGCAATTTTGGAAATCATTTTGAGTTGTACAATTAATAAAGTGAATAGAAGATGATCAAAGATTGTTTTGAAAATTTTAAATATGCATGACGAGCCTAAAAATAAATAAACTAGCGAAGGATTTCTATGTTTTGCACTAACTGAACCTACGAATAAATAAACTAGCAACGGGTTTTAAACTACCCTATTAATTATCCATTCGTGGCCTAATTATTCCAAACATCCTAACAATCACACAAGCATTAAATAATTATTACAGACCCCAAATGGAAATAACGAAATTAAAGAATAATAATGAATGGAAACTAAGGCGGGTGACGATGTCATCTCGCCCTATTTGTTTTGGAAATCCCGAAGCCGGAGAATGCAAGGAATGTGGATGCGGATCTTTGTTCGGCAATGATCATGATGAGTCTCGTGATGAGACTCTTCGTGGCTCCCAATGCATTTCATGTAAACGAAAGAAAGGAAAAGGATTAGTAGAATTGAAAATATATATATACATAAGAAAATGTGAATAAGATGATTCATGAAAAAAAGTAATATGTTATTTGAACTCAAAATGTAGGCAGATGCAAAAGAATATAAAGGAGGCCCAAGATGATAATTATCACACTTAAAAGAATAAACCAACCCAAACGCGTAATAAGGCCCAATTCAGCACATATGCGCAGATATACATTTAGACATACATAAGAGCTGATATACATATAATATTTGGGGTAAACAAGACATACTTGAAGATATACAACTTTAATATACATCTTGTGTATATTGAAGCCCATATATCATGTATACCTTTGAAATATACCATCACAAAGTTCAAGAATGTAAGAAAAGCACCAATGTGAGCGAGTTCATGTATCAGGAAGGAAAAAATACAAGGATATCCTATATGTTTTAGAGCAAACAAACAAACTAGCATTGGACAGAATGAGCAGACCCAATTCCAATAAGAGAAATAAAACAATTGCACAAATATCAGGCCAGTGCAGGTATGAAGAGTAGATCCAGATACAACAGGAAAGAATGCCCAGATATCTTAACACCAAATCAAACAAATTTTGTTATCATATCCATGTATAAGACTCGAATATAAAAAAAAAAACAAGCAACATATATTAACCAGAGAACTTAGGGCAACTATTTTAGATCTGGTAGCATGTTTCATGATTTTTAGGTCAAATCTAATCAAGAATTAGAAAGACAGAACCAATTTATACACTTAGCAAGAAATCAAAGTCATTGCAATCTCATACAAGCACTCTTTCTTATTTAACATACATTAGGGGGGAACTTCACAGCAGCAGCACAAACAAAACTAGAATTAACCCTAACATGTCCTTTACTTAACAAACTGCTTGACATAGGTAGGCACACTTGTGATTCAGATTCATACCAAGAAAAGATAACCCACACTCACAGGTAGATAATACTTAACTCAATAAGAATCAAAGACCTCCATATCCCTAAGTTTAAACCATTCCTTAGACCTTTCTATTCACTTAAACAGTTTTAACATTAGACTATACCCTATACATGCTTACTACATGAGACATAGTCACAAACCAGGTGTGGAATGCATTAGAGACTATGGCTTAACAGGGTATAAACTGGTTCAAAATGGTGCAAATCACTAATGCAAATGTCATTCAAACAAACTCTAGAGATAGGATAGGCACATGAGTAGACTCTGGGGATATGTTAACATAGGTATGATTCAGATAATCTCAATAGATATGAAATGATCTAGTGAATAAGGTAATGCTATCATGGGAGACTTTACATTAGGACAAACAAATCAAAAATGTAATTAGTTTTAAAAGACATAAGAGAAATTTCACACAGGCATAGGGACATTGGACCAAGCAAATAGACATATGATTAAACTAGTTGCTTTATTAGCAAAGGTTTGACCATTTCAACATGCAATCTATGCAAACTAGGAATCATTCAAACTAGATTAAATATATATATATTTTTTTTTACTTAATTAAAACCAGCAGGACACAACAAGACTCAAGGAAGGCTTCTATATTGCATAATGATGGTCTTATATTAAGTGATCAAGGACAAATACATAGTTGTGGAGCACACATGAGCAGGGCAATATTTTGTCAGGATAATGCAGATGGTCACACAACACACTTTATGAAATAGGCATGACACAGTTAACATGATGGGGATATTCTATTGATTACTACTAATCCAGATAAGTTTGATTTAAATGACAATTTCAGAATGAAAACTAGCAAATGATAAATCTACAAGTCTGTCCCAAATCAATAATATGTCCAAGCAATACTCAATCCAAATTCATAAGTTATTTTATACTAACAGGGACATGATTCCAGTTGTGCATAAAAACACATAGTAGGACTGTCAAAGTGAGCAAATAAGACTAGAATAACAAAGACAGGATATTCAACAACTCAAATCATATTGAATACATGCTGTTTTGGAATTTATAACTTGATATAGATACATATACTTCATTATTAGTTCTAAACCAATAAAAAGGGTGTAAACAGGTCACTGGAATGTATGTCCAGGCTCCCACAGTCCCAAACCTTTTAACTATTTGATATTTCAGAATTGCTTAGACCAAGATAAAGTTCTTGACGTTATTAACGGCAAGAGCGGGATGAAAAGTTTGTTTTTCGGCCATTGGTCCACAAGAAATCAAACTAGAGAATGAAAGAAGTAGTGCTTGATTTTTTTTGGTGTGGAAAAACCCTTAGGATTTCGGAGAGAAGCTAGCCGAGGGGGTGGTTTTGAGAAGGTGGCTAGGGTTTTGCTAGGGTAAGAGATGGTTTAGGGTTTTTGTTTGGTAGGGTTGGCCGAAATTGACATGAAAGAGAGGGAGAAAATCGTGTAGAGGGAGAATGAATTAGGGCTAAGGATCTTAGACTCTTGATATCATGTAGGAAAGTAATTTCTTGATTAATATTCTCCCTAAAGGTACAATATATATACAATCATCTTATGCTTGAATAATGGAAGACTAATTTACTTTATCTAAATTATAAGATATTAATTACAATTATACTAATTATATGATATTAACCTATCAATTATCTTTAATGAATAATAGAGGTAATTTGAGTGGTTCACCCCCTTTTCAGGTTAACATCTCATGCTTTGTATAGATATAGTCAGCAGATAAATCTTAAGCAATTAAGATAAAATAGCAGTTTTTTACCCCAATTTTTTTCACTATAACTATGGTATAGATTCTTTTCTTCCTTTACAAAAATCATCCTTCATTCTTCTATTATCATTTGATATTTTGAAAATTGCCTTGATAAATCTTAAAACTTTCTAGATATACACGATCATAGCTGAACAAGAAAAACAGAATAAATTTCTATTGCCAAAAAACAAATTCTCTCTCTATTTATCTATCTCTCTCTATCTAAACATTTTTAAATTTCTAAATCTTTTAGTTTTAAATCTCATTAAAATCATTAGAAACCAAAGTCCAGTTCCCCATATCTGAATATTGAAAGCTGAAACATGGGATTTAAGGATTTTCAACTCAAGATAGCCAAGGTATATGCTTCTTTTTGTTAATCTATATGCATTTTGTTTAATCTTGCATACTTTAGTTATCATTTATCAATAAGTTTTTGAAGCAAAAACAAAAAGAAATGACGATGAAATCATCATAATTCACTTCTACATCGAAATTTTCATTTTCCTTTAATTGTTCCATCCAAAATGCACTCAATTAGCCTAATTTAATTATTAAAATTCCTTATATAGTCCTAAGCTAGCATATATCTATCAAGGTTTTAATGATGGTTTAGAATTATTTAGTTTGATTACAAGATTCACAGAGTATGGTATTGTTATATATCACGATTCAGAGTACTAGACAGAAATCACATGTATAGGTGCATTTGTGACAATGTGACATGTAACCATGCAAGTTTTTTTTTTTTTTAATTTCTAAGTCCCTTTTTTTGTTGATGTTGATAGAAACTTCGGTTGAGAAAATTTATTGCCAAACAAAAAGGAAACAAGTAGAGGGGATCCGGAAATGGAAAGGGGCTATCATGGATGATGCCAATAACTCATGGATATTACGATTGGGGATTTCGAAGATCCGATCTTTTCACATGCAATCCTCGATGAGATGATTGGGAAAGGACGTCGAGCGGCGGCGCACGGCCACAAATGGCTCAACGTAACAAGCTAGAGTGTGATAAAGTGGTGGTGCAAAGGGAGCAAGTTGAAGAACAAGAGTGGTGGTTCTATGGTGTTTTTGACACCCGAATTGGTGGCGGAGTTACCATGTACATGCAGACTCATTTGTTCGACAACAATCTTAATGAGGTACTCTCTCTGTTTCAATATATGTGGCTTGATTCGGAGTAAAAAAAAGAGGGCAGTCCCGCTATGCGCGAGACCGGAAAAGGACCGGACCACAAGGATCTATTGTACGCCGCCTTACCTTGGTGTGGCTTGATTTGAAGTACGAGGATCAAAGTAACTAATGTTCGTTGTGAATCCCAACATAGATTCTTTAATTTTTCCGAAATGAAAGTTACATATTTAGAAACTACATAAAAAGTGACATAAGTCACAATAGTTAACAATTCAAAATATTTAGAAAATATTTGAAAAAATTATGGTAAATATCATTTGTCTGTCCAATTAGTAACTAAGACAAACAAATTGAAACGGAAGGAGTAATTAACAAAACAAAGCATGAAAACAACATGATCTTAGGATTCTATATTTCACAATTTTTTTGTGTTTACAATGAACTTAGGTGTGATCGTTACTTATTTTGTCATTTAGGTAACATAGCATGAAAATAACATGTTCTTAGGATGATTCCTACTTTCACCTTTTTCTTGTGTTATTTGTTTTGTCATCATGTGTTGTTGGTCATGCAGCAGAAATATGAGGTAAGACTGCGTACAATAGACCCTTGTGGTCCGGCTCTTCCCGGACCCCGCGCATAGCGGGAGCTTAGTGCACCGGGCTGCCCTGTTGTTGGTCATACTGCTGCTTGCAAAATTGTTTTTTAATATGTTTAAAGGTTGAGTTAAGGTTTACACATAAAGATGGTTTATGGACTTTAATCTCAAATTGTTTTTATCTGTTATGCAACCTATGTTGGTTGATAGTTACAATATATATACACACAATTGATTCTCTTTCCCAAAGTATTGAAGTCGGAAAAAAAGACGCATTTTTCGCACAGCTTGCTCATAGGGCATGTCTCACTCGTATATCGTATTTGTCCAGACTCACTCAATTTCCTACTCCTTATCATGTATCTTGTATTTGGCCAGACTTACTCACCTACTCCTTATCGTGAATATCGTATTTGGCCGGACTCACTCACTCACCTACTCATTATCGATCTATTTAATACTTTTTTTCTATCTACTTAATTTAAAGGACAACTACAAGAATGGAACCATAAGCTCATCTGTTGTGGGTGTGTCAATAGCACTAGAAATTTTTAAAAGGCCCTCAATGATAATCAATATGATCACCTATGATAGGTCATTTTGATTGTTGGGCTAATCATTTTTTGTTCCTTTTACTGTAACACCTATGAAGTGTGATGCTGAATGCTATAACCATTATTAACCAAGAGCACATAATATGGAAATTGTAGCTTAGTTAGAGGTGTTTAGCTCATTTTTTGTGCCTATTTTCCTTCAGTCACAGATGAGGAAGAAAAGCAAAGAAACATTGAAAAAGGCACATGTTCATGCAAAAGCTAAGATCAGGGAAACAGAAAAACTAGAAAACACCTGGAAAATGGGTTCAGCTTCTGCGATAGTCATCAACAGAGAGAGGTTAATACTCGCAAAAGTGGGTGAATACAAAGCTGTAGTATGCAGAGATGGCGAAGCTTTTGAAATTAACACAAGGCAATAGCAAACAACAAAGCCTCATTGGTCACATAAACTCTTCCCAGGCAAGAAAATCATATATCCTCTCTCTTTATGAAATTTTCTTTTGATGTAGAGAAACTATAGCTGAGTCGGTTCTTTTTTGGTTCGTATCAGTTGTAAGAAGAATAGCCTCCGATTCTGGAAAGGGAGCTGGAGCTGATAAGCCTTCTAAAAGCTCGGAACTTGTTGTTGGTTCTGAAAAGATTGACCGCGACACTGAATTTGTTATCCTAGCTAGTCCTGGCATATGGGAGGTAATGAAGCAGCAAGAGGCAGTGAACCTGATAAGGCATTTGGAAGATCCACAAGAAGCTGCTGAATGTGTAGCCAAAGAGGCTATAACTAGAATGAGCAAAACCAATGTTTCTTGCCTTATTATTAGGTTTGAGTGATGCAGAAATGAGAAAGTTTGTGTAGAACTTGTAGCATTTTTGAATGAATTTGAACTTACATACTTTGTTATGAGTGATTCCCATTTATAGAACTGGGAAGCGATCCAATACATATTAGGAGTAATATTTTTAGCAAATAATGATTACTTTTTCAAGCAACACTTCTGTAAGCTCAAGCTAGGATCTCAGAATTAATTTTGGCTATGTCAAAAAAAGGGATTTCTGGATTACTACTTTGAGAGAATTTCTCCAATTACTCTGTTTACCAGAGATTTTTTACTAAATTGATGCATCCAGATATTCCATTACTTTCTGTTTTCACAGCCATATTCTTTTTTTTTTTTCTCTTATGAAACATATTTAAATAAAAAGACATGGACAATGAGGATTCATACGGTGAATGTGCTTAGTTGTAGTATTTGTTTTTTCTCTTGTATTCATTCCCAATGATTTTGGTCTTTAATATAGGCCATTAATGATGCCTATATATAACTCCACCACCTTGAAGCATAAGGTCATACACAGAAAGTTCATCACCCCTTTTAAGGCAAAGAAACTAAAATGTAGGGTATGCATACACTCTAACTTCTCCGGACCCCACTTTGTGTAATTTCACTGGATATGTTGTTGTCGAAGAAATTTTTTATTTTACTACTAAACAATCATGGAAAGTCCCTCCAAGAGGACAAGACTAAATATTTCAAGAGCTCGGTTAATGGGAACTGTTTAATGCATTTTTCCGGATGTTCCAGCCACTTAATGATACAATACATATAGGTCAAGGAAAAATGCAAATGGGTGACAGTGGAGTGTTACTTTGAAGCAGTGAATATACAATAGGAACTGTAAAATTTTCTAGAGCATCTTCACTGCAAAAACACCTACTGTAAAGTACATTGAAAGCTGACATGCAGTCGAAGGTATATACACTTCTCATCTCAACAACTGTTTTTGGGAAGTCAATAGAGTTGGGAGGAAAATCGTAAATGAGGAACGATGTGTCACACCTCCAGCTGACAACCATAGGAGCACTTGAATAATCTTGATACTGAATTCTGTCACCTTTTTTCGCTAGTCTTGCTTCGAAAGGGAGATAACAAAGAGAGGCGAGCTGTATCAAAGTGTAAACACCTCAGTTCCTCATTCATACATATAAAAATAATAAACATGTAAAAAAACTTGCAGATAATATTAAATCTTACACTTCTGAGAAACATTGCCAGCAGTTGGGGTTTCATCTTGGGAGATCAAATTCTTCAAAGTGTAAGCTGGAAGAGACAAGGTATAACGTCAGCTTATAGATCTTTATAGGAAATTACTCCAGACCTTGTCCCCCAAAATTTCAAAAGGAAATATGTTATCCATGTTTTCAGTTACGGCTATCAATTTTTTTATGGCAAGGGAACCCGCAGCCGCTACCCTTCGAGTGCGCACAGGGTACCCTGCTCCTGTGTAATAGCCCGTAGCCCGCAAACCACACAGGAGAGGTAACCCGCACTAGGCAAGCCCCGTGCGAAGAGCTCAACCCAGAAGGCAGGGGGTTTCGAACCTGAGACCTCCATTATGGAAGCCCCATGCTCAACCAACTGAGCCACCCTCGCGGATAGTTACGGCTATCAAATTAAGAGATCTGAAAGATCGTTACCTTCACTAGGCAAGGAAGCATTTGTGGCACTATCATCCTGCTTGATGCTATTCATGCTAGCACCATTTGATTCTGCTCCTGAAGAGGTGTGGTTCTTCTTTGCAAACCTCAAGAGGCGTTTAAAACCTTTTGGTGATTCCTTCGCTCGAGTCTTTTCTGCAGCTTCTGGATTGTTATCTACTCTAACGGTGTGAATATCAGGTGCATGAGCTTTAGCAATTTCTTTAACTGTTGATCCTGTGTCTGAGCTAGATGGGGGTGCTTTAACAAACTCCAAGTTTCTGGTACAAGGGTCCTCTATAGAGGAGACACGAGCATATGGAGCACGATAAACAGTACTTCCGATATTTGCAAACTTGGGTGTGTCATCCGCATAACTCGTTCCTGTCTGCAAATATAAAGGTTGAATATTCAATTTCTGCAGTTCCATATGCAGCTAATTTTTTTTTTTTTTTTGAGAATGAACAACTAATGTTAATTCAATAAGAATTCAAATAAGCGAAGCAGAAATTAAAAACATATGTTAACGAGAATAACCCCTGGCACCATGTAAGGCATAAAAATTTAACCCATTGGCAGATAAATGGTTACAAATATCCATATAAGCATAATTATACATGCCACTTAAATAGGTGATTCTCTCTCCTTTATTAGAGAGACTTGTTTAGGTGTATACTATAAATTTTGCAGACAAGGGCTATTTTAGGTGAAAATATATATATATTTTTTTTCAATAAATAAGCTTATGTATGATGAAGATGAGAATTGAGATTAAATGAAGTGAGGACTCATATTAGTCGGCCCCAACTAGTTTGGAACTGAGGCGTTGCTGTTTTCAATAAATAAACTTAAGCAGCTAAAAAATAATTTTACCAAACTCTACTAGTCCTACCTCATGGGAATTTGACAATTCTTGCAGTCGGCTAGGAGCAGGAGCTCTGATAAATCCTTCAAAGGGTGAGGGTGGGTCACGTGTAGAGGCATAATCAGTTTTCTCTACACTGTCAATGTTGGCGCACTCTTCCACAATCAAGTTCTTTGATGATGTACTGGAAACAGCCAAAGAGGGCTTCTCCTTCTCAAGCATAACAACAGTTTTCTCAATAATGTTTTCATCTAGATCATTCTTGTATGATTCAATGCCTTCAGATGCTACAGAAGGCCTGTCATTCTTCTCCTTGGCAATATTCTCCGCAGCTGGTTTGTCTTGTGGTAAATTTGACGAGTCTTTGGTGGTTCTGATTTTCAGCTCAGGAAGAGTTGCAGCCTTCTTCTTGTCAAGGTCTATGATGGCAGATATTTTCTTGCTCTCTGGTACATCAGAGCGCTTTGTCTTAGACACTGGTTCAGCACTCCGAGCCTTGGGCTTTGATACGAATTCAGCACTTTGTGCCTTCCGTAAAGTACCATCAGGCTTGCTGCTGATTGCTTTGGGCTCTGATAATCTTCTTATTCGTGCCATGGATGCCTTTGAATCAGGTGTAACACCATTGTTTTCTTTTTTCAGTTCAGACAAGGATGACGCAGATTTACTCAATTTGTTACCTGCCAATTTGCTGCCATCAGTCGATTTGCTGGCTTTAGAGCCCTTTTGTAAATCACTTGACCCCAGCGAAGTTCTTATTTTGGTTCTTTGTAATGGCGACGAGGATCCAGGCTCTGAGTCACTGAACTTAGATCCCCTGAAGGTGCCAGGAGAGCTTTTTGCTGGCAATTTTCTTGTTTGGGCTGTTGGTGCTGGAGACTGACCAGAGCTGGAGCCACCTCTGGATGCAATTCTCTTTTGCCTTTCTAGTTTTAATGCTTCAATGCGCTTTTGGTCTGCCTCTTCCTGCAAAATTCAAAAATTCCACATATTAAACTCTATAGGGAATATATCATGAAATAGCCAACTTAAACAGGTTAGATTTTCCAGAAATATCAAGCTATATTAGTCACTAATATTGTGTGCTGCGAAAAAAGGGGGAAAAGTTAAGTCAGACACCTTTTCTTTTTTCATCTTCTGAATATCAGCTTTGAAGGATCTTATCCTCTCAGCGCGTGCTCGTGCATCATCTAAAGGACTTGATTTTGACATTTTTCCTTTTCTTATTGGTCCTCCACTCCTTTTCTTATCCAAAGTATCAACAGTAGCTTTCGACCTGCGATCTTTCTCTGATTTTTTAGAACCTTCCTTAACATCATTCGAAACTCCATTCTTTCTTTTATCCTTTGAAGCAGAACCTTCAGTGCAAACTTGCATGTCATAGTCAAAAGCAGGGTCATATACACCTGAACTCTTTTCTGTTCCACGTTCAGGCATCATGCTCAAATCATTAGGCTCGTAGCTCATAATTCCAGCAGAGTTGTTTTCTGATTTTTGATGTGTTGATGGAAGCTCAGAGTCCATGTTAATGTCAGTTCTACCCTCTGGTCCAACGTCATCCAATAACATTGACCTAAAAGGTACTACAAAAGACTCATCAGACATATCATGTGAGGTATTAGTATGCTCAAATGCATTTACAGCAAGAGGATCTAATGAATTTCTCAACCCTGATTTATTTTCTCGACCATTTAACATAAATTCATCATTTGAAGTTCTAGGCATGACTTTTCTCCCATTTATTTCAGTAAAGTGCATGTCCATTTGGTCACCAAGTCCTTGAGCATTGTCGTATCCTCTGCTAGAAAGTAGAACTTCACCATTGGCAATGGTACTTTTTGGTCTCCTCCTTGCATCTTTCTCCATTGCGAACATACCATCTTTATCAGCATGATTTTCTTCTTCATTACCTTTCAATAAACAATTTTGAAATGCCAGCCAGTGCCCACCATCAGGTTCCTTCTCACAAACAGTGCCATCATTATATAAAATTGATTCATCCTGAAACTTTGTGCGGCTTCGTCTTGTTTTTGATGACCGTGAACTTCCCTTGTTCACCGGATTGTGACTGTTGCCTTCTAGATCTTCACTATCAGCATCATTTTCCAAACCAGAAGCTGCTTCTAATTCGCTATCACTAGAGTTCTTTGCTTTAGAAGTGATATAATTAATGTTACGTATAACAACCTTTCCTGATTTATTTTTCCTAGACCGACCAGCCTTCTTTCTTTGACTACGAGACCCTTCACTGTCCATTTCTTCGTCCTTCTCTGAATCACTGTTGCTCTCTCTCCTATCCAAAGACTGTCTTTTCTGTCTACTCCTCGGAGTGACACTAGTTCGAGAGTCTTCCATTCCTGGATAAGGAGGTTGATAGAGATGCCCATTTCCTGGATAAGCTGGATGGTAAGGTACTCCTTGCATGGGATATCCTTGAAAAGCAGGTAAGGCAGAGGGAGGAGAATGCATTGCCCAGGGTGGAAACATTGGATGCATATATTGATATTGTTGTTGACCATTTGGACTTTGTTGATCCAATGGAGGCCTTTCCCCTATATTGCAAAAGAATATATCAAAACTTACCAACTCTCTCAAAAGGCACATGCTGTACAAAAATATAACATGCCTAAATAATATCCTACTCAATCCTCATAAACAATAAGATTATATACTCAGTACTGAAAGGATCCCCAACCAAATGAACATTTTGTATGTCAAAAAAAAGAAACAAAAACTAGAACCTTGATGACTTAAAGAATTTACGTTATTATTTGTAATAAGTCATCCAATTATTTTGGGAAGAAAAACCCTCTAAGAATCTCCAAGAAAATATCTAGAATTCCTCAGAGAACAAATTCTGGCACAAGGTTATCTGGACAATCCCTTGCAATACAGCTTAAAGTTGAATGTAATATCAAATTAGGCTAGGTAAGTAAAACCTTCCAGAGACAATAATATGGCCTCACCCAGATGCCAATATGATGGGCAAGTTATGATAAGAGTACCCTTCAACGGGATTTGCTTCGTTACCTGAATTACCATTCTCGGAGGCCATCTCGCTGTTGGAAACAAACTGCTTATTAGCAATATTAGAGAGCAGAATTCCAGATGCATTCATTGCAGCAATGTCTAATTGGTTTGCCATTGCTTCTGCAGCTTCAATTTCAACCCATTGTCCATTTTCATGCTTTTTCTTCCACAGCTCCATAAATCTTACACATGCATCTCTGCCACATGAAAACATATCATGGATCATAAAATCGTTTTGCAATGTTTATTAAATTAACCTTTTATTTGTGATTCTTCTAATAGTTTGGAAGGGAAGTAGAAGTTGGTGCTTGTTGCTTACCTTAAGCGTGAGGCACCAAAAGATTCGGAAAATGATACCATTTGTGCCATACGATCGATATCAAAACCAGCAGCTACAGCACGAGCAAATGCCATTCCTTGTTCTTTTTGAAGTACAGACTTGCGAGTCTCCAGGACCTTCAAAAGCTGTACTCTGGATAAGAAAAATCAATCAGAACGCATTGGAGCTGCTACTAAACTTGAATAATTTGGCTCTTCATATATGTTTAAGCTCAGAGGAACTCCATATAAGTTTCCAGAGATTCCTTAAGCCTTCGAAACCAATAACAAACTGAAGGAAACTCCAAAAGTATGAGCATAGGCTGGTGACATACAACTTATGTAAATACTAAAAAAAAGGGCAGCCCGGTGCACTAAGCTCCCACTATGCGCGGGGTCCGGGGAAGGGCCGAACCACAAGTGTCTATTTATTGTACGCAGCCTTACCTTGCATTTCTGCAAGAGGCTATTTCCACGGCTTGAACCCGTGACCTCCAGGTCACATGGCAGCAACTTACCAGTTACTCCAAGGCTCCCCTTCAGCTTATGTAAATACTAAAAAGTGGAAATAAAAGACGAGGGAGTCCTCCCTTTATCTTCACTGCCCCAGATTACAGGCCAATGAACTTGTCCTCCAAATACAATATGGCTATGATGATTGAACTCACCAACATAATATGCAATAACGAGGAGGTCGACACACATACAGATTAAAGGGCTGCACATACAAGGATTTGATTTGAAGTGGAGAATCATGAACAAAGTACAATTGATCAGAAATAATACTGAATTTTGACTAGCCACGATCCGAAATAAAGTGGAGCAAAATAGTTTTGATTTTCACTAGCCGACAGAACACAACAGAAACTGGCTGGTACCAGTAAATCAGTGAAATCCTTATACTATTCACATTGTTTTTAATCGGCTGGTACCAGTTTAATGTCCAGAACCAGATACAAGAATGTCGCCGTACAACTAAGAGAAATAACTAACATGCTGGGTTAGAAATCCTGCTTTCAACTTTATAAAAAAAAATCCTCGTTCTTTTCAGTTTAACCATAGGGATTTGTCTTTCTTTCTTTTACTGATGGAAGTAAGGTGTTTGATTAAATAGCATCAAGAAGATGCAAAGTTACAAATAGCAAAAATAGCAGTTGACCATAAGGATTTCACTGATTTACTTCCTAGCATTACAACAAATACAAAGCACACAGGTTAAATTCTCAGAACTGAACTCACTATACTTTTAACATTACGGGTTCAGAGTAAATATTTGTTGAAATTTTATAGTTTTTCACACATACATATATATGTTCCGTGTCAAAAATACTGAGTTTGGTTAAACCCATAGCACTAGGCTACGTCCTCCACCGCCAAAGGAACAAAGATGCAAAAAGAATCTGATCAAATACTTCTACTTGATAAATCATCATCAACAAATCTTAATCCACACGATAATGAAGTGAGACCACAGCCCCATGTGCAATTTCAACGAACAGAAAAATCTGCTGAAATGATTTGCCACTCACATACCTTGAATTTTCTCCCTGCGAATCTGTTTGAGGTTGATGTTCCCCCAGCTGCCCGAAAAATAAACCAGATAAGGAAAAATGCATAATGAGTGCAACATTTGAAAGAATACAACATGCCTAGTCACCTTGTAAAGGACAATAGCTTTCTCCTCGTTGACATCTGCTGTAGATTTAGTACCTGCCAATAGTTCAGTGTTTTTCAGTACCCTGGGTCATAAAACTAGCAATTTCACATAATAGTGGAGGATAAAGCCCACTGCTACTTAGCTGATAGAAGAGGGAAGAAGAATAAAACTTTATTGACAAAAATATCGACATCAAAAGCAGTATTTCCTTGCTAATGGAGGAACCAATCAATGAGCAATGGAAGAAAAAAGAAGTTAAAAAGTGTAAAGAGTTAAATTAGCCAAGAAACCAAGACCATGAAGTTTAGAACAGAGTATCACTTGACTTGTGTGATGATGAGAAAGAAAAAGAAAAAGAAAAAAGAAAAAAGAATTGGCCTTGTTCTGTTAATAATGATACAAGTTTTTCACTCAGAAGTACCTGCAAAGTTTCCTGCTGGTTTTGCTTCTTTGTATTCAACCTGTTAAAGAAACAAAAATTGTTGGACCGATGTCTTGACAATCAATGACACATGAAATCTCTGAATATCAGTAAATACTCACTGGTCCTTGCCTACTATCATTGTTTCCCTGAAGGGCAATTGATTCCTCAATCTGCAAGATCTCAGACTCTATGGTGTATACCCTTTCCAGAATCTCCGGGGTGCTCACATAGCGGACAAACCTATTAACAGAAAGAAAGATTGGACCAATTGATATTCATCCCAAAAAAACACGGGACTGATTTTTTCGTACACCATTATCACGCTCGTATTCTTTTTTTTTTTTAATCTTTCTCAGTGTCTATAGGACGTGCCAAAACAGCTTAACATTACAGGGTGCGAAGTTATCATGACTGAACTCCTGGACTCTCCGGATTAAACATTTATATGATAAATGCTTACAAGAGTTATTTTGGTTTAGCTTGCTGGTTACACGTAAAAAAAAGGCACAAATTTCCTATATTGGTTTGCAAAAATATGAACCGTCCCTAAAGAAGGTTCCAACCATTTCAGTGAGAAATGTAAATGAAAAAGTTTATCCCTTTGCACATATGACATGGACTATCAAGAGAAACATTCCCAGTTAATATGCTAGGAACGTGTAAGATTACATGAAATTGACAATTGGAAGTCTTACAAGGTCAACACAAAATTGAACAAACCTTTCCATTGTGCCCTTTGTAAACCATGAAGCATCAACATTAGCGTCTGGTTCCAGCAAAATCGAGTAACCACCCTTTGCAATTTCATCTTGAGCAGTTCTCAAGTGAGCAAGAAAAGGAGTAAGCAATCCAGAAGCTATTTTCTCTTTCTTATCATTGGCTATAATGAATAAATCACACCTGAAAAAAGCATTTGATTAGTACAGAGGAAGTCACTACACTCAGCAGCATATTTACAATTCAAAGGCACAATAACCAATTGACTATATGCCACTCGAAATACTCGAAGTTCTACCATTCGACCATAATTCCAGACTGCTTTGTTAAGCTTTATTTAGCATTTTCATATGGCTTCGTTACTGCTGTTATTTCTTTTTCCTGACTGTTGTGGTTTTCTTTTCTTTGAGCCGAGGGTCTATCGGAAACAACCTCTCTACCTCTATAATAGGGGTAAGGTCTGCGTACACTCTACCCTCCCCAGACCCCCACCTTGTGGGATTACACTAGGTATGTTGTTGTTGTTGATCCTATAAGAAAGAGAGAAGTAGAGAAATAGATTGCCACTGCCCACGGCAGATATTATTGATTTTTCAGTTTGCATACAACCCAAGAACGATCATACAACAGTAACTAACTAGGGTGCAGTATTCGCGTCTATACAGATTTTAGACTCTTTTAACAATCAGACAGAAATGTCATTTCCCTTCAATCAGTAATAAGAGACATGCAGAAAAGTTCTAACCACCTTTTGGGAAATGATAAAATACTGTAATCTAGGCTGCAGAACAAGAATGTTGAATATCCAACTGGATTCTCAACCTATATGTTCAACGAGGTTCGAATTGGATTTACGCAATAATTCTAAACATGACAACATACAAAAAAAAAAAACAGAAAACCATATGTCAAGTAACAATCAACTAAACTTCAATCTCAGACTAGTATCCTCTATATCCATCCTGTTTTATTCAGGCCCATTTTGCTCCAACACTAGCAAATAATTTACGACAAAATTAGTGTACTCTAAAACTAAACATTCTCAAAATCACATTTTCCTGACATGACATACAAGTCTCTAACCAGAAACATGAGCATATATTCAACAAGCTGAACATACACATCATAAATCATGTAAACCCAAAGAGATAAATTAACATCCATATACACACATCAATAAACCATTCTAAAACACCATTACTTGAAACATCAACCAAATAAAGACAACATTTTCAATATACAGCTATAACAATGTAAATATATACCTAGTTCTAGTAGGAGTGAGCTGAAAAACAACTGAGTCAAGTAGAGTACTTGACTTCATTCTTGCACCCCTAATTGCTTTGCTTCACCACCAACACGTAGATCTTAAAATGAACTCCCAAATCTTGAAACAAAGTAACCCCACCTGACTAATCAGTAAAACCTCACTGTTTTAATCATCAAGAAACCTCTTTTACACAATATAAACACAAAAAATCACTTTTTTAGATAAAGATAACAAAAGGGTATGTTACAAACCAAAAAGATTAAAGCAAAAGTTGAAGATTTTGATACATTAACATTAACTCAAATCAAAATGTCATTCAACAAATCAAGATTCCAGCTTTACATACAGAAAAACTCACTGACCCATTACACAATAGAGCTCAAAAAACACACACACACATCTATGAAGGATCCAAAGAAAGAAAAATCTACTCCATATAAGAACAAGATTTGCCCGTTTGATATCAAGGGTATTTTGGGTATTCTTGAAAAAAGTGGAGCATGACGAGAGGACAAAATGGAGAAGGTGTGATCAGGGAACTTTTTTGGTAAAGTGCCAAAAGAACCCTTGAAGTGAGAGTGTTTGTCCAGTGTGGAAATGTGAGACCACAGTGAATGGTGCTAATTTGCGCCTAGGAAAGTGAAAGCCTCTTTTTTGGTGGTGACAGTCAAAGGAGCAGTTGTAGACATCAATTATGCACTTAATTTTTTTTTATTTTTTTTTTTTATAACCATCTTACCGGCTTACGTCAAATTATTTCTGAATATAGTAGTCCCGCCCCAAAAGAAAGTAAATTGCTCCCATCAGGGTTCGAACACACATTATAGGCCTCCAGCTAAATTTTAAATTTTACTCTTTTGTCATTCAGCTATGCCCGAGGGACATAATTTTTGTTTTCTTTATACTATTGCACATGGAATGTGCGCCTAAGAGGAGCCCCGCTTGAACCTCTAAGCTGAATCTATATGGGGCCTTGTGTTAGGCCTAGCTTGTGTAGGCTATCTTTCACCATATTACTGTAAATATTTGTTGTATTTTCATTCGGTGTCTGTATTCATATTGAGGTCCGGTTATTCACATTTACTTCGGAAAGTTCCGGTCTCCCTAACAAAGGTGATTTCGTATCCAGCAGAGCTCGAACTCGACATCTCTGGTTAAAGATGATGGAGTATTACTACTCCGCTGCAATCATTGTTGGTAGATCTTAAATATTTTGATTTATTTATTGCCTCAGCTTTAAATATTACTCCGTATTGCTCTTATTTTTATGGAGGGTGACATTTGGCTTTGCATGGTATTATGTATCAATTTGCAACTATTATAATTAGTCTATTAGTAGAGCAAATTGAACCAAAGAGACTATTTATTAACCAAGCCATAATATAAAATTCAAGCAATTAGAGAAGTGCAGTTTCCTTTTTAATTAGAATAGTCACCAAGTCCTGGCATTGCTTCTTTTTCTCTAATCCATTTTGGGGGGGGGGGGGGGGGGAGAGGTTGATTGTTTTACACTTTGCCACATCAAACTTTAGTGAATAAACATTCCTTCTGCAACTTTGTACAGGACAAAGGCAATCGAGATTAAGGCACTAAGTAAGGGATAACAATTCTATAACTTTTTTTATATGTGAGGCTAACAACGATCACTAAAAAACCAATGAAATCTATTATTACTGATGAGCCTCGAAACTTATTTGTGAGAACCAAACTAACTTATATTTCAGTCAAACGGACGTTATTGTTTCTTATACTCTATCATAATGTTAGGATTGGGAATTATCTTTTGAAATTGTACAAGTTATTTGATTGATTTGGGATTAGTTATTATCATGTGAATGGACACAGATTGTGTTTCATAGCTAGTTGTTATTTCAAATATGAGTTTGTGATTGTATGATTAGTATAACATGATGTGATTAATAAGTAATAGATCCAGATAGCTGGAGTCCTGATGATACAAAAAGGACTTTATTAGATTCTATTGTAAGTTGAGTTTGCCTTTAATTACTTAGTGTTGCTCACGCCTCTAATTTTGGATCGTGACTGAAAAATAATCTAAAAAATATTTTCGTATAATTAAAAAAATCACATAAATGCTCTCCCAGTCCATTTTATTTGTCATTCTTACTAAAAATATATGATCCAAAATATAGTTATCATTTTAGAAAATCAAATATATAAGTAACAATTAATTTTCAAATCTGGCCTTACACAATAAATGTTGAACATAACAATGAGTTCAAAAATTGAACTCTAATTGGATCATATTGAAGAAGAAGATGGAGCAGAGAGTATAGCCATTATAGAGAGAAAAAGAGATATTTTCTATTCAACCTAATGATGAATATACACATGTATTTTGTATTTATACACACTTAACCACTTTAACTAACTACTTGTGTATAATGACTAATCTACCCTTCTTTCTTAATTACATTATACCTCTACATTCCTCCTCAAGCTAGGTGGTATTGAAATATTTAATACACTTAGCTTGGACACAAGATACTCATGTTGCACCTTGTTCAAACTCTTTGTGAAGATGTCTACATGCGGCTCATTTGTATGCAAGTACTCAGTTCTTATCAGACCTTATCGAATCTTCTGTCTTATGAAATAGCAGTCAATCTCTATGTGTTTTTTGTCCTTTCATGGAACACATGATTGGCTGATATCTGTATAGCAGCTTTGCTATCATTATAAATGCAAACAGGTAGTTGAAGTTGTACACCTAAATTCTTGATCAAACCAGTTAGCCAAGTCAGTTCTGAAACTGTGTTTGTCAAGCTCTTGCACTCATCTTCTGCTGAACTTCTAGAGATTGTTGATTATTTTTTTTATTTTCATGACACTAAACTGTCTCCTAGTTTTATCATGAAACCAGTTACATATTTTCTACAAAATGAACATGCAGCTCAGTCTGCATCACAATATGCAGTGACTATGTTTTCCTTTTTACTTGACAATAAAACTCATTTACCAGGATGAGCATTTATATACCTGATAATCCTTAATGCATCTTCCATAGTTGTTGTAAGAATTGACTCAAATGTTGCACACTATAAGCTATATCAGGTCTGGTAATTGTTAAGTATAGTAGTTTCCCTATTAACCTTTGATAGATCCCTTGGTCTTGTACTAGTTTATCTTCAGTGTATCTATCTTTATTGTCATGCCCATTGTTCTGCTGATCATTGATCTTTTTTATATGTTGATCATATTCCCTAGTAGTAAGCTTGATATTATTGTCCATGGGTGTAGTAGCAGGCCTAGCAACACACAAACCAAATTATGAAATTAACTTTAATGCATGATTTCTCTGATACATTAGTATCTATTTTTCTGATCTTGCAAATTCAATACCAAGGAAATATTTTAGCTCCCCTAGGTTCTTCATTTTAAATATTTTTTGTAATGCAGTCTTAGTCTCAGTTATCAACTCTAAACTATCTCCAGTGATTAGCATGTCATCCACGTATACTAATATGACAATGAACTCTTTATTAGTCTTCTTTGTATAAAGTGAATGGTCATACCGACTCTGAGTGAACCTGAACTTGATTATAGCTTCTTGTAGTTTTGCATTCGATTGTCTTGGTGCTTGCTTCAATCCATACAATGATTTTGTGAGTATGCATACTTGCTTAGTTTCCCCGACTCTAAAATCCTTGTGGAAGTTTCATATAAATCTCATCACGTAAGTCACCTTGAAGAAAGACATTATACACATCCATTTGATGTACATGTCATCTCCTAGCAGTTGTTATAACCAAAACAGTCTTTATTGTTACCATTTTAACCACAGTATTAAAGGTTTCTTGGTTGTCTATACCCTCTTGTTGACAGTAGCCTTTTTGTCAGCAACCTTGCTTTAAATCTTTCTATTTCTCTACTTGCTTTGTATTTAATCTTGAAGATTCACTTGCATCCAATTGGTACTTTGTCATCTGGTAATGGTACTATCTTCCAAGTATTGTTTTATTACAAGGCATCTACCTCTACTTGCATAGCTTCAACCCATCTTGGATCATTTATTGCTTCTGCATATGTAGTAGATTCAATAGTAGTAGACATTGCAGAACTTAAAGCTTTATATTTAGGATATAAATTATCATAAGTCATGAATTTAGACAGTGCATAAGGAATATCATCATGCACATTCAATGATACAAACTCTTTCATCCAACATGGTGGATGTTTTTCTCTAGTGGACATCCTCTTTGGTACTTCAGGATTTGGCACTTGACCATGTGTATTGTTTTGAACAAGTATGTGTGGTGTAGTGGTTTGAACATGCATGTGGTTTGCATCTTTTTGTGCACCTTGGACTCTTTGTTCTACAGGTTGAACCAAATCACTTTGTGGCTACATTTGTTCAGCTGCTTCTGTAGTTATTTCACCATGTGTACTACTAGATATATCAGCATTACCAGTTACAAGTATCACATCATTAGTAATTTCATAATTACTCACAGGAAGTGAAAAAAGAGTAGTATTCTGAGTACTCTGAAAGAAAGGAAAAACGTCTTTCTTAAATATAACATCTCTATGAACAAAGAATTACTTAGTATTCAGATCATACAAAATATACTCTTTTTATGTCTCAGAATAGCCCATATATATAACACTTCTTGCTCTAGACTGTAATTTATCAGTTTGCTGAAGTAACTTTGCAAAGAATAAGCAACTTAATACTCTTAGTTGAATTAGAGAAGGTTTCCTATTGTTCAGTTTTTCATAAGGAGAGACATTATTAATAACACTAGAAGGCAATCTATTAATCACATACACTGCAACCTGCACACAGTGGCCCCAAAACTTTATAGGAATATGACCTTGAAACCTTACAACTCTAGTGATCTCAAGTATGTGTCTATGTCTCCTCTCAGCTATTCTATTCTGCTGAGGGGTATAAGGACAAATTTTGTGATAAATAATACCTAAACTTGTAAACAACTCACTGCATGATGAGTTTACAAACTCTTGTCCCATTATCAGTTCTAATCACTTTGACATGGATATCATATTGATTATTAATGAGAGATAAGAAGTTCCTTATATGTAGAAACACATCAGATTTTAATCTAAAGAGAAATATCCAGGTAAATCTTGTAAAATCATCAACAACAATCAGAAAAGATTTATATTCATCAAATGTAGCAGTCTTATATGGTCCTCAAACATCTATATGTACAAGTTCAAATGACCTTGAACTAACAGTAGTACTTTTAGGAAACCGTAATTTAATGCACAAGGACATACAATGCAATTATTTAACAAGGAAGTAAGATTTGACAGTTTTGAAAAGAATAATTTCTGTAAAGTAACAGCAGGGATATGCCTCAATCTGTTATACCATAGAGTAAACTCGGCATCATTGATAGTAGTGTTGTCAGACATCAAGCCATAGCCAATAATTTGCTCTTTTGTGAGTCTAATTCTTGACCTTATGAGATAGTACAAACCATCATCTTCTTTATCAATCTTCTTCACCTTCCAAGTGAAAAGATTCTGAAATACACAAAAGTCAGGATAAAATTTGACAGAACATTTTACTTGTCTTGTAAATTTTGACATAGACAACAGATTGAACTTGAAGTCTGGTATGTAAAACACATTATGAATACTGTTTCTAGATGATATAGCACTAGTACCAGTTTGTTTCACATAAGTAATTTCATCATTTGGAAGAACTACTCTCTTTTCTACAACTGGTTATGTGAAAGTTGTTTTATCTAACAAATTTATATTAGAGGTCATATAATCAGTAGCCCTTGAGTCTATGATCCATTCTTCTGAATCATTTGATACTAACGGAGCACTACTATTACCTATCATATTAGCATCATGTTGTGTATTTGATGACTGTGCAGAGGCTATTTGACTATTTTCCAATATTTGACACATCTCGGCATATTGAGATGGTGTGAAATTTGGTCATTCGGTCTTTTGAAACTGTGCCAATTGTTGCTAAAAACTTGGATATGCTTCATTTACAAATGGATAACCTTGACTATTATGTGTGTTTCACTGTTCAGTAACTACATTGTGTGTAGTGTGTGCTCCTCCTCTACCAAACTTTCCTTTGAACCTATTATTAGTCTGAAATTTGTTCTCATTCTGATTTTGATTATGAGTCTGATTGAACTTGTTATCACCTTGAATTGCTTTAGGATGATCTGGTGGATATCTAACCAACATATAACAATCCACTTTGTAATGCCCCTTAAATTTATAGTGATCACAAAATGCATTAGGATTGTAATTGAGATTATGGTACTTCTTCTTGAACTTTTAGTTCTGATTCCTAGTCCTATAGTTCATTGCAACTACATCCATCTCACTTGAACTTTGATTTTTTTTAGCCATAGATCCAAGTAGAACTGAACTACTAGTTGTTATAGCTCTTTGATTTTCATCACTAACTATCATTTAGTAGGCTTAATTCACACTTGACAATGGACTCAACAACAAGATATGACTCCTAGCCTATGAATAAGACTCATTCAGTCCCATAAGAAACTGATACAACTTTTGTCTTTGTACATACACGACAAATTCCTTTGATCTTTCACAATTACATTCAGGTACAAGAATTATAGACTCAAATTCACTCCACAATTCTTTCAATCTTGAGTAATAAACTAACATTGACTAAGTTCCTTGTATTGTAGTCGCAATTTCCTGATGTACATTGTAAGATCTTGAATCATCTATTTTTTTAAAATTTTCTTTTAAATCTTTCCATACTAATTGTGCATTAGTTGCGTACATCAATCCTCCAACCAAATTACTAGACACGGAATTCATAAGTCATGACAATACAATTGCATTAACACACTCTCATTGATCCCACAAACTTTCTGAAAAACTTTCTTTCTTGTTCTTATCATTCACAAGTCCTAATTTATTCCTTCCTAATAGTGTAATAATCATTGATTTATTTCACACAGTATAGTTCTCATTTCCTTTCAATTGAAAAGTAATTATAGAAATTCCACTTACATCGGTGGATTGAAGATAGAGTGGATGATTGTAATTTCATTTGGTGGATGATAAGATGCGGGAAGCGAGGTTGGGATGGTTCAGAAATGTATATAGGAGAGACACAGATGCCCCATTGCGGAGGTGTGAGAGGTTGGCTATGGATGAGTTCATGATGGGTAGGGGTAGGCCGAAGAAGTATTGAAGAGATGTGATTAGACATGATATGATGCAGGTGCAACTTACTAATGACATAACCTTAGATAGGGGGTTGTGGAGGACACAAATTAGGGTAGAATGGTAGTAGGTAGTTGATGTAGTCCTACTTACACTTACAAAATGATAGTTGTAGTGTTATTACTGTAGGCCCGATTAGCCTATTACACTTATAGGAGCAATATTGATTTATAGTCCCCTGTAGTTTGATTTCTGTTGCTATGTGTTCTTTAGTGTGCTTTGTTTATCTTATTTAGATGTGGTAGCTACTGCTTTCTGTTGTTAGAATGCGTTACCATGGCGTATTCGATTTTGTTATCAGCATGTTCATGTTGTTCATACAACTTTAATTCCCTGTCTGAGTCTGACCGTTTATCTTGATTTGCCTTGCGTGCTTTGCTTGTGATTATGCTTTGTCTTGAGCCGAGGGTCTTCCGGAAACAATCGCTCTACCTACCAAGGTGGAGGTAAGGTCTGCGTACACTCTACCCTTTCCCGACCACGCATTGTAGGATTTCACTGGGTATGTTATTGTTGTTGATTGTGAAGCAATTGATCCAGTTGTTGTATCCATACCTTTGAATTCAGTTCCATTAGTAATCGCCATTGTAGCTAGCTCGTAACTTTGAATTTGAAGCTAAATTTGATTGAGTTTCTTGGAGATTTATCAATCGCAATTTCCGATTGATTTATTAATTTTTTGAACAATTGATGATGTGGAATTTATCGTCCTGCTCTGATACCATGAACATAACAATGTGTTTAAAGAATGAACCCTAATTGAATCATATTGAAGAACATTAAAGAAGAAGATGGAGTAGAGAGTATAACCATTAGAGGGAGAAAGAGATATTTTCTATTCAACTTAATGATGAATATATACATGTGTCTTGTATTGATACACACTTAACTATTTTAACTAACTACTTGTGTGTAATGACTAATCTACTCCTCTTTCTTAATTACATTATACTTTTACAAATGTGAAGAGAATTAATGTGGTGAAAATATTAAATTGAGATAAAAAATTAATAAGGATAATTTAATTAAATTATTATTTTAATGAATATTTCTTAAGTGATGGGTAAAAGGGAGTGCTATTCTTCCCAAACAATATGACACCAAATACACCTTTAGTTATATTATATGAGCTGTGACAATAGAGAAGCCACCCACTGAGTGTAAGTATCATACCTAATACTACTATATAGTATATACGAATTTGGGCACATGATTGCCTTTAACGCCACAAAATGTTGAAGAAATGTTTCATGGGTTTTTGGGGAAAAAAATAACACATGTGGCATGTCTGTTGCTTTGGTTAGCGAGAAAACTTTGTCTTGAATAAAGTCAATTATTGAAAGAACAACATTGGATGCTCCTAACAGAGATTTCTGGATCTATTAATAGTGCTCAAGATAAAATATAATTTTACGGTTAATGTAGTACAAGATGTTACCGTATTTTATACTGTATTGTTTTTTTATAAAAATATTTTTGCTCAAGCACACGCCTTTTCTAATTTTCTTTACATTTTTTCTGTAGAGTCAATGATCATTGCAATATATTTAATTTAATGAAAAGAAAAGGAAAGCGCATGGCAGCCAAAATGGAAAAGATAAATTTAAAGTCGCGACTTTTATATTATTCATTTTGTTCACTTTTATATGATATTGTTCGACTTTATAAAGTTAAAATATTGATATTAATTAACTAGCATTCTTATAAGAGTGATTGAACAAAAATAGTATATACCACCAATAGTTATGGTGGAGTCGTGAATATCTCTTTATTCGTAATTAGAGATTTCAACTCCGAGCTTCAGTAATGACATCATCCTTAATAGGAGTCTTTTTACTCTAAACTCTAAAGCAGTGTTTTAAAGTATGCAAATTAATCGAGCCGTAAAGCAATAACGAACTCAATCAGAATTAAGATTCAAATGTTAAATATATATTATTAAAAAAATATAGTAAATCCATGGAAATTTAACGTCGAAAAATTAAAATATGTTATATAAAGTAGACCAGAATAGCAATTTTAAGAGTGTTTTGTTTTTTCTAGCAATATTATTATGTCTGACCTTCACTTAGACCAATCCTTTAATTTTGTATTTTTGTATAACCAATTCCGAATAGTCCATAATGTTTTTTGTCTTTTATGCCATCATTCTCTAATACACCAATAATTCCAATGTATTTAGCATTATTTTCATGATCATAACATAGTCTAAGATACCAATAAGGGTTGCGGTGAAGTGATAAGTACTCTTCATCCTTAATGAGAAGTCTCAGGTTTGAGACCCCTTGTGTGCGGAGTCGTCTTTGTTAAGGAGCATTTTACCTCTATCAAATACTTAGTGAAAAACTAAAAAAAAAATAGACTAAGATGTAATACAACACCTAGTCCCAACCGGGGCCGCACAATAATGGGATAACAATTATAATAATTGTTATACTTTACTCAAAATATCATCAGTACTTATTTAAAGTTCAATAGATATCATCATTCCTTCTGCTCTTTACTATAATAATCCAGTTATTTAACTGTGCATAAAAGTGGATGCGTCTGCACAATTGTCTCTCTTGAAGTGGTTAGTAATTATGTAAACCTTTAGTATGAGTCAGGTAAAACTAAATAAAAACCTTATCTATTCTTGTACCCTCATTTGATATATTTGTATAATTTATGGAAGGAAGAGTGACTCCAATTGTCCCTTTTGTAATGAACTACTTGTTCTAGAGTTTTTAATTCGTTATAATTATAAATAAATTAATTAAAAGACGGCACCTTTTTCCCGTCTTGATAAGTGATAACATAAAAAATATCTTTTTTATTTTCCCAATTCTCTTTAGGGGTGGGCATCAGACATTTTGGATTGAATTATGAAATTTCAATTTGGATTTCGATTTTCAGATTAAGAAACTAAAACTTAAACACAAACCAAATTGGTTTGAATCGGATGATTCTTTTAAATTTAGTTTCAGATTAATTAGTTCAATTATTTCAAAATTATGATTCAGAACCTATAAGTAGTGCTTCTTCTTTTTCTTATAACAATAAATATTCAAATAAAATATCATATTAAATTGCATTAATAATTCCTCGTTCCCACCACATTCATCACAATAAAGTATTCATACCAAAACCCATGAAAATTTTGCTTATGAGCATTTAGCTTACTAAGTAATGACTCATGCCAGCAATGCAACCTATTATTAAGGATATCTTAAAACACAGAAGCATTAAGTAGACTGATAGGGTATATTAATTGATTATTAGAGTATTGAATTTACTATTGGACATTTGGCTAATGTCTAATGTGTACGGTTAAATATAAGGTATAAACCTTTAAAGTTTCATAGCCAAAAAAATTACAAAGAAAGTTCATGGATATCCTTTAATACTTCCAACTTATGAAACAAAGAAATTTTATATTTTGATATATATTTTGTTATTATCACGAATCTATTAGCATTTGCTTTTGTCCCACATTGAAAAAACACATTTATATCTCATGTAATAGACCCTATATAAATGGTTTTACTTGCTTTTCTTTTACTTGCACTTTTAGCTTTCAAGAATAGTATTATTTTATTATCTTGTTATTGCTTTGTAAGAATTCATGTTATGAATAAAAGACTTTCATGAATTATATCATGATATCAGAGCCAAGAGCACAAGTTAATATTTTTAGCTCGATCGCGGATCCAACTTCGCGGTGAGTTAGTTGGGGGTTCGCATGCAGCACGCCCCTGGTATCAGTTAAAAAATTTTTTGGCTTGTTTTGGAAGCTCGTGCTCGTTTTGGCTGCTCGTGCTCGTTCTGATCTTGGCTTCCACATCTGGGTTTCGTCTTTTTGGCTTCCACATCTGATTGGTGAGATCTGCCCCTTTTTTTTTGCTTGTTATTTGGGATTGCTGCTTGTTATTTGGGATTTTTCTGTTTAAAATTCATAATGGCTGAAGGTGATGATTCTTTGCAAACTATTGGTGTTCGATTAGATGGAAAAAATTATTCATATTGGAGCTATGTCATGGTAAATTTTTTGAAGGGAAAGGGGCTTTGGGATTATATGTCTGGAAAAACCAAATGCCCTAAATTTGGAGATGAAAATTTTGATGAATTATTTAGGACTTGGGAGACCAATAATTCAAAGATTATTACTTGGATTAATAACTCTGTTGAACAAAGAATTGGTGTTCAATTGGCTAAGTTCAAAACTGCTAAAGAGATTTGGGATTATTTGTCAAGATTGTTTGTGCAGAATAATTTTGCTGTTAAATATCAGTTACAATATGAAATTCGTGCACTAGTACAAAATGACTTAGGCATTCAAGATTATTTCTGTGCAATGACCACTTTGTGGGATCAGTTAGCTATGACAGAATCTATTGAATTGCAAGCATGCGATGCTTATATTAAATGCAGAGATGAAGATCGTCTTGTTCAGCTATTGATGGGTCTTCGGTCAGAATTTGAGAATTGTCGTTCACGCTTGTTGCACCACAAACCCTTACCATCTGTTGAAGATGTGGTAAATGAACTTATGGTTGAAGAAACATGTTTGAAGACTCTAAAAGGGGTACATAAGGCTTCTACTTTTGTACTGGCAGCTCCTTCGTCTGCACCGGTCCTTGCAGCCCCTACACACCAGTATAGAACATCTATCATAGGTAATTGTAATTATTGCAAGAAATCGGGACACTGGAATAATCAATGTCCTGAGCTACGGAAGACGTCAGGTTCTAAGCCTCCACATTCGGGACAAGAAGCCTTCTCAACAGAAGCCATATTCTGGGGGTCAATTCCAGAACTTGTATCCACCGACTCAGGCTGCCTTTGTGCCCTCTCTTGATCACCCAACTTCATGAGCCTCTGTGAGTCACAAGATCGATTCTCAGAGTCGACCAATTTCAGAAGTTCCTCGCCTTCCAACAGTTTCAACAGAATTCTCAGTCTTATGCTCTTTCTGTTCCTTCCGGCTCATCACCATCTATTGGTTCAGGTATCATTTCGCCTTCTTGGAGCTGGAAATCATATGTCTCATGATTCTTCCGTCTTTGTATCTATGTCTTCTGACTCCCCTTTCACTTCTGTTGTGACTGCTGATGGCACACATATGCCATTGACAGGCATTGGCACCATTCATACATCCACTATATCATTACCTGATGTTTATTGCATTCCAAAATTACATATAAATCTTGCTTCTGCTGGTCAAATATGTGACTCTGGATGTTTTATTGGACTCTTCCCTAATTCTTGTTATGTGCAGGATCTAAAATCCAATAGAGTGATTGGGACAGGGCGTAGAAAGGGGAGAGGTCTATATGTTTTGGATGAGCTGCATCTTCCTACTCATGCATCAACTATGCATGTTAATCTGTCTTCTTTTCATTTAACATAGAGGAAAGGGAAGAGGTTTATATGTTTTGGATGAGCTGCATCTTCCTACTCATGCAGCAACTATGCATGTTAATCTGTCTTCTTTTCATTTAACACATTCCTCTTCGAAGTTTTATTTGTGGCACTCTAGACTTGGTCATGTATCAGGTTCTCGCTTGCGTTTTATGTGTAATACTGGTGTTCTTAGTGATTTACAATCCGATGATATTTCTGATTGTAGTGGATGTAAACTTGGAAAATTTTCTGCTTTGCCTTTTAATCTTAGTACTTCTACTTCTTCTGCACCATTTGATCTAGTTCATTAAGATGTTTGGGGGCCAGCACCTATCCCTACTAAGGGTGGCTCCAGATATTATGTTTCCTTTATTGATGATTATACTCGTCATTGTTGGGTTTATTTGTTAAAAAAACGCTCTGATTTTGTTCATACTTATGCTGAGTTTCAAGCCTATGTGAAAACTCAACATTCTGCCATTATTAAATGTTTTCGGGCTGATTTAGGAGGTGAATATACTAGTGGGGATCTTTCTGATATTTTCAAAGCTAATGGTACAATACATCAGTCTTCTTGTACTGATACACCACACCAAAATAGGATAGCCGAGAGAAAACATAGGCATATTATTGAGACAGCTAGATCCATGCTTTTGTCCGCTAGTGTACCTAGTGAATTTTGGGGAGAAGCTGTCCTTACTTCTGTTTATCTTATTAATAGGATCCCTACCTCTCATAATTCTGGGATTTCTCCGTATGCTAGACTATTTGGCCACACCCCACTATATTCCCATTTGAGAGTTTTTGGTTCTACATGTTTTGTTCTACGTCCACATGCATAGCGTACTGAGTTATCTTCTCGTGTCGCCATTTGTGTTTTTCTTGGATATGGGGTTGGGCAGAAAGGTTATCGTTGTCATGATCCAGTTTCTGGAAAATTGTATGTGTCTCGTAATGTTTCCTTTATTGAGCATGTTCCTTTATTTTCCATCCCACCTACCTCACATGGCATGACAAAATCTGACCTTATTGATATTGATCCATTTAATGCTGATTGTCCATTTGATTCTACATCTATATCATCTGTTCCTTCTTAGTCTTCTGGCAGGTCCCATGATATTGATACTCAGCCCCCTCCTACGCCTATTTCAGAACCTCTTGTGGTTGCAGATCCAGATGCACCTCGCTATCATAAACGCACTTTGCGATCTACTCAGGTATCCGATTTTGATTATTCTTGCTATGCTCTATCATTCGCTTCCTTTCTAGTTTCTATTAATTCTCTCTGTGAGCCTACATCCTACTCTGAGGCAGCTCGTGATCCTTTTTGGCAAGAGGCTATGAATGAGGAACTGGCTGCTTTGAACAAAACTGGTACTTGGGATTTGGTTTCTCTACCGACTGGTAAGAAAACTATTGGTTCTCGATGGGTGTACAAGATTAAGACAAAGTCTGATGGTTCTATTGAGCGATATAAAACTCGTTTGGTTGCAAAGAGTTTTGCTCAAGAATATGGTATGGATTATAAAGAGACTTTTGCACCTGTTGCAAAGATGACATCTGTCCGGGTTCTTATTGCAGTGGCCTCTGTTTGTCATTGGCATATTTCACAAATGGATGTTAAAAATGCTTTTTTAAATGGGGATCTTCAAGAAGAAGTCTACATGGTCCTTCCACCTGGTATTTCACATAGTCCAGGACAAGTGTGCAGGCTTAAGAAAGCTCTGTATGGTCTCAAACAAGCTCCAAGAGCTTGGTTCGACAAGTTATCCACTGTAGTATCATCTCTTGGGTTTATTTCCAGCTTTCATGATTCGGCGTTATTTGTTAAATCATCCCCCGCAGGTTGTATTTTGCTTTTGTTGTATGTTGATGACATGATCATTACAGGTGATGATATTGATGGTATTGCAAACCTAAAATCTACTTTATCTCGTCGTTTTGAGATGAAAGATTTAGGTCATCTACGTTATTTTTTAGGCATTGAGGTAGCTTATTCTGAGAAGGGATATCTTCTCTCTCAGTCTAAGTACACTGCAGATATTCTTGAGCGGGCCCGTCTCACAGATACTCGTATAGTTGACTCTCCTCTTGAGGTTAATGTTCGATATACACCTACTGACGGGGATCCTCTTCCTGATCCCACTTTATATCGTTACAGTGGAGTCCGTGTACCTCACCATTACTCGCCTGACATTGCATATGCCGCTCACATTGTCGGTCGCTTTGTTTGCTCTCCTACATCCGTACATTGGGCTGCGCATTATGCGTATTCTTCGCTATCTTCGAGGAACGATTTATCGAGTCTCTTGTTTCCATCGACCTCATCCTTGAGCTTCGTGCATTTTCGATGCAGATTGGTGGTGACCTAACCGATCGGAAATCAACTACCGGTTATTGTGTATTTTTAGGAGATTCACTCATCTCATGGAAAAGTAAGAAACAAGATGTGGTTTCTCGCTCTTCAACCGAGGCGTAGTATCGTGCTATGGCTTCTACTACGTGTGAGATTGTATGGTTACGCTTGTTATTGGTTGATATGGGTGTCTGTCTTTCTTCACCAACACCGATGTATTGTGATAATAAGAGTTCTATTGATTGAGCACAACACGCCTTTCATGAACGCATTCAAGCATATTGAGATTGATTGTCATATTATTCGATATCATCTTCAGCAACGCACTCTATCCTTGCCATTTGTCTCATCTTCGATGCAACTTGCAGATTTCTTCACAAAGGCGCATACCTTAAAGCGTCACCGGTTCTTTCTTGGCAAACTCTCGATGCTTCTGTCTACACCATTGCGAGTTTGAGAGGAGATGTTAGCATTTGCTTTTGTCCCACATTGAAAAAGCACATTTGTATCTCATGTAATAGACCCTATATAAAGGTCTTTACTTGCTTTTCTTTTACTTGCACTTTTAGCTCTCAAGAATAGTATTATTTTATTATCTTGTTATTGCTTTGTAAGAATTCATGTTATGAATAAAAGACTTTCATGAATTCTATCAGAATCTTCTTCTAACATGCTATTATTGTTAATTTGTTATTCTTATTTTCGCTGTTCTAGCAAACAAGTCCATAATTATCGACCTATTGTATTGTACAAATTGTCATTTATTAATGTTCCTACCTTTCTCTTCGCATCAATAACATTTGACAAATTGGGAATAAAATTTATTTGAAAAAACGTAAGGTAAATTTCCCTTTTAATTTTATTGGCTCCATCAAAGTATGATTGAGTTGGATGCACAGTTCTATCTTCTCAAAGAAATTGTAATGTGAAAATAAATGAACTTTTTTTTTTGGTCAAAAAATTAATAAATGGCGGCTGAAGAAATATCAATTGAATTTTGTCTATTTTCTTTAATTAATGCTGACAGTCTAGACTCCTTTAGAGCAATGACCTAATTGCACTTTTTAATAGAGGCAAAATACAATAAGAACTTTTGATTTAAATAATGCATCATTTAAAGCATTTAGCAAAAATAATACAATTTTCGTGATATTTATATAAATATATTAAACGTATTTGACAGTAATATTTTATAGTAACATTTTATTAAAAAATTATAGCGGACATAAAGTAACTTAGACGAAGTAAACAAAGATAAAACGTAAATGTGAATAACTTGAAATTTGGTTACTCTCGGTAACGGCACTCAATTTACTTATTTATTACACTCTGACGATTGACAAGGTGCAGCACGTAGGTCCTACATGATTGAAAGAATATACACGGTAACGTGTATGTTGGCGTGTATATGACTATGTAAATTATATATTTACTTATCATAATTATTGAAATTCTTGTACATATATAATTAGGGCAGTAGTCTTGTATTAGAAAAATATAATAGTCTTGTATTAGAAAAATGTAGTAGTTTTGTATTAGGAAAAAAGTAGATTTATTTTCTATAATTACATATTGTATATCATGTATATAAACTTTTTCATTAATAAAAATAATCAGGGGATTATTCTCTTAGATAGATTTATTTTTCATAATTACATATTGTATATCATGTATATAAACTTTTTCATTAATGAAAATAATCAGGGGATTATTCTCTTTCATGGTATCAAAAGTCTAGGGCAAATTTTTCCTTCTCCAAAATTTTGTTTTCGTCGCCCTTGCTTGTGTTTCAATTTCACAATCTCCTTCCTCTTCTCATTCATCAGCACTAAGAGAAACTCATAGGTTCTTACCAAATTTTCTAAGAGTGTTTGCACATTCGTTAGCATAGTGACCCCAACCAAAGCATGCATGACACTGCACTGACTAAAGTTGTTTGGGATCAAATTTGTTACGATCTGAGTTGGTTCTTCTTAGTTGATTTTCTTTTTGTACATTTGGAAAGAATCTAGTGGACTTCTTATTGAAGACTTGGTTTTGGTGCTCTTAAGGTTTAGATTGATTTCTCTCATTGTTGAATTTTCTCACCGTTGAATTGAGTTTTTGAGTGAGTAAGGAAACATTTGCACCATCACCATTTTTTTCATGATTCTCGTCCTCTTCTTCGATTTGACTCTCCGATGATTGAACTTGAAGTGTCACATTCTTGCTTTTATACAATTTCTTTTGATTCTCAATGTTCATCTCATAAGTTTTGAGAATGCTCATCAAGGTATGAAGGTCTATGGTGGCACAAATCTTTAAATTGAAATTTTCAGGAAGAGAATTGAGAGCTTTTTCAACAAGTTGAGTGTTGGTTAATGGTTCACCAAGCACTTGACATTCATTTGAGATGTCAATCAACTTTTTAAAATATGATTTAATATCATCCGCTTCTTCCATCCTTAAACGTTCATATTTACTCATGAGCATGCGTAGCTTTGTTCGACGAACACTTGAGCTACCTTCACAATGAATTTGTAAAGTATTACATGCATCCTTAGCCGTGAGACAGTTTTGAATGAGTTTGAACATATACATATCAACTCATCCAAAAATTGCATTTAAGGCTTTTTCTTTAAAGTTAGCATTATTAGTTTCTTCTGTAGTCCATTCCCCCATCCAGTGGTAACATTGGAACAACATACCCATTGGTTATAGATCTTCATGTCCTAATCAATTGATTTGATATGAGAACATATGCGAATCTTTCAATAGGCATAATTTGATTCATCTAAAATAGAAAGTCTACCAATAGTTGAATTTGCCGGATCTATAACTTATGACAACAGCACCAAGCACTTATTGTGTTACGTGCCGGCTCTGATACTACTTGAAGTGGTGTCAAATGCTATGGGAAATAAGAACAAGAGATGGAATAAATCGAATGTCAATTCTATTTCCGAATGTCGGCAATTATGTCGTCCGACACCAGTAACAACACTTAGCAAAACAGTAACTTTAAAAAGTAAATGCATCGAAATTTAAAGAACACAAAGGTTTAAATTTTCATAAGTTATATATATTATAGAACTTATGATGGTCAATGACCAAATGTATTGTATATATATTATATACAAAAATACAAATTCATTTCTTTACGGATTTACAAGATAAAACGGAAAGGAATTAAAAGTTGAAGTCGTAGATGACTTCTTCCTGAAAAATCTAACTAAGTAAACATAGACAAACTCTCATTACAATCGCTCCATACAAAACTAATATAGAATCTAAACAACAATTGTAATGTTTGGCAGAATTTTGTCAACACACTTAGGCAAGACTGGTAATTCAGATTTCTGAGATGAAATCCTGAGAGCTCTCTTGGTATTTTTACTTTCTGATTCTAGATATCGATTCACTGTAGTAGCCTCTCTATTTATAGTAGAGAGTCTTCCTTGAAAAGTTCATCGATTGGTTGTGGAGGTTGATGGAAAGGTGGGCAGCTGGTAGGATTTGTTGGAGAAGATCAAGGAGCAAAAACCTCTAACAACTTTGACTTGTTCCTCACGAAAAGCATCAGCCTTGACTCGTTCTTCACATGTGTTTACCAACTCCTTTTTACCTTGTCAAGTCATATTTACCACATAGTAATCATTACGTGAAGTAAGGCAAAATCAGTTCTGAAAATGTTGGTCCGAATGTTGTGCAACATTTGTCCCAACATTCTTATACATCCAAATCAATACTTGAGGAGATATGTTGGGTCAAATGTCACAACATCAAATCCAACATTAACAAATTATATTTGAACAATGAAAAAATTAGTTTTTAACATGTTCGACAGAAAAAGTGAAATATTTCCACGCAAATAATAAATTTGAATGATTTAAATCAAGACAAATATTTAATAAATAAAATGACAGACTCCGATCATAACACAATTTTAGACACTACTGTCTCACCAAACAGAAAATACAATAAAAAAACAGACTCACACTTCTAGACACCCATCTATGAGACAAACATATAGAAAATAAAATAAAGGACTCCAAACTTTTTAACACATTTTTAGACACCCCCCTTATAAAAAAAATCCACATAACTTTTGCTCTAATTAAAGCCTCAAGTTCAAGTCGAAACCATTTTGTTCTTCAGCTATGTTAACTAATTCATCTGCATTTGATGATATAGGAATATCCAATTGATTTATTAATGGTCTTGTACCAATCTCTAATTATGTTTCTTCTTGCCATTTGTTGCCTATCAACGGGGGGTGCTCTTCCCATTCTTATCGAGCGGTTACGATTCGAAGACGATGTTGGCAGGATGTTGTGGAGGACACAGGTTGAGCTGATAGGGGATGTCCTGGCAAAAAAACACGGAGAACGTAGAATGTCATTTTGCTCGGGGTGAGTAATTTGTAAATGATTGACATCGAACTAGTACACGAGAAGGTATTGAAAATGAAGAAGGAGAAAATTTTGCATGATGCATATTTGAAGTATGAATGACAAAAAAAAATCTCTAAAGTAGGAAATGGTAGAGAAAAGCACCAACTATGCACTATAATTTTGTAAAATGTGAAGAGAATTTATAGGCTACTCGTGATATAACCTTCCCCCTTCATTTATGTGTTTTCCATTTTTACTATGGTAAGTTCAAAATACTGTTAAAAAGAATAGTGATTTCTTTCTTTTAATTTGTTGCCTATATTTGACTCATCTGCTGCAACAAATTTCAGAAAAAAAATCATGTTTTCTCTCTAAATCGACAAACTTCAGAGAAAAACTATATTTTCTCAATAGGTCGACGGACTTCAAAAAAAAAAAGAAGATGTTTTCTCTTTAAGTCAATCAAGCGCCACCCTTAAATAGCTACAGACACATCGCCTGATCATCTATATTTAATGCAGAAAACATACTTCAAAATAAATATACCTACAGATTTTGTTTAGGTTTTCATTAATGAATTACAGTAATCTAGTCTCTTTTTTTACTTCTAACCATAGTTATATTGTTGTAATCCAATACACAGAGTGAAACCTACTTTAGAACTACTTTTATGGCAAAAGAAACAGATTTCTTTATGAAATTTTGGACAAGCTTCAATTTTCTTACTTGTAAGTGATATTACTATAATCAATTATGATTTTAAATTGAAGATAACATTAATCTGTCACAACAATTAATTGTAGATTTAAATAATTATACAATAGAAAATATTATTTATAGTAGTAAATCATATAATGACTATTTTAATTATTCTTGATCCATACAAAGCCATGCTTTAGATTGAGGTAATCTTACAAGAATACAAGGTAATGGTGAACAACTATATCAAATTTGGCTCAAGGAAAAAGAGGAGAAATTAATGTTTGGTGCACATAAATTTAAAACACTATTTTACCCCTTGTTTAGAGAAAAAAAAAAGAGAAATCCACATTTTATAGTTTTCATCATCGTGAATATTAGTTTCTTTAGGAATATCATTTATAAACAATAGAAATTGTGTTTCTTTTTCTGGCTCTTCAATTTCTGTTACACCGTTATTTCTTATACTTCAGTTATCAAATTATTTCATATGCTTCGATTTCTGTTACACCCCGGATAGGCCTACTAAGAGCAGAGAGCAGTAGAACGCTTCCTACCAAAAAGTTCTCCATTTCTATAGCTCGCACCCTAGATCTGTTATTAAGTGTGAAAAAAATTTCAATCATCTCACCGCTCTTAAGTGATTTTATTTGATTTTTGATACTTAATTTTAGTATGCTCTCCAATCGCACTATGCCGGCAGTTTCGGTAACTTTCAAAAAAGAGGTTGTCCGCAAGTTTGAAAAAAGAAAAAGTAAACATTGTGTAGAGTTTGCAAAACTGAGTTTGTAAACTCACTTTTTTAGCTTCTAGAGACAATGACACAACAATATAGTCAAGAAGCGAACAAGCTGACCCAATCAACACTATCATCGAAAAAGAAATTAGGGCAGACAAATTACACGTACCTTTAATTAGTTTTTTGTTTGGGTCTCTCTTTTAGGATCATTTTCTTGATCCAAAGTTATTGACTAACATTTTACATTAAAAAATTTCTAAGTATCTGAGGTCTTCCTTGTAAAATTGTACCATAAGATCATATGAAGTTAGCTGTCTTGTATAAAAAAAAATGGAACAACTTTGTCAAAATCAGCTCAAAGAACAAGGTGAATTCTTGACTATCACATCAAATTCAATAGAATGAGATCCCTTGTTAATCTCATACAACCAAATAGACCAAGATCCAAAATTATAAACCCAATTAATCTCAACATTAATCACATCCTTAAACCAACAAATCTTGAAAATAACAAATTGGCAGAAGATTGGAGGGCATAAATTTAAGGTACATCAAATTGGATTCATTAAGTGACAACTCAAGTTCATAGTAACGTATCATATAGGAAGAAAAATTAGAGGGCGGAAATTTAAGGTACATTACATAAAGTATATGAAAATCTTCCTTGGCACATAAACCACACAACTAAGAGAAACTACTGAGGTTGCCCCTTAAGTAATCGGAACTACGATGCATAACCATGAACTATTTACTTTCCACTAAACATCCTCCCCGTTCACAAACATAGCAGCCATGCATTCAGAAAAAAAAAAGGGAGCTATGCCCATCTCTGCATGAAGCAATTTACAGAGATGTGAATTTTTTTTTTTTTATTTTCGAGATAGATCCCGGTCTACAACATCACACATTAGAGAGGCATTCTCAAATATACAAAACAGAAACACCCCCCTATCTCTTGAAGGTTTAGCAAGTCTGTTAAATTGCAAGAACCAGTGCATGCTTGTAGGGAAGTGCTTAAAGACAGCTGCTCAATCTGCTGCTCAATCTGCTGCTCAACTATCAGCAAAAACCAGTAACGATAATTTCTAATTAGCTGAGGACTAATATCAAGAATATTGAAAATACTTGAATGCCAGTGGTATAAGTTTTGGTACCTTGAGGGGCAGCTATTAGACATCATATATTGCCTCATTTCCTTCTTCCAGTGCCAATAGTTAGCAGCTCAAAGCTCCTAAGAGCATCATCCCTACCCCCTCTTGTTGCAGTAGCACGGGTAAAAGATGATGACTTGGATTCAAATCCAGGTTGTACTCTTTGGGTAGTGGAAATACGGCCACTACAAGAACCTAATCGACCAGTGCGATTGTCAGTGGGTTCACCAGATGAGCTTGGTCGGCTGCTTCCCATTACAGCCCTCCTTGAGGTGCTAGCAGTCCGAGATACACGGCCTCTTTCAGCATCAGCTTGCTGAAAATATTAACAGTGCATCAGAAGATAACCCACAATAAGCAGTCCAGACGCCAAGAAAGCTCCATGAAGAAACAAATTGATGCAGAAATATCGCATAGATTCTACAGGCTTCAGGCAGATAAAAGATTTCACATTCCCCACTTACCACATCCTTGGATGATGGTACATCATCTGAAGATCTATGGTGTCTCAAATGGTCCCCTTGCAAACCAGTTCCAGACACATTCCTTCTAGTAAACGCCTCCACAGCACCAGAAAACCTATCTTTGATTTCCTGCCTCACTGTACAAGAGATCAGACAAATCTTAATATTAGATTCCAGGCTACAAAGCTGTACATGAAACCAGAAATTCACCCAAAAAAAAGGAAAAAACAGGAAGAAAAATAAACAAAACAAAATGGCCAGCCTTATTTTGTTCATATATGCCATTTTTTTCTTTTCAGAACCAGTTGGAGAGCACTCATTTTCCCAGATTAAGAAAGCCTCTAAGAGCACTCATTAGTCAATGCACATACTTGAGCACCGTACATCTTCCCCCTCTGACAGTGCATGATTACAAGCCTCTATGTGTTTCTAGTGAGTCCTATGAAACTACTTATTCTTAGAGATTTATCGTGCTACTTTTTTTAAACTGGTAATTGTGTAGAGATTTATAGTGCTATTCTGCTCCCATTAATTGGTTATTTTGTAAAAAACATAGATTAAATTAGAGAAAACGGATGCCATGAGCCCAAACGTCAATGATCATATGAGAAATTTAAGCTGCTACTTCTGAAGCCAATTTTTTTTGAAACAGTACCAGGGATCTTTTCTGCTCTTTCAATGGATGGTCCTGGGTTGACAGGTAATCTTGCAATAGGTTGCTGAAAAACAAATGAAATGTAAGATTAGGGCATCTACAGAATGCAAAAATCAAACAGTAGATAATTTTTAGCGAGAGCAGATTAAAGGCACAGACTCGCACTCTTGAACTGGAGCCGATCTGTGGATACTTCAAGATAGTCCAATCAAACACATAGTCAAATTGATAACCTGCAATGCATAGAAAAACAATTTTGTTATATAAGACTACAGAAATATAACTTGTTGTGCTAAAGAGATGATATAAAGGAAGAAACAGATGATTGAAACTACTAATGTTGTGAAACAGGAAACGTACCCTCTCTAATGAAAAGGTCACGGAACAGCCTCTTCAGGTATGAGTAATCTGGCTTGTCATCAAACCGTAATGATCGGCAATAATGAAAATATGATATGAATTCTGAGGGATAGGATTTGCAAAGCACCTGCTTAACGGAAACCAGTGAAATATATCATTATGTAGTTTGAAGCACAGACAGTATAACGCACTCCCCTGTACGGCAGATTTATATTTGGCATGGAAAATATAATGTACAAAAAGTAACTACCTCTATAGGTGTAAGCATCTTCTTCTCACTAATCTTGTCGTATTTCTGCTTTTTGGTGCCAGCTTTCAGACCTTGCCATGGCAGACTAGTAAGGGCAATCAAATATGTTATTTGTAAGAAACAAGTAAATGCACATCAAAATCAAGATACAGGCACCAACTATAAACTTCAACTGTAATTCACTAACCTTCCTCTCAAAAAATACATAAGCACATAACCAAGAGACTCCAGATCGTCTCTTCTGCTTTGTTCTGCATACAAGGAAGAGAGGTAATTATGTAAAGTTTAAAATACTACTAGGTGCTTGAGGTAATATCATCCTCGCTTACCAACTCCAAGATGGGTGTTAACACTAGCATAACGAGCTGTCCCTGTAAGGTTTTTGTTTTCCCTGTCAAAGGAAGCAAATAAGTCATCCAGTAATCCATAGTTACACTCCAATCATCCTATCAAAACTCTATAAAAGTAAGGTCAAGAAAAGAAAAGCTCGATAAGAATGTAGAACCTCCAAATTTGTTTCTTAAATCTCAATATCAACTATGGAGAAGCTTGGAAGTGTATATAGAAGAGACGGAGAGGGGAAAAAACTAAGAGAAGCATCCAAGCAGGAATGGAGAGCAAAAACATTTCATCGGGCTTTTATTTTCTCAATAACATAGTACCCTATGCAAATTCAAAACATAAGTCCAATAAAAAAAGATGGTTTCCATATCCATAAGGGTAGCTTTAATTTCGTTGATTCGGCTTCATAAGAGAACTTTGTAGCAAATATAACAAACCAGGGAAGGCCACAACGAGGTTCGAGCAAACGTTTAAATTCTTATTAATTCAAAAGGTCAAAAAATAAAGCCGCCAAAGAAACAATTGGACAAAGATTCAACTTTGGCTTCTCTCTATCAAGTATCGTGATATTAACACATTGTAGTGGTTGACACCTCAGCATGCAATATTGCACTTTAATTTCTAGAAACGAAGACCATATGAGATCTTTGAGGAACACAAGAGATTTGCATTTTTTACCTGTATGGAATATGTTTATGTGTCTGAAGATCTCTGTATTTCTTGGCAAGACCATAGTCAATGATGTAAACCTGTTACAACAAAATTAAACACATAAAACTGGCCTAGAGCTGCAGAGGTCATGCCAGAGAATTTTTCCTCCCATCAGATTATAAACTCGTTCCAACATAGATTTATAACGGTAATACAGAGACAGGAAGCTGCTGATCCATTAATTACAAGATGATCATGTCGGTCGCATGCTCATGTTCAGTAGCATCATACAAGATAAAATGACAGAATTTCTAAGGCTGGGTCAGTTTTTTTATGAACTAAAGTTTGGATGAACTTCATCCACTCCTTTCCGGATAGGAAAATTCTTCCATTTGCAAGTGTCCAATTACCAGAATTTTGTTGGTAATTATAACGTATACCTCCCAAGCTCAAGCATAAGCATCATGCTGGAAGCATACACTAAAGAAAGAGGAAAATCTTTCAATATATTAACTGTGTCCAAGAATATGCAACTGCACAATGCACCCCTGGCCAATCGGCTAGACCCTTCTTGGCCAAGAATGTAAAGGTTCATCACAGGGATTGTCCTCATTGAGCTTTAGGAGAGGGGAATGGCAGAGAAGCACTCATATAGTAGAAGCAAAACCCTAATAGATAACAAATTTGTCTAGATCCTCAGAGATTGTTTCCAAACAAGTAGGTGGAGAACTTCCCGGAATATCTAGTGCAAATACATAGGAGCATACAACCTTGTTGTCAACCATAGACATGCATGTACACTTAGAGAACATATGACGAAGTGCACACCTGATTTGCTTTACGCCCTAAACCCATTAAGAAGTTGTCGGGCTTAATGTCACGGTGAAGAAATCCTCTTGAGTGCATATATTCAACCCTATTAATCTGCATTGGAGGACAAGTCTTAGGCAACCAGCTAGCAGCTACAATAATTATGCTTTAATCAGTATATAATTTTGGCTATTTACCAATTGATCTGCCAGCATTAAAACTGTCTTTAAAGTGAACCTCCTATTGCAATAGTTGAACAAGTCTTCCAAACTTGGTCCAAGAAGGTCAATAACCATCGCATTGTACTCACCTTCAACGCCAAACCACTTGAGGTGTGGAATTCCAGCTTAAAGTAAGAAAATGATTTAAAAAAAAAAGAACAAATCAGTTCAGCTAGAAAATATAACAGTCATCGAGATTCATGGGTAGAAGCAAGCTATTACTTACTTCCTCCTTGTAGTAGCATATACAACTTTGATTCATAATGAAGCTGAGGGTGCTTTGTTTTAGTTGATTCCTGCAAACCAAAAACTTAGATTCTGGAAACGGCAAAGCTAATGTATCAAAGGAAAAACTACATTACTAAAAGTAGCACTAGAAACACGCGCAAGGAAATCTCATTCATGATGTTCTAAACATTTGACAGATGGTGACAGGATGCTGAGAAGCAAACCACATATGAAGTCCATATTATATCACACTAGGGTCCCTACCAAACTAATATGCTAATCTAAATCAAGTAAAATTATTCAAGACTCTTCATAAATAGAAGCTATATCCAGCAAATGCACACTAACAAACTACCACCGAAAAAGAGCCAAATAAGCAATGTCACTCGGAATTCAGCCAATATAGCAATGTGCACCTATCATCATCAACAACAACACACCCAGTGTAATCCCACAAGTTGGGTCGGGGAGGGTAGAGTGTACGCAGACCTTACTCTTAACTTGGGAGGTAAAGAAGCTGTTTCCGAAATGTGCATCTATCATACTTTAAGTTTTATACTATGACAACTGATAACTCAAGAATAATTTTCTAGTGCAACACTGATGCTTTTTAACCTTCTTAATGTCGTTAATTTAGTTTAGCTAGCGAAAGGCGCAATCTCAAGACAATGAACAACAAACTATGCAGTGAATTTCCAGCTTCAGCTAAACCAAAAAAAGGGGGCAGCTAAGCTCCCGCTATGCATAGCGCGGGGTCGGGGAAGGGCCGGACCACAGGAGTCTATTGTACGATGCATTTCTGCAAGAGGCTGTTTCCACGGCTTGAACGCGTGACCTCTAGGTCCCGTTACTCCAAGGCTCCCCTTGTTCAGCTAAACCGGCATTTTTAATTTCATTAAATTCCAGTGAAAGGCTAAATCTTTAACACAATTCACACCATGTTAAGCTAATCAACACACTCACCAGCTTCACAGCAACTTCTTCTCCAGTTTGCACATTTATCCCTAATACAGAAACAAAACTCAAGGTCAACACAAACCCCAAAACAGAAAATTTGAGCTACAATTGAAATAAACAACAATCAAGTCATACAAATTAAGATTACCTAAATAAAGTTCCCCAAAAGATCCACTACCGATCTTTCGGCCTAGTTTAAACTTGCCACCAACCACATGATCCATAGTCAAAAAGATTGAACAAACAATAACCAACACCAAAGATTTAATCTTTTCTTGATTTAACTAAAACCCAATTAAACCAACACCAAAAGATTTAATCTTTTCCTGATTTTTAACTAAAACCCAATTTAAATCAACACCAAAAGGTTTAATCTTTTCTTGATTTTAACTAAAACCCAATTAAACCAACACAAAAAAGATTTAATCTTTGCTTGATTTTAACTAAAACCAAATTAAATCAAACATATATCAATTAACCCCAGATCCAGCAAAACAAAGATTTACCGAAAATTACTTTTTTTGATCAAATTCTTGAAAACCCTAAAGCCTAATATATATATATATATGGAAACACTTGGAACATGTATTTTTTAACAATTTCTAGTCACCTCCTTTTGTTTGTAAAGAAATAAAAGAATAATACAATGAAAGGGTTGGGACAAGAAATAACAGAAAAATTAAAACTTTGAAGAGAAACCCTAAATCTGAGAAGTATAAAAATGGGGTAATTAGAAAAACTTAAAAGGGTTTTTTGGATTCTTGAAAAAAAAATTGAAAATGAAAGGAAATTGAGATGGAAATGGAAAATAGAGAGAGAGAGAAATAAAATCTAATGGAAATGAAATTTGTGGAAAATATATGGGAATTTGATTTGATTCAAAGAGAAAAGGATTTTTTTTTGTTTGTGTAAGAGAAAGAAGATGATGAAAGGAGAAATTGGGGGAAAATGGGATACAAGAAAGAAAAGAAAAGAAAAGAAAAGAAAAGAAAAGCTGGGAAAATATTAAGCTTTTTCTTTCCTTTTTTCTATTATTATTATTACATTCGTTTTTACCAATTAAATTATTCTTTTTTTATTATTATTATATTCATTCTTCGTCTAACCGAAACAACCTCTTATTACTAAGCTATGTGTACATTCTTAATTTTCCTAAACTTTACTTGTGAAATTAAATTGAATATATTATTATTGTTATTTATTTTTATTAATTACTCTCCAGGGTGTATTATTATTTGTTGCTTTATTTATTTTGCTTCACGATATTTTATTGTCTTGTTTTTTTTTTGGCAATCTCACATCATTAAGTTTCTTTTGAGCCGAGCGTTTATCGAAAACAACTTATCTACCCCACAAAAGTAAGGATAAGGACGACCATCATATCACTATGCAGATTCTACTTATGAAATTATACCAGATATGTTTTTTTATTTGGTGGGATAAATTCTTTTCTAAAAGAAAAACCTTAGATGCTGGGAGAATAATTAAGAGAAAATGGAAGAAGAATATATTGTGATTATTCTCTAGGAAAGAAGATTTAAATGATTTTTCAATTCTAATTAAGTGGATAACTAATATTCTTTTTGCGTATTGACTATGATTAACTTAGGTGGTTATTATAATGTTTTCGAATTTCAAACTCGTCTGCTAAAATTTTCTAGAAAAAAATAGATAAACGTATAGCTCGTGTTATTTTTAAATTTTTCGTTTAAAAGTTTTTGAATTATCATGGTTTCTTAGCTTAATATTTTTTAGTTAAAGTCCTCAGCTCATTCTTCCTTAGAAGACGGTAATGTTTCATTTTTATTAACTTCTCAAATTAATGTAAATACTTTTTTAAAATTAGCAAGGTAAAAGAATTTTAAATTTTATAGAGAGAGACTATCAAATTGTCATATGTCTTAAATCTTGCTAACGTGTTTAGAACCAAAAGAAAAACGTGTTCGGAAATATAAATGATGATATTTGTTATTGATTTATCTACTTATCAAAAAAATTAATACACAATATTTGACATCTTTTGATACTTTTCAAATCACCTATAATTCTTCACAATGCACTCAAATTCTGTAAGTTACAAGAATTGTAACATGGGAAATCCTATTATCACGAATCTTATTAGATTTGTCACTATATTATTACTATCTTTTACTAATTGGCTTGAAAAATAACTTCTTAGTTTGATCAACTTTTCACATTATCGTTAACTTTTGAAAGTTTTGCTAGTCTCCCAACAATTTAACTATCAGAAACTTTTGCAATCATTCCAAGCCAATCTAACCCTAATACTGATATTTTTCTACAAGTTGTAGTGTTCTGCCAGCTTTACAATGGCTTTTCTGGAGAGGCATCTCTTATTCATATCTATTTGAGATTTTTTTGCACTTCACTTTGATGGACCTCTTCTTCAATCCCGTCATGTTTAACACCTCCGACTTAGGGTTGATATTTTTTTTTGGTTGACTATTAAGTGTCCATATTTTTTAAATTTTTTAACATATGACACTTTTTATATGGACAAATCAACAAATCAATTCAAAAAATGGGAAAGTATGTTGAAATTACTTTTCATTCAATATCGAAAAAACTTGTGGCGACTTGAACAATAAAAATAAGTTGGATGGTATATTTTCAGGATTAAGATTTGTAAATATGTTAATAGTTTATTGATTTGGTTTATATATATTACTTAAATCTACAGATATATAAGGAGATGTGGACCCCTCCTATGGTATGTTCCATAGAAGATGAACTCTAAGGGTGAGGGTTGACATCAATCACGTATCTTATCATTATTTAACAATGTTGATTTTTCTCCAGAATCCTCATTACCGGAAGCTAACCAAGAACATGATACTAGCGACTTAGGCACTTTTTACGCGCAGATGAAAAAGACCGGTAAATTCATTAGAAACTACGTTTGTAGAATAGGGAAATTGTTGTGATTTTAGCTTGGATTCTCCAATGAAGAATCTAAGCACGCAACTGACTGCTACCGCAGGGGGAAAAAATAGGTTCCTCCCTAGACCATCTGTTTTGATTTTTTCATTATAGCACGATGATCAACATGGTTGTCTTTTTTTTTTTTTCCGGGAGGGGGGGGGGGTCAATTTGAAATAAAAGATCACGAAATTAAATTTGATTTGAGAACAAGTACCATGTTTGTATTAATTTAAAATATCATGTCCAAGTATTCAATTTAATGATTTGATCAAACATGGAGGCGAAATATTTTACTTTTTGTGCCTAGTAATAGAATATTTTTTAATATACTTTCATTAATTATATTAATTGTATATCTCCTATTTTAGTTAGAATTATAATTCTTTTGTAATTAGGTTAATTAGTTACCTATGGTGTCTATAGTCTTATAGGATGTTTTGTATCAAAGTAAATATTATTGATGAATATATTCCTTCAACTTTATTGATGAATGATTTATAATATATATAAGGTTACAAAAATATTTATTTTGATACAAACTAGGTAACTAATTAACCTAATTATAAAATGATTATAATTCTATCTAAAATAGGAGATATACAATTAATACAATTAAAAAGGGCCGCCCGGTGCACTAAGCTCCCGCTATGCGCGGGGTTCGGGGAAGGACCGGACCACAAGGGTCTATTGTACGCAGCCCTACCTCACATTTCTGCAAGAGGTTGTTTCCACGGCTTGAACCCATGACCTCCTGGTCACATGACAACAACTTTATCAATTACTACAACTAATACAATTAATGAAAGAATATTGGAAAATATTCTATTACACCCCGCAGTCGAAGCGGGAGGTTCTCGAACATTAAGACTGGCTAAAAATAATCAAATAGTATGCGCGGAAGTCCTTTGGTGAAGATGTCGGTAATCTGATATATGGAAGGAATATAAAGGACACGAACTTGACCACGAACCACTTTTTTCGCGAATGAAATGAATGTCCATCTCAATGTGTTTTAGTGCGCTGATGTGTCGCAGTAGACCAGTGTTGCCTTTTGAATCGGGTAGTAAAGCTCAAGTAGAAGGTTACGGATCCAACAAAACTTAGAGACAGCGTTGGCAACACCTCTGTATTCTGCTTCTGCACTGGATCGAGATAGTGTAGGTTTTTTTGGAAGACCAAGCTAATATGTTGTCTACGAGGAAAACGCAATAACCAGACGTGGAGCGTCGGGTGTCAGGACATCCACCCCAGTCAGCATCAGAATAGGCAGTGAGACTAGTGAGCAAAGACATGTATAGATGTAATCTGAAGTGAAGTGTACCTTGGATGTATCGTAAAATACGTTTGAGGGCATGCATGTGTGCTTTTGTCGGACTATGCATGTGCAAGCAGATTTATTGCAAGGAATAGGATATGTCTGGTCTCGTGAATGTGAGGTACTGCAGGGCCCCAGTCAGGCTATGATAGTGAGTCGGGTTTGAATATGAAGGGCCGGAATCAGCACTGAGCTTGGAATTGGTGTATATAGGCGTGTGGGATGGTTTGCAAGATGTCATGCCTGCACGGTCACGTATCTCTTCGGCGTACTTCTTCTAACATAGAAATAGGCCGCCAGAATGTCGAGTGACAGAAATGCCTAAGAAATAACTCAGAAGGCCCAAATCCTTCATAGGAAACTCAGAGGAAATGAGAGACATAATGGATCGACAGAGAGCATCATATGATGTGGTGAGGATGATGTGATCAACATATAATAATATGTAGGCCATGTATGTACCCTTGTTGTAGATGAACATGGAATGATCGGATCTGTTATGTGAAAAACCGATAGCGGAAACATAATCGGTGACATCACCAGCCTCTCGTGGTCATTTAGATTTGTCACTTGAACACCTCCAGTAATATTTGTTTCATGTACACACTTCAAGTAGGCTCTCTCTGTATCATTTAGACATTTTTTGTACAATCAGTCAAATATATAGAGGGAGTGTAACACACTTAACGATTATGTGTCAAAATGATGAATTAAATGAAGATATGTGGCATATATACCAAAAATAATGGTTTGTGTTTCTGTTATTGGTATGAACTTCAGTTTCTAAGGCATCATGGGTAAGGAGAAGGTTCACATCAACATTGTGATCATTGGCCACGTCGACCACCACTGGTCACTTGATCTACAAGCTTGGTGGTATTGACAAGCGTGTTATTGAGAGGTTCGAGAAGGAAGTTGATGAGATGAACAAGAGGTCATTCAAGTATGCCTGGGTGCTTGACAAGCTTAAGGTTGAACGTGAGCGTGGTTATCACCATTGAAGGTGTCGCCTATTCAATTGCTGCTGAAATTTTCATTCTTGTTAATGGAGATTTCTTGTAGAATGTGAGCAAGTGTTGGAAGGAGAGACAAAGAAAAAGAAAATATTTTAAAAAAATAAATAATTATAAAATTTAACCTCTTCATGCACTTATTTGGTGTGCAACTCATTCAAGTTGTCAAGTCATCAAAAAGTATCTAAATAACATAGTGGAAGCCTACTTGAAATGTATGTATGAAATAAATGTCACTTGAGGTGTTTAAGTGATAAATCTAGACGACCACGAGGGGCTGGCTATGGTTTAGCTTCCAATTTATCTAAAAAATAATTAAACTTTTTTTCAAGTGCACCCAAAAAAAGAAAGAGGAATATAAGAAGAAAAAGAGGAGAGCTATTTGTAAATTTTAAATTAAGTGGTGACTGCAGAACTGCATATTAATCAGGACATTCTTTTTTTCTCACTTGGCATGCTCTGACTATGAGATCATTTTGTAAGATGAAATCATGATCATTTTCTTCGCTTTCTCCAGCAGAAACATTTAAAAAAAATAGACCGCAAGAAGATAATAAGGATCAAACATAAGAAAATTACAGGAATAATTTATGTAATGTAATTTGACTGGGCACGAAATTTAAAAAATAAAGAAAAACTTTTGAATCTTGTGGTCTAAAGAAGTCAAAGATATTTATGTGGCTGAAAATCATCTCGTTAAATATGAAAAATAAAATTTAAAATTAAATTATTATTAAATAATAAAATATGTCATTTTTTTTTAACAGACTAAAAAAAAATATTTCATATGAATTGAGACAGAGGCCGTCAAATGACCTAATACATTGTCAATTCAGACACGTGTATAGAACTACAACTACTGTTTTATATGTTTGTCCTTTCTTTGGTCCCATTTCATGCATACTTTTACTTTATAGTAGGAACTATGAACTATTCTTGATGTGCATTAGGTTTTGTCTCCTTAATGCCAACTCCTACATGAAAATAGGGCTGGTCAGTGGGCCGGGTCGGCCCGGTCCCGCCCGATTCCCCCCGAACTCTAATATTTTTTTTTTAAAAATGCGGTATTGGAACTCAAATCGGGACGAGACAAGGTCCCGTCCCGACCCGACCCGCCCCGCCCCGCCCCAGGCCACCTGATCCCGCCCCCGTCCCGACCCGATCCCGCTGGAAACCTCCCCTTTTACAAAAATAACCGTTGCACCAACGATCATTTTACATTTTGATCGTTGTGCAACGGCCATTTTTGGCCTCCCCCAACCCCCTACCCCTTAATATTTATTTTTAACCCATAAGTTATTATATTTACACTTTAACCCAATTTTTCAACTATAAATACCTCATTTTCTCTTCATCTTTCTCACAAATCTTCCTACAATCTCTCTAATCTCTCAATCTATCTCTCTACAAGTATACATTGTCTACTAAATATTCAATTTTATTTATTCATTTGGGAATTGAGAGTGAAGTTGGCAACTAGCTTGAGGATCTTCCATCGAGCAAAGTTTCAATTTTCAACCTCTCGATTACACGTCGACGTTACGCTTGCGCTTGGGTACATTCGTTCCTTCATTAAATTATTATTGTTTGTTTATTTTATTTAGCGCACTTAATTTCATTTACTTTAATTATTTATTAGTATAATTATAAATTTATAATGGAATGATTTAAACGTATGCTTACGGGTAGGGGTCATGCTTTTTCTAGTAGGGACAACAAGGGCAAGGGTCCTATTTCTAGACAGAATCCTATTCGTACACAGGATGATTTTGTTGATACTGAACATTTTCCTACAATACCATTAGATTTAGACGATGATCTATTTTCTGGAACTCAAGAAGACTTTAATTTAGACGATGATCTAGATGATACACCCACTAATGTAGATGACAACACACCCACTAGTGCACGTAGAGAATCAAGTAGCTATATGTAAATTTTGTAAAGATGTTTTAAAATTTAAAACTGAAAAAGGTCACGGTGGGACGGAGGATTTAATGAGACACGTAGCAAGGGCTCATCCAGCTAGATATGCCCAATACGAGGCTTCAAAACCGGGTGCGCAAACGCCCGCTCCATCGGGACAAGGTTCACATACTGATATTGTCCCGGACAAAGTACAGAGTCAAATTAACCCTATGCCGGGGGGGGGGGGGATTGTAGGCCCTAAATACAATAAACATAAAGATAGGGAAGCAATAGCAAAATTAGTTGTTGTGGAGGGTTTGCCTTTTTCATTTCATTCGTCTCCCGATTTTATTCATTACATTAGAGATATGTATAATCCTGCTTTTAACGGTTTTCCTAGATCAACTGTTAAGAGAGATGTATTTAAATTCGCACATGAATATCAACAGTATTTACGTTATTCATTATATCATTTTAATGGCAAAGTGACTATCACTTCCAATATAAGCCGTAGTACTAACGACCATGATTATTTAACGGTAACTTGTCATTGGATAGATTATAAATGGTCTATGCAAAAACGTATCTTAGCGTATAGATATATACATGATAGGCACACTGATACTTTTATTGCAGAAAATATTTATCAAGTGTGCGATTATTACAGAATAACTGATAAAATTATGACTATTACATTAAATAACGCTTCTTCTAACAATTACGCTATTACAATTTTAAAAAATAGTTTAACTCCATCTTTTCCAGATCATTTTCATATAAAATGTGCGTGCCATATATATAACTTAATTGTAAAGGATGGTCTATCACTTGTTGAAGACATTCTTAGTAAAATACAATTTGATATAAACTTTATTTTTAAAAATAATATAATACAACGAAGAAAAGAATATAAAAAAACTTGTCACGATTGTCAACTACCTTATAGAAAAATTCCAGAAGAAGTACCCACTAGGTGAAATTTTTTATACGAGCAACTACTTGTTGCTTATGACTATAGAAAACCTATAAGTTTATTTTTTAATCTCATAATCAAAATCCAGCTGATATGGTTGTAGATAGCGATTGGGTAAAAATTTCTGAACTTATGGTATTTTTAGAAAAAAAAATTCAAGCAACAAAAGAATTTTCCGGTATATATTATCCTACTATTTCAACTATGTTGTTTTATATAGCTCTAATATTTTTATTACTTAGTGAATATATGAAAAAATCAGCTTATATGGCAGCTATTAAAAAAATATTTATCAAAATAAAAAAATATTTTATTCCTATTCCCACTATTTATATTATTGGTGTTGTATTAAATCCGACTATTAAAATAGACGGTACTAAATCACTTATTGAAACTATTTACGATTGTATAGAAATATTACCACCTCCAAGTCCCAAAAATCCAAATCACCCACCATCTATTGAACAAACTAAAGAAGAAGTGTTGTCTAGCGTAGAAGACCAATGCAAAAAAGTATATAGGTTTTACCAACAAGAAAGTGCTAGTAACCTATCGGCTTCCATACCATCTTCTTCTTCTTCAACACAACCTCACAAAAGACATGTTGTTTCTGCGGCTAGTATTGAAATCCTCAGAAATAGAATGTGAGGCCGTACCGCTACTAACCAAATTAGCGAGTTTGATATTTTTTGTTTTGCAGGGTTCTATACCGTACCAAGCAGTTCTCAATAAAGAAGGACGTGAAGACTTGCTGAAATACTGGAAAGGGAATGAGAAGACCTTTCCGACACTTTCAATGATGACCTGAGATGTTTTGAACATTCAAGCGCCATCAACTGCGTCTGAAAGCGCTTTTTCTGCCGGCAGATATCAAATAGGAGATCACATACACTCATTAGCCGGAGACAGTTTGGAGATTGTAGTATTATTCAGAGATTGGATACGAGCGGAGTGAAGAAGGTACGGTAAACCGGAGATCAACGAAGAAGAAGACGAAAACTACAACGAAATCTTATCCGAAGGTGGTGGAAGCGACGTGGATCAATTTGACCAACAAATACCAATTCCAACCGAAGAACCATAGGAAATTATCAAGAAACTAGAACATGTTTTTTTCAGAATGTAATTTTTTTAATTGCAATTTTACAATGTAATTTGCAACTTTTGAACAACACCACAAAGTTGCAATTTTGACAATTGTATTTGTATTACAAAAAAACCATATGTCTATTAAATAATATAAGAAACACAAAAACAGTCTTGAGATATTTTTATTACACTATCTTGTTTAATTATTGAGTTTTTTTATATATATGTTATTTTTTAAATTAAGTGCAAAAAAAAACCAGCCCGGGATCCCGACGGGATCGGGGCAGGGACTTCGGCAAATCCCGCCTATCCCGATCCCGCCCTTTTCCCCGTCCCGCCAAACCCAGCCCACCCGTCCCGAGCCCAGACCACTGGCCACCCCTACATGAAAATACAAAGACCATCATCTCAACCCCCTACCCCCCAACTCCACAACAACGATCCACCCAAAGTTAATGATAATTATTTCCCAAAGTTCATGATGCAGTACTTTATACCTAATTTATGAGTCACATTCAGGCTTCAGTTTTTGAATACCTATTCAAGATACTTTTATATGTACAAACAGTGGCGTACCCAGATTTTTGTGCAAGGAGATCAGCCTCTATATATGTACGAAATCTTTTTTCGTATATACAATGTATAAATAGCAAACTTTCTGGCAAAGGGAGTTCATACGAACTCCTCGAGACTGTGTCTTTGCCACTGAGTACAAAGGACACCGAGTACAAAGGGGCTCGGTGTAGTATTGATCAGTGTTCAGGTTATGTGGAGGTATTCATCAGCTCTTAGGAGCTTTTGTTACAGTATGGTGCTTCTGTCTAAAAGCTTTTCTTGACTCTAACAAAAGCTTAGTTCTACGGCCTCCTTAAAGCATCATGATATTTATTTGCACAATCAAGATGTGACAAGTACTTTGCATGCTGAGATTGTAGCATCATGCCGCATGTTATCATCTGCAAAAAGGACTTATTACAGTTCTTGCGGCTTGGCCAGATATCTAGCAAGCATCATGCTCTTCCTGTTCCCAAACGGTCAAAGGCCATAAACCAATATACTCAGAAGAGGAATGAAATCTTTGCTAGAATTGGTGAGAGCTCCTAAACTTTTCAGCAACAAGAAAGTGCAACAAATGTAAAGAAGCAGTCTTGAAAAGAAAGAAAAAACACCTTTTGACCATTCAGAAGATCCATATCTTACCCTTCATAAGTGTAATAATGTTTAATCATATCCACAAAGATAGCTTCCAAGTGACAAAGATAACAATAACATTACTTTTGGCATCAACAGACTTCACGGTTTTCTGCAACTTCTCTTTTTCAGGTTGTACAAAATATTCTAAAGTCACAGAAAAAATTGTAATTTACAGAAAACTTTTCAAGCTAAAAGTCAAGTTCCAAGAATCCTCCTCATCTTGAATATGACCTTGTGAAATTCCAAAATGTCATCACCGACGAAGACACAGCCACAAGCTCAAGAATATTAGTGCTTCAAGGTCTCTAACCTTTTGTAACACCAGGAGAAATCGAAAGTCCACATCAGGCCATTTATCCAATTTGCTAGCTGAATGGATTATGAAATCCATGCCTCTAATACCATACAGTTGAACAGCGTTTGAAAGACCTCATAACTTTCGTATCAAGAGACTAGAGACTCTCTGAACTCCTATATAATCTCTGTCATTTCCTTGAAACCTTCCCCTATGTGTTTTCCCCTTCTATTGCTTACAGTGAAGCCCTTTACTGCTACATTATCGATACACTTGATAGTACTGTCACCAAGAGTCTCCACATGAACAATTCCCATCTTTGAAATGGTGAAATCGACTGTTATCCCTCACAATTATCTCTCTCCCCAAAACTTTGGATATGAATTTCATGGCTGTGTGACAGTCTACGCATACACGGAGATTCTTGGTTATGCGAATGGTTGTCCCAGCAGGTGTACTAATAATACCGAATGCTATCGCAAGCCGTTCACTATGAATATAGAGCAAATCACTCTTCTGCTCCTCATCAACATCATGTAGTGCCTCACTCGTCTCGGGAACGTAACCTTCGTGTTTCAAGCATTCATAAAGATCTCTTAGGGCTTCAAGTATCTGATCATAATATGGGTGAGATGTGTCTCCCGAGACAAAACCATGCACCTGGTTCCTAACTTCTATCCAGCTGCAGGCTGGTGGTTTTCTCATTCCTTTCTTCCTCATATTAGTTTTTAATTTTGATGCATCTTTCCATCTCCCAGCTGCAGAATACATATTTGACAAGAGCAGATAAGGTCCCATGTTCCCGGGATCAGCTGTAGTCATTTCTTTGGCAACTTTTTCAGCCAGTTCAACATTTTTGTGAACTCGGCAAGCTGATAACAGCGTAGCCCAAATACCCCCGGTGGGCTTAATAGGCATGTCAGTAATAAACTTATAAGCTTCCGTTAATCTTCCAGCACGACCGAGAAGGTCTGCAATAGCAGCATAGTGCTCGACGTCAGGAGAAACACCATATCTGCTCATGCTTGTAAAATAATTCCAACCTTCATCAACCAAACCAGCATGGCTGCAAGCAGTTAAAATAGCCAGATAAGCCACACCATTGGGCTTTATCCTATCACATTGCATATTCTCAAATAGAATAGTGGCCTCGCAGGCATGTCCATTTAATGCATACCCCATGATTATGTCCGTCCATGAAACTGAATCGTGTACCTCCATCCTATCAAAAATCCATCTAGCAGTCATTATCTTCCCACATTTGGCATACATGTCCACAACTATATACATGTTTTGATCAAACCCCAATCTTATTATGTATGCATGGAGCTGTTTCCCTAGATGTAGTGTGGTCAAATGAGCACAGGCAGGCAGTATAGCCGAGAAAGAAACTTCCACAGGCTTGACATTAGCAGCTAACATCTGCCTAAACAGTCTCAGCCCTTCAACAAAAGTACCGTTTTGCACACATCCTGATATTATTGAGTTCCATGAAACGTCATCCTTTTGCGGTAACAAATCAAACACCCTATAAGAATCCTCAACCCTGGTAGAAGTTGCATACATATCAATCAAACTACCTCCAATAAACTCGTCTCTGTCAAATCCGTGTCTAATTGCATACCCTGAATCTCTTTTCCCTTTGAGACGTCTACATGCCTCGCAAAAACAGGAAGGACACTGGACAGAGTGAAACAGTCAGGCTTCAAATTGGCATTGCTCATCTCCCTTAACATATCCAAAGCCTCCTCATAGAACCCACTTTGTACATTTCCACCAATCACAGTATTCCACGAAACATCTTTATTGGTCATCATTTGAAAAATCTTACTCACACTATCAAACCCTACATCATTTTTTACTCTCCCACTTAAAGAATCAAAATGGCTTTTTTCACTCCTTATCAACTCATTTCTTGTTTCTTGACTAATATCATCAATTCCATGCTCAAAATCTTGGGCCACGTCATACACATTGCTATTATTAACCAAACTGCTTTTACGACTACTAAATGTAGGATTAAGGTCTTCGTACATCCTACCCTCCCCAGACCCACCCCACTTGTAGGATTACACGGGATATGTTGTTGTTGCTTGTACGACTACTAAAGGTAGGGTTAAGGTCTGCATACATCCTACCCTCCCCATAACCCCTACTTGTGGGATTACACTGGGTATGTTGTTGTTTGTATGATTACTAAAGCTATTTGACTGAGGAATTTCGTCAAACAAATAACGGGCATGAGACGAAACTTGCAATTTTGCATACATATTCATGAGTGCATTACCAGTATAAAGATCATTTTCCACACCAAACTTAACAACACAACCATGAACACATTCACCAACTCTCAATTCCTTCAAATGGGTACATGCTCTTATAACAGAAGGAAATACATCTCTACCAGGCAACTTTCCACAACTTCTCATTGCAACAAAACAAGATAAAGAATCAAGAAAATACCCATTACAAGAATAACACTTTATAACAGATTTCCAAGCTTTTGTGGGTATGTAATGAAATGTGTTGAAAACTTGTAAAGATTCTTCAAGTAGGTTAAGGTCAGGTAAATACCAAAAATGATGGTGGCTAGTGAAATGGACCTTATCCCTCTTGTTTTAACAATTTGGGCATGGAGTTGTTTGGCTTGTGACTTTGTTTTGATGGAAGATGGGCTGTTTAATAGGGTTTTCATTGGAAAAATCCATTTTTGGTTTAATTGTAACTGTGCTATTTTGTCAATACTTAGGTTGAAGTTTTCATTTTAAGGGAATGTGATGTTTTAACAAAGAAAAGTCTTTTGTCTTCCGCTTTTTCGATGATATTATAAGAAATAATACCTGTCGTAAGGTAAATAGGAGTTTCCGGCTCAAGCAAAATGATACCGGCTGAAGGTAAGTAAATTCTTTAATTTAGGGAAGGAATCCTCATTGACGAAGAGGAAGGGAGCTTTCACACAGGCCAATAGCCGATAGCTATGATATTCTCATCCAACGTTAAAAATGGCGTCTTTATTGGGATTTAATTACTTTAGTTAGAAGCAGTTCGAGCATTCTATGGTGTTCTGGCTTGTGATGTTTAAAGGATACACTAAATTTCTGTTATGACAGGTTCGAAAAAAGAATCGCACAACAGTGAAAGAGAGTTCAAATGTAGAAAATGAATCATTAATATATTTGAGATAAGTTCAAAATAGTTTTTAAATATAATATTGAATGTTTTTGTCCTTTAAGTTTGATGAAGATGAGTATTTTTAGTCTTTATTATATCTTTAATAAATTTGATTGCTAGATTTAACGGAAATTATGATAAAAAGTATTCACCTGAGTCATATTTCTTCCATCTCAAGTTATTTATCATTTTTCTAATTTACACGCTTCTTAAAAAATATTAATGAAAAAAGTCATTTGACCTACAATATCCTTATTTATATTTACGTTATAATATCTCTCCATTAAATGTTTACTCTATTTATGTGTCATCTTCATTAGTGACAAAGATTAAAATGAAAAAAAAAATTATGTCTTAAACTTTTAAAACGATAAATAATTTGACACAACTATTTTTAATAACCATCCTAAATAATTTGAGAAAGATGGAGTAGAAAGGTCAAGTTGAATCTCAGAAGCTGCAACACTACAAATTAGACCGGACATAAGAGATAGACCACAAATAGCAAAATTTGTAAAAATCGTACTTAGAAATATGAGGCCTGTTAAATCTCTTTTTTTCCACAATTTTTGCTAATTTAACCATTAGAGTTTGTTAAATGTTTGACATAAACTAAAAGTACTCACTTTTCACATATTTTTAACAAAATTAAAACTGCTTAGGGGTATATTTGAGGATTATTATTAAACTTACCCTAAATATAAGAAATTATTTTTGTCATTTTCTCATGAAAGAACATTTCTGGTTGGAAGAAGAAAAAAATAACACTTCTGGTTCAAGGGTTTAAATGCTAAATTAAAACATTGGGAGTTGGAACTAATTCTAAGAAATTACTCACTTTTTAAAAACTTAGGACCATTACTAATTTATTCCTAATCAAACTCATCTCTTTTTGAAAAATCAAAAATTACTTAATGATTTTTTATTAGGTAAATAAAAATAATTTTGAAAGAATAAGATTAATTTTTTAAAAAATCCTAAAATATCACTTATTTTAAAATAAAAAAATCTAAAATATCATTTATTTTAAAACGGAGGAAGTACTATATAGCTGCCACATCTTACCCATCGACTATTTCTTTCATTGAACCATTCATAGCATTTGATGACTCGAAAATAAAGTTTCTATTCGCCATGATATTTATTTAAGGGCAAATGTGTAAATATATTCCTCAATTTTGTGATCTAGAGTATATATATCTTCGCTATAAAAGTGGTAGATATATATCACTGTCGTTATAAAATGTTGTAAATATACCTTTTTCACTGACGTAAATTTTTTCAAAAATCATTAATCTTATTTTTTAATTAAAAAAATGTCACGGATTTAAAAAAAAGTCTACCCTTTTTTTAGTAGACATATTTATCTAAAGTCACATGATAATTTTTTTCCTGGTGGATCGAGATATGTTTAAAAATCATCTCCGTCAATTTAAAAAAATAAGTCTACCCTTTTTTTAAATGAACCACCCGTCCTACCAGGAAAAAAATTACCATGTGGATTTAGATAAATATGTCTAATAAAAATAATGGGTAAACTTTTTTAAAGCCCTGCAGCATTTTTTTAATTCAAAAATAAGAGAAATAATTTTTTAAAATAATTCCGTCACCAAAAAAAGTATATTTACATCATTTTATAACGATAGAGGTATATTTACATTATTTTGTAACGGCATGAATATATATCTACCACTTTTATAACGAAAGTCTATCTGCTCTGAATCGCAAAATTGAAGAATATATTTACACCTTTTCCCTTTATTTAAACTCTCAATTAATTGGAACAGTCAATGCATTCACATATTCTTATCCTTCTTTTTGTTTATTTATCACATTTTCTTATCCTTTATGGTTTCTCTGTTCTTGCTAATAATTCATTGCAAGAGAGCTGTCCCATATGTATACAACTTAAAGTTAAAAAATGTTAGTACTATAATTAGCTGTCTAGAGATAAACTCAAGTTTGGTTCCCTGCTACTATTCAGAGCACATATATAGACTCAATATTATAAGAATTGATTCATTGATTATCATTCTTCCAAATATATAATATATATACATATACTAAAGTAAGACTACTCTTCTTATTATTCTAGAAGACTAATATTCTATTTTACCTAATATACAAGATCCTAATTACAATTATAATAATTATAATATTAATTATAATAACGAGGTTCTTGGATGCTGAGACTATCCCTGAAATCATCAAAAAGTACGCGCGGAAGACCTTTTGTAAAGATGTCAGCTATTTGATAACGGGACGGCACATCGAGAATACGGACTTGACGACGGACAACTTTTTCTCGAACAAATAAAATATCCATTTCAATGTGCGTTGATGCTGAACAAGATTGCTAGATAAATAAATCGCACTCACATTGTCACAATAGACTAATGTTGCCTTTCAATCGGACAATGGAGCTCCATTAGCAGATTACGGAGCCAACAAGATTCAGCAACAACATTTGCCACCCTTCGGTATTCCGCATCTGCACTCGATCGAGATAGTGTGGACTGACATTTGGAGAACCATGAGATGAGATTGTCACATAAGAACACACAATAGCTGGAAGTGGAATGACGTGTGTCTGGACAGCCACCCCAATCCGCATCAGTGTAGGCAGACAAACTCGAGACGGAGGACTTATACAGATGTAGTCCGAACTGAAGAGTACCCTTAACATACCGCATAATCCTCTTGAGAGCCCCCATATGTTCTTCCTTTGGGTCATGCATGTGTAAACAAACTTGTTGGACTGCATAGGAAATATCAGGCCTCGTAAAAGTGAGATATTGCAATGCACCAGCCAGGCTGCGATACTGTGTGGGGTCGTTGTATGGAGTACCTGAAGCATTGCTCAACTTTGCCTTTGTGTCAACTGGAGTATGTGAAAGTTTGCATGAAGACATCCATGTTTTGACAAGTATCTCCTCGGCATACTTCTTTTGACTGAGAAACAGACCACCTGCATAGTGAGTGACAGCAATGCCAAGAAAATAATTCAACGGTTCTAAGTCCTTCATTGCAAATTCTGTTGCAAGAAGGGACATAATGGACTGGCAAAGTGAATGTGATGATGCAGTTAGGATAATGTCATCAACTTACAGAAGTATATAAGCCACATCAGTGCCCTTTCTACCAAAAAAAGAGATTCATTGATCTGACTTGTTGTAAGAGAATCCCAACTTGGAAACAAATCCTGCAAACCTGTTATATCATGCCCGAGGAGCTTGTTTCAGACCATATAAAGATTTTCTCAACAGGCACACATGATCTGGACGGGCAGGATCGCGGAATCCCAACGACTGATGCATGTATACCGTCTCATGCAAGTGGCTATGTAAAAATGTATTCTTGACATCCAACTGAATGGACCAAGACTTGGACAGTGCCAGACTAAGAACAGTCCTGATAGTTGCAGGCTTGACCACCGGACTGAATGTTTCACCGCAATCTACTCCCACCTACTGAGACCTGCCATCACCAACAAGATAAGCTTTGTATCTCACAAAAGATCCATCATAATTCTTGTTATGGAAAAAAACCCACATGGATCGAATTATATTCACATTAGATGGTCGTGGTACCAAATCCCACGTCTTATTTTGAATAAGAGCAGTAAATTCATCTAACATGACAGCTTTCCAATTCGGGTCTGATAAGGCAGTTTTGGAATTTTTTTTATATTGATGAGGGATGGACTGAGGTGGTTAGGTTGAAATGGTGTTTAGGGCAAAATATTTTGTGCATTGTACGTGTTTCCATGGTCCGTTTAGGTGTTGGGCCGTGGGATGGTTGGGTGGTGTTGGGATTTTAGGCCGAAACAGTGGGTAGGGTGGTTTCGGTATTTTTGGCCGAGGTAGTGGGCTCGGTATGGTTCTAGGCCGGCGAGTTTCCGGAAGGGGTTGGGGTGACGGGTTGTGTTATAGGGGTTTGTGATGGCCCTAAATTGTTACTTTGAGAGTTTAGATGATACCTCAAAATTGGATGAATTTTGTCGTCCAGAAAATCATATGAAGGTGGGGATGCTGCTCGAGATGTAGCAAACGGGAAGGTTGATTCATCAAAGATAACATGACGAGAAATAATGATTTTTTCTGTTGACATATTAAAGCATTTATATCCCCGATGATTTTGTGGGTACCCCAAAAACACGCAAGGAGTAGATCGAGCATGTAGTTTATGAATGGTGGTGGACGAAAATAAGGGATAACACAAACACCCAAACACTCGTAAATGTGTAAACGAAGGGATATCGTTGTACAATACCTGAGTAGGGGACACCTTGGAGAGTAGTTTACTAGGAAGAATATTTAAGAGATATGTAGCCTTTTGAAGAGCATGATGCCAAAGATTTGGTGGTGTGAAGGAATGCATAAGTATAGATCGAGTCATATTGTTGATTGTTCGAATCTTTCTTTCAGCTTTCCCGTTTTGAGAAGATGTATGTGGACAGGAATGACGGACAAACATCCCATTTTGTTGACAAAAATTTTGAAATTGGGTATTTATAAATCCCCCCCCCCCCCCCCCCAATTATCACATTGAAAACTTTTAATGGTTTTGTCAAACTGAATTTTGATAAACACACTAAATTATTTTAAAATGTTATAAGTTTGTGATTTTTGTCCCAAGGGAAAGGTCCACAAAAAATTCAAAAAATCATCAAGAATGAGCAAATAATACTTATGACCTGTAGCACTTAATACTGGTGAAGTCCACAAATCACAATGCAAAATATCAAATGGCATAATAGTATTAGTAGTAGAGGCAGAAAACAGAAGTTTAATATGTTTACCAAACACACAAGTTTGGCAAACAGAAGAGTCCAAACGTCCATTACAAAAATTCAAATTATTCTTCCTAAATTGATTAAAAATCGGTGCTCCTAGGTGTCCCAACCTATTGTGTCATATACTAGGAGAGATGGTCGCAAAGGTGGAAGGTTTGACCATGCAGTTTTCGGAGACATAAGTGAAGGGATATAAGTCCCCCATGCTATTGCATCTCATGAGCGGCATCCCGTCTGAAAATCCTTCACAGAAAAACCAAACGAATCAAAATTCACAGAAACATTATTGTCAATGGTAAAACGTCTAACATAGATCAAGTTTTTAATTAATTTTGGTGCATGTAAGACATTTTTTAAGTATAAGGGTGGGTGGGGTGAAGGTAGTGTTACCTGACCAATACCACGAATTGGATTTTTCTACCCACTGCCGACAACAATTTTTTTATTACCGCTTGTATTAAAATAAGACAAAAGATTATCTTGAGACGCCTTCATGTGCGACGTAGCTCTTGTATCAATGTACCACGATTTATCTGGAATATTCATATTCATGTGACTCATGGCTTGTTCAATATCCGTTGGTGCATATCCGACATAAGATGGTGCCTGAGCTGCAAATGCATGTTGTGGACGAGATCCGAGAATACCGGGCTGGCGATTTGAAGAAGGAGGAGGTCGGGCCTACGAATAGGTCGAAAAAGGACACGGCGGGGCAGCCCACTGTGGGGCCCAGGTCCACGGTGGGTACTGTCCCCACTGGCCACCGCTACTGACTGGAAAACTACCGCCACTGCCAGGGCTAGCTGCTGCCGCCGGCGGTTTGGCCCCCGCCACATCCACGTCCCTTTCTACTATTTTTTCCTTTATTGTTTCGATTTGAACCCTGTTTTTGCCCATTATTTTGATGAGTATTTTGGCCACCCGAATCAGAATTTTGGGGCTCCAAATTAGTGGGAAAAGAGTTGGTAGAGACTAGAGTCGTTCCACCTGTGGTTGTGCCCGATGATGCCTGCTTTGCCTTCCTCGTTTCCTCAAGAATTAACCTCGAACGGGCCTCGTAAAAGGGATGTAACGGATTGCTTTGTTGAATGAACGTAGCAACACCATCATATTGTTCATTCAGCCCCGCAATTAATTGAAGGACTAACCTTTGGTTTGTCACGGGCGAACCAACGTTGGACAGTTGGTCCGCAAGTACTTTTAATTCTTGACAATAAGCGGAGATGTTAGAAAAATCATCCAATTTAATATTTGTAAATTGGTGTTCAAGATAAACGGCCCTAGATATTTTGTTATCTTGAAAAATATTCTCTAGTCTTTCCACGCCTGTTTAGCCGTAGAATTAGGTTCTAAGATGGTATGAATAAGATCATTCAAAATTGTGTCATAAATCCATTGAAGGACAATAATATCTAAGCGGGACCATAATTTCTTATCCACCGTAGTGGTATCCGACGGCTACTCGGATGGAAGAATATGGTCAAGCACCTCATAAGCACGGCAGTGAATTTTGAAAAGCTCTGCCCATGAGGTATATTGCCCTTTCTCCATTTCAAGAGTTATGGAGATGAAGTTCTTGACGTTATTGATGGCAAGAGCGGGATGAAAGGTTTATTTTTCGGCCATAGTTTTCACTTAGAATCAACAAGAGAAGGAAGTTGTTTTGGATGAAAGTGGATTGGGAAGACCTCAAAAAAATATGCTAGCCGTGGGAAAACCTCAAAAAAAGAGAATGAAGTTGATTTGTATTGTTTTTGGCTAGGGTTTTAGGTCTTTAGAATTGTAGGTTAAGTTTAGGGTTTTTAGGAAGACTAACCCTAATGTAAGTGGACGAAAAACAAGTGAAAGGAAAGGGCAAAGTTACGGCTAAGAGAGGAAAAACATAAGAGAATTAGGGCAAGGATCTTTAGGCTAATGATACCATGTAAGAATTGATTCTTTGATTATCATTCTTCCAAATATACAATATATATACATGTACTAAAGTAAGACTATTCTAGAAGAAGATTATTCTAGAAGACTAATATTCTACTTTACCTAATATACAAGATCCTCATTACAATTACAATAATTACAATATTAATTATAATAACGAGGGAGGTGATTCTGGGATCTTCCCATAATCACTCTAATAAATATTAAATAGAATAAAAGAAATATCATATGCTAAAGGGCTATCCAAAGGTTAGGTGTTTTGTTTGGATAGGTGTTTTGCAAGTAGACTGAAAAAATAAAAATAATACTATAATTAAGCAACTTGGCATAAAATTGCAGCTACATGTAAGCACTTTTGGTTTTATTCTCTGATTGCTTTTGAATAATCAACTAATTATCAATGCAAGTTTACTTTAAAATAACTCAACATGTCTTAGCCGCCTGTAAATTGTTGTTGTATTAGTTAGAATAGTAGTTGTTGTGATTAAAACCTTTTCCATTGCTTGTTATAAGAAAAGAAATTAACACCAAAATTGAAATAGAGCAATGACTTCCTCTTCAGAATCAAATCTTGGCAGCTATGGCTTCCTTATCATCAGTGCCATTATATCTATCATCATCATTAGTTACATTAAGGCTATCATCAATTTCATCAAGGGTGGATTTCATTATTTCTACAAGCAAGGTTAAGGAGCTTTCTAATGTATCATAGACTTTTTAGCCTTGCAATATGTGCTTCTCTGTCTCCTTCGGCTTATTTATTTGTTACTTAAGAATGGTGTAATGTTAGGCTAGCTAGAGAATCAAATTGTTGATATGTAAATTCATTCCTTATGATCTAAATAGACTTAGTTGGACATGATATGATCCTGTTTATTTACATGTGTTAACTTGAAATTTATAAGGTCTTCTATCTAAAAACGCTCCTAAACTTGGCTCGGATTGTTAGTTTCCTCCCTAAATTATGTCTAGTCCTAATTACCCCTGAACTTGGCTATTTAATAGCCTTTACCCCTCTTGAACGCTGACGCGACAAAGAGTGTGATTACACTCTTTTAGGTGCGTGAAAGTGAAGATTTTTTTTTCAAATAGCCAAGTTCAAGGGGTAATTAAGACTAGACATAGTTTAGGAAGGAAACTAATAATTCAAGCCAAGTTTAGGGGTGTTTTCGGGTATTCTGCTTTATTTTGCCCAATCGTATACATTTGTCTTGTTGGTGTAAGAAGGAAAATTTGACCACATGCCCTTGTTCCAGCCTTATCCCAAGACCTATATTGTATTGATGAAAATTGTTGAATTTTGTGATCATGTCATCTAAAAGCTTAAGCTGTTAGAAAGAACATGTTTTTATTTACTTAATTATGTCTTCAACGTTTGTTTCTTTGATAATGCAGCTAGTGAAGGAGGAGAGCCAAGTGAAGCTCCTCAGGGAATTTCACCAATTGAGGTACATGCAGAAATGTCCTTGGATGTGCTAAATACACTGACTGATAACTTTGGGCAGAAAGCTCTGATTGCGGAGGGATCTTATGGTCGCGTTTTTGGTGCTAAATTAAGCAATGGCCAGCAAGTAGCAATAAAGCAATTGGATACTAGTTCTTTACCAGAATCAGACTGTCTTCACAGAGTGTCGGCGAGTCATTAATATTTTTCATGTAACACTATAAAAAAAAAACAAGAATTAGTGACAGAGTAGCTAATTCCAGTTTTTTTTTTTTTGTAGACTAACTAGTACTACTATTTTGGGACGAATAGAACACTCTCTCAAAATATTTTCCTTCTTGTGTATACAGTTGCAAATGGTTTCAAGACTTCAGCATGAGCATTTTGTGACTCTGATGGGCTATTGCTTAGAAGCAAACAACCGAATCTTGGTTTACGAGTTTGCAATCATGGGCACATTGTATGACGTATTACATGGTATGTCGATAATTTTGAACCATATATAGACTTTCTAATGCTTGATTCTTGGTTTGATCAACATGAATTCATTCAGATCACTCTATCGATAAGTGCTCTTTGTTGTACAATTACATCTAAGTATAGGCTAGATTTTGTGGTTATTTAGTTTATGTTGCAGCATCATAAGTGATTCTTGGATGTCCTGTTGTAGGTAAAAAAGGAGGACAAGGTGCTGGGCCTGGTTCAGTTCTTACATGGAATCAGAGAGTTAAAAAATTTTGTGGTGTAGCCAGTGGCCTCGAATATCTACACGAAAAAGTTGAACCGCCATTACTCATCGCAGTGTCAGATCTAGCAATGTACTACTGTTTGATGATTTTACAGCAAAGATTGGTGATTTCAACTTGACAAATCAGTCTTCAGAGCATTCCATTAGAGTTCAAGAGAGTTTTGGCTACAATGCTCCTGAGTAAGCCTTGCATTTTTAACCCTACACTAACATGCAATTAATTCCTCGTTAACTACTCAAAATAAGGTTTATTTTCTGAACTTTTACAAGAAAATTGTATGATAATAAGATGGTAATTTATGGTACAGGTATGCCATGACAGGAAGGATAACAGACAAAAGTGATATTTATAGTGTTGGAGTTATTCTCTTAGAGCTGTTGACAGGAAGAAAGCCAGTAGATTATACAATGCCCGAAGGGAAACAGAGTCTTGTCACATGGGTATGTTCTTATCCTCGCTGCTCACTCCGTCTCAATTTATGCAAGATGTTTGACTTGACACAAAGTTTAAGAATGAAAGAAACACTTTTGAAACTTGTAGTCTAAAATAAGTCATAGATATTTATGTGGTTATAAAATTATTTTAGTAAGGGAAATATGAGAAGTTTAAAGTTAAATTGCTACTCCCTCTGTCCCAATTTATGTAGCGTCTTTCGGATATCGAGAGTCAACTTTTTAATTTTGACCAAGAATTCGGATATAGAATCTTAAAATGTTTTCAAATAAAATTTATACGTTTGAAAAACTTGTAAAAATTACTACCGGTCACAATAATTGACAATTCAAGATATTGTAAGATATGAAAAAGTTGTGGTCAAAGAAATCGTTTGACTCTCGAAATCCGAAAGTTGCCACATAAATTGGGATGAATAGAGTTAAATACAAAAATGTGTCATTCTAACGGAGAGATCAATTGTTAATGTTTAGCTCTCTTTATGCCTCAATGTACTTATTCATCCTCAAATGATCTTCTGCAGGCAACTCCACTACTAAGTGAAGATAAAGTGAAGGAGTGTGTTGATCCCAAACTAAATAATGAGTACCCTCTAAAGGAAATTATTAAGATTTTCTTCTTCCTCATCTTTGAACAAATTCTTGTAAATCAAGGCTTAGTTTTTTTTCATAATGTAACCACTATTCGACTATACTTTCTCAGGTGGCAGCTCTCGTAGGACTTTGTATTCAAGAAGAGCCAGATTTTCGACCAAACATGTCAATTATGGTCAAGACACTGCAGCCACTTCTCAATGCCAATTAAACCAGCAAGGCCTAATTCAGCCTTTTCCTACAATTTGAAGCTATTTCGAGATTTTTCTGTAACCCAAAATTTTCTTAACTACTCTTGTTTTCTTTATAAGAATGATACTTAAACCAACTTTCGTAGGGTCATTTGTTCTTTTTCCCTTATTTTGTGCTGGTCTTTAATCTATATCCCTCATTACAATAAAAAAAATCATTTGTCATGAGTTTATATTTCCGTATTATACTATCTCACAAGTTATGTCATGACATGACTTCTGTTTCTAAAGAAATTATGCCTACTAAGCATAAGTTCGGTTGCTAAAGAGCAAAATTTTAAAGAACAACCCATTAAATTGTTAGACTGAAATCCTACGACTCATCTCACTCTCAGGGACGGATTGAACAACTGATGTTAGGGAAGGATCTCTATCATTGGTTCATCAGAAGCCATCAAGCACGAAAGCAGCAAGGAGTGTGCTAGTGAGTACCAAACGAAGGAAAGAAGGACATGAGAGGCATAGAGAAGACTGAAGGACAAGACACGACTCGGACCCCGGTAAATTTGATGAAATATTAGCATTTTACATTTTCTTTTGAACATTTAACTATAATTTACACAATTTTGGAAGAATCTTGTTGACTTAAAATATTGTTATGTACGTTTTTTTTTTTATGTTTAGATTGTTAGATCACTTTTTTTGTAAATGTTTCTTTTAGATTTTACAACAATCTAACATATGCTCAACGTAATTAAATTTATGGAGATTGCCTTGTGACTAAATACCTTATGCCATGAAAGGTAAAATGTCCTACCCTGCGCCTCTGCCTTTATAACATTGTCATTTATCAGCAATAAGTTACTGAAATTTAGGTGGATTTACAACTGAAACCATGAATTATGTATTTATTGTATCTGTCCAATATGAATTTTGAAATAAGGATGTAACTATTAAATAATTAAAACTCCACCTACACGAGCTTCAATAAAATATTGCTAGGTCTCAAATCCGAATAAAGGAAATTATTGACAAAGATTGCCAAGTATGATAAATCTCTAAGTTAGATATACAGATTTCATATTCCTTGACATATTCTTCTTTTTTCTATAATGGTGATGTTCTGGCTAGCTTACACGCAACTCGACTAATTCCATAGTACCTACTAATTCCTATATTCCCTTAGATATTCTTTTTCTCCATTATTCTATCATCTTTGGAGAAGCAAAAGCACAGAAATAAAGGACAGTTCCCATGATAGTTGACAACCAAATATCCATATTAATAGAAAAGACTAGCAAGAACACAAACCTGAACATTCATCTTTTGAGAACGGGCTATTGAAATAAATAAACCCAGGGTAGAAGAGATTACAAGAACAAGTTTCTGCAGCTTAGAGGGGGGGAAATTACAAACTAGCAACAAAAAGAATGATATATGTACTTCCAAGAAATAATTTACACAAAACAAGCAGGGCAAACTATGAACCAAGGCAGTTACAACAGAATTTGCAAAACTGCCCTCGTCGTGAATACTTACTTTACACTTGGAATACACCTAAGTTAAAAACACAACAATGAAAGCTATTGACTTGACGAGGGATTTAACGTTGCCCTGTTTCCTTTGTTTTGGCTATGGTCATGAAGTTATTAACAGATTAGTTTTGGATGTAGCTATAGTTTTTCAGCCTGCTTTGAGGATTCTTCCAAGTGTGGAGGTAAGAGATTAAGGAAACTCCCATGAGCATGTTGAGAGTCAGCAGCCTCTGAATCCTCATCTACAAACACATGAAAATCCATATTTTAGCCAATTATATCCATAAGAGAAAAATAAAGGGAATAAAAACGAGAAAGAACACACGACGGACAAGATGTTGTAAATGTATCGCAAACAGAAAGTCAGAGAGATTTGTCTTTAGCGCTCCAACTCATAGAAACTTCATGACCCATAAGAGATAAATAAACAGAAGGACAACAAGAATGAACACATGAGACAATGGACAAAACGCTGAAAAAGTAATCTCGGAAATGGAGAGTCAACTAATAATTCTCTTTTTTTCTTGAAAGCTGATCATAATATCCGTTGTTTCGAGCCCCAGGGGATCAGTTCAAGTGACAGGTTGAGGGATTAGTGAATTAGGTCACAGGTTTGAGCCCTGCGCCACGCAAACTAAGCATAGAATTTAAGTTGATAAGGGTAGAGGGCGGGCCCGTTATCCCCGAGTTTTGAAGTTTGCGGTTGGTCCGGAGGGTTGGCCCCATACGGGTTTCTCAGTCATAAAAAAATCCGCTGTTTCCTTCTGATAAATTACCACCATTACGGGAAGTAAAAAAAAATTCTCTTCACCACCAACTCTTTAGAACTCTATAAATATAACGGGTGGTGATGCTCAATCACAGTATAAGTAGCAACTCATTTCCTGGGATAAGGTTTTCCGAACATGACTAACAGTTGAACAAGTGAAGACATGCCACTATTACTTCCATTCCTTGGGTATTGCCTCTCTTTTTCTAGGAGCAATGCTTGGAGAATAAATAATTCCAGTCTACAATAGTACTATGAAAACCAGAATAAATTAAAAAAGAGGGACAGATATCCTACTGAAAAGTGATTTCACAGTTGGCCTCTTAGCTTTGTTGCTCTTCTTCTTCAGTTCAGCTGAAAAATAGAAATAAACATTTCAAGACAAACCACAAACTGAAAATCAAAAAGAAAAAAAAAACAAATTTTTTACTTGAAAAGCAGAGGATTGATTAGCAAAGCAGAAATCAAATCATTCTTGCACTAGGCAAGATAAGTTCAAAATAAGATCAGATGGATTAATTATAATTTAATGCAAGGAAAAGCTAAATACCCATTTGCGCAACATCATTATCATTCACAATCTCAAAGTTTTTGTAAGTGTAACCCATAAAGTTGACATCCTTTGAGGACAGCATCTGTAATGACAAACAAAAGGGTCAAGGACAGGTTTAAAAATGACAGGAGTATTATAAGGAGTGCATGATGAAAAAGACTATGATCATAACAGCCGACCAAATTAGCTGATGATAGATAGCAAAATGAAACATTTTTCTCATATCTTTTCCTGAGAAAGCAAAAAAACACATTTTCCTCTTACTCAATACTGAAACAGGTCTATCAGAAAATTTGTTGCCAAACTAGTTTACGATAAAGGAAGCTACATCTTCCCTTTCAACTGTCTTTTACTCTTTATCTTTTACAATGCCTCAGAAGTAGCTACATGGATTTTCCAATTTGGAAACCAGTAAAAACAGCCTTATACTTAATTCTGCAACACTACAGAGCTTAAGGTTAATCTACCAAAAAACCATCACCTCCGCCAGCTCACTAGCAGGTCAATAAGCAGATATATCTGTCTTGGTTCTCTATTGCTGTGAATTCTGCTCAATTGCTATATAGCAAAGTTGTACTTGAACAAGAATTTTAATTTGCCATCTTTTCAATTGCTATATAGAAAAGCAGTACTTATCAGTATAAGTATATAAAGCAAATGGTTACTCCCACAGAACTAGATATTCAAGTTCTGTCGTGCATACACACAGAAAGTTAGAATGAAGACCATACAGATCGTCCCTATTAGCTGATTATTCACATGCAGAATGCATCACCGAAAGAATCCCCAATGAACTATGAAAACTCGTAAGCAGTTTACTAAATCATACCTATCAGTTGATTATTCAAATGCAGAATGACAGAGTTAACCTCACTTGAACATGCCCCTACGAATTATGAATTCACTAGCAGTTAATCGGTACTAACCTTCCTCCATGGACCTGATTTTGCTGCCGTTGGAATTTGATTGTCACCCTCCAAACCAAAATTGCAAAGGAAGACATGAGAAACAAGCAAATAAGAACTGCACAAAAAAGGTTACTACATGGGGAAACCAAGAGTGAAGGGCAATCAGCGTACCTCTTCAAACTTCTCAAAATTCTGAGTATCCAACTCATCATTAACTTCTGGAATAAATGCAGCTTTCATGTGATAAAGTTTATCCCATTCAATGCCTTTGAACCATGGGTGAGCCTGAAACACAGTTAACCGATTAAATTTGTCCAGGCCTAATCCCATTCTATGTGTTCACGGGAGTTCACATTGTATACACGAAAAGTACCTTTATTTCATCAGCACCCCTGGTCCCAAGTCTCTGTTCTACATTACACAATAGTTTACAAATGAGATCTTTTGCTTCTGGAGATAGTTTTGCCTCTTCAGGAAATTTAAGATGAGTCCGCCAATTTACTATCTGTAGCAACAAGACATAAGTCGATTGTCATCTAGAAAGAATCAAAATGCAACTTGAAGTTGGAAAGTTACAACATTTGATGCAAATATTCCAAGTTTTCACCAAAGGTTATAAACTATAGTTGATGCAATAGAACTGATCCAGAGTGGCATTTCAGTAGTTGAAAAGTGTGAGAAGAACAAGATGAAATTAACAACAAAATAACACTTGTAAGTCATCTTGAGCAAATGTTGCTGAATGCAATAATCATGCTTAGAGAACATAGATTTTTTCGGACCTTACACACAACACTGCAGCCAATGTCATGATGAAATGGCTATGCTGTCAAACATGAACATACAGGCATCAAGATCCAATCACTGAGTAACAATTGGGCCCTGCTCATTGTTGTTTAAAATTATCCATGTAGCAAATCCATTTAATATATGTTTTACCTATACTGATACTTATGTGCCTAGAAGGATGTCATTAGAATGCATTCATTCCAGATTAACTTATGTAAATTGCTGACATGGTAAATATTGGCATGCACACCATCTATATATGGTGGAAACAAAAAAGTTGCATGTCATCCAGTTTCCAGAATCCCAATAAATCCCTTGAATAAATAGGCTTCCGCCCCAGGATATTTGGTGTCCCAGACTCTGGATGAACTAAACAGAGCATGAGATTCTGCACCATTAAACTTAAGAGGCATGTATTCAAATGCATAATGATAACCATTAAACTGTATTACTTCCTCCTGGTCCTTTCCATATAAGTGAGACACTGAATGAATCATAAAGATTCTAAGGAAATAGCGGGACAATTGTTTCCTTCATATAAACCGCTCACTCTGCTCAGACAAACAATTACATTTCCAGGTCTCTTATCAACTTAGACAGATGATAACCAGTGGATTCCAAACACCAAAACTTTTTCACCATGCGTAACCCAAGGAGCAAATTCCCATTATTACCTTTCTACAGGTGGACATAGGTTCATCAGAATAGAATGGTGGATATCCCACGAGCATTTCATACATGATCGCACCAAGTGACCACCTGAGAGAGGAACACTCAAGAAAATGTAATAAAACATATAAGCTTTGACTTGAAAGAGAGAACATAGCGGGTGTTTGGATTGGCTTATTTTAAGTGTGTATTGGCTTTTAAGCTCTTTTCTACTTTTTGTGGTGTTTGGGAAAGAAAACAAATGCTTTTAAGCACCTACTTATAGGCCAAAAAAGTACAAAATAAGCCAAAGGCCAAAAGTTGGGTATTACCAACTTATGGCTTTTAGCTTTTAGCTTATGAGCTACTTTTAAAAAGTCAATCCAAACACCCTCATAATACGAAGATACTGACCAATCACATTCACAGCCATATCCTTTCTTCAGTAAAACCTCTGGAGCAATGTAATCAGGTGTCCCAACAGTGGAATAAGCCTGCAGTACTTCATTGTGTTAAAATGATTCCATGTAATGAATACAAGGAGCTATAAAAAATAACCATTTGATACTATCCTTCCTAGACAGAAGCAGGGGTAAGGGAAGAAATCTTACTAAATTCCACAACAATAAAAGGGGCAACCCGGTGCACTAAGCTCCCGCTATGCACGGGGTCCGGGGAAGGGCCGGACCACAAGGGTCTATTGTACGCAGCCTTACCTCACATTTTTGCAAGAGGCTGTTTCCACGGCTTGAACCCATGACCTCCTGATCGCATGGCAGCAACTTTACCAGTTACTCCAAGGCTCCCCTTCAACAATGTACATAAAAAAAGGAATTCAATCAAATACTTCCAGTCCAGCTAATAGGATCCGGTTAAAGGTAGTTGCTTGAGAAAAGAGCTAGGGATCAGAAGAGAGATCTGAAAATAATAACTAGACTGGGGAGGGGGGAGGAAGAGGGAGTGCATAGCAGTGGAGCATATCACACTCTCATGATCAAACAAGGTGTAGAAAAAGAAACTCTGTTGGCAAATCATGAAACCGAAGTGACAAATATAGGCAAGAGCTCCAACCAAGAGAAGTAATGATAAGAGAGAGAGAGGGAGAGAAGTTAATCAGAGAAAGGAGGTGAGGAGGAGAGAGAATGACAGTTCACTTTCATTGCAAGCCTTTTTGTCCTCAGTAGTAACTTTAAGAGTCAACCATGCATTAGTTTAAAACACAGAGGTGTGCAACATCTTCCACGGTCTAAAGGGCTATGTACATACATACATATATATATCTATTTATATATATATATCACATCCTTAGTCAACTCCCCGGTCCTAAACCGCTTGGCAAATTCGGCTTTGTTGAACATAATCCACTTCAACCCTGAAGTGGTATTGCAGGTTCAATCTATCTTACTGACTTTCTCTATCATTCATGGAGCGAAGAAAGGGGGTTTGCCCCAGCTACCGCTATCCATTGGAAATCAAAAGAGCTACCAAAGGAAATACACACAAGCACACACACACACACACACAAACACACATATATAATACAGACGGCTCTCTTGCAGATATTTTGTTCCATATGTTTAAATTAGGAAAGGAGCTTTTCCTCTAACTTGTACTTAAGTTCTCTCTCCTATTCTAATCTTTTTACTTAAGGAGGATCAGAGGGAAGGCAGTGGGGTTGTTTTAAGATTTTGAAAATGGAAGGTTCATTTGTCATGGTTGTAATTAGGAACTCACAAGCATCCTCCTATTCTTCTGCCAATGCAACAGTTGCTCCTGTTGAGTGCGCCTTGGAGGGGCTGGGCGTCCATCGCTTAGAAGAGCACCACTTAATTTACTTGCCGCTGTGAAATCCTTTTCCTGAAGATTACTGCAGTCCAGCGGTTTACACAATCCAAAATCTGATAATTTCATGTGCCCATGTTTATCAAGTAGTAAGTTATCAGGCTTGATATCTCTGCAAATTTTGGATAGAAGAGATTATTCCTCCTGAATAAGAAAACAATGGAGAAAAGGAACAAAAAATAACACTTTGATAGGTCACTGCAATCACATAACACAAACAAAATTTCATATCCACCTGTGAATATAATTGTGTTTATGGATAGATTCTACAGCAAGGACCATCTCCCCCACATAAAACCTGGCATCATCTTCTGTTAAAGTGTCCTTGCGCATCAGCAAAGTCATCATATCTCCACCAGGAAGATATTCCATTATTAGATAAAGACACTCCTCATCTTGGAAAGAGCAATATAGCTTAACAATGCAGTTGCTCTCTACTTCAGCAAGTAGATTCCTTTCAGCTTTAACATGTTCAACCTAACAAACACAGTTGATAAGCAAAAATTAGTATACAATTATGCAACACAAACAATCACCTAGTAACTATTGATAAAGCTCTGTGTTTTTTTTACCTGGCCTCTACGAAGCATTTCTGATTTCTTAAGTTTTTTCATGGCATAGACATGACCAGTTGCCTTCTCCCTGCATATTCTAACCTGAAGCAAGACAATAAGTTTACAAGGTCAAAAAGAATATAATCCCCAAAGCTATCTATATTTCTGATTCAGGGGAGAGGGGGAGAGAGAGGGGGGGGGGTCCTCCGAGTACAATTTATTGATTACTGCCATATCTCAATTAAAGATCAAAAGGCTTGCTACCATGAAGAAATTGGCCTACCCCAGCAAAAGTAAAAGAACCTATAACAGTTCACTAGGGAAAGCTCTCCAATTTTCAATTATCTGAGTATGTATGATGTAGAAAACAACCATGAAAATATTTCTACCCAAGGACATAATGACCCCCTTTTCTACCTTACCCCTCCCTCCCTCCCTCATATATATATATATGTGTCCGGACCAGCTTGCGCGCACCTCTACTAATTCCACAGGTACTTGCCACCTCCCACCAGCACATGTATCGGGTAATTACAACCACCAAGGCTTGGAGATATGGAAAGAAATCAGCTATGTTTTTGCTCCGTTGGGATTTGAACCTAAGATCTCATGGTTCTCCACCCACTTCATTCACCACTAAGCCACACCTCTGGGTGCCTTTACCTCAATCTATATTATAGTATTTCTATATCTCCCAAAGGATGCTCAAACCCCGAGGGAAAAAGATACGAGCTTGATGAGTAGAATAAAAAAGAAATAAGAAACAAACTTATAAGATTTCCAATCACAGCTCTCTTTGACCATTATGCTGGTCGGACATATGACAGAATGAAGGAGTGGTAAGAGATAAAGAAAGACACCTCCCCAAATGCACCCTTTCCTATCATTGTCAACGGCTCAAAATCATCAGCACCCATTTTATGCCTTTGAAGGCGCATAAATTCTGTCTCTTTTTTCTCAAGGTACTTCCGTAAATTGCTCTGCTCTTCCTCAGAAACCTCAGCATCGGCTAATTTTTTTTCAAGCATATTGCGTCTGCAACAAAGCAAACAAATAAAGATTATTCTTCAAGAAAATTTGATTTTTGTATGCGCAATTCAGTTAAAGCACAATGAACATGAAAAAGATAAAAGAACGGAGTGATGGCACAGAAAGCATATTCATTAACTAATAAAAGAAACGTATCATATGAAGGAGGATCACCATAAGCTCAAGATTTACATCGATGGCCACAGAAAACTTCAAAAATCTTCCAAGACAAATATTTTTCTAAAAGAATAAAGGGTGACAGAAAGAGTGTTTATCTGAACTTCTGAAGAAAATCAATAATCAACTCTCAAGACAAGTCACCCAAAACATGCTTACGATCTATACAGTTGCAAGAAATGAGTCAAACAGAGAAAATGTTGGTTGGCCAGCCTATAAATGAGTGATGTAACGGAAAGACTTGTAGATCAGCAGATGCACCAACTATCAAAAGGTTCTTAAAAAACTTGATCAAAGATAAAAGAGATTAAGTGAGCGTTGAATGTAAATGTTGAGCCTATGAAGTAGGGAGGTAAAGGCATGATTTGTAGATCAGCAGATTCACCAACTACCAAAAGGTTTTTAGAAGCATTTGACCAACTTAATAAAAGAGATCATGTGAGCACGGAAGCAACATGGTCGAACACAAAAATTAATCAGTAATATCAGGATGCAAGTAATTGATGAATGATGATTAGACAAACTCCTCTATATATTACTAGCTGCTTCAGACACATGCATATCATATGTAGATACTTATCTGTATTACAGATGAGATGAGATATTATAACTGTAGATAATCAGGGACAACAAATAAGCAGCTGAAATTGTCAACTCTAGTTTCCATCTTCTTTGCCCATAATTAGGGCTCTAACACTAACATCAGAAGTTTTATATTTGCAGTTCTGGGGCTGTGCTTTTACAAATTATATACATCTTTGAAGATACACACCAGAGGTCAAATCCATAGTAATCAGTAATCACTAATGAAGGACGACCAACAAGAAGCTGAACAATTTTCTACTTTAATTACTCAGTACAAAAGAAAGGCAACAGTGAATGGTTTGTTTATTTTGGATCCCATTTTCCTTCTCCCATAGCTAGACCTAAAACTTAGCTAAAGGCAATAACAATACCATCACTGGTTCACTACTATTAGAACAACTATGCCTAAGTCCCAAATCTACTAGCAAGACTAAAACATATTACCAACTAATTGATATCGCCCTTTTTTTAATAAGATGGCATCGCCTTTTTTATTCACTTACATAATTGGTATTGCATGTAAACATTGTTTCTTCCGTTGGACTCTTATCTTTTGCTAGGTTCGTATGGATTCCAAGAAATTATAAGCCTTACGAGACAACATCCTTCCATGTGATTTTGCGCCTACCTCGTCCTCTTTTAGCACCTTCACTCATCATGGTTTAACAGCTATGGACTGATGCATCTGGAGGTCGCCACATGACATGACTATACTATCTCAAGTGACCTTCTCTCGGTTGGTAATACTTGTATTAATGGGGTGGAAATTCCCAGAATACAAGTCATATACAAAGGTAGAGAACTTACACAATAATATGGTTCTCGACAATAGCAAGTCATATATGCTAAAAGGAACATCATAGGCACCAAAAGTTCTTATTTCCAGTTGACTACCATCGTCGTCTAACTACCAACAAAAGAATGAAAATTTCATGACAAAACTTATGAACCCACTCAAGTGCCAGGATGAGGCTATATGACTTGTTCAGGAGATGAGTTCAGAGTGCCCTCTATGTAATGACATCAGTTTCAATTATCCCACACTCAAGTTATTGATTTATTTTTTATCAGAAAATTTATCGTTAACAACATAATCAACAGAAAACTACATTAAAACCTTTTGGAATGGGATATCAGATTCAAGGATGATCACTAGAAGGGACAATAAAATAGTTATTGCATAGATGTCATCAGCTTTCCAATGTTTGTTAATAGTTGCAAGATGGGAAATCTCATGTAACTAAGATTCTAAATGTTGCATACTGGAAACCATTAGAATGAACCCTCCAGCAGTACACACAAGTTGGAACATCGATTAAATGAACTTTTGATTGCAACGACACACATCTATCAATGACCAATACGAATTCACAGTCATTACAAGGAGAAAGGAAGACTGACATACCGCTCTCTACGCTCCTGCAAGCTCTTCATTTGTTCCTTGTAGTGTTTTTCTATGTACTGCTTGGCAGCTGCAGCTTTCTGTTTAGTCGCAGTTGAAGGCGTTTCCTCATGTGATGAAAATTTTGACCCTTCTTTCCCACTACTAGTAGTTTCCTGCTTCTTGGGAGGCTTGAGCTTATCTTTTTTCCCAAGCTTACTGAACCATCGTTTGGCACTCTCCATCCTCCACCTTAGTTAACTTAATAAAGATAGGAGCAATTATCACAAGAGCTAGAACTCTGCCAGCGCAATTTTGTCTTCCTTTGACAATAAGTATTCCAGAAATCAATTATAAGCTGAGCTTCAAAGCATCATTAGGACCAATTCAATGCTTTGCCTGATGGACAAATGAAAAAAATATTCAATCAAGAACCGAAGCCTCGTATTTACACAGATAAACTACCCATTACTGACAACTAAAACACTGTCAAAATCTGAAATTTCCGCATTCTCATTTTGCTCGATTATTTTAATTAAGGTTAGTAAGATTATACACTTTACATGATACTCACAGTTCGAGTAAATCTCATACACTGTCCACCAGCACTGCCATCCAAATAAAAATTAACAGAAAAAAAAAAGGATAATAGGACGTATTCCATTAAAGGGGGAAAAAGGTAAAAGAACTGGATTTCAGATAACCACACAGTAGAAATCTAGAACTTCAAAATTGCTTGTCCACCAAAAACCAACATGGGAAATAAACAGCACAGAAGACAGATCTTCTATTTATCATGAAACAAAGAAAATCCATAAACTAAATCAAAGAACAGAAAAAATTTATAACAAAAAAAGAAAGAAAGAAAAAGGACCCCAACAACAACAGCAACATACCCCGTGTAATCCCAAAGTAGGGTCTGGGAGTAGGGTGTTCACGGTTTGGTTAGAAACTGATCCAAACCGCAAATTGAACCAAACCGATCAAATAAACCGAGAGTTGTTTTAAATTTTTAAAAACCGATAATATTAGGTTTGATTTTGGTTTATTTCAACTTACCAAGGTAGAGGTAAGGTCTGCGTACACTCTACCCTCCCCAGACCCCACGTTGTGGAATTTCACTGGGTATGTTGTTATTTTGGTTTTATTAAAAACAAACCGAAAAAAAAAACCGAAACCGACAAATCATATACGTAATCTTTATAATTATTATAAGATATATTAAATTTTTATATGTAATTTTAAATATTTTGCTTATTTTTTATCAAATTTTCTTTATCTCTAGTAGGCTAATGAACTTTACACCTTAAACTCATTTCTAACTAAAAGAGATCCATGAAATCCAATCTCATTAATTCAAAGAAACATTCATGAGATTTATCTAAAAGAGACTGTGTTTCTTATAAACTTTATTCACTTGATTAAAGCTATAGATCTTAAGATATTTTCTACTTAATCCAAGAAAATTATAGCTCCCACAATTAAAAAAAAGTAGTAATAATAACAAACATATTATAAGTTGCAAAAGAATGAAAAAGTCTTTCTTAATTGTAGGAAAAAAATGAAGAGAGAAATACCATTAAGTTTTTTAAAAACCGAAAAACCTAACCAAACAGATAACAGCCAAACCGATGGATATGTATTATACTTGGTTTGGTTTTAATAATGTAAAAAACCGATTACATTGGTTTGGTTTTGATTTTAACCAAAAATCGACCCAGACCGACCCATGAACACCCCTAGTGGGGAGGGCAGACCTTACCTCTACCTTTGTGGGATAGAGAGGTTGTTTCCGATAGACCCTCGGCTCAAAAGGAAAATAGACGATGCAGGATTGCGAGGAAAATAAGACAGCAAAATAATCAAGATACAAAGCAAACAAAGCAACACATAGTAATACACACATAAAGAGTAAGGGATATACGCGAAACCTAAATAATACTAATAGGAAAAAGGAGAAGAGGAGATGAAGAGGCTAGACCCCTACCTCTCCCGCACAATGTGACAAAACTCAACTACCCACTAACCTTCTACCCTAATTCTCGACCTACAAATATTCCTATCTAAAGTCATGTCCGCAATCAGTTGAAGTTGTGTCATGTCTTGTCTAATCACCTCCCCGGTTCTACTTCGGCCTAATTCTACCTCTTCTAACCCCTGCTACCGCCAATCTCTCCCTTCACACGTCTGAACCATCTCAGTCTCGCTTCCCTCGTCTTATCCTCCACAGAGGCCACTCCGACAAACTTCATTCCTAATCATATCTCTCCTAGTATGACTATACATTCATCTGAGCAGTAAGAAGCATATCCATTTTCTAGTTTTGGACCCTTAACAAGAAATTTCTCAATTAAGTCACAATTCACAAAGAGAAAGACCAAGAAAACTGATAATTTAACAACCCAAAATACAAAATTCTCTAAAAAGGAAAAGTTCAAGCTTATATCAAAGAAAGCAACTTTCTTGATAAAAAAAAATCAGCAAGACATCACAGTTCCAAACAACAGCCAATCCAAAAACTAAACTTATTAACCATACAAAAAGTAAAAGCAATAACAATAAAGACCCAAACTTTACCTCAAAAAATGCTTCAGAAATGCTTAATTCAGCTTGCTCAGTACCAAATCAACAATACCCAGCAAGGAAATAACAATAAAGACCCAAACTTTACCTCAAAAAATGCTTCAAATAAGTTTAATTCTGTTTGCTATGTACCAAATCAACAATACGCAGAAAGGAAATAACAATAAAGACTCAAACTTTACCTCAAAAAACACTTCAAAAATGCTAAATTGTGCTTACTTAGTACCAAATCAAGAATACCCAGAAAGGAAAAGCAATAATAACAATAAAGACTCAAACTTTACCTCAAAAAATACTTCAAAATGCCTAATTCTGCTTGCTATGGACCAAATCAACAATACCCAGAAAGGCAATAACAATAAAGACTCAAACTTTACCTCAAAAAATACTTCAAAAATGCTTAATTCTGCCAAATCAAGAATACCCAGAAATGGAAAAATGAATATTTTTGTGTAGCCAAGTAAATCAGATAGTTAGGTTGTTGGAATAACACAGTTGAATTGTGAAAACCCTAAAAGAGGAAAAGAAAAAAGTGGGAAAGATGATATTGTGTTTGTTGAAGAAGAAGAAGAAGAGTTGTGTGGTCGTGGGGATGACCACTTTGTTTGTGCTTTGGTGGCATCAATTCACCATTGTGGACACACACTATACTGTGTGAGAGAGAAAGGAAAGCTTTTGTTTTTCTTTTTCTTGTGTAATTGATTGAACATTGGAAAATAAAATAAAATATTTTAATGTAAGAAAATATGAATATTGAAATACTTTCGTTGATTTTTTAGAGTTTTTAATTTTTTAAAAAAATAAGTTATACTAACTCGCCTCTATTTTTAAAAAAATGTTATACTAACTCGCCTCTTCATGCAAGATTATTTACACCGGAGAGAGGACTACACATGACACAAGATCACAATTTCTATCCACTTATAGAAACCGATGAAAGGGGATTAATAGTAAAGTTGTTGTTACGTGATCAGGAGGTCTATGGGTCATGAGTTCAAGCTGTGAAAATAGCATTTGGCAGAAATGCAAGGTAAGACTGGTACAACAGACTCTTGTGATCCGGTTCTTCTCGGAATCCGCGCATAGCAGGAGCTTAGTGCACTGAGCTACCCTTTTTGAGTTAGAAATCGATAGTACCGATGTCCTCCCGCAATATATAAGGGCAATGAGACTTATGATTTTCTTGTCTCTTCTTGCAGATGATTAATTCACCAGGGAAAGCAAGTGCTAGTTCGACATAACCTCCCCGAAGGAAACCAGGTTGCCCACCAATTGGCAAAGAAAGCTTTAAAGTCCACATCCAGTCATATCAAGAACTATGCAAGGCCACCATCTTTTGTTATGAAGTATCTTACTACTGATCAATCAGATAGTTTATGTTCTATTAAGTATGTAAAGGAGGATGTATGTCATCAGCTAGTTTAGGCAATCAAAGTGTCCTAAGTGACACAATGTTTCGTAACATGGGATGTATCCGTTTGAACCATCCTTAATGAAAGATGGAATAATTTCTCTTAGAATTCCTTTCATTATTCACAATATATATAGTTGTACAAAGATTGATTCCTAATATGGTACGAATCCTAACTTACCTTACAAAGGTTGATTCCTAATACAATTAGAATCCTAAGTTACCTTAAATATACATCTATCATAATTACAAAATATACAGAAAATATTCGGAGAATATTCGCTAATACTCCCCCTCAGACGGAGCGGGAGGAGGCTGAACGCTAAGGTTGGATCGGAAGTCGGTGAAGAGTTGTCGCGGTAGTCCCTTTGTGAAGATGTCTGCATACTGATAAGAGGAAGGCACGTGTAATATTTTGACCTGACCACGAGCAACCTTCTCTCGCACAAAGTGGATATCCATCTCAATATGTTTAGTCCGTTGTTGGACCGGATTATGAGACATATAGATGGCAGATATGTTGTCACAATAAACTATAGACGCCTTGCGGAGTGGACACTGGAGCTCCAAAAGAAGATTTCGAAGCCAACAGATCTCAGCAACTACATCAGCAACACCGCGATATTCTGCTTTCAAAGACTGAACAGATAGTGTGGCACGCTCTTGGCGGACCATGAGATAAGATTATCCCCAAGAAATACACAGTACCCTGAGGTAGAGCGACGTGTGTCTGGGCATCCTGCCCAATCTGCATCCGTATAGGCAAGTAACTTGATTGGGGCAGAGGGGTATAGGTGTAATCCAAAGTCTAGTGTGCACTTAACGTATCTGATAATACGTTTGAGGGCGGCAAAATGGGACTCTCGGGGGTCCTGCATGAACAGACACATCTGCTGAACAGCATATGCACTATAAGGTCTAGTGAATGTCAGAAACTGGCGCACCGTCATTGGCACTAAGCTTGGATTTGGAGTCCACCGGAGTTGGCATAATTTTACAATTTGGCATCTTGGCCATGTACACTATCTCTTCTGCATACTTACGCTGACACATGAACATAGTGGTTGCAGATCTGGTTACCGATATACCCAAAAAATAACTTAGATTGCCCAAGTCAGTCATAGCAAATTCAGTTTTGAGTAGAGCAATGATTTCATTATTCAAACCGTCAGATGAGGCAGTAAGAACAATGTCATCGACATATAATAGCAAATATACAGTGTTGCTACCTTGGTGAAAAGTGAAGAGAGAGTTATCACATCTACTACATACAAAACCAATCTGCAGAAGATACCTGACAAAACGACCATACCAAGCGCGGGGTGCCTGTTTCAATCCATACAATGACTTCCTGAGACGACACACAAACTGCGAAGCTGCCGGATGAACAAAGCCAGGAGGTTGATGCATGTACACAGTCTCTTTCAAATCCCCATGAAGGAATGCATTCTTGACATCAAGCTGATAAATCGGCCAATGCATGCCCATAGCAATACTGAGAACAGTCTGAATAGTGGCCGGTTTAACAACTGGACTGAATGTCTCACCACAATCAATACCCTCCTGCTGATTAGTGCCATTAGTGACTAGTCTTGTCTTATACCTCTCTAAGTCACCACTGTCTCTGAACTTGTGCCAAAATAGCCACATACACCAGATAACATTCACACCTTCGGGTCTAGGTACCAAATCCCAAGTGTTCTTCTTGGTTAAAGCGCTAAATTCCTCGCACATGGCCGCATTCCAATTTGGGTCCAGTTTTGCTAGTTTTGGATTTTTTGGAATGGGTGATAAGGTTTGTGTGGAGAGATTGAAGTGAACCTTGGGTTTGAAGATCCCGTGTTGTGCACGAGTCTCCATGCGATGAGACGGCAGTGGCGGTTGGTCGGGGCTAGGAGGTTGTTGGTCCACTGGTTCTGGACCAATGGGTAGCAGTTCAACCGGGTGGTTTACGGGCGATATGTTGGGTGGTTTTACGGGCGATGTCTTTGGGTAGTTCTTTGGAGTGATGGGCAGCAATGTCGCTGGTGGTGCAGGTGACTCGACTGGGGGTTGTAGGGGTGAAGCGAGGAGGCTGTTGGGGTGGTCTTTGGGCGATTGGCGAGGCTGTCGGAACAGTGAAATTTCTTTGTTGGTATAGATTTTGGATGACCGAGGGACAGACTTGGTTCATCGAGAAAGATGTAATCGGTGGTCTAAAATTTCAGGAGATTTGAAAAAGGAAAGATTGTTTCGTCAAAGGTGACGTGACGGGAGACGATGATTTTGCGAGTAACAATGTCATAGCACAAGTGGCCTCGATGATTAGGAGATAGACCAAGGAAGACACATGGCAGAGTGCGAGGAGCAAGTTTGTGAGGTGCAGTGAAGGCCATGTTGGGGTAGCATAAGCATCCAAAAATACGTAGGTGATCATATGATGGTAGCCTACGGTATAAGATTTCGGTAGGGGTCTTGTTTTGGAGTGTGCTAGTTGGTAAAATATTAAGAAGGAATTCTACCATTTTGACAGCATAGACCCAAAAAGGCGGTGGTAGACAGACATGAAACAGAAGTGTGCGAACCATGTTATTGATGGTACGTATAATTCTTTCAGCCTTTCCGTTTTGGGAAAAAGTATAGGGACAAGAAAAACGGAAAACCATGCCTTGTTTAGAACAGAAATTGTGAAATGCCGAGTTATTAAATTCACGTCCATTATCGCATTGGAATGATTTGATAGATTTTTCAAATTGTGTTTTAATGAAATTTTGAAACTCGAGGAATTTTGTAAAAACTTCAGATTTGAATTTCAGTGGGTAAATACAGACAAAATGTGAAAAATCATATAAGAATACTAGATAGAATTTATGACCTAAAGAGCTAACAATCAGAGCTAAATGGAAGACGAGTATGTTTGCCTAGTGGACAAGAAAAATAGTGTTGGCCAATTTTTTCATTATTACATTGAATACGCTTAGAAGTCCTAAGAAAAGTAAAAACTAGGTCTCCGGGGTGTCCGAGTCTGTTGTGCCAAGTGGAGGGAGAGATTGCCGCAAGGGATAGAGGTGTTTGCGGTCTGACAGCGGAAGATTGAGTGAATGGGTAGGGTCTCCCACACTATTGCAGCGTGTAAGAATTTTCCCCGTATTGAGTTCCTTCACAGAAAAACCAAAAGGGTCAAATTCGACAGACACCGAATTATTGCTAGTGAATTTCTAACAGAGATTAAGTTTTTAATGATGTTAGGTGTGTATAGGACGTGGTTTAGGGAGAAGGGTGGGTGTGGATGTATAGTGTGTGTGTTACCGTAACCTTCAATTGGAATGCGATGACCATTGCCGACAGTAATAAATTGAGGACACTTTAACCGACGTAGTTGAGATAGGTTACATAACGACCGGGTGAAGTGAGATGTGGCTCCGGTGTCCATGTACCAATTGTCGTCGGGCTGTTGAAGGTTCACGGTGGTGTAGGCCTGGCCCAAATCAGTCGGGGCCAGGCCGCTGGACTGCAACTAGGTGGTGGTGCTGCTGCTTCTTTGGTGGGCTCGCGATGGTGAGGCAGGGCCCAGAGGCTAGTCGACCAATTTGTTGGGCCGGGCCCTGCGGTCGAATGCGGGCATGCAGGCGAGGCCCAGTTCTGTTGGTTGGGCCACTGCTGCTGCTGTTACTACAATTGCTGTTGTTAGGCCACTGGTTGCGTTGGCCTTTTCCGTGGCCCTTGCCTTTGTTGTTGCGACCTCTGCCGCCACGACCTCCGCCACTGGCCTGCTGCTGCTGCTGGACATGTTGTGATGGCTGGTTGCTGCTGGCCGCAGGTGTTGCCATCCCGTCAACGGCTAACGCCTTTTGATTATGTTCCTCTTGTTTAGCACGTCTAGTTTCTTCCAACAATAGTTGTGAACGTGCCTTGTTGAAACTTGAGAGAGGGTCGGCTTGTTGAATCATTGTTGCGAGTGTGTCATATTCACCTTTTGGTAAACCCGCAACAAGTTGAAGCACCATCTTGGTTTCTGAAACAGAAGTACCGACGTTGGATAGTTGATCGGTTATGAGTTTCAGTTGCTTAGAATATTCGGACATGTTGTTAAAATTCTCAAGGCGGGTATTATTGAATTGCTCTTTCAAATATACGGCCCGAGTATTTTTATTGTCCTGAAAGATTTCTTCTAGCCGGACCCAAATTTCACGTGCCGTAGCACCTGTTTTCATGATAGTGCACAACATGTCTTTGGAGATGGTGCCGTAGATCCATTGTTTGACGATGGCGTCAAGACGACGCCAGATTGAGTCTGTAACATCGGTGGGACGAGGAACAGATTCGTCAATATGATCGAGTACGTTGTATGCACATGCACGAATGTAGAATAGTTCCATCCACATGGAATATTGACAGTCTTCTTGGTCAAGAATTATAGGGATAAAGTTCTTGATGTTGTTAACGGCGAATGCCGGATGAAAAGAAGATACTGAACGTTGAGAGGGGTTGTCAAGTGTGCCAGTGGATGAACCGGAGTTTATGGGGGAAGATATGGTTGCCACCTGCCGAGGGAAGGGAATTTTCTGGTTTGACCGAGAAAGGGAGGAAGAAACCAGAATTTTTTTTTTCTGTGAAATCGGAAAAAATGCTGATTTCGGCCGAGAATGAGGAAGAGAAGGGATTTAGGTTTTAGGCTCTTGATACCATGAAAGATGGAATAATTTCAAGGGGGATTCATTTCATTATTCACAATATATATAGCTGTACAAATGTTGATTCCTAATATGGTACGAATCCTAACTTACCTTACAAAGGTTGATTCCTAATACAATTAGAATCATAAGTTACCTTAAATATACATCTATCATAATTATAAAATATACAGAGAATATTCGAAGAATATTCGCTAATACTTAATATTAATATAAGTATCCTGGTTCCTCAAAAAAATGGAATCAGTTTTCTATACAAAATATTGGAATAATGTTCTGAAAGTCAAATACGATTTTAGACAGTGAATTTTTATGATTGTTCATATTTATGATATGATTTTAGACGATAAATTATTGCGATTTAATTCTCTTCAATACAAAAATAATTGTTCTGAAATGACAAAAAATAAGATACGTTAGCTGTCAAGCTATACATGCATTTTACAATAATTCATGCTAGTGGAGAGACAAATTAAAGCATGCATCAATGTTTTTCAATTGTTATCAAGCCTTCTTAATTAATTTTGTGACCAATTATACTTTTTGTTGTTTAATAAATAAATGTACTGAATTGACCGCTATCATAAATTTAACAATGAAAGCCTTGTCCGAAATACAAGTTATTCCATCTTATTTTTCAATTGTTTTCACCATTTAACGTGCAAAGATTAAATATAAATATTGCAATTACACCTTGATCTAAATTATTATCATTAATTTGTCTTTGTAAATTTCAGGAAAGAAACAAAAACACTTATTATAAATGTACAATTACAATTATGTTCTCCTAAATAATTCAATCGTTGTTACGTTTATTTCAGTCTTGATGTTTATTTTCAGAGTGTTGAATTTTTTTTCTTGAAAAACATCAATAAAATATTATCAGTTTTGTTAATTTACATAAAGTAAAAAGAAAATTTTCTAGTGATGTTTGAATATTTAACTTTTATAAAACCAAATATTTCTTACATGTTTTTTGAACACCACGCCAAGAACAAAAATAAACATCATAGGATAATCAAAGTCAAAAAGTTGACTAGAGCCTATTAAAGATTTTTGCGTTATCGAAAAAATTTGACTTTCATGGCTTCGTACCATTTTATCACGATAAAATAAAGATGAAGGCATTAAGAGCTGGTGAAAATGATAGTAATGGAAAAAACGCGGTTCTATGAGCTGCACCATTTAGCCCCCCCCCCCCCCCCCGCTACTGGCTACTGCTATATTATGAAGAAAAAAAACGGTTGAAAAATAGTACTAGTAATTGCTTCAGTAATTACATAATTATCTGTCTACGACTAAAAATCAATGTGAACAGATACATTAAACCAACAATTTAAAACAAATTCCTTAGGGTTCATTTGGTTGATGGTTAGAAAGAGAGTTATTTCTATATTAAATTAGCGTAGTTAATATTATATTTGGTAGTTTTTTTGTTGCTTTGTATAAAATTCAGCATAACAATACGATGTTTGGTTATCATTTTATAATTTCATAAATAAAATAGGTATAAATTATGAGTCAATTTATATAATATTTTATGTGGGGTAGAAAATTGAATAACTAATCCCTACATATGTAACTGAATTATATATAACTAATTATTGCATAACTAATTTATATACTAATATTTGCTTAACTCTAACCTTGAACCAAACGAATACAATCAGATTTTATATTATCGAAAATATAATTTAACATATTAAGTACTATGAGAGAATGACGTGCTTATAAATTTAATATCTGATCAAACCCCTAATAGTTATATTGTGACCTATCTCTAACTGCCATGTAAACTATACAATAAGGTACACCAACAATATACCCGGTGAAATCCTACGATATAGGGTCTGAAAATGATAGAGTATACACAGATCTTACATCTATCTTGATAGATAAAGCGGTTGTTTTCGAGAGATCCTCGACTCAAAACAAAGCAAAAGCACAAGCAAAACAAAAACTATACAATAAGGTAAGCAATAAAAATTGCATATTAATGTGGAGGGAGTTTAATAGAAGTGATTGGTACATGCACGATAAACGAAATGCTAACGAAGTATATTCGTACAAATAGTTCGTGGTTTATAAACAAATTTATTATGCGAAACGCCTTAAACTTATTCACGATTGAGTTACTTATTTGAAAGTCTTAACTCTATTGTAGGAACAATACACGTATGCAACACTGACGAAATGAAAGGGTCCTATTTAGTTTAGTAATTTAGAGATAGACTTCTTGAAAAACTAATTGGATGATTCATCTTAATTATAATAGGTTAGATATACTAATATTTTTGCCAAGTTCATGATTAACAAATTTATACTGGGATCTATCTTCTCGGCAAGCCGTATACTAGTTTTTTTTATAATTATTTTATTTATTTTGCTGAACGTTCTGATAAAACTATTACGTAAAAAATGAAACTAAATACTTCTTTATCATTCAACCTTAGAAGAAATGATTGCATATCATCTCTAAGAGAGCATTCAATCATTAATATATAAGAAAACACAATTCGAAACTTGAGTCACATATTTGAATTTTATTAATTTTATATGGAGAATTATATTGGATATGATCTAGTTAAGATGAAAACAGACGAGTTCCACATGTTTATTTTTATTTTTCAACGATCTTTCAATGGATGATATTTCTATCATTGAAAACTAATACTTATAATTGATTTATAGTTATTTGTTTCTTGTAATATGTTCAATTCACAATTCAATTTAAATTATATATATTGATATTTGTTACTCCCTCTGTCTGAATTTATATGACATACTTTCCTTTTTAATTAATTCCAGAAAGAATGATACATTTCTTTATTTGACAATAATTCAACTTTAAGTTTTACCTTTTACGTTTAACGAAATAATCTATAATCATACAAATATATTTGACTTATCTTAGACTACAAAATTCAAAAGTCTTCATTTATTTCTTAAACTTCATACTCGATCAAATCATATCATATAAATTAGAACGGGAGAAGTATTTTTTTTTACACTATTAATGTGTTTAACCTATTGAAATACTTGTGTAAATATAGTATATAGTAGAAAAATGATACTTCCTTCATCCGTCTCAATCTATGTGAACCCATTTAATTTGACATAAATTTTAAGAAAGAAAAATTGACTTTTGAAATGTGTGATTTAAAATAAATTTTAAATAATTATGTGATAATAAATCATTTAATTAAAAATAAAAAAAAAATTAAAATTAAATTATTTTTAATTATAAAAAATGATGTTTTTTTTAAATAAAAAAAAATATCATATAAATCGAAGGATTAGTAGTAAGAAGATAAGCTGATAGGGATACAAATAAGATTGGCTTGATGTCCGGTAGAAAGGCATGATGGACACGTGGAAGCATAGTAACAAGATGGGTAGCTGTCGTCCAACTCTCCATTTTTTGGGCCCTTTGACAAATCTTTGTTTCCCTGTTTTTCTCTTCACAAATTCTCCAAATTCTATATAGATAGATAATTATTGACACTGCCCCATACGATACAATTGTCTTTTAAAAATCTTAACATTTCAACCCCCGAAAAAGAAAAAGAAAAAGTATCATAGTTCCCTTGGATTAGTTAATTGTAAATAACGGACAAGTATTACATATTCATAAATAGTACTTTTTCCGTCTTAAAATATTTATTTAATTTAAACATGATATAAAATTTAAGAAAGTAAGAAAAACTTTTGAATCTTGTGATTGTTAACTAAAAATGTAGCGAATGTATCAAAATATATTTTAATCTTATGATCTTAAACATGTCACGTGAAAAGTTTTTTGGTCAAAATGTCATGTGGAAAATTAAAATTAAAAAAATTGTTATAAAAGAAAAGAGACATTCTTCTTGAAATAGACTACAAATAAAAATATGTTAAAATTAATTTTATTAATAAGTAATTATATATTTCGATAAAATTATTGAGATGATAATAAACACTTGATAGTTTGCTAACAAAATATTAATAAGTTGTTTTTTTGATAAAACATTTCAAATACCCTTAATCTTTTAAAAAAATTAAAGTATATTTATAAGAAAAAGAATGATCAATGGATATGGAATAGGGAGAAAGTTAGAGGTTTGATTTTGGATAAATTATTTTGAGACTTAGAACATATTAAGAAAAAAAAGTAAAAAAATAGTCAAATTAAAGTAGGGTTGGCCAGTGGGCCGGGACGGCCCGACCCCGTCCCGAGCCCGCCCCGGTCCCGCCACGACTCTGCCAAAAAATAAAAAATAAAAATAACGGGGTCGGGCCTCGAACTCGGGACGGGACGATGTCTCGTCCCACGAGACCCGAGCCCGCCCCAGGCCCGCCCGCGCCCGAGCCCGAGCCCGAGCCCGCCCTTTACCCCCCTTTGCAAATATGGCCGTTGCACCAATGGCCGTTTTAGATTATGGCCGTTGGCCAACGACCATTTTCGGCCCCCCCTCCCCCAACCCCCTACCCCTTAATATTTATTTTAACCCATAAGTTATTATATTTACACTTTAACCCAATTTTCCAACTATAAATAACTCATTTTCTCTTCATCTTTCTCACAAATCTTCCTACAATCTCTCTAATTTCTCAATATATCTCTCTACAAGTCTACATTGTTTGCTAAATATTCAATTTTATTTATTCATTTGGGAATTGTGAGTGAAGTTGGCAACTAGCTTGAGGATCTTCCATCGAGCAAAGTTTCAATTTTCAACCTCTTGATTACACGTCGACGTTACATCGGCGTTTGGTACATTCGTTCCTTCATTAAATTATTATTGTCTGTTTATTTTATTTAGCGCACTTAATTTTATTGTCTTTAATTATTTATTATCATAATTAAAATGAAAGGATTAAAATGTATGTTTAAGCGTAAGGGTGCTTCTTCTAGTAGGGGCAACCAGGGCAAGGTACTTCTTCTAGTCATCTTATTCCTACACAGGATGATTTTGTTGATACTCAATATTTTCCTACAATACCATTAGATTTAAGGAGCTATTTTCTGGAACTCAAGAAGACTTTAATTTAGACGATGATCTAGATGATATACCCACTAATGTTGATGACAACACACCCACTAGTGCACCTTCAACTGAAATACCTCTTATTCCCCCTAGTATGAGACGAGGTCCAAAGAAACGACCATTAAAATCAGATGCATGCACATTTTTGATAGGGACGTAGAGAATCAAGTAGCCATATGTAAAATTTGTAAAAATATTTTAAAATTTAAAAGCTGGAAAAGGTCACAGTGGGATGGGGTTTAATTAGACACGTAGTAAGTGCTCATCCATTAGGTATGCTCAATACCAGGCTTCAAAATCGGTGCTTAACGCCCGCTCCATCGGGACAAGGTTCACATCGATCTTGTCCCGGACCAAGTACATGGTCAAATTAACCCTATGACGGGGGGAATTGTAGGCTCTAAATACAATAAACATAGAGATAGGGAAGCAATATCAAAATTAGTTGCTGTGGAGGGTTTGCCTTTTTCATTTCCTTCATCTCCCGGTTTTATTCATTACATTAGAGATATATATAATCCTGCTTTTAACGGTTTTCCTAGATCAACTATTAAGAGAGATGTATTTAAATTCGCGCATGAATATCAACAATATTTACATTTTTCATTATATCATTTTAATGCAAAGAATCTATCACGTCTGATATAGGTCGTAGTACTAACGGTCATGATTATTTAACTATAACTTGTCATTGGATAGATTATAAATGGTCTATGCAAAAACGTATTTTAGCGTATAGATATATAGATGATAGGCACATTGGTACTTTTATTGCAGAAAATATTTATCAAGTGTGCGATTATTACGGAATTACCGATAAAGTTATGACTACTACATTAGATAACGCTTCTAATAACAATTACGCAATTACAATTTTAAAAAATAGTTTAACTCCATATTTTTCAGACCATTTTCATATAAAATGCGCGTGTCATATATATAACTTAATTGTAAATGATGGTCTATCACTTTTTGAAGACATTCTTAGTAAAATACAATTTGCTATAAACTTTATTTTTAAAAGTAATAAAGTACAACGTAGAAAAGAATATAAAAAAACTTGTCACGATTGTGGACTACCTTATAGAAAAATTCCACAAGAATTATCCACTAGGTGAAATTCTTTATACGAGCAACTACTTGTTGCTTATGACTATAAATTACCTATAACTTTATTTTTTAACTCTCATAATAAAAAGCCAACTGATATGATTTTAGATAGTGATTGGGAAATTTTTTTCGAACTTATTGTATTTTTAGAGAAATTTTTTCAAGCAACAAAAGAATTTTCCGGTATATATTATCCTACTATTTCAACTATGTTATTTTATATAACTCTAATATTTTTATTACTTAGTGAATATATGAAAAAACCAGCTTATAAGGCATCTATTAAAAAAATGTTTGTCAAAATAAAAAAATATTTTATTCCTATTCCCTCTATTTATATTATTGGTTACAGATAAATCCTACTATTAAAATAGACGGTACTAAATCACTAATTGAAACTATTTACGATTGTATAGAAGTACTACCACCTCCAAGTCCCAAAAATTTAAATCACCCATCACCTATTGAACAAACTAAAGAAGAAGTGTTGTCTAGCGTAGAACACCAATGCAAAAATATATATAGATTTTATCAACAAGAAAATGCTAGTAACTTACCGGCTTCCATACCATCTTCTTCATCTTCAACACAACCTCACAAAAGACATCTTTGTTTCATGCGGCTAGTATTGAAAGCCTCGTAAATAGAATGTGCGGCCGCCTCTACTACTAACCAAATTAGCGAGTTGAATATTTTTGTTTTGCAGGGTTACATCAGTATCAAGAAGTTATCAATGAAGATGGACATGAAGACTTCTTTGAAATCTTGGAGGGAATGAGAAGACCTTTTCGACACTTTCATTGATGGCTCGAGATGTTTTGAACATTCAAGCGTCATCAACTGCGTCTGAAAGCATTTTTTCTACAGGCAAATATCAAATAGGAGACCACAAACACTCATTAGCCGGAGACAGCTCGGAAATTGCAGTATTATTCAGAGATTGGATACGAGCGGAGCGGAGAAGGTGCTGTCAACCGGAGATCAACGAAGAAGATGATGAAAACTACAACGAAATCTTAACCGAAGGTAGTGGGAGCAACGTGGATCAATTTGACCAACAAATACCAATTCCAATCGAAGAACCACATGAAATCATCAAGCAATTAGAACAGGGTTTTTTGAGAATGTAATTTTTTTAATTGCAATTTTATTATGTAATTTACAACTTTTGGACAACACGACAAAGTTGCAATTTAGATTTTAGACAATTGTATTTGTATTACAAAAAAATCATATGTCTATTAAATAATATAAGAGGCACAAAAACAGCCTTGGGATGTTTTTATTACACTATCTTGTTTTGTTTATTGAGTTTTTTTTATACATATGTTATTTTAAAAAAAAAAAAAAAGGAAAACCCGCCGTACCCTTGAGCCCTCCCGACCGATCTGACGGGGATCGGGACGGGACTTGCTCGATCCGCCCGAGACCACTTGAACAGCCGACCCAGGCCCGCTTCTCCCGTCCCGCCCGACCAGGCCCGACCCAGACCGAGCAGGCCACTGGCCACTCTTAAATTAAAGTGTTTATATAAGCTGAAAAATCATAAATTGGGGTGACCAACTTATTACTTATGACTTATAACACTTTATTTATCTAATGCGAAGGTAAGCCAAAAGTTATTTATAGATCAATTCAACCAACTTATTGTTGGGTATTTTTGCTCTATGGTACTTTATAAAGCAGTACGGGAAGTATATGACTATTACAAGTATTCGAAAGGATAAACAAAGATTAAATAATTCAACTAGTAATCTGAAAATTACAAGAGAACCACAAAACTGAAATTACAATTTTGTTGAAGACGGAAAATTGGAAACTGTTTTTGCTGAGTCGAGTGTGGCACTCTGTCCTTAAGACAATATTGCCCCGTATGTATCCTTTATACATCCTGGACAATTTATCTCCCAAGATAAAACAACAATGGAACACTTGAGCAAAGGAAACTCAAGAGCTACCGTGAAGAATATTGAGTAACGAAATGATGCCTTGGAAGGTGTAGGAAGAAACTGTTTTGCTTGTGTATTTTTCTGTATTTTCGTGTATCATGTATGTGTGTTCTTAGTGCTCAACAATTGTGTAAGGGGGTGTTTATATAGGTGATTGAGGGGCTGAAAACTGCCTCCATAATAGCCAAATAATGGCCATTATGGAGGTAGTAAAGCCACCAACATAAATGGTGAAAGACCAACGGATTTGGCCATTATAGGAGGAGTAATTCAGCCAAAATAAATGGCTGAATTGAGTGCTTGGCGTTTCTGCTTTGACTGTCCAAATTCTGACGTTCTGGACCGGACGGGCGGGCGGGCGGCAGCGGCGCGCGTGTGGTCTTTCCTTGAACCGATGCACATCTAGGTCCTCCCTCCTTTAAACACATGGGATACCCCTTGGGGTCCCAAACCCCAAACCAATTTCGAGTCTTATATACACAACAATTCTTTCTTCCTCTACCGATGAGGGAGAATTGAACACAATACCACACTTTCCATGTTTCAAACACCTTACTTCGTGGACCAATATCTCTTTCATTTCTCAATGAAATTTGACGATTCTTGGCCCTACGGTTATCTACGTACTTAGTAGATCATGCATGTGTGAAGAACCGAATTCTCCAACATACGTAACACTAGTGTTTAAGCCGTTAAAGTTGGTCGGTCGCAACTCCCGCCAACGGCTAATTTCCAACACTTATAAGCTTAGGCAAACACTGTTGCGATCTTTTTCAATTTAGCTCTTCGAGTTGTTAAGGCTAAGATCATAAAATCTTAGTCTTTATAAATGAACAAGATTTTTAAAAAAAAAAATTATAATCTTAAATAATAATCGTTTTGAAAATTAAAATTATTTTAGAAACTAGAACAAGGAATATTTATTTAACTTTTTTCGAATTCATCCTTAATATTTCAATGAGTGCAGTGCTAATTAAATATCACATTTCATAGAGATAACGAAGCAGTAACATTTAAATGACCAAATTATACATGCGTCCACTAACTTTGACATAAACCGGTAGACAAATGGTCCGATAACATTTTGTCAAAAATAAAACTATACGTTTGAAAAAAATCGTATTTTCTCGATCTCACTAGTCTACTAGCATATTTGTAATAGAAAAAGAATAAGCTGGGAGTTCTAAAGATATTACCGTTTTTCCTAAATTTCGTTTGTGATTGAGTTGAATTTATATCATTATATATACAACTGTGATGATGTTAAGAATTTGTTAAGCGTGTTAAAAAATTTAATATATACACCTAAATAGTTGTAGTTTTATTATTGTAGGCCCGATTAGCCTATCACACTTATAGACACATTATTGCTTTATAATCCATTTTAGCTTGATTTATGCTTTTATGTGTTCTTTAGTGTATTTTGTTTAGCTTATTTAGTTGTGTTAGCTACTGCTTCCTTTTGTTCGAATGCACTGTCTACTGCTTTAATTCTTTATCTGAGACTGATCGTTTCTCTTACTTTACTCTTTACTCTTGTTTTACTCTTGCTTTTTTTTATTGTCTTGCATGTGATTATGCTCTGTCTTGAGCCGAGGGTTTTCCGGAAACAACCGATCTACCTACCAAGTTAGAGATAAGGTCTGTGTACACTCTACCCTCTCTAGACTCCACAGTGTGGAATTTCCGTAAGTATGTTGTTGTTGTTACACCTAAATAGATATATGCGTAGTTCGAGAGCTCATTGGAATCTCTTAAGAAACTACTATCAAATTATCATTTGTGAAAACTAAGGATGGAGAAATAATAAAGTAAGCTCTTTTAATTTTTCTTTCTTTATGCCCTTTTTCAAAAGTTAAAGTGGATATAGATGCTAGAATAGTCAAAAAAAGAAACAATGGGCAAACATGGTTTGTTTTAGAAATTTTTAGAAGAGTTGTTTAATAGTAACATAACACCCTAACTTAGGAGAAATGTATCACACGGTAAAACATAGGAAATGTGATGGATATATTAGTAAGCAAGTATTACACTTTAGTGATGCGTTTTAAAGTCGTGCGGGTCTAGACTCAAAACGGACAATATCACTAGATATTTATGGTATCAGAATCACTTTTGTGTCAGCCTTGTCGATGTGAATCAGAGTTTAACTGAGTTTAAACAAATACATTGAGTCCATAAGAGGGCTATATAGTGTATATAGTGTCCCACATCGGCAAAACATAAGATGTCATATATATATATATATATAGTGTCCCACATCGGAAAAACATAAGAGAGATGTTGAATGTATAATTAAGCAGATATTACATCCTAGTGAAACATTTTAAAGTCGTGCGAGCTAGATTCAAACGGGACAATATCACTAGTGAATTGAGCTGTTACATTAATACTTCTTGTAAGTACCAAATATATTAAAAACAAGTCTAAGGAAAATTAAATCTCATGCAACGTGACGTATATCAACTTTTTTGGAAAAAATATCGCGTTTTTAATAAAGTTTTTTCTTAGAATATGTTGTGAAACAACATAAATTTCTTGCATGAATTAAGACATTGTACTTTCTCTGGGTTCATAGTATATATTCTTATGTTCTTCTAACGTTTAGGTCCCTTCAAGAGCAATATAAGGTTTATAACGTTTTCATTGTTGTTAGTACACAATTTTTTTGTGATATCCGGTTAAAAGTTATATTAATTTTCATATAGTCCAATAAAGTATCTAAATTCAGCTAGAGAAAATATCCTCTTAAAAAAATTGTTGAGTTTTAACAACCCAATAAATTACAGTTGGATAAAATATGTACAAAGATGGCTTATGCTTAAGGAAACTTAGGAAAATAAATCACATTATTACAGCGGTCCACAAGTGACTTTAACTTAGGACCTAAGTTTGCTAAAAAATTCAAAAAGATTTACATTTAAAATCCTAAAGGTACCTAATGAAATCTTTAAATTTGAAAGGAAATTTGACTTGAAAAACTCAAGAAAGGTGTGTGTGGTGGTGGTGGTGGTGGGGTAATATTACCATTTTTGGTCCCTTAGTTATTGATAAACTTTAGGTTCGATCTTGTGATATTACTCCTACAATTAACCTTCAATTAGTTAAAATATGTGGTTTTAGTCTCTTTTGTCAAAAATATGTTATGTTAAGACCATTTTTAAAATTATATCCTCGTCTATGGAATAACAATACTAACTTAATATAACACGTGAGTAATTAAATGATATTTGATTAAATTCACTTAAATTTTAATTGAAATGTTCGTACTTGATCCTTTTCATTGTGAATATTTAACCATTTTTGGTCCCTTAGTTATTGATAAAGTTTAGGTTCGATCTTGTGATATTACTCATACAATTAACCTTCAATTAATTAAAATATGTGATTTTAGTTTCTTTTATCAAAAATATGTTATGTTAAGACCATTTTTAAAATTATATTCTCGTCTATGGAATAACAATACTAACTTAATATAACACGCGAGTAATTAAATGATGGAACAATTAATTATTCTGATAATTTGTAAATATTCACAATGAAAAGGATCAAGTACGAACATTTCAATTAAAATTTAAGTGAATTTAATCAAATATCACAAGAATTAAACTTGCAGGTTACCAAGAACTAAGGCACTAAAAGTGCTATTACTCCGGAAAAAAAAATGAAAGGGAAAAAAGAAGTTTCCCTTCAAATAAGGATAAGATTTAGTGATGGTAGACCCCCACACTTTAGGGCAATTTAAGTATTTGGTAAAATTGCCCCAAAATTAAGGGCAACAAATTTTCAATTGGGGGACCACCTTTAATCCAATTTATGTAGACAAAATCTCCTTACTGGCAAATGAAAAGGGCCTTTTTTGACAAATATCCCACTGGATTAAAATTAAACTAACTTGTGTTTGATTAATTGTTAGTCAAACATTAAGGATTACCAATTGCATTATGACTAAGGAATCTACTTGAATTCTCGTTTTAATTCCCTATTAACAAAGTTTAGTAGATAACTTTTTAAATTAGGGCCAAACTAACCACTTTGTAGTTTAGTGAGTTTGGTTCAATATTTGATTAAAGGCGTTAAATTGGAATGTCATTTAGTTATGGATGTTTTATGGATGGCCTAGCTTTAATGTGTCCTCAAAATACCATCATAGTATATTATTGTCAAAATTAGCTACTATTTGTATTTTCTTTCTTGAGTTTGCAAATATATTGGGCTCAATTAGAGGTGTCAAATCGCCAAGTTGGTCTGAATTTTGACAGGTCAAACTGAATAAGTTAATAAATGACCGATTCATTAACCCTCTGAAGGGTTATTTGGGCTGAATGAGCTGAGTTAAGAATAAGCTAAATAATGAGTCATAGCTTAATCCTCTCAAATCTTAACAAGTTTTAAATTTGGTTTTCTCATAATTTATTTAACATATTTGGATTGAATGGGATGGGCTGACATATTTATTTTTCTTTATTATGATTATATATAACATATTAAACAAAAATAAAATAAATTATTTTGATGAGATTTCTCATTGATTAATTTGGGTTACAATAGGGAAAAAGAACATGAAAAAGAAAAAAGACACGAAAAGAAGCACATTCCCCTTCTTATAACATGCTAGAAGAAAAAAAAAAGGTGACAAGATGATTTGTTATTTAACATTTTGATATTACTTACCTACAAGACACAAATCAATAAGAGGTGACAAAATCAACTCATTTTTTAATAATTCACTCACTCGATTTGAAATGATTTGTGTTATAATACATTTGTTGACTTGATCCAACGATCGAAATGGTCCATACAATTATAATTAGGTCAAAACGGATCAATATGAAAAAAAAATGGAGATAGCAAATTAAGCAGATTTGGAAGAACCTAAACTAATAATAAGAAAAATACATTAATTTTCACTTTTTCTATTAAAAAGCAAAAGAAGGATGGAAGGTTGGGTCATGCTGGATGTGTTGCGATATGACCCTTATTCGATCCAATCCATTTTTACTCGAGTAGACTTTTGGATGGATCAGGTTCATGATCGGATTACTGATTTGTCCAAGTTTGACCTAACTCATCTATCTATACCTATAGTAGCAAATCAACAATCAAGATTAGAGATGACAGTAAATTTTGGACTCGATCCGAATTCGGTGAATTCAGATTCGTTTTATAGGATATGAATCTTCAAAATTTAGACCTGACGGATCGGATCTGGATCCGAATCTTGTATTTGAGATCCGTATCCGATCCAGATCCGATCCGTTGATTCATTTTTTATTAAATATATCAATAACCTAGAATGTAATTTTATAAGTATTTTCTTAAATATTTTTCACAATTTATGTATTGGGTAAATAGTTGAACCAGGATAAGACACAAGTTACACATCCATGTAATTTGTCTTTGAAGTTACATTTCTTTTACCTATATGCTCTCTGCAGTTTTCCATATTTTCATTTCTATAAAAATAAAAAATTATCACTCTTATTTAAATTTTTCTTTCTTGAATATGCTAGTCCTAAGCTTTAAGTATCTTTCTCTCGTTTGTTTTATCAGCAAAAAAAAAGACTTTTGATATATGACTGACATTATTGTATGTTGTTTAATGAAGTCAATCGGTAGAACTACAAGTGGAGCATCACTAAAGCCTTCAAAAATTAGCTCAAAGTTGCAACCTGTTCAGCATCACTAATGAAGTCAATAGTCTTTATTTTCTTGTGAAACTTTGTTCAGTATTTTGGAAGAATTGTGTCATATTTGTGTAGGTTGATTGAATGAATTCAATTATTTTTTTCAATCAGATTGCGTTTCATTTTGTCATAAAAGCTTCAACATGTGAGAATATTATTCAAGCCAAAAAAATTTACATGTAGATCCAGATCCGATCCGTGGACCAGGTGGATCCGATGGATCCGGATTTGGATCTGATTTTTATGGACCCGATGGATCTGAATACATGTATAAAAAATAGATCTGAATCTGGATTTGGATCTAGTAGGATCCTATCCATTGTCATCCCTAATCAAGATATTTGTTACGGAAAAGGATAGAAAATAATCCTCTATTTTATTTTATTAATTAATTTTATTTTTCATTAGCGATGGTGAACAAAAATACTTATGTCGTTTATAAAGTTAACGCATTTACCCTTGTTTTGACGGATTCCTCCAAATCGGACCTAAATTACCCATTTCAAACTGATCCCATTTTAAATCGTCCCGCGACCCGCTATACCAAACTTTTCTAGAGCTTAAGACCACTGCCACCATTAACGGAGCGCCTCTTTCAATCACCTAATATACCCTCTCTCCATAACTCTCCGACCACCGGAATCAATGTTAACGACATCACTTTCCTCATTTAGAAAAATTAATAATTAGAGATTAGAGCAGGTCCGGTTGTTTTCTTTCTTCGATCCTCGAACTGAAACCACCATTGATGGAGCTTCAATGGGTTACCAAAGGGGGAAAAGGAAATAAAAGATTAGAGCTAAAATTCTTAAGGTCAATCTGAACATTCATGCCTCCCATAATTCTTTACCATGCATTGATTTTCTATAAGGTTAAAGAAACCATTTTTACACCTTGTATTTTCTTTACAGAGCCTCCATGGTTCAATATTACAAGAAATTTGAAAGGACGTTTAATAGCCATTCACCCATTCTTTTTTTTTTGTGGCTGGAAAAAATACTGGGATATTTATTTTCTTCAAATTTGTTAAATTGGTTTGCTCGAAATACTTGTAAGCACTAAGGATTTCTTGGATATTGATGCATTTTGGTTTGCTCGAAACCCACTAAGTTGTGGTTTAGTGGATTGCAGGTCGGATATAAAATGGGACCCTTTTGAAATGGGTAATTTTGATTGAAATTGGGTAATTTTGATTGAAATTGGGTAATTTAGGTTCAATTTGGGGAAATCCGTCGAGATAAGGATAAATGTGTTAACTTTGTAAATGACAGAAATATTTTTATTCACTATGCTAATGAAAGAAAAGTTAACTAAATATTTTAAATCCTTTTCCTATATATTATCATATACGAAAAGGTGATTAGAAAGAAGGTGAGAGGAAGATGGGAAGGGAGAGAGAAATGTTGTTGCTAGCCCTGTGGCAGACATTTCAACATGACTTAAATTTTAAACTGTACTTATTTTATTAAATTTATATACAAAAAGAATGAAAAGAAACATGCAACCCCATCTAAATAATAATAGTATAGGGAATAATAACCCGCAAAGATAGACAAGTTGGTATAGTAATAGAGCGCGAGACCGCAAGGTCACGAGTTCGATCCCCTGCATAAACCTTCTTGGTTGAGTCTGTCACATATGACTTGTCAAGTGTGATTAATCGGCTGACGTGATTTACAGGTTATTGCGTCAGTCCGGGGTTTATCCTGTGCGCACTCGAAAGAGTAGCGGCGGCAGATTCCTTCGTCAATAAAAAAGTATAGGGAATAATAATATTTGGAGGAGCATAGGTCTTAAAGCCATGTTAGTGATGTTAAGGGGTACTTCACCTGATTTAATAATGGCAAAAGGTGCATTTGCATGTGCCTCTTGTTCTCTTTATATTATGCCTACTAATTTATTTTATGAATTATTATATACATTGTTAATGTGAGGATTTTTATACTATCAGATAATTATTATTAGTTGTAGTAGCCTAGCCGATAACCTATCTTATTTTTAAGATTATAATCGAATTTCATAGTTTATAAGTTATATAATATTATAAAGAATTTTTTAGACTGAAGATATATATTAAATCTCTTATTTTATTATGTGGTATGATGAGTGTGCTGTGTGCCCAGTTATGGATAGGCAAATTGACAACCATAATTAGTTTACTTCATTTCCAAGAGACCTTCCTTGTCTCTTTTCTCTATTTTTATATTCTTGGAGAGGGGCCATTGGTTGGGGGGGGGGGGGTGTTGATTTGATTTAGTTGAGTGTAGTCATTAGTCATCAGTGCTGTTTTGTGCAAGCAAGATCAGTTTGGGCCTTCCAATGTTTCGAATTTGGGAGTATATATTATATCCAACTAGTTTGAAATTGAGACAGTAATAAATGCAACCAAAAATTAAGGTTCACAGAAGTTGATTTGTTTGAATTTTTTCCCATTAGAAGTTACCTCAGGCAAGGATGGGCGACTTTGAGCACAATTGTACCCATTTTCATAGACTTATATAGTCTAATCAATGTCTTTCCTCTTTCTTTTTGACTGAACAATCCAATCCCATCACGATCAACATTCATGGTTAAAAAATTTTACACATAAATTTATGCTCCCGTCAGAAGTTAGGGGTTCAATTGAACCCCGCCTACATGGCTAGATACACCTCTGCAGTGAAGACTAATGTATCCAATGTGAATAGCCACATATTAGTGGAAGTTAGCTACACCATTCGAAGTTTAAGAATGATTTTGCAACAAATTTAGTTTAAAGGAAAATAGTCACATATTAGTTTAAGCACCTGTAATAAGCGCTTTAACAATTTTTTAATTAGAAAAGCTATCCTAAAAAAAAAGCTTTCAAGTAGGATGACATCAACTCAAGATTTGCCAACTCTTGCTACGAGATTTTTTTAATCTATGCATTTTCAGCAACACGTTTAGAAAATAAGTTTACCTTCACCAGTAGAGGAATAATTCCATGTAATGCAAAAAGTAAACTTTTACCAATGCCAAAAGTAAACTTTTACCAATGCCAAAATTAAGAATAGAGCCTATAAATGCATATAATATGTAGTCTATAAGTTTGTCAACTAAAAGAAACAACGCGTGAAAATTAAGTTAATAAGGAAAAGGAAGAAATAAATATCATAAATACTACAAAATCAAACTGATATCTCCTAAGCCTTTGGGGTGTGATGTTCTTAATTAACCCCAAAGATAGGATAAAATGAATCAAGAAGTGTGCTTAGTAGCAAACTTAATTTACTCTGCATCTCTGATGCTTTCACTTGAAAGCCACAACTTCTTTTGGATGATAAAAACAAGCTCATCTCCTTCTTGATCTTGATCTGAAGTGGGATCAGCTACTGCTTCCCAGTGCAATGCCGGTAAATACTTCTTTACAAAGTCAATAACATGTTGTTTGTCGCGGAAGATAACAAAACCACTAGGCCTTACTATGCGATCTATCTCGAGTAACAGATCCTCACCGCTGCAGCCTTTCTTTTCAATGTCAGAGAAAACATTCCATGCATGGAGCAAATCATAGGTCCTAGGATATGTTGAAAATGCTTCACACCTGCACCCAAGGATGCGTAAGGAAGTAAGATTTCCGATGATCATCTTTGGTTCAAAGGATGAAAGGAAAAGACACGTGTTCTCAGAGATTCTAAACCACTTCATGCTTATGGTTATAAATACGGCCAAGAAAATTTATAAGCACTTAAAACGGTAAATGCACATTTTAACCTCAGATAAACGATACTCCCTCCATTCCATTTTATTTGGCCCTTGTTAACTTGGCACTCCCCTTAAGAAACTATTTATTAGGAGTTTGTTTTACTAAATTATCCTTATTAATTATGCTTTGGAAATCTAAGTTTAACTACTTTATATAGTTAATAATAAGAGTAATATTGGAAGAAAATAATATCTCTCTTGATTTGCTAAATGGACAAGAAAAAAGGGAAATCTATTTTTTTAGTATAAGGGCCAAGTAAAATGGAACGGGGAGAGTACTTGAGCAGGTTTTAATTTCCATCTTTGCTGTCAGTTAATTGACATATTAAGAGAATCTCACAAGGTCACCTTCTGCTAGTTTTTTCTTTTTGATGCTTGAAGATAAGCCTTTTAGGTGAAAAACTGATTACCACGAAGTAGATTGGAGAAATCTACATAGTTCTGTAAAGTAAGAACTTATTCACGTACCAGTCATGAGTTGTGCCAATCAAACCACGGTCGTATACAATCTTGAGAGTGTTAGGTCCATCTTTGGGTACCACGTTCATGACCCAGACATCTTTGTCCTTCAAAGCAGCAGCAAATGACCCCAAATTGGCCTTCATGTCCATGATATTTCTCATAGTGTCTGAAGAGATTTTTGGACTCAAAAGATTCCAGTAGTGTTCAACCCTTCGCTGCCAAAGCTCCTGTAAAGAAAAGTCAGAAGCTATTAAGCTTTCCATTCTCTTTCTCACAATTGCACGTCAGCACTTTAATTGACAAATAAGACTAGAAGATTACCATGTCCTTCTCAAACATATCACTTGAATACCCAAAATCAGCAAGACGGGGAGGAGGAGTGGTTAGCCTAGCTGGCCAAGGAGCCAGTCCGCTTCCACCAACTTTGTGGTCATCTGATATCAGAAAATGAGAATAAGTAAATAATTTTTTGAGAAAAACTGAAGAGATTTACAAGCTTCAGGAAAACTGCGAGTTACTTTCTTTGATAATAAACAAAACTAGAACTTCTGCTCATGCATATCTATCAGAAAACTAACGCAACGATATCAGATGTATGCGTACCATAAAAGGCTCCAAACATAATCAGAGCGGATATGCAAAAAAATGCACTTACAAGGTTGAAAAATCCAGGGAGATATAGACATGATATTGATTGACTTTTACATAACCACATCAGTGAACTATTGAGACCAATCATAAGTGATAGTATTAGTGGCGAACAAATAATTAAAACCGAGAACATTAACTCTAACCATAAGGAGGTTCATGATCGAAATAATATTTGTCAACTTCACAACATACATGGACCATTACTGTGGCATTCTTATTTTGAATCAGAATTTGCTTCGGAAAATTTTAGAGTGATGATAACTAGGAAGAGGGCCGGGAGAAAGAAAATGTATGTCTTTGAAACAAAGATATGATCATAGCTAAATCTTCCCAATCTGATTTTTTTAAAATACCCAAAGCAATATCAAAACACGAAAAAATTCCAAAATTTGCCTCTCCTCTCTACTCCAATTTACTATGACCCAGTTTCTCATCCCTGTAATGGCAATACTTTCCATCTCTTATAACTCGTATTAAAACAAAGTAACACCATCTTAAAGTGTTCCAGTCATGACTGACATGATGTCCACAAAAATCCCCACGTTAGCCAAAGTACATCATCTAAATTAGTAATGAAGGGCGACAGGTTAGGACAGAAAGTTAAGACCTTGTACAAAGCAAAGCAAGTGGTACGGACGAGTTGTCTGGATGTATTTCAGCTTATGCAGCTATGATTTCCAAGCTCTTCTGTGAGCTTTTTGGTTATGATATTCACTATTCATTGCTCAGGTGCTTTAATATACTATAGCTTGTTTAAGACAACCTTCCGAGACTACTAATTTTGTTGCTCAACTCTATCTAATTCTGAAATCACGCTATCAGACACCATAATACACTTGCTCAGTTAACATCTTTTCATGATGAGCTACTCTAGCTTAGTTAACCAGGTATACTCACCGATGCTCAAGAATGACTATAAGGAAGAGACAGGACACTTACGATCAGAATAAGGTGTTATGCATGGTTCCATATTCACACCCCAAACAGCATCAGGATCATCATCGGACCGACAAAGTGGTGGTTGAGTACCAGCTGGTCTTTCCATGTAACAGTCATTGTTTAGAGGCTTGACCCAAATAACTGTTTGGTTCCTTTTTTCTGCTATTTTCCAGCACATGCGTTCAACAAGTGCGCTCATCTCTCTCCATATTCTGAGATCTTCTTCATCCTGTGCATATGCTTCTGGTGATGAATAAGCAAAATAACCTCCGGGCCTAAGTACTCTATCTAGCTCAAGAAGAAGGATGCCACCCCTCTGAAGCCAATCGATCCTACAACGGGAACAGTGAGCAAATTCAAATGATCTGCTTGGATAGGGAAGCCTTTTTGTTCCAAGAACACCAAGATATGCAGGAATTCCTCTCTCTAAGGCAAATTGGATCTGATTCTGATGCACATCATTCGGCGCCAATGACATTGCTATGATGTCAGAGGATAGAAGATAACCACCAAAGCTAGCTACACCACAACCAACGTCAAAAACTGTGCGTACCCTTCCTCCATTGTTCAAGTTATTGTTCGGAAAGTTCAGCATCTGCAATCATGATTAAGGTACAAAGCTGGTTACATATTTCTTCTTTTTTTAATTGAAAGATCTGTAATATTTTAAGAGAGAGAGTCCTCACATTTGCAATTGAAGCAATGTACTTATCAGCTCCATAGTGAAAGTGAGTGCCTCCACCAGGAAATATTATCTTTTCACCCTTTTCAACCATCCAGTTTTGGTCAGATTTCTCATGTGCAAGGTGAGTATGTGGTATGTTGGCCTTCCAAACCTCATCTCTACTTCTTGGCCACTTAATCGGTACCTAAAACAGCACCCAAGGGGAAAGCAAAAAAGAGATATCTCATCAGAAAAGAAAAGAGTAATATCGGAAGTTAGAGCATACTCTTGACTTATATTTACTACTGATATAGCCTATTCACCTTGTATCCAGCTGGAGGAGGAATCAAGCAATTGTAACGTCTTTCAGGCAACGGGCAATGTCTTTCATAGTGCTCCATTAATGTCAGATCCAACTTCAATCTCATTTGGTATATGAGATGCCTGTCCAGACAGGGAATTAACTCCGAATGACGATCATCGCAAACCTTCAAGGGAAATAGTAGCAGAAAAATCAACAAACGAAACAACCAAAATGCGGCAAGTGTTTCCTGTTTCTCCATTAATCCACACGGGTTAGTTGGATGAGAGTGATGTGACATCACATCTAGAAACAAAACTAGAAAGAAAAACAAGAAAGGAAAATAATACTCACTGGGAAGCTCTTAGGAACGATGCCATCTTCACCATCTTCCAGCCCAAACTTCTCATCTTGCTTGCTGCTAAGATCAGAGTCATCATCTCCACCCAAATACGAAGATCCCAGTTTCCTCAAAGATCGGCTGCCATACTCCAGAGCAGATTCACCATTGTTCTTAGAGCCAAAATACAAATACAGGACAACAACAAAGACTGCAACAACAGCTACAGAAGTAAACAAACGCTTCTTCTGCGCTCCATCTGATCTCCCTCGCATCATTTGTGTAGTTTAAGAATCTACAGAAAAGCTTAAGCGTTACCCTTCCCCTTCAGTTCTTAGAAGTCATTGCTTAGGTGGACCAATTAGCTCCAAGATCCCAAATTTAACAGATTGCACAATCTGAAGGAAGAGGGATTTTTTTTATTGGTGAAATAACCTGTGAAGTCACATGCACAAACCATGAGATCAACTCAAGTAGTGTGGAAAAAGGCAAATAAAAGAAATAACAATGAAAGAATAAGCACAGAGATAATCCAAAAAAAAAAAAAACAATTAAGAAAGACCAATCCAAGTAGATATTGCAGTATGTACTAATCTTGATGTAGTCTAGGACACCAAGATGATACACTACATCTCGTTGAAACGAACATGTAAATTAAACTGATATATTTCTTGTACAATTTTTGAAGTCATATTGAACTCCACGAAGGTTCCCAAGCTCAGATATAGATCTATGAGTTTGGTAATTACTTCTTGAAATTAGACGTTAAGTTTGTTTACTTCTCTAGCCAGTTAGAGAATGAGATGGAAGTAACAACAATCCGCTAACTGCATAGTGTTTCATGTCTTATTTAACATGCAACTCTCCAATGTTTTCAAGTATGTGAAGGCCACATAGGCTATCTGGTAAGCCAAGCGCAAGTTATTGATGAAAAGCAAGATTAAACCAACACTATCTTAAAGGATTACCAAAGAACATTTTAGCTCCCCCAAAATAATATGTATCAAATCACACACGTAATGTACTAAGCAATTTATTCAAAAGGATAATCAAATTCAACTTTTATCCTTGGAGATCAAACCCATATTGCCATTCTGCTGATGGACCTGATCAACCACATGGGTGGAAGAGCAGAACCCAGATTTAGCACAACACAAAAAAACAATCTCTTTTACAAAAAATAATAAACAAATAAAGAATACAGCATTTCAAGAAATCAATCAGTAAACCAGCAGCAATTACAGCTATAAAAACAACTAAACTTACTGAAACACAGATCTGGAATGATACAATAAAGAAGCCAAGATTACTAATATAAATCAACAAGTCTAAAGGCATTAGCATTAATAGGTAGAACATTAAAAGCAGAAAACAGATTTTGTCCTAGCTGAGAAATAACACAGAGGCATAAAAGGCCAAAGGGTAAGCAAAAATCCAATATGATCCATTAAACAATCCATGATTACTAATACAAATCAAGAAGATTAAGCATTAACATTAATTGGTACAAACAACTGAAGCAAAGAACAGATTTTGGCCTAGCTGGAGACATTTAACAGCACAAAAGCCAAATGGGTAAGGCGGATTCAATATGATTGTTAATAATTAATACAAATCAAGAAGATTAAGCACTGGCATTAATGGGTACCAAAACATTAGAGCAAAAGATTAGATTTTTGCCTAGCTGGAGATAATTAACAAGCAAAAAAGGCTAAATGGGTAAGCCAGATTCAACATGATGCATTAAAAATCATGATTGGTAATACAAATCAACAAGATTAAGCACTAGCATTAATGGGTCCAAAACATATAGAGCAAAAGATTAGAACTTTACCTAGCTTAAAATGATTAACAAGCACAAAAAGCCAAATGGGTAAGCCAGATTTAATATGATGCATTAAAAAAAGATCATGATTATTAATACAAATCAACAAGATTTCCAAAATATTATAGCAAAGATTAGATTTTGGCCTAGCTGGAGATAATTAATAGCACAAAGCCCAAATAAGCCAGATTCAATATGATTGTTAATACAAATCAAGAAGATTAAGTACTAGCATTAATGGGTCCATTTAAGAGCAAAAGATTAGAACTTTGCCTAGCTAAAAATGATTAACAAGCACAAAAAGCCAAATGGGTAGGCCAGATTCAATATGATTGTACATACAAATCAAGAAGATTAATCATTAATGGGTCCAAACATATAGAGCAAAAGATTAGAACTTTGCTTAACTGAGAATGATTAACAAGCACAAAAGGCCAATTGGGTAAGCCAGATTCAATGTAATTGTTAATACAAATCAAGCAGATTAAGCACTAACATTAAAAGATCAGAATTTTGCCTAGCTGAGAATGATTAATGCAACAAAAGGGCCAAATGGGTAAGGAAAAAAACAACGAGATCCATAGAAACAAGAAAGAATCTTACGGAGGGATAGGTCCAGATCTGAAAATTGGGAAATGGGAAGTGTTTGAAATTGGAAATAGTGTGATGTGTCAACAGAAACAAGAAAATAGCAAAGTGTATGATGGACAGTGGAGTGGAAGAAATCTCAATATAAATGTATGTGAAAAGGATACAGTTGAGTGGAATGAATGGAGAGAGAGAAAAGGGGTTTGGGGGGAGGTGCCGACAAGGGGGGTGGGTGTTGGATCTCAGTTTCTGTGAGGGTGGAAATTTTGGATGTTTTTTGCCATTCTTGGAAAAAGAGAGGGAATAAAAGTGAAAGGTGAAAACTTTCATGTTGCTAAGTGTAAAATTCAGTATGGTCAGCTTTTCTGTGAAAAAGATGGGACTATTATAGGGTTATCCAGTGGGATAAAAATATTATTGGATATGTAAAGCACGTACGGAAATAGTAAATAACTATTATAGTGATTGAAAAGATAAACAACAAAGATTATAATAACAAGTTATCAATTTTTTGATCTTGAATTGGAACTCCAAATTTGGATCTTGTATTCAGAAATACAAGAACATGAACTGCTACTTGTGGCTTGTAGAACCGCTGAGAATTCGAACGGTTAGAGTCCTTTGAGATTCAAGTTCACACCTGAAACACTTAGCAACCAATTAGATAATCACAACACCACCGGCTGAGTCGAGAGATGACTCTATGTCTTTAAGACAAGATTGCCCCGTGTATAGGCTTTACGAAAGTGTGGACAATAGTATCCCAAGATGAAACAACAAACTATTAAATGTGCAAAGCCTACACAAATAATCCCAGAGAAGAACACGAATAATAAAGATTGCTAAGAGAAAGATTGCTTATCAGAAAAACTGATCTCTTTGTGGTGTTGTTAACTTGTAAGTATGTTCATTTTTTTCATCTATAGAATTGAGCCAAAGACCTCAATTTATAGGTGTGTAAGATGGTCTTTCAAATGCCCCATAATGGCATTCAATTGTCATGTAATGAATGACATTTAGCCCCCAAGTAATGCAACAACATAATAGTCCAAGTAATGACCATTATTGGGTGGATTCAATGCCATTGAAACAACCTCAACAACCGAACCTTTGGGATTCCGTCGAGCAGTCACTGCCAATGAAGTGTCGCGGCTCTGCCACATTAGCGATGCGACGCTAATTCAGCTAGAAACTCACGATGCTCACTGCCAATCAGCCATGGCCAGGCGAGCGCCATGGCTCGCTCACGGCTCGCTCATGGCGCTGCTACGCCTGCTCGCGCCTTTCCGACCCGTACCAACTTACACTTTGCACAATCCTTCATTCGTTTACCAACGTGGAACACTTGTTATTTAGCCAATAACCGTCCATCATTCTATGTCTCAAACATTTCACTTACGTACCAATATCTCTTTCATTAACGAAATTTACGATACTTGGCACTAAGATTGCACGTGTGTGGAAATGACATTTCCGACATGCGGAGCCCCAATTATACGAGTCATAAATAATGGGATAAACTTAATTCCACATTAGTAAATTTTCAACAAATATTACTACATGTCTATATTTAAAAAAAATCATTTATTAAAAATTTACTTTTACTTGTCCATTATTAATTTTGCACCTCCTTAAGAAATAGTAATAAATGAAGTGCATAATTTACCATGATACTCATATTAATTGGTGCATAGTTTTAATAAACTTGAAAAATAAATTGAAATGAGTAATTAATACTATGAGTAATACAGGAAAAAAGAAATTATTTTCTCTTCATATGCTAAAAGTGACAAGTAAAAATGAAAGTTTATTTTTAATATAATAGACGAGTAAAAGTGAACGGATAAAGTATATAATGGAGTACAATTTTGCATATTGTATAACCTTTAAAGTATACATTTTACATAATTGTATATCACGAAGATATACAAAGCATACATATTATTTTATAAATACTCCTGTCTAAATAGATGCCAATTGTAGTATTTTTAAAAATAGGCATATTCAGGTGTTAGCCTCACAAAATAGGTATAAGGTTTGTATACATTCCACTCATTTTTAGATCTATTTATGATATTACATTGAATATGTTATTGTTATTGTTAGGCATATTAGGGTCATTATTTTTTGCTCCATAGCCATTTATGTAAATGATCCAAAAAGAAAAAGAACACATTATACACACATATAATGTACTTATTATTATATTGTTCTGTAAATGTCGATTGCCGACTCTTTCAACTTTCTTTTTCACTCTTTTCCTTGTTGGATTTTATTGTTCGTGATTTTTCTACAAGTAGAAAATTTAAGTTATTGTTGCAACTTTTATCAAACAAAATCTACCAATTTAAAATTCTAAAGCATGACATTGAACTAGTTCATAAACATAATACTTAAAGGTTCTGCGTTCTTTTTCGGTAAAAGAATTATTAGACACATTATAATATCTACTATATAAAAAAGATTTTTGTTAATGACAAACTTGAATAAGTTCCTTTTTTGGAGATTATTATTAGAGGATAATGATTGTTCATTAGGTGGAATTAATTCCATATAGATGGGATTGAGTGAGATATCAAAGGAGTTATCTAACCAACCAAACATGAAATAATTTCAATCCCATGTGATTAATAATCTCATCTCATCCTATTCCTCCTACCAAACGACCGCTTACTACTTATTGTTTAAATCGTGGTGTCTTAGTTTGTTATAATGCCATGTTGGACTTTAATCTATGGTTAAAATCTTTAAAAGAATAAGAAAATCTAGAAAACATAATAATAGGTGGAGAATAATAAGAAAGTTGTTTTGCCTTGTTGGTAGAGCCCGTCGCACAGAATTTGCCTAATGCGATTATCCTTTCTGTGTAATTTGCGAATTATTACACTAAAATGACGTTTTGCTCTATGAGCACTCCAAGAAGGATAACAACGATTGGTTACCTTATCATAAAAAAAATAAGAAGAAGAAAACTGCAACTCCACGAGGAGAATGGGATCTTTGCCCTTGCCCATGTGCACTTGATTCACTGTATTTTAACATTTCTTACATTACTTTATAATAATAATAATTCATGGGCAGCTCTAAGTTATACCTTATTCATTGTTTTGAATTCGTATTTGACTGAGGTCTGAGAGAATCATCAAACTTTTCTCTATCACTTATTACAGCCACTTCCATCAAAATATGTTACATACTTTCTTCTAATATATTAAGGACACAAGTGATACAAAATTACAACCTACAAACCACGTGAACTTTTTTCTTTAAAAGGAAATTTAGAGTCGATAATCATTTCTTTATGAAACTATTTACACAAATATAAAAATTTATTTTTCATACATACATTTATTGTTTAACAATAATTAAGTGATTACATTAAATTTTAAGATTCATGAATTCTTTAATGCAGTACAAACATCATAAGCGAGTAAGTATTTATCATAATGTTATTGTTACTATTGAGGAAGACTTTTTTGTTACTCTGTTATTCTGTCCAAGCCTGACTGAGAAAGAATTACTTGAACTAGGGCAATTAGTTATTTTCACACGTACTTGTTTGCATTAGAAACCGTTGATTTGAGGACACAAGTGATACAAAATTACAACTTACAAAATACGTGAACTTTTTTTCTTTAAAAGGAAAATTAGAGTTGATAATCATTTCTTTATGCAACTATTTACATACATATATAAAATTTTATTTCAATTATGTTGTAGATAGCAATTGGGGGAAAATTTCCGAACTTATTGTATTATTAGAGAAATTTTTTCAAGCAACAAAAAAATTTTCCGGTATATATTATCCTACTATTTCAATTATGTTGTTTTATATAGCTCGAATATTTTTACTGCTTAATGAATATATGGATAAACCAGCTATTAAAAAAATATTTATCAAAATAATAATAAAATTATTTCTATTCCCACTATTTATATTATTGGCATAGTATTAAATATGACTATTAAAATAGGCGGTACTAAATCACTTATTGAAACTATTTATAATTGTATAGCAGTACTACCACCTCAAAGTCCCAAAAATTCAAATCACCCACCACCTATTGAACAAACTAAAGAAGAAGTGTTGTCTAGCGTAGAGGACGAGTGCAAAAAAGTATATAGGTTTTACCAACAAGAAAGAACTAGCAACCTACCGGCTTCCATACCATCTTCTTCTTCTTCTTCTTCAACACAACCTCACAAAAGACATGTTGTTTCTGCGGCTAGTATTGAAAGCCTCAGAAATAGAATGTGCGGTGGTAACACTACTAACTAAATTAGCGAGTTTGATATTTTTGTTTTGCAGGGTTCTGTACCGTCCTAAGCAGTTCTCAATGAAGAAGGACGTGAAGACTTGCTGAAATATTGGAGGGGGAGTGAGAAGACCTTTCCGACACTTTCAATGATGGCCCGTGATGTTTTGAACATTCAAGCGTTATCAACGGCGTCTGAAAGAGCTTTTTCTGCCGGCAGATATCAAATAGGAGAGCACATACACTCATTAGCCGGAGACAGCTTAGAGATTGCAGTATTATCCAGAGATTGGATACGGGCGGAGCGGAGAAGGTGCGGTCAATCGGAGATCAATGAAGAAGAAGATGAAAATTACAACGACATCTTATCCGAAGGTGGTGGAAGCGACGTTGAGCAATTTGACCAACAAATATCAATTCCAACCGAAGAACCACATGAAATTATCAAGAAACTAGAACATGTTTTTTTCAAAATGTAATTTTTTAATTGCAATTTTACTATGTCATTTGCAACTTTTGAACAACAACACAAAGTTGCAATTTTGACAATTGTATTTGTATTACAAAAAAAATCATATGTCTATTAAATAATATAAGAGGCACAAAAACAGAATTGAGATATTTTTATTACACTATTTTGTTCAATTATTGAGTTATTTGTATATATGTTATTTTTTAAATTAAGTACAAAAAAAAAAAAGGAAAATCTCGCTCCCGACCCGATCCTGGCCCGCCCAAGCCTGATCCCGCCCCTTTTCCGACGGGATCGGAACCGGGACGAGACTTCGGCGAATCCCCCTGATCCCGCCAAACCCGCCCCGACTCGTCCCGGCCCGGCCCGGCCCGTTGGCCACCCCTACTTGAACAGTTGAAAGTGATATCAAAGAAATATAATTTTGATGTGCCAACAGATCTTATACTCACCAGTTACCTATTGTAGATTATAATATATACAAACACGATTTTACAACCCAGAAAGTGACTTGACAACTTACAGAAATTGCTTAAATTGTAGAGCTTTTAAAAAATATATTTTACCCCTCAGTAAATAAAATTTAAATTCTTTTACATATTCGTACTATATAAAAAATGAATCATTTCTACTTAACTTCCCCGGTTTCAATAATTAGATGACACTGTTCTGTTTTATGACGTTGCAAATTAATGCGTGGAATCCTTTAATTGTTATACAGCAAATTTTTTTGACAAACTTAAACTTTGATGTGGTATTTTATTTATCAAACCAACACTTCAGTTTTCTAATCTATCAAAAGAAATTTATCTTAAATTTTATCTGCAGTTAAATAAGTATTTGAAATAGAATAAAGGAAAATAAAAAATTATTCTCTCGCGTGGAACCGTTTTGTTTATATTACAACAACATATCCAATGAAATCCCACAACGTGAAGTCTGAGGAGGGTAGAATGTACGTAGAACTTACATCTATCTTAGTAGATAGAGAGACGGTATCCGAAAGACCCTCGGTTCAAATCGTTTTGTTTATATTATGTTTAATTAATTAATTAATATTTTGAAATCTAAGGACTACAAGTTGCACGACACCTTATCAAGGAATTACGTTAATTAGATTCGAAAATAACGCGGACTTCACGAAGCTGTCAATTTCTGATCAATTTCGTCGGTGGATTATTTTGGGCTGGATCTATGATATTGGGCCACTCTAAAGTCCAAAACAAATTTAATATTAGTATGTTTAAATGTCCAACAACTCAAGGGCCAAACCGAACATTTACAAGGACGGGCTCAATGGACTGAATAACGTTGAATTGTATCTCCGTGACTCTATGTCACTCTCAAAAAAAATTTATTTTTGACTGGAACTACGTTAGATTCTATTACTATATCTAAATTATACGAATTAAAGAGAAAAAACTATACCCAATTCATAATTTATATTGCACCAGAAAAATCAAATATGATTAGTCTTTTGCATATCTTTCTGTCACAATGCTTATAATGCACGAGCACACCGTTGATCATGGTACATGAGTTTTGTTTGTCTAGTGTTCGATGAGTTGGATTATTTTACATGAATTATTAATGTTTTTAGTAGACATTGATTAATTATGTTGAATTCTTAAAAAGTTCATGTTACCTTGTTATAATATTTCTTTATAATGATATATACTTTTTATTTGCATAGGAATAAGGAAAAAAGCTTAAATATGCCATCGAACTATTGGAAATGACCTATTTATGTCACTCATTAATAGTTTGACTCATTTATGTCACTGGCATTACCAAAATGGTTCATTCATGTCATTTTCATCAACGCCGACTTTAATAAAAAATGACATGGATGAACCATTTTGGTAACGACAATGACATAAATGAGCCAAACTATTGACAAGTGACATAAATGAGCAATTTTCGATAGTTCGATGACATATTTGAGTTTTTTTCCTATGAATAATGATGTTTGATTTCTCTAGTGCAAAATAAGTTATGAACTGAGTAAAAATACATAAGATTTCAAAGAATTTTTTACGACTTCAAGAAAATGATTTTGTTGTTACAGTTTACCAATTAGTATCTGCAGCAATAAGAATTCTTGATAAATATCAATACAACCAAATATATTGTGAATATTAAAAATACTATGCAAAATACCTGTAAAGAATATGAAAACTTACTAGTTCAAGAAGGGGAAAATAATATTTGACTGAGAAAGAAGAGCGAGACGTGGAAAAATTTTGTCGAGAAGAGAAGCGCAAAGGCGCGTTTTATGAATAACATATTATTTTATGGAGTCTGAATGATGTTAAGACTCTGTTACAGATTTGATTCATTCAGATATATTCAGACCCATTAAGAGGCTTATAAGGTAACAAAACAAATGCACTTACTGACCTGAATCTGGATAATTAAGATTCAGACCTTAAAAATAAATACACTTACTGGGCTGAACCTGAATGATTAAGATTCAGACCTCGGAATGAGCCATTTGGGCCGATTTGACCCCCTTCCCTTACCCACTTGTTTCAATAAAAAAAATGGTGGTTGAAGAATATTAAAAAAAGGATATGGAAGTATGATCCTACCAAAACCATTTGCTTGGGTGTCGGAGAAAATTTTCAAAAAGGTTTTGGCTGATTATTTTTTAATTTATTTCTCACTTTAAATTCATTGTTTTTATTTTGTTCTAACTTATTGTTATTTTCTTTGTTTAAGTGCTATAGGGTATGGTTTGAAAACCTTAAATGGTAAGGGATTTGAAAATTTCAAATTATTTAATAGAGGTGTAATGATAGATGGGAACTGTAATATTCGATTGCTTAACTTAGTTAAGAATAATGACAAAATTCCTGAATTAAAACAAGATCTTCAGAAACCTTATTAACACAGCTGTTCGGCTGCATGGACCATCTCATCCTTATCCAAAATGTCGTCGTCATGATTTGGAAGATTTTGACAAATTGTTCACCTACACAGAAATCGACCATGTCGATCAAAGGTACATAAATATTTTTGTTTGTCCCTTTTAGTTATATTTTTAAAGAAAAGGGTAAAAAATATTTATTTACTTTCTTTTATTGATTATATGATCTCGGAGGTCACATGTTCAAGCCGTGGAAATAATCTCTTGCAGAAATGCAAGGTAATGCTGCGTACAATAGACCCTTGTGGTCCTGCCCTTCCTCGGACCTCGCGCATAGCGGGAACTTAGTGAACCGGACTGTCCTTTTATGATATGAATAGCCCTATAGTGAAATGGAGGATAAAGTTAGCAAATAAAAGAAAGTAGAAGGGTAAATTTGAGTTTTATATTTATGGGCTAAATTAATTAATGCTTTATTTATTTATGTTGTTAGGTTTCAAGAGTAAAGGTACTAATGTTTATGTTTAATTAATGATTAAGTTGAGTACATTTTCTACTTAGTTTTGTTGGTTATTTCTAAGTAGTAATTAGTAAGTGTGATGATATTCTGCTCGCGCCCATTCAAATCCAAATTTCCCTTTGTAATGAGGGGTATTTTAGTGAAATTATCTACTCCCTTCGTCTCAATTTATGTGATATAATTTTATTTGACACGAAGTTTAAGAAATAAAGGAAGACTTTTGAATCTTGTGGTCTAAAACAAGTCAAAGATATTTGTGTGGTTATAGATCATTCCGTTAAGCATAAAAGGTAAATGTTAAAGTTAATTGTTGCAAAATAAGGAAATGTGTCATTCTTTTTGGGACGGACCAAAAATGAAAGTGTATCATATAAATTGGGAAAGAGGAAGTATTCCCCCCCCTAGAAATTAGTATTTTCTTAAGGGGTGTATAAGTGGACACTTTTTTTGAACCGGAAATAGCAACTTTTAACTACAGACAAATATTTATCTCCAAAAATGATACTTAAAAAACGATTGTTCAATAACTAATCCAAAGACAACTTTCTCTCATGTTTTTGAAAAAATAAAACAAAATAAAAATAATTTTCATAATTAAATTACACTAAATCAGACCAAACCCTAAAAAGGCCACCCTTGAATGAGACTTGTCTTCAAACAGATAACAGTTGTTTACTTTAATTAGTTGCTTCTCTCTATAAGATTGAGACCTCTCCTTCATTTGCCAATCAACTCCATAAATGCACGTCTGTCCCCTCATAATTATCAACCGACTACATGATTTTCAGTGTTTTACTGCACGATTATACATATATGTGAAGAAACATTCAAAAGGTATGTGTTTTAGTATGCATATTTGATTTGTTTATTTAGAACGCTAAATACACCTTGTGCTTGTGACGTTATGATTATTATTGTGATCTAGTTTGATTTGCTGTCCGTGTTTTATTACATAGTCGATCTGTGTTTGAGATTGAATATAGCTATTTCTGTCTTTCACTTGCATGTAGATGCGTGTCAGTAAATCAGATCCGTAAATGTTTGTTGGGTTCAGTTGGGTTAAAAAATAGAAGTAAATCACAATGGAAGTTTAAAATTTTATTTCTTACCCCTATAATTCCTTTTGATATGGTTATATGACAATCAAATTTGTAAAGTAAACTTAAACAAAACACTCACATGTTGTTAGAATTTGGAGTCTTTTACTAAAGGGTGAACACCCGATTCTCCCTTCGATTGTAAGCACTTTGCACTGTCAAGAAAGACAAAAAATCTTGGCAGAAGTTTGAGAGAGTTTTATTCTAGACTCTAAGTCTAGAATTGTATAATGGAATGTGTGTTTGATAACAATGAGGTTGTGCTGTATTTATAGTTAAAATTAGGTCACAAATCAGATTAGGGTTGGGCTCCAAGCCTGACCCAAAAATTGAGGTGCAGTGGGCCAGTCCGACTGGGCCCACTGCCGGGTTGGCACCGCGACTTAGCCTAACAGGCGCCGCGACGCTTTACGTCCAATAACATTTCTCATTTTCGTTTAATATATATTTTCAGCACATTAAATTCAAAATCCAATTTTGATTTAATTAAATAATTTCCATCTAATAAAAATTATCCCATAGTTATTATCAATTTAAATATCCCGATTCCAAATCGAATATTTAACACTTTCTCAATACACCCTTAGATCGAAGAGACAATCTACATAGTGTTACCCTATAGGCCTTCATATATTGACACTAATCCAATTAAGGTCCTTATGGAACTCCTAAACTGCGCCGTATGACGAACTCAATATGTGAAGTACGTTTACATGAATCCAGCAAACATAACCTTTATGTGAGATGATAAATTCCTTTCATTCACGACACACTCGATCAAGCTTAGGATTTGCTATGTGTCTATCCAAATGGCTTGATCACTTTATCTCATTTATATTAGCCGACAACTAGATCATATTCTAAATATGTCTCTTGCATTGGCCAATAACTTGGTCGACCCAATATCACTGAGAAGTTGAGTGCTCTCTCGAATATCCAATCGAGGAATGAATCATATTCTTGGCTCAACTACCACCTTAGTTTACATCATAATGCACCCAACACAAGCCGTATCTTATCCTATAAGGAGTTTAAGCTTAGGACAGGGTCAAAGTACATTACTCTGTAAACAAAGTGCGTATTGACCTCAAGTCAAAGGTCCTTTATCACTTACATGCCGATAACACTATAGACATTGTATAACAAATAGTTTATCGGCAGGGTATACCAATACTTTCCAAAAATATCCATGTGTCCATCACTAGTAACCATTACTAGTAGCAGATGAGACATACTACATTCTCCAAGAGTGTGATGCAGACCACATGTCGACTTATAACATATCATCGATATCTCATTCTCGATGATCATTAGTCGAGGCTATTTTAGAGTTACGCTCTATCATCAATATCTCACTCTATTAATGATAACGTAAGCTCAAGGGATGCACATTAATGAATAATTATAAATAATCAAATAATAATTCAATAATTGCAAATGCCATAAATATATTAATCTTGTTAATAATACGAATGTGTTCAAGTATATTTTGCCCCTACTAATGATTGTCTCTAGGACATACATACTTTCAATCTCCCACTTGGCCTAGAGTCAATCTTCAATGTATCTAATACCCATATTTTCAAAATGACCATTATGCTTAACTAAGCTTAATGGTTTAGTAAATGGGTCAGCTAGATTATCATATGTGGGAACATAGTCTAGTCTTATTTCTTCAGTTTCCACCATCTCCCTGAGTATGTGGTATTTTGCTTGGTACATGCTTGTTTCTGTTTGTTGACCTTGGTTCCTTAGCTTGCGCAATCGTACCAGTGTTGTCACAATAAATCATTATTGGACAAGTGGCACTTGAAACAACCCCTAGTTCCTTCAGGAACTCAGATATCGAGACAACTTTTTTACCAGCTTTCGATCCAGCAATGTACTCGGCTTCAGTTGTCGAATCAGCAGTTGTTGCTTGTTTGGAACTTTTCCAACTCACTGCTCCACCATTGAAAATGAAGGTATATCCAGATTGAGACTTGAAGTCATCAAGATCTGTCTGGAAGCTAGCATTAGTGTACCCAGTAGCGACTAGCTTCTCTTGCCCATCATATAGACTAAGAAATATTCTTTAGTTCATCAGAGATACTTAAGAATACTCTTGATTGCTTTCCAGTGTTCTTCCCCAGGATTCTGCCGGAATTTGCAAGTCATACTAAGTGCATAGGCCACATCTGGCTTCGTACAGGTCATGACATACATGATTGATCCTATAGCTGAAGCATATGAGATTCTTTTTATGCGTTCAAGTTCTGTAACAGTAGAAGGACTATCCTTCTTTGATAACTTGATTCCTTGACCCATAGGAAGACCTCACTTCTTGGAGTTTTCCATAGAGAATCGTCTTAGCATATTGTCTATGTATATGGACTGTGACAGCTCCAACAATCTATTAGGTCTATCTCTATAGATCCTAATTCCAGAATGTAGTAGGCTTCACCCAAGTCCTTCATCATGAAGGTGTTGGATAACCATTCCTTGACTGATTGCATGAGAGTCTTATTGTCTCCCATTATTAATATGTTATCTACATATATAACAATGAAGACAATATTCCCTTCCTTGTGCTTACTATAAACGCAGGGATCTTCTTTGCTTCTAAGAAAGTCAAACGATTTGACTGCTTTGTCAAAGCAAATATTTCAACTCCTTGAGGCTTGCTTAAGTCCGTAAATGGACTTCTGTAGCTTGCATACTGCTTTGGGCTTAGTCTTGGATGTAAAACCCTCAGGTTGTATCATATACACCTCCTCAATTAGGTTACCATTGAGGAAAATAGTTTAACATCCATTTGCCAAATGTCATAATCATAGTATGCGGCTATTGCAAGCAAAATTCGAATGGACTTAATTTTCGCAACAGGTGAAAAAGTTTCATCATAATCGACCCCATGCCGTTGATTATAACCTTTAGCCACCAATCTTGCCTTATAAGTCTGTACCTTGTCATATGCATCAATATTCTTCTTGAAGACCCATTTGCATCCTATGGGTCTAACCCTTGTTGGCAAATCAACCAAGTTCCAAACTTGATTGATGTACATCGAGTCCATCTCAGATTTCATGGCTTCTTGCCATCTCTGCGAAACAATGTCTAACATATCTTCGCTGTAGGTTGTAGGTTCATCGTCATCAGGAATATTTATCTCATTTTGTGTTTCAACAAGGAGATTAAGTCTTTCAGGTGGTCGATGAGTCCTAGTGGACCTACGGAGTTGATTATTCTGCGTTTCAGTGTTTGTTGCATTCTGATTGTGAGAAGGTCTTTGTGTGCTGGACAATCCACCACCTTGAGAGCTTTCAGGAATGTCATTTTCATGTATTTCCTGAATGGAATGATGTACAACCATTGTATCATCTTCCATTGGTTGTGTGTGAGAGCCTTGCATTTCTGCACTATCTCTCATTATACTCCCACTGGCTGAAGGGCGCACTCTAAGTACCCATACTACATCAAATACTCCCACTGAATCCTTGTCTGGGTTATTCGACATGGGTTCAACTTCTGTGTTATCCCTTGGTTCTTGAATTTCTTCAAGTTCTATCTAATTGCAGCTCTGTTCCTTGTAGACATAGTCTTCTTCAAGGAAAGTTACATTTTTGGAAACAATGACCTTATGTTCTCCTGGAAGATAGAAATAGTATCCCTTAGTTTCCTTTGGATACCCCACAAAATAATATTTCTCACTTTTAGATTCCAACTTGTCAATAAGCATCTTCTTTACATATGCAGGGCACCCCCAGGGTCGCATGTGTTCAAGTGTTGGCTTTTTGCCATTCCATATCTCATATGGAGTTTTCTCTACTTACTTTAAAGGAACCCTGTTCAGAATATAAATTGAGCTTTGCAATGCATAGCCCCAAAGGTATGTTGATAGAGCTGAAAAACTCATCATGGATCTAACCATATCTAATAGAGTTCGATTTCTGCTTTCAGCAACACCATTCATTTGCGGCATTCCAGGAGGTGTCCATTGTGATTGGACTCCATGAAGCTTCAAGTAATCCAGAAATTCTTTACTTAAATATTCACCTTCTCGATCTGATCGAAGGGTCTTGATACTTATTTCAAGTTGCTTCTCTATTTCTGACTTGTACTCATTGAATTTCTCAAAGGCTTCGGACTTGTGTTTCATAAGATACACATGCCCAAACCTTGTGAAATCATCTGTAAAAGTGATGAAGTAAGGGAAACCTCCCTTAACTTGAGTTGAAAATGGCCCACATACATCAATATGAACCAACTCAAACACCTCTTTGGATCGCACACCTTTCTTAGAAAGTTGATTGTTGGTCATCTTTTCTCTCAAACAAGATTCACAGTTACCACAGGACTCTAAGTCAAATGGTTCCAAGTAGTCTAACTTTCTTAATCTTGCTATCCTTGATTCATTGATGTGACCAAGTCTACAGTGTCATAAGTAGGTGGGGTTTGTTGGATTACTTATCTTAGCTCGTTTATTTTGCACATTGAAAATTTCATGACTACAGTTTAGAACATACAAACCATCCACAAGCAGAGCATTTCCACAAATAAAACCATTAAAAGACAGTACATAACTGCCATTGGCAATAAATGAGGAAAACCCCTCAATGTCTAACACTGGGATAGAAATAATATTCCTTATCAATGAGGGAATAAAATAACAATTATTTAGTTCTAAACAAAAGCCTGAAGATAAATCTAGTTTATACGTTCCCACGCGTTCAGCATCCACTCGTGCTCCATTTCCAACGCGCAGGTCTACTTCCCATGGTCCAACCTTTCTGTTGTCAATCAGACTCTGCACATTATTACAAATGTGTGAGTCACATGCGGTATAATGAGAGTTACTTATAGACATGTTTATTTCAATGACAAACATACCTTTACCGTGGGATTATCACGTAAAGCTTACATAATTTGCTTCGGGATTGACCTTGGAGTGATTAGGAACTTTATAGAGGATTTATGGGATGTTTTAGGTCTGGTTATGGATGAAAAATGAATTTCCAAATCGTTTAACCCATATATAACCCATCAAATATTTTTCCACCGTCGTACTTTGACGTCGGGATTGACGGTCTGTCAATGATAAACGGTCCGTCGATCTGTCTCTTGGGAATCTTAAATCTGTAGGGATTTTGATGGTCTGGATTGGCACTTTGACGGTCCGTCACCTCTGCTGTCAAACTGGCACTTTGACGGGATTGACGATCCGTCAAATGATCAACAGTCCAAACACTCCGAAGCACCCACCAACAAACCGTAAACCTTCATTATCATTTCTTAAAGCCGTATCTCTTCCTGGGACTTCGGTATCCACTGACATCATGTCAGGACGCGAAACTATGGGGTGTAATAATAACGACGTTTTGAACTCTCATGACTTCTTTGGTTTCCACTTGACCATTCCTCAATTCTTTCAATGAAATCTTCTTCCTTATCTTAGGCTTCTTAACTTAGGGTACATTTGATATATAAATTTAGGGGGTGTAACATTTATAACAAATAGTGAGGCTATTTAGACCGTATGTGCTTTGCACATTTTTTTTTTCTGAATAGAGTTTGAGAAGGGAAAGAATTACTGGAAGAATTTTATGGTTCTTCAAGTATTCCCTTCCTTTTCTCAAACCCTATCTGCTTTTCAGAAAATATTTCTCTTCTAAGCAAATATTCATAAGTACTCGGTCGTTATCTATCACCAAAAATGGCAATACTCCAATGCCAATTTTTTTTGACATTAATAACTGTCCTTTTAAAAGAATAAGAAGAAGAAGAAGCAACACTAAGATTATTTGCTTTCTTTCGCTTACTAGAAGCAATACCCTTCTTTGCTCTTTTATTATTCTAGTGCTATGTTTTTGAAAATGAATGATGGTGAAAGAATGACATACTATGGTGAGTATTTAATTGGTCATTGGATCGATTACAATATTTTGAAGGATATTTACAATACGAAAGGAGATTTAGAAAGGTATCCGTTTTAAAATTTGAGGTATTCGAAGATGTTGTGACTTAAATTGACCACCTAAACCTGTTTAATACATTCCCTGTACAAATATGCCACAGATGAACAAAATGTTGGTTATGCCTTCATTGAACCGCTTGTTTAATTCAAAAGAAGTTGGTTGAATAATATTCAAAAAGAAGTAATCTGAAAGTACCATCCCACTGAAACCATTTGCTCGGGTGTCTGGAGAAGAATTTAAGAAAGTTTTGGGGTGAGTAATTTTTTTAGTTTATTTCTCACTTTAAATTATAATTTTTATTTAATTCTAACTAACTGTTATTTTCTTTGTTTCAAGTGCTATATGGTATGGTGAGGGATTTGTAAATCCCAACTTATTTAATGGAGGACTGATGGATGACAATTGTAATGTTTGATTGTTTAACTGGAGAATTGTAATGTTTGATTGCTTAACTTTGTTAAGAACGATGACAAAATTTCTGGATTAAAACAAGATCTTTAGAAACCTCATTAACACATCTGTTTGGGTGCATGGACCATTTCATCCTTACCCAAAATGTTGTCGTCATGATATGGAAGATTTTAAGAAATTGTTCACCTACGTAGAAATTGACCATGTCGATAAAAGGTACATAAATAGTTTTGTATGTCTTTATTTATAATTTTGAATAGTAATTTGACCCGTTTAATCATTTCAGTATCTTCATTTGAAGACGTACCGATCTTTCCTATTATGAAACTTTAATCAAGTTGTTAGTTTTCTGGACAATCTTAACAACCTGATTGATCCTGGGCGTGCAATGCTAACATACGAGATGCAATTCCTCATTTATTTTTAGAATTGGTAATATGAAATTGTTCTTTATTTCTAAGTAGTAGTTAGGATTTGAGGCTATCTCTTTAAGGTATTAATAAACGTCTGATTTTGGCCAGTCCACTAAATATAGTGTCAAGACTCGAGAGAGTCCGTTAGGGAATAAGGAAGAGATCATATAGGGGTTGGAGATTGAGCCTGGTTAAGGAGGCATGGGTAAGGGGGCCGGATCGACAATTTATATATATAAACATTTTGTAATCAATTATCTCTTTAGGATCGGCCATTTATTGAGGGTCATTGACCGATTCAACCCCTTACCCATGTCTCCTTAACCAGACTCAATTACTAACACCTTTAGGCTCTCTTCCTGAGGTCCTAACCGACTCCTTTGACATTCATATTTAATGCAACAAAATAGATGAGAATATACATAAACACAAAAACAAACATTTCATTATTATTGTGAAAACACAAAATAAAATTTTATATTTCAAACCTAAAATTAAATGAAAAGTACCTGACAGGAAAAAAGTTACTTAAAATTTAAAATGAAGTATAAATAAAGTGAGTGTAACAAATAAAATATTATCATTCTCATGCACTAAAAACACACTTGATAACTATTTATCATAATTTTATTACATATTTCAAATGTAGAAGTCGTTATTAATCTTGAAATATTATCTATATCTTACATAATAATATAAAAGTACAAAGCTCAAAGCCGTATTTTGATTGATTTTTCATTCTTGAAACTTTGCCATCAGATAAGAAAGCACTCGAATGTGGATGAGTGTACAAAATCAAGTACAACTCTGACGGGACAATCGAGCGTTACAAAGCTCATTTAGTCATCTTCAGAAATAAACAGGAGGAAGAAATTGACTATAATAAAACTTTTGCTCTGGTTGCTAAGATAGTAACTATTCAGACCTTCCTGGCTGTTGCGTTTGCGCGAAATTGGAAGTTGCATAAGATGGATATGCATTATGCTTTCTTACACAACAAGCTCACCGAGGAAGTTTATATGAAGTTGCCACCGAAATTTTGTGTTCCTAATTCGGGACAAGTATGTCGACTATAGAAATCATTGTATGATTTGAAGCAAGCTCTGAGGTGTTGGTTTGCGAAATTGTCAAGTGCTTTTATGAAATTTGGGTTCAAAGAGTCGTACTCAGATTATTCTCTATTTACTTTGCATTGGGGAGATATGCAGCTTAACGTCTTAGTCTATGTGGATGACCTGATTATCTCCTAAAATGATCATATTATCATTAAACGATTCAAAGACTATCTCCACACTTGTTTTCACATGAAAATTTTGGGTCCACTGAAGTATTTTCTGAGAGTTGAAGTTACACGTGTATCAACCGGGTTATTTCTTTGTCAACGGAAATATGCCCTGGATATAATCTCTGAGTCAGAATTATTGGAAACTAAACCAATCAATACACCTATGAAACATAATCATGATTTGGCGTTGGCCGGAGGAGCCAATTTGGGTGATCTGGAACCATACTAGCGTTTGATCGGTCGATTGATATACCTCAATTTTATACGACCCGGATTGTCATATTATATGCATATTCTATCTCAATTCATGCAGCAACCGAATGAAGCACACTGGAATGCGACTATCCGTGTGGTGCATTACTTGAAGAAGAACCCAGGACAAAGTATAGTGATGAGAAAATATTGTGATCTTAAGTTGTATGGATGGTGTGATTCGTACTGGGTCAGATGTCCATTGACTCGGAAATCACTTACAGGTTGGTTTATCTCCCTAAAAATTCTTTCGTGTCATGAAAAACCAAGAAGCAACATATTGTCTCCCGCTCGTCAGCGGAAGCTAATAACAGATCGATGGCAATTGCCTGTTGTGAATTAAAATGGTTAAAGGGAATTTTGCATAGTTTGGGCGTTGAACACAAGTCTCCGCTTAAAATGTATTGTGACAGTCAAGCAGCTTTGTATATTGCCTGAAATTCGGTGTTTCATGAATAGACTAAACACATTGAAGTGGACTGTCACTATGTCCGGGACGCAATCCAATCAGGTACAATATTTTTCAGTCATGTGTCAACCAGTGAACAATTGGCTGATGTGTTTACAAAGGCTTTGAAAAAATCGCAACATCAATATTTACTTGGCAAGTTGGCATTCGAGACCCTCTTGCTCCAACTTGAGGGGGTATTGAAGACCCTATTCTAGTCTAATTAAAATAGTTTAGTCTATTTATATTATAATTGTAATTATGGTAAATATATGATTTGTAATCCTATTGGAATAGGGTTACCTTATAAGACTAGGAGAAAGAGAAACTTACTTCTATATAACAAGGTCATTATGATGAATACGTAAAAAGAATTCTCTCATTATTCTTGTATATCTAAATTCTCGTCCATGTCTCGATTTTAACATACTTGTCTTTCTTCCAACAATTTAATAGCCACGTAGCCCTCCACTAATTCTCTATTTACTTTCTCTCTAACTCTAAAATCTTCTACAACCCATAGACTTAGAGCTTGTGTAATTGTGATAATTTCTCTCCATTAATTGCTTTTGTTTGTTTGTTTACTCTATATTCAAATTGTGTGTTGTGTTATCCTTTATTTATGCCTTCTAAGTTGACGGAGAATTATGGAATAAGGGCCACAATGTTAAATCAACTGATATTTTGACATTAGAGAATTATCTTCCAACAGTTGAGAAATTCTTGCAAATGCTTCTATTATGTTAATTTCGTATTAAGTTTCATTTTGTTGTATTGTCTTGCCATTATATGCAACATGAAAGTAGTATTAATTGGCCTCGACCATGTGGTAAATCAGTTAAAATAGTCTTGCTATAAACGTACATTAAGCTATATTGATCATGTGCAAGGTTTTGATAGCCAAGATAATAGCTCTTTTCCGTAGAAACACGCGTGTATAAATTTTCCTCTGGATCTTATGTCTCTTTTCTTTTTTCTCTTTTGTGCAGTATATTTACAAGTTGATTTACAGTTGAGGATAGTAATACAGAAGGTAGCATAAATCTCAAGTTAATTTATCATTACTGGACTGCTTAAGATCGCTGCATGTGTTCAAGATTGTTAAGAGTCCCACATCGGAAATTGAATGGGAACACGGACTTCTTATATGGACTTGAACAATCCTCACCCTACAAACTAGCTTTTGGGGTTGAGTTAAGCCCAATATCCATTCTTTACATGACATCAGAGCCAGACTCATTCCAATTCTTTGTTCATCGATGTTGGGCCCCCAAATCATATTATCCACGCTCCAGTTAACAAGGTCTGGGCGTGCGGGGAGTGTTAAGAGTCCCATATCGGAAATGGAATGAGAATATGGATTATATGGACTTGGACAATCTTCACCCTACAAGCTAACTTTTGAGGTTGAGTTAGGCCCAAGATTCATTTTTTACAAAAATCATATCATAATTTGTTATAAGTGGTGCACGTTCAAGTGGTTCCTACATTTTTTAAAATTTGAAACCAGTTAAGAGATAGAAAGCGCGAGCTCAAGTTTTTTTTAAGAAAAAACATAAACTTCATCGGTCAATAGAGTGGGTTTCTACTTTTCAATGGGCTTGTTGAACTAGCAATGTGAGGTTGTGGGCTATCATAATGTTGGGCCTTTACGACTAGGTCCAGGAACACGTCCTCTATTTCAAACAATCTCGCTTACTGCCTTCTTCTTCCTTGACCACTTAGTTTTTCTAAAAAAAAAATCAATAAGTTGCTCTAATTAACACTCTGTAATATGGAAATTAATCACTTAGTTAAACTTTATAGGCTTGAATTGTACTGAGTTACTGACATTTGAGTTATTGGGTTCTAATGTAATATTTGTACATATTTAGTAAATTTCATCACATATATATGAAGTTTAAATTTAAATTACTGAATTCGGCTGAAGCTGTAGCAGGTACGCCCGCACCTGATTATAATTTTTTTAACTATGTTTTCATAAAATAATCATGTTTATTCTAAATCCAACTTTATATTCAGGCAACCTAAGGATCTCAATATCGGGGGAAAATGATTATTCTTCTCTAAAACTTGCAATTTCTGTGGATTATGCTTGCATCCGTTATTATTGTATGTTCTCTTGCTAATTCCTTTTCTTTCTAGTTGATTTTTTTTTGAAAAAAAATCATTATTATTTTATGGGATGAAGTTGATTAAGACAATTTACGAATCGAATATGATGCATTTTTTGAATGATTATTTGGTAATAAGGTCCTTAATATATTGACATAATACGAACCCTTTATTTCCTTGAAAAAGGGGGTGGGGTGGGGGGGGGGGAATAATTGAAACGACAGCTTTTATACATTGAGACAAATATGTCTTTGATAAGTTGATTTTGCCTACCCAAAGTGCCAACAAATCTTGTGGTTAGTGTTCTTTAAATTGATTACAGGATAAGACATGTTACTTTGGTGGATTTTAATGTGGTATTTAACAGTTCAATTTTCGTCAGCACTTCGTTTAAAGTTTGTTAATTTTATTCGATTTGTTTGTGCTAATACTAGAATAATAAGCACCTTTTCTATGGAACAAATTACTTTGCATCACAACTGGGAAAATCATCATGGAGGAGACTGTTCTTCGGTGAAAATGATTCTAAATAAAAATACAGTTAGAGATTTGTATTCAAGGGTTTAAAGATAAGTCTGTTATATCCGATCCGGAGACCCTCTTGATGAGTCCGGGATTGATATCTAGGTTACGGATATGTGAGATTAAATGCACAAGTGAAAAATATGACAGTAAGCAAATAAAGAAAATTGATAGGTTAGATCCGAAAATAAGCTATGAATCAAATAAGAGAGAAAGCTGAGAATGGTGTATTAGCTTGAGAGAGATCAAAGTTACAAGTGTGAGCTTAGAGAGAATACAATGTGTTTTTCTTCTCTTCTAAGTCTTGCATATATAAGATAAAACTTAGACTATTATGACCCTAGAGAATTGTGGCGACGTACGTATACTGACGTCATTGTACCCACACGTGCCGCATCACTCTGATCTAGGTAGGCTGATGTGACGGAAGTTGTTGGGAGTGAAGACAGCTATGGAGATCCTTTGGGGACGTTAGAGTTTCCGAAACCACAAAACTTCTTGTATACGGTTAGTGCCTCCGGATGTATTTCTACCAAATACAGATAGTCTCCCACTTTTCGAGACTCTTGAACTCATGGGACCGGGAAGTGGAAGAGTCTATGCGCCTTTTAAAAAAAGACCTTTTTGCGGGAACCAAAACGTCACATCCTTTCACTACTAGATGCTTTGACAGTTGATCATTAAATATACTCAATCACTCAATCTACGACGCCCTTTCTGAGATACCGATTGTCGCATACTGACAAGGCATGCCTCTATGATTTCCAAGAATAATTATTATTCTCTTGGTTATATAAACTAGCAATCCTGATCATTTTTCCTCACTTTCATCTCTAATCTTCTTCTTCTTGCAACTTCAGTCTACTACCTTTTTCACTTCTTACCCTAAAAAAATATCTACTTCATCTTCCTCTGGCACTTCTGATGGACTGACCCTTGCAAGAATGAGGGTAGAACTATGTCCATTTCGCCGCAGCCGTTATCATCCAACATTACCCAGACCACAGACATGGGCTCTATCGCTTATGAAATTATCCCTCCTACTTTTAATTTGAGAGGGATTTTCATGTAAACCTCTGTCTCGAATATGTGGAGGATATGATCTTATTAATTAGTGATTATGTTATCCCCAAGTACGTATCGATTGTATATACAGCTTGGATGTTAATGTTTTTTCTCATCCGTTCAATACCAGCATTACTCAGCACATCTCTGGAATATCGCTTATTTACATCTATTCATTTACCATCAGTTTGGACTTCTGATCCATCGAGTGATGGAGGCCTTCTTCCGTAGATATGGCATTTGTCCGAGGTAGTTGGCCCCACAGGCATGGAGAATAGTCCGCTGTTTGCAACATTTGGTGGATCTCGCCCACCTTTCATTTACTTTGGATCACCTAATCCACCTCTATTCCCCCCGGATACTTCGCGGGGGAATAATTAATTCAGCTTTTAGGGGCTCTAGATCCCATATTATAAATACCGAGGATGGTATGATCGGTTTGTGCTAATTACTATTCATCGTCTTCAGGGCACTAATTTCGGCCCCCTATCGTTGTATTGGAACAACGCTCGTAAGTAACTTTCTTCCTCTTCCCCATACTCATTCAAATTCTTCTTTGACTGACTCATGGCTCATCCTTGCAGCGGCCCATGTGGTCTCTGAGCCTCTGCCATCTTTAGTTGGGTGATGAGCTTGCTCCGTGCCTCCCGGGGTACTAAACATACTTGGAGAGCCCTTTTTACCGACGAATGGAAAGGTAAAAGCCATGATGAGGTTCCTTCCGCTGGTTTTGCATTATTAACTGATTGTGTATTTATGCATCATCCTAACGTCTTTCCCTGCTCCTCTTTTCGAAGGTCTCCCTATCAGAGAGGGTTCGGCCAGAAAAGTGCCCACACAAGATGAGGGTCTGGCTCGCATTGCCAAAGACGCCACATAAGCCATGACTAGTAGAAAGTGAGAGCTTTTAGGAGATGCTGAGGTGTCCACCTCCGTGATCAGCCTGCATGTGGAGACACACTGCTGATTTAATGAACCCGAGAGGGAGGATGTAAAAAGGGTGGTCCTAGCGAAGGATGATGAAGAAGAGGCTGCAGCATCCGATGATGCAGGGGTCAAGGAACCGAGGGTCAGCGGAGGCCAACCAGAGAGCATGGAAAGCGGATATGCGGGCCTTCTATTCCTCTGCCACATGCTAATGGTTCTGACCTCAGCCTGAAAGCTTCATTGGCCCATCTCACAGACATCTTTCTTTAGGTAATTAGGGTTATTTTTACTATACCCCCTTGATCTCAACGTGAATGCATATACTAACTTCACTTTGCCTAACTTTCCAGGGTCACGCTGTCGTCTCCTCTACCATTGAGATTTTCAGGAATGTGCCTTCAGTTTCCAAAATTTGAAGAGGTTGGTAGAGGAGAACCACCATCTTCGGGAGGAGGTTGCTCAGCTTCGGGTTGAGCATATAGTTCTTCTGGAGTGGAGGACCACCCTAGAGAATATATGGGATGAGGCTAAGCAGACGCTGTTAGATAGGGAAGAGACCGTTCGAATCATGACCCATGCTCGTCAATTGATGGAAGAGCGAGTGGTTTAGGCCGAACTTGATTGCGACACCGCCAGGGCGAGAATGTAAGATCTTGAGGCTTCTCAAGCCCATCTACGAGCCCGGAACCAACTGTTGATTCTTCGCCGGGAGGCTAATCAACAGAGGGTCACCTTACTCCGAGACCATGTTGTCCTTCATATCAGTTTGAGGTTTTGCAAGTGGTAGAGATAGGAGCGATTGACGTCCGCTCAGTCCTTGTTGATGCAGATATAGATTTAGGGGCAGCCAAAACTGATATGGAAGTGAAGAGACACCCCCTCATCCGACGCTCTGTCGGATCTTCTAGGACGAGGGTGCTCCCCCCCGGCTTAGCTTTAGTGCAAGTTCTTTCAGCCTATGTGAGTTTGTAGGGACCTGCATGCCTTTTTTAAATATTGGTGTGTTTTTGAAGTAGGCATGTGCGCCCTATGATGAATATTTTGTTTTTGTGGTTATGTTTGGCATGCGTGCCATTTGGGGATATTTCTAGGAGCTTATGCCCTTTGCTATTTTTTGGATTTCGTGCTCTAGTTTGTCGGACCATCGGGGTTTGTATGCCCTATATTATTATTCTTTTGTTGAGCGTTTGGCGTTTTTCTTGTACAAATGACAACTGTTTTCTTGCCTTTTGTTTTACAATTTGACATGCGCTTTGTTTATTGCAACGATTGTGATCACATAACGACCCATTGGCTTTTAAATTTACACTTAACCGTCGAGGTATGATCGCTGCACCCGTCTATCAGAACTATGCTACTATTCGAGCGTTTGTTGTTTAAGCCAAGGTTTGACAATTGGTGCAAGCCTATGCGATTTCTGGCATTTTGTGTTTGAGGTCGTCTTGCCTTGACCCAATTCGAGAATGTCAAATTTGGGAATGCTAACGCGAAATTGGGATTTAAGACATCTAATTTCGAAATTAAGGAAGATACTACATTTTCGGTGCGATGGGGAAGACGTCTCAACCTCATGTAAAGGCACAAAAAGGTTCAGAAAAGAACACACACGCGCAAAGGCTCTTATGGCCGTGTCGTGTTGTTTGAAGCAATTTAACGGGGCCATATGGCTTCCGAGTTTGGTTTTTCCCAGAACATTTTTTCATTGCGCGACTTAGTGCAAAAAATTATATAGAGCTTTTTTTCCCCAGTCTTTCAAAGTCATAGAGGACAACTCGTCCTATAAGTACATGATCCATTTTCTGGGTTTTTACAAGATTTACCAAAAGAAAGCGACCGAGCAAGTTCAGTGACTGCGAGCAGTCCCAGTTTAAAAGAATCTGTCTTGGAAGAGGATCTCTCATGATTATATTGTTACATCCTCTCCCCTCGAGTGCAAGGTCTCAAAGAGTCTAGTTTCGGGATGTGGCACGCTAAGCTTGAAGTGCTTTTTGAATTGTTGCCTCGTTAAAAAACTTGCCAGAAAACCCGATCGGGACAAAACCTTGGCGAAGAAAATGAGTGCAATGCATGTCCGTTCCCTCTGTGGGGGGGGGGTCTCGGCTTTATGAGCAGTCTCTATCAAGGAAAGGGATAATTAACTAAAAAGGAATATTTTTGTGAAAACAATATGTACCTGACTTTTTTCTTCAAAAGTAGAACCTTTTCAGGTGGCTGACGTTCCAACTATTTTTAGTTCTTTTCTGCACTCGTCCTCGAGCTGATATGATTCTTTCTCCGCAATTCCAGTGATCCGGTACGGTCCTTCCAAGATTGCCTGCAGCTTATCCGCATTCGGGTCCCTTGTTTCAAGAGTGACTTTTCGGAGAACGTAGTCCCCAATTTGAAATACTTCAAGTTTGTCTTTCTGTTGAAGTACCTTTCTACTCTTCATTTTTGTGCCGCCAGGCGTATGAAATCCAACTCCATGTGTTCCTCCAACAACTCCAGCCCTATTGCTATTACTTATTTGTTAGACTTCTCAGTGTTTTGAGTGTAGAGGAAGCTGGGTTCTCACACGTCTACGGTTATTAGGGCCTCGACTTCATACACTAAGGAGAAAGGGGTTTCCCCCGTGCTTATTTTGGTTGTGGTTTTGTAAGCCCACAATACCACTGGTAGTTCTTTCGACCACTCCCTTTTTGATTTTTTCAACCTCTTCTTGATGCTTTGGATGATAGTCTTGTTAGTTGACTCTGCTTGTCCATTTACACACGGGTGATACGATGATGAGGTGACCCTTTTGATGTTCAACCCTTTTAGGAACTCAGTGACCTTCTTTGCCACGAATTGTCAGCCGTTGTCACAAGCGATCTTCTTTGGTATCCCGAACCAGTAGACGATATGATCTCAATTGATGTCTATGACTTGTCTTTCGTGAATCTTTTTATACACTTTGACTTTCACCCATTTCGAGAAATAGTCAGTCAAGATCAGCAAGAACCTCACGTCCCCTATAGATCCCGGTAGCGAGCCCACGATATCCATTCCTCATTTCATGAATGGATAAGGAACCACTACCGAGTGGAGGGGTTCAACTAGTTGATGTATTATCGGGGAATGTTGATGACACTTCTCGCATTTTTGTACATAAGCTTTTGCATCTTCTACAATCCGAGTAAGTAATAATCAACCCTCGTTATCTTCTTCACTAATGAATCATACCCATTGTGATTTCCGCAGTTTCCCTCATGTATCTCCCGCATCACGTACTCGGCCTCCACTAGCCCTAGGAATTTAGCCAAGGGCCCGAGGTAGGATCTTCTGTACAGATCCCCTTTATGCATGCAATACCTGGATGCTTTGGCTCTCAATGCTCGAGCTTCCTTGTTGTCTTCCGAGAGAGTCCTTGTCTGCAGATAGTTGATAATATCATTTCGACAGTCCTAAGTGAGGCTGGTAGAATTTACCTCGTATAAGCTAGAGTCCAGGATGAAGCATATGAGATGGACTATGGACTCCGACTCTCTCTTAGTTGCCCCGGATAATGAGCCTAGGTTGGCCAAGGGGTCAACTTCAAAGTTCATCTCTCACAAAATTTGTACCTTTTTTTATTTTTGAAATTGAGCTAACAGAGTGGCGTCCTTACTTAAGTGTTCCTGCATTCGACTTTATTTGGCCTCGTCTTTGCCTAATATTTGATTGATGATCAACTGTAAGTCGCTCTTGAATTCGATAATTTTGGCTCCGAGTCCCCAAGCCAATTCCAAACCTATAATTGCGATCTCATACTCAGACTCATTTTTAGTCAAAGAAACGAATTTAATGGCTTGCCTGATTGTGGCCTCCGAGGGCGTGACAAGGACAATTTCTAGCCCGGTGCCTTTTATGCTCGTTGCCCCGTCCGTGTTTAGGACCCATTTCCAGGATGCTACTTTAGTTTCTCGAACTGCCTCTGTGTAAGCCTGAAGAATCATACCCAGGCTATAATCGGCCATGAAGTCGGCTAAGGCCTGAGACTTAATAGCGGTCCGGGATCGATAAGTGATATCGTACCCGTAGAATTCGATTGACCAACTTTCCAGCTGACCCGAGAGTTTAGGCTTGTGAAATATATTTCTTAAAGGGAAAGTGGTGACCACACATATGGTGTGATATTGAAAATACGGCCTCAATTTGGGAGACGCGGCTACCAGGGCCAAAACTAGCTTCTCAAGGTGAGGGTATCGGGCTTCGGCCTCTGTTAAGGCCTTGTTGGTATAATAAATAGGAGATTGCGTACCTTTTTCCCCTCGAACAAGCACAACACCTACAATGGTTTCAGATACATCAAGGTAAATTAACAATGGTTCCGTCTTATATGGTTTTGTGAGCAGGGAAGGATTCATCATGTACGTCTTTCAGGGTCCACTGGAAGTCTTTCTTTTTCTTCAGCAGGCTGAAAAATTTCTGAAAACACTCGGATGACCTGGAGATAAACCTCTCCAAGATCGTTATTCTCCCTATCAATTATTGCATTTCTCGAGCACTGCTGAGTACCTTCGGTATCTTCTCTATGGCCCAAATGAGATTCTGGTTGGCTTCGATTCCCTTGTTGGACACCACAAAGCCTAGGAACTTCCCAAAGCCCACCTCAAAAGCTCATCTTTCAGGATTTAACTTGAGATTGTTCTCTCGAAGGATCTCGAACACTTCCTGCAAATGTCTAACATGTTCCTCTATTTCCAGGGACTTAACAAGTATTCCATCTAAATAAATCTCCACACTTTGCCCCAGCTGATGGCAGAACATCCGCTGGGTCAGTTGGTGGAAAGTAGTCCCTGTACTTTTTAAGCCAAATGGCATAATAGTATAACAATAATTTTCGTGCTTCGTTATGAACGAAGTCTTTTCCTGGTTCGATGGGTTCAGCCGTATCTGGCCAAACCATGTGGATACGTCCAAAAAGTTGATTAGCTCATGCCCAGCCACTTTGTCGACAACTCGATCTAGGCGGGGCGTGGGTATGAGCTCCAAAGACAAGCTTTGTTTAAGTCATTTAAATATAAAAACATTTGAAATGTTTTAGGTTTCTTAGGGAGTACCACTACGTTTGCCAGCAAGTCAGGGTATTTTACCTCTCGTACTGCTTCGACTGGATGAGTCGTGCTACTTCTTCTTTGACGAATTGGGTTTGTTCCGCTGATGCATATTTTTTACTTAATGGGCTGACAATACGGGTCCATATTTAGCTTATGGATCCAATTCTGGGGGCACTCCTGTGATATCCAATACCGACCAAGTGAAGCAACTAATATTGTTATTAGAAAACAAATCAATTTTTTCCTGAAGTCACGATTTGAGCCCGAGCACAGGTATACCTGCTCCCCGAGCCCGTTCGATCGACAAAAGGTAAGCTCAAAATCTTATGTTATAAATCTTCTCACATCTGGCTCCTCTGGTGCCACGAATCCCTGAGGTATTCAATCTGTCAGATCCTCTGGCAAAGGGCTCCTACTGGCTCATGTTATTGCTCGACCTCAAAGTTGATCTCGGAGTCGAATGCCTGTGATTGCTAGCTGTCATTTCTGATTGAGTCACCCTACCTATCAACCAGGATGATTTCTGTTGGGTTAGTTTTGATATCCCCTTATACCATAGCTACCCTAGGGAATCAAAAATTTCATAGCCTGATGAAAGGTATACGGAACCGCCCTCATGGTGTGCAACCATGGCCTCCTAATTATCAGATTGTAAGGCATTCCTCCGTCCAGAACATCAAACAAAGATTTTATAGATACTCCATGCACATGCTTTCCAGCTCAATTTGTCCTCGGGTCGTTTCGTTAGACAGGTTGAAGTTGGTCAAAACTTTTACTACAGGGGTTATTTGCCAGGTAAGCTACATCTCCTTGATTACACAGAGTTGTACAACATTCACGGCGCTACCTGGATCAACAAGAGTGTGCTTAATATTAAATTAAAATATTTGAATAGAAATTACCAAAGTATCAACGTGGGTTCTCGATACTTTTTCGTTCTACTTTGCTAAAGACGATAGGGTCCTCGGGTTCGTCCCTCATCTTTTTTATAGACGGAGGATGAGCCTCGTGTTGTTGCGTCTGAGATACTACCCCTACCATTATTCCTTTGGCGATAATGTTGATCGTTCCTTGCTGAGCTGGGCGTTCTCATGTAGTCCCAGTCCCCTTTTCTCTGGCGTACTTAGATCATTTACTGAAGAATTCCATCAAATGACCCCTTCTCAATAAATCTGCTATCATACCTTAAGTGATTGCAATCTTTCGTTGAATGACCTGGGATCCCATGAAATTCACACCAAAGCTCTATGTCCGCGCCCCGCTTATCTGGGTTGGATCGAACTGTCACCGGGAACTGGACCTCTTTCATATTTTTCATAGCCATGACCAGATCTACAACCTCTACATTAAAGTTGTAGGAGGCCACGCTCGGTGGCCCTGACTCATTTGCAGACTTCTTTTGTGGCGCTTCCTTTTATCTTCTGGGCTGACCTTGATCATACCTTGATTTATTCGATCGACCTTTATGCCTAGGTGACTGTCGAGTTGAATAAGGTTCGTGCCATTCCCTAGGGTCCTTTTGCTTATGTGTGGGGGGGGGGGCGTTGTGAGATCTCCCCTGTTGTCCCCCTCTGTCTTCAATCCCATGATCAGCCTATATTCTCATCTTGGCGGTATATATGTTGTTTACTTCATTCTAGGAATTTACTGGGAACTCCTTCAAGTTTTTTTTTAAAATTTTCTCGATGCATCTGAATTATCGACGTTAGGGCCGTCAATGAATGCTGAGGGAGCCCAATCTTGGAAAATTTCAAGCAGCTGCATCCTCTCCTGCTGGAAGCGCTCCACGAAGTTGTGGAGTAATTTTTCCTTCCTTTGCTTTACGGTAAAGATATCTGCCTTATGGGTTTCGACTTTCCGGGCTCCAGCATGGGCTTTAATGAATGCATCTGTAAGAGCGGCAAAAGAATTAGTAGAGTTTTTAGGTAAGAGAGTATATCAAGATAGTGCTCATTTTGTGAGCGTTTGGCTGAACTTTTTCAGCATAACAAATTCGATTTGATGCTGCTACAGGTCATGCCCAGTGATCGCGGCCTCGAAAGTCATGATATGTTCGTTCGAATTTATCATGCCGTCATACTTGGGTATGTCAGGCATTTTGAACTTTTTTGGGATGCGCTCCGGAGCCGCTTCTTCTTTGTAGGATATCTTTCCGTACTTCCTTGCTCCAATACCCTTTAGCACATGAGGGCCCCTGGTATCTGACTCATCCTTTTGTGGAGCTCCTTCTCTAGCGCGATGAGTCTTATCAGATCCGCTTCTGGCATCACAGGTTCTGTCCTCCCCACGTTAGAGTTCCGGAACCACAAAACTTTTTGTATATGCTTATTGCCTCCGAATGCATTTCTACCCAATACAGAGACAACTTGTTTTAGTTCCAGTTAAATATTAACAAGATATTATTTTCTATGACTCTGTTTTAATTTATGCATTTTACTTTAATATTTAATTTCTTTTAAAATATGTTATTCTTTTTATTTAGTAATTCTTTAATCCAATATCCTACATGACATATTTAAGACTATAAGATTCAATAGTACGTACATCATACAAATCTTTAGTTTAAGATCACAAGATTCAAAACATGTCTCCTTTGTCATCGCCTGTTTACTAGATCTTCTCAAATTTGCTTTTTTTGAAAAGTGTTATTTTAGAAGCGTTTTTCAAGAAAACACTTTTGGAGAGTAGTAATTTATGTTTGGCTAATCAATTTGAAAATATTATTATCAATATCAGAGCAAAAATTTGTGCTTATGCGAATAATCTACTTTAGTCAGCTTCTAAAAATCGGCTTATGTTACTATTGAAAAATACTTACTTTAAGAATATTACTTTTGACTTCTCAAAAATTTAACTATAATTACTATTAACTTTTGTACTTTGTCAAATTAAGACACATAAGTTGATATCAGAGAGTATTAAATAAGTAAAATAATCAGCAGCTAAGTATTTTATTTGGGGTATAATGTACTGTATAAATTATTCTCTGAACTTATACCCAACCACACTCTTGTTTGAGGTTTAGAATGTATAAAATATTAAGATAGTGGCTCCTGTGATACCTTTCTATTTTTAGAGCGTGAAAAAGTATTTCCTTGGTCCCAATCTAGGTGATATTTTTTGCTTTTCGTGAGTCAAATAAATTATTTTTTATTGTAATTTTTCATATCATTTTAAATATTTTAAATTATTAATCATGGTGACTTATAGTATTTTTTATTTGATTTTCAAATATGTAAATTTTATTTCACAAATTTAAAAATTATATATTCAAATACACAATCAAAATAAAAAAGTTAAATCTCGAAAAATATAAAGTGTAACCTAAACTAAGACAAGAAACTATTATAGAAGATTTAGCAAACATTATTTTGAAGAACTCATGATCCAATCTAACGCAACGTTATTATTGGAGAGATTCATTTGACATCCAAAAATTGAGGAAGCTACTAATTACTATCAAATAGTCTCGAAGGGTGTGAACTTTCAAAGAGATTCTTTTTGGTTTTCGAAATTAGTTTTTAATGTTTGGATAAGGCTTAGCAGGAAGAGTGATTCAACTAATGAAAGAAAATTATTGGTTCAATTTTTCACCTTAACTACCTAAAAAGGTTATTGTGATGGAAAAAGATGATTGATCAAATTTTATCGAATCTAACTAATAATGATCATTCATTAAAAAAGTAAAAAAAAAATGATTCTTTCTCACACAAAACTTTATGTTAATATACTCTCTTCTTTCGGATGATATTCGATTGAACATAAAATTTAATTATGAAAGATAAAAATATTTAAAATTTGTGATTTAAAAAATATCATAGAATTTTTATAACTATAGATTATTTCATTAAAAATAAAACAAAATATTTAAAATTAAATAATTTTATTTCTAAATATAAAAATATTTCATTTTAAAAACAAATAAACTAAAAAGCGTGTCACATGAAATAATACAGACTACGGAAGGAGTATATAGTAATCTTGGTTCTCGTGCTGCCAAAAAGGAAAAAGAAAATTAATTTGAGTGTTAAGATATGCAAAAAATTCCTCTCCGTAGAAAATTTACTCTAGACCCATTCGTCCATAAATATTTTTCCAAAACATTATTTAGAAATTAATTTAATAAGTGTATGTTTGTCATTTGTCTATTTTTTAACTTCAAATTTGAAATATAGAATTTAAAAAACAAAATTTTAAGAGTTTTTCAAGTTTTTTCAAACTTACATTCTCAAAACTTCAACAATATCTTCGTGTCGAAACACAACTTTAACTTCAAACTTCAAATATTTTTCTTAAATAAATATTAACCTATTTATATCTAAATCCTATTTAAGATAATAGGGGAAACAAGAGAATTCTGAAAACATTTTGAGCAGTGAGCTATAACAGGTGACAAGCTAGCTACATAAGTTTTAACTATAGTGGAAAATCAATTACGTAAATTATGTAAAACAACAGCATATCCTTCTTGCATTGCATTTTTTTAAACATTCTAACAAGTACTATATCAAGGACATGTTAAATATTTTGAAATCTTTTAAGTGCATTATTGGTACATATTAAAACCAGAAATTAAAGAGTCGTGATTTAGACCACAAAACAAGGCTGCAAAATATGCTTTTATTCTCGAGCCAACAACTTGTACTAATAAGCTCTTTGAAAATTCCCCCTTTTAAAGTAAGTTTTACACTTACTTCAATGGTGATTAATTAATTACCACAATTAACAAAAGGTTAAAAATAGAAACAAGAAAATTTACCAGTACTAATCAAGTACTAGGAGTACTTATATATAACTTAAATCACTAGTTCCTCTGTCTCTAATTATCTCTCATTTTGTTGTTTTATATGCCTCTTTAGAAATATAATTAGGAGGGGTATTTGATTATTTTTACTTTTATTTATGTCTAAATCATAATCTCTTTTCATTAAATATTTACTCTATTTATATGTTATCTCCATTAATGATAAAATTTTATCAAGGGTAAAATGGGGAAGATGTAATTCATTGTTCCTTGAACTTCTAAAATTTGACAAATACTAGCTCAGTCTCATACTACTTGTTCACTTTCCCCTTTACACGTCCTTTAAGAAATCATAAATAGAAGTGTATTTTTACTAAATTACTCTTATCTCTCTCCAATAAATTACACTCTAATCAATATTTACTACTTTAAAAAATAATTAATGTTAAGAACAAAATAGGAAAATTTTACTTAATTCTATTTTAATTTTTGTAAACTGACAAGTATTTTAGGACATAATTTTAGTAATGTGGAAACCTAATATGAGATGGAGGAATTAATTTAAAATAACTAATTTTAGTAACCACGATAAATAATATGAGGTGAAGATGTATTTAAGAAAAATCCTTTTCCTACCTCACGACAAATAGTTATTTAAATCCATTGAATGAGGAAGTCGCATATAGTACAAAATCTTGAATTAGTGCTAAAACTGTAGGAAAATGACAAACAATAGAATATACAGTTGTTTTAGTAAAAATAGTTGGGATAAAGTCTCTTTCATTCAGTGAAGACTATCTGCTTCATCCACTCACGATCTTGAAAGCAACATGACAAGATTCTTCAAAAAGGATGTGAGAATTCAGTGGAAAGTGGAAACAAATTAAAATCATTCCACAAACTTTTTTTTTAGATTTAGAAAAAGAAAAAAGAACCTTTAAGCCGACATGACAAATCAATTAGGGGTACTATTTTCACCTTGAGATGAATATGGAAAACACAAAAAATATCACCATATGAAAAGGGATAATTGAATAAGACATTTGTCCTAGAAGTTCTAAATTGTTTAGGACGAAGTGGTTGTAACTTTAAGTTTCATAACATTGATCAATTGTTGCATAGTGTCGCGTGAGATAAGTTTAACCGTATGTTATCTTTAGATCTCTAGTTAACTGTTCCGCCTTAATTAAAGTATTCTGAGGAGATAATATTTGAAAGTATGTATGTCATAAAGATAATTATTATTAGAGACAAATATACTTGAACATATTCATATTATTAATAAGATTAATATATTTATGACATTTGTAATTATTTAATTATTATTTGATTGTTTGTAATTATTCATTAATGTGCATTCCTTGAGCTTATGTTGTCATTAATAGAGTGAAATATTGATGATAGAGCGTGACTCTCAAAGAGCCTCGACTAATAACCATCGAGAATGAGATATCGATGATATGTTATAAGTCGGCATGTGTTCTGCATTACATTATTGGAGAATGTAGTATGTCTCACATGCTATGAGTAATTGTTACTATTGATGGACACATGGATACTTTTGGAAAGTATTGGTATACCCTGCCGATAAACTATTTGTTATACATGTCTAAAGTGTTATCAGCGTGTGGGAGATAAATGTCATTTGACTTGAGGTCAATACACACCTTGTTTACAGAGTAATGTACTTTGATCATGTCCTAAGCTTAAACTCCTTATAGGATAAGATACGGCTTGTGTTGGATGCATTATGATGTAAACTAAGGTGGTAGTTGAGCCAAGAATGAGATTCATTCCTCGATTGGATATTCGAGAGAGCACTCAACTTCTTAGTGATATTAGGTCGACCAAGTTATTGGCCAATGCAAGAGACATATTCAGAATATGGTCTAGTTGTCGACTAATATAGATGAGATAAAGTGATCAAACCATTTGGATAGACACATAGCAAATCCTAAGCTTGATCGAGTGTGTCACGAATGAAAGGAATTTATCATCTCACATAAATGTTATGTTTCCTGGATTCATGTAAACGTACTTCACATATTGAGTTCATCGTACGGCGTAGTCTAGGAGTTCTGTATGGACCTTAATTGGATTAGTGTCAATATGTGAAGGCCTATAGGGTCACACTATGCCGATTGTCTCTTCGATCTAAGGGTGTATTGAGAAAGTATTAAGTATTCGATTTGGAATCGAGATATTTAAATTGATAATAACTATGGCATAATTTCTATTTGATGGAAATTATTTAATTAAAGTCAAAATTGAATTTTGGATTTAATTAAATGTGCTGAATATATATTAACGAGGAACGTCAGGCGTCGCGACACCTACTAGGTTGAGCCGCGACGCTGACCCGGCTATGGGCCCAGTCAGAAAGGCCCACTTCACCTCGATTTTGGGCCAAGCTTAGAGCCCAACCCTAATTCGGGTTTTTACCTAAAAATAACTATATATATATATAGCACTAACCTCATTGATATTATACACATATTCTATTAAACAATTCTAGACTTAGAGTTTAGTATAAAACTCTCGCAAACCTCTGTCAAGATTTTCTGGCTTTCTTGACAGAGGAATACACTGTAGCAAGGTGCTTGCAATCGAAGGGGACAATCGTATGTTCGCACTTAGTAAAGATTCTAGATAAATAACAGGTTTTGATTGTCATATAACCATATCAGAAGGAATTGTTGAGGTAAGTAAACAAAATTTTAAACTTCCGCTGTGCTTTACTTGTCTATTTTGAACCCAACAAATCCCTACAATGTTAACATCGTCTGTGCAAGATTAATTGAATATTGTTTAAAAAAACATATTTCATCACATTTATCAATTATTGCAAAATATCGCATGAGATAAGTTTAACAGTACGCTATCTTTAGATGTCTAGTCAACTGTTGCGCCTCAACGTATTCCCGGGAGATGCAACGTTAACATCGTCTGTGCAAGACTAATTGAATATTGTTCAAAACATTTATGATATTCTATTACCAGAGTAGGCTGCTTTTTAGGATCATAATAATGTTGGATTATGACTCCAATAATATGATCACAAATTTTTTTGGTGAAGTAATAAATATTTATTTATTTTTAATCATAGGTTTTGATTGGGTTCGAGTTTTGAGAATATAATCGGCTTTGATAGGGAAACGTTTTACCTCAAAAAGTGTAATTTTTTTATAGTGAATCTGGATTAACCGGTCCCCAAGGCAGATATCAGATGTTGAGTGACAAAATGAAAAAAGAAAAGAAGACTCCAATAATACGAAAAAGAAAAGAGATCATATTAAGATTGTTCACAATACACACAGAACTTCCAGACAAATTTGATATGAACTCATGCTTGTAGCCTGTGGGGTGTGGGTATTTGGGACATTGTCGGTTACACAACATTTTCCTGTTCCCTCTTCTTTTTTTTCTCTCCGATATAACATGTAAAAATATATTCAACATAGAAAATATATACGTAATTATTATAACAACAATAATAATATATCCAGTGAAATCCCACAACGTGGGATCTGGAAATGGTAGAATGTACGCAAACCTTACCTCTACCTTAGCAGGTAGAGCAACTGTTTCCGAGAGACTCTCGGCTCAAGACAAAGCACAAGCACAAGCACACGCAAAGTAAAACAAACAAAATGAATTAGTCATGATAACGCATTCTGAAAAAGAAGCAATAACTAATGCAGGTAAATAAGACAAACAAGGTACACTAGAAAACACATATCAACATAAATCAAATGACATAAGACTATAAAGCAATATTGCACCTACTAGTATGATAGGCTAAGCGGGCCTACAATAATAACACTACAACTACCAGTTTGTAAGTGTAGGTAGGACTACGTCGGACTACCTACTACCCTTCTACCCTAATCCGTGTCCTCCATACCCCCCGATCTAAGGTCATGTCCTCAGTGAGTTGCACATGCGCCATATCCCGTCTAATCACCTCTCCCCAATACTTTTTCGGCCTACCTCTACCCCTTCTGAATCCGTCTATAGCCAACCTCTCACACCTCCGTACTGGGGCACTTGTGTCTCTCCTCTACACGTGCTCGAACCATCTCAATCTCGCTTTCCACATCTTATCCTCCACCGAGGCCACTCCCACTCTGTCCCGGATATCATCATTTCTAATTCTATCCCTCCTTATATGCCCACACACCCATCTTAACATCCTCATCTCCACAACTTTCATCTTGTGGGTGTGCAAAGTCTTGACCGGCCAACACTCCGCCGCATACAACATAGTCGGTTTGACCACCACCCTATAGAACTTGTCTTTAAGTTTTGGTGGCACCTTTTTATCGCACAAGACTCCAGATGCGAGCCTCTATTTTATTCACCCTGCCCCAATACGATGTGTGACATCATCATCAATCTCTCAATTCCCTTGGATAATAGACCCGAGGTACTTGAAGCTTTCTTTATTTTGAATGACATGAGTACCAAGACTCACCTCCACGCATGTCTCAAGGTCACTCCCGTTACTGAACTTGCACTCCAAGTATTCTGTCTTGGTCCTACTCAATCTGAACCTTTTAGACTCTAGGGTCTGTCTCCAAACCTCCAGCTTAGTGTTCACTTCGCTGCGAGTCTCATCAATCAGGACTATGTCGTCTGTGAATAACATACACAATGGCACCTCCCATTGAATTTGTTGCGTCAGTCCATCAATCACCAAGGCAAAAAAGAATGTGCTAAGAGTTGATCCCTAGTGCAGCCCCATCATCACTGTGAAATGCTCCGAGTCTCCTCCTGATGTCCGTACTCTGGTCTTGCCTCCATCATACATAACCTTGATCGCCTTAGTGTACGCCACATGTACACCTCTAACCTCCAAACATCTCCATAAAATCTCCCTAGGGACTTTGTCGTATGCCTTCTCGAGGTCGATGAAAACTATATGTAAGTCTCTCTTCCTATCCCTATACTGCTCCACTAACCTTCTAATAATATGAATGACTTTTGTAGTCGAGCGCCCCTGCATGAATCTAAACTAGTTCTCGAAAATAGATACGCCTTTTCTCACCCTCATCTCCACGACCCTTTCTCAAACTTTTATAGTGTGGCTTAGCAGATTGATACCCCTATAGTTGTTGCAACTTTGGATATCACCTTTGTTCTTGTACAAAGGAATAATTGTACTCCCCCTCTATTCTTCAGGCATTCTCTCCGTCGTAAAAATGACATTAAACAACTCAATCAGCCACTCCAAACCTTCCCTATCTGCGCTATTCTAAAATTCAACTGGAATCTCATCAGGCCCGATCCCGGTTGCTCCAAATCTCCCAGCACAATGTCTTTGTCTCTTTTTTCATTCAAGAGTTTATAGAAGTAAGACTGCCACCTCCATCTAATATGTGTGTCCTCCACTAGTACTTTGTCATTCTCGTCCTTGATGCACCTCACGTGATCTAAGTCACAGGCCCTTCTCCTAAGTATAACGTTTTCTCCCCGTCTTTCTCCTCTAATTCCACATACTGGCGTTCAAAAGTCATCACTTTCTCCGTCGTGACCGCTAACTTTCCCTCCTTCCTCGCCATCTTATATAATTCTCTACTCATCCACTTCTCCACGTCATTCATTCTTTCTACCAATTTTGCATACACCGCTTTCTTCGCTTCCATCTTATTTTGAACTTTATCATTCCACCACCAGTCCCCTCGATGCCAACCACGACTACCCCGCGAGTCCCCTACACTTCTCTAGCTACATTCCGAATGCAACTGGACATTCTGTCCCACATACCGGTCGCATCCCGACTACTCCCCCAAGCCCCCTCGGCCATTAACCTCTCCCCCATCTCCTTTGCACTAGCCATGGTCAAACTCCTCCATTTGATTCTTAACCTGTCATCCATAACCCCCTTCTTATTCTCCATCTCCATCTTAATCTCCATTTCCATCACCAAAAGTTTATGTCGAGTTGTAAGGTACTCTCTCGGAATGACCTTGTAGTCTTTACAAAGACCGTTGTCAACTTTCCTAAGGAGCAAAAAGTCTATCTGAGTCTTAGCCACCGCACTACGAAAAGTCACCAAGTGCCCCTCCTTCTTCAGGAACCTCGAATTGGCTATCACCATCCCAAAAGCTCTAGCGAACTCCAAAAGTGAGACGCCTCTCCCGTTCCTGTCCCCAAGGACAAAGCCTCCATGCACGTCATTGTAACCCCCCGGGAGTGACCCGGTATATCTATTGAAATCCCCTCATACAAATAACTTCTTAGTGGGTGGTATACCTCTCATCACTTCATCCAAATCCTCATAAAAATGCCTCTTCTCCTCCATGTCCAAGCCCGCCTGTGGTGCGTACACACTTGTAATGTTCATGATGGTCCCTCCAACTACCAACTTAATCGACATCATTCTGTCATTGACCCTCATAATCTCTACCACTTGATCCCTTAGCTCACTGTCTACCAAAATGCCTACCTCATTCCTATACTTTGACCTATCCGAGAACCATAACTTATACCCGTCTACATCCTTAGCCTTAGGCCCTACCCATTTGGTCTCCTAGACATAGGCTATATTAATCCTCCTCTCCTTATGAATCTTAACTAGCTCTATAGACTTCCCCGTTAAAGTCTCAATGTTCCAAGACCCTATTCTCAACCTAGCATCTCCCTTACCCCACTTATCCCTCCTAACCCTCGCCACCATCCCCGACCGAGAACATGACCCTAGTCTACCATCAATCACCAAAGCCACTAGAGCAAAAAGAAAACACAATAAATGCTAGTCCAAGGTTAATGTCAATACACACGGGCACAAATACTAAATCACAAGTTAGCAAGAATATAGAGGTAAGTCAGGCTACTACAGACCAGAATGATAGAACAAAAGGCAACAAGAATACATACAAGAATGTAAAGTCAAGATTCAATAAAACGCAATACGCAAAAAAAATTAACTACATGGATAATAACAAATATTGAGTACAGACAACTGGAGGTACCAACTCCAGACTAATAAAACCTGTTCACACGCTGAAAAACAATGTTCACTACCTAAAATCATTGTTTGCTGCCAGAAACCATTGTTCGCTGCCGGACGTTGTCGCAGATTTTGGTGATACCTGCCAAAAAAAAACCACCAGAGACTGCCGGAAAAAGCTAAATTGTAGTACTGTTACGGCGGCGATGAGCTGAGAATCAGTTAAAATGGCAGATGCATCTGTTCCTAAAAGATCTGCCTTCTTTCGGATGCGCAAATAGGTACAACAAAACTGAAAAATCCCAAATGGGTACAACAAAAACTTAGAATAGAAACGAAATCGACTCGTTTATGTGTAACCTGAAAAGCAGGAGGGTCTCGTTTAGGTTGAAGAGAAGCACTAGTAGTAGCAAATCACTTGGATTGTTGAACTTCTAGAGAGAAGCTAGCAAAAATTTAGAGTTTGCCCATGCTTTATTACTAGTTTGGTTTTCCTTTTTCTTCTTTAATTTAACCGTTAAACAATCAAACTACTATTAAGTTATTAGAGTTTAAGTTATATATGTTCAAGATATTATTTAATAGTTGCTCCAATTCAATTACTAATCTAAATACTAAAGTAAGTAATATGTTACGGAGTATCTGTTAAGATACACTAAACACAGTGTAAATGTTTTTTACGCTATCTGTGCATATGTATCTTAAATTTAATTTATTGTTGTGATCTTTTACTCGTCAAGGACATTTCGGAAACAACATCTATACCTCCGTGAGGTAGAAGTAAGATCTGCATACATTTTACCCTCTTCAGATCCACCTATTGGACCCGATAAAAGAGAGGAATTTTTACAGTAGACAACAACTCAACAAAGCCCACGATTTTTTTTTCTTTAGTCCTTATTTTTCTAATATAAATTTTAGTCATTATATAGTATTTATCGTATTTATCACTCTATAATTTGTATATAATCAGTATGGATCATAATAAATTGATTATATATACTGAGTATATACCATCAACAACTATAAATTGTTATGATTAGGCGGGTAAAAGTATCTTTTAGCCGAAAAGACTTACTAAAAATGTTTTGGCCACTTGCACCACCCCTATGCCCTATATCCTCTTAATCATCATCTCCTTTTTGGTTAAGGTGTTAGAGCTGCAAAAATAGGCAATTGCCTAAATTTGACCTTCTAAGGTCAAGCTTTATGATTCGCCCATGATTTTAACATCTAATCATGATTAGAGATGACAGTGGATTCTGGACCCGGTGGATCCAGATCCGTTTTATAGGATATGAATCTTCAAAATTTGGACCCGGCGGATCCGGATCGGACCCGAATTCATTTATGACGGATCGGATCTGGATCTGAATCTTGTATTTGAGATCCGTATCCGGTCCAGATTCGACCTGTGGATCCATTTTTTATTAAAGATATTCATAACCTATAATGTAATTTTATAAGTATTTTCTTAAAATTGCTAAGCACATCCTTGCAAGATTAATTCTCAAAACAAGTTAAATTTATCCCCGCATTAACTCAAAAACCAAAAAATAAAGAGGTAACTTTGATAATAAAATCAATGTTATATTAGTGAATGACTAACATCTCCATAGACAAGTAGTTAAAATTATATTCACTTCATTTGTGAAGATTCCAAGCACATGCAAGTTCTGCATTGTAAAATACTAGTCAGCATTTTCCACAACTATTGTCATTGTCCAACATTTTCAATTAATAGCTCACAATCAAAACGAGACAACGAATAAAATATCTCATATGAACATTTAAAAATTAAAACACAGTAAACTGTTATATAAGTAAAAATCGTTTGTCGGTTCAAAAAAAAAATTCTTAGCAAGATTTTTTTTACATGTGGATCCAGATCCGATCCGTGAACCCGGTGGATCCAATGGATCCGGATTTGGATTTGATATTTATGGACCCGATGGATCTGGATCCGGATCTGAATCCAGGTATGAAAAATGGATCTGGATCTGGATCTAGTAGGATCCGATCTAGATCTGGATCTGGATCTAGTAGGATCCGATCTAGATCCAGATCTAGATCCGTTGCCATCCCTAATCATGATAATCGAAGAATTCATAATGTACGTAGCTTTCCATTTTTGTTTCAAATTTCATATTCAATTTTTCAATAATTTGACGTTAATTTAAACTTTTCAGATCGCTGTTTTTCTGTCTCAAAAGGCTATATGTGTGTTGAAGTGCAGAATGCACCATAACAGATTCACATGTTTAGTGTTGAAGTGTTGAGATTAGTTAGTTATATTGTTAAGAAGTTTGTTAGAGTTGTTAAGTTGGTGTTGAGTATTTAGTCTTCACACTTTCTACTAGTATAAATAAGTGTTTGCTTCACTTTGTAATAGTTAGACAATATATGAAGAAAAGCTTCCACAAATACTTCTCTTCTCCTTTAACAGAATATCTCTTCCTTTCACTTTCGATAACACGAACCAGTTCACAAACACACATTGGATTGCGCATGCAATCCATGATCAGCTTGGATCGTAAGAATTGTCATGGTATCAGAGCGTTCGTAGAGAGAATCAAGGGATTTTCCGGCAAGTTATAGCTGGAAGTCGAGGGACTCCTTACGGAGGTCTGAGCTATTTTTTTTGTCTTCAAATCAGTGAGTTGCATATATTGAATTTTCTTTCTGAATCGTTGTAGTATAAAATAACTGTGAAAATCATGGAAAACACATCACCAATTGCATCGTTAATTGTTGATGAAAGCTCGAGTTCAAATTGAACATTGTTGATCATAATCATCCATTGTTTTTGAGTGCATCTGATACACCTGGAGCTGTACAAGTAGAAATTCAATTAGTAGGAATGGAGAATAACGCTTTGTGGAGTCGAACTATGATGTTGACTCTGTTAATGAAAAATAAAATTGGTTTTATCGATGGAACAATTAAAAGAGATACTTATGGTGCAAATCAGGTGAAGCAATGAGATCGATGTAATGCAATGGTTATCTCATGGATTATGAGAAATATAAATAAAAATTTGCTTAGTGGTATACTCTATAGATCTACTACATATGCAGTATGTAAGGATTTGAAGGAACGATTTGACAAAATTAATCTATCTAGAGTTTATCAATTGAAGAAGGAACTTGTTATGTTGCATCAAGGTGTGTCACATGTGTCTAGTTATTACTCAAAGATGAAGAACCTATGGGATGAAATTGATTCAATCATCCCTCTTCCAACATGTGACTGTGATAGTCACATGGAGTATATAGAACATCTAGCAAATTAGAGATTGCTAGAGTTTCTCATGGGACTTAATGATAGCTACAATCAAGCAAGGAGTCATATCCTTCTAATGTCACCCACTTCTAGTGTAAATCAAGCTTATGCAGTGATTGCACAGGATGAAAGTCAGAAAATTATTACAGGAAGATACACAAGCATGAGAGAGTCTGATGAGCCTACAACTCTATTCAGCAGATCTTCACAACTTAAGCTAAAGAAGCCATGTTCTCCAAATGCATTATGTGATTTATGTCAAATGAAGGGGCATACTAAGGATACATATTACATGTTGATGTATTGTGATTACTGTAAGAACAAGGGACATGTCAGGGATAACTGTTATAGGCTCATATGTTATCCTTCTGATTTCAAAGAAAAGAAGAAGGCCAATGTGGTTATGTCAGGTGTTCAACACATAGAAGATGATGGTTCATATCAGCAGGCTTATGGTGGACATATGGGACAGTCAAACCAGAGAAATATGGGAGACTTGAGACAATTATCCCAAGAGTAACATGAACAACTTAATTCTCTGTTAAGGATTTGCACCCCAGATAAATATGAAAAGATGCTTACAGTGCTGAATCAACATACAAATGTTAGTGTACATCATGGCAATGCAAAAGTACCTAAAGTTCACATGGCAGGTAAGTCTGTATTTGATAAAAAAAAGTAATAGTTGGATAGTGAATTCAGGAGCAACTAATCACATGGTAAATGATAAGAGCGTGATTGAAAAAAATTGATTTTAAGTCATGTCGCTTATGAAATTCTCAATGTACCAAAAAAGTATGTATATAGTAAGTAATTTATAATACTTCACTCAACAGTAATTCTCATGTTCATCTCAATTGAGTGAGGTCATGGTAAGTTAATGTGCTTTAATTTGTACTTGTGTCAATATTTCAAAAAAAGATGTAATAAGGTCATGAAAAAAAGGTCATGAAAATTGAGACATCAACTAGTACTGAGTTTGATGCATGTTATACAAAGACAAATCTTAGACTCACTTGGTATGACACATTGTCAATTCTTACGATCCAAGCTGATCATGGATTGCATGCTCTTATCAATTTTTTCAATCATGAATGAATAACGTGCCATAGTCCCCCGGGCATAGCTGGATGACAAAAGACGGGAACTTAAAATCCAGCTGGAGGTCTGCAGCGTGAGTTCGAACCCTGATCTCTCTTCTGAGATAAGACCTTGTAGGTGATATCACTTGCTCTGTTTTCAAACCCTGGTCATTCAGGCACATCCGACGATTTACTGGTAGTAGTGCTGAGGGACCGAGAGTACTATCTTCAGGAATAGTCTGGCGTAAGCCGGAAAGCTGGATATCATTAAAAAAAAAAGAGAAGGAAATTCCATATATATATATATATATATATATATATATATTTCACATGGCTTGTTTTAACAAATATTTGTGATTTTCAATAAATTGGTTTTGAGAGGTAATATTGTATGTCTTCCACATTGGTAAGGCTTGCTTGACGAAAACCAGACAAATTCTGTTCCCATAATTCTTTGTATCTCATTTCCTTTGTTGACTTTAAAACTTTCTTGATGCCCCATAGTTCTACGAGGCTTGAAGTTGGGTTCACTTTAATTACCGGAGTACCCGTAGATCCATTTTCCATAATTATTTCTAAAGATCTTTCCAAGAATGGTATATTCAGTTTGCGGCTTGATATATATCACCATCAATGTTCAATTTTATCTTATGCACAAGGTGGAGACCAAGCTATTCGTTTGACTAGGTTGGGTATAGGAATTTGTCTAGAAAATATGTTAATAATTTTCCTAGTATAATCTGTAATTTGTTTGCATTTGAGTTGTGTGGGTAAACATTTTTTTCAACTAAATTATTGTTTTCCTCTTTCATGTATGCTACATAATTGAAATTATAAGTGCAAAGCTAGCTACTAGAGAGTTGCCCGACATTATTTATAATAGATCATCAAGTCATTCACGCATTGACGGCTTAGCATTAGTAGGTTAAACTTAATTGCTGAAATAAACTTATTTCATATTCGTAGACTTTGAACCTGATAATATGTGAAGGATCCTCCGCATCACTGTCACATGTATACATATGGAATCAACATAAGTAATCATCTTTTTTTCAACTTTTATTTTAATTTACATACAAATCACTTGACTAAAGATTCATTTCAAAATTAATAACAGATAAACTTTCCCAGGAATCACCAACTAATGTTTTGTTGCAAGAAGAAAAATTTCCAAGTTAACTCTGTAGTCCCAATAACAACCAAGAGGGCAACGATACGTCTATTATTATTTTATTTATAGGATCATAGAAAAAAGGCAATAAAGATAAGTCAATTTAATAGTCCTATGATTTATAATGAAGATTTAAGAAACCGTGACTTCGAGATACGGATCTTTACACACTACTAGAACAACCATAAGGCCAATAGTCCTAAACTACCTCGAAGGTCGTTAGGTAAATTTTACAGTTCAACACTACTTTTTTCATAATCTAAAAAAGCAATTGAAAAGTTCTATAGTTGATCATTTTCTTTTTCACGTCTTCGTGGAGCCAAGAAATCTCAAGTAATGTTTGTGTGACCTAATATAGTAAGTAGTGACATAACTAAAATTTTCACAAAAAAAAAGATCAAAATATAAAAAAGTAAAAAAAAAAAAACTAAAAAGATTCAACATATATTATATAAATATTAATTTTTATAACCTATTTATACAATATAATTTTTAGCGAAGGATCAACTCACACCCTTTGGATAAGAGTGAGGCTCCGTCACTAGTATGAAGATTGATGCGGGAAATGAGATCCATTCACCTTTAGTTAAAGGCTTTGATCAGATTCTAACTCTGTGAATGACAAAAACTCCTAATATAGAGCACTTCACTTAATCTATAAAGGAATATGATCCTTGATTTTATTAATGAATGCTTTATAATATATATAAGGTTACAAGAATATTTAATTTGATACAAACTAGATAACTAATTAACCTAATTATAAAAGGATTATAATTTTACCTAAAATAGGAGATATACAATTAATGAAAAAATATTGGAAAATATTCTATTACACCCCCGTAGTCGAAGTAGGAGGTTCTTGAACACTGAGACTGGCTCGAAAATCATCAAATAGTATGCATAGAAGTCATTTAGTGATGATGTCGGCAATCTGATATCCGGAAGGAACATGAAGGACACGAACTTGACCACGAGCCACTTTTTCGCAAACGAAATGAATGCCCATCTCAATGTGTTTAGTGCGCTGATGTTGGACGGGATTGCCGGAAAGAAATATCGCACTAATATTATCGTAGTAGACTAGTGTTGCCTTTTGAATCGGGCAGTGAAGCTTAAATAGAAGATTACAGATCCAACAAGACTGAGAGACGACGTTGGCAACACCTCTGCATTCTGCTTCTGCACTGGATCGGGATAGGTAGGTTACCTTTTGGAAGACTAAGATAATAAGTTATCTCCGAGGAAAACACAATAACCAGACGTGGAGCATCGGGTGTCAAGATATCCACTCCAGTCAGCATCAGAATAAGCAGTGAGACCAGTGAGAGAAGACATGTATAGATATAATCCGAAGTGAAGTGTACCTTGAACATATCGTAAAACGTTTGAGAGCATGCATGTGTGCTTCTGACGGACTGTGCATGTGTAAGCAGATTTGTTGCATGACATAGTATATGTGTGGTGTCGTGAATGTGAGGTACTGCAGGCCCTAGCAAGGCTACGATAGTGAGTCGGGTCTAATTATGAAGGGTCGGAATCAGCGCTGAGCTTGGAATTGATGTCTATAGACGTGCGGGATGGTTTGCAAGATGTAATGCCTGCACGGTTAAGAATCTCTTCGACGTACTTCTTCTGACATAGAAATAGGCCACCAGAATGTCGAGTGACAGAGATGTCCAAGAAATAACTCAGAGGGTCCAGATCTTTCATAGCAAACTCAGAGGAAATGAGAGACATAATGGACCGACGGAGAGCATTAGATGATGTGGTGAGGATGATGTCATCAACATATAACAATAGGTAAGCCATGTATGTACCCTTGTTGTAGATGAACAGGGAATGATATGATCTGATGTGTGAAAAACCGATAGAGGAAACATAATCGGCGTATCGCTGGTACCATGCTCGAGGAGCATGTTTCAGTCCATAGAGCGATTTTCGCAACAGACACACATAATCTGGATGATAGGATCCCTGAAACCCATAGGTTGATGCATATATACCATTTTATGGAGATCCTCATGTAAGAAGACATTCTTGACATCAAGTTGATAAATGGGCCAAGACTTGGATATGACAATGCTGAGGATAGTTCAGATGGTTGTGGACTTTATGACCGGGCTGAATGTTTCATCACAGTCCACTCCCACCTGTTGAGACATGCCATCACGACCAGGCTGAATGTTTCATCAGATTTCTTTTTATGTCTAAAAATCCACATTGAATGAATAATGTTAGCATCAGGTGGACGGGGTACTAGGTGCCACGTCTTATTATCATCAATAAGAGCATTATATATGTCAATCATTGAGACTTTCTAATTAGGGTCGGACAAGGCATCATTCGGGTTATGAGGGACAAAAAAAGAGATAACTGAAACGGAAAGGTTAAACAACCGTTTAGGTTTATGAATTCTGTCCATGACACGGGTTTTCATGGTCCGAGAGTGTGTCTCGGAATGCTGGACAGGATGGGGGTTTGTCGTGGGACTGCCGTGAAGAGGAGGAAGGGCAGGGGTGACAGTACTGGCTGACCGAACCTCAATTTTTTGAGAGGTGGCTGCGGAATCACCCTGAGGCGGGCTGTTCCGGGCCATCGTCGGTAGAATCGGGTGGGCAGCTAGTCCCGGACTGGCCGAGCTGGTTGCGGGTACGTAGGTATGGGATAACAGACTATGTAAATAGTGAATTAGAAGAGTGTTTAGGCCATCATCTAGGAAGTCGTAGGAATGTCGAGGTGGCGAGTGAGAGAGGCAAAGGGGAATTGAGACTCATCAAATCGGACATGACGTGAAATAATAATTTTACGGCTCGACAAGTCATAGCACGAGTAACTACGATGATTGGCATGGTAACCAAGAAATACACACAGGGAAGACCGGGGTTGGAGTTTGTGAGTGGTCGAATGAAGAGGGTAACAAAGACATCCAAAAATACGCAAGTATTGGTAGGAGGGGTTCTTACGAAACAGAACTTCGGTGGGCGACCGTTGAGCTAGAGACTTGTTTGAGATTATGTTCAGGAGATAGGTGGCTATGGAGAGTGTGTAACGCCAGAATTGAGGGGGAATTTAGGCGTGAGCAAGTAGGGCACGAATGAGGTTGTTTATGGTTTGAATTTTCCGTTCGGCTTTACCATTTTGGGAGGATGTGTGAGGGCAGGAAAAATGAAAGGTAAGATCATTTTTGGAGCAAAACTGTTTGAATTGGTTATTATCGAAATTCCTGCCATTGTCACATTGAAAATATTTAATGCTCTTTTCAAATTGTGTTTTTACGAAAGCACTAAATGAAGAAAAAATGGGGTAAACTTGAGATTTATATCCAATTGGAAAAGTCCATAGAAAGTTGGAATAATCGTTCAAAAACAACACATAATATCGATGACCAACCGTACTCAAATTAGGGGATGTCCATAAATCACTATGTATGATATCGAAAGGCATTAAAGTACAATTTGTGGATGCAGAAAATTGTAATTTGACATATTTTCCAAAAACGCAAGATTCACATATATGAGTCCTAGAAATACGGTTGCAATTAATAAAATTATTTTTTCTAAGGGAGCGTAAAATAGAGTCTTCCGGATGTCCTAATCTAGAATGCCATAAGGAAGACGAAAGAGCAGCAAAGGTTGAGGGAACTGAGGCTAGATTGTTGACGGTGTTTGAAATAGGGTAGAGATCTCCGGTGCTGTCACATCTCATTATTCGTCTCCATGTCGTAAAATCCTTTACAGTAAAACCAAAATGATCAAAGTCAAGGTAAACCCAATTGTGGTTGTGAAACATCGCACGGAGATTAGATTCTTAATGAGTTTAGGGGCATGAAGGACATTTTTTAAGATTAGTGGTGGATGTGGTGGGGATATGGAGGAATGACCATAACTAATTAACCTAATTACAAAAGGATTATAATTCTACATAAAATAAGAGATATAATTAATATAACTAATGAAAGAATATTAAAAAATATTTTATTAAATTTCCTCTAATAATTTTATACAATGTATATTCGAATTAATTGGATGAGTGAATTTCATGTACCTAATAATTATTTTTTTTAAAAAAAATTGACCTTCAGAGTTGATGGTAGATACCTAACATTTGCCAAATGACAAGGGAGAATGATCAAGCAGCTTGGAGTGTGAAAACTTTTACATGCAGAGTATTGTCATATATACTGCAAGAATAAAAACAAAAGTGTTAGGCTATTTTGGTCATTTAATCAAGGTATTGTCAATCACTACCGCAAAAAGGTTCACTATTTGAAGCAAACAAAATCATATTATTCCCTTCAAATTTCTTTTAGCTCAAATAGTATAAGCTTTTTCCTGTCTCCATCTATCATTTCCAATCTTACTGTCAACCTCTTTTCATTTCCACAAAAGCCCTAACCAGGCCCCCTTTACACTTACCAATTACCATTACCCCCCCCCCCCCCCAAACTCTTTCACAAGTGAAATCCTTTTCTAGGAAAAATATCAGCCAGTCTGCATACATTTTCAGAAATCAAAGCCCCATAAAAGCCATCCCCCACACATCAAAGGTTTTCTTTTCTAGGTTTGATCAAATTATTGACTTATAACCAAAGAAAGCTACTCCTTCCGTCCCACTTAAACGACAAAACTATTTAATTTTCTATATGAATTCGAACATAGAATATTTAAATTTTTGAAATAAAATAAAAGAAAACTATTTCGTTCGCCCCAATTTATGTAACGTTGTTTGACTAACCTAACATAAATTTCAAAAAAATATGAAAGATTTTTTAAAACTAATGATATAAAACAAGCCTTAAAAGTTAACGTGACTATAAATCATCTCATTATAGATAAAATATAAAATTTAAAAGTAAATTATTTTTAAATATAGAAAGATATATTTTTTCTTAAAATAGGCTAAAAAGGAAAAAATATTACATAAACTAGTACTAGCGAGGGAGTAACACAAGTTCAGCCCCCCTCCCCTTTCCCCCTATCTTAGCTTATCATCCCCCTCTCTAAATTCCATCTATTTTTATTCCATCATGTAGTTACCAGACCTCACATGGTCATCATAAGCAAAGCTAAAAAAAACCCTAATTCACTATAAATCTAGTGGTTCTTAGCCTACTTCCTAGCTCCTCTACTACCCTAAAATTTTCTTATCCTTCCTTCTCTACTATCACTCTCTTCCTTTCAAGATCATAAAAAAAAAGAGAAAGAAATCCAAAAGATCAAAGAATGGAACACAATCAAGAAGTGGATTCTCCAAACTCTGTCATCCACCACCACCATCACAACAACAACAATAATAACACGATGATAGCAGGTAATTATTACTCTGCTTCATCGTCCTCGAACTCTCCAACAACCCTAAGCCGATACGAGAACCAAAAACGTCGAGATTGGAACACTTTCGGTCAGTACTTAAGAAACCACAGGCCACCCCTCTCTCTCACTCGTTGTAGTGGTGCACACGTTCTTGAATTTCTTCGATACCTTGACCAGTTCGGGAAGACTAAGGTTCACACTCAACTATGTCCGTTTTTCGGACATCCAAATCCACCAGCACCTTGTCCTTGTCCTTTAAGACAAGCTTGGGGTAGCCTTGATGCACTCATCGGACGGCTCAGAGCTGCTTATGAAGAAAATGGTGGAAAACCCGAAACTAACCCTTTTGGTGCTCGTGCTGTTAGGCTTTATCTTCGTGAAGTTCGTGATTCTCAGGCTAAGGCTAGAGGTATAAGCTATGAAAAGAAGAAACGCAAAAAAACAAATCCTCAACAACAGCAATCGTCTTCGTTGGCACCACCAACCGCAAATTCTAGCTAATAATAAGAGTTGTTTCTAATGGCAAATCTTATTTACTAGCATATTTTCAATATTGTATGGTATGTCTATTTCTAGCAGCTGTTAAAAAAAAAATTGGAACTTGCAAATGGAATCCTTTTTTCCTAAGTCTACTATTTATGGGTATTGAAACGTACTGATCTTGATCAGTACCTTTTTAAACTAATTTTGATGCAAATGATGGGACTATGTGGCTATATGGCTAATGAGCTATAGCAAGAACTGATAGTGGTATTAATGGAAGTGGCAGTGAAGTGGCTGTTCTTAATTAAAATTAAAAGTAAGATCTAGGTGAAATCTTTTTGTGCTATAGTTCTTTCAACATTTGTCATGGATATTTTTCTGTCTCAGCTGAAAACCCCTATATATGAATTGTTATTTCATAGATTTGCTATATCATGTTTTATGTCTTTTTGTTCATATAATATTATTTTCTTGCAACTTTTTTTAATGGATATCAGTAGCGAAAGTGTTAGTGACTTTGGCAAGATATCACATGTCAGCTTTGTCTAGGACTGGTCTGTTTTTGACACTGCAAAATATAGACGGAGTTTCATCATCAATCATCTTTTCATACTTAATTGGCTATTATTTTTTGAAACTGATGATATACATATGCCTCTATATGTTTCTTTTAGTATATACTTAATTTTAAATTTATTTTGTCCTTGAGATCAATAAGGAAAAATATATTCTTGTACATGTACATATAATACATCTTATTTATCCAAGGGTTCTGAAGAAAGCCCCTTCAAAATCCTCTATATGTAAATCATCAGTATAACTACGTACATATCAGAATTTCTTTTTTTGGAAGTTTTACTACTAAAAAAGGGTTGTGCACAATTTGATATATCCGAGAATCCAAACCGATCCACGCTATTTGGATGATCGGATTTCAGATTTTGGATCGGATATGGGTTATGTTTTTTTAAAATCTTGGATATACGAATCGGATACGGATTGGTAAAATTTAAAACCAATCCGACTTGAAATCCGAATTATATGGATACATATAAAAGGTTACACTTCTATTTTAGGTTATTTTTGAAATTTCAGTTTACTTTGTTGATGATTGCAGTTTATTTTGTTGATGATTGCAGTTTAATGAACTTTATTATACGTTGGTTGATGAAGATTATGAATTAGGTGTTAGGATGGTGTCATGCTCCAGCTGTGCTATAAGCATCTTAATAAGGCGTACAATCTGATTTGAAAATCCGAAATGTTTATTTGAACCAAACATAAAAAATTCAATCCGATTCGAAATTAATTTGGATTGAATTCGGATTTCATTTTACAAAATTTAAAATCCAATCCGACGGATGAACATGCCTGCCTAGCTAAAACATGTGTTGATAGTGGAGTAGTTCTTCTCTATATCAATGGAATCTATTAGAAGAGCTTAAATTATGTGTATCGGCGATGTAAATCAATATTTACACAAATATATTACTTTTAGGTAATTATTATAAGTAATTTTATAAGAATTTAAATATCTATACTGAAAGTCAATTCAATTTAACTAGTTGTTGCAGGTTATTCTTCTATTTTCTAGATTACTATATCAAACATGACATGAAGAGTTTCTTCTATTTTCTAGATTACTATATCAAACATGACGTGAAGAGTTATCTATTATTACCGGTCAATTTTACCTCATAGTGGAAAAAGTTATACAATGTCAGTACACAATATAATAAGTTAAATTGTATTGGTGGCGCACATTATTATAAATACTATCAATGTATTTAAAGTAAATCATATTGGGAATGAATTTAATTTATATATACATTCAAGAAAGATTTTTTATACTATCAGGACAAGTCTATTAGTTATAGCAAATTTTTACCCTATTTTTAGGTTATAATATCAGATTTGATATGAAAAATGAATTGTTGGTGTAGATTAATTTTCCTGATACTTATTTTTCAATTTCTTTTGTCCTTATATTTTTTTGTGAATTATGTGTATGGAATTGTATTCAGGGTGCTCCTCAGTAAGATCTATGCATCATTTATTAAACCAAATCCATCTCCCTTTTGCTCCATTGTGTCATCTCCATCTTATCAAAATGTTCCCTAAAGAGTAGAGGGGCATTAAATTAAAGAGGTACAATTCACCACTTAAAGGTTACTCCAAGAGTATTATAATCTAAGTTAGATATTGCACATTTATGGCCATTTAGCCTTGGCCACAAAAAAAAGACAAAACTTACCTCCAAAATTCTCACTAGATATGGCTGCTCCCTCAAGTTTTGACCAAAAACTGTAGTCCATTTGTGGTTTAAAATGCAATATTAATATACATATATATATATGCTTGTTATAAGCGATCTTACATTTTGTTCTCTGTGTATATGTACGTATGTATGTAAATGTACATTTGTATTCATTTGATTTAGACTTATGCAGTGGAGTCGAGTCAATGTGTATGACAATTAAGAGAGAAATTATAAGAGTACTAAGGAGGATGCTAATTTAAGTATTTTCCCCCCTCCTGATTGAACATTGCGCATATGGTATATACGTATCAGTTATGTCGATGGACCCTCTAAAAATGTTGATGTATTCGTATCTAATCCTCAAAAAATGCATAGCTTTTGAAGAATTTCACACACCCAACAATATTATGAAAAGTCAGGGCAACATATATATCCTACCAGCTATGTTGTTTGGATTTTCAAAAATTGTGATGCACTAGTGTCAGAACCTCTAAAAATACATATCTTGGAGGATTCGAACACTCGGCAATATATTTTTAAAAGTCCGAGCAACATATATAGCATACTAGCTATGTTATTTGGACCCTCCAAAAATATTGTTGCACTTGAGCAGAAACCATGAAAAATATGTAGGAACTTGACCTGATAATATTTTTGAAAAGTTGAAGCGACATAGCCTATCAAAAAAAATTTGGTTGTTGTGATTTTTAGCTAGATTACTTGAGAATTACACTAGATTATTGTGTTAGATCTCCTGTAGTTGTTAAGATACATCAATCAATTCTATTACAATAGTCAGACGTGTTGTTTCAAGTCCAACTGACTTTTTCTTGCAGTTTTAGGAGCAACTGGGATTAATTATACTATATTGTTTTTCTTTGTCTTATGGTTTTGAGAAACTTTACCTAAAAGAAGTGATACTCATGTTCTTTCTTCTTAGTCTGTACACATATATTAGCCAATGTTTCTTGTCTGATTCTTTTTTTAATGTCAAATTAAAAGAAATGTTTGATTTAGTGCTGTTAGCATGTCATGATGGTTTTTACAGATATCATTGCTTAAATTATTGGCATGACTAATTAGATCATCAGCTATAATTTTAGCTACTATGAACTTAGACATGAAAATTTAAACATCCAAAATTAGGATAGAAGGTTAGTAGATAGTTGAGTTTTATCGCACTGCGTGTGAGAGAGGTAGGAGCTAGCCTCTTCATCTCCTCTTCTTCTTTTCTTTATAGTATTATTTAGGTTTTCCGTAGATCTCTTTATGTGTGTATTACTATGTGTTGCTTCATTTATTTTGTATCGTGATAACTTGATGTCTTATTTTCTTTGAGTTCCTGCATTGACCATGTTTCTTTTGAGCCGAAGGTCTATCGGAAACCCCTCTACCCCAAAAAGGAGGAGATAAGGTCTACATACATTCTACAATCCCCGGACTCTACTTGTGAGATTACACTAGATATGTTGTTATCGTAGTAAATGATGCCTATTAAAAAAATAGGATAGTTCATTGTTTGCAAAGTTAAGATGATAGCTAGCACCATATACATTTAATTTATTCATGCAATTTCACATACCAGTAAATTTCTTGAACAACTTGTTATAGATATATATAATATACTCCCCTCATCAATAATACCAATTATGACTTATAAGTGAAATTTTAGCGTTTGATGCTTTTCTTCTATATATCCTTGTTTTCTTTTTCACTTTAAAATAGTTGACGAAAGTTCTACCTAATTAAAGACTAATCAATTAGATCGGAGAGGTCATTTAGTCTATGAACTCCTCTTCAACACCCTTTTTAGAATTCACGTTGGACAACTTCTCTTTCAATTGTTTTTATTTAAAATTTTTCATTACATTGGGGGATCGAGAAAGAAAAAGGAGAGGAGGAACAGGCGTCGTGCCTATAATTATGCACTCTACCTTTTCTGTGGTCTAATTTGATCACAGTTGACAGGGTTCATGTGTCAATTGACTATCACTCCTAGATTCAGGCCCTCGCTATGAGTCGTTGTCTCAAAGTGTAAGTCAGCTCGCTCAATAACAATTTTAGAAAATATAACTAGACACCGGGTGGAAAATAAAAAAAACTTATTAGAAAATATATATACCAACAAGCTGAGTTGTGATGGAGTGAGAAGTATTCCTTCATCTTTAACCAGATGTATCGAGTTTGATTCTCCCTAGGTACAAATTCGACTTTGTTAGGGAGCGCTTTATCCTCCAATATGAGATTTCCCTGCGCAAATTCAGATTTAGTCAAACTCCAATGTGGATACCGGATACTGGATGAAAAACCAAAAAAATGTTTATACTTTATATATATATATATATATATAGAGAGAGAGAGAGAGAGAGACAGAGAGAGAATGATGTAAGTGATTTAAGCAAACTCAATTATAGAGTTGCCAAAACTGATGTTGCTAAAGTTAAATGATAGAGAACTTGAAGAACTAGCAAAAGAAGCTACACGCCAATCCACTAATTACAAGAAGAGGGGACATGTGGTTGCCTGGTTGGTATAATGTTCTTAGGTAGTGATTGATAAAGGATGAAGTGGTAAGGAATAAGTAATTGCAAAATGACCATTTTTCAATTTAATTTGTGCATATAATTTTTTTGCCGAAATCATGCTAATCTTCTCTATCGTCGCACTTTTATTAGATGTTTCGAATTAAGGGACAAGTTGCAACTATGAAGATACTGGATTTTGATGTTGCTATTTATAAGCACGCAATTTGTTCCAAAGTAACCAACTTCGATTACTTCTTCAATTAGTTGTGTTTGTTGGTGTCGCTTAGATCAAGTTAAAACTAACGTGCAAGTTTTAGAATTTACATAACGCACAAATACTTTTTATTTATTGATTGACGCTCTATTATTTTCTTAATGTTTTCATTACTACTTTTTTTTTGTCTTTGTCCTACTAAAATGAAACGTGATTTCTTGTCTATCTAAAGCACACCAAGTTGCCTAGAAACTTGCGTTAAAATATTTAAAGTTGTAAAAGCATTAGGAAACAACAGTAATTTTGATTTGGAACATTCGCAACGTATGATTACTGCTTCAAGAGCGCAAACATGCATCCAAATGAAAATTTCTCAAACTTCAACAAAAATTGGTTCAAACTAGAGATGGCAGTGGATCCTGGACCCGGTCCGGATCCGATGGATCCAGATCCGTTTTATAGGATATGGATCTTCAAAATTTAGACCCGACGGACCCGAATCCGTTTCTGACGGATCGGATCTGGATCTGGATCTTGTATTTGAGATCCGTATCCGGTCCAGATCCGACCCGTGGATCCATTTTTTATTAAATATATTCATAACCTAGAATGTAATTTTATAAGTATTTTCTTAAAATTGCTAAGCACGTCCTTGCAAGTTTAATTCTCAAAACAAATTTAATTTATCCCCGCGTTAACTCAAAAACAAAAAAATAAAGAGGTAACTTCGATAATAAAATCAATATTATATTAGTGAATGACTAACATCTCCATAGACAAGTAGTTAAAATTATATTCACTTCATTTGTGAAGATTCCAACCACATGCAAGTTCTGCATTGTGGAAATTATTAGTCAGCATTTTTCACAACTATTGTGATTGTCCAACATTTTCAATTAATAGCTCACAATCAAAACGAGACAACGAACAAAATATATCAAAACGAGACAACGAACAAAATATATCAAAACGAGACAACGAACAAAATATATCAAAACGAGACAACGAACAAAATATCTCATATGAACATTTCAAAATTGAAACACAGTAAACTGTTAGCTAAGTAAAAATCGTTTGTCAGTTCAAAAAAAAATTCTTAGCAAGACAAATTTTTTTACATGTGGATCCAGATCTGATCCGTGGACCCGGTGGATCCGGATTTGGATCTGATTTTTATGGACCCGACGGATCTGGATCCGGATCTGGATTCAGGTATGAAAAACGGATCTGGATTTGGATCTAGTAGGATCCGGTCCAGATCCGATCCGTTGCCATCCCTAGTTCAAACCATGAGAGTAGGTGTGTTCACGGTTTGGTTATAAACGGATCTGAATTGAAAATCAAGCCAAACTGATTAAATAAATTGATATTTGTTTGATTTTGGTTTGGTTGATTTTAAATTTTTTAAAACCAATAACATTTGATTTTGTCTGGTTTTATTAAAACAAAATCGAAGGAAAAATCGAATCAAACTAATGAATTTTATATACAATTTTTATAATTATATATATATAATATTAATTTTTATAAATAATTTCAAATACTTTTTATACTTCTTCATCAAAATTTTATTTATAAACTTATACCTTAATTAAACTCATTTCTTAAAAGAACTCCATGAATCCAAACCCATTTATGTTATTAATCTGTATTCCAAAAAATTAGTAAACAATAAACACTGAAAATAAACAGAATCAGTGTTGAAAAAATAAGAATAATTTTCAGAATATAATCGAGCCCACTTAGTTCAAAGTGTGTCCTTAAGAAAATTATTCCCCTCACAGTACTCGAGGTTGATGGAATATCCTCCCAGATAGAACGATTATCTTACCGTAATAGTAGTACTCCAAACTCGTAGCGGCCGAACCACTCAACAGTAGTATATCACACAGAATTTATTCGTGCAGAAGAAGAAGAAGATTTTGTAGTTCAGAAAATTAGTAAGTAAAATTCTGAAGAATCAAATGAATTTATAGCCATGGAAGTACTGTTTCGCGGTGGGAAATTTAAATGTGGGAAAGAAATCGGTCATGGTCAAGCGGATCCGTAGGGTCATGGTCGTGGTCACTAACGGGTAGGATTGGATAAGTTAATTAATTTAATTAAATAATAATTAATTAAATAATTAAAAATTAAAGAAAATTTGGTCCAAAAAGATTATCAATCAAATCATTTGACCGAAGCCGAAGCCGAGCCGAGCGAGCGACGACGACGGCGCGAGGGGTCCTTGCCCCCTCAACCCTTTTACTGACAAGAAGGAGTAATTCTACTTATAAGTAGAAGAATTTTTCTTTCCACTACCGATGTGGGACAACTACCACTTTTCTTTCCACTACCGATGTGGGACAACTCCCACTTTTATTTCCACTACCGATGTGGGACAAATGATTATTTTATAGAGCAAGAGGGAACTCCCTCCATTTCCCATTCAATCTATCATTTAATCCCAACAATTTATTCAAAGAAAACACTATGAAATTTACCTAAAATTCTTTTGTATTTCCTATAAATTCTATTAACTTAATTAAAACTTATAAATCATAAGACATTTTCTCCATAATCTAAGTAAATTATAGCCTCCACAATAGAAGGGTGATAACAAATTATAAGTTGAAAAATGATGAATTTATTTTTCCTAAAAAAAGAAAAATATCATTAAATTTCTTAAAAAACTGAAAACACAAACTAAACCGAATCAAATCGACTACCACCAAACCAATGATTTAGTATTATATTTGGTTTGATTCTAATAATTTAAAAACCGATTAACTTGATTTGGTATTGATTTAAACTTAAAATCCACCCAAATCGAATCATGAACACCCCTACATGACTCTGAGTATCAAGACCTAGCTCCACTGAACTCACCATAATCCATTAACAAAATCTTTACACGTGGTTTACTATATAAAACAAAAAATATGTATCAGATCCACAAGTGAGTGCACACATCTTTAGATTAAGGGATTCAACTTTCAGATGATATGGTCAGTACAAAATCGATACATATGGAACCAGAGCAATCAAAGATTCCAAGCTCAATTCATCACTCACCCGCCGTGTCAACATTGTATATTTATGTGTTCTTGTGTCTGGGAAATGAGTCTTCAACTTCAAAAAAAGTGTTAAGGAATTATAATTACTTCGTTTAATGTATGGGGTAAAATTGAAAACGAAACAACCATATGAGTTGTGTTTGGGGGGGGGGGGAGGGGGGAGGGGGATATAAGCTAAATAAAACATATAAGCTATAATTCAAATAAGTTCAAAAATGATTATAAGTCAATTTGATCAATTTAATTATATGTAAGCTTAGCCAAACACCCTTTATGTTGCATAGAGAGATATCTAATTTTATACATCAAGAAAGTGTGCGTCTCTTGTGACCACTACTAGTTCAAGTAACCTAAGCTCAATAGAAATTAGTATAATCAAGCCTCGATAATTATCTTTAATTGGTTCTTTTAATGGTCATTGGTTCATCTGTAGATTTGTGCAATGAATCACTCTTCCCAAATTTTATTTTTGTTCTCGTCTAAAAGCATAAATTATTAGGGTCTCTATCTACTCTGATAATATGTTGAAGTGTACGATCATCTCATCTAAAATCTTAAGTTTTAGAGAGAACACACACTATAAAAGATTAGGTAATTTGTGGAGGTTGAAAGAGCAATTTACGGATGTTAAGAATCTTCATGATTTGCTATTAATAAATACCGTAGGTTTTAACCTCGGCAAATTACCCATTTTTTTTTTATAGTGACACTTTTAATTTTTATAAAATTATATTTTTAATAGTGTCCTGTACTCGCTTTGAGGTTTGATTAATCCGGGCTCGTGTTGGAAATTTTCACTTGAGAGTAAAGTGCACTCTACCAAAGACAATATCATTAACGGGGCTTAAACACAAGATCACTATTTAAGAATGAATGAATACTTGTCACTTTCCGCCACAATCTTAATTAATGGTTAATTACTTTCTGATCTTACTCATCCATTTGATGATTATATCAAAAAGAACTTCATATGAATAAAATATCTTTTGCGAAATATTATGTATCTGTCATTGCGGAAAAGATGATAAGGACATGACAGTTATCATCATAACTAAATACGATGAGGATAACTCATTTTTAATCGAAGTTGAACATAGTAAGAACACTTTACTACCAAGTGATAAAAAAATATTTCCTCCTTTACTAGGTTTTCACTGTTGCAAATCCTGATTAAGCAGACCCACAATACTGGATATGAATGGATTTTTTTAAAAAAAAGAATCGTTATAACAATTCAATCATATTTCAAATTTGATGCTTGTGCATTCTATGATCATTCATTTGTGCTAGCTTGGAGTCAAACTCGAGCTCAAGTATTTTGCGGCATGTATTTTATACTTTAGTTGAGCTTTAAGTTTGAAACTCGATAAAAAAAAAGTTATTTAATTTGTGGTCTTTTAGCTATATGCGTATATCACATTAAGTTCGTTTATTATTTTAAAGCTAACAGTGTGTGATATCCTCATATTGTATCTGTGGAAGAAATAATGTCATCAATCTCTACGTCGAACCAAATAATTCTTGTCCATACAAGCACGTTTAATAAAAGTTAGTAAGATCTCATGAAGGTTTCAGGATCAAATTCTAGCGGAGGAGTTATTTTTTTTTTATTTGTCCAAGCTTTTGCGACAAAATTACATGTTATCTATGTGTGCTAATGGGAAATTGTAGGTATCTTATAAAATCAATTAAGATGCATACAAGCGGTCCCGATCACCAAAATTTTTAGAAAGAGTTAATAAAAGGAAATAGTCGTACCACTAGCCCTAACCAAATGGATCTTGATTTATGCGAATTACCATTATTTCCTTCTTCCTTCAACTTTTTTTTTCTTTGTTACCATGTAGGTAAAAAGTGTATCCGAAAGGTTAAACAAAACAAAAGTTTAATTGAGAGATGATTCCCTGTATTTAAGATAAAATTATCCCGTATATATGCTTTTACGGTAATGAACAATAGTCTACCAAGATAAAAGAGCAACAACCAAGAATACAAAACAAATAAGGTTGATTCTAGAATAGATTGCTGAAGAGGAGAGGATTTGTGTGTGTTTCTGTATATCCTTCTTCGAACTGAACAAAAGGGTTTTAATTTATAGGAAAGACTCGTGGCCCTAACCCGGACGGGCGGCGGCGCACCTGTGGGGCTTAACCCCGAACCCAAGCTCACCTAGGTCCTCCCTCTTCTTAACACATGAGTTACCCCTTGGGGTCCCAAACCCTTACTCAAAACTAGAGTTTATATAATGCTCAGTCCTTCCATTTTCAACCTACGTGGGAGATTTGTTATTTGGCCAAAACAATTCATCTATTCATGTCTCAAACATCTTACTTTGTGTACCAATATATCTTTCATTTCTTAACGAAATTTGACGATACTTGACACTAATATCATCTACTTATTTAGTAGATTAGGCATGTGCGAAGAAATGATGTTTCCGACATGCAGGACCCACGTATTTAAGTCACTAAATATGAAAAAAATTCAATCCCACGTAGTTAAATTTTCAACATTATGTTCTACTAACTATCAAAATAGTCATGACAAAAAGAAAACAATCGAAATAGTGAAAATGCCAATGGTACAATAAGTACATATATAGTCTTAAAATTAGATGAGAGACTATCGTTTTGCTGATGTAATGAGATAAATAAGGATACCTCATGAGTTAGAAATCCTATACAATTAATTATTCCACCTTCTAAATATGGTTATTAATTCCAATTATTTTACTATAAATAGTAAAATAAATAATCATGAGATTAATTAGTACCTATCACAAAAGGATAAAAAAAATCTCATATTTTATTTCAGAATTATTATTCTTATCGCACCAACCAAACGACCCTTGATTGTTTGGTAATGAACTAATTACTATGTCAGGATTATTTTTAAAACATGGGGCATAAATATTTAGGATATTATTTAGTGGATATATTTTTTATCATTAGACATATGGTTTATTTGATTAAAAATGAGATGTAAGAGATATAATATAAAATATGTATTTATTGTACACTAAATAAATTGAATAAATTTTATTTTTTACTTTTAATCTTGAACCTTTTAAAAGACTTCGGAAGAAGAGCTTTGGAGAAGAACATGTTTGTTATTTTGGACTTTTATCCAGATATAAGTAATCACGAAATTATTATATGATATTGAATATAATATAAAAATAATTCCATTTATAATACAAATAATTTCAAAATTGCTAGTAATACCCAAATCAAAAGTTCAACCAAATATAAAATAACATACTCTAATTTTGTATCTTATTTTAAAATATTTACTACTGTAGTACTTTCTTATCCCACAAATCAACAGACTACAAATTAACTCAAAGAGATTCAACAGGACAATATGTCATTTTCACAAACTTTTCAGCTTCCCCGCCATACACAAAAAGAATCTCAATATCCATATATATTTTTGTCTAAAAGGAAACTAGTACGAGAATCCCTCCTGCTATGCTATGAGCTTGTGACCCAGTCAAAACTCAAAAGTATTTTCTAAAACTTAATTCAAATAAACAAAAAAAAAAAAAGCAAAACGGAAAATTGGTATTACTGTACGCCTACTTTTCCCCCCTGAATCATTCGTCATTCGAAATCGATTGCTCATTAATCTAAATTTGTATGGCATAAATTCTATTAGAGGGAGTAAAACATTCATTACTGATTCTTTTGTTTTTTACTTTCTAACTCAGAAATGGAATTTCAGGTTAATCTTGATAGAATTTGAGCTATCTCACTATGTTAAATATATGTCCGTGTGATCTATAAGATACGAATTCGAATCGTAAAAATAATTACTAATACTTATATTAAAATAGGTTGTCCACATAATACTCATTGAGTGTGATCTTCAGCTGAACCCTATATTTTGTGCACCAAGCCTACCTTTTCATTTCACATTATTTTATGGAGGCAAAAGAAAACTATACTTGCCTCTGTCACAGTATATGGAGAAAATGACAAAAGTGGTCCCTTGTTTTTTTATAGTAAGATCAAAATAATTTTTAAATATTATTTAAGTAGTTTTGATCTTTTATTCGTATGTGAATACTTTTGCTGTCCATCGTATATTTATCGAATTTTCATTATTAAATTTAATTGATTCTAGATAGCATTTGACGAAACTTCACTTGATTGTAGTATTTTATTCAATTTTATATTATTTGACCACATTATTAAAAATATTCATCTCAAATTATTTTTTTTATATTTATAATTTTTTAAGACACGTATAAAAAAAGTAATTAAGTAATATGAAAATTACATAATACTACTTAAATACACTACAACTCCTACTTGAGCTGACCCATATGATTTGACATAGTCCAACGCTGGGCCCACAGTACCTGTCCAATGCACGTGAGCATCTGTGGTTCATGTCGGCCCATATAAGTACTCTTCAAATATTGTGATTGGTCCGGTCCAAAGCGTGTTGTTCATGATCTTGACGCTATGTGGAAAATTTTTGTAGATAAAAACCTGGGCCGTGAAGGTTGTTGTATTGTCTGTGTCATAGTGGGCCCATTATCCTTATGCCTTGTCTTGTCTGGGTCAGTCCTTCTTTGGTTCTGTTTCCTCTTTTTGTATATTTCTCAAGTATCCTTTCTAGTCATTATTTTTTCTTACCTTCACATGTTTGATGATCGCTAACGCACATAAAATCTAAGCACCATCTTTCCTTAGTAAATACTAGATGAATTTTTTTATTGCTATGCTAGCTTTCTTCGGAATACTACCTTGCACTGGTTTAGGCAGTATCCGATCTCTTTTATAGGCAATATTTGACTTCCCCTTATTTATTGTGGTCGCTTTCAACTAAAGATGCAGACGATGAGCAAAAATCTTCTTTAATAAAGTAGCTCGGAGGAACCTTAAAACAGGACATCGGGGTGAAGGTATGAAGCTACGGCAATGCAGCCCAGTCTGGTCTGAGGAGAAGTGGAACTGTGAAAGCTGCAGCAATCCAACGCAAAGCGGCCTTTCATTACCTTGTTTCGTGGTCTGTCTATCATTGTCCATGTTGGGCCGAGTCCTTTTTTTAAGCAAGAAGACCACTAGTTGAATTATTAAACTATGTAGACTAACTGAAAAAAGGGTACTACTCTTCTTCCTCCACTACTGATATTGACTGACCTGGAAGGGTGAAATTCTTGCCTTAATGGGACTTTCTGGCCATAAGAAAATCTCTCGGATAAACATCTTGTCGATAATTTATAGGTCATCGGTTGTGACGTTTACGAAGGTCAACCCCTCGGATTTTTTAGTTCTTGGTCTCTATTCACTCTTAAACATTATATGCTTGTGTGGATAGCTATTGAAAGGGTGTATGACACGACGAAGCTTTGCGACTATACAATTAAAATTTTAACTCTTTTTTTGAATTAAAGTAATGCTAAAATATTATTTTCTCATCCCTTTTTGTCATTTTGGCATGGAGAATTTGGCCAAAGGGAATATTTTGAATACTAAGCTTTATTATTTGTAAATATATGATCGAAGTAATTTTAAAATACTATTTTCTCATACTGTACCTTTTTGTCATTCAGCGTCTGCCTTGGCAACTTACATATGTAACATGGTAAAAATGGGGTGAATCTATGGCCCAATGACAGTGAGTAGTGTAAACATAGGCCGGATTTCCCGGTTTTGGACAACTTACTAATTTATTCAATTACGGTTTGAAATAAGGGTCATATATTCGAACCTGACAGAGTTAAAAAAAAATTCCCATCTCAAATGTTTCATAAAAATTATACCTATTCACGTAATGCATAATTTTTATATTTCTATAAAATCTTTATTTTGTGATTTTTTTTACTTTACTTTACTTTGAATCCGAATCTCTGATTTCGTAGACGCGTGAATAAAAATACTTTAGCCACAAATTTTCATTAAAAGAAAAATAGGCGCAAAAATTAAAAACCAGCAATTTGAAGGGGAAAAAAAATTAAAGACCGGCAATTTGATGAACAAAAATTAAAGACTAGTCCATATGAAGGGAATCCACACAATTTTTGTTGAAACAACAACTCTTTAAGGTAGAAAAAAATCAAATAAAATATTTTAGCTAATTCATCGAATAATTCCAGCATATTTAATTTATAAAGGGCATCCCGGTGCACTAAACTCCTGCTATGCGCTGGGACCGAGAAAGGGCCGGATCACAAGGGTCTATTGTACGCAGTCTTACCTCACATTTCTGCAACAGGTTGTTTCCACGGCATGAATTCATGACCTCCTGGTCACATGACAACAACTTTACCAGTTACTCCAAGTCTCCCCTTCAATATATTTGATTTATAGCAGATTAAAATTTATAAAGGTTCAGACTTTAAAATCGATATTAGAAATTAAAATAGGTATCATAACTGAAAAATGTATGGAAGCCCAAATTTATTGGCTCACTGAAAAGTGATTTTTTAATTTTTCACTCAAGACTATTTTGGAATTAAATTAATCAGGATTCGCATTGAATTTTTTTTTACTTTTGAGAGTAAAGCGCTCTCTATCAAATATAACTTTATTTTTTAAGGATCGAATTGGAAATTTTTTAGTTAAGCTTTGACAAGTACTTACCATCCGTCATTTAAGAGAAAAGTCTTGCCTATATAATTGAACTTGATACGACAATGCCACTTTTAGACATGTTGAAAAATAAGGAAGCTCAAAAAGGCATTAGGTCATGGCTTATGGCATTTGTTTTATAATTAGTATTATGTCCCATTTTCAAGTAATTTTGGGTCATTTATTTTATATTATAGGAATATTGTTTTCCGATGAAAATAATTCTAACAAAAAATTACAGTTAGAGATTTGTATTCAAGTGTTTCTAGACAAGTAGGTTGTATCCGATCCGGAGACCATTTTGATTGCTCCTCTGATGCTTCACCCCTCAAAATTTTTTAAACAAATATCCATTATTCCTTTCTCTTCCTCAACCAAATTTTCACTGCCATCTCTTTCGATACTTCTGTTGCCGGCGGCGCCACCACAAGGGCTTGGAGCCTGGCTCGGGGTGACTCAAACGTCTCCATCCATAAGGTTTCAATCTTGGACTCTTTTCCATCAACAAGTAGGGTGTATAGGAAGAAGAAATCTAGGGCTTTCTCTTCCGCTCAACAGACCGATGCCTATATTCCTGGTACCTGATCTTCTTGAAAGGATATCTGGAAGAGTCTGATCTCTATGGATTCAGAGCGATCCCGACCGGCAAGCTCATACAAATCTACTATGATTGCTTGTTATCTGAGCTGGGTGCAGTAGACTGCGGCTGGAATAACATAGAAGTGCTTCTTCCTAGGGAAGGAGAGAATATTACTTTTTATCGGCAAGGATACTCCTTCATGTATACGTACCCATTTTCCTTCCGGCTGGGCAAACTTATTGATCATGTGATCTTAGAATTCTGCCGAAAATACAACGTGTGCCTGACCTAAGTTGGTATGCCTTTTGGAGGACGATTGTATCTCTCCGATATCTGTCTTCTCAGTTAGGGGAAGACTTTACCCTCGCCCACTTAATTCACATATATTCCCCTAAAATTTGCAGAGCAGGGGTTATTCAGCTATCCCACCGTGGCCAAAATGCGCTGATTGTTAGTACTAATGACGACTCCGATCGTGGCTGGAAGAAGAGATATGTCATTATCGCGACAGACGATCTAGTCAAGCCTTAGAGGTGCCTATCCCGGAGCGATGTAATTCTAATCGTAAGTACTTGGCTCAAGCTTGCCTTTATTATTTTACCTTTCCTTAACAACATATCTGGCTATCCTCCTTCCTCCGTCAGCCATAACATGGACACAGATACCGTTTTGGGTTTAGCCCGATGGGCCCAGAAGATCCTGGACTACACATCATCTTCCCTCCGGACGTGGCAAAAAATCACAGTGAAACACAATTGGAAAGGGAAAATCATGGTATTCTGAAGGGAGCATCAGTCCATGTGCATGCGGAGGTTTATGAGGATCCGGATGCTGCTGCTACCGGCCTTTTTAGGGAAATGAATTTGTCTGATAAGATAAACTCATGTTTTGTTCTATTGCTCCTGCCCGAGTTGATGGCACGACTCCGGGCCTTGCTCCTATTCTTTGTGTCCCGTCATCATCACGGGCTCCCCCCTACTCCGGTCTCTCAAAGGCGAGACCCTACCTGTCATACCCCAACCTTGTATGTGTCTGTGTGTGTGTGTGTGGAAGGTACCCAGTGTCAGAAGGCCCAAGGGTACCATTATAGTATCCGAACCTTGAAACATGAAACTTGGGCCGATAAGGCCTTTAATTGACCATATACCACAAGACTGACAGATGACCTACACATAGAAGAGTCTCAACATGATATATACATATGTACAGATATCAAAGGTCGACGAGGCCACAATATGAGTGTACTGATAAAAAAATATACTGACAAGGCCACGACATACCAACATCCACTATACACCATTTTGCAAGTCTCTACGAGTAACATGTACATATCAACAGGTCGGGACAGGGCCCCCATACCCTAAAAACACTAGTAGCATATATAACAATACATAAGGACTCATGTACTACAACTTTGAGAGAAGGGAGTGCGACAATCACCGCTAAACAGATCACCTACTGAGTAGGAGTGCCACTCCGTCTACCTGTACCTGTAGGCATGAGACGTAGTGCCCCAGAAGGGGCATCAGTATGAAAGATTTACTGAATATGTGGAGCATAATCATTTTTAAATAAACATACTCTAATCAAGGAAGTGAGAAGATACCACTTTGAACTTGTAATGCCACAGTGCATCAACTATATAGATGTGTATAAAAATCGCATATATAACGTCGTAGGCCTCGGAGGGCAATATCATAAATGTCATGTATGTATAAGCTACATTTATAACGCCATAGGCCTATGAGGGAAATATGATCAATATCATGTGTGTATAAGCTGCATATATAACGCTATAAGCCTCTGAGGACAATATGAATTCATATTATATATATGTGACCCATAACTAAAGGACATGTCATGATTATCAATCCAATCAGAGTGACGTAAGGTCGTTACACCTCCGATTAACATTATGAGACTGACATAATTATTATTACATGACCTTATCAACTTATGACCCATGAGTAACTTTCTAAAAGCGATACTGTATGATCATGATTCAACAAGGAGACTTCTAGTTGTCAAGAATGGAATTGTTATAGAGTAGCGTCGTCTTTACATAGACCGTGCCGAAAGAGGAAGGAAATCCCTACATACCTTATCGAAGAAGTTAGCTATGTCCCGTGAAGGATTGCACTAGTTACGAATGGTTATCTATAGAAATAAAGGGTCAATATTAATATTGAATCCATATTCAATAAAGAAGCTTCATTTAGGCATCTTATCGATAACCTTAAACACAAAGGATTCTTAGGCTTATTAACAAAGGGTACTCATGTAATTTGATCCCATGATTCTCCAAAACATACTTCCTTAGGTTTGCAACACCAACAATCAATATACTAATCATTTCCAATTCATATCTTGATCAAAACAACCCACAAGTCTGTATGCAATGATTTCATTGGTTTACGGGTTTTGATTACGATAATTCTTTCACAACTTACTCCAAATCATCAATTAATCACAAACATATATAGCGGGGGATAAATTTTACCTTGATATGTCGACACCTTCTTAAAACAACAACATGTCCCAATATCAAAGGTTTCCAAAACCAATTCAATTCGGATAAGATAGTTTCCATGATTACCACGGGGATTATCACGTTAATCTTGCATATTTCGTCTTAGATTTGATCTTGGGAGGTTGGAATACCGTAGAGAGGATTGTAGGGGTGTTCTAGGTTCTAAATCGACATGACCCACTTTTAAACCCAAAAAACATTTCCAATGTCGTAATTTGACGGTGGGATTGACGGTTTATCAAACAGTCGATGGTCTGTCAATTGGGATCTTTGAACAGTCGATGGGTCATCAATCTACCTCATAAGATTAGAAAATCTCAAGCATTTTGACGGTTTACCTTGGCATTTTGACAGTCCGTCAACTCTGCCGTCAAAACACTCAGTTTTTCAATTTTGTCGAAACGTACTTTCTTCGACCCATTTGACTTCCCAACACTCCAGAACTTCCATAAACAAGTCGTAAACCTTCATTACCCTTTTGTAAAGTTGTACCTCTTCCCAAAACATCAGTATCCATCTATGACACGACGGGACACAAGGGCTACAGTGTGTAACATTCTTCCCCCCCTTAGGAACATTCATCCGCAAATGTTGAGGATATTCTTAACTCTTGAGGGTTCAAAATTTTTTTTGACAGAGTTTATTTTGTAAAAAGGACTATCCAAAACCTGTTAAACAACCCAAACATATATCCAACGCCACACATGGCAACACAATAATAAAATAATATCAACTAGGCCTCACACGACCGTCTGTATATAACAAAATTAAGAAAGTTAGCCATAACTCACCTCAACTATCTTCTGTAGTACTCTGAGCTGCACCTGCAATTTCCGCTTTAACATTTACACCTAAACATGATATAAGATTTAGGATTGTCAAATAGAATAGAAATAAAAGAATCGTATCACACGAGTATTGATGTCAACCTGTGGACTGAAAACAAGTAAGGATATCTGGATTGCATATATTCTTCGGCCTCCTAAGTCATCTCTTCTTTATTGTTATTTTTCCATAGTACCTTAATAGAGGCGACTTCCTTAGCTCTCTGCTTCCGAATTTGCCGATCTAAAATGGCTAATGGAGTCTCTTCATAAGTCAAATCTTCGGTGATTTGCACATCCTCTATAAGAGTAATACGGGAGGGACCTCCTATCTATATATGCAACATCGACACATGGAATACTAGGTGAACTGCTTCCAATTCTGAGGGTAGTTCATGTTCATAAGCCACCCGACCTATCCTGCGGATAATCTTATATGGCCCGACGTATCTGGGACTAAGTTTTTCTTTCTTTCCAAATCTCATAACCCCTTTCATTGGAGAAACCTTTAAGAATACCAATCGCCAGCTGCAAATTCTAAGTTGCGGCGTTAAACATATGAATAAGATTTCTGCCAACTTTAGGCAGTCAATAAGCGCTCTTGGATGATCTTTACATTTTCCTCTGCTACAAATTGGGATCTAATAACCCAGCTTCACCTACTTCAAACCAGCCAACTGGGGATCTACACTTACGTCAATATAATATCTCATACGATGCCTACTAGATGTTGAAATGATAGCTGTTATTATAAGTTAACTCGATAACAGGCAAATGACCGTCCCAGCTACCCTTTAAAATCATACACAGACTCGTAGCATGTCTTCGAGTATCTGAATTATGCGTTCGGCCTGACTATCAGTCTATGGATGAAAAGATGTACTAAGGTTCACTTGAGTGCATAGACCTTTTTGAAAGGACTTCAAAAAATGAGCCATAAACTGAGCACTCCTATGAGATATAATAGGGATTGGTACACCATGCAATCGAACTATTTCATTAATATACAGCTTAGCATAATCTTCAGTTGAGAAGGTAGTACGAACGGGTAAGAAATGAGCCGATTTTGTTATCCTGTCGATGATAACTCAAATGGAATTAAAATTTCGATAAGAACGGGGCAAACCGGTGATAAAATCCATATAGATCATTTCCCATTTCCAATTAGGGATTTCTATATGCTGTAACAAACCTCCAGGCTTCTGATGCTTGATCTTAACTTGATGACAATTCAGGAATTGAGCTATAAATGCTGCAATATCTTTCTTCATGTCATTTCTCCAATAAACATGTCGGAGGTCATGATACATCTTTGTCAATCCAGGATGAATGGAATACCTGGATTGGTGAATCTCAGTCATAATTTGCTCTCGGAGTCCTCCTATATTTTGTACACATAGCCGATTTTGATACCTAAGTAGTCCGTCTCCTGTGAGTTCCAGTATCGGCTTCTTTTGCAGGGAAATTCCTTCTTTCATTCGGACCAACTTGGGGTCATCAAATTGTCTCACTTTCACCTCAGTTATCAATGATGACACTGCGGTATTCTGGACCACTACACCTCCATCATCCATATCCAACAGTTTTACATTTAAACTGGCTAAGCGACGGATTTCTTTATCCATTTCCAACTTATTGGATTCAATACCACCCCATAGACTTATGACTTAAGGCATCAACCACAACATTTGCCTTATCGCAGTGATATAAAATGTCGACACCATAGTCCTTTAATAGTTCCAGCCACCTTCTTTGCCTTAAATTTTGCTCCTTCTGGTGAAATATGTACTATAGGATCTTATGATATGTGAATATGTCCACATGGACTCCATATCTATAATGACACCACATCATCAGGGCAAAGATTACCGCTGCCAGCTCAAGGTCATGAGTCGGATAATTTACCTCATGCTTTCTTAACTGTCTTGAAGCGTATGCTATGACTTTCCCGTCTGCATCAAAACACATCATAGGTCGACTCTGGAGGCATCACAATAAAGCACATACCTATCAGTACATTCGGAATGAGCTAACACAGGTGCAAAAACGTATATTAGCATATAGATATATTGATGAAAGACACTGAATTTTTTATTTCAAGAAATATTCATGAAATTAGTGAATATTATGGAATTACTGATAAAATTATGACTATTACATTAGATAATGCTTCTTCTAATGATTATGCTGTAAACATTTTAAAAACTCGATTTATTCCATATTTCCCCCCATATTTTTCTTGTTAGATGTGCATGTCATATTTATAACTTAGTTGTAAAGGATAACCTAAAACTTTTTAAAAACATCATTGATAAAGTACAATTTTCTATCAACTTTATTTGTATAGGTAATAAAATACAAAGACGCAAAGAGTATAAAAAGACATGTCATGATTGTGGATTACCTTATGGAAAATTAAAGAAGAAGTTGCAACTAGGTGAAATTCTTTGTATGAACAATTACTTGTTGCTCACGAGTATAGAATACCTATAACTTTGTTATTTAACGCCCATAATTAAAATCCTTCGGATATGCTTGTAGATGATGATTGGGATAAAATTTTGGAACTTATTGTATTCTTAGAGAAATTTTTTCTAGCTAATAAGAAATTTTCTGGTATTTATTATTCTACTATTTCATCTATGTTATTTTATATAGCTCTAATATTTTTGTTATTTAATGAATATATGAAAAAACCAACTTACGCTCCAGCTATTGCAAAAATGTTTGTAAAATTTAAAAAATATGTTTTCCCTATTTCTACTATTTATTCTATTGGTGTTGTATTAAATTCTACTATTAAAGTAGACGATTATAATGCCCTCCCTTATTGAAATGATTTATGAATGCTTAGAAATACTTTCAACAGAACAAACAGAAGAACCCACTAACGAACTAACAAAAGAAGATGTTATGTCTAGCATACAAACACAATGCAAAAATATGTAATGTTTTACCAAGAGCAAAGTGCAAATAATCAACCGGCTTATGTACCATCTTCTTCTACTTCACTTCAACCTTATAAAAAACATGCACTTTCTACTTCAAGTATTCAAGGCATTCGAAATAGAATGTATAGTGGTTCAAGTGCTTCACAAATTAGCGAGTTTGATGTTTATATTTTGCAGGGTGTTGTACCTTTCGGATCAATTGCTAATGAAAATGGACGTGAAGACTTGCTGAAATACTGGAAGGAGAATGAGAAAACATTTCCAACTCTATCAAAGATGGCCCGAGATGTATTGAATATTCAAGCGTCATCAACAGGTTCTTAAAGCGTTTTTTCTGCTAGAATATTTCAAATAGGAGAGCACAGCCACTCATTGGCGGGAGATATTACACCTCGTAAGATTAAGACGATAATTAAGAACGTCATTAAGGAAGTAAGATTCAGATATTGAATATAAAGAACGCTTACATATGTTAATACGGGAAATTAGTGTATAAAAGGATGTTATCCAGGAATAGTTTTTCTTTAGTGCTATACATGTGACGACGAGAATTAGTCCTAGTAGTTGAATTTATTCCAATGGAGTTATGGGATAGTATTGTATTATAAAGTTATGACATTGAGGATACGAGACTTATGAAATTCTCGGGAATTAAAAGAAGTGGGTTTGAGATTTATTAATTGAAGAACTTGGGGGGCCAAAGTGTGATAAGAAAATTCAGATTTTTTTATATACCTACACTCACCTCTTCATCTTCATTTTAAACTTAACCAAAAACCTCACCTCTCTTCTCCAAACCCACCCCCGCTTGCTGGCCGAAAATCACACCCAACCCCATATCCAATTTAAGATTTTTATCTTCTCTTCCTAGACTACATTTTCACCAAAAATTAGAAGCAAAACAACACCAAAAACAGTGGCAAAAACAACCATCAGGCCAAAATCAGAGTCAGAAATTTCAAATTTTTGGGATGAAATTTTGGAAGAAAAACGTGTAGGGACGATGGCTTAACATTGTAGAAAACTTGCATGTCAATTGGAGTTGAAGAAGTGGACAAAAAGGAGAAAGAAATACAAAAACAGTGGGCATTTTTGGACAAACAGTGGGCAGAAAATTGCGGACTGTTTTGGGACGAATTTGAGGTATAAAATTCTTCTTTAATAATTGGAATGCATGTTGTTAGAATTAAGGTAATGAATTTGTGTTAAGAAGAAATTGGAATTTAAGCGTTGCATGTGACAATTTTGGGCTAGTTGCCAATTTGGGACAGATTTTGGTGTTATTGGATTCGTTGGTTATTGTTGTTATTATTGTCACTAATTGCATGATGAAATTGAAAGGAAACATTGATATTTAGTTGGAATTAGTTATATGGAAGTATTGAAATACGAAATTGGATTTTAGGAGTTAAGATAAGAGTTATGGAATTATGACATGTTTTGGCCAAGAACTTGCATGAAATTGTTGGACATGTTGTGATGTATATGAGCTATTTTAGGGACTATTTTGTGGTGTTATAATGCTGAAAATTTAGTTACCATTATGCATGTTTAAGTGTGGTAATTGCTAATGTAAGTCCTAATGGAATAAGGGTGTAGAAAGGTGTAGAAAGGTTTCACATTCTACCCTTGTTGTTGTTGGAACATGGACTATTTTGTGGGCTGTTTTTAAGGTGGCTTAAGAGGCTAAATTTACATGAGAAGTGGGTGTGTAAATTTCTTTTATTGTTGTTTTGGTTCTGCCCTTAATTGGTGCTTGGTTATTGATGTTATTAGCCTCGTTTGAAAGTTGTACAAACATGTATAAACAGGGGAAGTGCTGCCCGAATTTTTATAGAATAAGAAGTCGTTATTCGATATAAAGTATGCTAGTAATCATAGAATTGACTAACGTATTACCATTATTATAGGTTGGAGTTCTAAAACGAGGCGTATTATAATATTTGGTGGATTAGTTCGTCTAAAAGGTATGTGAAACCCTTACTTCTTTCTTTTGGCATGATTTAATGAAAGTACGGCGGACGTACTTGATTCTTATACAGTTTAATTCCTAAAGAGGATTGTTATGAGAAGTGCCTATGATTTTCAGCAAAGAGTTTATTATGACATTATTATAAAAAATTTATTGAGAGTCAAATGATAATTTTTACTTGCATATGGTTACTCATGATATCTACTCGTGCTAAGTGTTACTACTTCACCTCACCGAGTTCCGGGCCGAGTTATGTTCGTGCACAACCTTGCATTACTTCACCGAGACCCTCACTAGAGGGCCGGGTTGCGTAGGATGGATCCATAGATGAGATATGACTTTACCGAGTCCCAGCATGGGCCGAGTTACGATATGACTTTACCGAGTCCCAGCATGGGCCGAGTTACGATATGACTTTACCGAGTCCCAGCATGGGCCGGGTTATGATATGACTTTACCGAGTCCCATCATGGGCCGAGTTATGATATGATTCCACCGAGTCCCACACTAGTGGCCCAGATTACGTTACAGATATATATATATATATAGACAGACACTCATGTTTTCTTGACTTGACTCTCATTTTTATAAGGCAACTGACTTTTATTGTTTATGGCACAGTTGGATTTGGATACTGATCTCCCGTTTTCTGTTGGGTACTTATGATCTCTGACATCTTCATGTTTTACATACTCAGTACATTATTTCAGATCGACCCCTTTCCTGGGTCGCGTTTCATGCCCGCAGTACGTGTTTTCGCTTGGTGAACCTCAGGCCTAGGTTCCTACTCAGCAGGTTGGGAAGCTCCTTTGATTCAGAGCTTTGTCATTTTGGGTACAGAACCCTATTATTTTGAGTTATGTATATTTAGGGGCACGACGGGGCCCTGTCCCGTCATATGTCGTTATCCTTCTTGTAGAGGTCTGTAGACAGTTGTGGGTCGTACTTATGTAAGGGTTATAACTCTGTTTTGGTCAGTCATGCTATTGTACTCTGTGTTGGGGTGTCCCCGTGTATATATGACATTATCTAGTGGCAGCCTTGTCGGCTTGTCTGTTGTATTGTGTTGGCTAGTTGTGACTTCTCAGGAGGCAGGTACATTCGGGGGTAAAGGCAGCCTTGTCGGCTTTCCTACCCTGGCATATGTTGTTATTGCAGCGTTATGCTGCCGGATTTCAGACTCATTAAGTGTTAGTTGGATTATGTGTGACAGGTTAGTGTAATGACGTCATTAGGGCGGTTAGTCGCGGCCCGTCGGGTCGGGTCGTGACATGAGACAGTTTGGAAATTGCAATTTTATTTAGAGACTGGATTAGAGTGGAGCGTAGAAGGTGCGGTCAACCAGAGATAAATGAAGAAGACGACTACAATTACAACAAAATCATATCCGAGGGAGCAGGAAGCGACGTTGAACAATTTGACCAACAACTTCCAATTCCAACAGAAGATCCTCAAGAGATTGTCTGAAAATTCGAAAAAGTATGGTTGCATATGTAATTTTTTTAATGCCAATTTTACTATGTGATTTGCAAGTTTTGAACTACGAAACAAAATTACAATTTTTGAAATTGTATTACAAAAAAAATATATTTCTATTAAATAATATGAGAGACAATTAATATTTGGATGTTTTTTCACTATCTTGTTCAATTATAAATTTTTTTAAAATTCAGTGTCTATAAAGGAAAAAAAAAATTCCGCAAATCCTCCTACCCGACCCGACCCATCCCCCCAAATCCCCTCTGCCGGCGGGATGTGGGATAGGACGGGACCACTTCCCGTCCCCCATATCCCCCCCCAAATCCCGTCCCGTCCCGTCCCATTCCGTCCCACTGGCCACCCTTAGTTATTTATAGATGATTGTAACTTGGCAAGCAAGTAAACTTGCCATCCAAGTACAAGTAGTTGGTGAACAAGTAACTTGTCATCCAAGTATTAAACTTGGCCAATAAATAACTTGCCATCCAAATTTTCATGTAACCAAAATTCTCTAAAATATCACTACACTTACTTTTCAACTGTAATGCAAAATCTGCATATAGAACTAAAGCACATTTGCACAAGAAAAATATCACTGAAGCTGACATTAAGAATATATTTCTAAATTCTACCATAGTACAATTCTAACTTGGCTCAGAAACTTACACAATCTTTATTTATAAATTAATAACATCAAGCTGCAGAAATCACCAACAATAGCAAGAAAAAAGTGCTAGGAAATAAATTGAGAGGTTAAAATGTGTAAGGCAGGCATGCCTTGGACATTAACTTGATACAAATAGCTACTTTTGGGACATAACAAAGACAAAGGAAGCTGTGAAGGGCAATCAAATCGAACTCGGACACTGACATTTGTTTTGCTTTATAGTTTACAGAACACAACCAAGTATAGCATAAATAAGTGGTCATTCTAAACACATTTACATCAAGATTATATGCTTCTTCATTTGTTAAACAGCATATAAACGTAAAACAAGCTCGATTTTAGTGCGACAGACAGGGCATCCCCAACTTTTGGTTTTAATCTCGTTCAAACAAGACATGCACCCAGCCATATGGCCACATGGTACACAAGCCCCCTCAATTGGGGCTTCATAGCATATGATACACGATGAAGCAGCATTAGAACTCCCTTCATCGTGTCTTTTCGATAAGTTCTCCGTCGTTGAAGAAGATGAATCCACAAAACTAGACTCAGCTGAACCAGAGTGCAACGGGGCATCATCATCTATGACCAAATTTTCAATTGGTGGTGCTGAAGGTACAACTACTTCAGGGGTAACAGGGCGTGGAATATTTAGTGTCAGTCTTGAATGCCTTGTCTTAAAACAATTATGCACAAAGAAGAAACAATTGGAAGTCAATGAGCAATTTTTGCGCATAAATCATATGTTTGAATGGATACATTCTATATTGTTCTAACTCTTAAAAATATCGTTGGGGGTGTGTCAGATCCTTCGAAAGCTATGCATTTTGAGGAATCTGACATGGGTACAACAACATTTTTGGAGGGTCCGACAACATAGCATAAATTATATGTCTTGGTAGATACATTCCATGTTGCTCAAACTCTTCAAAAGAATGGTAAGGTGTGTGTCGGATCATCCAAAAGCTATGTATTTTTGAAGGATCCGACACGGGGTGCACCAATATTTTTGGAGGGTTAACATAGCATAAATTATACTCCTCTGATTTAGTGGATACATCCTATGTAGCTCGAACTCTTCAAAGATATTGCCAAGTGCGTGTGTCAGAATCATCCAAAAGTTATATATTTCGAAAGATCTGATATGAGTTTAACAACATTCTCGGAGGATCCGAGCAACATAACATAAATCATATGTTTTAGTGGATACATTCTATGTTGTTCGAACTCTTTAAAAATATTACCAGGTGTGTGTCAGGTCCTCCAAAAGCTAAGCATTTTTTAGAATATGACACGAGTGCGGCATCATTTTTGAAGAGTCCGAGCAACATAAAATATACATCTGTCAAGAATGAAAATATAAACAAATTTCTTAAGAAGAAAAGTTCACAATGCTTTGTTACCTGCTTATTGTCTGGCCATAAGGAAGCCATTCTACTACGAGGCGTCTGTCTAGACGATGATGCGGCGTTTAGCCGAATCTGTTCCTTCAATGCATGTACTCTGTTTGCTTTATTAATTTCCCGTTCAACTTCTGGTCTTAAACATTCCAGCTCACGAAGTACATCCAGTAATTTCTTAAATCACATCAGAGAACTAATGATTCAACATCCATGAGGATAAAAATACGAACTAGTGCAAGTTTCACGAATTAAATATTAGAGACAATGCTTAGTTACCTTTTTGTATGATTTGTAGTACTGTAGTCTCGGTGGAAATGTATAGTTTCTGATACAAGACTGGAAGCAAGAGCATAAATATTTAAGAAATTGCTCGTATACAGGCGTTAAAATGCCTCAAGAAGTTATCAATATGGAAAAAGTTCGTTTACCCTGCGTATCTGAGAAGCAGAATGTAGAGATCTATGGTATTGTTCTCCTGCCGATGAGTTTTTGCCTAGAGGAAAATGAAGTACAAGTTTAACCTCAATAAAACTGGCACACTAATTAAGAGTCAATCAATGGTGTATAAACAAAGTAATATTAAATGATTTTGATTTAGAAGAGCACCATAGACTAAGGTATATAATCTTGTAAAAACTTACATAGAACTAGAGGAGCATGCATGTCTCTCCAGAAGTTATGCTAATAGCCATTTCCATTTGCATCGACAAATTAAAATCAGACAAGTGAGAACACATTAGTCAAATTATACAATTGAACATGCTACTATGCCTACGCCTTTATTTCCCCATCCAAGTGTGGTTATCTTCAATCACTATGACATAAATCGTCATATATGGTAACTAATATTACTAGACAATATCCCATTACTCATACAATAGTTGGTTCTTTTATTTTTTGTCCAACAAGAAATCAGATTTCTTTATGTCACCCTCATCCTGATTATACCTGGTGTCCAACTCTAATTCTTGAGCTTCTATGTCTTCAATTAATTGAAAAGAATGAATTCGGCAGAGATGCTGCAATCATCTATTTTGTTCTCCCACACATTTAATTACCAACATAGTTTGATTCAATGTCCAATTCACATGCATAGTCCATAGGAAGGTTGCCAGGGAAAGATAAAAACTTAAGATCATCTCAATCTTCGACAACCAAAATCTAACGTTCTAAACTATACTTGGATCTAGCGTTAATTCGCTTATCAAGTAATCAAATATTCAGTCTTGGCCATAGAACTCTTACCTACCCACATGGACCACCTGAAAATGCTCACATTCAGTCAACAGTGGCCTATTCACTACCAAATTAACTTTATATTGTTTGGTTGACAAGAAAAGGAAGTGGAAGTGCTGAACATTTGACCCTCTGAGAATTCATATGCATGATAAAGTTGTGAAAAGAACGAACTAAGAACTTCCTAACAGAAATTCATTCCTTCAGATACATAAAATACACTTATTATACAAAGGAAAATTGTTTATAACTGTTTATTTGAATTACATTGTCCTCTCAAGGAAATACATGGTCCTTCAATTAATTCTATTCCAACTTTCCAAAGGAACATATTTTCTAGTGATGTTCTATTTAAATACAAACTAAGCATACAGACATGAAAGTAAATTCAAGTAGTATACATATTTTACTGGCAAGTAAACAGACAAGACAGAGGATTTTGAATTCGAAATCCTACTATCTCAATGGATAAATAAAGGATATAAGAAGATTACAAACTAAAATAATTACAGTAATATTTATCATTGTTGCGGTTCAAAGTACAAGGGTCAAACAACTTGATTTTCAGGTTGATCTCAAATACTAGTTCACTATAGCTGCGACTCAATGTCAATCTAGTTCAGGTCAAGTATATAAATCATCTATTTGTAATCATCATAATTAGACTATATTTGCTGATGCCTAATTATGGTCAATTCATTTACATGAAAAGTAGTACTATATACGTTCAAAAAAGACTGAATACATCGATAGCCCCTTAAACTTGCTAGTAAATTTCATTAAGACACTTGAATTACGACCTGTTTCGATTGAGCACCTGAATACATGCTAAAATATTTCTATTAGACACTTCTGACTCAAGTTTTTGGCCATGTTCTCAAATCTCAAGCTCCTGTTACGTAGATAAGTTTGTCACTTAAAATATGTCACATCCTTTAATTATACGCATTAGCCTAAATAAGTCGTAAAACCTCAGGCCTATTCCGATTGAGGCTAATACGTATAATTAAAGGAACCAACACATTTTAAGTGGTTAACTTATCTACGTAATGGGCGCTTGAGAATACACACAAAAGATTTTTCAGAATTTGAGCCGGAAGAGTCTAATGGAAACACTTCATCATATGTTCAATTGCTCGATTGAAACATGCACTAGTTCAAAGGTCAAAATGAGATTTAATAACAAGTTTAAAGGGTTGTCGATGTATTCTGCCTAAAAATGGGACAAGTATTAGGGCATACATTAGTAGAAAGAGATATCGAGAGAGAGAGTGATGGGGACCTCTTTGAGAAGATTATCAGCTATCTTATAGTAATACTGGAGTGGAATGCGATGATCAACTTCCATCTTTTTAGTAGCTTCTCTTATATTGATCGGATTCATTATAAAAATTCCAAGATTTGGTGCATTTCTCAACTTGTGCTTATGGAATTATAAATTGTTACATTTCAAGAGCATGACCCGCAAAATTCCCTCTGGTCAACGCCACCACCCCATCAACTAATCTTTTGACTTTTGGTGGGATAAAAAGAGTGGCATCATCATTCTTTTCTGTTTATTATTATATTTCCTATCTTAAAAAAAATTAACATAATTTATACGGCCGGTAGGTTCAGGGGAATAGACTTTGAATTTCTCTTTACATAGTCAACAGAGTTGTTAAGAGAGGTTCAGACTTCAGATGAATAGATTGGAGATAGTATTGTTTTGAATTGTGATTTTTCCGTCCTAAATAATCCCTTGAAAACTATTCTTTTGATAAAATTATCCAATTGGATTGATTTTTATCAAGGAACCGTCCGGATTCATGGCTGACATTCCCGCATGAGAGGTATTAATAGACTCTTATGGTCAGGTCCTTCTCTGAATCTCATGCATAGCGGGAGCTTAGTCCATCGGACTGCCCTTTTTACTAGTGTACTAGCTAGTCTTTAACTCTGAGAACTCACGAAAAAAGGGTCATTGCCTTTGCCCCTATTTTGTGCTGGACTTTAATTTTTGCCCGTCAAGATAAATAACTTTTTTTGCGAGGCATAAGTTTATATTTTCGCATGATAGTATATCCTACAAGTTATGTCCCATGCTCTTCAAAAACTTATGCCCTACTAGGAATAAGTTCAATTTTGAAGAGCAAAAATTAAAGACCATCCCATTTGAAGGGAAGTCGTGCAATTTCTTTACAAAAACGTTAAAATTAGGTGGGAGTGTGTGATGACCAATTTTCGGCCATACTATGAACTTTTAGCCATCGTTGAAAATAAATTTCCGGAAAAAATGCCCCTATTTAAAACATGAATAACTTATAAAAGTTTGAACCCAATAAATCGTTCCATTGTTTTGAACCTATTAAAGACTTGTACTCATGAATCATTCCTTAGTTTTGAACCCTATAAATTGTTCCTATATTCTGAAACTCCAACAAATTTTGAACCTCGTAAATTATTTATTAATTTTGAACTTATAAAGGTTTGAACCCTATAAAATCGTTCATTGGTTTAGAAATAACATCAAACTTTTATACTCATGAATCATTTATTGATTTTGAACTTATAAATGTTTGAATTTCATGAATCGTTCATTCGTTTTAAATCTCAAACAAATGCTGAACCTCATGAATCGTGTAAAAAAGTGACAGATTATTGCTAATATTTGATAGCAAGTTACCCACTTCAAAATTGTTCCATGTTTTTGTTGGGAGTATTTTGATTAAAAGAAATTCGTATAAAAAGTGACTAAAATAAATACTAATATTTCATAGCAAGTTACCCACTTCAGAATTGTTACGTGTTTTAGTTGTGAGTATTTTTAATTACAAAGAACGTATAAAAATGACTAAAATAGCTGCTATATTTGATACTCCCGCCGCCTCAAATTATATGTCGTGATTCTTTTTTATGCTGTTCTTAAAAAATATTAATTTGAATTTTTTTTATACTATTTTATCCTTCATTGGTATTTGAACAATCATAACATTACCTTATAACTATTTTATCCTTCATTTATAATGGTTTAGAATTAAAGGGGGATATATATGCAATTATAATTATTATCTTTTTGGGTGGGGGAGAGGCACGTAAAACCTAACTATAAAGTAGATGAAAATTACTCAATATGCCAGACAAAACCCTAGAGAGAGCAATGGAAGTTACAGAGGATTCGCGGTTGATTTTTATGCATCTCCACGATCGGATAAATATTTGTGCAAAGAATAACATAAAGGATTCTGACCCTGCCTATTGAAAAGTGTTATCTTCTTCCATGAATATTTGTCGTGTCTTCCCTTTCCTTGTTGCCCTAACAACAACTAGTAGTAAAAATAAAAAGCAGCACCACCTCTGTGTATTGTCCTGACATGGTACCGAACCCACACAAGGTATGACTCAAATAATTGGAAGCAATATGGTGAGATTTACGATGTTAAAAAGAAAACTTGGAAGTGCATTGATGAGGTCAATTACACAATTGTTAGTGGCTATAATACTTTTAATTAAGTTGCTCAAGATGTTGTTAAGCCAACGAAAATTTTGTTTTATTGTTTGGGTGAGGGTTCTGTGGTATTTTTGGATGTAACTGTTAAAGGTGCCTGCTGACTTTGATTTGTGGATGCGTTCCCTTCCCCCAAAAGGTCTTTTTGATTGTGGTGACGTGTGTATACTACATCTACTTACCAGCAATGTTAGGGTCGTGTTGGCTGACAGTACATTGTATTGGTGCACCCATGATCACTTTTACTTGTATGAATTTGATACTAAGAAGGAAACATGGCTCCGCTCACCAAGTCTTAACAAACAATTTCACACAAAAGAATATGACTACGACGACGAAAGTCCTCAATACCCCATCTTGCTCGGCATGGGAAATGAAAAGTTCGTGTTGGTTGTTCCTATACATCCTGGATATTCAAAAATGGCCTTAAAAATTGTCGATAAAAGAGAAAACTCTTTAGTTGTGTCTATGAATCGTCTTCGGCATTTATATTGTGATGATGATGAATTTGTGCCCGATGATGGCAAGGCAATGTGAGTACTTTTTGTTAAGATATTTAATTTTGTTTGGTAAAAAGGTTCCATTTTTGTTTTACTCAAATTACATCTGATGTCTTGTAAGAAACCTATAACGACTCGAAAAATAACTTTGCTTGTTTTACCTAGAAATCTCTAAATTACCCTTTATGAGTCTTTGTTTGCTTGTTTGTGACTTAAGGAGATGGGTGGATCAATTTTTGAGGTGATCGGGTAGGTTTCGGACCCTTTTTTAAGAGTTTGGGAAATGCTAAATTTAGAGAATAGAGAAGTTTGACTCATAGTTGACTTTTGTGTAAATGTGCTCTTTTCGTGGTTTCGTCGGTTCCATTAGCTCCGAAATGACGTTTATGACTTAGTTGAACCTTTGATTTGGCTTCCGAGGCAGTCGAGTGTGTTTTGAGGGTTTGATTGTGAAATTATGAAATTAGAACTTAAAAATTGACTGTAGTCAAATCCGAGCCTTAAAGATTTTTTCCGGGAAATTCGAGTGGGCGAGTAGGTCTAGAACGTGTTTTCAGAGAGAAATGCATATTTGGTTTGTACCGGGGAGGTCCCGGGAGTTTTTTGGATGTTTGACGGGGAGTTATTGGTTTTTGAATTGCTGCCGGTTTCTGGTGTTCGCACCAGCGACCACATGTCCGCTTCTGCGAGTCCGCCTCTGCGGATGTCTGGCTCACATATGCGAGATTTTACAATGTGTTGAGGGTCCACTTCGCGGATAAGTCCCCCGCAGAGGCGAGTCCGACCCTGCGGAGTTTCCTTCGCCTCAGCGTATATCAGATACGGTAAGTGACCTCACCTCGGCGGCAACCTGTTTTGCAGAAGCGCATCCGCGCCAGCGGAATCATTATTCAGATTATATATGTTAATGTCCTAGAAATTATTCTCATTCTCCAAATATCCTCCTTGGGATTGGAGCTCGAGCAGTAGAGTTTTTTTAGGATTTCAAGAGAAAGTTCATCAAATAGAGGTATAATCTTACCCTCCCCTTTAATTATTGAGTATTAGTTAAGTTCCCATCCTAAGTATGATCTTTAAATGGGGGAGGGGGAAGCGAAGGCTTAGCTTTTTGAGAATAAGAGAGAAGACTTGGAATTTGAGGGTTGATTATTGAATTATTGTTGTTGATATTGTAAACTAGTGTTGTATTATGCTAGTGGGTGATGTTAATTGATCAATTGCATGTTAGAAACCCTTTTGGGAATTGGGAAAAAAATTCTAGTGTTAGAATTGAGGTTTTTTGCCTAAACGTGAAATTGAGAATCCAATCGAGCTTAGATATCAAATTAACTTGAGATTATGACTAGTTAGCATCTTATTAGGCTAATTAGGTAATAAAGTTCGTATTTTGTTGTTGCAGACCCGGGGTTCCTTTGTAGTTCGACTTGGGGATTCTAGACTTATTTATTATTATAGGTACCGTTAGACCCATGCTCTCACCTAGTTTATATAATTTATCAGAGTAGGTTTGTGAAGAGGCTCAGAGAAAAGGCAAGGCTGTTGCGAGATTCTTCGGCTTCGAATCAGGAAAGTTGAGACATATTAGACTCTAGTATAGTGTTATGTGTTGGTATGTTAATGAATTAATAGGAGTAGTGGGGTATTGGGGGTCACGTACTAGTGAGGTAACGAGTACTAGTACGGGCACCGGTGAACTTAACTTGGGTAATTAATGAACTGGTATGACATACATGACAGATATTATATGTTTAGCCTTTGAGTCGTGAGCACGATGCATAAATCCACTTAGATTTGATCTGATTGCTGATTATTTGGGCTCACAGCCATGTTTGATATTCTATCCTTAATTTGACTTATCATGTATTCATTACTCCACATCTTGTCTAGATACTTGAAAAGAAACTGATCATACTGATTGCATTGATTATGTTGATTGCATGGTGTACACATATTCATCTAATTTATACATATTATATTTGGCATTTGAACTGTTGAGATACTGCTGAAAGAGGTTTGGTAAGCCGGTTATTGAATACAGTACATGATACGAGAGTGATGACTGATGATGACACTTCAGCCACATAGCTAGTATATAATGGGATCGGATGGATATATGGACCTCATGATCACGTGATATCTACTGCAACAACATGTGTATACCGGGTACATATGGCTATTGCATACATGCATATCATCAACATTTCATTCATTCTCATTTTGATATGTACTTGATATTGTGTGTACTCGGTGTTGATTTATGATAAACTATATGATCTTATGGCTTGATAGATGAAATACTGATACTAGAGACTTATAACTGTTGTGAGGTCGAGTTGTGAGACTTGATGGGACTAGACTCCGGTTATGGGGTTTAGGCTGACTTGGTAATACTATTGGAAACCTTAATACCACTTGTACTTTGTTGAACTATAAAAATTATTGATAGGTTGGTTAACTAAACTCTTTTATACTTAATTGACTAATTAGTAGAGAAGTATCAGAAAGTACCAACCCTCAGCACTGTTATAGCTAGGTTCGGTCGACGATATTGCTGTGTACACGTGTTTCCCGTACTCACTCTACGCTTGTTGCACTCTATGTGCAGGTACCGAGCCAAACAACGGAAGACCAATTTAAGCAGACTCTAGCTGGTTGATTATCGAAATTCAGGGTGAGCCGCAACTTCCTTCCCGACACTGAGACCCCCTCTTACATTTATGACTCTGTCTTTTGTTACTTTCAGACAATATTATGCATTTTCTTATTCAGACTTGTATTCCATTTAGAGCTATGTAATGAGACTATCAGATTTTGGGGAATTTTATTTCAAGCTTATGTATTAAGTCCTAAAACTTGTTAATACTTCTCTTGTTATCTCTTTATTTCGCATTTACTTATATATTCATTATGTTGGTTGATTTGGGTTCCCCTACGAGTTAGAGTAGGTGCCCTCACGCCACATTAGAATTTTGAGTCGTGACAAAACCTAGCTATAAAGTAGATGAAAATTACTCAATATCCCAGGCAAGCGAAACCCTAGAGAGAGCAATAGAAGTAACAGAGGGTTCGCATGTGGTTGTAGTGTATCTCCACAGTCGGATAAAGGAGAAGGAATTGTGGTATCGCGTCGAATTTCCGATCACGACAAATGACAATAAGTTATTAGGCAAAAGAAAAGGGAAACGCTCAAATAATTCTCATCTGAATATTTCTCCCCCAGTTGCGAACATGTATTCTGATGCTTATGATTATTCTGGAAGTTGGGATGTTACTGGTGATGACATCTACTGGATTGAGGTTTCACAAATTATGAGGAGTTAATCCTCTGTAAAAATTTGCTCAAGCATAACATAAAGGATTCTAACTCTGCCTATCCTTCCACGCATTTATGACGATTTAACACTATATTATGAAAATAATATTTAATTTGTTTAGTGTGATCGAAAGAATGTCTAAATTTTTCTAGTGGAGTTTGTTTGAATAAACTCGTCAAGGAAAATTCCTAGATCACCCGCAGAGAAGAACCAAAATAGAATGATTTGACCTACTCAAAACTAAGAGGGGATGCCACCTACCATTAATATTCGTCGTGTCTCCCTTTTCCTCGCTGCTAGGGATGGCAACGGATCGGATCTGGACCGGATCCTACTAGATCCAGATCCAGATCCGTTTTTCATATCTAAATCCAAATCCGTCGGGTCCATAAAAATCAGATCCAAATCGGATCCACCGGGTCCACGGATCGGATCTGGATCCACATGTAAAAAAATTTGCCTTGCTAAGAATTTTTTTTGAACTGACAAACGATTTTTACTTAGCTAACAGTTTACTGTGTTTCAATTTTGAAATGTTCATATGAGATATTTTGGTCGTTGTCTCGTTTTGATTGTGAGCTATTAATTGAAAATGTTGGACAATGACAATAGTTGTAAAAAATGGTGACTAGTATTTCCACAATGCAAAACTTGCATGTGCTTGGAATTTTCACAAATGAAGTGAATATAATTTTACTATTTGTCTATGGAGATGTTAGTCATTCACTAATATAAACATTGATTTTATTATCGAAGTTACCTCTTTATTTTTTGATTTTTGAGTTAACGCGAGGATAAATTAAACCTGTTTTGAGAATTAAACTTGCAAGGATGTGCTTAGCAATTTTAAGAAAATACTTATAAAATTACATTCTAGGTTATGAATAAATTTAATAAAAAATGAATCCACTGGTCGGATCTGGACCGGATACGAATCTCAAATACAAGATCTAGATCCAGAATTGATCCGTCAGAAATGGATCCGGGTCTGATCCGGATCCGTCGGGTCCAAATTTTGAAGATCCATATTCTATAAAACGAATCTGGATCCACCGGATCCGGACCGAATCCAGAATCCACTGTCATCTCTACTCGCTGCCCTAACAACAACTAGTACCAAAAACAAAAAGCAGCAGCACCACCTTTGTGTATTGTCGGACAGGGGTGCCGGACCCACACAAGTTATTACTCAAACAATTGGCCAATGTGGTGAGATTTACGATGTTAAAAAGAAAATTTGAAAGTGCACTGATGAGGTCAATTACACAAGTGTTAATGGTAGATGTGTCAAATATGGCCCAAAATTTGATGGCCCGTCCCCAAAATATTTATGGGTTGGGCTCAAGATAATATATTATTGGGCTAATTTTAGGCCAACCCAACATGACCCATTTTTAGAGTGATCTTCAACTTAGCCCAATTGTAACTCATTTTTAATTTACTTTAATTTAAGTTTATTTTTTAGATTTATTTCATTTGTATTTAATAGGAAGAAAAATGTTTTCCTAAATAATTCGAGAAAAATATTTTCCTAAAAATAACTTTCATGAAAAATATTTTCTACGAAAAATGATCTCTTCGAAAATGGAAAACAAAATTTCTTCTAAAATATTTTTCACGGAAAATGTTTTCTTCGAAAATATTTTTCACGGAAGTTGTATCCTTCAAGAAAATTGGATCAAGTTGGGTGTTTCATGACCCAACCCATTTTTAGCCCATTTCAGCCCAAATAACTTTTTGACCAATTTTTACCCAATCTATTTATTAACTCAACCCATTTTTCTTGGGTCAAATTTTACCCAACACTCCCATTTGACACCCCTAGTTAGTAGCAATAAAACTTTAAATCAAATTGCTCAAGATGTTGATAAGCCAACGAAAATTGTTCTATAATATTTTTGGATGTAACTACTGATGGTGGTGTTTCATCAAAAGGTCATTTTGATCGTACTGACGTGTCTATGCTACAACTTCTTACCAAGAATGTGTGGGCGGTGTTGGCTGATGGTACATTATATTGGTGCATGAATGATCACTTCCACTTGGATGGATATAATACTAACATGGAAATATGACTCCGCTCACCAAGTCTTAAAAAACATTTTCACTCAAAAAAAACTGACTACGAAGATTAAAGCCCTTAATATCTCCTCTTGCTCGAGCTAGAAAATGGAAAGTTCGTGTTGGTTGTTCAACAATGGACTTACTCACTGTCGACAAAAGAGAAAACTCTTTAGATGTGTCTAGATCGTCTTCAACATTTATAGTGTAATGATGATAAAAAATTTCCTGATGATGGCAAGACAATGTGAGTACTTTTTGTCAAGTTGTTTAATTTTATTTTCGATTTTGATCGGTACAAAAGTTCCATTTTTGTTTTGCTCAAATTATATCTGATGGCTTGTAAGAAAACTAACTATAAAGTAGATAAAAATTACCAATATCCTAGACAGGTGAAACACTAGAGAGAGCAATGAAAGTAACAGAGGGTTCGTGGGTGGTTGTTGTGTATAACAATATTATTTCCAACATTTTTCCATAAATATATTCCCCATGAGAAACATTCTACTACAAAGAGGTATCTTGCCCAACAATAAAAACATCGTAGTTGGATGCATCACAAATTTTAACAATGGGTATATAAGCGAACCATTTATACTGATAAACATCACCAGCATACTAGTAACGGAATAACCAAGACATAAGGTCTCAATAAAAATAAAACTTATTCACAGGAATTGTATCAATATATCTGAAATCCCAGAAACAGTTTCACTTCTCTGCATAATAAATTTACATTCTTCTCTGGGAAGAAAACCCATAAAGACGACCATAGCATTTTGCTTCCCTTCGGAAATCTTAAACACAACTAGTAGCATATATATACGTATACAAAACTTACAATTTCCAATAATGCAAAACTTCTGTGTATGCCTGCAAAGTGAAAAAGTATATAGCTGGTCAGCTGCTAGTAAGGGAATCTTGTAATATGATTCTACTGCATTCTCAAATGCACACAACAACCATATTCATAGCCATCAATCAAGTCTTTCAATCAGTGATATTAGTTTAATCTAATTCATAATCAAAGGGTCTCACTCAAGAATAATAAAAAAATGAAAATGCAATCAGCAAAAATCAGAACATCTGGTAGCACTAGACATAGCTCTAAAAATTATCTTCTCGGGACAAGTCAACAGGTCTACAAATATATAAATGCACATGCTAAGCAAGGGGCATGTTCTAAGAGAATAAAAAAAAAATTGAACAGAATAAGGGAAACACCTATCAGTTCCAAAATTGGTCATGTTTCTTGAGATGCTTTTGATGACGATGGCAAGAACTTTTATAATGTACAACTTCAGATCTAAAAACCTTTTTTCCCAAAAGCAAGCACATTTTCCACCCTTTTCTTAGTTACCAGGAAAGCTAGAGTAATCAGGATTCCAATACAGATGGTTCAGAAAAATTTGTAGGTCGATAGGCAACAAGGGCGTAGCTCCAGTTATCATCCCTCTCCAATTTCTTCCAGTTTAATGTCTAAAACATGATGCCACCTCATGGAAAAACAATCCAACAGTGTCTTTTACCAACTGGAAAAGACCCTAAATAATAATAATAATATATTGCCTTCGCTAACAAACACAGAGTGTTATATACTAATAGCAGAACCCAAGATTTACTTAAACAAGAGCCAATTAGTCAAAAGTTGGAATACCCCAAAACTTGGCTATATTTCAGAAAGCAGAAATGTTACTGAGAGAGAATGACATAATTCAACATATTCGCTTAGATATTATATCTAGTGAAACAAAGGCAATTAAGAGGACATGAGATTCCCGGATTGCTTACATTTACTGCTTCAATCATTTGCTGCTTCAACTGTTAAACAGCATATAGCCTTATCACCTGATCTATCTTGGCACGACAAACAGGGCAGCCCCACTTCTTTCCTTTTATTTCATTCAAACAAGACATGCATCCAGCCATATGGCCACAAGGGATGCAAGCTCCTTCTACTGGAGCATCTAAGCATATTATACAAGATGAAGAAGCACCATCAGGATTATTGCTTTCGTGTGCTCCAGAGTTCTGAACAGTCAAGTCAATTGGGCTGGAGTCTATCGATGGATAATGAATTGGCCCATTGTATGTTACGTCGTCCGTAAGAGCAGGAGCTGTTGGGACAGATGCAGTAACAGGATTCTCCGGCATTGCTTGGACAACAGTAGACATATCACTCAAAACCTGGACTTGCTCCACTTGAGTGCCACTTGAACTGGCTTCCTCAACTTGACAGCCACTACTACTAGCTTTTTGGGAAGAAGCCCCTGTAAAGGAGCTATCACTATGACTGGGTGTTTCAGGGTGATTCTCATGAAAGGTTGGTCTTTCTTGTGAAGCGGACTGAAGAGAGGCACTAATAGCCATCGCTAATTCCACATCCTCTGTAGTTGATGGAGCAGTTGCAGGGACCACAGGGGCTTGAGATCTGAAAGGAAATGCTGGATGCATGACCTGAAGATGTGGTACAGCAGCTAAGATAAGTTTTTTAAATAGGCATTTACTAAGAAAAAGCACAGTTCTATCTGTTCACTGGTGCATAGTCCTTGTTATTCATGAATATAACAAATTAGTAATCAGTTGGCAAGTAGCAAGTAGATCTAGACACGAATACAAACTTAGCTTTTGAAGAGAAAGGATGTTTGATATTTCACCTGAGGAATTCCCTTGCATGCATTGCTGAAAGACTGCAATTGCTGCTTTTCGCTTTCCTGGACTGCTGTAAGTTTAATCCTTGTTTCTGCAATCAATATTTTGGAAGTGGGGAAAGTGATTCAGTTATAAAGTTGCATAATGTAAATAATGAGTTCTTTGACTTAAACAACGGAACCATGCGATAGACAATTCTGTGTCCTGCCCCCCAAAGCCAATATTCATTTCTACAAAATGGAACAATCATTTCGAATCTTTAAACTAGAAAATGGAGTTTCTGAGAGTTTTTAACTAAAAAAAAATTCTCGTGTTTGGGCCTTTGGGTTAGGTCAATTTTCATCATTTAAATATACATTTGAATACATTCATTCGTCAAGTTTGCTAAAGTTAAGCATATTTGGCCCAACTGACCATTAAAACTAACAAGTAATGATGAAACCACATGCACTCACATGCCACCATTAAAGGGGCGGAATTGGGGAAGACGACTCAGGAAGGCCTTTCATTTAAACCATGCTCTTGTGAATGGCAAATGGTTTCACCATTAGTTCTTTGGTCCAGTAAGTATCATTCTGTTAGTTGGATTAAATTTGCTCAACTTTAGGGAACTTGAGGGATTATGAGCTCATGCGTATATCCAAAAAATGAAAATAGACCTACCATAAACTTAAGGGACAGTTTTGGTTAAGACTCAAGTTTTTGAACAATGTTTTTAATTCTGAGGTGAAGGTATGTAAATAATAGTAATGAGAATGAAAGTATCATCATTTCAGACACTTGGAATAAATTTGACCAATAAGATTTATGCCTAAATGTCAAGCACAAGCTTGGAGACAACGATCTTAGAATTGATTATTTGTTTCTCAAAAAAGAATTGATTAGAACAGCTGGCAAACTTCTAGCTGACTTGAATAAGTCTCATCAAATCATTGCATAGTCCTATGACTAGTTTGCAAGCCCCAAATATCTATATATATATATATATATACACACACACACACTATATAATAAAATATATACTTCCTGTAGAAGAATACTATGTAAATACACTAGCACATTCTGTGGTTAGAGCACTACGTTACCAGTACATTTAAGTAATAGAACTTCCTTATTGTGAGTTTCAAACTGATTAAAAATCACACAGCCCCTGGTTACGAACTATGTCACCCCAATACTTCTGGGGGTAGACTTTTACCAGATCAGAATACAATGTACTTACGCCTAGCTCCTTGGAGTCTACTCTTTATCACTTGGGAGGGCATTATCCCTCGCCTTCGCCTCCAGCGCCTCGGGACTATGCATGAAAATTAACAAATAATCATCTTCAAATGGAAATATTCCATTTCAGCTATAAGAACTCTGGTTAAAGAAATTACTGCTAGAAATATCGGATATGATAACTGCCGAATCAGGCTGGCTGAAATTTGGTTCTTCCATATTGGCCTTCCACAGTGCAACTATTGTGCGGGGCTGAGCATCCTGGTCAAGGTATAGCACTACATAAGTTAATAGCAAGGCCATATGACTTTTCAAAACACTGTTACCTTTTTCAAAAAAAATATGACTTTTCAAAACACTGTTACCTTTTTCAAAAAAAATATGACTTTTCAGAACAACAAATTGCTTTCCCTGGCCCCATATGGAAAGCATATGATATGAGCAGCAATCAGGAAAGAATACATGAAAAAAAGTGGATCTTGACTTTTCTAACCAAACTGAACGCAAATGTACGGAAGAATGTAATCTACTAGCAAAAGAAAGAGTCTCTAGACTTGCAACGTAGCAAGTGCACCTGAAGGGTTTGGCCAAAGATAATAATCAAACTTTGTTCTTTCACAAATGATGTGGTTTATAAAAAGTACACTTTTACGAGTAGAGATGACAAATTTCTTAAAGTTTTTGAGAAGCATTCCAAAGAAACCATCCAGGACTAGGACTAAGAGGTAAAAATATGAATTCAGCTCATTGCTTAACACCTGGCGCCAAGAATATGAATCTAGGTCTATGACAAGAAACAGGATTAAGCACCAGGCATCGGAAAATTTAACAGTCTTAAGTTCCCAACTTATACGTTGTAAAAGATTAGAACGCGCAACTTACATGGACAGCTGAATATATAGCAAGCTCCAACTTGAAAGGCTTTCTGAGATTACGGGAACCACATGGTAAGACAACCACCCAGCTATAAAAATGTGGAATCGTCATAAGTCTATTTTGATAATAATGGTAAAAACTTAAATGAAAGGCAAGAGCAAATTATTGAACTGTAAAAAGAATCGGTAGCAGAAGAAATAAGGTACATAAATCAACACCATGCAACAATGATGCAATACGTAGGATAACAAGCCAAAAGAAGGGGAAAAACTATACGCGATGGTATGAGACCAACTTAAGAAGTTACACACCATAGCCTAGATCTCCATTAAATATAACCACGTGAATATGCATTAGTCAAGCCTGAAGAAACACCCTACAATTGGCTCTGCTTAAAACAATTTTACTGTGAAAATAAAATGAACATTACACTCACACTTTCCGGCTAAGCAACTGTGGTGCCAATAGTTCAAGGAATCCAGGCCCGTAAAGTTCCCGTAGCCAACCAGAAAATAAGCAAATATGGCTCTAAACACATACATGAAAAAGAAGACATTGTGTGAGAAAATTAGAACATAATCCTCGCATAAGTTGAAGGGTTGAATTAAAAACATAAAACTGAAGTGTGAACATATACCTCAATTGCACGGACAACATTGCTGAAACCTTTAATTCTGGCAACATCAAGGGGAGTTTGGCAGTCATCATTCATTATCAATGCATTTGCTTAAGACACGTGAGATAAGAAAGAAATCAAACAAGTCAAAAAGGGACTGATAGCAGAAAAGAATCATTCAAAAAATGTACCAGTTTGAGTAGATATACCTCCATGTAAAAGGAGTAACTTAACTGTCTGCTCAAGACCTCTTTTTGCTGCATGATGTATAGGAGTCCCAGCATGACGACCTAAAGATGTACATAAAGGTGTTAAAGAAGGATCAAATAGATATCCATAATGTACAGAACAGTTGAACAGCACTGATTAAGTAAAATACAAACATTATTTCCTACATAAGAGCTGAATGTACATTATTTGGTGTGATGAAATAAATTTGGAAATTCAAACAAAACCATCCAGATAAATTCAGGACACTTCATCTAAATCTAGATGAAAATAGAGGCTGGAAAAAATTCAAGTATTTTAATTTACTAGTAATAACCGATGTTTGATTAAACAAATGCACAATTGCTTGAATTAAAGGAATAAAAGAAAAGATTAACACCTTTCTATGATGAACGAAAAACAAAAGCATGTAAAATATGTTGAGGTGGCGGAGTATCTCTTATACAAATCAACTACCATTTCATAACATTAGAATGATCATGCTGTTATCATTCTCAAAAAAAACATTAGCATTGATCATCTTCTGATAAGATAATTTCAAGAATCAAGTGACTTAACGTGAAGTCTAACAAGTCATGTCGAAATACTCAGGTCCCCAAGTCACATACACACAAATACCTGTCAATCAGCTCCATGAGTTTTCTCTTTTAATTCACTCCATTATTATACATAACTCTTCCGGTTCAGTCACTACCAAAATTTGCCATCTTAGTATAGAAACACACAGAAGATCATTACCTGGACGGTAAGCATTGACATTGGCACCCAATTCTATCAAAGTTTTTGCAACATTGTAAAGCTCGGGATTCATGCAAGCCACAATCAACGGTGTCTTCCCTTCCTTATCTAGCCACTGAAAACCAACCCATTATACACATTATAACCACAAATTCCTGCAATACTCTTAATCATTGTAAACACAAACACTCTCTATGTGAGCTTCACAAAGCATAACTAGCCCTAAACCCAAATCAAGGAGGAGCTTAGGGGTCGTTTGGTAGTTGTTTTGGAGGTGAGTTATGCAGGTATTACATCATGTATAAGTAATACTATGTTTGGTAGCTGGTCAGGAGGTAGGTTATTCATGTATGAAATTAATACAGCGTTTGGTTTGCAATTTAGAAACCTGCATAACTAATAGTACATGTATAAGTTATGACGGAATCTATGTATTATTTTATGCAGGATAGAAGATAGAATAACTAATACATGAATAACTCTGTATAACTAATGTCTGCATAAAATAATATACATATTCTCTCATAACTAATTCATGTATTACTAATATCTGCATAACTCTAACCATCGATATTAACTAAATTCACAGTATTTCATCACTTTAGTAACTCAATTTCAGCAAATTCAGAACCTTCTCCACTTAATTTTCCCTAAAATTCTTTTTTAAAAAAACGTAAAATCTCCAAAATAAGGATATAAAAAACTCATATTAACGCAAATAAAAACATTCAGATAAGATATACATTTGAATTACATAAAAATTAAAAACACCTCAAGGCCAGCGCCTTCGCGTTGGAGAGATTTGATGCCTTCGATATTTCCATAATTAACTTGCTGATACAAAAGTTCGTCTTTCGATTGCTGTTGCCCCATCGGATAATTGAAAAAATCGAAGAAAATTGGGAACTTTTTCTTTTTTGGGGGAAAATTATTGAGGAATGGGGAAGGGGTTGAGTGATGGAAAAGGTTTTGTGAGTTTAATTAGCCGGTGCGTGTTAGAAAATTGTGGGGTCCAACTAATAAATATTCACGTAATTTAATTAAATATAAAATTTAAAAAATAAATTAAATTATATTTATATAATTATAAATTATTTCATTAAATTAAATTATCTCATTAAGTAAAATTTAAAATTTTATCAAATTAAAAAACGTATATTATTTTTAAAATTATTTTAAAATAATAATAAATCATATAAATTGGGACCTAGAGGAGTGCTAGCTGGAAATATAGAGGTTTGCTTAATTAAGAAGGGAGTGGACAAGTAGATAAACTAATACGTCTAGACGAAGAGGATAGTTTTCCACTTCTGGTCCCTCTATTTCTTGGAAGACTCTTGGGACAGAGACTGCTTTAGTTAAGAATTTTACTTCAAATTCATCGAAATTTCTAAGAAAATTAATCTTTTATTTAGGGAAAAAAGCTAATTTATCTTTATAAGTTTGACAATAATCTAAATTATTTTTATTTTATTTTTTAACATTTAAACAAGGTGATTGGGAGATTGACGATGATGTCACATATCGTATAGGAGCAGGATGTATGAAATGGAAGCTCGCGTCTGGGGTGTTGTGTGATAAGAAAGTGTCGCCAAGGCTGAAAGGTAAGTTCTACAGAGCGGTGGTTAGACCAGCATTATTGTATGGGGCAGAATGTTGGACAGTCAAGAATGTCCACGTTCAGAAGATGAAGGTAGCGGAGATGAGGATGTTCGGAGGAATGTGTGGTAATGCTAGGAGGGATATAATTAGGAACAAACTTATACGGGACAAGATCGGAGTGGCATCTGTGGAGTATAAAATGATGTGTGGTCTCATTTTTCTATTTATATCAATAATTATTGTATATATATTAAATTTTGAACATTCTTAACGAACTTTTTTGGCTTCGCTACCCCCCCCCCCCCCCCCCCCCCCTATTTGATTGGAGTTACTTTTGCTTATCTTCTCTGCGTTTTCTTCAAAAAAATGGAAGATGATTTTTTTGTCTTTGGATGTTGATTATCTCTGTGATTGTGACAAATCCCCTATTTTCCTTTTGGTGAATTTTGATTACATGTTAAATTTCATAGTAGAGGCTTGTTATCTTATTAGGATCGATAAGATAAGATCTAGTCTTCCTTTTTTGTATTTCTACCTTTTGAGGATTAATTTTATTATTAATAAAAAGACCGTTAGACTCACTGTCTAGTGGTATAATGAGTCTAGCGGTATAAATTTGCTTTAAAAAAAAACAAAATGAGTAGTTGGAGTACTAAAAGAACAGAATAAATAAATTGGTGATATTAACTTTGAAAGTTACCATATTGTTTTTGTGTTGGTCTATGTTTGACTGAAAAAAGTTACTACCATATAGTTTGGAGTTTTTGCAACAAAAAAAAATACGCATCGACTATTATTCGGGAAAAATGTAACTTTATTGGTGAAAATTTTGCAAAGCAATTTACTCTCGCCCAAACACCAGTTAGGTTTGAATTTAAAATCCAAAATTTGTTAGGTAAGTTGAAATATTTGACTAGGATTTGAACTAATGAATTTGAAACGTTTAGGATCAATCTCAAATTCAAACAAATCCAAGTAGATTAATCTTTTGAATTATTCAAACACTATAACAAGGTAAAAGAAAAATTCTAAGATAATAAGATGCTTCTATCTTTCAATTTTTGATTTAATGTCATGTGTTATAAGACTTTACACGATAGAAACACTCATGTATATCTTGGAACAGGTTCTAGCTTTGACATACTGTAGCATTTGAAGTCCATAATGGGATCCGAAAAAAGGAGTTGAGAAGTAATTAAACCTAAATTGGTTGATAAGTAATGCAACCTAAATTGGATAATATGTCCAGAAGTAATACAACCTAAATTGGATAATATGTGCAGAAGTAATACAACCTATTAACACTCAAAAACAATTTTAAGTGTTTGCCGAATTCAGTTACAGCCGAATTGCTCCAGAGCCAAATTTACTCCTAGCCCTCGACTACAAGAATTTCACCGGCCACTAAGGCATCTTAGCCGAGTTGTTAGTTAGAGGTACGATTGGGACCCACTCAGATGCAGACGTCTCAACGACCAAGTCAAAAGGGTTTCCGGACTCCTAAAAGCGATAACGGCCAACAATAGCTAAAAGAAAAGGTCATTATCCTAGCAAGAGGAGTAGAAGGCGAGAAAATCGGCACCACCTCCCCCATAGTCGGTCATTAAACTTAGTGGTTACTTGATGGCTGACATGGGGGATCACGTTGTACAATTTTTTTCCTTTTTTGTACTATAAATAGGATCATTCTTTGAATATATATAAACACACAATCAATCAAACAACTCAATTTTTATCTATCTTTATCCTTTACTTTTATCTTTATCTTTTACTTTACTGTACTCAGCTGCATTCATGTTTCTTACCTGTTAGTTTACTCATACCACCGTCCTAACGCTTTCTGGAGTAGTTGGGAAACTCATTGCTGGAAATTAGAGTTCTGTTTCCAGCCCAAATCGCTTAAGTTAAGGAATCAATTCGTCTCCCGATTTCGTCAGCCGATAAAACGGCAGAGAACAGAACACGGGGCAAGAACATAACCTAAATAATTGGATAATGTAGGATAAATCTTTGGAATGAGGAGGTGAACATACTTCACAAGCATTAAATCGACTGTAATGACTCATCCTATTGTCTTTTGAACGAACTGAAAGACCTCTCTACAACTTACGCCGAGGTTTAAATTGCCAACCAACTCTTTCGATTGCGAGTCGTTGATCAACATGGAACTAATCTATATCTATATATAATATAAAGTTAGGCATAGATAAGGTGGTGTGGAACCTCTCTATGGCCAGCATTTTTATTTATTTTTTTCTCCTTTTTTGAATTTATTTTGAATTTTCCATACATAATCTATTAGCTAAATGACTTTAAAAAGCCTCACAAAAACCTAGAGCCCATGTATGAGTAATCAATCAGATCTTTAAGACGATTCATTAAATCCCATTTAACCGCTTTCCCCCGCCCACGTTCTTGTGTTGTTTCAATTTTTCCTCTTCCATTGTATTAAATTCCTAGAATAGTTATTAGTAAGAATAAAACTAGAGGAGGTCAAAGTGTTAATTAGAAAACTCAGTAACTAACTTGCAGTTAGTTACTTATAGGCATGTACTGTGCATTTCTTTATTCGATTATATATACAAAAATTATCCCCTCTACAATTCAAATTCAAATCGATTTAGCAAATTCAAATCACAATAACTCCATTGTTGAAGAAGCTCAGAGCTGCAATCTACAATGGAGGAAGGAAATTCGTAGACAACTACAACACAAATTGATTACATGCATCCGTTGTATCTACAATCCTCATATGTGCCAGGAATCGTACTCATTGGACTCAAATTGACCGGACCTGAGAACTATATACTTCGGAGTCGGTCAATGAAGCTCGCGCTACTTGGAAGGAATAAATTAGGGTTCATTGACGGTTCATACAAGAGAAGTCCGTACAAAGATGAGATCGCAAAGCTGTGGGATCGATGTAATTCTATAGTCCTTTCGTGAATCAGTTGCACAGTTGCACCATAGCTCATTTCGAGTATTATATTATCCTCTAATGCACAATGCCTATGGGATGAGTTCGAGGAAAGGTTTCACAAGTCGAATCTAACTAGAATCTATCAATTGAATAAGGAAATTGGATCATTGACTCAAGGTATAATTCAACAACTGTTTACTATTCAAAGATGAAAGATACTTGGAATGAAATTAGACCTAATTTTTCCAAAACCTAAGTGTAATTGTGAGGAATCGAATGAGTATGTAGAGCATCTATGTAATCAACGACTGTTACAGTTTTTAACTGGACTTAATGAAAGTTTCAGTCATGTGAGAAGTTACATTTTACTTAGAACTCATGTGTTGACTATTAACCAAGCATATGCAGTTGTAGTCCAAGAGGGGAGTCAAATGATTCTATGTGTGATTGAGTCTGGGAAGGATTCAATTGGTTTGTTAGCTGGAAGAGGAAAAAATTATAAACCTAGACCAGGTGTATACACTTTCAAACTTGCACAACCTGTAAATTTTGGATATGTATGTGATTTGTGTGGATGCAGAGGTCATATGATGGATGATTGCTACAGAATTGTAGGCTATCCACCAGATTTCAAGAGTAAAATAAAGGCACAAGGACAAGGAGCTAATACAAAGTAGTTTAATAATAAATTTGCTAATAGTACAATGCTTAAAGATGCTAATGCATGATCTAGGCATCAAAAGGGCGGGTTTATGCCAGATAATCAGCATGAAAAGGCAATGAACTTGCTAGAGAAGGCTGGACATGGAGAAACCAGCTCTAGCACAGATGATTTCCATTCCAACATGACAGGTATAACTACATTGCTATCCACTTTTAAGTCATGTTAATTGGATAGTTGATGCTGAAGCTTCTCATCATATTACACCACATAAGAAAGTCTTGAGTGATCTTAAGAAGATTGATACTAAGGAGAAAAATAGAGTTCAAGTTCCTATTGGTAGTAGATGTACAATCACACACACAAAAAATGTAATAGTGCTTCAGAATTGTACACTTAAAACGTGTTGTATGTGCCCGAATATAAATTCAGCTTGATGTCAGTATCAAAAATAACAAAGGAAATTTGTTGTTCAATGAATTTCTACCCAGAGTTCTGTTTGTTTCAGGGGCTTTATAATGGCAAGGTGTTGGGGATTGATAGGGAATCATATGGTTGTATTGGCTGCAAGAAAGTGATGAGGTGACAGTAGCATCAATAATAAAGGAGCAGGGCATCTTCACTTTGTGGTATTTGAGATTGGGGCATCCCTCTTACATTGTGATGCAACATATTCCAGCAATCATCCCTATTACATTGTCATGCAACATATTCTAGCAATAACTGAGAATTGACATGACACACAAGAAAGTTGCACTATTTGTCCTTTAGCTAAGCAAAGTATATTGCAATTTTCTGTTAGCTCAAGTAAAACAGATAGCCTTTTTCAATTAGTCCATATTGATTTTTTGGGGTCGATTCAAAATACCTACATATGACAGAAAACATTATTTTATCACTATAGTAGATGATTTCAGTAGATACGCATGTACATACTTGATTCAAGCTAAAAATGAAGTAATAGTGGTATTGAGATATTTTCTGTACAAAGTAAAGAATCAATTTGGTGTTTGTGTCAAGATTCTTAGATCCGATAATGAAATGGAATTTTTTAGTTCACATTGCACAGAATTACTCTCTTCTTTAGAAATTATACATTAAAGTAGTTGTCCCTATACTCCACAACAAAATGGAGTTGTGGAGAGGAAACACAAGCACATACTTAATGTAGCTAGAGCACTAATATTTTAGAGTGAAGTACTAGCCAAATTTTGGGGTGATTGCATTTTAACAGTTGTATATCTGATAAAAAAACTATCATCCAACGTATTGAATGAAAAGTGTCCTTATGAGTTCTTGTATGGGAAGCCAACCTCCATTGATCACCTTAGGGTCTTTGGTTGTCCGTGTTTTGCCAATGCGTTACCTAAGGGAAGCAAGTTTGAGCCTAGAGCTAGGAAGATTGTTTTCTTAGGTTATTTTGATACTCAAAAGGGATACAAGCTGTATGATTTAGACATTAATTCTTTCTTGGTTAGTAGAGATGTTGTCTTTCATGAGACAATATTTCCTTTCACATGTAGAATGGATGTTGTTCCTAATTTGTTTGTATTACAATCTCTTTGTCCTCATATCAATGATACAATGCCTTTTAGCTTACCTAGCCTGCCCACAGAGCTTTCAAATGGGGTAGACAATGATGATCCCATTCGTATTCATGATGAGGTTGCACCTACTTTACCCATATCTTCATTAGTACATGATGCAGACTCTTTCATGGAAGTTTTGACTAATGTTCACATCATGGATGATAGTGTAGAGTCTTTACATGAACAAGCACTACTAGTTTCACCCATTCCTGCTTCTTATATCCTAAATGATGATAGTACACCTATTGCCTCTACCAGAAAAACCACTAGATTCCTAAACCACCCATATGGATGCAGGACTATATAATCAACCAGCCTAAAACTTCAAACACTTTCTCTGGACCCACTTTATATCCACTCACAAATTACCTATCATATTCCAATCTTTCACTTACCTATGCATCATATCTATCAGCCCTATCAGCCAGTACTGAACCTCAGAGTTTTCATGAAGCTTCACAAGATAAACAATGGGTTTAGGCTATGCAAGATGAGATAGCAGCTTTGGAGGACAATCATGGGAGGTGGTAGATTTTTCTGTTTCCAAGCCAGTTCCTCTATATTGTGACAACAAAGCAGCTATTCAAATTGCTTCCAATCCCATCTATCATGAGAGGACTAAGCATATAGAGATAGATTGTCACTTTGTTAGGGACAAACTCTAGGATGGCCTCATTCTACCAGCATTTGTTTCTACACTAATCAGTTGGCAGATGTGTTTACCAAAGAGTTAAGTGTTTTTCGGCACAAATGTTTGATCAGCAAGCCAGGCATATGTAATGTCTTTCATACACCAGCTTGAGGGGGAGTATTAAATTCCTAGAATAGTTATTAGTACAGAATAAAACTAGAGGGGTCAAAGTGTCAATTAGAAAATTCAGTAACTAACTTCTTGGATTGTATATACAAAAATTATCCCCTCTACAATTCAACTTCTATAATGATCCAATGCTACAATTGAGCTGATATTAAGCTCAATTTTACACACTGTAATTGTCTACTTAATTTATTAAATACCTTTACCTCATCATTTGGTTTCTCTTCCCTATAAGTTTTATATTTCTATAACATTTCTTCCTTTTTTTGCATTTAATAGTATGGCCTTGAGATTCATTTCAAACCATTCATACTATGTCCATCCTAATATTGGCCATCTTAATTTGATGGCAGATGCACCAGAGTCCATCCTTGTAGTTGAAGCGATGGAGGAATTTGCTAATTAACAAGGTCGCCTCTAATTGTCATCCCACCAATGCAAGCAAACATATCGAAAATTCTATATACGGTTTATCGATTTTACACTTATGACCAAGTTCGTAATATAAGGTAAAATCATTTTCTCCATTATTTTGGTTGACATGCATGTTGTTTACTTTAATTTGTTATTCAGGTGATTTAATTTGGTAGCTTTTCTGAATTAATATATTGCTCGTTCAAACGGTCAACCATATCCGAAGATGGTAATTATCAACGCTGCTTCTTTTGATCTTTTTGTTTTTTCACTTCTCAATCTTCTTTCATTTCTATATAAATTCATTTGGAGCAATGCTGCCTTTTTAAGTTGATCTTTCTATTTTTCACTTTTCAGTCTTCTTTCTTTTCTAGGTAAATTTATTAAGCGCAATCTTAATGTTTTAGATACATGTTTGATATCTTTGTACTCAAGAAGAACTGAAAACAAATTTCTATCCCTCGTGACGTTCTATATCACGTTCAAGCAGTATGCGGGATGTGTATATATTGAAAAATTTATTATCTACAAATTTTTGAATATGACCTGATTTATTATTTTATATTAAATTGAGATTATTGTACATACCCATAAACTACAAATCTTAAATCAATTCGCCTCTATGTTCAAGGTCTTATAATGGAGAAAAGAGAACCTATCTATGTGATTGCTTTTGGTCCCTTGATGATGATCAATATTGTTGCCGAGAAGATCTTTGTTGGAGGTAAGTTTATGTTCTTTTAATCCACCTTTTATAAGTATTCTTACTTATTCACCTTATCCTATTATTATTTTTCTTTCCAGCATAGGATCATAAGTTTTGGAGCAATGCTTTGGTCTATATTCAGTTCTATGAAAAATAATTACAATGAGTACTAGGATAGGAAAATTTATGAGGCAATTTTGGAAGAAAAATAGCAAAAACAACTATAGGTAAAAATCCAAAAGACTCTGTTTATATATTAGATATTTAATAATCAATTTATGTGCTCTTCAATGATTCAAACTTTTACCTTTATTTTTCTGTATAATTGTGTTTATTTGATTCATTTGATATTTTAACCTCTCATGTAAATGCTTATTTGTTTCATCTATTGATTTCATACGTTAAGTATACGTTATTTTAGTTGTAAATATTGTTGATGTTGTCCACTGTTCACGTTGAGTTGGCGATGTGAAGACTTTTGGATCTAATTGGAGAAAATAATTATTATGTATGCATATAAACAACAAATAATTTCTTTTTATTTTTTAAGGGAGATACGGATCAAACAAAAATAAGATGAACAAGAATTCAATCGATTACACATACAGTTTTCGAATGTCGGTGACAATGTCGTTCGACACCGGTGACAATACTTGATAAAACAGAAAACCTTTAAGAGTAAAATGCAGCGAAAAAATAAAGAACACAAAAGTTTAAATTTTCATAAGTTATATAATATATATAACTTATGATGGTCAATGACCAAATGTATTGTATATGTATTATATACAAATATACAAATTCATTTCTTTACAGATTTACAAGATAAAACGGAAAGGAATTAAAAGTTGAAGTCGCAGATGACTTCTGCCTGAAAAATCTAACCAAGTAGACATAGACAACCTCTCATTACAATCGCTCCATACAAAACAAATCTAGAATCTAAATATCAATTGTAATGTTGGACAGAATGTTGTCGACACACTCAGGCAATACTTGTGATCCAGATTTCTGAGATGAAATCCCGAGAGCTCTCTTCGTATTTTTGCAATCTGATTCTGGATATCGATTCACTGTTGTGGCCTCTCTATTTAATGTAGAGAGTCTTCCTTGAAAACCTAATCGATTGGTTGTGGAGGTTGAGGGAAAGGTGGGCAGCTGGTAGGGTTTTTTTGGAGACGATCAAAAAGCAAAATCCTCTAATAACTTTGACATGTTCCTCAGAGCAGCAGCCTTGAATCGTTCTTCACACGTGTTTACCAACTCCTTTTTACCTTGTCAAGTCATATTTACCACATAGAATTTATTCTGTGAAGTAAGACAAAATCTGTTCTGAAAATGTTGGTCCGAATGTTGCGCAATATTTTCCCAACATTCTTATACATTCAAATCAGTACTTCAGGAGATATGTTGGGTCAAATGTCACAACATTAACAATCTCCCCCTTTTTGTCTTTCTTCACAAAACTCGTTAAAATGTAAAGTTGACTTATGGTGTTGTCACAAATGTTGTCCAACGTATGTGATCAACAATTTCAAGGTCATGCTCCCCCTTAACCTGTGATGGCATACAAGAAAACATGTGTATACCAATTTCATAGGATTAGAAAAAAAATATTAGCACATATATACACACATCATCCAATATATACAAAACACAAATAGAAATAAACTATTGTCAACAAATATCCACATTAATCCATCAAAATATTTAATCAAATATTTATAGCTGAGGTTCAACAACATTATTCAGTTTCCTCTTTGCTCATCATACAACAACAACAATTTCCAGCAGCTTTCTACCCTTGCATAACAGCTTTAGCTTCCTCTGCCTCCCAGCTTTAGCTTCTTTCCCCTGCATCAGCATCATCAGCATCATCATCTCCATCTGCATCAGCATCATCTCCCCCTGCATCAGCATATCCCCCTTTTTGTTAAGAAAGTAGCATCATGAAATTGTCTCTAGCTTGTATCAGGGCATTTCTTGCAGCATCAACCTCAGAAATATGTTGGTTGATTATTTAATCCACAAGCTATTATATGGACAGTGTAGACTGTTTTGGACCAGTGTTGCCCAGAATGTTAATGACATTTCTGGCAACATTTTCACTTTCAGCTTCCTTCTTCCAGGGCAAGAAACTCTACTTGCTCGACGAGTAGGGAAGGTAGAGGACCTTGGCCTTTTACCCAAAGATGAAAGGGTTATTATCATCTCCAGGATAGCTAATATCTAAAGATTTATCAAAACCTTTAAACACTATTTCTTTAGAAAGATCCTCAAGGAGATTTGAGGAAGTAGATAGGCCTGGATGTTGATGGGTATTATGCTTGAGTTTTCCCGATTCTGATGAAAGGCTAATGCTCATGTGTGTGTTGGGTGGAATGTTGGTTGATATTTGTTGGTTTTGAGATTGAGATTGGAGTTTGATTTGGTGATTCCATCGGGTATGTAGGATTATACCCGAGGTGTGATGTGATTTCTCTTTTATTTTTTTATTTTTTAGGGAAAATCGGAAAAAATAGCAAATGAGAGGAATATTTATATACATGGCAAACTTTCTTAGCAACAAGAATCCCTTAGTTTTAGGTGTTTCACTTTTACACAATAACTTACACCTAAACTATTGAGATAAAACAAATAACATCACAGTAGGAATAAAATCTAATTCTTATCATTTTAAGTTTTTGAAATTCCTGTAAACAAAGCATATATTAGGGAGTAGGATCTGATATTTTATTGATCATATAAGAAAAACATCCCAACACATATCACATTTTGAAAATCTCAACAACAATGTTTGCAACATTTTGGACGACACAAGTATTTTGACCCCGCAAGAACTTTTTGTTTTTGCAACAAATCAAGACACATTTTATACGTATTTTATGAGTTTGACCACTGGACCAATGTAATATTTTTCCATCGTGTCCTTGATCTAATCATATAACACATACAAAAGAATTTTTCGTGTAAAAAATAAGAATACTTAATTAGTATCCTCAAAATCCTTTTGAAGCACTCGATACTCCTATAGTATAGGAATGTTATCTTTTCAAGAGCTTTCCCCATTTTTTGCACAATTGTCAAATATTTGTAAAGGCTTTGCCTTATTTTGATACTCTTTTTATGATATATATGTATTTATATATCATCGCAGAGAACGGTATCACTTTGATAACATATTCTTATTGAAGGATCATACTTGTGTGACCAAAAATTATGCGCCATACAACAATAATACTCAGTCAGTGATATTCCATAGGTAAATGTCACCTGAAATGTTAGACAACATTTCATCCAACATTCACCAAAAATGCCTTCTTTTAGAGATTACAAAGACCAAGGGATTTCTTCAAACTAGAAAATCTCTCATGGTCCAAAGCTTTTGTAAAAATATCAGCTAGTTGATGAAGAGTATCAACATGTTCAATTTTAACTAGCTGTTTTTCAACCAAATCTCTTAAAAAGTGATGTCTAATATCAATATGTTTTGTACGTGAGTGCTGAACTAAATTTTTGGAAATATTAATGGCACTCAGATTATCACAGTACAAAAGTAAAGTGTTCTTAATCAAACCGTAGTCGTCTAACGTGTGTCTTATCCAAATTAATTGAGAGCAACAACTTCTAACTGCTACATATTCAGATTCAGCAGTTGAAAGTGAGACACAATTTTATTTACGACTATACCATGAATTAAGATTATTGCCAAGATAAAAATATCCTCCACTTGTAATTTTTCTATCATCCACATCTCTAGCCCAATCTGAGTCACTGAATCCTATTAAGTTAGGATTAGTGTCTTTGGAATACCAAATTCACAACTCACATGTGCCAGCAACATATCGAATAATACGTTTCACGATATTTAAGTGGGATATTTTGGGACATGCTTGAAAACATGTACAAACACAAACACTAAACATAATATCTGGGAAACCAGCAGTAAGGTAAAGAAGGCTACCTATCATATATCGATATAATGTTGGGTCGACATTTTCACCAATATTATCCTTACATACCTTCTGTGATGAACCCATTGGCGTCTTCATTTGCTTAGTGCTCTCCAAACCAAATCTCTTAACTAGATTCTTAGCATATTTACTTTGTGAGATGAAAATTTCATCCTCACTTTGCTTAATCTGCAAACCTAAGAAAAAAGTTAGTTCCCCAATCATGCTCATTTCAAATGTTGATGACATAGATTCAATAAATGACTTTAGATAAGACTGTGAGGTCGAACCAAAGACTATGTCATCTACGTAGATTTGAGCAATAATAACATCTACACAGTGACGTTTAATGAATAAAGTGCGATCAGCTTCACCACAGTTAAAACTAAATTTAAGAAAGAAGTTAGTTAGACGACCATACTATGCACGAGAGGCTTGTTTCAACCCATACAAAGCCTTTTTGAGCTTGTACACATAGTGTGGATGGTAAGGATCTTCAAATCCTTTTGGTTGTTCAACATAGAGTTCCTTATCTAGATAATCATTTAAGAATGCACCTTTTACATCTAAAGTAATTTTCAGACAACAAGAAATAGCAAGTAAAATTCTAATTGACTCAATTCTAGCCACAGGTGCTAAGGTTTCGTCATAATCGATTCCTTCAACCTGAGTATATTCTTGTGAAACTAGACGAGCTTTGTTTCTAACAATTGTTCCTGACTCTTCTGATTTATTTTAAAAAATCCACTTAGTTCCAATTACATTTATATTATTTGGACGTGGAACTAAGTCTCATACTTCAATTCGAGAGAATTGTTCAAGCTCTTCTTGCGTTGCTTGAATCCAAAAATTATCTTTGAGTGCTTCTAAAATATTTTTTGGTTTCTAAAGTAGATATAAAACAAGAAAGATTAACATCTTGGTATATGATATACATACACACATACCTTATCATTTCTCTGTAGTTGAGTGATTCTTTCCCTCTTGTCTTAATTCCTTCAAAAACTCCCCCTATCACCTGGCTCAGGAGATGATTCTTCCTAATCCTTGATGAGGTGTCCCTTCGAACTTGATTTAGGAATTCAACATTTGACTCCTCATCCATGGCCTCTGTGGTCTCTATTTCAGGTTCAGATGTTGCCTCGGGTGTGGAAACATCTGGGGCAACATCTGATTCTTCACCAATCTGCGCATTTTCCACTGAAAATATAATGTTATTTTCAGTTGTATTTCCTGTAAGATCAGAAAAATCATCAAAAATAACATTTACAGACTCTTGTACAGTTCTATTCCTCATATTGTATACTCGATAAGCATGACTATTTTGTGAATAGCCAACAAAAATTCCTTTGTCACTCTTAGAGTCAAACTTTTTCAAATGATCTCTATCATTTAAAAATGTAACAAATACACCCAAAACATGAAAGTAACGCAAGTTAGGTTTCTTTCCATTTATAAGCTCATAGGGAGTCATCTTTGTTCCTGGCCTTAAGTAGACTCTATTAGAGATGTGACAAGCAGTATTTAAGGCTTCGGTCCAAAAATGTTTTGACATTCTTTTAGAACTAAACATAAATCTAGCCATTTCTTACAGTGTTTTATTCTTCCTTTCTGCTACCCCATTCTGTTGAGGAGTTTTGGGAGTAGAAAACTCATGAAAAATTTTCTTTTTCTCACAAAAATTTGTGAATGAACTATTTTCAATTTTTTCCATGGTCGGATCTAATCCGAAAAATAAGAGAATAGAACAAATCCCTAATTCTATAGTGCAAAATTTTAAACATGTCAAAAGTTTGTGATTTTTCTTTCAAAAAATATATCCATGAATATCTAGAAAAATCATCTACTATCACATAGGAATACATCATGCCTCCTAGAATGTCTACTTAAATTGAACACATTAAATCCATATGCAGCAATTGAAAACAGTGAGACATACTTGAATGTTGTCTGTAGTGTTGGACAATATTATGAGAGACACGGGTTTGCTTATATTTCAGACAATCTTCACAAACATTTTTACCTTTATGGCTAAGTTTGGGTAAGCCTTTAACCGCTTCATATGAGACCAATTTCTCTAAATTGTGGTAGTTGACATGCTCCAACTTTTGATGCCATAGTGTTATGTCATCGACCTTAGCATTATTGCATGTTTCTTGTCTTACTACAAGATAGCAATTGTCACATGTTCTAGTACATGTCATGACACATTCATTGGCTTCTTTCGTAATCACACAAGCATTCTTATTGAATTTTACCTCAAGACCGTCATCACACAGTTGGCTGATACTGAGTAAATTAGCCATTAAGCCCTCAACGTGTAATACATTTCTTAAGGCTGGAATATCAGGGACATTCAAGAACCCTTTTCCAATTATGTTGCGTTTACTGCCACCTCCATAAGTCACGTTTCCTCCATTGAATGACTCGTAATTCTTCAAAAAAACTTTAGTACATGTCATGTGGCGAGAACATCCACTATCGAAGTACCAAGAACCTGAAATATTAGTTCTTAATGCCGTTATACAGACATTACAAGTTAAGTCCATTTTAGGAACCCAAACTCTCTTAAAACAATTTTTATTTTTTCGCTCAGAAATGTTGTTTCGAATGTTATTTGAAATGTTGGACAACATTTTAGGCAACATTTTGCTCTTTGAATGTTGAAGATTGTAACAGTATGGTTTTAAGTGTCCAGGGGAGTTATAATAACTACACACAAACTTCAGATTATTCTTTGACGTATATGAGAAACTCTTATGCATCCCCTTTTCTTTTACAAATTATATTTTCTTATTATTATCAAAGAATTTAGAGCAGTCAGTTTTAAGAGTGTTTTTGTACCCAAATCCTGCATGTGAATGTTTACTAAAGTTAAGAATTTCATTCAATTTTGAAGTCCCCGTGTTGAGCTTATGAAAGGTAGCTTTGGCTAAATCCAGTTTTGCACTGATCTTATTCAATATCATTTTTGGTAAGTGCACCCTCTAGTCGAGTTATTGTGCCTTTTAAATCCACATTCTCACAAGTTAAAGATTTTACCTTTGTGTCAAGTTGCTTGGATTCTATGATTAAGGCTTTACAAAGATTTTATAATTTATTAATCATATCATCTTTGGAATCAACTTGATCCACACAATCAGTCTCACTAATAGAAATAAAATCACTAAAGCAATTAACATCAGAATAGTTAAAGAATTTGTACCTCTCGGATGTCGCTGGGGATGTAGATGTCGTTGCTGATGCTGAGGCAAATGTTGTGACATAAAAGACAACATTGTCGATGACATCCTCATTGTCTGATAGAGACTGTTCGAAAACAGTAGCCAGCATTGCTTGTGATTTGACTTCTTGATCTCATTCCTCTTCTCATTCGTCGTCACTAAGAGAAACTCATAGACTCTTACCAAATTTTCTAAGAAAATTTGATCATTCATTATCATAATGACTCCAACCCGATCATGCATGACATTGCACGGACTCAAGCTATTTGGGATCAAATTTGATACGATCCGAGTTGGTTTCCTTTTTGTACATTTGAAGGAAATCTAGTGGACTTTTGGTTAAGGCTTGGTTTTGGTGCTCTTTGGTTTTAGATTTATTTCTATCATTGTTGAACTTCCTCACCATTGAATTATATTTTCGACTGAGTAAGGCAACATTTGCACTTTCCCCAATTTCTTCAAGAATCTCATCCTCTTCTTCGATTTGACTCTCCGATGATTGAACTTGAAGTGCCACATTCTTGCTTTTATATCATTCCTTTTGATTCTCAATGTTCATCTCATAAGTTTTCAGTATGCTCATCAAGGTATGAAGGTCCATTGTGGCAAGATTGCGAGCTTCTTCAGTAGCACAAATCTTTAAATTAAACTTTTCAGGAAGAGAACACAGAGCATTTTTAACAAGTTGAGTGTTGGTTAATGGTTCACCATGCACTTGGCATTCACTTTAGATGTCAATCAACTTTTCAAAATAAAATTTAATATCATCCACTTCTTCCATCCTTAAACGTTCATATTTACTCATGAGGAGCTTTGTTCGACGAACACTTGAGCTACCTTCACAATGAATTTGTAAAGTATCACATGCGTCTTTAGCCACGGGGCAGTTTTGAATGAGTTTGAACATGTAAAGATCAACCCATCCAAAAATTGCATTTAAGACCTTTTCATTAAAGCTAGCATTATTGGTTTCTTCTGTAGTCCATTCGGATTCGAGTTTAGCAATAATGTCACCTTCATCATCCGGTGGCAACATTGGAACAACATACTCATTGGTTATAGATCTCCATGCACGAATATCAATTGATTTGATATGCGAACGTAGGCGAATCTTACAATAGGCATAATTTGATCCATCTAAATAGGAAATCTACCAATAGTCGAATTTGTCGGATCCATAGCTTATGACAACAGGACCAAACACTTATTGTGTTAAGTGTCGGCTCTGATACCAATTGAAGGGACCTACGGATCAAATAAAAGTAAGATGAACAAGAATTCAATCGACTACACGTACAATTTCCGAATGTCAGTGACAATGTCATCCGACACCAGTGACGACACTTGATAAAACAGAAAACATTTAAGAGTAAAATGCAGCGGAAAAATAAAGAACACAAAAATTTAAATTTTCATAAGTTATATATATTATATAACTTATGATGGTTAATGACCAAATGTATTGTATATGTATTATATACAAATTTCTTTCTTTACAGATTTACAAGATAAAACGAAAATGAATTAAAAGTTGAAGTCGCAGATGACTTCTGCCTGAAAATCTAACCAAGTAGACATAGACAACCTCTCATTACAATCGCTCCATACAAAACAAATCTAGAATCTAAACATCAATTGTAATGTTGGACAGAATGTTGTCGATACACTCAGGAAACACTTGTGATCCAGATTTCTGAGATGAAATCCCGAGAGCTCTTTTGGTATTTTTGTAATCTGATTCTAGATATTGATTCACTATTGTGGCCTTTCTATTTATAGTAGAGAGTATTCCTTGAAAACCTCATCGATTGGTTGTGGAGGTTGAAGGAAAATTGGGCAGCTGGTAGGGTTTGTTGGAGACGATCAAGGAGCAAAATCTTTTAATAACTTTGACTTGTTTCTCACGAAGAACAACAGCTTTGACTCGTTCTTCACACGTGTTTACCAACTCTTTTTTACTTTGCCAAGTCATATTTACCACATAGTAATTATTCTGTGAAGTAAGGCAAAATCTATTCTGAAAATGTTGGTCCGAATGTTGCGCAACATTTATCCCAACATTCTTATACAGTACTACAGGAGATATGTTGGGTCAAATGTCACTAACATTAAATCCAACATTAAAAATTTCAACTAAATTTAGATATAGTATAATTTAAATACTAATTTTTCATAACCGCGCCAAGAGCCATAGTTGTTGTTTCCATTTGGTTGTTTTTTTTCTTGTTGTTGATACCGGCAAGACCCATTTGGTTGTTTTTTTCTTGTTGTTAATACCGGCAAGCCCAAAAAAGCATAAGTCCCAGCTAAGCGCAACTCGAGCGAGATCATAACTAGCTAGATTCGATAGCCCGTCATAGCATAGAGCCCCAGCTAAGCGCAACTCGAGCGAGATCATAGCTAGCTAGATTTGATAGCCCGTCATAGCCTCTCTCATCAGAGTCTATAGGCATAAAGCAAAGGTTTAGCTATAGTCCTCTCCCAGAGCTTAGACCATTCCTAAAGATTTAACACTATATTATAAAAATAATATAACGATTTAACACTATATTATAAAAATAATATTTAATTTGTTTAGTGCGATCAAAAACCAATTTAATTTGTTTAGTGCGATAGAAAGGGTGATCAAAAACCAATTTAATTTGTTTAGTGCGATAGAAAGGGTGCCTAAATTTTCTAGTCAGGAAATAACTAGTGTCATAGAACTGACACGGAACTAATAAGAATATAGTAGTATCTACAAAGCTGAAAGTGCATTTTTATTAACTCGTCATTTAAACACAAGAACTCCCGCAGTACAAGTTCTCAAAGGCAGACACTCTCAGCCATTTTTATTCTCTCCTAAATATATCATACAAGCCTAGCTAGCTTGAAACATTGCAAAACAGAAGGATAGTATTCAACATAATTGTGGAATTTTCTTCCACATTACGTTCACTTAATTTCTAAGCATATTCACCCCTCCTGCTAGATCTAGACCCTGGTCCAAAAACAGTCAACTCCTCTCTATTATACTTCAAGCTTCTTGCTTCTTGCCTAGAAATCTGATAAGCATTCATCAACACTTCTTCTGGCATTGCTCTAATTGCTGATAATCTTCCAGCGAGTGGACTCGTCATGGCGTTGTCGTTAGTCTTGAACGCGATGTACTCGAGCCCTTCGTTGCCCGCTCTTTTGACTATGGCGAAGTTTTGGGGCACGATGAGTAGTTGATTCTGTCTGACTTCGTCGTCGAACACCGATCTTCCGGTGTTTCCGACTACTTGAATTCGGCCGCTTCCTCTGATGATGTAGATGATTGAGTGAGCGTTCGTGTTCCAGTGTGGTGCCACCATGGCATTCTGCAAAATCAAACAATTAACATAACCAGTGTGGTGCCACTATGGCATTCTGCAAAATCAAACAATTAACATAAGAAAATTTGTTGCTACACATTTACACTAGGCTGTTTGGTTACAACAATTAGGGGGTATCCTAGTATAAAATCTGAAATTATGTTTCGTTGTGGTATTAATTAAAACTAGAATAAAATTAATCCCCAAATCATGAAATTATAGATCCATCTCATAGAGAAAGTGAGATTATATATATGTATCTTGGTTATATTTCTGATAATAATCTTGGAATAACCTTTTTTTGAACTAAATGGTCCCCAACACAATAACACCAAATTAGGAGTAGAGTTTAAAACTCATTAACTTAAAAAATTATTATTATTATTTGTCCTTTAAATATTTTGCACCCTTACAAATCACTTAATAGCAGTAGAATTTAAAATTCATAAACTTCAAAATAAGTAAATTATTTTTTGTCCTTTCAAATTTTTGTACACCCTTAAAATAAAATCACTTAATAGTTGTAGTCGCTAAAAACCATTTGTCTAAACAACCTCTTAAACATCTCTTTTATATTTTTCTATACTACCTCCGAATGTAATAAATACTTAATTTTTTATTTATATAAAATAGCAAATATTTTAAAATAAATTAATTGGCAATTAAAAGCTATTATAGCTTGTGATGTCATATAAAAGAAAATCAGAAAAATGGTTTAATGAATTCTCGTAAATTTGAGTATATGTACCCGGTAGAGGGTTCCTCTCTCAGCGCTGAGCTGGAGCCAGTTAAGAATAGGGAGTGTGTTGCTGTTGACAGTGCTGACACGTCCTCCACGTGGATTGTACACGTCAGATCTCGAAGGATGACCGATGTTCTCCCTCAACTTCATCGTACACAATGTTTCTTCCAATCCATTCACAGGCCATCTTCCTCCTTGTTGTTCTTCTTCTGGAAGATTTAAACGGAGCTCTTCGGCTTTCACGATAACGCCTCTCTCTTCGTTCTGTCCCTGAAGTTTCCTTATGGTCTCGACGTCCACGTTGAATGCTTCGGACAAAAGTTGTGTGTCGAAGCCATTGAAGATGTTGTCTCCAGTTGATCTCTCTTGTTCGGATCTCCTTGCTTGCATTGTTGTTTCTTGTTGCCTTCCTACGAATTGTTGTTGTACACCACGTTGTGGATTTCCAGCTAGGAAGAAGCTCTACATTATTTATATACAATTAAAAAGTTTAGTTGAATCGAACTTCTAATTATACACAAATAGTGGAAGTTACTTGTGGGTAGTTCGACTCGGAAAGCAAAGATGATACCTCTTGTTATTGATTTATCTAATTTTCTTTGATTCTCCACATAGTAACTTTATTACATAAAGTAAAATAGTTGGACAAAGGGAGTACTATATAACCTAAATAAATCTAGTACTACTTTTTTCACAAGTACACAAAAAGATTTACAAATGCTGGTGTGCTTTAATTTATGCATTTTCTGAATCCATCAATTAAAGAAAAAGACCACTACCTACTTTTTGATAAGAAAAAAATTGTGTCATGCGGTTAAATCTTTTTCTACAAATTTACTATTGCAATTTTGTTTTAATTAGTTTTAACTTTTAAGCAATAATGTTCTTTGACCATTAATTTTTCAAATACTTAAATACAAATTATATCCGAATTCATACTGAAAACTAAATAGTTTGACATCATACTCCAAATAAAGAGAATGGGTATATTCTTTTACTATTGACTAATACTAATTTTAATATAATTTAAATTTATGTTACCCTGAAGCTGAGATCAAGTTGATTAGCATGGTTGGAAGTGTCAAGAAGTGAGACAGTAACGATTGGTTCCTCAGCATCATTATACATCCAGAAACTGACTCCTGCCGGCAAAGCAAGAACATCACCGGCTCTGAAACGTCTCAATTTCTGGTGCCTGTCGTTGAAACTCCGGCGTCTTTCTCCGGTCCTCGATTCTCCTGATTGAGCTTCATATGTCTCAGCACACCCCGGTATCATAGTGGAGTGGATACCTCTCCCTGCATTATTAATTAATTCATCAAACACCCCCAAATTTTAATCAATTTGTCACACAGATAATTAAAAAGAAATTGTCACCGCAGATATAAAAATAAATAAATATGTCAACTCTATCTAGTAGCTTAAATATCTGTAAATTTAAAGTGATATGCTCACACACTTTAATATATGATTTTGAGTTCAATTTTCACTACCACCTTTTATAAAAGATTTTTTTTTAAAAAATGATGTGCTTCACAAAAAAAAAAAAAACTTAAATCTGCACGTCATCGAGAACACATGTTACAAATTAAAATAAATGAGAGTCTAACTTCTATTTAAGTCAACTAAAAAAATAACTATAAGTAATCATATCTTTTATATAAGTCAACTAAAAAGATAACTATAAGTAATCATAGTAATAGTAACACAAAAAAAAAACTATAATTAATAAGATAAGAATTTCTTTACACTTTTTAGTGTATCTATGAATTAAATCCAATAAATAAATGTCCGTTCTATCTAATTGTTCAACCTTATGGACAAAAAATTGCATTAGTGGCGGACAAAATAAAATTGCTAAAGAACAAAAATTCGCTAATTTTGTTAGCTATGAAATCACTTATTTAATGACGGATTAGAAATAGATTAGCGATGAGTAAAGAGCGAAAATTCATTGCTAATTTTGCTAGCTATGAAATTAGCTGTTTAACTAAGATGATTTTTGTAGGTAATTTTTATTTTGCAGTGTTAGATTAGTGATGACATAATTCGACACAAAAAATACCAATCAAACAATTAACGAAAGAGTTGAACAAGAAAACGTTATGTTGAATTAATTACCTTGGATAATGTACATGAGCTGGGGAGTGTTGGTATAGTAAGGAAGCAAAAGCCCATTTCGCCTAATTTCATGGCGAACGGCTTGAACTCCAGCACACTCGAATTGTTCCTGAGTAGCATCCCAGAACTCAATCACACCGGCCTCAGACTCGAATTTCCGAGTGGGTTCTTGAGCATTCAAACGCTCAATTTGGCACTCGGTTTTCGATCTGAGAGCACTGTTTTGTTGCTGTTGTTGAAGCCTCTGCCACACACTCTGTTGCTCCAAGAGCTGAGCAAAACAGCCATGAGAGAGAACTAAAAAGCAAAGGCTAAAAGAAAGGAGTGATACTGAGGAATAAGTAGCCATTGTTGTGTGTTTGGAAAAAAACTTTGTGGTGATGGAAAGTGGAGATGAGAATTGATGGAATTTATAGGAAGGAGAAGGGGTTTTGAGGTTTGACACGTACTTGTTCTGCATGGATGAAAGTGTTGCATGATTTACACATATTGAAGAGCATTTGAGTGTATGTGGCTAATGGATTCAGTTATTTTGTGTTTGTATTTGCATGGCTCTTGTATTCTTCTTCTAGCTACCGGTACTAGTGTAATCACTAATCAACCACCTGAGAGTAATTGTAGTACGTGTACATATTGCACAATGCATACTAGTGTAGGAGCACAAACAATAATATACCCCTTCTATTTTAGTTTATGAGGCGAAGTTTGATTTAGCAGGAGGTTTTAAGAGCTTTTTTTAAACTTGTGATTCTTAAAGTATGGGTAGAATAGAGTCCTTATGTTTATATATGTAGCTTTAGTTACACTTTTGTATACTTACTTATAGCTCGTTTGGTTGGGCTTATGGGTTTTTATTTATAAATTAAAAGTCATAAGTTATGAAATTCTAGTTTATGACTTTTTGCTTATTTTTATTATTTTAGTTTTAAAATGAGTGCTTCAAAACACTTTTTTTATTTTATCCAAACACTATAAAAATGATTTAAAACAATTTTGACTTAAAAACACTTAAAATAAGTAAATTCAAACAGGATCTTAGTAGTTCATATATGTATGTCCAAGTATCGGAGTTCAAATTGCATTAATTACTTCATCTCTTTATAGGATAGATGGTCTATCACTCAAATCTGATTAGGGAGAAGTAGCCACTTTTTGTATACTCCCTCGTATCAAAGTGTAATCTTATTGGAAGATGAATATAACGTAGAAAATTTAAACTAAAACAAAAAAAAGTATAGGTAAAATAAGAAAGTTAAACGTTTATTATCTAAATATAAAATGTCATTTGTCACGAGTCAAAAAATTGTATCACATTAAATGAAACATAAGACATATGGAATAATAAAGAAGGGAAATAACTCATATATACATCTCAGGCATCTAATTTGAAGCTGATGTAATTCATTGTATCATCGGTGTATAGATAATGCATATGTTTTGTATAGCTATATATCTCAGGCATCTAATTTGCAGCCGATGTAGCTAGCGGACTATATCATCGGTGTATAGATAATGTATATGTTCTGTATAACTATATAAACAGTAAATATTCTCTGTACATATAATGTATATGCTTCGTATAATTATGTATAAACAATGTATAACTATATATAACAATGTATCTGCACTATTTCTACAAGCATCGGATATTGAGACTGCACAAAAGAAAACAATTAATCCAAGAAAGAGTTACGAAATGAATAGCTCGTGTGCTAACATTCTTCTTACGTTCCTTTGTAGTTAGTGTTTTATACATATGCCTGTTGTTAATACGTTTCTCATTTTAATTTTTGTTCTAGTTTTGCTTTTGTACATGAAAACTAGAGAAAAAACTGATTCATTGTCTGGTTTATTCAAATAAAAATTTGAATAGCTTTATCTCTTCGGTTAAGTTAGACCCAACTGTGGAGTTCAGAAATGAAACGGATTTAATAAGGCAAATCCCAGACTCACCCAAGACAGTTCTCTTTCTGGCACATGATTATAATGAAAAAGCAGGTAACTTTTGAGATAGATCACCTAAGTGCCCAAACTGTGTGGGTCTACCTGAAGAAAGGCTTATCGTCCTTAATGTCTTAGCTAGGATATTTGAAGTTGTTGTTGGAGATGCTGGAAGGTTAAAAGAGGAAAAGATATTATCGAATGGTGAGTTGTGAAACAAAAGCTTCAAAACCTAGAAAACAAAGCGGCAAACATGGTGAAGTGGTGGTCTGGTATTCTATGTATTTAATTACTATCGTAGCTATAATATATATTTTGTAGATAAATCAATTTATTCCCAAATCGATTCCTCACTTTCTCGGGGTTTTGTGCGACTCCGACCTCTAGTCTTCCCTATATCACAAAGCGATACTGGTACAGATACTCAACAACTGAGCTAAGGTTCTAGAACTATTGGAGCATATTTACTACCGTCAATGGCCGAAGTAATGGACTTCCCAGTGGACGACATAGAACGTCGTCGTCAATGAAGCAAGGAAAATGTGAATAAGTTGTAGGAGTCTTCTCCACTACGGCTTCCACCGCCACATATGTTAGGATTTAAGTCTCAAATCCGACCTAATCAGAAAATAGAAAATAAGCGAAAAACAAATAATACACACAAATTTATAGTGGTTCACTATCAATGCGAGAGCTACGTCCACTTTGCCACGGCAGATATTTTATTAAGGGAGAAATATTACAAAGTGTTTACAACACTCAACCTCACAACCTCAATCCCAATTACACCCAAGAATTTTCTCACCAAAATTCTCTTAAAAGCTTCTCTTGCTTAAGCTTCTCTTAGTTTTTCTCTCTTGTTTTTGGATGATTTCTACAAGAGAAAGAATGCATCTATTTATAGGGGTGAAACCTCCTATTGATGTCACATGTGACATCAAACTACCTCCTCTTGATGTCATTGGTGACATCAAAATGAAGAAAATATTTCCACATGTGTTGCCCATTATTATTGACTAACAATCTCCTACTTGAAGACTAACTTCAATTTGTCTTCACACTTTGATTGATGCAGCAACTATTTCCTAGTTTCATCCTTCGTGCAGGCCAACTGAAGCTGAACATAACTTCAGTTTGTCTATCGTCACCGCCTTCGTCAGCATGTCTGCTGGATTCTGACTCCCTGAGATCTTATCAAGCACTAATGCTCCAGCTTTCAAAGTTGATCTGATGAAATGGTAACGGAGTTGTATGTGCTTCGTTCGAGCATGGTAGACCGGGTTCTTTGCCAAATGAATGGCACTCTGGCTATCACAATATAGCACACTCCTCTCGTGGTCCTGATTCAATTCATGTAGAAAATATTGTAGCCACGTCATCTCTTTCGTGGCCTCCGTCATAGCAACATACTCAGCCTCACAACTAGAGAGAGCTACTATCTTCTGCAACTTTGAAACTCAGCAAATTGCAGTACCTCCGAAGGTGTAAACATACCCGGATGTGCTCTTTCTGCTATCAACATCACCACCATTGTCAGCATCAACATATCCCTGCAATCCTGTCTCTGACTTCCAGAAACACAACGCTGAACTTGAGCTGCCCTTCAGATACCTGAAATCCACTCCACAGCCTCTCAGTGTTGCTTTTCCGGATTGTTCATAAACCTGCTAACAACTCCCACTGCATGTGCAATGTCTGGATTTGTACACACCATCACGTACATAAGATTTCCAATAGCAGATGCATAAGAAACTTTATCCATATGCTCCATCTCGTTCTCGGTCACATGCAACTGATCTTTAGATAGACGAAAGTGTCCAGTCAAAGGAGTGTTGACTGACTTGACATTGTCCATGTTGAACCTCTTGAGAACCTTCTTCACATATTCTTCTTGTGATAGTTTGAGACCCTCCTTACTCCTAATGATTCTCATCCCGAGAATTTGCTTTGCGGACCCAGATCCTTCATTTCAAATTCTTCTGACAGCTTCTTCTTCAGCCTATCAATCTCATGTAGGTCTGCTCCTATGATTAACATGTCGTCAACATAAAGCAACAGTATCATGTAGGAGTCTTCACATTTTTGAAATAACAACAATGATCCGCTTCACACCTTAAGAATTTGGCTTTCTTCATAAAGTTGTCAAACTTTAAATACCACTATCTTGGATCTTGTTTCAGTCCGTACATGCTCTTTTGAAGCTTGCATACCAGCTTCTCTTTCCCTTTGACCTCAAATCCCTCAGGTTGCTTCATGTATATTTTCTCCTTTAAGGCACCATGAAGAAAAGCAGTTTTCACGTCCATCTATTGGAGATGCAGATCTTCCTTTGCTACCAACCCAAGAATAGTTCTGATTGTCACCAACTTGACCACGGGAAAGAAGATCTCCGTGTAGTCAATTCCTTCCTTCTGTTGAAATCCATTCACAACCAGTCTCGCTTTATATCGCTTACTGCCATCATGTTCTTCCTTTATCCGGTACACCTATTTATTCTGCAATGCCTTCTTCTCCCCGGTAACTCAGCCAACTGCCATGTATGGTTTGACAATAGTGAGTCCATCTCATCTTTCATTGTCATCTCCCACTTGATCGATTCATCAACTTGAATAGATTCTTCATAACATTCCGGCTCCCCTCTGTCAGTGAGCAGAATGTAGTTAAGGAAAGGAGAGAATCTGTGAACTGGCTTACTGATCCTGAATGATCTGCGTAATTCTGTGATCGGCGTCCGCTGATTTTTTTCAGTATCACCATTTTTATCAACCTCACCATCACTGTCTTGTCGAACTTCTTCTGATACGGGAGTACCTTGCTGCAGCTCGGATGCCGAGAATTCTCTCAAATCAGCTATTGCCAATTCCTTGTTGTTAGAGTCTTTGCTTTCTGAGCTCTCTCCTAACTTGTCCTTGTACAACACCTCTTCATTGAATATAACATCTCTGCTTCGGATGATCTTCCAGTTTTGGTCATCCCAGAATCGATAACCAAACTCGGTGTCACTATAGCCAATGAAATAACACTTCTTAGATTTTGGATCAAGTTTACTTCTAGCAGTATCATCAATATGAACATAGGATAAGCAACCAAACACTTTCAGAAAAGAAATATTTACCTTTTTGTCACTCCAAGCCTCTTCTGGAATTCTGAAACCCAAAGGAACAAACCAAGAAGGATGTGGTATTGATTGCATCTGCCCAGAATGTCCTGGGCAATCCAGCGTGTATTCTCATGCTCAGTGCATGCTCGTTCAATGTTCGATTCATCATTTCTGCTATTCCATTTTGTTGGGAAGTTCCAGGAACAGTCTTGATCATCTTGATCCCATTATCATCACAATACTGTTTGAAGTCACCGTCAATATATTCTCCACCATTGTCGGACCTTAGGTTCCTCAACTTGAGGTTTATTTCATTCTCGACCACGGTATTCCAATTCTTGAAAACAATGAACAAGCCAGATTTATATTTCATAAAATAAACCCATACCTTTCTGGTTGAATCATCAATGAAGGTCACGTAGGAATGTGATCCTCTGAGTGATGAGACAGTAGCAGGTTCCCACACGCCAGTGCACCAGTTCAAGTTTCTCAACTTTCAATTCTCTATCTGCATTTGAAAAACTTACTCGCTTCTGTTTTCCAAGAATGCAGCTCTCACACATATGATGATTCATCGATTTCAACTCTAGAATCATGTTGTTAGTCACTAGAAGCTTAATCCTTTTCCAGCTCATATGCTCCAGTCTGCAATGCCACAACTCTGTCTTTTTGGTATTGTCAACAACAACAATTATATCACGATAGCTCGTTGTCATGTAAAGAGTACCAATTTTCTGACTTTGACCAACCACCATAGTGCCCTTCGTCACCTTCCAAGACCCATTACCAAAGTTGACATCATGTCCCTCATCATCAAGCTGACCCACTGAGATCAGATTACGCATCAGCTTCAGCACATGTCTGACCTTTGTGTTCTTTCACACGTTTCCATTTGAATTCTTCAACTTAATGTCTCTAGTACCAACAATGTCTAATGGCTTACCATCTGCCAAATAGACGTACCCATGATGCCCAGCAACATAATTTTCAATTATGTCACGATGTGCAGTGGTGTGGAAAGACGCTCCTAAGTCAAGCACCCAAGAGTCTATCGGGCTGTCAACAGACAGTACCAGCACATCACCAATGTCTTCAGTGGCAACATTGACTCTACCCCCATTGTTGTCCTCATTCGGTGTCCTGCAATTCTTCTTAAGGTGACCTGGTTTCCCACAGTTCCAACACTCAAGTGTTCACCCGAGTTTGGATTGACTCCTGCCATACCTTGGTTTTGACTTGCCTTTATTTCGGTTGTAATTTCTGCTTCTATTTTCAACATTAAAAGCAGAACTCGTCGATGCCTCTCAAGAATCTATCCCACGAACCTCCTCAGCAAGGATACGATCTCTAACATCGTTAAATTTCAATTTAGCACTGCCAACAGAATTAGTAACCGCTACTCTCATTGGCTCCTAACTATTCGGTAGAGATGCCAATAAAATAAGGGCCTGAACTTTATCGTCAAACTTGATTTTCACCGATGACAGTTGCTTTACAATGGTGTTGAATTCATTTACGTGTGCTGCAACAGGAACATCCTCCCCTATCTTTAGATGGAAGAGTTTCTTCATGAGAAATACCTTATTGTTTGCCGAAGGTTTCTCATACATGTCGGACATCACCTTCATCATGCCCGCGGTGGTCTTCTCCTTCACCACGTTGTGAGCAACGTTCTTCGACAGCGTCAGTCGAATGACTCCCAGAACTTGTTTGTCGAGGAGATTCCAATCTGAATCCTTCATCTTCTCTGGTTTCGGACTCAGAGGTTCGTGAAGCTTTCTGCCATACAAATAATCTTCAATCTGCATTCTCCAGAACGCAAAATTTGTACCATCAAATTTACCGATGTCGTGCATCAAACCATCTTCGCCTCTCATCATTTTCTGAATCGCAACACAACCTGTTGCACTAATACCAGTTGTTAGGATTTGAGTCCCAAATCCGACCTAATCAAAAAATAAAAAATAAGCGAAGAATAAATAACACACACAAATTTATAGTGGTTCACTCTCAATGCGAGAGCTACGTCCATTTTGCCGCTGCATATCTTTTATTAAGGGAAAAATATTACAAAGTGTTTACAACACTCAACCTTACAACCCCAATCCCAATTACACCCAAGAATTTTCTCACCAAAAATCTCTCAAAAGCTTCTCTTGCTTAAGCTTTTCACTAAAAGTATTTCTCTTAGTTTTTCTCTCTTGTTTTTGGATGACTTCTACAAGAGAAAGAGTGTATCTATTTATAGGGGTGAAGCCTCCATCAAACTACCTCCTCTTGATGTCATTGGTGACATCAAACTACCTCCTCTTGATGTCACTGGTGACATCAAAAGGAAGAAAATATTTTCACATGGGATGCCCATTATTATAGACTAACAACGTAGACGTGGACGGACGGATGATGGGGAATTCGATCCCCGAGGTGGTCTTTGTTGTTATCTGGCCGGAATTCATGGACAACCGACCGGAATTCAAGACAATCGACTTTAACATATACCTTCCTCGTTATCTTTGTTGCTATCTGACCGAAATTTATCAGATCTGAATGTATTTTTTTTTTGTATTTCTCCGATCTAGCCTGATTTGAGTATATTCTTCATTTATATATATTTCTATATTTTGAAGGAGATTTTTTTATTTTTTCGCTTGTATTTTCTGAATTTTTGTTATTTGAATACAATCGAATTGAATACAGTGCAAAAGTAGCTACGAATGAATATAACTGAATAGCCCGGTATATTTTGATTTTTTATTGTTTGAATACAATCGAATTGAATATAATATAAAAGTAGCTATAAATGAATAAAACCAAATTGAATACAATTGAATTGAATATAATGTAAAATTAGCTATAAATGAATATAATCGAATTGAATACAATCGAATTGAATACAGTGAATTGAATACAACTGAATTTAATATATCGGAATACACCCTATGACGAGAAATTGGTAGCTATGAACCGTAATTAACTAAACTCATGTATTTCTATATTTTGAAGGAGATTGTTTTTGTTTTTTCGCTTGTGTTTTCTGAATTTTTGTTATTTTGTCACACCCCAAAACATCAGTCGAACGAACCATGCTCTACATGCATCTACTGTGATCTTGTAATATGGTAAATGACATAACTTGTAACACAAATAAATTATTTTGTACATGAACGTGGCCACTAGCTCATGGTATGCAATTGAATATAAAATAACTCACCGACTCTATCTATGAAGCCTCTATGAGTACATATTATTGAATTACTAATACAAGTGGTGGGACGGGGCCCAAAGCTACCCATAATCTCTAACATTTGTAATTACTAGACATGACTCAGCTCCAGGTGAAATTGGAGCTTGCAACTCTTCCGTTGATGATCTGCACTATCTAGCAAACCAGTCTTCCTTTATCCATTTTTTAGGCTTATAAAAAGAACAATTCTTCATTTTCCCACCGATGTGGTAGATGTGTCACACGCCATATTTGCATGCCTCAAACACATTACTTAGTGGACCAATATATCTTTCATTTCTTAACGAAATTTGACGATCCTTGATTCTACGGTCATCCACTCACTTAGTAGATTATGCACGTGTGAAGAACCAAAGACTCCAACATGCGAAACTCGAATATTTAAGTCATTAAAGATGAATGGACGCAACACCATAATATACATGAGTGTTTCTTCAACTGTGAGCAGAGGAAACAAGGCATCTTCTTGTGTGACATAACCGGATAATCGCCGAAAACATTTGGCACTCACAGGATGACCATTAACTAGTACATGTCCAGTGACTTTTGTCCGGGATCCAATTGGTATGCATTATTACTATTCATAATGAAAGTACCTATAAACAGGTGAATATTTTCAGAAACAAACTAACCCCAAATAAGTAATTCTGCAGAAAAATATTTACAAGTTGGCTAACGATGAGAAGTTTTTGGACCAAAATTAAATGGAGTAGGAATGTATAATTATTTTATTTTTAATAGCTGAGTGATAATTTTGACCCTTTTATCTTCTTTTTTTTAATATTAGAGATCCAAAAGTTTGGAGTTTGGACGAGTTGGGTGTCCTTGAAGTCCCAAGTAAAAGAAAGCAAGGAAGAAATCTGAATTGAAAGTCCGAACCTGGGGTGTGAAAGATGGCTATGGTTCTTGTTGTACCCTCGGCCCTCTATGGAAAAGCAGCTGCTATCTCTTCTCCCCTGTCTTCTTCTTTGTCATTTTTTTATTTCAGGCTTACAAGTTAATTCTGCCCAGGTTAGAAGCAAGAAAAAACAAGTCTCCTCAGCTCAGGGTGTTTGATAACCTCTTCCTCAATCAAAGAAAAGATACTCCGTCCCAAGTTTTTCGAACGACTTTTTACAGCAAAATCGCAAACAAAACAGAGCTTTGAAAGTTTCTCAGCTATGATTTGTGGAATTTCATGAAAATCCGTAGTGATTTTTCCTCTTTTCAGCTATAGTTGTGGTGTGGGTTGGAAACGAGGGTTTAGGGTTGAAATTCAATTGGGGTATCTTTTAACAACGTAATAAATAATTAGAAATAAATAAGCAAATATAAATAATAAGCAATAGAAATAACCTGAATTGATAGAATCTTGGACCTGAGATTGGTCCGGTCCTTAGCTGAACTGCTTTGAACTCGAGCCAATACTGTGAACTTGAGTATCTTAAGTTTGCAATGAAATCGTGCAAGTGAATGTAATGAGAATTTGATGTCCTCCTAACACGAAGGTTGGGTTCCTTTTATAGCTATGAATTACAAACGTTACAGACTTAAATTTCTTCTCCACTTAAATGTCATCAATGCTAATTATGGTCATTGATGGCCTCTTAATGACTGAAGAATAACGGTTGTAACTGTTGTAACGGTTGGGTAATGGTTGACACTATGTCTGATTCGATTACAAGTTAAGTGCCTTCGGGTCTTCCTCGGGTGTCAATTGGCTCGATCGCCATTCGGTGTCATCGGGTTCGAATTCCACTCAACCTTGACTTAGTACCCGGAATCACCCCGGTATAACTCACATTCGATACAAAGCATTACTACTCCCTTCGACCTCATACTTAAATCATGTCACGTGTCGTGCTCGTTTTCACCGTATACAGATAGTCCCCACACTTCCCAGATCAAAGTTTACCGAAGTGATGGGAAGTGGAAATGATTCCTTCCTTCTTGCCGCGAAGTCATGTAATCACCCTCGCTACTGCCTCATTAAAAACCTTACCGGAAAAATCATATTCGGGATAAAAACCGAACTAAGGAAAAAAAGAGTGCAAAACCTTAGGGATTCAGATGACATCTCAGCCACCGATTTTTCTTTCGTCAATGGTTGGTCGGTGTTGAAAAGTAACACTACCGTAAAAAGCTTGATCTCGAATTTTTAGTGTTCATCCGGAACTTCTCATGGGTTTTTATCGCACCCAAAACTTTTATTACCTCACGACCTTTAAAATCGGAGATGTTAATGACCAGGAATTTTCTATTTCTGGTTTGGCTAAAGTTCGGGAATTAAATGGATCCGGTTAACTTTACGACCGGGAAACAAATCATTCGGCCTTTATCTGTTAGACTTGAACAAAATTTTAACTTAGTTCTAATCATGAATAATTTCTTCGGTATGAAGCATCTTTATATGTGGCTTTATTAGAACTTTAACTCCTTTAATTTTCATCGGAAATTAATCATTCGATTATTAAGTGAAGTTTTGAGCCTAAACTCCTTATGCTTATGAAGAGGACGTCTCCTTTTCATCTTGGCACAATTGTTAGGATTCGTAGTCCTTAGGATTTGTAATCCTTAAGTGTTAGGATTCGTAGCCCTTAGGATTTGCAGTCCTTATTTGCTTTTAAGTGTGAGCAAATTTAAGAATAATTTAGTTCATTCGGACATATACAATGATGTTTAGAAGGTGCAAGTTTTGCTTCATTCATTCCTTAAACATACACAAATGCTTTTGCATATAAGATAGTTTAGAGAAAATTAACAAAAGTACATTGCAAGAGAATTGCGATCGAGCTGACATTTATTGGGTCTAGCCGGTTCCTAATTTTGTTTCCTTCTATTTTTCCCCCAGAGCTGATCGAGCAGTCCTCGATCCTTTTTATTTCTTTTGGAGCCAGTTCAGGCTATCTCCGATATTTATTCTTGAGTACGAAGCATGATGATTAAGGCATGGTTAGAGATGGCAGTGGATCCTGGACCCGGTCCGAATCCGGTGGATCCGGACCCGTTTTATAGGATATGGATCTTCAAAATTTGGACCCTACGGATCCGGATTGGACCCGGATCCATTTTTGACGGATCGGATCTGGATTTGGATCTTGTATTTGAGATCCGTATCTGGTCCAGATCCGACACGTGGATCCGTTTATTATTAAATATATTCATAACCTAGAATGTAATTTTATAAGTATTTTCTTAAAATTGCTAAGCACATCCTTGCAAGTTTAATTCTCAAAACAAGTTTAATTTATCCCCGCGTTAACTCAAAAACCAAAAAATAAAGAGGTAACTTCGATAATAAAATCAATGTTATATTAGTGAATGACTAACATCTCCATAGACAAGTAGTTAAAATTATATTCACTTCATTTGTGAAGATTCCAAGCACATGCAAGTTCTGCATTGTGGAAATACTAGTCAACATTTTCCACAACTATTGTCATTGTCCAACATTTTCAATTAATAGCTCACAATCAAAACGAGACAACGAACAAAATATCTCATATGAAAAATTGAAACACAGTAAACTGTTAGCTAAGTAAAAATCGTTTGTCAGTTCAAAAAAAAAATTCTTAGCAAAGTTACATTCTTAGCAAGACAATTTTTTTTTATATATGGATCCAGATCTGATCCGTGGATCCGATGGATCCGAATTTGGATCTGATTTTTATGGATCCGACGGATCTGGATTCATGTATGAAAAATGGATCTGGATCTAATAGGATCCGGTCTAGATCCGATCCATTGCCATCCCTAGGCATGGTGCCTTCGAGCATAGTGTTTTCCTTTAACTTCGCTCTGGAGCCATCTTAAAATGCTTTCGGTACTTATTGACATAGTTCTCACTACGTTGATGTAACAGTCCCTAGTGTTCATGGATATTATTGTTCTTCATGTAAATCATTTTTAGGCGATTAGTTTCTGAAACGCTCCAGCCTCCTATCAATCCGTGATCCCGATGGGTACGGTTCAAATCGGTGCCCGAAATGCCTCCGATCAAAGTTCTGTTGATCTTTGTTTCGGGTCATAGAAGATGTTGATGTAATCATCTTATCATCTTCCACACGAATTTTGGACTCGTACCTATTATGTATGTCTATCCATGTCACTGTTGGGAATTTATACATGTTCTCCTTTAATTTGAATGAAGCACTGGAGCTCCTAGGATTCAGCCCCTTGGTGAAAGCTTCAACTGCCCATTCGTCCGGTACTCGGAGAAGAAGCATCCGTTCTTTTTGGAACCTGGTCACAAACTCTCGTAGCAATTTTGTATCCTTCTCAGCAATTTTGAATATATATGCTTTTCTTGCTTGAACTTTCCGAGCTTCGACATATTCCTTTATAAAAGCATCTGCAAGAATTTCAAATGAATTAATAGAATATTCAGGCAATTGAGAATAACATGTCATTGCTCTTTTGGATAAAGTTTCGCCAAATTTCTTCAGCAAAATGGATTATATTTCATTCGGAAGCATGTCGTTGTCCTTCACCACACAAGCGTATGAGGTCACATGCTCCTGTGGATCTGTAGTTCCATCATACTTCTAGAGATCTGACATTTTTAAAGCTTTTTGGTATTAATTTCGGAGCCGCACTAGGTGGGAATGGCAACTGGATGTATCTCTTTAAGTCCGTTCTTTTCAAGATTAAAGGTGCTCCGAGAATCTGATCTACTCGTGAATTGTAGGTTTCAACCTTCTTTTCGTTAGCATCCATTCGCTTATTTAAAGCTTGAAGAATTTTCAAGACCTCTGAAGATTCATTTGTCCCCGAACCAGTGCCATCTCCTTCAACTTGATCCTCTTCTCGGACCCTATCTTGATATCGAACGGGACGAGTTTCGTCTGCAGCACTTGCTCGGCCGCTCTTCTTTTGCAACTGATAAATAGTCTCATGTTGCTCTTTCAACATGTAAAAGATTCGGGCCAAATTTATTCACCATCCTCATCATCGTCTTGTGTCTTTCCACGTGACTTTCTAGACCCTTGAGGTGAAATCACGGGGTTGGGATTCAACGGATCAACAGTGGAACGTCATTCATTGGATCTACGGGTGGAATGTCGTTGTTGTTATTGATGTTGTCAGCACCATTGTCCCCGTTGTTGTTGTCATCATGGTTGCTAACCTCAACTTGAATGTCACTAGCCATTCTGCAACACTTATTTTTAACCTGAAATCACAAAATCTCGAAAGAAACAAGTGAAATTTGAGTTTGAACAAATCACCACTATTATCCTTAACCCCACGGTGGGCGCCAAGCTGTTTATCCCAAAAAAGGTATAGTTGAATTTGTAAGTGATTTTAAGAATACGTGGATTGATTCATAAACGAACGTAACAAATAATTAGAAATAAATAAGCAAATGTAAATAATAAGCAATAGAAATAACATGAATTGATAGAATCTTGATTGGAACTTGGACCTGAGATTGGTCTGGTCCTTAGTTGAACTGCTTTGAACCCGAGCCAATACTGAGAACTTGAGTATCTTAAGTTTACAATGAAATCGTGCAAGTGAATGTAATGAGAATTGGATGTCCTCATAACAAGAAGATTGGACTCCTTTTATAGCTATGAATTACAAACGTTACAGACTTAAATTTCTTCTCCACTTAAATGTAATCAATGCTAATTATGGTCATTGGTAGTCTCTTAATGAGTGAAGAATAACGATTGTAACGACCGTAACAGTTGAGTAATGGTTGACACCATGTCTGGTTCGATTACAAGCTGAGTGCCTTCGGGTCTTCCTCCGATGTCAACTGACTCGATCGACATTCGATGTCATCTGATTCGGCTGCCACTCGACCTTGCCTTAGTACCCGGACTCACCCCAATATAACCCACATTCGATACAAAATATTACTACTTCCTTTGATCTCATACTTAAACCATGTCACGTGTCATGCCGATTTTCACTGTATACAACAATGATATTATTTTAACAAGGATACATATGTGCCTGGTGATGTATTCTTCTGATTCCTAAGATTCATTAAATCTGATAACATGGCTGGCTCAGTTATCTCTTTGTCATCCACTTCCATCTCACCAGTCAGCAATTTCACCACAATCGATGGTCGACTCTTGGGTTTCGCGTGCATAGAAAGGTTACTGTTACGTTTTATCCTGAAATCGTAATTTTGAGTTACGACTTTAAGATCAATCAATGTGAGATTTTAATTTTTTTTAGAGTCGTTACTGAGAGTCACATATTAATAATAAAACGTTACTCACGGTAACGAATTATACTTTAACACCGTTCACGGTTAATTGTTTTGCCCGTTGGATTTTTTTAATAAAATAATATCTAATACGTTACTTCGGAATACGGTTATTCTAGTTTCGTAAATTTTCAACAAAATATATTATTTTGATGAATTGACTTAAATAATAGCTTAATTCGGTCAAAAATTCTATAATATAATTTAGCAAACATGGTCAAAAGGCAGAAAAAGTCGGCCGAAGTGCATACATAGAGTACTCTGCATACATACTCAAAATTTGAGATTACCATTCAAGTTATACCCGTAGTATATAAAATTTATAAGCTTATTTATTTCAGAATAACTTTAAATTATTTTTATAAGCTTTATTTATTTCGGAATAATTTCAAATATAAATTTAGATAAAATATTTAAAATTTTATATGATAGAAGTTCAGGTAAATATGACTAAAGGTCAATCGTTTTAGCATTAACTTCACGCAAATATGACTGAAGTTCAGCACCATATGTGTTTGTATTCAATTATTTTTGTCTCAACTATCGTCATTCAGACATATTTGTTTGAAGTTTATACACATATAGAAGTAGTTGATGTTCAGTCATTTTTATATGAACTTCAGCCATATAAAACTTCGGACATTATATCTCAAAACGAATAAGTGTTCAAAACATTTTAAATATTAGGTACAGACTAAATAGCAATATTCAATAAAATACCCATAAATTTTTACGAAAAAGTCACAATAAACTTTATAAAATGAGGAATATTTCCCTGAATAGATTGTAAATTGTAATGGTGGGCGTGGGTCCAGTGAGCTTTGAGAAGCTTGTAAAGGTTGGTGCAATGGGCCTCTACTTCATGTGAATTGAGCTGTAAAGAGAGGTTAGAGTAGGCTAAGGGACTTGCACATTGTACGATTCTCATCTTTACAAGTAGGAATTTGCCTCGTCACATTTTGTACACAAATTTACTAAGATGTGGACACATAACAAAATATCAATTATCTCAAATTATTGTTACACCCAACCTGAAATTTACTTGTTTATGTATAATTAAAGAGAGTACTTGGTGGATATATTATGTAATTTAGTGAAGTTTGGAAGCTGTTCAATAGTCTAAGGAGTTGGAAAACATACTATTCGATAAGAATTTAAAATTTAATAATGGGACTTTATAATGTACTAATTAACGACTTGGGGGGGGGGGGGAAACAATTTCAGTAGTTCCTAAAATTTCTTCCTATCCTCGTCCATGAAAGTATAAAGAAACGCGTTTAAGCTCTAAAAGTCGTAAGTTTATCATCAGATTTTTTCCGAAGGAATTCGATTGAATGAAAGAAAATTAATCCGATTTGGCCATATCTTGTTTCAAATTTTGAAATAATATGTGGATATTATTTCAAAAAGTATTTGTTTATTAGATTAGCTCATTATTTTAATTTTTAAACTTGAAACATAAATTTTAAAGTTTGAAAAAGAGGTTTTAAAATATTTCAAGTTTTTACTCACAGAATTTCTACCCCTATATATTCATATCGAAATACAATTTCAACTTTCAAATACTATTTATTCTACTTAATTTCAAATATCACTTTGTTTCAAACATCAACCAATTAATTCATATCAAAATACCTACTTGGTATCATCAACCTTCAATGTGCATCTTTCCTTAATGAAAGAGGCATTTGTGGGGGCAAAAAGAGCACTATACTACCTGAATTTCCATTAAGCGAGTATCTAATTGACGGAAAAAAGCTACCCCACATTAGCATGCCACCAATGAAATCCACTATAACCTCCTAATCAAACTTACAGGTTTTTCTTTTTTAATTTAATTTTCTCAATAAATTAATTATAAACTTAAGACCCAAGATTTCTACAGCCACGAATTTCAAGGACTAAAACCGAAAGCTACACATGCCTAAACACACAAAAAGTACTTTTTTTTACTTTCTTTATATTTAGGTATCCAGTCTAGTCTTTGAAATCATGTGAAGAAAAGAATGAGACATTACCAAAAGGTTCAAGGAACCATCCAGCCTAACATTTCTCACATACACTTGTACACACACACACACAACTCCAAAATAAAATCCACATCTTCAACTTCTCTTCATCTCAATCCTCTTCTAATTCTCAAAGAGAAACAGCTCCCATTATTATTTTCCTCTCAAAACTCTAAATTGAATGTCAAATTTCAACTTAGGAAAAAAGCTTCTACCATCTAAAAAGGCATGGAAGAGCTTCACCAACAAATTACAATCAAGATTACACAAACTCAAGCTTTCAAAAGCTATCAAAAGTTCCAAAAACATTTGCATTAGAGCTTACAACTACATTTTCCCTATTATTACTCGAAAATTCTACTCCTTGATCAATCGTTCTTCACCACTGCGTACTCGTCGCAATTTTTACAATAGCTACTACAAATACCAACAATGTCACAAGGGTACTTCACCTATATACGTGGATCATCTCTTCCCCGAACCTATACTGAAATCGGAAAAAACACATAGTTGTAAAATATCCGTGCCTCAAGCTAAAGAATTCGTTGCTTCGAGTAGCAATGTTGATATTAATAGAAGAAGATTGGATCAAGGAGAGCAAGAGATTATTTTGAGGGTTATTGAGGAAAATACTACTTTGAAAAAAGGTAAGATCATTGAGATTGGTCCTAATTATAGAACATGTGATCATAATGTTGATGAATGGAGAACTCCTTCAATGCCACATATAAATGGAGTGGATAGAAGAGCTGAAGAATTTATCTCTAAGTTTCGTGAAGATATGGAGCTTGAGAGACAACAATCCATACTTGATTTTCAAGAAATGTTGGCTAGAGGTGCTTAAATCATTTTCGGCCATTTATAATGTTCTTGTGGTCCTACAATTTATAATGTCCAAGGAATTATATCTATATTTTATTAAATACAGAATCTTGTGTAGCATCTTCTATTTAATAGTTCTCTATTGGAAGGTTCTATTTGAGTTAAATCAGAAGATACGAAAAGAACGTAACAGGGAATAGGATGGAGCATATTTGGGCGTATTTCTTAATTTTACCTCGTAAATTTGTAAACTGTCTAGAGTCTTTTACATTATATATAGACAGTTGACTCTCTTACGCTACTAAAACTCAAATCTCATCTTGGTGATTCGTGTAATTGAACTAAACTGAGATAGAAAAACTACATAGAAAGTTCATTTCTATAAGGTCCAGTTAACAAATTGGGACATCTTTCATGTAACTTCTATCTATCTATTATTGTATACAACTATAATGCTGGTTATCTCGACCTCAATGAACCAATTATGTGACGTATTTCACCCTTCTCTGCTTTTATTCATATGTTTTTTGGTACAGGATTGAGTCTTACTATTAAAGTTAAAAATGACTAATAACTTACTTGATTTATGTTTTTTTAATGCCACTTTTATTTGAAACTTTACATGACGAACTTATTATGAGTTTGTTGGTTATGGGTTTTGTTCCTCAAGAAGAGCTAATAAAGCACGATTTTTGTATATTCATGTAAAGAAAATTTGGTCTTATATTGGAGAAACTTTATTAATTTGATCTTCTCACATTTATAAACTAAGGTTTCCTTTTAGTGAACATGTGGTGTAGATAAGGTCTTTTTGTTAGAATAATTATGGGAAATCCTATAATTATATTTATTCTCATTAATTAAGATATTGTAATTAGTTGTAAAATTAATTAGTCATCTTGTAATTAGTTGTAAAATCAATTAGTCATCATTAGGAAGATTGTAGGTAATTAGCATCTTTTATTTTAGGTAAACTTAGATTAGTACGAGACCTATGATTGTATATATTACCTATGATTGGAATAAGATGATTAAAGAATCATTTCCCAATATGGTATCAAGAGCCTAAAGAATCATTTGCCCTAAAAACTTTCTTTCTCTCGGTTGTCCTACCTCCAAACCGAGCAACTAAATATTCTTTTCCTTTCTGTGTTACACGGCCTCACATAAGTTTGTCAAACAACAAAATTTTCTTTTCCTTTCTTTGTTGCACGGCCTAACATAAGCAACTAAACATAAGTTCGTTTATTACACAATCCCCTAACCTAAACAAACACACACCCTAATACCTACATCCACCCTAGCCTACACAACACCAACCTCCCACTCCTCGGCTACACACCTCTTTTCTCCAACTATTAGGGTTCCTTAGTCTACTTCCATCAAACATTTTCTCTTTTCTTGTTTGTTCTAGTGGAAACTATGGCCGAAAAACAAACTTTTCATCCTGCTCTTGCCGTAATAACGTCAAGAACTTTATCTCCATCACTCTTGAAATGAAGAAAGAACAGTATACCTTATGGGTGGAACTTTTCAAAATTCACTGTCGTGCCTATGAGGTGATTGACCATATTCTTCCATCCGAGTCATCGTCGAATACCACTACGGTGGACAAGAAATTATAGTCTCGATTAGATGTTATTGTCCTTCAATGGATTTATGGCACAATTTCGAATGATCTTCTTCATACCATCTTAGAACCTAATTCTACGGCTAAACAGGCGTGGGAAATATTAGAGAATATTTTTCAAGATAATAAAATATCTAGGGTCGTTTATCTTGAACACCAATTTACAAATATTAAATTGGATGATTTTTCTAACATCTCCACCTATTGTCAAGAATTAATAGTACTTGCGGACCAACTGTCCAATGTTGGTTCGCCCGTGACAAATCAAAGGTTAGTCCTTCAGTTGATTGCGGTGCTGAATGAACAATATGATGGTGTTGCTACGTTCATTCAGCAAAGCAATCTGTTACCTCCCTTTTACGAGGCCCGTTCGAGGTTAATTCTTGAGGAAACGAGAAAGGCAAAGCAGGCATCATCGGGTACAACCACAGGTGGAACGACTCTCGTCTCTACCAACTCTTTTTTCACTGATTTGGAGCCCCAAAATTCTGGTTCGGGTGGCCAAAATACTTGTCAAAATAATTGGCAAAAACATGGTTCAAATCGAAATAATAAAGGAAAAAATAATAGTGGAAAGGGACGTGGACGTGGCGGGGGCCAAATCGCCGGCGGCAGCAGCCAACCCGGTCAATGGCAGGCTGGCAGTGGCGGCAATTTTCCAGGCAGTAGCGGCGACCAGTGGGGGCAGTACCCACCATGGACCTGGGCCCCACAGTGGGCTGCCCCGTCATGTCCATTTCTGACCTCTTCATGGGCCCGACCTCCTCCTTCTTCAAATTGCCAACTCGGTATTCTCGGATCTTGTCCACAACATGCGTTTGCAGCTCAGGAACCATCTTCAGTTGGATATGCACCCACAGATATTGAACAAGCCATGAGTCACATGAATCTCAATATTCTAGATGAATCGTGGTACATGGATACATGCGCTAGGTCACACATGACGGCATCTCAAGTAAATCTTTCATCTTATTTTAATATGAGCGGTAATAAAAATATTATTATCGGCAGTGGGCAGAAAATTCCAAATCGTGGTGTTGGTCAGGTAACACTACCCTCTCCCCATCCACCTTTATGTTTGAAAAATGTCTTACATGTACCAAAATTTATTAAAAACTTAATCTCTGTTAGACGTTTTACAACTGACAATAATGTTTCTATGAATTTTAATCCGTTTGGTTTTTCTGTGAGGGATTTTCAGACGGGGATGCCGCTCATGAGATGTAACAGCATGGGGGACTTATATCCCATCACCTTTGTTTCCACCGATAGCAGGGTCAAACCATCCACCTTTTCAGCCATCTCTCCCATTCTATGGCACAATAGGCTAGGGCACCCAGGAGCACCAGTTTTTAGTCAATTTAGGAAGAATAATTTGTTTTCTTGTAATAGAACTTTGGACTCTTCTGTTTGCCAAACATGTGTGTTTGGTAAACATATTAAACTTGCATTTTCTGCGTCTACTACTACTATTATGCCATTTGATATTTTGCATTGTGATTTGTGGACTTCACCCGTTTTAAATGATGCATGTCATAAGTATTATTTGCTTATCCTTGATGATTTTTTGAATTATTTGTGGACATTTCCCTTAAAAAAATCACAAACCTTTACTATTATGAAACAATTTAGTGTGTTTATCAAAACTCAGTTTGGAAAAACCATTAAATGTTTTCAATGTGATAATGGTGGGAATATATAAATGCCCAATTTAAGGATTTTTGTCACCAAAATGGGATGTCTGTCTGTATTTCCTGTCCATATACATCTTCTCAAAATGAAAAAGCGAAAAGAAAGATTTGAACAATCAACAATATGACTCGCTCTATCCTTGTGCATTCGTCTACACCACCAAATTTTTGGCACCATGCTATTCAAATGACTATATATCTCTTAAATATTCTTCCTAGTAAACTTATCTCCAATGTGTCCCCTACTCAGGTATTATACAAATGTATCCCCTTGTTTACACATTTACGGGTTTTTGGGTGTTTGTATTATCCCTTATTTCCGTCCACCAGTATTCATAAACTTCAAGCTCGATCTACTCCTTGCGTATTTTTGGGTACCCCCGAAATCATAGAGGATATAAATGCTTTGATATGTCAACATGAAAAATTATTATCTCTCGTCATGTCATCTTTGATGAATCAACCTTCCCATTTGCAACATCTCGAGCGGTATCCTCACCTTCATATGATTTTCTGGACGACGGAATTCATCCACTTTTGAGGTATCATCTAAACTCTCAAAATAATAATTTAGGGCCATCACCAGACCCTACACCATTAAATATCAACCCACCCCTTTCCCATAACTCACTGGCCCAGACCAGTACCGGGCCTCTTACCTAGGTCCAAAATATCGAAACCACCTTACCCACTGTTTTGGCCCAAAATCCCAACACCACACATCCATCCAATGGTACAACTCCTAAACGAACAATGGAAATCCATGCTATGCACATGATTTTTCGACCTAAACACCAGTTTAGCCTAACCACCTCAGTCCAACCCTCACCAATATCGAAAAATCCCAAAGCTGCCTTATCAGACCCGAATTGGAAGGCTGCCATAATAGATGATTTACTGCTCTTATTCAAAATAAGACGTGAAATTTGGTACCACGACCATCTAATGTGAACATAATTCGGTCTATGTGGGTGTTTTGCCATAAAAAGAATTCTGACGGTTCTTTTGCGAGATACAAAGCTCATCTTGTTGGTGATGGCAGGTCTCAACGGGTGGGAGTAGATTGCGGTGAAACTTTCAGTCCGGTAGTCAAGCCTGCAACTATCAGAACTGTTCTTAGCCTGGCATTGTCCAAATCATGGTTCATTCATCAGTTGGATGTCAAGAATGTATTTTTACATGGCTACTTACAGGAAATGATATACATGCATCAACCATTAGGATTTCGCGATCCTGCCCGTCCAGATTATGTGTGCCTACTGAGAAAATCCTTATATGGTCTGAAACAAGCCCCTCGGGCATGGTATAATAGGTTTGCCGGTTTTGTTTCCACATTGGGATTCTCTCACAGCAAGTCCGATCAGTCTCTCTTTATTTATAGGAAGGGCACTGATATGTTTTATATACTTTTGTATGTTGATGACATTATCCTCACTGCATCCTCGACTTCACTTCGCCAATCTATTATGTCCCTTCTTGCAGTAGAATTTGCAATGAAGGACTTGGGCCCATTGAATTATTTTCTTGGCATTGTTGTCACTCACTATGCAGGTGGTTTATTTCTCAGTCAAAAGAAATATGTCGAAGAGATACTTGACAAAGCATGGATGTCTTCGTGCAAACCTTTCCATACTCCGGTTGACACAAATGTGAAGTTGAGCAACGCTTCAGGTACTCCATACAATGACCCCACACATTACTGCAGCCTTGCAGGTGCATTGCAGTATCTGACCTTTACAAGGCCTGATATTTTTTATGTGGTCCAGCAAGTTTGTTTACACATGCATGATCCGAATAATGAACATATGGGGGTCCTCAAGCGGATTTTGCGGTATGTTAAGGGTACTCTCCACTTTGGACTACATATGTTTAAGTCCTCCATCTCGAGTCTTTCAGCCTACACAGATGCAGATTGGGTGGTCTGTCCGGATACACGTCGTTCCACTTCCAGTTATTGTGTGTTTTTTTGGGACAATCTCGTTTCCTGGTCGTCCAAACGACAATCCACATTGTCTCGGTCAAGTGTTGAGGCAGAATACCGAGGGGTAGTCAATATGGTTGCTGAATCATGTTAGCTCTGTAATCTACTGTTGGAGCTACATTGCCTAATTGAAAAGGCAACAGTGATATACTGTGACAATATGAGTGCAATATACTTATCAGGCAATCATGTTCAGCATCAACGCACTAAACACATTGAAATGGATATATTATTCGTCCGAGAAAAGGTTGCTCGTGGACAAGTCCGCGTTTTACATGTACCGTCCCGCTATCAAATTGCAGATATATTTACGAAAGGTCTTTCGCGCGTACTCTTTGATGATTTCATGGACAGTCTGAGCATACGTGAACCTCCCGCTAAGACTGCGGGGGACTGTTAGAATAATTATGAGTAAATCCCATAATTATGTTTATTATCATTAATTAAGATATTGTAATTAGTTGTAAAATCAATTAGTCATCTCGTAATTAGTTGTAAAATCAATTAGTCATCATTAGAAAGATTGTAGGTAATTAGCATCTTCTATTTTATGTAAACTTAGATGAGTACTAGATCTGTGATTGTATATATTACTTATGATTGGAATAAGCATAGTTTTGTTGGCCTCGAAATGCTTAAATATATTAGAATATGCGATCATTTTCTTGAGATACTTTGTTAGCAGCGCCATGAAATATGCTAGAGATACTCGGTGTATTTTAAATCTTCACACTTCATATATATATATATCATTATTAACTAATATATTAAGTGTACCTGAGAAACTCTATGTATCTTTTTTCTTTACAATTGATATACATATATATATAATTTGTTTTATACATATGTATTGTGTCTACTAAATATAATAATCCTGACTTTCGAGCTTGGGCCCAGCATCGGCCACTAGTAGTAAGTAGAGAAGTACTAATTAATACGCAAAATATGAAAAGTGCACAGAAAAGTGAACTCCTGACAATCTTCCAATTTTCTGCAGATCTCATACTCATATAATGCATTACTGAAATTAAATTAACAAATGTACAATATTGGTTGTAACAATTTGAGACCTTATATTGGCATCAAATGATTTCGGTGATCATAGCAAGGCAACCAAAAAATATTAGACTTTGGAATTTCTTCATCAACACCACCACAGACTCTTACAAAGATTCTAACTATATAATCCAAGACTATGCAAAAGGTTTGCTTAAAAAATACTCTAAATAGGACTCCATTACAGTTTGTAAAAGTTGTTGTTTGGTATGATCAGATCTACAGACTAAGTCTCACTGTCATTAGCATATTCTGTATATGTCACTTCTTTTTTACTGCTCAAATCATTTGTTATTTCACTTATGTAAGTTTGCCTTCTCTTGCAGCATTTGTTGGCATAACTACTCCCATGTTAGCTTGGGCACAATAATATTAAGATTTTATTCATCTCTTATTTGCAATCTTATGTATGATATAGTTAGTGTTTTGAATTTGCCTATGTTATCCAATTTCAAATTGACCTAAACATTAATAAAAGCTAGAAGATTATGCACAAATATTTCTATATCATCCTCGTATTTCATTTTTCTCCCCTATCAAGTTACACTTCACAAGATCAGCCCTATCCCTGGCCCTCTTAAGTAAGTCAAAGCAATTTCTCAAAATTCGGAAGTTCAACCCTTGCAGCCAGAACAGACTTAGCAGCTTTCCACGCTCCATCTTACACCAACATCATTAACCGACATGTACATTCCTATCACAAAATGTTTATATATATAAAGATTCATGGGTCAATTCAACCCCCTTACCGTGCCTCTTAACCAGGCCCAATATCTCTCTTCCTTATGCCCCTAACCGACTCCTCTTAATCGATTTTTCCCCCATAAAGTGAAACATTATTATATGTAAAATCACCCAAATCAGGATAAAGAAATACACACATACACATATATTAATTTTAAAACAAGATGAAAAGTTAAACGAAAAGTGAAGAGAGACGAAGAATAACATATGAATGAAGGAAACAACTAGTTACAATCCCATTAATACCTTAAAGACATTCTCAAAGCCTTCATTAATATCAAAAGGGGAAATTTGGATTTGAAAAGGCGGGAGCAGAATATCATCACTTACTAACTACTAAGAAATAATCAATAAAACTAATAAGAAATGTACTCGATTTTAACATTAATTAAACATAAACAATAGCAGCATGTCCAAGATGAGGATTTAACATGGACCTCAACCTTGCCAGATCACTCCTAATTTAAAAACATATATTTTTACTGACCAAAAATACTCTTGAAACCTAACCTGACACTGATTTTTTTTCTTCTATGAGAAAAAATAGTTCGGTAAGCACGTCCAACCAAATAATAAAACATCGTTAAAAATATAACTTGTGCTTCCGAACTACTCTTAAAGCTAGAATGTCCTTGTTTTAGACCTTTGGGTTTAGGGTGTATCTTATAGTTATGTCTAGGGGTGAGCGGGTCCGGGTACCCTAACATTTTTTAACTACCCGGACCCTACCCGGTAAAAGATCGGTTCCTAAATTTACTACCCGGAACCTACCCGTAGCAATCATTATCCGGAACCTACCCGGACCCTGCGGGTCCGGGTAGGTTCCCGGGTACCCTGTCAATAAAAAACACAAATTAAACAACAATTTTTAAGCCTATGAGAATAAAAAAGAGTTCTAAAATAATTTCATCAAGTAGTTTTTTAGCCTGCAATCGGAGTTTTTAGTACCCTTATAAGAAGTTTTAGAAAACTTATTCATTGTAAAAAAGCTAATTACATTGCAAAACCTAAAATTGCAAGTCAAATTTGACACTCAATTAATTGAACGTGTTGATTTCAAAATAAATTTGAAAATATCTGAATTAAACTTATTTTCGTGTTCATAAGCTCTTCGATACAAAAGAAAAGCTTTATTATACTAGTAAATCCCTAAATTTCATCTTCACAACTACAAAAATATACACAAATTTTAAAAATAGATTTACATTTCAAATAAAAAGTAATACAAATTGAAGATGAGTATACTTTGAAATAGAACAGAAGCATATGATATTAAAAAGAAATTGAAGAGTTAGATATGAACCCATATGCATTTTAGGAATGACGTGAACACAACCAAAGGAGAGAAAGAGGCAAAGGTGAAGCTTCAATGACGACAACGAAGAAAGTACCTGAGAGAAAGCTTCAACAACGACGATGATGAAGCTCGGTGGTGTAGCTAAAACGTCATTGTTATTGAGAGAGTTTTGGGGTGGGGAAAATCAATGTGCAGGCGTGCAACAAATAATTTTGGAGAAAGTTAAAAGTGGTCCAAATGTTTAAAAAAAAAAAATTAATATTTTATAGGTTCCGGGTATCGGTTCCGGGTCCGGGTACCCTGTCTCTATTTGCCGGAACCGGAACCGGACCCGACATTGATCGGTTCCTAATTTTACTACCCGGACCCTACCCGTTATTATAATATATCTACCCGGAACCTACCCGTTAGTGTCGGTTCCGGTCGGGTATCTGGGTACCCTGTACCCGTGCTCACCCCTAGTTATGTCTGAATGTTACAACACTAAAAGGCTCCTGATACAGAGATGATGGTTTCTAGATGGATTTTTACAATATTTTGCCAATTCCAAAAATCAACCAGATATGTTAGCGTGGCACTCCCAGGCTCAATCAAGTTGTTGAGATTGTCTAGAAAACTAGCAACTTGATTAAAGTTCCAGAATAGGAAGGAGCGATAGATTCATCTACTTACGTCTTCAATGAAGATACTGAAATGATTAAACGGGTCAAATTACTATTCAAAAATAATTAAAACGGATAAACAAAAATATTTATGTACCTTTGATCGACATGGTCGGTTTCTGTGTAGGTGAACAATTTGTCAGAATCTTTCAAATAGTGACGATAATATTTTGGGTAAGGATGAGATGGTCCATGCACCCGAACAACTGTGTTAATGAGGTACAAAAGTAAAAGACATTTATCAACAATACTTTTGTTGTCATACGTTGAATGTTGTTGTCAAAAGTACATTTCTCAACAACAAAAATTAATGCATGTCGTTGCAATAACCTCTGATGCAAAAAGTTTTCGCAATAATAACATATTAAATTTGTTGTCATTTACGTTTTTTAGCAACAATAAATATATTGTTGCTAAAATTTTATTGTCAATTTTATACTCTCTTATAATGATGAGGTGTCTGGAATTTTGAAGATCTTGTTTTAATCCAGGAATTTTGTAATCATTCTTAACAAATTTAAGCAATCGAACATTACAGTTATCATCCATCATTACACCTCCATTAAATAAGTTGGGATTTACAAATCTCTCCCCATTTAGGATTTCCAAACTATACCCTATAAAAATAATTAATTTAAAGTGAACTAAAAAATTCTCTCCCAAAATCTTTTTGAAATTCTTTCCCGACATCAATGTAGACACGTAATTTTTGACCCTCTTTTTTGTTTTTCACCGTTTTAGAGTTAAATATTTTTAGGGCTTAATCTTGATATTTGACTTTTATTTTATTCTTAGCATATTTTTTTGTGGAAAATTGAAAACAAGAAAAATATTTATGTATATTAGTTTCATTTTTTATTTACAAAAGAAAGAAAATTTGCAAAAAATATGTTTTATCTGTTTTAGTTAATTTTCAAGTTAAAAGTTGTAATAAATAAATAAATATAGCGTAACTGAGTATTTTTAATCTTGTTTTTTTAATTAGTAGTGGTATTTTATCAATTACAAAAAAGGGAGAGAACCAATAGTGTATTGCCACATGGTAAAATTACACCTTATCTACACAAAAATCACATTTCATTTGAAAGGAAATATTCTCTTATTCCTTTCCAATATATTTTTATCCACATCGCCATTTTGAGAAAAGAAGAAAAAAATAAACACACTAAAATCCTAGACCTAGACACCATATAAATACCTAACTATAAAAAGAAACCCTACACATAATCAGTCGTAGAGCTAATAGACCTATAGGAGAAAATCTAGCAGCTAGACCATAAGGAGCGCTGCAAGACCCTACACATTAGAAAAATAATCACCATAGCTCCACCTTTCTTCACACAAAAGCACCATAAAATTACCATATATATATATTTTTTGCATGGGGTCATGACAGTGTTCAAATGGGATTTCTGAGTTGAGCTCGGATTTGTTAAGTTAAATATGAGTTGGTTTCGTCCTCCGGGGCATAGTCCAGTGGCAAAGTCTGGGCGCTATAAGGCGCTCTGGCATGGAACAACGTGAGTTCGATTCCCCGCAAGCACGAAGAAACTCTGCATGTTGGGGAATTTGACCTTGTCTCATTGATCAGTTGTACGCTCCCAAAAAACTGGCCATCGGAGCACATCCCGCGATTTACCTGGTAATAGTGTTGAAGGACCGGTGCTATTACCTCCGGGCGTCACGGGTAATACCTGGGTGAAGTAGTCGGTATGGCGCAGAAACCTGGATTATAAAAAAAAAAAAAAAATATGAGTTGGTTTCATCTGATTCTGGCGCGTTGGTTTTGTTCGAGGTAGCCGCTCGAGTAACTTTAAAATTTTCAGCAATAAAGGTCGACTCTTCTTATTCTTTTAATATCTTGCTTTAAGTTATTAAATTGATACACGATTTCTACTTGACTATTTATTTGAAATGATTACATTGAATTAGTTAATTAGCATATTCCGTTTAGTTTCATTGTTCAGTTTGAAATAAAAAGTGTTGTTGCATGTTAAGCTTTGGAGGATCTATATTTATTCAATAAATTAAAAGGTGTTACGGTCATTTTCTATTTGTTTCATGCCACTAACAGATCTTGTTTGTTTGCTTTCTTTTGAAAAATAAAAAAGTAATTTAATTAATTGGTAAATTTTGTTTCTTGGCACGATTTCACTATTTGGGGTAAAAATTGTTACTGTGAAGGTTTATTAATTCTATTAGAATAGAGTTTAACATTAGGTCATTAGACATATGCTTAGGCTCGATAATAATAAGCAATTTAGCGTTAGTCAAAGTATAAACACGTTTAATGTATCAACCATGTGTTCAGGTACGATCTTTGATATATATTTAAGTCATTTTTAATAGGTCATGTGCGGTTACACCCTTTGAAGCTTAAAGATGTACTTTGGCCACGTGTGGTTACATCCCTTGGCTAAGCACGAACCAATAATTTCAAGAACCAATAATTCCAAATAAGTCTCGTGTGAAGTTACTCTCCATGACACTACCTCAATCTAAAATATCATGAGAAGAGCGAGAGGGGATACAAATTTAGTTCAAAATTCGTTGTCAAATAAAAAGAAAAGAGTGAAAAGAGCATGTGTGAGGGAGTGAGGCGAGTTGAAATTAATTCAAAACTCGTCGTAGAATATAAAATAGAAGAGTGCAATCATTTCAAATTTGACCATGTGTGGATACACTCCTTGGTCGATTCTTGTAAATAAAAAGTGTTGTGTGTGGTTATGCTTCTAATCCAAAAATATAAGACACGTTTCAAAGCGAATCAATTAGGTAATTAAGCGACTAAGACAAATGTTGTATTATTCAAGATTAATTTAAGCCGAATATAAGTCGATAAAGCGACCATGCTAGAACCGCGAAACTCGGAGAATGCGTAATACCTTCTCCCCGATCAACAGAATTCCTTATCCGGTCTTCTGTTCGCTTACAAAAAATAAAGAGTCATTTTCTTTTGATTAAAGATTCAATAAGATGACTTGAAACACCAAAATTCAATTCTAAGTGACGACCATAAATAAATAATTCCTTTTCAAAACGTCACTTCAATTGAAAAAACCTTTAATAAACAAAACCTTCGTTTTCTTCAGGAGCGAAAAAAGGGTATGACAACCAAAGCAAATGGTTTCGGTAGGATCATACTTCCACATCCCTTTTTTTTTTAATATTCTTCAACCACCATTTTTTGAATGAAACAAGTGGTTTAAGGAAGGCAAAACCACCACCATGTTCATATATGGTAAACATGTTTAGGTCGTCAATGCAACTCACAGCATCTTGGAATAGCTCTCGTGTTAAAACAAATGTCTTTCTAATTCTCCCTTCATATGGTAGATATCCTTCAAAAATATTGTAATCGATTCAATCACCAATTGTATAATCATCATGATATATTATTCTTTCATTTTCAATAATTTAGCACTAGAAAAACAGAAGAGAGCCAAGAGTACTGCTTCTACAAAAGCAGAAGAGAGCAAAAAAGAGTATTGCTTCTTCTTCTTTTAAAAGGGTAGCTATTCATGTAAAAAAAATTGGCATTGCAGCATTGCCATTTTTGGTGATAGATAGATAGAGAGGCTAAGAACTGAGTACTTTTGAGTTTTGCTTAGAAGATAAAATATTTTGAAAAGCAGATAAGGCTTGAGAAGGGAAGGAATTACTTGAAGAAGCAAAAACGTTTTCTGAAAAGCCTCTCTATTCTAGCCCCTTTAGGCTCTCTTCCTTAGGCCCTAAACGACTCCCTTGACACTCTCTTCCTTAGGCCCCTAACCGACTCTTCTTAATCGATTTTTGTTGTCCATAAAATGAAACATTATTATCATCACTTCCTCTTTTGTAAAATCACCCAAAATCAGAAAAAAGAAATACACATATGCACATATATTAATTTAAAACTAAACGAAAAGTTAAACGAAAAGTGAAGAAGAGACAAACGATAATATATGAACAAAGGAAATAACTTGTTACAGTCTCATTGATACCTTAAGGACATTCTCAAAGCGTTCATTAATATCAAAAGGAAAAACTCGGTATTATATCGAAAATTTGGATTTGAAAGGACGGGAGTAGAATATCATCACTTACTAACTACTACTTAGAAATAATCAATAAAACTAATTATAAATGTACTCGATTTCAACATAAATTAAACATAAACAATAGTAGCATGTCCAAGACGAGGATTTAACATGAACCTCAACCTTATCAGATCACTCCCAATTTAAAATCAGATGTTTTTGCAAACCAAAAATACTCTTGGAACCTAACCTGACACTGATTTTCACGGATTTCGGGCATCATAACCTGACACTGATTTTTTTTTTCTTCTATGATAAAAAATAGTTTGGTAAGCACGTCCAACCAAATCATAAAACATCGTTAAAAATATAACGAGTGCTTCCGAACTACTCTTAAAGTTAAGATATCCCTATTTTATACCTTTGGGTTTATGATGTATCTTATAGTTATGTCCAAACTATATAACACTAAAAAGTTCCTGATACAGAGATGACGGTCGGTAGTTCAAATATGTCTCTAAATATTTTTCTGGATAGTTTTTAACAATATTTTGCCAATTCCAAAAATCAACAAGGAATTCCATCTCGTATATTAGCATGGCACGCCAAGCTCAATCAGGTTGTTGAGATTGTCCAGAAAACAAGTAACTTGATTAACGTTCCAGACTATGAAAGATCGATAGATACATCTACTCACGTCTTCAATGAAGATAATGAAATGATTAAACATGTCAAATTACTATTCAAAAATATAACTAAAAGGACAAATAAAAATATTTATATACCTTTGATCGACATGTCATGACGATAATATTTTCGCTAATGAGATGGTTCATGCACCCGATCCAATGACCAATTGAATACTCACCATAATGTGTCATTCTTGTTAGGTCCGGGTATGCTATGGAACTATAAAACAAACTCGAATGTCAATTCAGTTTCCGAATGTCGGCGATAATATCGTCCGACACCAGTGATAACACTTTAGTAAAAACAGAAAACTTTAAAGATCAATGCAGCAAAAATTTAAAGAACACAAAAATTTAAAATTTACATAGGTTATATATATATATATTATATAACCTATGATGGTTAATGACCGAAAATATTATATATATTTATTATATACAAAAATTACAAATTCCTTTCTTTACAATTTTACAAGATGAAATGGAAAGGAATTAAATGTTGAAGTTACAGATGACTTCTGCTTGAAAAATCTACCTAAATAGACATAGACAACTTCTCATTACAATCTAATCTAGAATCTAAATTGCAATTGTAATGTTGGACAGAATGTTGTCGATACGCTCAGGCAATACTTGTGATTCAGTTTTTTGAGATCAATTATCGAGAGCTCTCTTGATATTTTTGCAATCTGTTTCTGGATATCGATTCACTCTTCAAATAGCTCAAATTTTAAAATGGATACCTTTCTAAATCTCCCTTCGTATTGTAAATATCCCTCAAAAATATTATAATATATCCAATGACCAATTTAATACTCACCATAATATGTCATTCTTTCACCATCATTCATTTTAAAAAACCTAGCACTAGAAAAACAGAAGAAAGCAAAGAAAAGTATTGGTTCTAGAAAAAAACAGAAGAGAGCAAAGAAGATTATTGCTCATAGAAAGAAGAAGAAAGCAAATAATCTGAGTGTTACTTTTTCTTTTTTTAAAAGGATAGCTATTAAAAGAATTTGACATTTTTGGTGGTAGATAGATAGATAGATCATAATTGAAGAACTAATATGTGAGTAGATACTTAGTAATAAAAATCTTAAATATTCAGTAAAAGGAATCAAATGATGGCCTGAGTGATTCTTTTCATCTCCTAAAATTTTGTGGGCAAATACCAAATTACCACCCTTATGAAGAAAATAAAATTAGTTAGATGCTTACTATTATTCCTAAAGGCCAACATAAAATAACCTCTCTTTCGTCCTTGAAAAGTCACAAAAACAAAGTGAAATCATTTGACTTGTTTGATAACACGCATGGACCACCTAATGCGTAATATTGCACGGTTCACGGCGCACTCTTGGGACCCCACTCCTCCTAAACAAAAATCTCACAACCCGAGGCTATCTTCACAACGATTAAAATGTCAAAAATATCCTTCATATTTGGTGATACAAGCAAAATGGTACTTTAAATATACTGTTTTACTTGATTTTCTTGATTTTGTAAAATGGTTCTTTACAAGTGACCCTTTATATAGGGGTCTAGAGTTACAATCTTTACATTTTACTAAACTTTACAAGTGTAAGCCATTTGGCTATAAGATTGTAACTCTCGACCCCTGTATAAAGGGTCATTTGTTTAGTTAGGAAGGCGGACTTTTGCCAATCACTTTTTCTACTTTGTAAAAAACTCTCTTATAATAAAAGTTTAAAGTTTGTTGTACATCTTCCTCATCTAAGCACAATCTCAGGAATTTAGGTAATTTTATATTTTGTTTTGTTTTATTTTTAATTTTATATTCATATTTAGCCTAAATGAAAGACTAAATTCATTGTGTTGAACTATGTTGCACTAGATTACAGGGTTGTCATGGTAATAATGCTGTAATTAACAGAAAAACATGTGTGAACATACTAAGATTGGATAGAGGATAACACAAACAGAATATCTAAAGCTCACACTGACGATCCTATTTTTAACCTGCTAAGCCGTGATGACGTTATGACATTTTGAATCTATTTTAAATTAAGATAGCTTCCATCGGGGTTGTTAACCGGTAAAAGGTTACCTTGAGTCTCCTTCGTCCGTTCCACCGAATGTGGTATTTTATATAGTACGGAGTATACCCCAAATATAAGTGACCATTTATGTCATTTGCTCTTCAATAGTCACAACGACATCGCACTGACCTCTCATCTCAGGCCAATAAATATCACCTCATTCTCTTTGCCCTTCTCACTTTCATCAGTCTCAACTCTCGATCATTGTTTTCATAGCTATCGGAAACTTCTAGATCTTCAAACAAAATGGCCAAAGATCCAGTTCGCGTTCTCGTTACTGGTGCTGCTGGTAATCGATCTGTTCTATTTACTTCTAATTAAACCGTAAATATTTGTTTTGTTTTTGTAATTGTATGGATTACCTAACTTAGATCTGTTGTTTTACTTCATTTTGACTTGAAGTTACTATTGATTTTTAGTAGTGATGCTTATCGGATTTAACCTTAGATCTACTTGTTTACTGTTAGTGATTTTGATTTAATTTTTAATTTTGTTTGATCTTTTGTTTAATTGATTTGCGACTATGAGATGGGACATAGATGTCTCATTTCTTTTTGAATAACTATGACTTGGAGCATTTTAGACCACAAAATAACATAATTACAGTTATTTATAGTTAAAACTATATAAAAAATGTATAGCTAAGACTTGAAAAGTATCTTTAAAATATTTTGGAAAAAAATGGAAGTTAATTTGATTCTCGAATATACTCGCTTTGTCTCAAGCTATGTGATACAGTTCGGATTTTGAGAGTTAAATAAGAAAATCTTTGACCACGATTTATTCGTATGCCTTCTAAATATTTTAAATTGTTAATTATTGTGTCTTAAACTAAACAAGATGTTTAATTCCTTTTGTGAAGAACTATGACTTGAGCATTTTAGACCACAAAATACCATCGATTACAATTATTTATAGTTAAAACTATATAAAAATGTATAGCTAAGAGTTAAAAAGTATCTTAAAAAAATTGAAGTTAATTTGAGACTTACTTTTTTGCTATATGTGATCTGAAATTAATACTCATTTTGTTTAAAAAAGGATGAGACCGGACATAGATTTTCTAATTTCTTTTTGAAGAACTATGACTTGAGCATTTTAGATCACAAAATACCATAAGTTACAATTATTTATGGTTAAAACTATATAAAAAATGTATAGTTAAGAGTTAAAAGTATCTTAAAAATAATTTGGGAAAAAAATGGAAGTTAATTAGACTCTCCAGCATACTTGCTTTGTCTCAATTTATATAATACAGTTCGGATTTTGAGAGTTAAATAAGAAGATTTTAACTGCGATTTATTAGTATGCGTTTTAAATATTTTAACTTGTTAATTATTGCGACTTAAACTACTTTTATGTAGTTCTAAGTATGTATTTTTTTAAAAAAAAACTTAAAGATTGTATGTCTGAATTCACGGTCAAAATAAAGAAGTTTGACTCTCAAATACGAATTGTATCACATAAATTGGGGACAAAGGGAGTAGTAAATAGTAAGTAACATCATGTATGATGGGATAGAAGTGGTATTATTTTGTTTGGTGTAGTTAATGTTGTTGATTCATCTCCTTGAGGTTGTTAAGCATGTTTGCTTTGATGTATTTGTTGTTTCACCAGTTAATCTTAACCATGTTAATTCGCGATGTTAGTTATACTTAAAAATGAATCACTGTGTGTTCCTTTTTTTGTGTTTTGCTTTGATTTCTGATCAGAAAATCTGTTAATTTGATTTACTTATTTTTTTATTTTTTGGGAACCTTTAGTATATTCTTAAATTATCAGTAAAATCAAACAGGTGTAACTAAAATCGATGTTGAGCCCCCTCCCCCCTACCCCACACACACACACACAAAAAAAGGGGGGGGGGGTACTTTAGGATTAAGGTTTAGTTGTTACTGATGGAGCGCGATTGAGTTGATGATTCTGAGTGGTCAAACTATTATGATGTCATGTGGATTCGTGGTTTGGCAAAACTTCTTGTGCGTTAGTCAAGCTAGATAAGTATGAAGGTTATCTTGTTAGGTACTTTTGGTAATCTGTTTTCGAGGTTTAAAGACTTTTCTTCTAAAGTTGGAAAACAGTAATCGTGACGGTAATGTTTTATTGGTTCCAAAATTATGAGTTTTGTTGGATGTCGTGTTAACAGGATAACACTGTTTTGTTTTTCAGGACAAATTGGATATGCCTTGGTGCCGATGATTGCCAGGGGAGTGATGTTGGGTGCTGATCAGCCTGTAATTCTCCACATGTTGGATATTCCACCAGCTGCAGAGGCACTGAATGGAGTGAAGATGGAGTTAGTGGATGCTGCCTTCCCTCTTCTTAAGGGTTGGTGCAGTTGCTTCTCATAATTTTAACGTTATGCCATATTATCACTTGATGAAAGTAAACTTGGGTTAAATGGTTTGTTCCGCTATGTATGTGTCAGGTGTTGTTGCCACAACTGATGCTGTTGAGGCATGTACTGGTGTCAACGTTGCTGTCATGGTTGGAGGTTTCCCCAGGAAAGAAGGCATGGAAAGAAAAGATGTCATGTCAAAGAATGTGTCTATTTACAAGTCCCAGGCTTCTGCTCTCGAGAAGCATGCTGCTCCCAACTGCAAGGTCAGGCAAATTATATATATCTTTGGCAATTCCTTTTAGTTTTAACTTTGTCTTGTAACTTGCACCTAGTGTTCAACTTTCCATGATATTTTCCAGCTTTTGTTCAGATTATTCTTCTATTTGACTGTGGAGTTAATTGATTACTTAGCTGATAATAGATCACCTAAGTCGGTGAGAATAGTAACGGGATGTTTATTGCCAACTTTTAATGTCCCATGTGTTGACAAGTCTTTTCTGCCACAATCTGTAATGTCTGTCATTTATTGCCTTCTGTTTGTGCCAATTGAAGTATTATTGAACCATTGTCAGGATTTGATGTGCATGTTATGTGCTTTCATTTCATTTTTGGTATTAAAGTTTTTCCTTGTGCCTCTTCCAGGTGTTGGTTGTTGCTAACCCTGCCAATACAAATGCATTGATCTTGAAAGAATTTGCACCATCCATTCCTGAGAAGAACATTACCTGTCTCACAAGGTTGGACCATAACAGGGCCCTTGGTCAAGTCTCAGAGAGATTGAGTGTCCAAGTGAGTGATGTTAAAAACGTCATCATTTGGGGAAACCACTCATCAACACAGTATCCTGATGTCAACCATGCAACAGTTAAGACACCAGCTGGAGATAAGCCAGTCCGTGAACTTGTCGCTGATGATGCATGGTATAGTGAGTCAGTGATTTGTTGTGAATTGATTAGCTAGCTCTTTTTCCATTTTTCCAATTAACTGATAAATGTTATTCTCCGTATTTAGGTTGAATGGTGAGTTCATTACTACCGTACAGCAGAGGGGTGCTGCCATTATCAAGGCTAGAAAGCTTTCTAGTGCCCTTTCCGCTGCTAGTTCTGCTTGTGATCACATTCGTGACTGGGTCCTTGGAACTCAAGAGGTAGATCTCTTAACTTGGGGCCTTGCTGTATTAAAATAAAACAAAGGAATTATTTATGCGTATTGTTGGTAGATTTAAATTAAAAGTATGGGTGGCCAGTGGGCCGGGCTCGGGTCTGGCGGGCCGGGTCTGGCGGGGTCGGGGCGGGACGGGAGAAGGGGCGGGGTCGGGTATGGCGGGCTCCAGCGGGGTCGGGTTTGGCGGGACTGGAGCAAGTCCCGTCCCGATCCCGTCGGGCTCGAATGCAGGCGGGCTCGGGTCGGGGTCGGCTCGGGTCGGGATACGGCGGGTTTTCCATTTTTTTTTAAATAACATATGTATAAAAAAAACTCAATAAACAAAACAAGATAGTGTAATAAAAACATCCCAAGGCTGTTTTTGTGCCTCTTATATTATTTAATAGACATATGATTTTTTTGTAATACAAATACAATTGTCTAAAATCTAAATTGCAACTTTGTGGTGTTGTCCAAAAGTTACAAATTACATAATAAAATTATAATTAAAAATTACATTCTCAAAAAACCTCGTTCTAATTGCTTGATGATTTCATGTGGTTCTTCGGTTGGAATTGGTATTTGTTGGTCAAATTGATCCACGTCGCTTCCACTACCTTCTGTTAAGATTTCGTTGTAGTGTTCATCATCTTCTTCGTTGATCTCCGGTTGACCGCACCTTCTCCGCTCCGCCCGTATCCAATCTCTGAATAATCGCAATTTCCAAGTCGTCTCCCGCTAATGAGTGTCTGTGGTCACCTATTTGATATCTGCCTGCAGAAAAAGCGCTTTCAGACGCAGTTGACGATGCTTGAATGTTCAAAACATCTCGAGCCATCATTGAAAGTGTCGGAAAGGTCTTCTCATTCCCCCTCCAGTATTTCAGCAAGTTTTCATGTCCATCTTCATTGATAACTTCTTGATACTGATCTGAGAACCCTGCAAAACAAAAATATCTAACTCGCTAATTTGGTTAGTAGTAGAGGTACGACCGCACATTCTATTTCTGAGGCTTTCAATACTAGCCGCAGAAACATCATGTCTTTTGTGAGGTCGTGTTGAAGATGAAGAAGATGGTATGGAAGCTGGTAAGTTACTAGCATTTTCTTGTTGATAAAATCTATATATATTTTTGCATTGGTGTTCTACGCTAGACAATACTTCTTCTTTAGTTTGTTCAATAGGTGGTGAGTGATTTAGATTTTTGGGACTTGGAGGTGGTAGTACTTCTATACAATCGTAAATAGTTTCAATTAGTGATTTAGTACCGTCTATTTTAATAGTAGGATTTAATACAGAACCAATAATATAAATAGAGGGAATAGGAATAAAGTATTTTTTTATTTTGAGAAACATTTTTTAATAGTCGCCTTATAAAATTTGGTTTCATATATCCACTAAGTAATAAAAATATTAGAGTTATATAAAATAACATAGTTGAAATAGTAGGATAATATATACCGAAATTTCTTTTGTTGCTTGAAAAAATTTCTCTAAAAATACAATAAGTTCGAATTTTTTCCCAATCACTATCTAAAATCATATCGGTGACTTTTTATTATGAGAGTTAAAAATAAAGTTATAGGTAATTTATAGTCATAAGCAACAAGTAGTTGCTCGTATAAAGAATTCCACCTAGTGGATACTTCTTGTGGAATTTTTCTAAAAGGTAGTCCACAATCATGACAAATTTTTTATATTCTTTTCTACGTTGTACTTTATTACTTTTAAAAATAAAGTTTATAGCAAATTGTATTTTACTAAGAATGTCTTCAAAAAGTGATAGACCATCCTTTACAATTAAGTTATATATATGGCACGCACATTTTATATGAAAATGGTCTGGAAAAGACGGAGTTAAACTATTTTTTAAAATTGTAATTGCGTAATTGTTATTAGAAGCGTTGTCTAATGTAATAGTCATAATTTTATCGGTAATTCCGTAATAATCGCACACTTGATAAATATTTTCTGCAATAAAAGTACCAGTGTGCCTATCTTCTATATATCTATACGCTAAAATATGTTTTTGCATAGACCATTTATAATCTATCCAATGACAAGTTACAGTTAAATAATCATGGCCGTTAGTACTACGACCTATATCAGACGTGATGGATACTTTGCCATTAAAATGATATAATGAAAAACGTAAATATTGTTGATATTCATGCGCGAATTTAAATACATCTCTCTGATCTAGAAAAACCGTTAAAAGCAGGATTATATATATCTCTAATGTAATGAATAAAACCGGGAGATGAAGAAAATGAAAAAGGCAAACCCTCCACAGCAACTAATTTTGATATTGCTTCCTTATCTCTATGTTTATTGTATTTAGGGCCTACAATTCCCCCCGTCATAGGGTTAATTTGACCTTGTACTTGGTCCGGGACAATATTAGTATGTGAACCTTGTCCTGATGGAGCGGGCGTTTGCGCACCCGGTTTTGAAGCCTGGTATTGGGCATACCTAGCTGGATGAGCACTTACTACGTGTCTAATTAAACCCCCCGTCCCACCGTGACCTTTTCCAGTTTTAAATTTTAAAACATTTTTATAAATTTTACATATGGCTACTTGATTCTCTACGTCCCTATCAAAAAATGTCCATGCATCTGATTTTAATGGTCGTTTTGCTGGACCTCGTCTCATATTAGGGGGAATAGGAGGTATTTCAGTTGAATGTGCACTAGTGGGTGTGTTGTCATCAACATTAGTGGGTATATCATCTAGATCATCGTCTAAATTAAAGTCTTCTTGAGTTCCAGAAAATAGCTCCTGGTCTAAATCTAATGGTATTGTAGGAAAATGTTGAGTATCAACAAAATCATCCTGTGTTGCCCCTACTAGAAGAAGCACCCTTATCCTTACCCTTAAACATACCTTTTAATCCTTCCATTTTAATTATGATAATAAATAAATAAATAAATAATTAAAGACAATAAAATTAAGTGATCTAAACTAAATAAACAGACAATAATAATTTAATGAAGGAACGAATGTACCAAACGCCGACGTAACGTCGACGTGTAATCGAGAAGTTGAAAATTGAAACTTTGCTCGATGGAAGATCCTCAAGCTAGTTGTCAACTTCACTACCAATTCCCAAATGAATAAATAAAATTGAATATTTAGCAAACAATGTAGACTTGTAAAGAGATATATTGAGAAATTAGAGAGATTGTAGGAAGATTTGTGAGAAAGATGAAGAGAAAATGAGTTATTTATAGTTGAAAAATTGGGTTAAAGTGTAAATATAATAACTTATGGGTTAGTTGGGGAGGGGCTAAAATGGCGGTTGGCCAACGGTCATAATCTAAAATGGCCGTTGGCCAACGGCCATAATCTAAAATGGTCGTTGGTGCAACGGCCATTTTTGCAAAGGGTCGGGCTCAGGGTCGGGCTCGGGGCGGGCTCGGGTCTCGCGGGACGAGACATCGTCCCGTCCCGAGTTCGAGTCCCGCCCCCGTAATTTTTTTTTTTTTTTGGCGGGACTGGGGCGGGCTCGGGACGGGCTCAGGTCGGGGTCGGGCTGTCCCGGCCCACTGGCCAGCCCTAATTAAAAGTAGTTAACTCAATTTTTTTCTAACCAAATGTTGCAGGGTACTTTTGTTTCTATGGGTGTTTACTCTGATGGGTCATACAATGTCCCAGCTGGGCTTATTTATTCCTTCCCAGTTACATGCAAAAATGGAGAATGGTCCATTGTCCAAGGTTAGTAAATATAATTAGTTGCATTCAGATGTTGTCTTTGATTTTGAATCAATTACTTATACTATGCCATGTTAGGCTCCTATTATGTTATTGTTTTAAGGCAGTCCTCTCTTTAAATACATTTAGTCAAATTAAATTGTTAGTTTGGGATGGTGGGGGAAAGTGGATTAATATGAGTCATAAATCATGCTGTAGGGTTTCGGGATTCAGATTCCGTATGTTAGCCATCTTTAGCCTCAATGATTGTCGTAGCATGTATGTGGAAGAGGCATTTGAGGAAAATATTACTAAATCAGATGTTTATTTGCCTGACGTATTTTCATTAGAAGAAAGGCATTTATCTGTACGGCTCAACACTTTACTGAGTTTTAGCTTTAGATGTTACCTAATGATTTATCTGGAAGTTCCCATCCAAAAAAATATCTGTAAATTTTTGCTCAATATAATGCACGTTGTCTGTTTTTGAAAACTGAGCTGTTCCGATTGTCTTTGATTTGCCTCCTTTTTGATGTCTTATCATGTCTGTATTTCTCCTCCATCTTTTATTAGTATCTTTTTTGTTGGTGTTGAACCTTGCTCTGAAGTTTCCTCTTTGCTCTCCTTTTCTCTTAAGATTACATTTATGTAGGAGTGTTTTGTTCCCTTGGTGATACTATAAATTCGTGTGCACAGGTCTTCCAATTGACGAGTTCTCAAGAAAGAAGTTGGACTTGACAGCTGAGGAACTATCCGAGGAAAAAGCATTGGCATACTCCTGCCTTAACTAAATTGCCTTTTCAACATATGGGAGTGGCTTCAGTTTTGAATAAGGCTCATTGTTGATTCTTGAGGAAAGGATGATGGGGATATACTGATTTGTCAGTTGTTTACTCTTTAATGAGATACTCTGTTTTATGCCAAATGCACGAGATAGAACCGATGTTTTCGCGAATAATTAGTATATTTTGTTGGTCCCTTGGATGATGCTTTCCGTTATGAATGAGTTTTTGTTCTTGCACATCAGTTGTCATAAAATATCCGTGGTCTTAACTTTCTTGTTTTACGTAGGCTACGTTCTATCCTCATTTTTTATCCGCCTTTGGATGGCTTCAAATGCTTATATTCTGCCAATTCTCCCTGATTTTGCATGTACTGGTAGATTGCTAGCGTGGCTTGATGTCTGGTATGTTCGATATTGTGTTTCAAACTATAAGCTGAACTGGCTATTCATGGCCAGCTTAGAATAGCTGGTGTTGCCTTATTAATTCTACCTTCATCGAATTTTTAATATTCTCATCAACTGCTTGCTGATAGTGAATAGCGGATTAGACGATTATTTGGAGCCCATGAAACTATTTTTTGAGCCAAGTACACGTTAAATTAAAATGACCGAATTAGAACAATGCAGGTAGCAACAATTGGATTAAATCCTGGTTATGCCGAGATGTTTGCCACTAGGACGTTGAATATATGCGCCCTTTTTGGCAGCTCTAGAACAGATGAAACATTTGAGCCATTGCATATCCAGAAACTGCCTTGAATAGAACAAATTAAACATTTCCAACGAAAAAACTCGAATGTACCATAAACTTTAAGAGATTATAACATTGGAATACTTTCACCTATATACAAGCTCAACCGATATTGGGCGTCATATGCCAAAACTGAGCTTTTCATGCCAATTATCGCACACAATTATCATACCAAGCCAATTTCTCATAATAATGGCTTCTCCTAGCCCAAAACTCTTTTAGATACCTGAATAACTCCGGTCCAACGTGAAATATATATATATATATATATATATATATATATATATGACCTCTTTCACAGGCAAGAGTGAGACTGGAGTAACATGAATTTTTTGTCACTTACTGTAGGTCTACATTTTACCTGAATAATTCAAGAATAGTAAGCCAATTAGTAACAAGACATTTCTTATAATCTAACAAAAAATTGCATCTCTTTTCTAAATTATAATGTAGTAAATATCTCAAAAGGTCACTCAAGTTTTGAAAATTGTGGAGTAAAGTCATTTTACTTTGATTTTATCAATAAAGTCATTCAACTTGTATGTTATATCGTTAAAAAACTATTTCCAAATTATGAACTAAGATCACCGAAAATCCTTGTTGGCATTTAAAATTCCAATTTATATTCCACGTGGGATGCAACCATTAACCATGTAGGCATATTTTTATAGAAAAATCCAACCGAGTAATTAACTTATGGCGTTCACATTAATTAATGCCTTTACTTGTAATTGCAAATTTCATTGAAGTTGAAAACCTGTAAACGGAGTTGACACTAATTTCAACTGCATGTGTACTTGGGAAGTTTCTAATTGAATTCTCATTCTCCAACGGTGAACTGATAACACCATGGATAACTATTTTTTTTTCTTGCTTAAGAAGATGTAATATATCTAGTCCAGAGGCAAGTGGTAAAATGTATTTAGGTAAAGAAAAATATTTAAAAGTTGACGATTAAACTTTTGAATTAATGATTTTTTTTTAACCAATTCTCGAATACGTAATTAGCCCAACTAGCACCTGTTTTCTCCAATAATTTTACTTAAATGGTTTTTATACGATATCCGTTTTGATATTTTTTCGGGCAACTAGGTGAGTTTTACCTGTGTGATCGATTGAGTTAATTATATGGGTCTCCTGATCTCCTCTAAATAATTAGTTAGTCACTCATTTATCTTTTAATATAAAAATATATGCATGGCTACTAGTTGGGTTCCACAAGGAATATAAATTAGAATTTAAAATGCTAATAAGGATTTCCGAATCAAACTGTAGTCTAAACTTGCCAGGACGTTTTGTAAGGCAGGACGTTATTGTTGGAGGTGAATTGCTAAATCTACTTTTTTGGGTAAACCGTTAACCCGTTCAGAATTTTCATATTTATGTTTTACCTCTAAACATATAAAATATTAAATATATATTATAATTATAAACCTAAATCACTAAAATGTAAAACTAATATAAGTGATACGCATTATTTTGAAATTGAAGGAAATTGAAGAACTTTAGTGATTTAGGTTTATATTATAATTATAAACCTAAATCATTAAAGTGTAAAACTAAAACCCCAGCCCCATTTAGTTCTTAAACTAACCCGATGCGATTTTCTCTTCAACAACAACAGTACTGTTCTCAATCTCTGACCCATAAATACACACACTCAAATTCACCAAAACAATTTCCTTCAATTTCAAAATAATGCGTATCAAACCCTAGTCATCAATTGAGGTATACTGATTGTTTCCCCTTTAAATTTTGTGTTTTCCTGCATTCTCTTCATTAAAATAGTAGGTATTGTGAAGGTATTATAAAGTGATAGTTGTTACATAATTTAACTGATACAACGTCCGCTAACCGCTCGATAATTGCTAACCCGATACCGAACCAACCGATAGGATATCGGTTGGCTAGCGAATTAATACATTTAAAAGTCGATAATTGATAAGTCGAACCGTTAAGCGTAATAATACGCCCAATCCACCTGATAAGTAGCCCTACCGTTTGTCAAATTAAAAAATATAAAACAAACAAAAAAAAGAATATCCCTTCTTTTTTGAAATTATGCAGGGCATCTTACTATCGGACAACAACAACGCTTCAGCCCCAGATAAGTTGTGGTTGGATTCATGAATTGACAACTTTTATGCTAGTTGTCAGCCTTCCGCAAGTCTGCAACCCTCCTTTTAGAAGCGGAGCTAGAGTGTAAGCAGCATGTTCGGCAGAATCAAGTAGTTTTATCTAAACACTATATTTATCTTAAAAAATTCATTTAATATGTATAAATTGTTAATTTAAAATTCATCTAGTAAATTTCAGAACTCATAAACTTTAAATCGACTCCACCTCTGCTTCTTTTATCCGGATTTGGGACCAGCAATCAAATAAACTAATGTTCCTCAAATAATTTTGGAGGATAAAATTCCGGAGATTTAGATTGTTATGCATATAGAAGGGAAGAAGAGAAAGCGATGAAGTGAGTCAATGCATTGAAAGTCGTTTTAAACAGAAGTTACTTAGTATTTGGAAATGAAACCACAGGAGGAACCCGTAAGGGACACGTGTAACTAAATTAACACCCAACTGGACGGACTGAAGAGATGGGCAACTGGAGGGGAGCCGAGTCCAAGCCAAAGGAAATGATAGCAAAAGATCAGGTTTGGAGAATTATGAAATCAGGATAAAAAAGAAAAAGAAAAATGTGGGGGTGGAAAGTATAGAGATGTTGACGAGAAAATGCAAAAAATTAAGGACCAAATCCAGTGAATTTCTATTAGACTACTTAATATTTTGTGCTCGAGCCAAGGGTATCAGAAACAATCATTCTGCCCTATAAAGGTAGGTGTAAGATCGCATATATTCTAATTTTTTCAGAATTTACTTGTGAAATTACACTGAGTATGTTATTGTTGTTTTAATATTTTGTGCCCGAATGACCGTTGATGCGCTCCATTATTTGTGAAAATAATGAGAAATATGATAAGATCCGATTTTAAATTTACAAAGGGTACCTCAAGGCATTAACAATTTCACCAAGGTTGAATTGACTGCTAATGCTTTATGAAAGTCCCTTTTAATTTTTTTAATTCCTTTTTGTATACCAAATTTAAAAATGTTCTTATATTTTTGTCACGATCCAACATCCCATTGTGCTGCAAGAGAATCTACCCTAACCCGTAAGTGAACTCTACTCATACATCATAAGAACATGCGGAAATAAATGTGGAAAATTAAAGAAGTAGAAGAAAAGTAATTAACAAGTCTTTAAATTAAATACACAGTCTGAAGAAAACCCCAAATAGATCCGATAGTCATGAGTACAAAGCTCTAATATAAATACAAGTCAGAACTGAAATAACAACACTATATGAAAATAAATGACAAAAAGATAAAGATAGATAAGGAGCTCCGGTGCCAGGAATGCATCGACGACTCACCTTGAAGTCTCCAAGCGATCTCTAATCAGAATGCAGTAAGCGTAGAGTGAGTACGGAAAATATGTGTACTCAGAAGCATCGCCGACTGACCCTAGCTATAATGGTGGCGAGAGCTGATACTTTTGGATACCTCTCTACTGGTTAGTCACTTAGGCATGATGTAATAAGTTAACCAATCTAACAGTAAATCTACGATTCAATAGTGTACAAGTCCTCTCCTATTCTCGAGTTCGCACATGATTCACTCTAAACCCCATAATCAAGCGTTTAGTTCCATCAAGCCTCACAACTTAACCTCACAACAGTTACAAGTTTCAAGTATCAATATTTCCTCTATCAAGTCACAAGATCAAGTAGTCTATCAGAAGTCAACACCGAGTAAACACAACATCAATTACATATCAAAATGAGGATTAATGCAATGCATATGATATGTATGTATGCAATGATGATATGTACCCGGTATACACATGCTGCTATAGCAGCTGCTTCACGTGACCCATGAGAGACTCATGAGGTCCATATACCTATCCAAAATGTCGCATCGGATACCAGCTCTGTGGCTGAAGTCATCAACAGTCATCACTCTCATAATTATGTACCATATCCTTTAACCCGACTTCCCAAGTCGCTTCTCAATAATATATCAGTAAACCAATTTCAATGATAGAATATATGAATGATATGGATATGCGTACACCATGCAATCAACATAAATAATAATTTAGTATTTATCAATTTCTATTCAGGTGTTCAGACGAGATGTGGAGTGATGAATGCATGACAAGTCAATCAGAATGTCATATCAACTGGCTACAAGCCCAAGTAAACAACAATCATACAAACCTAAGCGGACTCTTGCACCGCACATCGTGGCCCGAAGGCTAAAAACATAAACTCCTTCACATGCATCATTCTAGTTCATTAATTACCCAATTAAGTTCACCTGGTACCCGCATTAATGCTCGTCAACTCAGTAATACGGGATCCCCAAATCCCCATTACTATCCTTAGTTCATTACAACACGTACCAACACGTAACGCTACACTAGAGTCTAGAAAGTCTCAACTTGCATGGATAGAGTCGAAGATGTCACGCGGTAGCTTTTCCCATCCGTAGAGCCTTCTCACGATCCCACTCTGATCAATTGTGTCAATTATATCAGATTACAGTCTAGTCAACACCCATAATCCCCAAGCTAGTTTACAAAGGAACCCCGGGCCCACATTATCAAGATCCGGACTTTATTACGTAAAAAGTACCATAACATGCTAGATAGTCATAATACCAAGTTAATTTAATAAGGAAGCTCAATTGGGTCCTTAATTTCAAGATAAGGAAAAATCCCCAATTCAAAACTCTAAAAAATTTCCCAACTCTTAAAAAGGGTTTAAGCATGCAATTGGTCAATTAATTAACATCTACTAGTCAAATTCATCACTAATTAACAATATCAATAACAATTGTCCAATAGCTAGCCCCCAAATCTCAATTAAAGCTCTCTTATTCTCAACATAAGTCAATCCCTATTTTTCCCTTCCCAAAATATGGATTCAAGCCTATAACAATGGAATATACCAATATAAATGATTAAGATTGGGGTTTAGAAGTTACCTAGATGAAGAACCTTGAATCTACACCTTGAATGCCACAATGGTCAAGCTTCGGAACTTGAAAAATGGGAATGAGGTCTAAAAACTCGTCTAGGGCTTTTTAATACTGCTACTACAATGCCTTCTTCGCAATCGCGAAGGGTTAACTCGACCCGATTCCGCTAGACTCATCGCGATCGCAAAGCGCCGTGACTCAAACCCCTCCAGGCGAGTGCCCACGCGAACGCGACCCTGACCATCGCTATTGCAAGAGCCTGATTTCATCAAGGCTCACGGTCGCGCTCCCTCCCTCGCGATAGCGAAGAAGGAAACCAGGACAGTTGAAACCAGATTTTGTTGTTCTCTCTCCAACTTCGAATCAACCCTAGGAAATCATTTGGAAGCCAAATAACACAAACCAAACATGCATTCCTATCAGAAAACATATTCTGGACACGCTCGTGCACTCAAAATTCTCAGAAAAATTCTCTAAATCTCTGGTTTGACTAAAGTCAACTCTTAAGTTCTGATTTCACAATTTTACAACCAAACCCCCAAAACTCACCGGGCTGCCTCGAAAACCGAACCAAAGGCTCGACTAAGTCATAAACATCATTCCGGAGCTAATAGAACTGACGAAACTACGAATGGAACACGTTTACCAAAAAGTCAACTATAGGTCAAATTTCTCTATTCTCTTAACTTGAATTTTTCTCAAACCTACCAAAACGAGTCCGAAACCTACCCGACCACCTCGAAAATCGTGTAACCCCTTCCCGCAAGTCACAAGCAAGAAAATAAAGATTCAGAAAGGGTAATTTGGAAATTTCATGATAAAACAAGTAAAACGACTTTTTGAGTCGTTACTCTTTTCTTTTTAATTGTTCCAGAGAATTATTTAAACAAAGCCTCGTGAATTCAACAACTAGCAATATTGGATAATTTCCTTGCCCCTCATTCTAAGTTTAGGAATTCATTTTGTAAAACTGAAAATTAATTTATTGGAAATTCTCTTAAGACATATTCCTTCCGTACAATTTGTGTGATGATATTTGATTAGAAGAAAAGAAGAAAGTGTTTGAAATTTAAGGTCTACAACAAGGCAAAAACATTTGTGGTCATAAATCAGTTAATCAAAGGTAAAATGTAAAATTTAGAATTAATTCGTTACAAAACATGAAAATATATCATTTTTAAAATAATAAAGTGCAACCCGGTGCACTAAGCTCCCGCTATGCGCATGGTCCGGGGAAGGCCGGACCACAAGGGTCTATTGTACGCAGTCTTACTTCACATTTATGCAAGAGACTGTTTCCACGGCTTGAACACATGACCTCCTGGTCACATGACAACAATTTTACCGGTTATTCCAAGACTCCCTTCAAATAATGTCACATAAATAAATTGAAATAAACGAAGTACAAATATTATTCCCCCCCCCCCCCCATAATTTCTCTCATTGAACGATCGGTTAGTCTTCCTATTTGTAGACCCAAAGACACCAATTCATGACCGGTCTTATAAGAGTAGTCGAAATCATAAAAATAGATTAAGAACAAGACAAAACAAAAGACTAAGAACAATATTCTATGTATATAGTGAAAGAAATAATCCACTTGATTATTTTCATTAATTGAAAGGCTATATATACAAGTTACATATTTCTAATAGGAAAAATCCTTTTCCTATTCTACTTCTAAATCCTTATTCTACCATAATTCTAACTCTACAATTATGGTAGGTGTATAATACTAATTAAGGTATCCTTTTCATTACAATATACTACAAATATATATACCATATATACACTTATTGTATTGTACCAATCTGGCCGAGAATGCAGCCAGCCACAGCCTAGAATGGGCTTCTTCCACTGCTGCCACTGCTGGGCCTTGCTTTGGCCGAGAATGGGCTGAGCCCATCTTTGCATTCTTTGGGCTGCCTTGGTGGTGGCCCACCGCCTTTGCTTTAGTCCTTCAATATACATGTAATATACACTGCTGTATATTCAGTGTATATCACATGTATATTGCCTTATTTAACACACCCCCGCAGTCATAGCGGGCGGTTTTCGAACGCTGAGACTGTCCTTAAAATCTTCAAAGAGAACCACTGGTAGACCCTTTGTAAAGATGTCTGCAATTTGATAACGAGACGGGACATGACATACGCGAACTTGACCTTTTGCAACCTTTTCACGGACAAAGTGAATGTCCATTTCGATATGCTTGGTGCGCTGGTGTTGAACTGGGTTACCTGAAAGGTAGATGACACTAATGTTATCACAATATACTAAGGTTGCCTTCTGAATGAGACAATGAAGCTCCAAAAGCAAATTACGTAGCCAACATGACTCGGAGACCACATTCGCTACCCCTCGATATTCTGCCTCTGCACTAGAGCGTGACAGAGTTGCTTGACGTTTTGCCGACCATGAGACCAAGTTGTTTCCAAGGAACATACAGTAGCCAGAAGTCGATCGTCTGGTGTCGGGACAACCACCCCAATCAGCATCCGTGTAAGAGACAAGTGTGGATGTAGATGAAGGATACAAGTGCAACCCATAGTCTAGTGTCCCCTGTATATACCGAATGATGCGTTTGATTGCATTCATGTGCTCAACTATGGGATCATGCATGAATAAAAACACCTGCTGAACCGCATATGTAATATCCGGTCTGGTAAAGGTAAGATACTGGAGGGCCCCTGCCAGACTGCGATAGCGAGTCGGGTCCTCGTATGGTGCACCTGTTGTGGCACTTAGCTTTGGGTTTGCATCAACTGGCGTGGAAGTGGACTTACAGGATGACATACCAGCCCTCTCGATGATCTCAGCAGCATACTTCCGTTGAGACAGAAACAACCCACCTGAATGACGCTTGACGGCAATCCCCAAAAAATAACTCAAAGGCCCTAAGTCTTTCATAGCAAACTCAGAACTGAGCATGGTCATGATAGATTGGCGCAAGGCATCGAAAGAGGCAGTCAAGATGATATCATCCACATACAACAGAATATAGGCTAATGACGAACCACGGCGGTAGATGAACAAAGAATTATCTGACCTGCTGTGAGTGAACCCAATAGTCGAAACAAAATCAGCAAATCGTGTATACCAGGCCCGTGGAGACTGCTTAAGCCCATATAGCGATTTCTTCAATAAACAGACATGATGGGGGCGGTTGGGATCCCTGAAACCCACCGGCTGATGCATATAAACTGTTTCCTTAAGATCACCATGTAGAAATAATCCCCTTGATTATTTTCATTAATTGAAAGGCTATATATACAAGTTACATATTTCTATAATAGGAAAAATTCTTTTCCTATTCTACTTCTAAATCCTTATTCTACCATAATTATAACTCTACAGTTATGGTAGGTGTATAATACTAATTAAGGTATCATTTTCATTACAATATACTACAAATATATATACCATATATACACTTATTGTATTGTACCAATCTGGCCGAGAATGCAGCCAGCCACAGCCGAGAATGGGCTTCTTCCACTGCTGCCACTGCTGGGCCTTGCTTTGGCCGAGAATGGGCTGAGCCCATCGCATTCTTTGAGGTCATGATCGCTGGTGGCCCACCGTGCACCGGCCGTGGCTCACCAGACCTGGTGGCCCAAATCGATCGCTTTAGTCCTTCAATATACGTGTGATATACACTGCTACATATTCAGTGTATATCACATGTATATTGCCTTATTTAACATATAAGACTTCACTCAGATAAAGATTTATAAGTTGAAGTTTTGTTATCCAATTTCAAGATTCAACATATAAGTGATTCCATGTTGACTAGTTAGGAAGACCAGAAAAGGTCATGTGGGAATTTATAGGTTATTTTCTGGATAGTAACAAAATCTTGTAATTTTCAGTAGAAGTTTTCACCTGACTCACTTAGGTCTTTGGTTTCTTTTGACTAGTAAAAACTCTTTTTTTTTCCACCTCCTTAATTTCTTTGTTCCTCCCTTGCTTTATTACTCATACTGAGAAGAGTTTTCTCCTGTTTTGTTTCCACGTATTAAATCTTTTCTGACTCTATGTATTAATGAGTAGGCTGTCATTTAGAGTGGTATGTGAATGCATCATGTAAATTCGTTAAAATATTGGGTATGAATAAGTTCTTATTTGTCTTATACCGTCAGAAACATTTATCCTATAGCATGTCAGTTGTCACATGACCAAAGACGAAATAAAAATTTGAACTTTATAGATTATTCTAGGGCGTACGACTTCAAATGCTAGTAATTAAGCTTTAAATTTAATTTTTGTATACATAAAAATGACTTTTTAAACACAAATACAAGATTAGGATTAAAGCTATCAAGTTTTGCCGACCTACATGTTGTATACTACCTCTGCCCCTGCATACCACGTTGTTCACACAAGGTTAAGATTAAAGCTACTAAATCTTGAATGAAGATTTCGTTGTCACTCATAAAATTGTTGGGAAATTTTGTTCTTATACTTTATAAAGCAGTACGGGAGGTATATAACTATTACAAGTATTCGAAAGGATAAACAACGATTCAATAATTCAACTAGAAATCTGAAATTACAATTGTAGAACGAGAAAAAGTCGAAACTGTTTTGTTATTGCTGAGTCGAGTGTGGCACTCTGTCCTTAAGACAATATTGCTCCGTATGTATCCTTTATACGTCCTGGACAATTTGTCTCCCAAGATAAAACAGCAATGGAACACTTGAGCAAAAGAAACTCAAATGCTACCGTGAAGAATATTGAGTAACGAAATGATGCTTGGAAGTTGTAGGAAGAACTGTTTTTGCTTGTGTATACTTCTGTATTTTCGTGTATCATATATATCTATCAACAATGGTGTAAGGGGGTGTTTATATAGGTGAGGGAGGGGACTGAAAAACTGCCTCCATAACAGCCAAATAATGACCATTATGGAGGTAGTAAAGTCACCAACATAAATGGTGAAAGACCAATGGATTGGCCATTATAGGAGGAGTAATTCAGCCAAAATAAATGGCTGAATTGAGTGCTTGGCGTTTTTGTTCTCTTCTGCCCAATTCTGACTTTCTGGAAACTTCAGGGACCAAACTGCACCCGTGACCCCGGAACTCTAAACCGAACCGAACCGGACGGGACGGGCTGGCGGCGGCGGCGCGCGTGTGGTCTTTCCTCGAACCGAAGCACATCTAGGTCCTCCCTCCTTTAAACACATGGGATACCCCTTGGGGTCCCAAACCCCAAACCAATTTCGAGTCTTATATACACAACAATTCTTTCTTCCTCTACCGATGAGGGAGAATTGAACACAATACCACACTTTTCCATGCTTCAAACACCTCACTTCGTGAACCAATATCTCTTTCATTTCTCAATGAAATTTGACGATTCTTGGCCCTACGGTTATCTACGTACTTAGTAGATCATGCATGTGTGAAGAACCGGATTCTCCAACATACGTAACACTAGTGTTTAAGCCGTTAAAGTTGGTCGGTCGCAACTCCCGCCAAAGGCTAATTTCCAACAATCCCCTATTGAAAGAGATTTTGGCGCACTCACATGGTGTCTTTTCATTTCCAGTAATATTTCAGCGGACCGATGTTGCATAAGGAGATGTAGCTTCAGCTTTGAACCTTCCATAGTTAAGTACCATCGGACTTACTTACTGCGCGGTGAACGTGTTGTCTTGAACCGTCAGTGTTTAGTGTAAGCCAAGTCAATGGTACCAACACAACAAATTCCCTTACTCTCTTCTTCGTAATGTTTTGTCCGTTTTGGTTATGGACAACGTCTTGGATTCTTAAGTGCGTTCATTTGAGGCGGCCCGTCCTCGCACTTAAATAGGTGGTCTCCTACAAGGTATCCTGCTATACCCCACTTCACAAGTGTTAAGGACCATTAAAAGTTTCCCAAAAGACCTAACCTCAACTTGTTGAGGATCATTACAGGTTTTGAAAACTTAACCTTTACCCATATTGCAGATAGCACTTAACGTCTATCGCGGGAACGACTTTGGATTTGGTGTTTCTTTTCAGAAATCACTATCCGAAGTGCTCATGCTTCCACTGAAACGATCAACTAAACCTTTACAACTTAGTTTTCCCATTGAACCAAATTACTGGGATCTCCAGTTAGTAAGGTTGGGTTACCACTATATTGGTCAGTATATTTTGGGTTTTAAGCCCATTCCCCTAGACAGCCAGAACACTTGATCTCCGGGTAGTCCCTTAGTTAGTAAATAAGGAAGTGACACCCGTGATGATCAACTGCCATACGGTCTTATGTCTCCGACAGATCCTGACAGATATGTTCAGACGCCGTCATCCGTGTCCTTCCTAAAGCCGACCGGCTAGCCACAGTATATAACTGCTGAAGACACAGGTTTCTCCCAATATGGGACGTCCTCTAATAAGTCGTGAAGTTACTCAACTTCTTTCATGCTTTGTATACATCGATAAACTCTGATACCATCATGAATCGATCGATGCAAGTTTGCTTAGAGGTTTTTCCAAGATCCACCATACACATTTGCTTGTGGCTTTAGTGTTCTTCAGATCTGATGTCCAGTTTGCATCACTGTGTTCTCCCAGAACCGCTGGACATCCAGAATACTATAATCCGTAGATAAGCGAATAATTCAGATATCGTCATATCCGACTTAACGCCTTCTATTGATCATGTATTAAGATCATCAGTGAAACTTAGTTCAATTGATCTGTTTGTAGGACGATACCAGGTCGGTTGTAGTGTGTACAATACATTGAACTACACATGACCTGTGCATATCGCTCCTTCTCTAGGGGTGCACCATGATTCCAATCAGTTCTATGATTCATATCCATTGGTGGCTTCAACGAGACTGTCAACTATCGACCAGTCCGTTAGATGTCTTAGAAATCCAATTCCTAAGATGTCATCTGTGATACCCATATCTTTCATATCGAGACTTTGTTTCAATATGACTTTTACTTTCAGATTGTTGATTCTCCAACTGTTGGCTTTCTAACTTCAGAGTCAATGTTTCTGTGGTCAGATTCATTGTTTCTGTGGTCAGATTCATTGTTTCTGTTTTTCTCATGCAAATTTCAACTTCACAAGTATATTTACTTGATATTGCAATAATACCATGTAGAGTTGTAGACCTTGTTTTTTTTCTCATGCAAATTTCATAAAACTCAATCCGCCTCTAATTAAGTACTTCTTCATCTCTAATAAGAGTCGGGATTAATAAAGTCTTTTTTGGTAGATAACACTTTAATATGAGAGTTGAATTTTTTGGCACGAACAAATTAAATTAATCGAACATCAAAATGAGTATCGAATAACGGGTGGAGAAAAAAATATGCCCTAACAATATACACATTACACCGGCCCTATTCTACGTGGTAAATTTCCACAACATTTTCAAACAAAATAATCTCAAATTCTCAATAATAACTTCCACTTCCATGATTAACTCTGTGGTCAATTTTCAGTGTGGAAGGAAACAGTGTAATGTGATTTGGAATTGTCAAAAGTTCATATAAGGCCAGGGACCAATACTTATTAGTGAGGAGAAACGACTGGAGCAAGATTTCTAATGTGGAATAAGGCCAGGGACCAATACTTGAAACAGAAGAGCAAGGTGAATTGGATCACATAAGGTGATCAAAATATCAAGTTCTTTCATGTTGTGCTCAAAGCAAGGAGAAATGCTAATAGAGTGTTTACTATCAAAGATTGCCAGGGGCAAGTGCACTTAGAACCTCAGCAAGTGCCTAATGCATTTATTGAATTCTATACTCAGCTACTAGGTACTAGCAAGGATGATAGAGAACATGTGTGTGCAAGCTTGGTGCAGCAGGGAAAAACAGTATCTGAGGACCATAAAGAAATGCTTGTGCAAAATGTGACTGCTGAAGAGGTAAAAACTACTTTATGATCAATATATAGGGACAAAGCACCAGGGCCTGATGGATTTAGTAATCAATTCTTCAAGGATAGCTGGGACATTGTTGGTGCAGATGTGATAGTGGTTGTACAGGATTACTTTAGAGTAGGGAAAATGTGAAGGGTCCTGAATAACACATTGATCACAGTCATCCCTAAAAGTATGCATGCAGAAGGGGTGGGTGACTTCAGACCTATAGCTTGTTGCAATACAATCTATAAGGTGATATCCAAGGTGATGTGTAATAGACTGAGGAAGGTGTTGCCTACTATAATATCAGAAAACCAAAGTGTATTTATGGAGGGTGGAACCATTGTACAAAACATACTGATTTGCCAAGATTTGGTTAGGTTGTACAAAAGGAAAAACTCCACACAGAGTTGCCTTCTTAAGATTGATCTTAAGACATGATTCTGTGGAATGGGAGTTTATGAGGGAAGTGATGGAAGCTTTAGGATTTCCTACAAAATTCACAGTCTGGATAATGCAGTGTATATCCACTCCTCAATATAGCGTAACACTGAATGGAGGTGTGTATGGTAGTATTAAGGGAAGGAGAGGACTGAGACAAGGTGATCCCATATCACCTCTCCTTTTTGTCATATGTATGGAGTACCTCTCCAGGATACTTAAGAGGGTTGGGGAATTGCCAGGATTTGAATTTCATACTAAGTGCAGAAGTATATGGTTGAATCACATGTGCTTTACTGATGATATGCTTTTATTTTGTAAGGGAAATTATCAATCTGTCATGCTATTGTTAAGAGGGATGGAAACCTTTACAAATGCATCTGGACTTCAGGAAAATGCAGGGAAGTCTAACATATTCAGTGCCAATATGGATCCTCAATGCTTGGAGGATATCTGTGCTGCAACAGGTTATCAAAGAGGCAATTTACCTTTCAGGTACTTGGGTGTTCCAGTGTCTGCAAAAAGAATCAGTAATGTGGATTGTGAGATCCTTATTGATAAACTTAGTGCAAGAGTAAGAGTTTGGAGTTCAAGGAAGCTGTCTTATGCAGGCAGAGTGCAACTATTTAACTATGTGCTGTTGCATATCCATTCATATTGGTCATCAATATTTATACTACCTAAGGAAGTGATAAAGAGATTGACTACAATCTGTAGAAACTTTATTTGGGATGGTAAAGAGAAGACTAGGAAAGTGCCTTTGGTTTCTTTAGGGGTATGAATTGCATAGCTTGGAATGAAGCAGTAGTGCAAAATATGTGTGAAATATAGCTCAAAAAGCAGATAACCTGTGGGTCAAATGGGTGAATCATGTCTATATTATGGATGCTGACTGGTGGACATATGAGCCTCCTATTGATTGTTGTTGGTACTGAAAAAAGATTTGCAGGATTAAAGAGATATACAAAGGTGGATATGTGGGCAATGGGTGGCAAAAGGCAGATGGGTAATACTCCATCAGGAGTGGTTATTCTTGGAGGAGGGGGAATATGGACACATGGCAAGCTAGTAAATGGATATGGAGCACAATGAATATCCCAAAACACTGTTTTATTATCTGGCTTGCAGGACATGGGAGGTTATTAACCAGGCAAAAACTCAAGAGGATAGTCATAATAGATGAGGATGACTGTGTTCTGTGTAATGAAGAGGTGAAGAATGTGGAACACTTATTGTTTGAGTGTTTCTTCTCTAAGAAGTGCTTAAGTAACCTGATGATATGAATGGGCTTGGGAGTCAAAACATAGAGTTTCTTGGGCTTTGGAGGAGCATGACAAGGTACAAGAAAGGGAGGAATTGCAGAGACTTCATAGCAGCAGTCCTGGTAGCATTGATATACAACATTTGGGGGGCAAGAAATGATGCAGTATGAAGAATAAAGGTGCCAAGACCAGACCTGGTGTGTGAGAGAATAAAGCAAGATGTATATATTATGATGCATAGTAGGAATAGGAAGAAACAAAGTATACAGGGTAGGCAATGGATAGAGGGGCTATACATACAGAGATAGTATAGGAGTTAATTTTTGCATACTGAGACAGTGGGATGCCATGGTCTCAAATGGTAGCATAGGACTTGTATTGGTTTGTTTTGTTGGGTGATTAATAAAAGCTTTCCTTTCACCAAAAATCATAGGTAATTTACATGTGAGTTGGACTTTCAAAGAGTAATGGAATATATAGGATTTTGTTCACCCTTAATCAAAAATTTGAGATAATAAATGTTCTCTTTTATTAGATTTTGCGCGATGCGAATCTCGTCTAAGTGTGTCAATAAATATCACACGTCATATAATCATAATAAAATAAGTGAATTGGTACATTAAGGATACATAGTTCATCCAATGAAAAGAGAATAAGATGAATAACAAATCATTTTTATTCTTTTTGGGTAATGTCATGTTACAAAAGATGTACTTCACTTCACATACAAATTACAATTAAGCTTAAGTTAGGAGGATGGCGACTAGAGTTTCTTGAAGACTTTTCTCTAATATCTCTTTTTCCCTATCCTAATCCCAATAATAATTTTCCCATCATAATCTTTTTTTTCCACATCACCATCCACTATGCTTTTTTCACAATTAAACTAACTAAAAAGGTTCAAAACTAAAATAGAAAAAAAAGTAGGAAAAAAATAAAGAAGAATATCCCAGCTAAAAAAAAGGTATCAACTTGGAGTGTTTTGCTGGTCCTCTCAAGAACTAAAGGTCATTAAACAAACATGAATTTTCAAACTTGTCGACTCCCAAAAATCCCAAAGCACCAATAATTAGTTATCATTCCACTACTTCAAGTTTCATAGTACAACCAAATTGACCGCTCAAAATTCTGGTAACTCTAGTAAGTCCCCAGACTTCATGAAAACATTGTACCAAAAGTCCATATCGTCCTCTAGGTTTCCTCCAACCATCTCCATACTTTCTTGCTTCATGGCATGAAATGGAAATTGAAATTGTAATTCTTCGTGGGCACCCGCCATATCGAAACTTGAATTATCGGCTGTGGATAAATCGTCCGTCCAGAAACTCTCGTCGATTTCTGGAATAAAATTTTCAGACGAGTCCATCTCATCTAATTGCTTAACCATTGTCTGATCACCGTTTGTCACGGCTGTTGTGGCCATTGAATCGGCCGTGACAGTCGACATCTCGCTAGACGACAATTGTGGCGAATTCGGGCTGGACCCGGGTCCATTAATGTCTTCTTGAATGTTGCTAAAATTGTGTGAATTTTTCAAGGTAATTTGAGAAGTACTAGGAGCTTTGGAATCATTGTTGTTTTTGGGGTGTCTTTTTGAGTTCTGAGGAGGCTGGTAATTTTTTAGCCTTTTTTTCAAGTGAGTGTGCCATACATTTTTAATTTCATTGTCCGTTCGTCCCGGTAATCTCGCTGCTATCGCAGACCATCTGAAAAATAAATAATTAAGGGAAAATTTGTTAGTACAAATCTAAACAAATATTTTGTAATTTAATTAAGATATAAGTGCACAAGCATTCTGGTAGTGCTTGAATTTTAATTATTGTGTCACACGAACCTATGGAGATATGCACCACATGACTTGATTTGTTTAGCTTGTAATTAAATGCTATAGATTTGCAAATGGCATTAAATAATGTAACTAGAAACCTGTCTAAACGAATCTTTTCACATATAAACAAATGATTAGATATTTAACTTCTAATTTTTTTCTCCTTTTTAGCTCTATTCGGTTTTATAACTTCTATTTGAACAAAGGTTTTGTAAAGATAAATAATCAACTTGCTAGGGTAATATTTTTTTGGTTGACGAAGGAACCCGCAGCCGCTATTATTTCGAGTGCGCATAGCGTAAACCCCGGACTGACGCAATAGCCTGCAAACCACGTCAGCCGATTAACCACACTTGGCAAGTCATGTGTGACAGGCTCAACCAAGAAGGTTTATGCAGGGGATCGAACTCGCGATTCATGGCCCCGCGCTCTATCATACACCAACTTGGCCATTCTCATGGTCACTTGCTAGGATAATATTGACTTTAGAAATAGGGGAACAAATAAAAAAAAGTAAGTCTATTTAATTTCCTCCTTTTTTGTGAATAATGATTATGAGCATGCAAGGCATTGGTGAATGTGAAAAAGACAATACTCTTGAAAAATTCAGCTTTTTTAGAGCTATGATCATTATTATTCTTGCCGTTTCTCTCTTTTTAAAAGTCCTTTAATTTATTTCGTCTTTTTGTTTAAATAAGAAAAAAAGTGAAGGGATAGATTATATGCATGTGAATGTGATATATCTAAAGGGAAAGAATATTCAAGGAATTAAACTGATTACTAAATTAGCAAATTTTTTATTTGGAGAAAAATTAAAGGGAATAAATGGAAAGAAATTGAAACTGACCTATTGCCAAGCATTTCATGTAATTGGATAATGCTGTCTTCTTCTTCTCTTGTGAAATTTCCCCTCTTTATATCTGGACTCAAATAATTAGCCCACCTAAGTCTGCAACTCTTCCCACATCTCAATAGTCCTGATCATTCAAAAAATGAAAAAAAATAATAAGTTTTTACTTGCAAAAAAAATATCAAGAAAATAATAACACAAAAACGGGCTTTCAAATCCTTTAAAAAGAATGCTACATTAAGTTCTAAATATTTTCCATCCACTTTCACCATTTTTTTCCAATCAATTGCTTGATCAGATAAAAAATGAAAAAGATTGGGCAAGGAAATGGAAAAGATCCTGAAAAGGAGCCCGTTTTGATTCAACGGGCTTTATGCAGCCCAAATTAAAATTATTCGATCAAAAATAAAAAGAAATGATTGTCCAAGAAAATAAAAAAATTCTGAATAGAGAACGTGTTTCTTTCTTAGCGGGTTTTACCGCCCAAATCAAAATTATTCAGGCTAGTGAGTTTTGGATAAAGGAGTCAGACCCCATTCGGGGGTTTTGTCCAGTGCGTCCCGCTTCTCGGAAAAGAAATTATAGAGTGAGAATTTGAGGTGATTAATTACCGGCTAGTTTAGGGAGGGCCCTCCAATTGCCATGACCATTTGACTGAATATAAGAGATAAGAATTTGATCTTCTTCAGGTGTCCATGGCCCTTTCTTCAACCCCATCTTCTCACAACAAGGAGCTCTCACCATTTTTGTTTTTGCTCTTTTCCTTTCACTTGATGATATTTTCGTTAAGCAAATTGATTTGATAATTCTTCAAAAAGTAGTAGTCTTTTTTAGGCTATTTGTTTCACTCTTCTCTTGCAATAAGAGAGAAATGAATGTGGAAATACTCAATATAAGTGGGAGCATATGCTTTGTATGTGTGGGTATTTATGCTTTTGAGTTACTCTATTTTTTTTATAAGAAAGTCATTGCTTGCGATTTCCACGAAGTTGGATCAGTCTCACTCTCTTTCTATCTGTAATAATAGGAAAACAATATGATTTGAATGAATATTGTTTTTCACAACTTGTACGACAAGTGTGTGTTTTACTAAATCAATCAGTACTAGCTCTCTAATTCCAACATGAATGGTATGACATTAAGAAAAGCAAAAAGGGTTTATCAAGATCTGTCTCATGTTATGCAATACTTTTTTTTTCAACTGATCTAAAAAAATTATAGATCTTTTAACAATTATTTAATTTAACATATTTACCCTGAATGACATGACTTATTGATATGCGCTAAATATAAAAGTTCATACTTTGTAAGAGAGAGTAAAAAAACATGTGAATATCTCATAATTACTCAATTAAAAGAATAATTTTGATAATTTATCTTATGTGTCAAAAGTTTTCTTTTATTCATTGAATTTATGTTCAAATCAAGCACTTTCACATAAAATATGAAGGGAGTTGAGAAATTTTCCCTTTCTACCCATTTTATATTTTTATTTTGTTTGCAAACCGAAAATTAATAAAGGGAAAAAAAGAAACTTGTTTCTTAAACAAAAGGTTAGTATCAAATTAGGCATTGAGCCTGGCTCACACCTAAAAAGCTAGCTCAAGGGAAGGAGGATTGCACAAGCCTTATAAGGAGCTCAGGGTTTTCATTCATTACCGATGTGGTATATTTTTCTTCTACACCCCCCTCACGCCCAGATCCAAACATTCTTTTATCCGAGATTCCACTGTCCGGTCTGAAACGTGCATATTCATGAACCGGGGGCATTTTTATGCCCATCGGTCCGGGACCAGCCAATTAGTCTCGGGGAGCATTCTGCTCCCTTTTTTGGCGGCCCACATCGGATCGGGCCTGAGCCTGGCTCTAATACCATGTCAAATTAGGCATTGAGCCTAACTCACACCCCAAAAGCTAGCTCAAAGGGAGGAGGATTGTCGAAGTCTTATAAGGAGCCCAGATTTTCATCCGTTACCAATGTGGTATATTTTTCTTCAACCGTTAGTGCATATACCAAATAAAAAGTTACTCCAATTATTTTAGTTATGAGTAGGGCGACAAAATGGAAAAAAAATATAGATATTCGTCCGATCCAACCCATTTAAAATGGGTTCAATATGTGTCAACCCATATTATTCACTTAAAATATGAGTAACTTAATAGGTAAAATGGATAAAACTCATAACTTTAGTAAAACAAGTTCAATAAAAATAAGAAAAATGATTTCCTTAATAACATTAGGGAAAACAAGTCTCACAAGTGATGTTTCACCAACCACCCCACCACCACCCAACTCAAACCCCCTCCATCCCCTCCAATTTTTTTTTAAAGTTTTTAATATTTTTATTTTTGGGTTTCTATACCACTCACCCCACACCCCCACTCCACCACCCTCCAAAAAAAATAGTTTTCTTTAAAACAAGTTTTAAATTTTTTTATTTGATTTTTACACCTACCTCTCCCCTACCCCAACACCCCAACACCCCCTCCAAAAAAATTAATTTTTCTTAAAAAAATTATATTTTGATATTCTACATCATCCACCCACCCCCGCATCTCTACCCCTCTCGAATTTATGAGAAATAAAAACTTATAAAGAATGAGAAATTTGAGTAAATTTGGTGTGGGATGGGTGGTGGGTTGTGGTTTGGGGCGGTATGGGGGTGATATTTTTTTTATTTTTTATAAAAATAAAATAAAATAGGTGAAGTAGAAAATTTGGGAGGGGGGTGGACGGGAGGGGGGGGTAGGGGTTGAGTGGGGCGGTGATGTGGGGTGGGTGGTGGTGTGAGATAAGGATGAGTGAAGATGAAGTGCATTCGAGGATGGTGGTTGGGTGTGGGTGGGATTTGGTTGTGGGAGTGGGTGGGGTGTGGAAGGTGGGTGCAATGGGGTGGGAATGGTGGGGCTTGGGTGAGTATTTTTTGAAAAATATTTTCTTGGAGGTCGTGTCATTGAAATTTTTTGAAGTTCTATTCTTTGTGCAAATGTTGAGGTGCAACTATTTACTAGGGATTGAATTTGTGGATAAGAAGATAAATTAATTTTTTTCATTTTAGCTACATGAAACCAACATCTATAAAGTAACTTTAGATAATATGAATAAATATGGATATTCATATTATCCATCGGGTTAATTCATTTTTATCCGTGTTAAATATGGAGGGCCGAGTAATTGATCCGTTTTTATTTAACCCATTTTTATCCGCTCATATCCAACTCGACCCGCCCATTTGCCATCCCTAGTTATGATATATTAATTAGTGTTTTGCGAATCGTGTTAAACTGTCTTATGCTATGGTCGGTTTACGCGAGCCACACAGGTAAAAAAGAAAAAAAAAAAGAGGAAAAATTAAAATGATTTGAACAAATCAAGTCAAATATTTTACGTTAAGTGTGTGGACTTTGTATAAGTGATTAGCTTTGAAATTGTATTAATTAAATTGGTAAGAATTTGTCATGAAGTGATTTGTAAAACAACACGAGATGACTGGCGAGGGGCCCAATAAGAATGCGTGGGGACAAATTGTAATCCTGCATGGATTCATGAATCTTATTCATATTTTGTCATTAATATTCAAATTGAATATTTTGAAAATTCTGTCGTCATTATTATTGAAAGAAAGAAAGTAAAGAAAGTCCTCCGGCATAGTCAGCCAAGAAAGTCAAGGCTTATAAGACGCTTCTGGCGTGGACAACGTGAGTTCGATTCCCCGCAAGCACGAAGAAACTCTGCATGTTGGGGAATTTGACCTTGTCTCATTGATCAGTTGTACGCTCCCAGAAAACTGGTCACTGGAGCACATCCCGCGATTTACCTGATAATAGTGTTGAAGGACCGGTGCTATTACCTTCGCCCGAGCGTGGCAGAATGGCGTAGAGCGCAGATTATCAAAAAAAAGTAAAGAAAACTTGTCGTCACCACATGAACAATAAGACAAGTTAGGTTTTATTTTTTAATAAAAAAATTGCTTCTGTGAAGTAGTCACATGGGTGTTGTAATTTCTTTTTTTTGTTTATTCAAGGACCAAAAAATAATTAATTGTAGGAAGCTGGGTCATGGTTGCTCAAGTTTAAGAAATTTGCAACTTGGTCCCCCTTTGTACATCATTATGCGATATGAAGTTTGAGCTGTTATTTTTCTCAAAAGGAAAGTCAAATGAGAATGATCCAGAAGAAGATGCTAATCGGAGGAAGGTTGGTGGTAACAGATCAATCAGGTGGCATAGATGTGGGAAGCTTAGGTATATTCAGAGATATTGTCGTATTAATATCTCCAAAACAAATGCTGCTAGTGAAGATGATGAGCCTAAATGGGAGACAATGCGGCTTTTGAATTAGCATAAAATAAATCTCATATTAATTATGTTGATTTCAAGGAGAAGTGGATCGTTGATTCTGGCTGTTCACACCATGTGAGCGGTGACGATTCATTATTTTCAGAGCTGCGACAACATAATGGAAAAGAGTTAAAGTAATGGCTGATAACTCAACAACAATAACCCAGTGAAATCCACAACGTGGGTTCTGAGGAGGGTAGAGTGTACGCAGACCTTACCTCTATCTTGGTAGGTAGAACGACTGTTTTCGAGAGACCCTCGGCTCAAGACAAAGCATAAGCAAAAGCAAATTAAAAGCAAAAGCAAACTAAGAGAAATGGTCATACCCGATAGAAAAAAATTAAAACAATATGAAAATGTTAGTAACAAAAGCGAATACATCATGATTAAGATTGGTGTTAATGATACAACAACAACATATTCAGTGAAATCCCACAACGTGGGTATGGGAATTGGTGTTAATGATACAAACATCAAATTAAATGATGTCTATCATGTTTCAGAATTGAAGAAGAATCTAGTTTCAGTCTCTCAAATACTGATTCTGGAAAATATATTTTGTTTGGTCCAAATGATGTGAAAGTACTTGATAACATGAAAAATATTGAAGCTGATATTCTGTTTGCTGGTAAGAAGAAAGGCTCTTTATTTGTCCTGTCAGCAGGAGAGACGTATGTGAAGAAAACAAGCCAGATAGATAATGCAGCGATATGGCATGCTCGGTTAGGACATTTAGGTTATCAAATGCTACAAAATATCTCTTCAGATAAACTCTTATATGGCATTCCAACTTTAAAAAACGCACAAGAAAAAGTGATTTGTCAGGGCTGTCAATATGGCAAATCACATCGTCTTCCTTTTAAAAGTTCATCAAATCGTAGATCAACTCCATTTGAACTAGTGCACACAGACTTGATGGGACCAATAAGAACAACAAATTGTAGCGGCTATCGATATGCGATGATATTGGTAGATGACTTCTCCAAATTTACTTGGGTGTATTTTTTAAGGGAGAAAAATGAAGCACTTTCCAAGGTCATTGAATTTAATGGCATTGCAGAGAAGGAGTTTGGGCAAAAAATAAAGTGCTTGAGGAGTGACAATGGTGGTGAATTTATGTCAACTAATTTCTTTCAATTTTGTGAGGAAGATGGTATTCAAAGACAGATGACGTGTCTCAATACCCCTCAACAAAATGGGGTTGTAGAAAGGAAGTTGGCACATCTCGCTTCAGTAAGTCTTTCATGGCTACACGATAAGAACCTATCTCGCTAGCTATGGGCAGAAGCATTTCAATGTGCATGTCATGTCATAAATCGCTTACCTTCTTAGTCTGGTAAAAAAAAAGACTTCTTTTGAATTTCTATATGATCAAAAGCCAAATGTTAGCTACTTTCGGGTGTTTGGTTCTATTTGCTATGTTCATGTTCCTAAATAAAATAGAATCAAACTTGATCCGAAAGCAAATAGAATATTCTCCGAATATTCACAGTATATTTTGTAATTATGATAGATATATATTTAAGGTAACTTAAAATTCTTATTGTATTAGGAATCAACCATTTAAGATAAGTTAAAATTCTTGTTGTATTAGGAATCAACCTCTGTACAACTATATATATTGTGAATAATAAAAGGAATCAACCTATGTACAACCATTTAAGATAGAATAATTTCCCTTAGGGATTTATTTCATTATTCACAATATATATAGTTGTACAGAGGTTGAATCCTAATACAATAAGAATCCTAACTTACCTTAAATGGTTGATTCCTAATACAATAAGAATTCTAAGTTACCTTAAATATACATCTATCATAATTACAAAATATTCAGAGAATATTCGCTAATAATTACCACTCATGTAGAAAGGGAAGGAAGTGCATGGATACAGAAACCAAAAAGTTCGATGAAGTGTTATCTTGGTGTACACCCAAAATTCAGGTTTGGATAATATCACGCTTGATGATTATCAGAATGAGTCATTGTTCCCTGAAACTAATGCACAAGGAGTTGATGAATCACCTACTCCAGCTATGAAATCCGTCTTCAGCAAACGACGAGCAAATATCTAAAAGATCCTTGAGGGAGAAAAGGCAACCAGCTCATCTCAAAGATTATCAAGTGCAGTTAAATCTAGGGCTGGCCAGTGGGCCGGGACAGCCCGACCCCGACCCGAGCCCGTCCCGAGCCCGCCCCGATCCCGCCCCGACCCCGCCAAAAAAAAAAAAAGGGACTCGAACTCGGGACGGGACGATGTCTCGTCCCGCGAGACCCGAGCCCGCCCCAGGCCCGCGAGACCCGAGCCCGCCCCGACCCCGCCCCTTTGCAAAAATGGCCGTTGCACCAACGGCCATAATCTAAAATGGCCGTTGGCCAACGGCCATTTTAGCCCCCCCTCCCCCCACCCCCATACCCCTTAATATTTATTTTTAACCCATAAGTTATTATATTTACCCTTTAACCCAAATTTTCAACTATAAATAACTCATTTTCTCTTCATCTTTCTCACAAATCTTCCTACAATCTCTCTAATTTCTCAATATATCTCTCTACAAGTCTACATTGTTTGCTAAATATTCAATTTTATTTATTCATTTGGGAATTGGTAGTGAAGTTGGCAACTAGCTTGAGGATCTTCCATCGAGCAAAGTTTCAATTTTCAACCTCTCGATTACACGTCGACGTTACGTCGGCGTTTGGTACATTCGTTCCTTCATTAAATTATTGTTGTCTGTTTATTTAGTTTAGATCACTTAATTTTATTGTCTTTAATTATTTATTTATTTATTTATTTATTATCATAATTAAAATGAAATGATTAAAAGGTATGTTTAAGGGTAAGGGTAAGGGTGCTTCTTCTAGTAGGGGCAACCAGAGCAAGGGTACTTCTTCTAGTCATCTTATTCCTACACATGATGATTTTGTTGATACTCAACATTTTTTCCTACAGTACCATTAGATTTAGACCAGGAGCTATTTTCTGAAACTCAAGAAGACTTTAATTTAGACGATGATCTAGATGATATACTCACTAATGTTGATGACAACACACCTACTAGTGCACCTTCAACTGAAATATCTCCTATTCCCCCTAGTATGAGACGAGGTCCAGCAAAACGACCATTAAAATCAAATGCATGGACATTTTTTGATAGGGACGTAGAGAATCAAGTAGCCATATGTAAAATTTGTAAAAATGTTTTAAAATTTAAAACTGAAAAAGGTCACGGTGGGACGGGGGGTTTAATTAGACACGTAGTAAGTGTTCATCCAGCTAGGTATGCCCAATACCAGGCTTCAAAACCGGGTGCGCAAACGCCCGCTCCATCGGGACAAGGTTCACATACTAATACTGTCCCGGACCAAGTACAGAGTCAAATTAACCCTATGATGGGGGGAATTGTAGGCTCTAAATACAATAAACATAGAGATAGGGAAGCAATATCAAAATTAGTTGCTGTGGAGGGTTTGCCTTTTTCATTTCCTTCATCTCCCGGTTTTATTCATTACATTAGAGATATATATAATCCTGCTTTTAACGATTTTCCTAGATCAACTGTTAAGAGAGATGTATTTAAATTCGCTCATGAATATCAACAATATTTACGTTTTTCATTATATCATTTTAATGGCAAAGTATCCATCACGTCTAATATAGGTCGTAGTACTAACGGCCATGATTATTTAACTGTAACTTGTCATTGGATAGATTATAAATGGTCTATGCAAAAACGTATTTTAGCGTATAAACTTTATTTTTAAAAGTAATAAAGTACAACGTAGAAAAGAATATAAAAATATTTGTCATGATTGTGGACTACCTTTTAGAAAAATTCCACAAGAAGTATCCACTAGGTGGAATTCTTTATACGAGCAACTACTTGTTGCTTATGGCTATAAATTACCTATAACTTTATTTTTTAACTCTCATAATAAAAATCCAGCTGATATGATTTTAGATAGTGATTGGGAAAAAATTTCTGAACTTATTGTATTTTTAGAGAAATTTTTTCAAGCAACAAAAGAATTTTCCGGTATATATTATCCTACTATTTCAACTATGTTATTTTATATAACTCTAATATTTTTATTACTTAGTGAATATATGGAAAACCAAATTTTATAAGGCAAATTTATTAAAAATGTTTCTCAAAATAAAAAATATTTTATTCCTATTCCCTCTATTTATATTATTGGTTCTCAGATAAATCCTACTATTAAAATAGACGGTACTAAATCACTAATTGAAACTATTTACGATTGTATAGAAGTACTACCATCTCCAAGTCCCAAAAATCTAAATCACCCACCACCTATTGAACAAACTAAAGAAGAAGTATTGTCTAGCGTAGAACACCAATGCAAAAATATATATAAATTTTATCAACAAGAAAATGCTAGTAACTTACCACTTCCATACCATCTTCTTCATCTTCAATACAACCTCACAAAGACATGTTGTTTCTGCGGCTAGTATTGAAAGCCTCGTAAATAGAATGTGCAATGTACTCTACTACTAACCAAATTAGCGAGTTGGATATTTTTGTTTTACAGGTTCTGCATCGTATCAAGAAGTTATCAATGAAGATGGACATAAAGACTTCTTTGAAATCTTTGGAGGGGAATGAGAAGACATTTCCGACACTTTCATTGATAGCTCGAGATGTTTTGAACATTCAAGCGTCGTCAACTGCGTCTGAAAGCGCTTTTTCTGCAGGCAGATATCAAATAGGAGACCACAGACACTCATTAGCCGGAGACAGCTTGGAAATTGCAGTATTATTCAGAGATTGGATACGAGCGGAGTGGAGAAGGTGCGGTCAACTGGAGATCAACGAAGAAGATGATGAAAAGTTGAAAACTACAACGAAATCTTAACCGAAGGTAGTGGAAGCGACGTGGATCAATTTGACCAACAAATACCAATTCCAACCGAAGAACCACATGAAATCATCAAGCAATTAGAACAGGTTTTTTTGAGAATGTAATTTTTTTAATTGTAATTTTATTATGTAATTTGTAACTTTTGGACAACACCACAAAGTTGCAATTTAGATTTTAGACAATTGTATTTGTATTACAAAAAAATCATATGTCTATTAAATAATATAAGAGGCACAAAAACAACCTTGGGATGTTTTTATTACACTATCTTATTTTGTTTATTGAGTTTTTTTTATACATATGTTATTTAAAAAAAAAAAAATGAAAACCCGCCGTATCCCGCCCCGAGCCCGAGCCCGACCCCGACCCGAGCCCGCCCCTACCCGAGCCCGACGGGATCGGGATCGGGACGGGACTTGCTCCAGTCCCGCCAGACTCGATCCCGCCCCGACCCCGACCCCGCCAGACCCGAGCCCGGCCCACTGGCCACTCCTAGTTAAATCAATGCACTGTGACTTCGTGCTTCTTTGCTGGTGCATTTAATGAAGAACCTACATGTTACGAGAAAGCTTAGGGCTGTCAAAAATGGGAAATAGCAATGGAAGAAGAGATTGATGCCTTGAGGAAGAGTGATACATGGAAGCTTGTACCAAAGCCAGAAACCAGCAAAGCAGTCACTTGTAAGTGGGTCTATCGACTGGAAAAAATTCAGATGACACAATTGAAAGATGCAAAGCTCGTCTCCTTGCTCGTAAATTTTCTCAAAGTTATGGGCAAGACTATGAAGAAACTTTCAGTCCTGTGGCGAAAATGGTAACTGTGAGATCAATTTTCTCACTTGCTGCTTTTAGAAGTTGGAAGTTGTGGCAACTTGATGTAAAGAATGCATTTATTTACGGAGAGCTGGATCGTGAAGTTCTAACAGAGCAACCTCAAGGGTTCATCTCTAAACAATTTCCCAATCATATTTATCGATTGAAGAAGTCGTTGTATGGCCTCAAACAAGCTCCACGTGCTTGGTATGGTAAAGTTGCATAATAATTTATTTTTTCTGATTTAGATTCTAGTTTATTTGTAAAATTAGAATCACAAATCCATTTGTTGGTTTTATTATACGTGGATGATATGATAATTAATGGAAGTGATTAAGAAGAAATATCTCGCTTGAGGAATGATCTGTCGATTCGATTTGAGATGAAGAATTTGGGTGAAGTTGAATGTTTTCTTGGTTTGGAAGTAGAGAAAACCTGTCAAGGGTACTTCATATGTCAAAGAAGATATGCTAAGAATTTGTTGAAGCATTTTTGTATGGGGAGGCAAAAGAAATGACATGTACAAGAAAGGGAATGAATTTATGTAGCAAGAATTTACAGACGCATATTGAACTGGGGATGCGGCTTGTCGTCGTTCAACTTCAGGGTACTGTTTCAACCTTGGATCCGCGGCTGTTTCTTGGTGTAGCAAGAAGCATCCCACTGTTGCTTTGTCCAGTACCGAAGCGGAATATATAGCAGCGACAATGGCAGCCCAAGAATGCATTTGGCTGAAATGTTTGATGGGAGATATCTTTGGCAAAATGGACTATGCTATACAAATTCAATATGATAATGAAGTTGTATATGGACTATTTGGTCGTGATGCCTGTTGTTAATGTTGGAAATTAACCTTTGGCGGGAGTTGCGATCGACCAACTTTAATGGCTTAAACACTAGTGTTACGCATATTGGAGAATCCGGTTCTTCACACATGCATGATCTACTAAGTACGTAGATAACCGTAGGGCCAAGAATCGTAGAATTTCATTGAGAAATGAAAGAGATATTGGTTCACGAAGTAAGGTGTTTGAAGCATGAAAAAGTGTGGTGTGTGATCAATTCTCCCTCATCGGTAGAGGAAGAAAGAATTGTTGTGTATATAAGACTCGAAATTGGTTTGGGGTTTGGGACCCCAAGGGGTATCCCATGTGTTTAAAGGAGGGAGGACCTAGATGTGCTTCGGTTCGAGGAAAGCCCACACGCGCTCCGCCGCCCGTCCGGTTCCGGGCTCAGGGCTTATCTTTTTGGGCTAGAGAACTTTGCCAGATGTACAGTTTGGTCCCTGAAGTTTTCAGAAAGTCAGAATTTGGGCAGTCAGAACAGAAACGTCCAGCACTCAATTCAGCCATTTATTTTGGCTGAATTACTCCTCCTATAATGGCCAATCTGTTGGTCTTTCACACCATTTATTTGGTGGCTTTACTACATCCATAATGGTCATTATTTGGTCAATAATGGTTGTTATGGAGGCAGTCAAACATCCCCCTCCTTCACCTATATAAACACCCTTGCACCATTGTTGAGCAAAACTGATACTTACACTACACGAAAATACACAAGCAAAAAATAGTTTCTTCCTACAACTTCCAAGCATCATTTCGTTACTCAATATTCTTCACGGTAGCTCTTGAGTTTCCTTTGCTCAATTGTTCCATTGTTGTTTTATCTTGGGAGACGAATTGTCCAGGACGTATAAAGGATACATACGGGGCAATATTGTCTTAAGGACAGAGTGTCACACTCGACTCAGCAATTTCAGTTTTGTTGTTCTATTGTAATTTTCAGTTCTTGAATTATTTTGCAGTTACTTGTAATTTTCGTTTCCTGCAACCTTTATAAACCAACAGTTAATTGGTGGTCGAAAACTCGAAATACATTACTTAACATGAAGTTGTATTCACGTTAATTTCTTTCCAACTAGTTACATCATATGTCAAAACGTATTACTTTACTATCTAAGAAGAGCGAATAAGCAAAAGCCTCTCCGTCAACAGGCTCTGAGGGCATGTTGGTCATTTCGTATTGCAAATGTGCATTATCTGGTTGTTCGTTGGGCTTTAATGCTTTCTTCTGGATATGAAATGACGAGAAAACCATAAATATTCAGCTTACAAATCCGCAAGCCTTTTGCAATATTGGCTGGGAGGTTTTTTCATAAATTTGTTCTAATGGAACAATGTTAATTGGCCAAAAAAATTCCTTTACAGCAAGCCTCCATACAAATATTTTTGTGTCTTGACCAGTTTACCCCATTGCTTATATCATCAACATATTTAACAGGTACTTCACGTGGACATGTCCCCTACCCCCACTATTTACCTTCTCCGAATTATATGAAGGTATTTGATTGGATATTAAATTTAAAATTAAAAAAAATTAAAATTTATGATAAATATAATTAAATTTTAAATATTTATATAGTTATAAATTATTTTTTTAAAATAAAAAATATATAAATTAAGACATAAAAATAAAAATATAATATATTTTCTATGCAGAGGACCACAAACCCAAATTACATCGCTAGTATTTGAAAGTAAAAAGATATAGACTTTAGTAGCTCCAAGATGCAAATTTACATTCTTTCTTAAAATAATAGTGCACGTGATGGTTTGACCAAGTCAATCCACGTGCTCTGATCACTTCTATCTATAAACACATTTCTATTATTTTTATAACAATTTTTTGGATTTAAATCCATGCTTTTCCTCTGTTTTTCTTTTCTTATGGTTAATTGGGGGTTAATCATTTGAATATTCATAATAATGTCACTACTAAAATATTTCTTCCAGTCACGCGTCTCTCTCCTTGTACATACCCCACTGTTAGGGATATTTAAGTAAATTAAAAGATAATGATACTGCTACCCTACTACAGCCATTATATAAAATTTATATGCCTTTTGTAATAATTCACTTTCTCATACAAAATTCAAATAATTTATAATCTTTTTTCATAGGTTTTCATATTTTCTTTAGCATTGTGCAAGGTAAATTACTTATTTCTTGAAATGGTACCACTTGAGGTAGAGTGAAGTGGTTTTTTAAGCAAATTTTAATTTATGGTGCGACAAAATTACTATTCAGTTTGAATAAACTTATAATTGAAACACTAACTAGAGCTAATTAATTATAGTACAATAAGTATATAAATTTTCGTGCAACCTTGCGTATAATTAGCGGGAGTTGTTTTGATCTTATTCATGGAACAAAAATGAAAAGTTCCAACATGATTAGGATCCCCCCCCCCCCTCCCCCCTCGAAAGTTAGACCCATTTTGCTTTTTTATCTAAGGGATATCTGATTTGGGCCGAAGGAGCGATGTCAGTTGCACCATTATCAAACTGACCACAAATCTTTTTACATTCATTTTTCATGTGATTAAAAGTTAAAAAGTAGTTAATATATTCAAGATAATTTTATATTTATAAAATATCATCTCAATTTTTTTACTGAGCTGCACGAGAAATTTTATTTTGTGAGTCACATAACTAACACTACTTATATGAGACTATCTTTTTACTTGACAAGTCGATACTTACTTGTTATAAAACATAAAATAACAAAGGCAATTATTATAAAATATAATAAAGCTAGAAAAATAATATTGCTGAGAAAGAGAGAAGAGATGAGATTTCTTATTTCTCTTGATGGATGAAATACAATGAGGAAACATCTATATTTATAGGAGAAAATTGACTTGGTCCCAAAGTTATCATCCCCAATATTTCTCCTAAAGATAGACATCCACAATATATGATAATATCTATAACACTCCCCCTTGAATATCTATTTTGATAGATAATATGCCTCATTAAAACCTTATTAGAAAAAACTCAGTGAAAAAATTCTAGTGAAGGAAAAAGAGTACACATTTCTAATAATACACATTTTGATTGCCTCATTAAAAACCTTACAAGGAAAACTCAGTGGGACAAAACCTTATACGGAAAAAAAGAGTACAACATGTATTATTTCCCCTGATGAAAACTTTAGTCCAAATGCTTGAGTCTTCGGATTCCAATCTTGTGTACCATCTTCTCGAAAGTTACAGTTGGTAGAGACTTAGTGAACAAGTCAGTCATATTATCACTTGAACGAATCTGTTGCACGTTGATATCACCATTATTTTGGAGCTCGTGTGTGAAGAACAACTTTGGTGAAATGTGAGTTGTCCTGTCTCCTTTTATGAATCATCCCTTCAATTGAGCAATGCATGTTCTGTTATCTTCATATAAGATTGTGGCATTTTGTCACATTTCAAATCACATTTTTCTCGAATAAGATGTATCATTGACCTCAACCACACAACTTCTCGGTTTGCTTCATGAATTACTATTATCTTCATATAAGGTTGTGGGTATTTTGTCACATTTCAAACCAAATTTATTTCCAAACAATTCAAATTAGTTCTAACATCAATTGAATTTATTGATATTTCTTCATTTTCTTGAGTTTGAGGCTCATTGATTTATTCAAGAATATCAGGATTGATCAAATCTTGCATTTCTTTATGAGATTCTTTCCTAGTGTTATCTTGATCATTTTTTTCTTTTTCTAGGATTTCGATCCTTAGAATCCAATGATCTATCACACTTCAGGCCTGCTTTGGACTCATTTGCTATGACATTAGTAGATGGTCCTATAGGGATATCAATCTGAATTGGGACATTCTCTGCAGGGATATGTGATTTGGTAATCATTTTCAAATCTGTAAATGTGTCTGACATTTGATTTGCTATTTTCTGCAAGTGAATAATCTTTTGGACCTCTTGCTCATAAATAGAAGCACGTAGATCAAGATGAGACAATGATGGATTATTCCAAAAAAATTTCCTTTTTACTTCATTATTATCTCCCTCTAAAGGGTAGTCCGGTGCACTAAGCTTCCACATGCGCGGGGTTCAGGAAAGGGCTGGACCGCAAGGGTCTATTGTCTGCAGCCTTGCCTTGCATTTATGTCAGAGGCTGTTTACACGGATTGAACCCGTGACCTCCTGGTCACATGGAAACAACTTTACCAGTTACTCCAAGGCTCCCCTTATTCTCTCCCTCTAATTTTGGAAAATTTATCTCATCAAATCAACAATATGCAATTAATCTTATTTCAGTATCTCCATGTAAGAAAAAATTATATTAGGCTCATAGTTATAACAAGATAAATAAATGCATCAATTGAATAAATATATGGTACTTCAGGACCAATCTAATTTTCTCATTTCGAATTCTTTTAGCAGGTAGTCTACGGCTTTTCGAAAACTCTTCAAAAGCTCCAATAATATTCAAGTTAGCAACTTGCACAACATTATGAAAGATTTTGAATATCATAAAGGGATAAGGGTAAACAAAGTCATCTTTGTACCCCTCATCAATAAATATTTATTAATGTGATTTCAGTACATCAATCTTAGTTCATTTAATCCGTTTAAAGATTACAAATTCAATAACTTGTATATGCTTCAGGCATTTTGAATCATTCAAAAAAAATTATTTAAATTTTGTCACGTAAGTCATATAGGCTGAGACAATTTTCATTTAGTATTTCATTTACATGACATCTTCTGATGTCAGGACTGCAGGTCCAATAAATTTATCCTTACCAAGATGCATCTACTTGGTAATTATTTCTACATCAACATGCTTTAAGAGAGGTAGAATTCAGATGCTCATAATATTATATAATATTACGCACTATATTGTATCAAAGATATCGTCGATGAGATATCATTTTGTATCGGTTTGCAATTAGACATAACTTACTGAGATCTTATCACTTCATTATTTTTCAGGTACATGAACCTCGTATGAGGATTTATGAAGTGTTATGTCATAGGCTATTCAAGAGCACATTACCTCCTTATCATGATCATTTGCTCCTTTCCCTTTTCAAGGATTATCTCATTTGGAATTGATTTGTCTACCATGCTTCACACATGTTGTAGTCCCTGTCCTTCAGAGACATTTAGGAGCATCTTGCAGCTGGAATATGAAATAGTTGGGTCTGCAAATGCTTCTAGCATTTGACTTGAATTATCATTTGAACGAGGATCATATTGATGATAATTCACAACAAATTTCTTAGTTGTTTATTCTCTCCCCTCTTATATTAGAAAAACTAACATACATTTCTACCTTCTTTGGGAATCCATCTGTGTTCATCGTGATAGATTCATTAATCATATACCGCACAACAAAAACAATTTGATGAAAATATTTGGTTCCTGACCTTGAACCAATTATGAGGAGAGAATCTATCACAATTTATTGGTCTGAAGCATATAAACATCGTTGTATGCAATATATCATATCTAAGACCAACACATGAATCTTTATTCTCATATCAATGATTTAGCTATCTAATGGACGACATTCAATGCTAAACCAGTTTGAATATCAACCAACATTATCAAGACGAATTGTCTTGATTACATAATCTGATAATTGTGCTTTCAACTCAATTATTTTAAGCAAGCAACTTCATAAATGTCAAACTGGGGGTTGACAATAAACTCACGTGTGACCGCCTCATAGATGCATCTATTTAATATATCACATAATAGGTGAACATACCCATATTCACCATTTATATTTTTTCAAAATTTAGGGAAATCAATCCCAACATTAGCTAGTATAATCAACTTATCATGAGAACAAGCAACACAAACAAATTTTGAAGAATCTTCTAGTTCTTCAATGTATGTCGAATACTCAATCTGTACATCATATTTGAATCAGGATGGCAAAAATGCTCATGCCAACCATTTATTTTAGTAAATTTCTAATATACTGTGACATGAGTTGTCTTTTGTATCAATAAACTTCTGGTTTATCGTGACATGTATTTCATCATGCTTATATTTGTGCAGTACAATTTGGAGAATAAAGAGAGTAACTTTTCACATACATATTTCTTACCCACTATGATTTTGAAGATATTTAATCCTCCAATCATTTATAGCTTCAATATGATAGTCATTTACTTTAGTAAACTTCGGGTTTACTATAACTTGTGCTTCGATCATAACAAATTTGTTTAATACAATCTAGAACGCATGCCATAATAGTATATAAGCTCTTCAGGAGCCTTTAATAAATTCTCCATAATCACATATTGTTTGGACACTACTAATGACATGATATTCTTGATAAATAGTTAGCTCTTCTGGAGTCCTTAATTGATTTTGTACTATCAAATATTTCTTAGACACTGGTGGTGTCATGAAAGGAAAATTTAATTAGACACTGCTGGTGTCATGAAAGAAAACAGTAACCAAATAAATATTTAAAAACAATTTTAAATTCATAAAGAACGAAAAGTAAACGTTAAGTTCTAAACTTCAGTATTTTAAACATCTTCTTAAGGGAGGCTAATTAATATCTATTTTTTTTAGCAAAATGACAACTGTATAGTTATCACTTCCTTCAAGAAAAAATTTATGATTCAAGCTAGCACATGTCAAACGTTGGATTGATCCATACAGTAATTGCAGTATAGTCAAGTAACTAAAAGTTAAAGCTCTCGTCTGTGAGACTAAAGAAACAAAAGAAAGGAATTCAAATCTTAATTTAATTACTCAATCAATTTGTCATAAGGTACTCCATGGGAGAATTCAACCACATGTTATAAAATTAACCAATATATTCTTATGTACGACAGGTACGTAGTGCAATAACTTTTATACCACATGAATAATATGTATCTATCTCTCCAATAGGAAAGTGTTTGATATACAACGTTCATCTATAGCTCATTATTTTGCTCAAGCACAAGAATATATTGTTTCAAAATATTTCTCAGATATTTTACCAATTCTTTCTTCTTCTGGAGTAAAGTTTCAGAGTTTTACGACCTTTTCGTGAGTTTCAAGATTTACTACTTCGAGAGTAAATTTCAAAGTCTTACTAGTTACTACTCAAGGACTAGATTTCAAGGTCTTACTATTTCATGACTAAATTTTAAATTTTTACTACTTCGAGAGCATAGTTCAATGTTCTACTACTTTGGGAGAAGAGTTCAAATTTCTATTACTTTGAAAGTAAATTTCCAAGTTCTACTACTTCGGGAGTAGAGTTTAAAGTTTGCTACTTCGAGAGCAAATTTCTGAGTTTACTACTTCGGGAGTAAAACATATAATATTCAAAATATTTCTTCTAAATTATTCTCCCTCTTCTGGAGATGAGTCGTGATATCTTCACAATCAAATACACATCCACATTTATAAGCTTTACTATATACTATCACATTCACTTCAGAGAATGAATCTATATTTATAACATTTACCAAAAGTTCTCATTCTTTAGGAATGGAACATAATTATCTGAGCGTATCCTTAACCACATTAAATTATAATAGCTTATAATCTCTTTTAAGATATCGTTAATTCAAGAGCAAATTAAGGCATACATATAAGAATAATACCACTTCAGGTGATTATAGACATACCTATTTAGTCATAACGAGCCTTTTGAAATAAACTAAAAACAACAAATAGACATTGATTTAAATGTTGCTAAAAGGCTAGACCACGTGAGAATCACTACTTAAAACTATGATTGACAAAAGAATTTTCGAGATATCACTGGATAATCATTTATCCACAAGTTACTGCCTATTACTAGCTATATGATGTTTGCCCAGTAGAGTAATATATTATCATATTACTAGGTATATTAAAAAGAAGTAACCCGTGTAATTTGGTGAAGTCAATAAACATAGAAAATAAAATATTCTTTCCATAGATTATTATATCAACTGCCACTTTTATATTGCAAACACTTAGTAAATCAACGGAAATTAAAAAGTATGATTAACTATGTAATTTTTTTAATTACAATTTTACTACGTGATTTGCAACTTTTGAACAACACCACGAAGTTGCAATTTTGAAATTGTATTACAAAAAAATCATATTTCTATTAAATATTATAAGAGGCATAAAAAAAACATTGGGATATTTTTATTACACTATCTTGTTCAATTATATATATATATATATTTATTTATTTATTTATTTTTAAATTAAGTGTCTAAAAAAACCTAAATCCCCCTAGCGACCCGACCCCTCCCCGCCCCCAACATCGGTCATCTTTTCCGGCGGGATGTGGGACGGGACGGGACATCTGCCTGTCCCGCTAATTCTGTCGGAGCCCCGGTACTGACCCTTCCCTCCCGGCCCACTGACCACTCATAGTTTTTTCTAGCTAACCATTTTAATTAGGGAAGAAAACATATTAAATTTAATATTACCTTTTGTTTTATGTTTAAAAATAGCAAGTGTCCGCTTGTCAAGAAATAAAAGAGTCTCACATAAGTAGTGTTGGTTATGTGACTCACCAAATAAAATTTCTCGAGCTGCCTTTCATTTAATGTCAAGACATTTTTACTAACATATTTACATTATTATCAAGTTATGTGGTGGTAGAACGTAAATATTTTCGTTATTTCTCTCAAAGAATTATTTGATTATATAATGAATTTCATTTATTGTCAAAACTTAAGAGTATGATACTTTAGTTTTTCTGATTGTCAACTTGAGTATAAATATGGAATAAGGTCAAAATAAGATGAAACTAAATTCAATGGATAGATAGATGACAACGGATCGGATTTGGATCGGATCCTACTAGATCCAGATCCAGATCCAGATCCGTTTTTCATACCTGGATCCAGATCCATCGGATCCACATGTAAATTTTTTTGTCCATAACCCATTCTATTATCATATGCCCATAACCCATTCTATTATCAAACCACAAAAAGATAATCTGCAACAACAACATACACAGTAAAATTTCACATCGTGGGGTTTGAGGAGGGTAGAATGTATATAGATCTTGTCAATAGATAATCTGCATGTACAATTATTTTATGCGATTGTTAAAAACATGAATTTTGTTCTCCAACCGCTACTATACCTTCCATGCCATATGCAATTGAAGCAAACACCCATTGGGGTAGTTGACTCTCTCTTTACCTTGAAACAAAAAAGGAAGAACAAAACTTGATCAATAGAGAAGACAAAAGAGGATACATTAGTCTCCAAAGATAAATTTGACTCAAATCTCCTAAAAGACAATATGATATCCATAAAGGATTAAAATTAAGTTAACAACAAATCTCATCAACTCGACGTTATTGAACAATATCTTCATTACTTAAATTTAAATTATCCACAAGACAATTCAATTTAAGTTGGTTACTAGCTCCTCCACCATTTATTGACATTTCAAGCTCTACTTCAAGATTAGCTAAGCATCTGCTTTATGATAACGTCCGATTATCGCATAAATAATAGGGGGAAAATCTTAATTTGTAAGAAAATACTTATAAATTATATTTTAAGTTATGATTATATTTAATAAAAAATGAATTCACGGATCGGATACGAATTTCAAATATAAGATTCAGATTCGATCCTTCAGAGATCTGGGTCCGATCCGGATCTGTTGGGTTGAAATTTTAAAAATTCATATCTTATAAAACGGATCTAAATTCAGACCGAGTCCGGAATCACTACCATCTCTAAATATATCACAGTATCACACATAAAGTAGAGTGAAAGCAGTGTTATTACTATTTGACTCTGTCGTTATCAGGCTACTTCTTTTTCAGATGACAATACGTTATAGACTAAAATGGGTCTATGTTTTAGAAAACAAAACAACAGTCAATATTGCAAATTAATATATTTAATAAATTTTGATTATTACGAAGGAGTAGTATTATTACCCACCAAAAGCGAAATGATTACGAATTAAATTTTAATATAAAAACAAAGAATGAACGGAAAGGTGGACACATTCTTTTTATCACGTTTTATAATTCTATTTATTTATTATTTTATTATATGTATATGTACGTTATTTGAAAGAGAGAAAAAAGACTGCGTTCCTATTTGTTGATATGTTGTAATAGTTTTTGGATTTAATGGGTAAATTGTCAAATAAAGTTGTAGTCCTATAATTTGCAGCCAAAAACAGAATCACAAGCACTAAAATTGTCCCCCATAAAAGGAAGAAATTAGAAAAATATATTATGTCGACTGTTACTTAATTTTTTCTCTTTTGATCAATTTCAATGACATAAGCTTCGTTTCAAAAATATTTTAATATAATAATATTGTTCTTTTTGGTTCAATTTTGTAATATTTCTCTCAAAATGTCTTAATATTCATACACCTTATATTGTAAAAGTTCACACACTCAACAATCTCTCTCGCACTAAATTACATATGGCTAATAAGTAATAACCATGACCCTTGAGTGCTCTTCTCCTCGAATTAAGTTGCACGTTTCACGTGACTCACTACCACGATATGTTTTAGAAATTTATTGGGTGTCACTCACATCAATTGAGCATTAAATAAAGTTCAAAGCTAGTTTTTTGACTTTTTCTTGCCTGTGTGTATCTCCAAGCTACTTTTGGCATGGTAAAGGTAGTACTAATCAATATTCCGTCATTTTTAAACTTATCTCATCAAAATATTAGCTCTGATACGAATTGTTGGACTAAACCAATCCAAATATACTCTTATGATGGCGTGATACTATCCGTTTTGGGGTACGCCCACACAATTTTATCCAAAATGCTTCACTCAATTACTAGTATTCCTACACCTTACAATATAAGTTCCTAATTTTTTCAACTATCAAATGTGGGACTTTGTCGCAAACTTAACACTTAGATTCACTATAAAAAAATCTCTGTTTTCCCACAGAATTTCTATTGAAAAATGTTCAAAGGCTATTTCTCATTGAATGTCGGTGGAAAAAATCTAAATAATAGTGTTTTTATATGAAAAACTTATTTAAATAGAAATCTGTTTCCCACTATGCATTTTTCCGGTGAGCTGATTCAGTAGGAATAAGGTGGCAAAATCATGTTATATAATATAAAATTACCACTGAATGTCGGTGAAAAACTTGTATTTCTAGTAGTGATTTGAAAGAAGAATAAAAAGATTTATCAAGAAAAACAAGTAGTGGTGAGAACATAATATTGACCCTCTAGTAAAGGCATTTTGGCGGTGAAAAACAGAGGGTATTTAGTAATTTTCTCGTAAATCTAGTCTAGAAAAATAAAACTTGAAAAGTTAAAAATATTTGTTACATTGAGGCCTCAATGCTTATGATCACTTTGCTATAAAATTTACTCCTATTGCTATTAGTTACTGTATTCTTTTTCTCAAAGATGAGTTCAACAGTACTACTACTACTACTACTAGAGGTATAACTTCTGTCTTTAAAGTCCAACAACCTTAACCTAGTCAATTGTTCTCTGTGTTACTTCACAAATTTCTTGATTCTACTCTCCTTTTGTCATTTTATTGATTCACTAATGTCAGGTAATTAGAAAAAGAAATCATATTATGAATCTTGACTATTCGATTAATCACAACATTAAGAAATAGCAATGTTGATAGGAAAGTCTTTTTTGGTTTCTGTTGGATTAGAGGTATACTGTGAGATGGGATAGCATATGTTTATCTTCCCCTGATTTTGTAAATATGCACTCGGTGATTAATAAAATTCTTTAATTACAAAAAAAAGATGTTGATAGGAAAATTAATCTTGGGTCTAACTATCCCCCAAGGCCACTTGTTCGTGATCATGACTTGGTGATTGCGATTGCACTGCACTTAGTTAACAATATAAATCTGTAAGACTGCAACTTTCAACTTGTTCAACATGATCCTTCTCAGACATCTAAAGTGAACTTCAGAAAATTTCTTTCTCAAAACTTTATGTAACCTCTTGGATTTAATTCTTTTCTTTAATGTGGAGTATTGATTTTAACATATCATTTTTAGGGCCGTAGCATTGAAAACAACATTCCCCACACATCCAAATCTATTACTTGAGTATGAACAATATAATATAGGATGTTTTGATAAATTAACAATTGAAATAAATTTGATTTTGATATTATAATAAGAAAATGAACTTTGAAATTAATTCAATCTAAAAAATTATCTCATGAGACGAAAATTGCCTGAAATAATATAAGAAGACAAGTTGACAGATCCGTCATTAATGTGAGATACTAACAGAGTATGGCATCCTATGTTAGCTGTATTTAAGATTGTGAAGTTTAAGACCTCAGTCCAATGATAGTGATTAGTGATACCTCTAATAACAGTGTTAAAAGTCTTGCAAGTGAATAAAGGATATTATATTTAATTTTAAAAAGTGGCAAAAAAATCAAATGTGTATGGAGTTGAAAAGTAATTGGATGTCCACTATGTTCTTTGAATGAAGCAAATGAAATCAAAGAGGCTCCAGCTGCCTGCTTTTTCATGTCTGCTCTTCAATTCCTTGAACCCTCCTAAAATTCAATAATAATTGGGTCAAAATATGATCTTTTTCTTTTTCTTTTTCTTTTTTGGATAAATATAATTTTCCAGCTGTTTGTTTAATTTGTTAGTATTTCTCTTATTTGTCCAACTATTGTATATTTCTCCTTTCAACATTATTTTCTTTTAAAAAAATTAATCTTTAGTTCTCTAATTTTTCATTGTCATGTTAACACTTGATAATCTTCCGACCTTTTTTTTTCTAATCACATTTATGTTTATACTGATATACCTAGGACAATTACCACAAGATGCTTATAAGTTTGTTTATATATTTACTATTCTTGTTTCTTTTCATTTTGTAGCTTTTTCACTACAATAAATGTGATATTTAGCTACGAAAATATTATTTACGACATAAAATTCCTCACTAGTTGTTCATTTTTTGTGACACAAAAAGTTACATTTTGTCTCTAAATACATGAGACATATACTTTTAGTGACGAAACACAAAATTTTGTAGCAAAAGTTTTGTCGCCTAAAATTTCCACCAAAAAATGAATTGGCGCCATTTTTGAGTAACATTAGCCACGAATTTTTAGATTATGAGTGACACATTATTTTGTTACTAAAGAAACTAGCAAGGTCCTTAACTTAAAGTGATCTTTCCAGTAACTGTTGTTTAATTCTCCGTGTCAAGGTAATATTTTGCCATCATTCAGATCTTTAACCTCTTAATTTCTTAGAGGAATATTCGACTATGCAGTTGGTTAGTCACATGGCTAAATTTGATAGTTTATAAATTACCTGTTAATATCGCATGATAAAAGCAATATGCAGTAGGCATGGTTATATGCTATTATATCAGCCAATTATTGGTATTAAATACCAAGTGCTCCAAATGCTCAAGTATTTTGATCTTCTATATATCTCACAGTTCATTACATTTTAACAGTACTTTTAATTTATTTATTAACGTGTATAACATGTACAACTAAATATAGTCTATATATTTAGTAATATTTAGTGTTGTATAATTATGACAGATATATGATCCCTATTGTATTAGGATTCCACATTGTACACACTATATATATTTGTATTAATGAGAAAGACTCCCAATGGAGATTAATACAATCGTACATAGTATCAGAGCCAAAACCTAAAATCCTTTTTTTTCTACCGGCAGCCGCCCCCCTCGGTTTAATCAATCCGCCGACTGCTTCTTTTCCTGAAGCAACAATTTTCTGTCTGCCTCCCATTCTCGAAAGAAACATTTGTTTCTGCCTCACATTCTCAAAAGAAACAATTATATACCAGAACTTGTTTCGGCTTTTTTCTCTTCATTACCCAAGAACCGACGCGTTTGGCTTCCTTTTCAAATAAATTGTTAGAAACCAAAAGTCTTTGTCTGTTTCTTTATTCATTGACCCTCTGTTTCTTTATTCATTGACCCGAATTTTTTTTGTCCATTTATGTATGTTTTTTGTTTCTCGTGTCAGAAGCACATAACCCTTATCTGCTATTTGTTTTATTTTTCCTTCATCCGAGAATTATCAGCAGTTTTGTCCTTTACCCGAGAACAAAATAATGGCTTTCTTGACTCCTCCCAGTTCTGGCCTTCAATTTTGGGCCCAGCCTCAGGCAGCCCAGCAGTCCGCTCCAGATCGGTTGATGGGCCACAACCATCCGATCCTATTTCCTGGAGCCCAACAGTCCGCTTCAGGCCGTCCCCAATCCAATTTGGGCCAGACATTCGTTACATTGACTCCTCGGCAGCTTGATAATGTGTGGTATATGGATACGTGCGTCACTTCTCACCTCACCAACAACTCTGGTAATCTTCCTCAACTGCGAAATTTAAATATTCCACAATCTATTATGGTTGGAAGTGGTCATCACATTCCGATTCAAGGGTTTGGCCACACACTAACCCCACCACCGCATCCCCACTTCTCCCTAAATAACGTCCTATATGCCCAAAATATTATCAAGAACCTAATCTCCGTTAGAAAATTTACCACGGATAATTTCGTATCAATTAATTTTGACCAGTTTGGATTTTCTGTAACGGACCTACGTACCGGGAAACTCCTTACGAGATGCAATAGTGAGGGGGACCTCTATCCTTTCCCATCCACGCTCGCTGCTAATGTCACCCCTCCCATATCTCTAACTGCCCATGTCTCTCCTCCCACCGCTTTAGCAACAATCTCTCCGTCAACTTGACACAATAGACTTGGGCACCCAGGAGATCATGTATTTAATTTTCTTCGAAATAATAATTTAATTCGTTGCAATAATGGAAAACATGCCCAACAATTCTTTTCTTGTCTTTTAGGCAAACATGTTCGCCTCCTGTTTCAGTCGTCTTTAAGTGTTACGTTTTCTCCATTTGACATCATTCATGCAGATTTATGGACATCTTCCATCACTAGCTCATTGAGTCATAAGTTTTATCTAATTTTATTAGATGATTTTTTTCACTTTATTTGGGTTTACCCACTTAAATTTAAGTCTGAGGTTTTTGCCAGGTTTCTTGAATTTCGTGTCTTTATCAAAACACAATTTGAAAAAGTCATAAAATCGTTTCAATGTGATAATGGACGTGAATTTAATAATTCCGCCTTTCAAAAATTTTGCACTGATAATGGCATGGTTTTTTGTTTTTTCTGTCCCCACACTCCCCCCCCCCAAATGGAAAAGCCGAACATATCATCCGCACCGTAAATAACATGGTTCGTACTATTCTCTTTCATGCTTCTCTCTCACCATCCTTTTGGGTGTATGCTGTCAAAATGACCGAATATATTATTAATATTTTTCCTACCCACACCCTCCAAAATCGGACACCCACCGAAATACTATTTCGTCGAATCCCCTCGTATGATAATCTATGGTTTTTCGGCTGCCTCTGTTGTCCAAATCTAGCATGCACAACCCCTCATAAACTGACACCTCGCACCACCCCATGTGTATTCTTAGGGTTTCCATCCAATCATAGGGGATATCTATGTTATGACTTGTCTTCCCATAAAATCATCGTGTCTCATCATGTCACTTTAATGAAAACATCCAAAATTTCTGAAACACAGATTACAATTTCCTAGACGAGTCTGAAATGTCCCCCATTGTCAGCAACTTACTCCGCCGTGACGCTATAGTTCCGTTACGGCCTACTGCCACTACTGTGTCACCATCACAGTCCGCCACCGACATCTCTGCCCAGTCCCCCTTCCTTTCGCTGGCAACCCTCCACCCTAGGACTGTCTCCCCTACACTCTGGCCGATTAACTCGACACACGGCAGTCGATCCGACCAACCCCGATCGCCATCGAGTGCCACCTCCGAGGTTGGCAATCGACTAGAACCATCTCTGTCGCATCCCATCACAGTTCCTCCCAGCCACCAGCACCTGCAACCAAATACCGTTGTGTCTCCACCACCCAACGTCGTCATTCCAGAAACATCACTGTCACTGGACGATCTGTCCAAATTTCCGATCCTTCCCAACCCTGCTTGGTCACCTGACACCACCGGGCATTCTCCAGAACCTGTCGCCCAAATCCAAACCCCATCCGACGCCATCACTGTCTCCCCTACCGTGGCCCGACTCCCCACAGTATTTCACAACACACCCCTGTCCCCCCACACCATATGGAAACCCGTGCACAACACAGGATTTTCAAACCCAAAGTCCATTTTAACCTATCCACACAAACCATCTCCCCAATTTCCAAAAGCCCAAAATTAGCCAAACAAGACCCCAATTGGAATGCGGCCATGTGTGAGGAATTTATTGCTTCAACGAAATAACACACTTGGGATTTGGTTCCTAGACTGGAGGGGGTGAATGTGATCCGATGCATGTGGATTTTTCATCACAAATACAGAGACAATGGTGATTTAGAGAGATATAAGGCGAGACTTGTGGCTAATGACACAAATCAGCATGAGGGTATTGATTGTGTGAGACATTCAGTCCGATTGTTAAATCGGCTACTATTCACACAGTTTTGAGTATTAATATGGGTAAGCATTGGCCAATTCATCAGCTTGATGTGAAAAATGTGTTTCTACATGGGGATCTGAAAGAAATTATTTATATGCACTAGCCGCCTGGTTTGTCGATCCAGCAACCCCTCAATATGTATGTCATCTTCGTAAGTCACTTTATGATTTGAAAAAGGCCCCTCGAACGTGGTATGATCGCTTTGCACAATACATTATGCAAATTGGGTTCGTATGCAGCAAGTGTGATAATTCTCTATTTATTTTTCATCGGAGTAGTAGCATTGCTTATTTATTGTTATATGTGGATGATATTGTGCTTACTACCTCATCTGATTTGTTGAAAAATGAGATCATTGCACTGCTTAAAACCGAATTTGTTATGACTGACTTGGGGAAATTGAGCTATTTTTTTGGGATATTAGTGACTCGTTCTGTAGATACTATATTTTTGTGTTAGCGCAAGTATGTAGAAGAGATAGTGTACAGGGCTAAAATGGCGAGCTGCAAGATCATGTCCACTCCGGTTGACTCTAAATCAAATCTTAGTGATGTTGATGGTGATCCAGTGTCCAATCCCAGTCTCTACATGAGCCTAACATGTGCATTATAGTATCTTACTTTCACCAGGCCTGACATTTCTTATATCGTTCAGCATGTGTGCTTATTCATGCATGCCCCCAGAGAGTCTCATTTTACTGCCCTTAAGCGTATCATTCGATACGTTAAGGGCACACTTGATTATGGATTACACTTATATCCCTCAGCACCGACCATATGGTTATCATATACGAATGTTGATTGGACAGGCTGTCCAGACACGCGACGCTCCACCTTCGGCTACTGTGTGTTCTTAGGGGATAACCTCATTTCATGGTCTACCAAGAGGCAAGCCACCTTATCTCGTTCGATTGCACAAGCAGAGTATAGAGGCGTTGCAAATGTTGTTGCTGAGATCTGTTGGCTTCAAAACCTTCTTTTGGAGCTTCAATGTCCCTTGCGTAAGGCGTCTTAGGTTTACTGTGATAACATATCCGCCATATATTTATCTCATAATCCGGACCAACTTCAGCGAACCAAGCACATTGAGATAGATATATACACTTTGTTCGTGAGAAGGTTGCTCTCGGTCATGTTAGGGTGTTGCATGTGCCTTCTTCGTATCAGTATGCAGATATATTCACGAAAGGTCTTCCTAGACAGCTATTCCTCGACTTCAGATCCAGTCTTAGTGTCTGGCCTCCTCCCGCTCCGACTGAGGGGGTGTATTATGTCAGATATAAGATCCCTATTGTATTAGGATTCCATATTGTGCACACTATATATATTTATATTAAAGAGAAAGACTCTCAAAGGAAGATTAATACAATCTTACATTATTGTTCAAGCAATTGGTAATATGAAAGTCACCGTAAGTCACGTTTCTTTTATTATCTGTTGAATTTATTTCTTTGATCTACAAGTGATAACACATTCTGAAGAATTACTGCTTTTAAACTATCAACTCAACAGTAATCGATAATTCGTCACATAAAGTTACCTTGCAGGTAATTACAAATGACTTAAATATTTATAATGACACATTACAACACTAGTATGTTTGCATGATATGGATAAAAATGGAAATCATATGAATTATGTGGTCACAGTCACTTACACAATTGAAAAATAGACACAAATGAAATATGTCCACAATTTATGTGGCTTTTAAAGGTAAATATAAGTGACATTTATGTGCCATTGAATCACGATTATTGACTTACATGATGCATATATGTTAACTGTAACTGCAGGAACTTATCGTGATTACATAACTTCCTAATGCATATTTAGTTTTGTGCTATTTTTATTTGCAATCTGATACATTCTGATTTATTATGATATAAACCTTAAAGCCACGTGTTTATATTAGTAATAATAGAATTTGTATATGGTAGTTAAAACATTTATAAGCCACTAATTAAATTGTGTATTTGGTTATATTTCATATGTCTTATTTATGCATATAATCAAGAAATGGTAATATTTGCAAAGGCTCGATGGTGAGTCCTAGTACACTCTAGCCTATACCATTGGTAGAGGGTAAGATGTGGATTCAAGTCCCATCGCACCAAGAGGATAAGACATCGGGTTAAACGTCTCGGTGCACCATGATAATAAAATATTAGGTTTAAGTCCCGATGCATTATATTGATGATATAATGATGATTAAGGAAAATAATGTATTTTTGATGAAAAATCATATAGTCCATCTCATTTGATGTGCTCCATTCCGTGAGTGAATGTGGTAGCAGTGCTCCATTCCGTGACGTGAGTGCGCACGATCAACATTGTAACTTTTGTTTTAAAAAGTAGCAGTCGTAAAAAGAAAGGAGTTTGTCTTTAGTCACTTGTCACTTGGTAGCTAAAATTGCACTTAACTTTTATGGTTGTTAATATTATAGTGGAATTTTGCAACTTGGTCATCAAGTTTCTCAGTTTCAACTAACTTCAATTTTCAATTGTAGCGTTCACATATTCAACTTATTGCTAACCAATGAACTATTTCAGTTTAATTTAACGGTAACAGATCATACCCAATTGATAGCTAGCTCGTCATTGAACCTAGTTACAATTTCACAACTATGCTTATATTTGCTGTGCGAGATTGAAATTCGATAAAACATATATATGTCAGAATTACTTCTCTTAATACCCTTCCTAGAAGGTGATTTAGAAGATTGAGTGCTCTTTAGGTGTATTTATGTTTGTTTGTTAATGCTAGTTTACTTGGTTATCAAATAATATATATATGTCAGAAATTAATTTGTGTGGAAATTAGAACCGGAGCAAGTATTTGAAGCTTATGGATTCTAGATTCTAATCATTTTAAGTTATTGGGTTCTAATTTAATAATTTGTACATATTTCATGAATTTTTGAGGTAAATACAAAATTTGAACCAAAACAACTGTGTTTTGCCGAATTTGTAGTCAACACTCTCCCCGCCCCTTGCGGAAATCCTTCAAACCGTTCATGTAAGCTTTAAAATGATATGATCACATACTTTATGTTATATCAAAGCAACAGATGTTGTGTGTTTAAATCACCGCCACCCGCTAAAAAATCACTTGCTTGGCTGGTAAAAAAGAGAATCAACTGGCAAGTGAGGGGAGGATTAAATAAATAATTAAGTGAATAAAATGTATCTTTCTAATAATTTAATTTTTTAGATGAGATGATCACACATTTAATTAATTTTCAACTAGAGAATAGGATGAGTCCAAAAGAAATTTTTGACTGATATAATCTTTCACAAAGGTCAATAGCTGATGTCACCAGCCCTAACTTCTTCATCTATTTGAATACTGGGGTTTTCAGATGTTCGGGTACGCTAGAGGTGACGAAGGAACACTAGTTCTATTGACCCTTAACACACATTCTTCCTAGCAACCGAATTGATGTTAAAGAACCCGACCGAGGACCTTCTCCGTGCATCTTTTTTCGTCCTAAGAGAAAAGGCCAATGTTCGAAAATATTTTTTAAAAAATGTTTTCTTCACTAGAATACAAAATTAGCATGAGATGAAAGAATTGTTTTTCTTCACTGCTAACTATATATAGTTAGAAACCCAACAGTCTAAGATCCAAGTTCAGATAGCGGCAAATCGATTTACATGACGAAATGTTCAGCCTAATTCTGTCAGCTATACAAGGTAGCGGATATTGAACCCGTTATCACGGCTAGAGGCAGCAAATATATACAATCAAACCTTTATATAACAGTGTCGTTTTGAGCTGTTATAATTTAAATGTTGTTATAGAAAACATATAATATAGTGACAAAATAACTGAAATTCCGAAAAAACTTAACTGTTATAATAAAATATTATTATAAATGATTACTGTTATAGATAGGTCGCTCATTACTGTAATATGTTGTTTATATAGAATTACATCCTTTTTATGTGAACACTTAATTTGACCTTTTTGTTCTGTCAAAGGATGGCATGCTAATTTTGGAAAGTACATTCAGTTTGTTCGTTGAACTGACGATATTATGGGGTTAAAAGGTTCAATTTGATTTTCCATTTGTCACCATTAAGTATAGTGCGTAGTTAGGTCGTAGCAGACTATATACTTTTAGACTTTTCAGCGTAATAGTCAATTTAGTGTATGCCTCATTGGATACGTCTAAAGCCTCAAAACAAATTTTGACAGAAATAACATTAAAAATAGTTGTCACCCAGGCAGTGGTTAGGCTTTACTCGCTGCTAGCCAAGATCAAAGAGAAATTACGATGATTAATTACTTAAAATAAGATTTAGTGAAGTAAAAAGATTAAGAATTATTTTGGTAATCCATATTGAATTGGAATCCAGTATTCAACCATAATTGTACATTATGATTTCAACAAAAAATGAGATCTGATTAATCTCATGACTCTTGAAACAGTCTCCAAAAATTAATGTCTTTATCACTTTGAAATAGTCTATTATACTTTTTACTTATGCAAGTTCTCAGAAAATTAAGGTGGATATCTTCTTATAGTATATCCTAGTTAAACCATTACTCTTTATCGGATCATACTGTAATAGTTTATGTACTGATCATCATGAGCTTCATAAAATGTCACATTATTTCATATATATGCTACCTAATCTTGTTGACGAGGTTAACGCAATTTCCACAATGACTTCCCTTTTGTTTAAGTATTAGTTAGTGATATAAATGCCTTATATTGAGCATTAATTAGATAACAATATTGTGAATTAACTGTGTGGCTATCGGTTTTGTTAATACCATTTCAAAGCTTAGTTAGCACGTATTGACATTCTGAAACTACATCTAATCAAACTGTGTTGAACTCGTCGTTCGAGAATTATTACTCCATCTTTATCTTAGGCATGCAGTAAACTATTTCTTGCAAAACTTCTTATGTAATCAAAATTAAGAGCGACATGGACACAAAGGATTTATATAGCTTTCCCAAATTAGTTGCGACTGAGGCATACTTAGTTGTTTTGTACCTTATACGACTCAGACATGGATTCAAAATTTAAACTTTATGCGTTCGAGAGGTCGTGATTCTACCATCACTCATTTGATTTGTTAAGTTCAAAATCAATTATTTGAAGTTCGAAATAAAGCTACTGAATTCGGCTAAACGTAGTTGCTACACTCTCCCTACTTTACGTGGAGGTACATTAGATTTTTTACCATATTTACTCTTGAAGTGGTCAACAAATACAAAAATAGCTCTTTGATAACCTTCCCTGAATTTATATCAGGTCGGTCTATTCTATAAAATTTCTTTTTACTATTTTACATATATAAAAAAACAGATACTATGGGCAGCTTAAGTCCACGATTTTAAGTACGTAATGCTTAGTGAAATACAGTCACTAGAGTGACACTTTCTTACTTGATAAGAAAGTTGAATATATCAACTTATATTTTTATAAAGGCGCTAGGTAAAATGCTGCTAAGCTTTCACAACTACTACTCTATACTTTATGTACATTTTAGTTTATCGATGTGGTGACTCCAAAATTTTACGTACTATAAAAAATACACATTCTAAGTGAATTATTCCTAATATAAAAAAAAAAAAGATTGGTTGCTCAACCGGTGTCCAGTATTTGTTTTGTGAGACTAATCTGAATGCGCATAAGGCACAAGAAAGGGAAAAACACTCACTGCTAGGATTTTTTTATTTTCAATGCTCGAACCCCCAGTATAAAATAATCTTATCCATCTCACCACAATAATATGGCGAATGAGGGGTTCAAAGAATATGAACACTTGAAATCCTTTGTTCCTTGTCAAATTAAGTTACTGTATAAAATGAACCAGAGCATGTACTTCGTCTAGGCAAGTTCTTGGGCACATCCACAACCACAACTAAAGAGACTTAGCTCGAAACTAATCTACTGCATACATAGTTGTACAATATTTAATTTAGCCGTACGTGTACAACTGAATCAGAGCATGTATTTCGTCAGCTATACAGAGGCAGCGGATATTAAACCCGTTATCACGGCTAGAGGTGACAAATATATTCAGTCAAACCTTTTTATAACAGTTTCATTTTTCGGGATATCGTTTAATTAGTTGTTACAGCGAATGTTGTTATTGGAACATATAATCACAACAAATGCAGCTCCAACGAAAAACTTAGTCGTGAAATATTATTATAGAGCATAACTGTTATGAAATGGTCGCTACTTCATGTAATAGGTTGTTTATATAAGATTGTATCCTATGCAAACATTTAATTTGACCATTTTGTGCTGTCAAAGGTTGGCATGCTAATTTTGGAAAGTATCTTCAGTTTGTTCATTAAACTGACGATATTTTGGGGGTTAAAAAGTTCAATTTGATTCCCCATTTGTCGCCATTAACTGTCTGTACGCTGTGTGCAATTTAAGTGCAGGTAATTAGGTCGTAGAAGACTATGTATATACTTACTTTGAGCGTGATGTTGTATGTTCCAAATTTTTCGCAACATTGGAAACTGATTGTTTCCTCCAATACACACCCTCATCTCACCCCCATAGCAACAATTCCCACACCCCTACCCCCACCTCCACCCACCCGTATAATGTTTAAATATACTATATGGTAATGGTTTTGGATAAATTTTTCTGCTAACTAACTAAACATCAAAAAATAAAAAATAAAATCATTTATTTTCAAGAAAAACATTTTTTGTGAAAAAACATTTTCCTTCATACCAAACACATAAGAAATGCAAAAACAAAGAATATTATTTCCATACTATAAATTATGGTTTCAACAATCTAATTAGATAAGGGTAATCTCATGACTCATGAAACAGTCTCCAAAATTTATATCTTAATCACTTTGAAATAATCTATCTTAAGTAGAGTATTGACTTATGTATACACGTTCTCAAAGTCAGAAAATTAAGGGGGATATCTTCTTAGATCTTAGTATATCCTAGTTAAACCATTACTCTTTATAGGATCATACTGTAATAATATATATACTTATGAAAAGGAGCTAGCTTCATAAAATGTCACATTATTTCATATATATGCTACCTAATCTTGTTGACGAGATTAACAGATTTTTTACAATGACTTATAATAATCATAAATTAGATAACAACATTGTAAACTATTTGTGTGGTTATCGGTTTTGTTAATACCATTTCAAAGCTTAGTTAGCACGTTTTGACATTCTGAAACTACATCTAATCAAACTGTGTTGAACTTGTCGATCCTGCGAGAATTATTATGTTTAATCTTAGGCTGCAGTACACAATTTCTTGCAAGAAAAATGTTACGTTACAAAGTGATGGAAGAACGACATGAACATTAAGGATTCATATACTCGGCCCCACTTGTTGGGACAGAGGCACACATAATTATTATATCTTATGATTCAGGACAGATTTAGAATTTGGACTTTATGAGATCAGGCTCGGGATTCTACCACCACTCATTTAATTTACTGCATTCAAAATCAATTAATTTAAAGTTAGGACCAGTTAAAGCTACGATGAATCCAATAGTTACACTCTACATCGTCCCTGCCTTACATGGACGTACATTAGTACTGATGACTTATCTGAAATAGATATTTACCTTATCTACTCTTGAAGTGGTCATTTATAAAAAGGCATATATATATATATATATATGGACAGCTTGTTGTTAAGTAAAGCCAATGAAATAGTCACTAGAGTGAAACTTCTTTACCAGTTATCCGATAGTAAGAAAGTTGAATAAATCAACTTATATTTTAAAAAGGCACTAGGTGAAATCTTACTAAGCTCTCAGAATAAAAATTATTTACATCTAGTTTATCAATGTGGTGACTCCAAAATTTTACTAATCCGGCAAGTTCAACTATGCGATTGAATGGTTCGGCGCTGAATTATTCAATGTGCAGACCCATTCTAAGTGAATTACTCCAAATAATATCAAAACCTTTTCTCGTTTCTCACCCGACAGCCAGTATTGTTTTGGGCTCCTACTAATCCTAATGCGCATAAGGCCCAATAAAGGAAAAAGCGCTATTGGCTAGGATTTTTTTTATTTTCAATGCTCGAACCCGAGATCTGACTAAGGATGAATGATCATATCCATCACACCACAACTCGTGGTCGTAATATATCAAAACTCGCTTACCCTTATTCTATTTGGAAGAAAAAAAGAAGAGATCAATGCTTAGAATCTAATATAATTACCATTTTGAAGACAAATTAATCTCTTTACATTATCATATATATTGATATCTTAACAGAGTAAACTTGATTTCACCTGCTTTAAAGCGACCTCATCCATATATGGAAGTCTTCGAGGGCAGGTAATTTGGCTGATTCAATGACCTCATTTGTTTCCTCTTTTGCCAGGAACCAGATTTCGGACTCATTTTAGCAACAAATTTTGTAACGGTGATATCCGAGCTAATATCTATACAAGTATCAGGTAACTTAATCCACCAAGGTATTCTAGCAACATATTCTCAGGCACAAACTAGCACCAAATAAAAAGATTTGAAAAACAATGAATCAATCCAACATCTCATAATAATATGGCGAATGAAGAATTCAAAGACTATGAACACTTGAAATCCTTTGTTCCTTGTCAAATTAAGTTACTGTACAAAATGATGAATCAGAGCATGTATTTTGTCTAGGGAAGTTCTTGGGCACATCCACAACCACAACTAAAGATAATTTAGTGAGCTTGAAACTAATCAACTGCATACATAGTTGTATACATTTTATTTAACCGTGTGATGATACAACACTATAGTACAACAAACTACAATACAAAGTTCTAAATAAATTTTAGTGATAGCTACATCTCAAGCATGAATCTGGATCATCGTCAAGATCAAGTTGTTTGATATCCGGAACTTCTTTCCATCTCGTGGTCTTGTTCTTCCCTTCTTCTGTTTACCCATACATTTGTAGTTGCGCGAGGTGCACTCATAAACATCATGGAAGAAAAAGAACAAATATAAAACAGTTTCAAGTTTATTTTGAGAAAACACAAATTTACATCTTCCATCCAAGTATCTTAGGAAATAATAGCTTACCTTAAACGTTGTAACAATTCCAATAAATGCAAGATATCTTCATAAAAAGCAGAACGTAATGTCCGTTATTTGCAAATCCTTCGCCCTTAAATCGACCTTGCGTAGGATCTGGTCTTTCACCTGTGAAAAAAACAAACTAAATGATCAAAAATTTCTCCGGGAACAATGCACCATTGGTTATAACCTATGAGGTCTATCTAAGTTTGGCTTAGCGACATTCCCCAGAAACTGACTTGACTTTGGTTCCACCCCTCCCAAAAAATATACTTGCAAAAGTTTTATATTAGGAAGGATCGATAGATCCATGTAATTGTTGGAAATTTACTAAATGTGAAATTAAGTATATCCCATTATTTATGACTCAAATAATTGGGGCCCCGCACGTATGAAACATCGTTTCCACACACATGCACTCGTAGTGCCAGGTATTGCAAATTTCATTAGTAAAAGAGATATTGGTATGTATGTAATACGTTTGAGACATAGAATGATGGACGGTTATTGGCCAAATAACAAAGTATTCCACGTTGGTAAACGAAGGAAGAAGTGTACGAAATGTAAGATGAAACGAGTCGGAAATCACCGCGGAGTCTTGAAGGGCCGCGGCGCCACACCGTCGGAGCCGCGGCGCTAATTGGTTGGCCAGTCACTGGAGCCGCGACGCTAATTCACAGAGCCGCGGTGCTTCGGAAGCAGAATGTTGCGACGGAAAGTTGAAAAGTTCTGACCTTTGGGCTAATTTTGGAGCATTGATTCTCTATTACATGACACATGAATTCAGCCATTATTTGGCTGAATGTAACCTCTCAAATAAGTGCCATTATTTGGATGAATGTAACCTCTCAATTAAGTGTCATTACATGGCTATTGAAGGCCATTAGTTGGCTAGTTGAGGGCTCTTCTCCTTACACTATACATTGAGGCCTTTGGCTCAATTGAAGAACACTACACAACACTTAGAAAATACTCCAGATTTTCTGAATTCATCTTCTTCCTCTCTAGCAAAGTTACTATACTCAAAGTTCTTCAAGAGTAACACTTGAGTTTCCTTTACTCATTTGTTAAGTTGATGTTGTATCTTGGGAGACTATTGCCCAACACCGTAAAAGGAGATATACGGGGCAATCTTATCTTAAAGACAGAGTGTCATCACTCGACTCAGCAAATCACCAAGAAGTTTGTTAAGTTCTTGATTTCCAGTTTTATTGTAATATTTAGTTTATCCTTTCTTACCATTGTAATAGTTACTTACTTCTCGTTCCCTACAACAATTGTATCCCAATAATTTTAAGACAAGATTTTGTTGTAAGTACTTAGAAAGATGACTGAAAGAGAACAAATTGCTTCTGATTCTGCTGCTGCTGCTGCTCAAGGCAATCCCTCTACCTTCCCCGCTGCTCAAGGCACACCTAATGTCTTTTCGGTTGCTCTAGGCTCATCAAACGCCTTTACTGTTGCTCAAGGGAACATTATCGTTCCTCCTTCTGCTGGATTCCACCATGAACGCCCTGAAAAGTTCATGGGATCCAATTTCAAGAGATGGCAACAGAAGATTCTATTCTATCTGACTGTTATGGGAATGACACATTTTCTAACAGAAGATCCTCCACAAGATGGAGATGAAATGAACCATTCGCCTACTGAAATGGCTGAAGGGAGCCTAGGTATCCATGTCATTAATGACATGAATATGGTTCGCGACATAACACATACATCATATGGCTCAGTTGGATCTTCAGCTACAACCTATTCAAGCACACTTTCTTCTATTACATCATCAATATATCCCTCAAGAGCAAGAAAGTAGTTTTTGTTCATGTCTGAGGCATGTGACTCAATATCATATTGCTTGTATTGTCCAAAAGGAAATATATCTTCATAAAAGGATACATCTCTGCTTACAAAGATAGTCTTGTTGGTCAAATTCAACAATTTATATCCTTTTTGTCTAGAGGCATAACCAATAAATACTGACTTGATGGCTCTAACTTCAAACTTGTTATTCTTGACCAAGTTCGTGACATAACACATACATCATATGATCCTTATATGAGACAAATTAGGTGCTTTCTTGAATAGTTTTTCATATGGTGAGGCATTCTCTATCACCACATAAGGGATTCTGTTAATCAGATATATTTATGCTTCTACACAGCCTCCTCACAATTTTGCTGGAAAGTGACTTTGGAACTTGATGGCACTGGAAATTTCAAAACTGTGCATGTGCCTCCTCTCCACCACTCCATTTTGCTGTGGAGTATATGGACATGAACTCGGATGTATAATTCCAAGCTGTCTAAATAACTCATTACAAAAGTTATTAAAAAATTCTGAATTATTATCTGATCTAACACACTTAACAACCATATTAAATTATGTTTTGATCATTACACATAGGTTCTTAAGAATAGTAGCCACATCAGACTTAATATGCAACAGAAATATCCAAGTACATCTAGTGTAATCATCAACAACTGTGAGGAAATACCTCATACCAATGTAAGTAGGGGTCCTATATGGCCCACATACACTAAGATACAACAACTGAAAAGCAAAATCAATTTTACTACTGCTAACAGGAAATGGTATCCTAGTTTGCCTAGCCACATGACAAACTTCACAATGCTTTATTGTAAAATTAGACTTGTCACTACAACCATCTATCTTCCTTAGAACACTCATTGGTATATGTCCTAGTCTCATATGCCAGAGTCATGCTTTCAACTCAACTGTTGTAACTGAAGTTGATACATGTGTCTATGTATGTACTAGTTCAGAACGACTCCCTTTTGACCCTAGCATGTACACTCCATCTACCTCCTTACCAATCTCCTTCACCTTCCCAGTGAAGAGATCATGTAGGACAAAGAAATCAAGAAAAAAACTTGCACAACAATTTAAATCCTTGTTAACTTTGAAACTGAAAGGAGATTAAGTTTGAAATTTGGTACACACAACACATGTTTTATGAGATCACCTCATGTAAGTCTACAACTTCATGTCTAAGTAATTGTTGATGTATCACTAGTAGGCAATTGAACTTGTCCTGCATTCTCTATTAAATCAAAATTTTCAATCATATTCTTATCATTTACCATGTGGTTAGTTGCTCCTGAATCAACTATCCAAGTAGGACTACTTTCCTTATTGAATACAGGTTTACCTGCCATATGAACTTTAGGAACTGATGTACTACCATACTATACATCATCATTTGTTTTACTCTGATTCAACATTGCAAACACCTTCTCATACTTATCTGGAGTGCATGATCTCAACAGAAGATTAAGATGTTCATGTTTATCCTGAGATAGTTGTTTGAAGCCTCCTATGTTACTCTGATTTTAATATTCCATATATCCACCACTATTATGTTGTAGTGAGTTATTTCCTTCTTCATGTGAAACACATGCCATCACTGCATTTGTCTTCTTCTTTCCTTTAAAGTCTGAAGGATAACCTATGAGTCTATAACAGTTATCCCTAACATATTCCTTATTCATGCAAGAATCACAATACATCAACTTGTAACATGTCTTCAAACAGCTAGAAAGTTTTCTAACGTGATTTTACTATGTTAGTATTACTTTTCTTTTATAAATATGGTATATTGCATACTTTTAATAAGGAAAATTTTGACAATTCAAATTTTAGTTTAAAATTCTAAATATTTTAAATTATTAATATACAATTTGTCAAAGTGATTAGTAAATGACAATTTTTTATATTGCATAGTCTTTTAATGAAGGACAAAAATCGAATCAACATTTCTAAAACTCTTCGTGCTTTTAATGTAATATAGTTATATACTAGGGTTCGGCTCCGCCCCATTAGTTTTTACTTAATAGAGCTTAACCAAAAATAAAGAATAAGATAAAAATCAATCTCAACCTTTCATAATAACTAAGATACTTAAGAATTAATGGAGCAAAAACTAATGGAGCGAAGCTGAACCCATTAAACTAGTAATCAGATTCATTAGTGTTTGCTAATCTATAGTATATCAAGATTACGTGAAATCGGATCCATATCCTTGGCTTCACGTCTATAAAGTTATTTTTAATTAAATATTGTAAATTGGCATCGTTAAGCTTAATTTAATTAAACATCTTAATTCATCAGTGTTTCCCTTAATGGGTTTTATCTTAAAGATTTTAAGTATTGAACTCATTGTACTGTTAAAATTATGAATTCAGATATAATTAATATTTGTTGAGATTTTAGTAGATTTTTACATATATAACTTTATAAATATTCCGTATCGAAAATTATGGATTCATCTGCCTCTGGATCCCAACAACTAATAGTATTAAGTTTTTATTTTTCTAAATTAAAAGTATGAGCAAAAGAAAATATAAGACTTATTAGTAAGGAAGAGAATCTTAATAGAATTACATAGGGAAAAATAAATTTAACAGTAAGCAAATTCACATATGGAAAAAATCCAGGAGAAATGTTGAGTATTTAAAGGAGTTGAGTCTTTGCCTTACCCCTAATACTCTTTCCGTTCCAATTTAAGGGTCTTATTTTTTTTTAGATCTCAAAAAGAGTGTCTATTTCTATATTTAGTAAGTTTTGACAAGTTTAATTAAAGGACCACACATATCTTTAATTAAAGACCACAAAATTCAAAAGTCTTTCTTTATTTCTTAAACTCCGTGTCTAGTTAAACTAATACACTTAAATAGGAACGGAACGAGTAATACATTTTAAAGATGCCTGGACTTAGATCCAAAGAGAATGTTACATTTGATAGTAGAGCTACTCTGCGTCCAATTTTCATCTATGGTAGGTAGGGATGGCAACAGATCAGATCTGGACCGGATCCTACTAGATCCAGATCCAGATCCGTTTTTCATACATGGTTCCAGATCCGAATCCAGATCCATCGGGTCCATAAAAATCATATCCAAATTCGGATCCACCGGGTCCACGGATCGGATCTGAATCCACATGTAAAAAAATTTGCCTTACTAAGAATTTTTTTTTGAACTGACAAACGATTTTTACTTATTAACAGTTTACTGTGTTTCAATTTTGAAATGTTCATATGAGATATTTTGTTTGTTGTCTCATTTTGATTGTGAGCTATTAATTAAAAATGTTGGATAATGACAATAGTTGTGGAAATGATAACTAGTATTTCCACAATGCAGAACTTGCATGTGCTTAGAATCTTCACAAATGAAGTGAATATAATTTTAACTAGTCTATGGAGATGTTAGTCATTCACTAATATAACATTGATTTTATTATCGAAGTTACCTCTTTATTTTTTGGTTTTTGAGTTAACGCGGGGATAAATTAAACTTGTTTTGAGAATTAAACTTGCAAGGATTTGCTTAGCAATTTTAAAAAAATACTTATAAAATTACATTCTAGGTTATGAATATATTTAATAAAAAACCGATTCACGGATCAGATCTGGACCGGATACGGATCTCAAATACAAGATTCAGATCCAGATTCAGATCCGATCCGGCAGAAACGGATCCGGGTCCGATCCGAATCCGTCGGGTCCAAATTTTGAAGATTCATATCCTGTAACGGATCTGGATTCACCGGGTCCAGGATCCACTGCCATCTCTAATGGTAGGTCATCGAAAACGTTGAGTCTCTAAAGAGGTGTATATAAAGGTTTTTGGCTGCCTCTTCCCTCAGAGAATTTAGTACTAGTGTTGAAAAAAGAAGAAACCCTTGATTCTAATGATGTATTTTAAATCCGTGCATACCTAAGTCCAAGACGGATAATATATCTAATGAGTTAAGATTTTTACATAAGTATATAACTGTCGACTTTCTTCTTCAATTTTTATTTATTTAAAATTATGAATTTAACTACTCAAACTATACAAAGCACCATCTCAATTTTCGCTAAGGAGGTCTTTGGACGTGAGGCCCCAAGACTCAAATTTACATATAACAACATGGTCAGCAAGTTACAAATGTCTTTCAAAACTATTGTGCAAGTGTCCTCAAACTTCTATAAAATAAAATATTAATAAATGGTACTTATGATTTTTCTCTACTTGAGCAGAAAATTAAGACTTTGGGGATTCCAAATTTGAGACGTAACTGGAAAAATGGATAAAGTTTATATTGGTCAAAATCAGTTAAGAAACAATTTCTAGTTCAGCTCAAATAGGTGTTAAAATTCTTTCATATGATGGGAACTCATTATAGAAGACAAAAGGTCATTTTTCTTTGAGTCAAAGCAAAGAAACAATTGTCTTATCGAAAGCACAAGTGGTTGAGGTGACATATAAGTTTATTTATTAAAGTTTAAGTTATTATATGCATTGATGCTATAAAAATATTTACACAGCAATCAGATTAAGATAATTATAAATAAACTTTAATAAGTATTAATTGGTAATATAGTAAAGATTGTAACTAACCAATTATACATCATAAGTTAAAATTCATTAATAGTACAATTATTTATGTTATGAGTGGATATAACTTAAATCTTATTACCTAATATGTTCATAACCGATAATAGCGATACCATGTAGCTTAATGTCCCAAATTGTTAACACTGTCTAAATTTTTAAAACAATATACACAAGCTTAAGTAGGAGTAATGTTTTTTTTTTAAATCTATTTTGTAACCGAAATATATATATTTGCAAGAGTAATAGCCCTCACGTCACGAAATAGTGGGTAAATTATTAAAGTTTAATGCTCATATATACGTACGTGAAATGAACCCGTGTTTGCCAGCATCATATAATCCTTTTGCAAAATAAGCATAGCACTGTGTTTGGATGTTAACACACATTGGAAGTCACAAAGTATGATCTTAAGCGAAGCAAAATCATATGTTTTCTCTGAACAAATTGTTACATAGATGAAATTGATGTTTTGTCTTAGCTTTATTAGGTCAAAAACATTACTATTAACTAAAGGATACAAATACTCGACAAATTACGTGAAACGGGTCAACTAGTAATTGAAATGACACAATAGATTATTACTTAAATAATGGTTAAATGTTGAATAAATGGTTGTACAATCTTATTAAGTAAGACTTGCGTCTTATTTTATTTTATGCCTTTCACTTTTATGTCTATAATTTACTTTAATTAATTCGAAATTATGACTATATCACGTTTTCATATTCACCGTCTTTCTTTTTGTCCAAGCCATATTCCACTAAGCTATAATTTTAACCCCATAAATCATGATTAATCATTACAAATACATTTTAATAATTTTTAGAAGTACTGTTTTTGAAAAAGTAGCAGTCGTAAAAGAAACAAGTCTGTTGTTAGTCCCTTGTCACTTCGTAGCTAAAGTTGCACGACTTTTTCTATATTATAGTTGTTATAGTGTACTAGTACTTCTTAATTTAACTAACTTTAAATATCAATTGTAATGTTCACACTGCCAACCAATGACTTTGTTGAGTTTAGTTTAATATTAAAAAGAGATCAATACACACTTCCTCCTCAATACCGAGCCTATAGTTACAATTACACAATCAACCAGTTGAATTTATAAAATCAGAACGCATAGAATAAATGAAAAAACACTATTAAGCTTATATTTGCTGTGCAAGCTTTGATTGAAACATTGACAAAACATAGGTAAGAAATATCAATCATTTATTCATCTACATATGAAACTAATTTGCATGGAAATCTTCCAAACCGTTGATGTAAGCTTTAAAATTAGATGATGACATATTTTAACATAATATCAAACTTCAGAGTAGCAGAATTATGTGTTTGAGCCTCATCGCTACCTTATTATTAAAAATTTCATGCGTTGGGCCCTTGGAAAAAAAGGCTCTACCAGTGAGGAATTTGTTGACGACATAATTAAGTAAAACTAATTAAACTGCACTTTCTCTAACAGTTTAAACTTTTTAATGAGATAGCTAGACGCTCACTTCAAAAATCATCAACCAGAGAGCTGGATGAATTCAAAACAATAATTATTTTGACTAGCTAATTGAAAATAAAATTTAAAAGGTTCTTCACTACAATCCAAAGTTAGCATGAGATGAAAGAAAATTTTCTTCACTATTATCCTGACTAATCAGAAAACAGTAAATAAGCGAAGAACAAATAATACACAGATTTATAGTGGTTCACCTCAATGCGAGAGCTACGTCCACTTTGTCGCTGCAGATTTTTTACTATAATCAAATAGAGAGTTTGAGTTTATAATTCTCTCTTTCTCCTTGCTTGACCTCAAAGAAAAAAAAACGGCACCCTAGTCTATATATAGCGAAAATTAGGACGAACATAATACAAGCCCGAAATTCTCAAAATACCATCCACTAAACAATTTTACATTATAAAATTTTCAGGGGTTCTACACTCTGCGTAGAATCTTCATAGTATCAGCGGTGAATTAAGCTCCACAACTCAACATGTACTATAGTATATAGTTAGAAAGCCAACAGATGGAGAAAATGTTTCTTCACTACGATACATGTTCAGATAGCAGCAGATCGAATTACACGATAGAAATGTTTAGCTTTAGAGGTGGTAAAATTAGCCCATGCAAATATTGGCTATTCAGCTTCTATAATTAGCTATACAAAGGCGGCAGATAATATAAACACTTAATTTCACCTTATGTTATTTCAAAGGTTGGTTCACTTGGCATGCTAATTTTGGAATGTGTATCTTCAGCTTGTCCGTTGAACTGACGATACTTGGGGTTAAGAAGTTCAAATTGATTTCCCATTTTATGGGTACGTAATTAGGTCATAGCAGACTATATAATTAGACTTTTGAGCGTGATCTTGTCCATTTTAAGTTCTTCACAAGTTGGACTTAGACTCGTGTTTCGCCCCCCAAATGAAAAAACGAAGACGAAATGGTGTGTTTCCTTCCCGAAAGGTTTTTCAATTTTTCTAGATTTGGTTGGTCAAAATTTTTAGAAAATATTTTCTCAATATTTTTTTTTCTTGAAAATGAGAAAAATGACATTCTAAGTGAAAGTAGGTGTTAAGAGTACCACATCGGATATGAAATGAGAACATGAACTCTTATATGGACTTGGACACTCAGGAACACCTGTTTTTAATTTTTTAGAAACAATAATTTAATTCGTTGTCATAACGGAAAATTTGCCCAACAGTGTCTTTCTTGTCCGTTAAGCAAACATGTTCGCCTTCTATTTCAGTCTTCTTCAAGTGTTACGTATTCTCCCTTTGACATTGTTCATGCAGATTTATGGACATCTCCCATTACTAGCTCACTGGGTCATAAATTTTATCTCGTTTTATTAGATGACTTTTCTCACTTTGTATAGGTCTACCCGCTTAAATTCAAGTGTGAAGTATCTGTCAAGTTTCTTGCATTTCATGTCTATGTCAAAACACAATTTGAAAAAAACATAAAATCACTTCAATGTGATAACGGTCATGAGTTCAATAATTCCGCGTTTCACAATTTTTGCATGGTTTTCCGGTTCTCGTGTCCCCACACCTCCTCCCAAAATGGCAAGGTCAAGCTAATCATTCGCACTATCAATAACATGGTTCGTAGTTTCGTACTATCCTATTTCATGCCTCCCTCCACCCTCCATTTTGGGTCTATGTTGTGAAAATGGCCGAATATATTCTAAATATTTTGTCCACCCAGACTCTCCAAAATAGAACACCCACCGAAATTCTATTTCGTAGGATCCCAAATTATGAGCACTTACGAATTTTCGGCTGCCTGTGCTATCCGAATCTTGCCTCCACGACCCCGCATAAACTTGCACCTCGTACCACCCCTTGTGTGTTCTTAGGCTTTCCGTTCAATCATAGGGGATATATGTGCTATGCCTTGTCTTCCCGCAAAATCATCATCTCACGTCACGTCACATTTTTAGACGAGTCCCGCAAAATCATCATCTCAAAATCATCATCTCACGTCTTCCAGAATTTAGATTACACATTTTTAGATGAGTCCGACACATCACCGCTTCTCCGCCTAGCTCTCGGCCGCACTGTCACTGTTCCAGCAGCAGCCACAGTTTCCAATGCCTCTGCTCAATCTCCTCTCGATCAGTCCACCTCCACCATTGTTTCGATGACCACCCCTCCACCGTTGTCATTCCGCTTAGGCTCAATATTCATTCTTTAGAAGGTATTAGAGTCAGGTCCATTCCAATTCTTTGTTCACCGATGTTGGGCCCCCAAATTATATTATCCACGCTCCAGTTAACAAGGTCTGGGCATGCGGGAGAGTGTTAAGAGTCCTACATCAGATGTGGAATGGGAACATGGATTCCTTATATGGACTTGGAAAATCCTCACCCTACAAGCTAGCTTTTGGGGTTGAGTTAGGCCCAAGATCCATTCTTTACAGTAGGGAAAACAATTTTCGTAAGTGGCACTGTGGTTGTCTCCTCTCTACCCTCCAACACTCCTCACCGCCATGCCCCACAGGCCACAAGCCACCTTCCCGATCTACCACCCCCACACCCATTCCTCCACATGTTCCATCCCAGCCATAATGTTTGAATAGATTATATGCACATATTTTTGGGAAAAAATTTTCTGCTTACTAATTACTCAACACCAGAAAATAAATAAGGAAATCACTTATTTTTCAACAAAAATATTTCCCGTGAAAAAACATTTTCATTCACACAAAATACACCCTAAAAGGAAAAGTAAAGAACATTATTGCATATATTGCATGCAATGTACATTATGATTTAACAATACAATTAGATATGATTAATCACATGACTCTTGAAACAGTCTCCAAAATTTATGTCTTAATCGCTTTGATATAGTCTCCTTAATTAAGTAGATTTTTGGATTATTTATGTTCTCAGGAAAATGGATATTATCTGAGTAAATCCTAGTCAAACCAATACTACTATTTATAGGATCATACTGTATTTAATTATATATAATCCAAAATATCTTACAACGCTCTGGCTTATCAAGGAGCTGTTGGAAATTTATCTTTGGTGGGGAGTTGCGTCCACCCATATTTAATGAATTAAACACTAGTGTTCCGCATGTTGGAGGCTTTGTCTCTTCACACATGCATAATCTACTAAGTGAGTAGATGACCGTAGGGCCAAGAATCGTCAAATTTCGTTGAGAAATGAAAGAGATATTGGTCCACGAAGTATGTGTTTGAGGCATGAAAATATGATGTGGGACAAATCTACCACATCGGTGGGAAAAGAAAGAATTGTTCTCTTTATAAGTCTCTTAATTGGCTAAGGGTTTGGGACCCCAAGGGGTATCCCATATGTTTGAAGGAGGGAGGACCTAGATGTGTTTGAGTTCAAGGCCAAGCCCACGCGCGCCGCCGCCCGCCCGCCCGGTTGCGGGTCGCGTTAGTTTTGGCAGTTAACAACCCTCCTTCAATGACCATAAACAGCCTCCCTAATGGCCATGTTTTGGAAGTTGATGAGCCCCTCCCACATGCTATATATTGATGCATTTTGGCTCAATTGTAAGTGACAAAAAATATACAAAAATAGTATAGAAAGACACAGAAGAAGAGACAACATTTATATACACAGAGACAAACAGAAGAGACATTGAAATTCAGTCCAAAACGTTGGGACTAAATCATAAACTCTTTCTTCCTTTTCTATTCTTCAGCAAAGCGTTTCGTGTTTATTTTCTTCGTCAAACTCAACCTATTTGATTTGTAGTGTTGAGATTAAAGTGTTGTTTTATCTTGGGAGACTATTGCCCGTTAACGTAAAAGCATATATACGGGGCAATCTTATCTCAAGGACAGAGTGTCATCATTCGACTCAGCACGCAGTTGTAACCATCCAGATTTAGTGTTTCTTGATTTCAGGTTATCAAGATTCAAGACTCAACAAGCTTGCGGCAGTTATGAACATTGGCCTATTTGTTTATCCTTTCGAACACTTGTAATATTTATTTACTTCTCGTACTGCTTTACAATATCCAACAGGAGCTTCATAAAATGTCACATTATTATTTCATATGCTACCAAATCTTGTTGACGAGGTTAATGGTATAAAGTCATCGACCGACATCATTTATAATGTTAACAATTTTTTTTATAATGATGTCCCCTCGTTTAGGTATTAGTAATACGAACGCATTATAAAAAGCATTTGATTATCTAATTTCTTTTTTATGGGCGGCTTAGAACTAAGTCGCTTATTAAGTAATGCTAATAAAATACTGTCACTAGAGTGACACTTTATTACCTGACAAGAAAGTTGAATAAATCAACTTATATTTTTTTTTAAAACACTAGGTAAAATCCTACTAAGCTTTCAGAACTAAAAACAATATTTACATTTAGTTTATCAAATGTGGTGACTCCAAAATTTTACTAATCCAGCAAATTCAACGATGCGATTCAATGGTTTGGCGCTGAATTATTCATATGTATAGAGTATAGACACATTCCAAGTGAATTACTCCTAATATATGAAAATCCTTCTTTTTTGGCTTTTAACCCAATTTCCACTACCGGCTTTGTGGCATCTCTTAAAATCTGCTTTGGGCCAATTAAAAGGAAAAGCGACCTCTATCAAATTTATTCATTCACAAGACTTAGAACCTGAAATTTCTAATTAAAATGAAGGGATCATATCCATCCAACATCACCAAGTGTGATAATATATCAAAGGGAAAGGGTTATATTTACCCCTGTACTTTCAAATATTATTTATATTTATCATATGTTATACTTTCGGGTCATATATACACCGACCGTTACTAAAGTATTCTAATATACCCCTATTTTTAATGGTGCTCCAATGTAGCAGTGGACCCATTTATTAAAATGACATGTGTGTATTGCCATTTTCTTATCTTTTGAAGAAATAACACAAAAATCCTTTTAACAGTCTTCTCCTTTGTTGTCCATACTTCCCATTGCTGCTAATTATTCTCAATTAAGATGACATGCTTGGGTAGTAATTGTCTATCAGTAACATGCCTCTAGCAAAACAATTACGTAATTGTTTTGCTAGAGGCATGTTACTGATAGACAATTACTACCCAAGCATGTAATCTTCGTATGGGCAACAAAGGAGAAGACTTTTAAAAGGATTTTTTTTGTTATTTCTTCAAGAAATAAGAAAATAGCAATACAAATGTGGCATTTTAACAAATGGGTCCACTGCCACATTGGACATCGTTAAAAATACGGGTTGATTTGGATACTTTACTAACGATAGTGATATATATGACCCGAAAGTATAATAGAGGGTAAATATAGATAATATTTAAAAGTAAAGGGGGTAAATATGACCCTTTTCCCTGTATCAAAACTCGGTTGCCCTTATTCTTTTAAAACTAATTTGGAAAAAGAAGAAGAGATCAATGCTTAGAAACTTACAATTACCATTTTGAAGATAAATTAATTCTTTACATTGTCATATTGATATCTTCATTCCATCTGCTTTGAAGTGACCTCATCTACAGATGAAAGTCTTTGAGGGTAGATTATATGGCTGATTCAGTTACCTCACATTTGTTTCCTGTTTTTCCCGGAACCTGACCTCCTTGACTGCTTCGGCACATTTTAGCAACAACTTTTTAGAACGGCGAAATCCGAGCTGGTTTGTCCACACATCAACTATTAACCAAGTACCAGCTAGCTCTCATCAGTACAAAAGTATCGGCTAACTCGATCCACTAAGGCATTTCAGCAACACGTTTTCAAGCACAAACTAGCACCAAATGAAAAGATTTGAAAAACTAAACGAAGCAATTCAACATCTCATAATAATATTGTGATGACGAATTCAAAGAATATGAACAAATAAGAGGGGGTTGCTCAGATGGTAAGAGTCCTCCACTACCAACCCGAAGGGTACGAATTCGAGTCAAGGGAGCAAAGGGGAGCTCCTGGGGAGGGGATTTTTTTTAAAAAAAAATATGAACAGATGAAACCCTTTGTTGTTTGTCAAGTTATGTTACTGTACAAACTAAATCAGAGCATGTACTCTGTCTAGGGAAGTTCTTGGGCACATCCACAACCACAGCTAAAGATAATCTAGTGAGGTTCGGTTTATTTGGAAAAGAGGTCAATCTTAGGGGAGAGCTCGAAACTAATCAAAATACATAGTTGTGTAGGATTTTATTTAACTGCATGATGATACAACACTATAGTACAACAAACCACAGTACAAAGTTTTTCGAATAAACTTAGTAAAGCTATCTCAAGCTTGAATCTGGATCATCATCATCAAGATCCAAATCGTTTGATATTCGGAACTTCTTTCCATCTCGTGGTCCTGTTCTTCCCTTCTTCGGTTTACCCCTACATTAGTAGTAGTTACATGAGGTATACTCATAAACAGCGTGGAAGAAAAAGAATAAATATCAAGAAGTTGCAAGATTATCTTGAAAAAGCACAAATTTGTATCGTCCATCCTCAATCCAAGTATCTTAGAAAATAATAGGCTTAAACGTTGTAACACTTCAAATAAATGCAAAATATATCTTCATAAAAAGCAGAACATACTGTCCGTTATTTGCAAAACCTCCACCTCTCATTCGACCTTGAGTAGGATCTGGTCTTCCATCTGCGAAAAAAAACAAAACAAATGATTTAAAACTTCTTCAGGAACAATGCAATATCGGTTATAACCTATAAAATCTATCTAATTTGGTTTAGTGATATTCACCAAAAGAAACCTGCAAGAGCTTTATATTAGAGTATATGGAACTAAATAGACTAACCTTCACGTCCGAGTCCAAGCTCTTCCGCCTAAACAGAAATGAATATAACAGCCGCATCAGGCATCTACTAAGACCAAAAGATGTGCTACGTTTAAAGTATACACACGGACAATGTATCAAATCAGTTGAAAGTAGAGATAGAGCAAGGTGATTCAACATAAAGATAACAAGATAGAATCAGATCTACAAATTTGCAAATACATGCATGAGATACAATTTATTTAGTGAAAAGACCAACAACATCCTGTCAGCACAACTTCAACTTCGAATTCAAGTTTCAACCATTTTTCCGTGAACCTATGTGTGCAAAAAACGTGAAATGTGAAGGAAGCTTCTTTTTCTGATAAATGAAAAATTAAGGAAGATCTGACGGCATCAGTAGAGAAAAATAGGTATTGGGATAACCGCAGGTACTTTAAATTGTTCAAGGTAAATGGTGTGAAAGTGGTATTGCAATTAAATCAATAACATTGATTAGACCCTAGAACTCTAAACCGTCTCCAACTGAAAAAGTAATATCCTAATTCCTACCAAAGGCATATGTTAGTATCATCAATACACAATCATCAAAATCTGTTGATCCAGGAGGAATGCCACTCTATGGAGATGTCTGGATTTCTACTTCACATTCATGCAATAGTACGGATGAGGATTTAAATCTCGCAAACATTTCATTACTTAATAAAACAGGAATTTGGGCTGAACCAGAAGAAGAAAAGAAAAAACAAGAACTTGGATGGCAAGAACTATTTCAATTTCTTGGTCCTTTTCTATAGGGGTGGGGGTGTAGGGCAGTTTCGTTCATAATATGAATATTTTGATTTGGATTTTCGGTTTACAAAAATTGCAATCCAAATCTAGACCAAATAAAAGCTCGGATTTGCTCCGGTAACCTCATGAACGTCAATCCTTCTTCGACAAGGGGAACATAGGAGGGAGTCAATACTTCTTCCAACAAGGGGAAGATAGGAGGGAAGTACATTTCTTAAGTCCCCTAACCTAGTCCTAGTTTACTTCTCCGGGGAGGTTGGGGGGGCAGGAGATTTGAATTACCTTCTCCTACCCTATAAAGTAAGAGAGGCTATCAATCTTTTAGAATTCAATTTCGGATTAACCAGTTTGTTTATTTCAGATTTTTGGTTTGAGTCTACAAGTTGGGTTTCCTCTTCCGACAAAAAAATATGAACCTCCAAATAAAGTATTCGTGTCAAATTGCCTTTAGTAATACCTCATTGCCATACAATCATCCGAAAATTTGGTAACTGTAAGTACAAAAAACAAACTCTTGATATTGGAAAAAGTATTACAAGAAAAATAAAGTAATAATAATAAGAAAAGAATGATAACTTTACTTAGTTTTAGCCATCAAAGTTAAACTTGAAAGATGAAACCCTGTCTTACTTGGTCTAATGGCCTTTCTTGATGATTTAATTTAATATCGGGTATGGGTAATGCCTGATGTGTATGCTTGGTTTTGTAGTTAACTTCTAAGGGTGAAACATAAGGTATAAAAATTTCAGATATCCAGAAAAATTTCATCCCGAATCTGAAATCCAAAATTTTCACAAATTAAAACCAAACACTGAACCGTAATCTGAAAAACCGGACTAATACTCCAAAATTAGGACTTCAGTTCTGATTTCAGTTTTGCCCACACTATGCCCACCTCTGGGCAGCAGCCTATATCAGCCTCTAAATTCTCTTGCTTCGCTATTGCGTATTTTTGAAGAATCAACACTTCAAAGATCTAATCAAAATTCCAACAAACATAACTAATTTAAACCCATTGCAGAACTTGGATTGCAAGAACTACTTCTATTTCTAAGCGTTAGCAGAATCACAGGAATCTAATGATGATTCGAGTAATTCTATAGCTAGAACAGGAATTCAATGGAAGAATTCGAGTGAATAGCTCAATCCAATGGAAAAGATAGAAACGAAAGAAGAAATTAGTGTTCTTGTATTAATAATCAATAGTAATATGAATGAATGAATACAATAGTGGAATCTACAACCACTTATAGCTAAATCTGAACAAGCAATGCATAACCACCTCTAACTAACTTTCCCGCCACTGACTAATTCAAAATATCCCTCAACTAACTGATTGCTGATCTGGACTAACTAATAGCTGACATGTACATTACTAAGTGAGCTAATATTTAATTAATTCTTCAGCTGGTAATATCTTGTATCACTAAGTCCTTCTCTGAGAACCCTATTCAGCCTCTAGAGCAAAATCTTTTTGTTTTACACTTGTGTATTTTGAAGTATCAATACTTCAGAAATCTATTCATAACATAGCTTACCTTGAATGCATGGTTTAAAGAACTTGTAAACAAAATTATGATATAAGATTCAGCAGGTATTATTTATCTTTATTCTTTCTGACTTCTCTTTTTATGCGATATTCCTTTCTCGGCCTTTTGGCCAAGACTAACTGAGATTTCTTTTTAGGGGGTACAGGACAGAATGGCTTGCAGAACCAGTTAATGCAATACACTTTAGGATAGGCAGTGCAAGACATGGTTTGAACACCATTTTTAATCATATTGAAACATCATAAGTATCACCAGTAAAGAACTTATCAAATCTCAGAAATCCCCAGAACAAGAAAAAGAGTCATAAAATAAAAGCTCTAGACAGCTCAAATACATACCGCTGGTGAAGTCACTGAAGACAATGAGAATAACCTGTCTTCAAGCTGAAATTTTCTTGACCTTTTGAGGCTGCCAAATGACATAAAGGTGAAAGTTTTACAAGAATAATCCTTGCAAAACGTATTAAGACTAGATAATGAAACGAACATCACTTTTGGAAAAGGAAACAAAGTTCTAATTCATGAAAGCAAATGCTGGTCACTAGTGCAATTAAATCAATCCAAATATTTCGGTAACATGAAAAGTATGAACCTAAATACTGCCCCAATCTATTCACAGAATTCTATTACAGTGTAGATTTGGATCAAAGTTTGACTTAAGTACTCACTGGTTTTTTAAGATCTAGATAACATATTAGTCAGGTCATTGAATGTACAGTGATTGTGGTGTTCCATATCTAAAAGAAGTTTAAGGGTTATCAGAATTGAAAATCGGCTTCTGAATGTTTAGTGCATAGTGTCATCAACCATGTTTACAGGAATATTACTTAGATCTCCACAATGTTTGCTTTCTATTTGCAGGAAACATCATTAAATCTGCATGCTCTTCTTTTTTTCTTAATGGACAAACTCCAGGAAAAAAAATATTGTACCTTAAATTTATTTAGAGAGATGACTTTCTATATATAGTATCTAGAGATATGAATTGTAACTCAAGAGGATAGTAGCCTCATGGAACCAGTATATTACTTTAATTCATGTTTTGGAAAAGATTATCTAATGTTAGTAACTACGGTAATTTTTTAACTAGCCAACAAATATGGCATTTATGCGAGTACATCTACTTGCTGATCTATGCTTTACTGAATCCCGTACGGATATTCCTATCTAGATAATTTCCATTATGGAACCTTAACACTGATTTTCATTGTGATCATTATCTCACTACCAGGTGGAATTAAGCAATTATTGAAATAAGAGCCGAATTATCATAAAATAAAACACTAATATACACACTAAGTCAATGCAACAAAATGCTGATTTGTAGAAAAAAGTTTTCATGACCAATTCCATCAGCTATAATAACCGTATGGGTAGCTGATAAACCTTAATAACCATCTACGAACCTAACATTTTTCTGAAGCCAGTTCTAACCTTTCATCAAATAAAGGATATGAGATATTAAAACTTTAACTATTCCGGATGCTAAGGGGCACATGAGCAATTTTTTGTGAAAAAAATGAGACACTTTGCAAAAAGAATTAATCATCTACAATAACCATCATTTCTATTTTCCAACAACAAGAATTTTAGCAGATAAACACTGGAAAGGTGTGTACTTGGCATTCTTATTCGATGTTGATAGAAAGCCTTCGAAGCCTTTTAACGCATTCCCAAAAGTGCCCGTTTCTTGCAAATAACTCGTCTCTAGCTCATAAACCTACATCAAACCAATACCTGTATTTTAGCTTCCTATTTAAACACCAAAACGGAATAACGCGAATAAGCAACAATTCCTCATTACTCATGACATAAGCTGCAAATACTCGAAATTACAGCAAAAACTTATTACCACAATATATCAAACTACACATACAATTTTAAAAAAAATCAGTAAATCAGCAAAATATACTAATATCCAACTAGAGAGCTTCTACAAAAACTTAAAAGGAAAAACAAAGAACTTCAAAGTCAAAATAGTAGAAGAATTCAATAAAGCTAGTCTTTTACTTGTTTTTTTGAATTGAAGAAAAAAACAAAGAACTTCATAATCAAAATAATTAAAGAATTCAATGAAAAAGAAATAGGTTTTGAATTCAATAAAACATAGTAGCGTGATCCAAAAGCATGAAATCGAGGGTGGCAACTGGAGTGTCATGCATTGGTGCACAAAACTCGGAATGTATGGTGAGGAGAGTGGTGCAAACTGCTTGTAGTACCTTGGAGATTTGTTTCGGTCGGTTGAGGGCCTTGCTTGTGTGGGTAGGCTTGGCAATGTCTTTGGAGTTCAATTTGAGAAGTAACAGCGACAAATCAAATTCCACACGGCGATCTTCGAAGTGATTGGAGAAGACCTCGCGTGTGCCAACGAAGCTAATATTGTCGTCGAAATTGAAGTTGAAAAAAATCGTGAAAGCCAACAACCAACGACGACATCAAGGGATAGAGGAAAGCTGAGTGAATACCGTCTTGATTTTTTAACGCGTTTGGATGAAGATTCTCCACCTCTTTAATTTTTAATATTTTTATCAGCAAAATATACTAATATCCAACTAGAGAGCTTCTACAAGAACTTCAAAGAAAAAACAAAGAACTTCAAAGTCAAAATAATAGAAGAATTCAATAAAGTTAAGAGTCTTTTACTTGTTTTTTTGAATTGAAGAAAAAAACAAAGAACTTCATAATCAAAATAATTAAAGAATTCAATAAAGATGGAGTCTTTTATCTTTTTGCACTGATATAAAAGTTTAAACACTTACCACGAAAAAAAACAAAGAACTTCATAATCAAAATAATAGAAGAATTCAATAAAGCTAGAATCTTTTACTTGTTTTTTTGAATTGACAAGTATGCTAATCTAAATTAAAGAAAAAATATTCAAGACTCTTCAGAAATAGAAGCTAGTATATCCAAATGCACACTAACAAACTAACACCGAAAAAGAGCCAAATAAGCAATGTCACTCGAAATACAACCAATACAGCAATGTGCACCTATCATCATCATCAACAACAACAACAACATACTCAGTGTAATCCTACGAGTGGGGTCTGGGGAGGGTGGGGTGTACGCAAACCTTACCCCTAACTTGGGAGTGGGAGGTAGAGAGGTTGTTTCCGATAGACACTCGGCTCAAAGATAAGCAAACAAAAGCGATACGGAAAAAGAAACAACAGATAATAACATAAATCAGAGTAACATAACTGTCACAAAAATTATATGCTAATCGAAGTACAAGAAACACCAAAATAATAACAGAACTCAAAGGACAACTTCATAATCAAAATAATTACAGAATTCAATAAATCTAGAATCTTTTAACTGTTTTTTTTTTGAATTGATATTAAAGTTTAAATCTTTACCACCAAAAAAAAAACAAAGAACATCATAATCAAAATAATTTAAAAATTCAATAAAGATAAGAGTTAATTTTTTACTTGTTTTTCAACATTTCGTAGTTCTTCTTGAAGCTTTTGTCTTTTGTTCAAAAGGGTTGCAAGAACAGCCTTAGGATTTGTACCTCTGTGCCCTAACAAAAAAATAATTCCAAATTAAAGAAAAAAAACCCAAATTTTGATAAGGAAAAGTGAAATTAGGGTTTTAATGGTTTACCATGGGGCTCCATTTTAGCGGCAATAATTTGAAGATAAGCTGTAATTTAAAAAAATTTAGTAGCCACAAGGATGACTTTATCAGTGAGATTCTTTGAGTGTTAGTTTTTGGACAAGAATAAATGTTTTAACTTTATCTTTAAACATCAACTCGAAAATGATAAATTGAAATGGGCCTTAGAGAAAATCACTCTTTAAGTGGTTGGGCCGATTCAATCTGTAGGGACAAGAAAAAGAAGGCTTTGAGGTCCAAAAAGCTTCTATTTGGGCCGAAAATGAAAAAGATAAAAGCCTAGCAATTTATGGGCCTATCATATTTTAATTATGAGCCAGTCGCTGCTATTTATTTGGGAGTTGTATTCGTTTACTTTTTCTACTAGATACTATATACGATAATTATACATTGTTATAAGCATATTATACAAAATAAAGATATTTCCCGACAACCCAGAGGAAATAAGTTTGGAAAAGTACTACGAGCTTGTTTGAATTAGCTAATTATAAGTAGCTGATAGATATCAAGTGTTGAAAAATATATTTAGGTGTTAAAATTATTTTTTTGTAAAAATTAAATTAATTGGTGTGTTTGGTAAAAAATATATTAATAAGCACTTTTTCTGTAAAAATAATTGAAATATTCTTACACTATTTATTACTAATATTAACTTAAATAATATTGTAATATAAACTTATATAAAGAAATAATTTAAAATTTAGTTTATGAAGTTTATTTTGAAGATTACAACTGCTATCAGAGATAAAATCATAAAAGAATTACTCAAAACAAAAATATTTACAAGCAATAAAATTATACGTCGAAATTGATAAATTTATATTTTTGACTGATTTATACTTTCCAAAAATTACTCATAAAATTAACCATGTGAAGTTTTTTTTTCCTTAAAAAAGAAAAAAGTCGTTGCGTCTGCCTTTTATTCTACTTCAGTTTTCTTGCTACTCTCTCTTGAATTTTGATCACTTTCACCATGTCTTTCAGAATCAGAGGAGGAGGGGTAAATTTTTCTTTTAATTTTATAGATCTGATTTTCCTTTGCATGACCCTATTTCTTTCTTTAATTTTTGCTTTTAGTACAAAATTGCTTAATTTAATTGATGTAAATCTCTGTTTTCCAATTGTACTATGTGGATGATGAAGTTATATTTGCTAAGATCTTACTGATGGAATGTTAAGTTCTAACTGATTCACATACTTTGGTCGTGCTGATCTTAGTTTGTACTTATCTTCTTTTTATTTGATCTGTGTTGAATTAAATTTTTCAGATTTTCTTGGATAAAGTTGGTTCTCTTATTTCAAGTTTAGCATGAATCATATGAGTAAAATAAACAAACTTAGTGGTAATGCTTGTTAAGAAAAGAAACCTTTGTGGGGGTCTGGGAGAGAGTAGGCTGTTTCCGGTAGACACTCCGGCTTGAAAGAATAAAAGAAAATAAGGTATCATATATTTCTGGGTGTCTCTCTTTTATTTTTATTTTTTATGATTATGTAATGAGTTTTATTAATGCTTTTGTCTATTATTTTGGTGGGGTTTGGGAATGTTAGCAGACCCAAGTGGGATAGAGTATATTTCTGGGTCTCTTCTTTTTTTTTTTTGATTAAGTATGAGTTTTATTAAAAAAGAGAGCATCAAGAAGATGCAGTATTACAAAAGGCAATGTTACAAGGAGCTGAAATAACAAAAAAGAGAAATTAGCCCGGCTCGTATACAGCGTGCTAGTCTAAAGTAAGGGTACTGATGAAATCCAGAAAAAGATCAGTACTAAATTACAGGGTCAGATTTGTCCAGTAAAAAAGATTAAGTAAACCTAATGGTGGTAATGATGGAATAGTTGTCATTTTTATGGTGGTCTCACACCAAGATTGTGGCTTTATCACAAATAATTTGAAGTTGAGCAACTATTTGGGATTCAAGTTTTTAAAAAGTTGAGCAAACTTGTGTTATTGATGTTTTTGCCTTTTATGTTTGTGGGGTTAAGGAGAGGTAGTGATTAGAGATCTATTTTGTTACAAGCTATGCAGCTCGGACTCTTTAAAACTGCCGACGGGTGCATGTTGGATCCTCTAAAAGTAGTGCATTTTTGGAGGATCAGACACGGGTGTGACAACATTTTTGGAAAGTTCTAGCAACATAGGCCACCAGGATCTGGTGTTGGAAGTGCATATTTTATGATGGGATCTGGTGGATTCCTCCATATTTTGGAACTTCATTCTTTGATTTTCTTCAGTTGACTTCTGGAGAGATTTGATGAAAAGAAGTTCAGTCGATGGCCAATCTGCTGTATATCTGTTTTCATCTCTTTAACTAGATAAACTATGAGATTGTAAAGGGAGAGCTGACTCGTGCAACCTCTTACTAGCAGCGCCTTGTTAGCATTTGTGTGATTTTATTATCATTTGCATGTGGGAAAGTATTTATTGAGTTTGGTGTTAATTTTTATTCCATCATGCCTGTGGTTCTCTTTGGAGCAACTTTTTTGAATATCTGTTATGTTTCTAGACAAATGCATCCTCTGGCATGGGGGTTGCTGATCAAAGCAAAGCTACTTATATGGAACTGCAAAGGAAGAAGGTGCATCGATATGTGATATTTAAGATTGATGAGAAGAAAAATGAGGTTGTGGTTGAGAAAACTGGAGGTCCAGCTGAGAGCTATGATGATTTCACTGCAGCTCTTCCTGAGAATGACTGCCGATATGCAGTATACGATTACGATTTCGTGACAACTGATAACTGCCAAAAGAGCAAGATTTTCTTCTTTGCCTGGTAAGTTATAATTTCACTCGGAACTTGCATAACTGGATTTTTATCAGAGACAGACGTGCCACCTTATATTGGAAATTTTACTGGTTTTTGGACTCTTTGCATCTGCTTATGCAGTCCTCTGTGAATGTTGCTGCACTATTCAACAGTCTAAAATAGGGAAGTTGGACCATTTTCATGTTTCAGTCCCCATCACCAAACCCACCCACCCACCCCCCAGTTTATATGCGCAAGGGGCATTCTGCTCTCATTTATGAATGTTGTTTCTATTTTATCTACGATGCTGTCAAGTCACAGCAGGCACCTTTGATTTTAGTGAGTACCAAGCATTAGTGTCAAACCAATTGAGTGGGTGATTCGAGTATAAAATGGAAAAGTTGATGTGAATAGACTTTCTCCTTCATGGAATATAACCTAAGTTGCGCGGACTCTTCACTTTCGATGCCGCACCTGTGTCGGATTCTCCAAAAACACACTACTTTTGGAGTATCCGACACGCACCATGCATTCGAGTACCATGATGTAAATTGCAGTTATGATGGTACCATTGTTAAGGGAGTGTCTGTGATGGCTGAAGCAGTTGATTAACCTTAGAGAGAGCAAGAGGTTGGTAGACCGTTTGTGTTATTGTGTATATGGCTTAGGTTTGAAAGAAGGGTATTTCTGAAAAGGAAGTTGTATAGCTGTAGTGGTCAGATACTTGAGGTATAAGTGAATGTCAATGTCTTGATCTAATAGTCAGAATAGCCATATGAGTAAGACTACAACAACAACATACCCGGTGAAATCCCACAAGTGGGGTCTGGGGAGGGTAGTGTACGCAGACCTTACCTCTAACTCGGGAGGTAGAGAAGTTGTTTCCGATAGACCCTCGGCTCAGAATAAAGCAATACCAGAGCCATATGAGTAAGACAATATTGTGAAAAGGTGTCACGAGGAACTACTATATCTTTGAAGGAAGTACTTCGCAGTCAAGAAAAATCATGGCGAAAAAGAGTTGGATGCTGGGTCTTTAAGAAGATTCATATTCCCTATAACTAGTGTGTGTTGGCTCTGCCTAACTTATCACTATAAGACAATTTGTTTTCAGAGCTTAGTTAGGTATGTATCGCTCTTTCTGCAATCGAACTTAGGACCCTGCAGATTATACGTAGAAGTCTTAGGAGGGTGAAGAAAGCCCCTATGTAATGGGGTAGTATGAACAGAAGTGTGAACTTTTCAAGGATAAGTGTGTGTACAAAAGTTCATGGGACGAGGTTTGAAGGTTTATGGAAATTATCCTTTGCCTTTGGGGCACTGCAGCGCGAGTATATTTCCTCCAGTAGAAGAGATTATTTATCTGGCTAATTTTGGATTTTCATTTGAGTCTTGGCATGTGTCTAAGGATTGTTTTTATGTTGGTTTCCGATTAGGCCAAGTTCTATTTGAAGCTATTTATTTATTTACTTTTTTCTTGTAATTTGTTGTCTGTTGTGTACTCACAATATAATCTTCCAAAATGCATGAGATTCCACCCTTCCTCGATCCGAGAAGAAGTATTGTATCTAAAAAGGATCGTTATCTTCTTTTTACGAAGTCCTTGGACCTTCTTCTCCTTGACAAACTTAAAACATAACAAGAAACATAACAGAGATGAAGGGAAGTCTTCAGTAGGGAAAAATGTTGTCAAATTATGCTTTTTCTGTATTTTTACATCGGGTAAATTTCATAGTATAAATTAATTGTGAAGAGATTATGCTAATCCATCTTTTTCAGGTCTCCTTCTGTTTCCCGAATCCGATCGAAGATGCTGTATGCGACATCTAAGGACAGGTTCAGGAGGGAGCTGGAAGGCATACACTATGAGATTCAGGCTACTGACCCTACTGAAGTAGAACTTGAAGTGCTCAAAGAACGCGCTTACTGATTGAAACTTCCTACTATGAAACAGCCATTCATAATATTTCTGTCTAATTGCGTCTTAAGAGGCTCGATTTACTTAACTGTGGCATTAATAACTCAGCGCTTGGGTTGCTGATTACCAGACTCGTGATAATGTTATCATGTTTTCTGGTTATGGGTTCGCTCATTCTCATGATGCTTCCCTGCCGAGAAGTGGATATGATTATGTATGTGGATGATTCAAGTATCAACTATAGTATGTCTAAAGCAATGAATGTTATGTGTAATTAATATCTGTTCGATAATTTGTTGTTGCTTTCCTCTGATAATTACTTCTAACATAATTTACTTGTCAGTCTGACGGGGATAGTTTAATAGATCCTTAGTTGAAACTACAATGCGTTTTTGGGTTGCTACACAACCAACATACTAAGAGGATTCATCATAAATTGATCATTTCTTTGTTATTCAATTTACTATAATCTTCTACCTTTATAGACTTCGGACCAATAATGTTTTACAAATTAGCCCCAGGGGCACAGGCGAGTTGGTAAGTGGCAAGGTGATTGGGGTACAACCACTCCGACGTCGCGGGTTCGAATCCGTGTGGTGACAGTCTTTGCTGAAATATTGCAAGGGTTGTTGCTGGGTTCGTGTCCCGTTGGTCCTCTCCCGTGCAGGGCTGTCACTCGCGCATATCCCTCGATTTACATCTCACCTGGCCAAGGGGCCTCTGGTATAGGTGAGGGATTTCGCTTTCGGGACTGTCCACTTCACAAAATAATGTTTTACAAATTGAATAGTTGATTGATGCAATTGCAGTGTACCACGCCTGGATGTCTGTAATTTGCAGTGTTCACATGTTAGAATAGAAGTAGCTCGTTTTACAGGTCTAAGATTGATTCAGGGTGTGTTTGGAGGAAAACATTTTCCACCATGTTTGGTTGGTCAATTTTTTCCGGGATCCTAAAATGAAAGAAAATGACTTATCTAGTGAAAGTAAGAAAATAAGTTATATAACTGACATTTTAGTCCTTCCCATCCTCCAACACACCGTATTCCACCCCAATCCCGCCTCCACCACCCAACACTCCTACCTCCTATCCCCACCTCCATAGTTCATAGTGTTTGTCTAGATTTTATATAAATGCTTTTGAGATAAAAAAAATTTGATTACTTGAAAACACAAAAAAATAAGTAAGAAAAGTACTTATTTTTTAAGAAAACATTTTCCGTTATACCAAACACACCCCAGTCTGACTTTCACAATACAAATAACTCTAGCATGTGTGAGCTTGAAATTTTTACTGAAATGGTGTCCTTTTTGGGACAAATCCAAAAATGGGTTTGTCAGAATTTTGTTAACCAAAATGATGAAAACACACCCCTGGTGGAGCACCTTCGGTGTATGATTTTCACGTTAAAAAACAGACGGTCCGTTAACGTGAGTCTTCAGTGCATTTTTCAAACTTTGGAGAAAGACCCATTCCTTCTAAAGCATCTTCAATGTAAATTTTAAAAATTAGAGAATCTGAAAAAAAAAATCATTTTCTGCTCCGATGTGACAAGTGAGACAGCCTTTCCAGACCTAAAGGCTCATATACCCTAAGACACCTTTAGTGAACTTACAAAAACGTCCTTGTCTAAGAGAGTCTTCATCATTATTTTCCCGTTCCACTTTATATATGGAGCTGAATACATTGTCATGTACATCATTAAGTTCACAAAATTAGTGTGCATTGTGCATAATGCACATTTCAATATGAACTTGGAGAGAAAAGGTTACTGATTTTTTCGTAGTGTATTATTTTTCCCATTGAGTAAATAACTTATTGATAACCAAGGTATTTTGCAGGTCTAAAAATGTCAAATGAACATTGTGGTAGAGTTGTATTGTATTGGGGCATGTTAGGATAATATTGTATCTAGTTTGTAGTTATTTGTATTTATGTATTTATCTGTATTTAGTTTGTATATTATATAAGTCTATGTAATGTAAGTAAGAACATATGGGCTTGGAAATCTCAACTTGGTATCAAGAGCCATAACAAATTCCACGACTTCCTCTTCCCTCTCCGCTCCAATCACTCCCTCTGAAACTTCCCTTGGACTTCAGAATCCTCCCCAAACTATCTCTAACATCAAGGGTTTCATACCTATTGAACTTACGTATTTGAATTACCTGATTTGAAAGAAAGTCTTTCTCACAGTCTTGAAAAGTCATAATTTTTTTCCTTTGATCGATGGATCAATACCCTGTCGATCTCCCACACATGAATAATATCATTTATGGATTCAGTGTACTCTAAGTTGGATAAACACCACTCTTTCGCCACCCGTTCTTGAGTCTCTCATAAACTTCGCCTGCGAAACTTCTAAAGAAGCGTGGGATACTTTAGCCTTTCTTTATCTTGATCAAGTATCCTCTTCTGTCATTTATTTGAAATTAAAATTTCAGAATTTCAAGAAAGGCTCAATTTTCATGGAGGAATACCTTCAATAGTTGCACTCAATTTCCTGTTCTTTGAGAGCTATTGGAAAACCTGTCACTGAGGACGATTGTAAAGTCCTGTAAAAAAAAAAAAAAAAGAGATGCAAGAAAAAAATCAGATTCAACACACACACCATAACTCCCTCACATCCCATTTATCATGGGCACTTTCTGCACTTGGTTACAAATACAACACACACACACACATGATACAACACATCAAATATACAATACAACAAAAAGGGAGAAAACAGCAAATCAGAAACAAAACAAAGAGAGGGAAAAAAAAAATTAAAGAGAGCAATTAAGGAGTCCCAAAAAGGTTTGATTGAAGTTGAGGTTTTGTTCGCAATTACGAAGCAGCAAAGGTGAGTTTTCTCACTCAAAGTTCTTAGTAAAATCCTTTATTTTTAAGTTACAATACATGTTAGAATATAATCCAGTTATTGAAAGAATGAGCATGAAATTTATGATTGTTTAATAACTAGTTTGGATTGTGCAATTGTAATTTGTTATACTGGGTTATACTTGTTATAATTGGATGAAATTTTACTTAGTTGTACATCTTTCTGTTACGGTCAGTTTGAGACTTTACGGGGATAAATCCGACTTACGGTTTGAGAGTTATCGCTGTTTGAACATTCTGCCTCGGATCAACCGAAGTCTGAAAGGGCAGAATGTATAACGTAAAAACTGTACAAATCGGTAATGAATATGAAAGTTTGTGATTAATAAAAGTTATAGATTACTCTGTCCTCGACAGTTTGAGACTTTACGGGGATAAATACGACTTACGGTTTGAGAGTTATCGCTGTTTGAACATTCTGCCTCGGATTAACCGAAGTCTGGAAGGGCAGAATGTATAACGTAAAAACTGTACAAATCGGTAATGAATATGAAATATTGTGCTGAATAAATGTTATAGATTTCTCTGTCCTCGACAGTTTGAGACTTTACGGAGATAAATCCGACTTGCGGTTTGAGAGTTGTAACCCTTACAAGTGGAAAGGGCGAAATATTGAAGGAAGGAAATATTATTTTGAGCCTTTTGAACATATGACATATTTAAACAACAAATAAGTGCATTGGATCGGGTTGCACGTACCGCAACAAATAAGTGCATTGGATCGGGTTGCACGTACCGCAACAAATAAGTGCATTGGATCGGGTTGCACGTACCGCAACAAAATAAGTGCATTGGATCGGGTTGCACGTACCGCAACAAATAAGTGCATTGGATCGGGTTGCACGTACCGCAATAAATAAGTGCATTGGATTGGGTTGCACGGACCGCAACAAATACATAAATGCATTGGATCGGGTTGCACGGACCGCAACATATATATATATATATAAATGCATTGGATCGGGTTGCACGTACCGCAACAAATATATAAATGCACTGGATCGGGTTGCACGTACTGCAACAAATACATAAATGCACTGGATCGGGTTGCACGTACCGCAACAAATACATAAATGCACTGGATCGGGTTGCACGTACCGCAACAAATATATAAATGCACTGGATCGGGTTGCACGTACCGCAACAAATGTATAATATGTTATATGGGAAAAAGCAGGAGTACTGATTAAACTAAGTTGTTTTTTTCTAAGACGAGTGGGGAGAAAATTTTGCACGTAAATATTTATTGATTTATTTGATAAAAGGGTTGTAATCTGTTTATTTCAACATGCTTATTATTTCCTTATAATGTGATTGTAATTAAAAATATTGTGAGGGTACTTTGGTCTGTAAGGTGGGATTCCCACTCACCAGGATGGTAGGGTGACTCTTTTATTTAACATATTTCAGAAAGCGCGATAGAGGAAAAGCTCAAGAGGGCTAGCGATCGTCCAATGACCTCATCGTACCACCAATCCATTATTTTGAATTTGGTGAAAGTTACTCTAGACTAAGTTTGTTTAAAGAATTAAGTTTTATTATCTCGGGGAATGCCCCACATGAGATTGTTCTTCGTAAACTTCAAATTGATTATTATATATATTATTTCAGCAAATACCTGTCTAATTTAGGAAGAAAATGAAGTAAATGGTTCGCCTGGAAAGGGATAGTTGTCCAGGTGCCATCACGTCCTAAAGAAAGACTTGAGAAAAGTCGGGGCGTGACAAGTTGGTATCAGAGCCAGGTTAAGAGATCTTAGGAACTTTCTTTGAGTTGGGTGTTTGAACGATTACTTATTGCGACGGTGTGCGCGCCACCTTAGTAATAAGTGAACGGAATAACATCCTAAACAGTTTCCCTTCTTTCATACTCTTCTCGTGCTTATCTTGAGTCTTTTCAAAGACTTGGTTCTCGTACTACCTCCTTCAAAAGATTATGGAAGGGGATTGTGCAACGGTAAACTGTAGAAGAAATCGTTCCCCGATGTCACTATCGATGACGTGGGGGGAGTTCAGAGTCGCATTCATTGAAAAGTACATGCCTAACACCCGAAAAGATGTGCTCAGGTGTGAGTTTGAATAGTTGAAACAAGGAGACTGCAGTGTGCAAGAATACGCCACCAGTCAAACACCCTTGGTGGCCTATTCTAATGTTAATTCTTCCTCTATTGTGTCCTCATCTCCTTCTCAATCTTGAGGGTCAAGCAATGGCCGAGTTCGTGGACGTAATAACAAAGTCTATAATAGTAGAGGTCGTGGTCAATCTTTCCATAACTCTTCTCGAGGCTTTTCCCCTCAATGAAACGGTGTGCAAAATCCTGGTGGAACTTCTGGTGATGGCGTTCTTGGTCGTTCTCCTTTTGTTCCATCAAAACAGTGCCAAATATATTTTCACTACAACCATATTGCCTTAGAATGTCGAAACATGTTTAATCATTCTTTTGTTCCAAATACTTTGCCTAAGTCTTTTGCAGCTATGAGCGTAAAGGAGGTTCAGCCACTTGTGTGGTATCCTGATTCTGGAGCTTCCGCGCATATGACTTATGATTCTGCTCTCTTGTCTTCTTCTACTTCTTATAATGGCTCATCTCAGGTCATGGTTGGTAATGGTAATCTTCTACATGTTGTTTTTATTGGTCAATCCATACTCTCTACATTATCCCGATCCCTTTAATTGAATAGTGTTTTATATGTTCCTTCGCTCAAGAAAAATCTTTTGTTTATTATGCGCTGATAATAATTGTTTCATTCAGCTACTGACACTGATTTCTTTGTTAAGGACAAAAGGACTAATCAAGTATTGCTCTACTGTAAGAATGCCGACTCTCTTTATCTGCTCTCCACATCCTCTCCTCATGCATTTTTAGTACCGTTTCCTCTTCTCTGTGGCATCAGCGTTTGGGACATCCTGCTCGCAGCTCCTTCATCAGCCGCGTCAACATCATCTTTAAGCTGTAAAACAGATCTTTCGTTATCTCAAAGGTACCTCAGATTTTGGTTTACAGCTTTTCAAGCAAACATCTTCAACGCTCACAATATTTTCCGACTCTGATTGGACTGGGTGCGTTGCAACTAGGCATTCAACTACTGGATTTTGCATATTTCATGGTAAAAATTTGATCTATTGATCTACTAAGAAGCAACCAACAGTGGCTCGTTCTAGTACAGAAGCCGAGTACCGAGCACTCGTTGTTGCCGCGGTTGAAGCTACTTGGTTATAGTTCTTGTTACGTGATCTTGGTGTTGTTCTCTCCTCCCCGGTGGTAGCTAAATGTGATAACATTGTAGCAATTCACTTGGCTCATAATTCATTTTTTCATTCTAGATCAAAGCATGTTGCTTTGGATTATCATTTTATCCGTGAGAAAGTTAGCTGTGGTGATATTAACGTTTCTCATGTTCATGCATCTCAACAGTTAGCTGACATTTTTACTAAAACTCTCCTCAAATCACGGTTCAAGTTTTTCTCTCTCTAATCTTCATGTTTGAAACTCCCATTCAGATTGAGGGAGGGTATTAGGATAATATTGTATCTAGTTTGTAGTTATCTATATTTAGTTTGTATTTATCTGTATTTAGTTTGTATTTATCTCTTAGCTACAATATGTATTATATAAGTCTATGTAATGTATGTGAGAATATATTGACTTGGAATCTCAACTAGGTGGCGATATAATAAATAAATCTGACACAATTAGGTATAGTTGTGGTGCTCGTGTTGTTAAACTTTCATTAAATGTTGAGTACGATCGATTAGTTAGAAACTTGCATATTAAAATGAAAACTAATCCGAATGTGTTTTCTAATATGACAATAACAATAACGTGCATAACAATGTGTTCGGCTTCATATAACACTAATTTTGAGATTTAATGATATACATGACAATGTATTCGACTTCATATATAGAGTGGAACGGAAAAAAATGTTGAAGGCTCTCTAACAGAATGCTCTTTTAGATAAGAGCGTTTTTGTAAGTTCATTGAAATTGCCTTAGGATATATGAGCCTTTAGGTCTAGAAAAACTGTCTCACTTGTCACATCGAAGCAGAAAAAAATTACTTTTTCAAATTCTCTGATTTTTTAAATTTTCACTAAATGTACTTTAAAAAGAATGAGTCTTTCTCCAAAGTTTAAAATATCCACTGAAGGTTCATGCTATAATAGCAGAGCACCTTCATTGTAAATATAATTAACTGACCAATTTCTCCCAAAAAGGACACCATTTCAGTCAAAAAAATCTGCTCTCTTTAGTGGTCTAAGTCCACACAAGGTGTGGAGGCTATAGTGGAAATAGCTTGCTAATATTCAGTCTCCCAAATTTGTATAAAGAAATTGGTAATATTATGTACAACATGTCTGAAAAATAGTTGTGTAATGATGAATACAGTTTTTGTTTCTCTAAACAGAAAATTGTCGGCTAGTTTTCTATTAGAACATAGTACATGGCTTTTGGTGAAAATATTCATGATTGAGGGGCCCAAATAGCTAACTTCCAAAAGAAAACTATGTTAGCATTTGACTTCAAATTTCCTATGCGTCAATGGGTAAATCTTATCTACTCTTTCGTTAAATTTTATTTATCCACTATATTAAAAATAAATATTTAATTTTATTTGTTCACTTTCAAAAATTAAAAAAAAATCTTTTTTATTTTACCCTTAATATTAGTGAGATAAATTTTTTAATTTCTTTTTTCAACCCTTTGAAATTATACTAGTGAAACTTGATTTTTTCCAAGTCTCTACTCTTGTCTTTTCTTTAGTATTTTTTATGGAAAGGGCCAAATATACCCCTGTACTATTAAAAAAGAGTTAAATATATCTCTCATTATACTTTAGATCCAAATATATTCATTCTTTTATATTATTATATCAAATATATCTCTCCTCCGATAAAGTTATTCAAGATGAACATACAAATTCCGTGTCACTGAAATTTGATGAGGTGGATAACACGTGCATGACACCTTAGCACCTCCGACAACTCCTCCCAATCCCTCTTTTCCAACTACGGTCGGTCCCTCCCCCCCCCCCACATTCTTATTCTTGCGGCTCTTTTTTATTTTTATTTTCAATTTTGTGTTTTGTTTTTTTGCATAAGTTCGTTGAATTTGAGAATCCCACCAAATAAGACAGTTGATTATCTTCTTTCGTGTTTGTGTAATCTATTGGATATCTTTAGATTTATTTGTTTTAGTGTAGTCGCGCGAATTAGTGAAGATTGAATTGTAAAATTCTCCACCCTAAAAGAAATTACTAAAAGGAAAAGTTTATGTATATCATTTCTGTCGACTAATGTTTGCCTACCAGAGATAAAAAGATATTTTTTTGGGTTAATGGGGTGTAGATAAAATCATGGAATTAAGCTTATTAGGTAGTGTGACCAAAATATTGCAGGTATCGCTCACTACTGTATAGTGTGACAGTGTTATGTTAACTTGGTTTGAAGCTTAGTTTATGATAATGGAAGTGCCATAGTATAATGGACCTTTTCTTTTCCCTTTTTCTCCTATCTGTGACTGTTTTGGGGTTGGCGGCTAGCTTTGTAGCAAACTGAAATAGTATGTCATTTTGCTGTGAGTTTTCGATGAGCACAGTTCTTGCAATTCGATATGGTATAAAAAGCTGGATTTCGTCAACCATCTACGTTTCACGTGCTTGGCGGTAGTGATGGCAATGGTGGTCGAGGGGATGAAAACTTTAGTGGTGAAAAATAAATAGAAGGGAGGGGTAAAATGGGTTAGGGGTGTTGAGGTGGCATGTCACGTATCATCCACCTCATCAAATGTCAGTGCCACGTAGGCTTGAATGTCCACGTGAACAACTTTAACGAAGGAGATAATAGCAGGGGTATATTTGGACTCAAAGTATAATGAGGGGTATATTTGACCATTTTCTAATAATACAAGGGTATATTTGGCCCCATTTTATGGGGAATACGTGAATTGTTCGAACCAATTACTTAATTAGTTGACTGCACATTTTTTTGTTAAGTTTAATTGATTTTAATCATTAGATAATTAACAATAATTAGGGATAATATGATAATCTTTCCATTCTATTTTTGATTTCTTAGTAGGCTTGCTAAGTAAAATTGAACGGAGTACTTGTTTATTTAAAGTTTTTGTTCTTCACATAAAAGTGAGATGTAGGAGAAAGTGTGCAGTTCCCGAAACATGTCTAGCATTTAATTGGAAGAGAATTATTTCCAATCGTAAGAATAATTATGAAGGACATCCCGATGCACTAAGCTCTCACTATGTGCGGGGTTCGGAGAATGACCCGATCACAAAAGTCTTTTATACGCAGCTTTATCTTTTATTTTTATAAGATGACATCAATTATAATTTGATAAAAATCATACTTGAGGAAGGATGTCATAGTACAATTATGTAAAAGAAGTTATTGCAAGAAAGCAAAATAATTGAATTTAAAATTTTGAATACTCTTACAAGTTTTAGTATTAAAATAGTTAAAATTCAAAATTATTAGAAAGTTTTACTATAATTTTATCATGATATTTTATTTTTACTTATTTAAGTAAAACCTAGAATAAAGTATGTACACGACTTTAAAAAAGACTTTTTTGTTCCCATTCAGTTTTTACTATATACATGTATTATGATTCCGACTAATTCAAATTTGAGCCGTGTAAAATTAAAAGGGGAAGTGCTCCTTGTGATTTTTTTCATACCCATAATTTGAAACCTCGAATTAATGATAGAGGAATTTCATCTGCTAATTATATCTTTTGCCTGACTAATTCTATCTTTTATCCACGTAGTATAGGTCCTACAACATAACATAGTACCAGCATTCCAAATAATATAGATGTAGACGTCTCATTTTCCCTTCTTAAGGGTAATACATTCGTTATCATAATTTTGTGTTTTGTATTTTGTTTTTGGGGGCCGTTCATTGGTTTTCCCCTAAAGGGTCTGTTATTCTTTAAGTGTATTTTTGGGGAGTCGGCTCATTGGACATAGTTTTTCTTATTTTCCCCTAAAGTGTGTGTTATTTATTATGTGTATTTTTAAGACTTGGAGTAATACTACCCTATGTATTGGAGTCAGCTCATTGGACATAGTTTTTCTATCTCACAAGATTTGGTAATTTAAAAGAATATGTCATTAAAAGAGTATTCGTGATTAAGATGTGATGTACATCCATTCATTTTAAAGGATTATTAATACACAAATTCATATTTCACATACATATCACGTAATATAATGCAGATATTCACGTATAACTT